>JAVMKO010000005.1:928632-3328632 GCA_032164245.1 Sternotherus odoratus
TTTGGTAACGTGATCCCCCCCTCCCCAACAGGTGGCGGTGCCAAGGTGCTGGGCACAGAGTTACCCAGATGGTTCCTACCCCAATCTGCTCACGACCCCGTGGATGCTGCCCCTTGTGGAGTGGCAGAAAGGGAGGGTGAAGCCTGGCCACACAGCCCCCCCTCGGGGATGGGGTGCAATCGGGTGTCCCCGGGGATGTCCCGGGGGGCACAGAGCTCTCCCTCTGGGCTGCCCCAGCTCTCACTGCCTCACCCACAGGTGCGCAGCCGGCTACTACGGGAACCCCAGCCTGGCCTCGGGGGAGCGCTGCCGCCCCTGCCCCTGCCCCGAAGGGCCCGGAAGCACCCGCCACTTCGCCGCCTCCTGCCACCAGGACAGCCGCTCCCGCCAGGTGATCTGCACCTGCAGCCCCGGCTACACAGGTGAGTGCCTGCTGGCCTCGGGCACCCGCCGGCCGCACTGCCCGCCCCTCCGCCCTGGCAGCGCCCCCCGGCTGCACTGGGGACCTCCAGAGCCATGGGGCAGCTCTGCCCTTGCAGGGAGGTGCCAGCCTTGGGGCTCTAGGGACCCGGCACTGCCTTTCGTCCTCCTTGGCCCTATAGCTCAGGGCTGCTCTGTCTGAGCCGTCAGCCCCTGCCCTTCCCCCCTCCCGGGCTGTGTCCCCTCCCTTCCCCTGCATGGCTGAAACCCTTTTCCTCCCCTCCCCCCCTTTGTACCCCCCTGCCCCAGGGTCCCCGGGCGCTGCTCTGGAACGGCTCCCCACCGCGCCAGGCAGGGCTCTGGGGGACCCTCCTCTCCCTGAGCGACTGTCTCCAGGGCGAGACGCTCACCCGGCTTCCACCTTCCGGGTCTGACCCCGGAGCATTCGACATCCCCTGCCCCTCCGTGCGCTTCCCCAGCGAGTCCCCCGGGCGGGGTCCTGGGGCAGCCAGAGGGTCCTGCCCCCCAACTCCGCAGGCAGCCGGGGAAACAGAAGGTTTATTGGGGGACAGGAACCTGGCGTAGGACAGAGCCAGGCCCAGAGATCAGGGACTTTCAGCCAAGTCCAGCTTGGGAGTCCTGGTCCGGCTGCCCTCGATTCCCCTTGTCCAGTTCCCCCTCCAGACCTATGACACCCCCCAACACCCCCGTCACCCCTCCCCCAACACCCCCGTCACCCCTCCCCCAACACCCCCGTCACCCCCCCCAACACCCCCGTCACCCCTCCCCCAACACCCCGTCACCCCCCCCAACACCCCCATCATCCCTCCTCCTCCTCTTGGTCTTCCTTCCTGCAAGGTCACCTGGTCCCATCCTCCCACACGCCGTGACACCCCATCTCCAGCTTTGTCTGGGGTTCCGGCTGCTAGGCGAGGTCACACCTGGTCTCCCTCCACATGGTTACACACGCAGCACACAGGGAAACGGAGGCACTCACCATTCCTGCAAAACACTGAGAGCCCCCCACTTTGTCACAATCTGTACCCTCTTCCCCCCCCCCCATGGCCAAACCCCCCTTTCCTTCCCAAGGGAGCCCTGGATCCAGGCCTGAGATGACACTTCCCTACCGGGATCCTGTGTCTACTTAACGAGGGTATTGCTGCTTCTCCAGCTCAGCATCTACCAGCATAGGGTGTTGGTGGGGGGCGCTGCCCACAGGGGAGTTGGGGGCCCCCCCCATCCCAGCCCCGGCGCTGACCCCGGTGGTCCCGCAGGTCTGCGCTGTGAGGCGTGTGCCCCTGGGCACTATGGGGATCCCTCGCGGGCGGGGGGGCGCTGCCGGCCCTGCCAGTGCAGCGGGAACATCGACCCGCTGGACCCGGGGGCCTGTGAGCCCCACTCGGGGCGCTGCCTGCGCTGCCTGCACCACACGGAGGGGCCGCACTGCCAGCACTGCCAGGCCGGTTACCACGGTGATGCCGCCCGCCACAGCTGCCGGCGTGAGTACGGGCTGGGCAGGGCACTGCGGGGCCGCTGGCCTGGGGGGAGGGGCCGCGGGGGCCGCTGGCCTGGGGGGAGGGGCCGCGGGGCCGCTGGCCTGGGGGGAGGGCCGCGGGGCCGCTGGCCTGGGGGAGGGCCCCTGGGGCTGCTGGCCTGGGGGGGAGGGACCCACCCGCTCTGCCCTGCCATTCTCCTGGACCCCACACTCGCCTCCCTTCCCTGGGGACCGGGAGTAGAGACTTTCCCCAGGGTTGGGCACCCAGACCTCCCCTCCCCCCAGGCACTGGGCGCACAAATCCCCCCCTTCCCCCTGGGGACCAGGAGCAAAGTTCCTCCCTCTCCTCCCCGGGACCAGGTTCACAGTCCTCCCGATGGGTACTGGGTGTCAGTGCCATGCAGCCGGGGGCCATCGCATCCCATGCCCTTGGCCAGGGTCTCGGCAGGGCCCCCTTCTCCTGCTGATGCCCCCCTGCTGTCTGGGTTTCCAGGCTGCTCCTGTAACGCCCTGGGCACGGAGGCCAGCGAGTGCAGCGCACAGGGCGAGTGCCGGTGTGAGCGGCACAGCGGGCAGTGTCTCTGCCTGCCCAGCGTCCAGGGGCAGAGCTGTGACCGCTGTGCCCCCAACTTCTTTAACCTGACCAGCGGGAAGGGCTGTGAGCCCTGCGCCTGCCACCCCCAGCACTCGCTGGGCCCCGCCTGCAACCAGGTGAGAGCCAGTGTAGGGGAGGGGCACTGGCCTGGGGGGGCATGGCGGGGGGGGGGTGTCTTGGCCCCCAAGAGGGGGGGCTGTGGCCCCAGGTTTTACTCCTGGGGGATTTCTGCACCACTGTGCATGGGCAGAAATTGTCCCCCGCAGATTTCTTTGCTTCCCTGCAGAAAAATGACTTTCAGATGGGAAAGCGGTCAGGATTGCCTCCCCACTCTGGACTCTCGGGTGCAGATGTGGGGACCCGCATGGAAAAAGAAATAACCCCGCAAGCTTATTTTACCAGCTTGGGTTAAAACTTCCCCAAGACACAAGTTTCTTCTGTGTTTGGAACAGTGCGCTGCCACACCAAGCAAATACCCCAAGAACTAGGGGCAGGGCCACTTGGAGCCCCCCCCCCTTTCCAAATATCCCTCAAGCCTATACCTCCCTCCCTAGGAAAGGCTTGAGAAAACCCCTCGCCGATCCTGCTCGGTGCCTGATCCAAAAGCCTGAATCTTACCCAATGGAAAACAAGCAGTCAAATTCTTAAAAGAAAGATTTCAATTAAAGGAAAAAGAACAAATCCCTTATTAAAAAAGCAGTGGAAAAGCACTTACAACCCACCGAGGAATTCCTCCTCCCTCTGCTGAGCGTCCGTTACAAGACAACACAAGGATATTTCCCCAAAACCGGAGAAATTCACGATGAGATAACACAAATACAAAACTTCAACGGCCTGGCCTGGCTAACTGCGTGCTGTCGCTGTTGAGAGAGGTTATAGATGTCGAGAAGAAATAGATCTGCTCCCCCGATAGCCCCAGAGCGAAGACAACAAAAGACTTTCCCTCCCCCCGGTTTGAAAGCATCTTAGGTCCCCGTTGGTTTCCTTGGTCAGGTGCCAGCCGGGTTTCCCTTCACCTCACCCCTGACAGGTAGACAGGAATTCTAGGCTGCTTCATACTTCTGAGAGAAGCAAAGGGAAGCCACAAGAGCGGTCATGTGACCTCCCCAGCAGTATGTTCCCGGTGCCAGGCAGCCCTCAGAGAGAGAAATCACCATGGGGCAGGACTGGGGAAGGCCCAGCTGATGGCTCCGACTCTGCACAGGGCTCAGCTGCTAGTCCCGGCTGAATTGGGAAGGACAGGACGTCCTCTTCCCTGCACAGCACCCGGGGCCATGTCAGATCCACCCCAGATTTCTTCCCCGGCTATAGAAAGCTCTGCAAACTCTCCCCCCCATACAAACACTTCATGCACCTATTGTGCCTCCTCCTCCCCCCGCTTCCTGCCCCCATCGCCCCTCAGCCCGGGGGGGTCGCTGTCCAGGAAGCCGGGTTCGGTGTTAGTCTGTATCACCACAGGCAGGGCAGCGTCCTTGGGACCCTTAGAGCCCAACTCCTGGAGCGGGCGTTCGTTCAGGTGTGGCGGGTTCTCGCCCACGAAAGCTACGGCCCCAGCTCCATTTCTTAGTCTCCGCGTTGCTTTTGTACGGGGAGCTGCTCCCCTCCCCCCCGCGCCAGGGTGGGGAGGGGGCTGCACGGACTCACAGGGTCTGTCTCCAGTTCACAGGGCAGTGCCCGTGCCGGCCTGGCTTCGGGGGCCGCACCTGCGCCAACTGCCAGGAGGAGCACTGGGGTGAGCCAGCCTGCAGTGCCAAGGTGAGTGGGGGCTGGGGGCTCCTGCAGGCAGAGCTGGGGGGAGGGGGCTCCGCAGTGCCGAGGTGAGTGGGGGGCTGGGGGCTCCTGCAGGCAGAGCTGGGGGGAGGGGGCTCCGCAGTGCCGAGGTGAGTGGGGGGCGGCTGGCAAGGGGATCCCTGTGGGCAGAGCTGAGGGGAGGGGGCTCTGCGGTGCCGAGGTGAGTGTGGGGAAGGGGGCTGGTCTGGGGGCTCCCTGTGGGAAGAGCTGGGGGAGGGGGCTCCGTAGTGCCAAGGTGAGGGGGGGCAGGGGTTGGGCAGGGGGCTCCCTGTGGGGAAAGATGGGGGAGGGGCTCTGCGGTGCCAAGGTGAGCGGGGGCAGGGGGTTGGGCGGGGGGCTCCCTGTGGGCAGAGATGGGGGGAGGGGCTCTGCGGTGCCATGGTGAGGGGGGGCAGGGGGTTGGGCGGGGGGCTCCCTGTGGGCAGAGATGGGGGAGGGGCTCTGCGGTGCAAGGTGAGGGGGGCAGCGGGTTGGGCGGGGGGCTCCCTGTGGGCAGAGATGGGGGAGGGGCTCTGCGGTGCCATGGTGAAGGGGGGCAGGGGGTTGGGCAGGGGGCTCCCTGTGGGGAAAGATGGGGGAGGGGCTCTGCGGTGCCAAGGTGAGGGGGGGCAGGGGGTTGGGCGGGGGGCTCCCTGTGGGCAGAGATGGGGGAGGGGCTCTGCGGTGCCAAGGTGAGGGGGGGGCAGCGGGTTGGGCGGGGGGCTCCCTGTGGGCAGAGATGGGGGAGGGGCTCTGCGGTGCCAGGCCCAGCTGACCTGGCTCTCCTTTCCATAGCCTGCGACTGCGACCCCCACGGCGTCGAGAGCCCCCAGTGCCACCGCGCCACTGGCACTGCTCCTGCCGCCAGGGGGTGTCCGGCGTCCGCTGCGACCAGTGCGCCCGCGGCTTCTCCGGCGCCTTCCCCGGCTGCCAGCCCTGCCACCGCTGCTTCGGGGACTGGGACCGCCTGGTGCAAGACCTGGCCGCCCGCACCCGGGGCCTCGCCCTGCGCGCCAAACACATCCAGGAGACGGGCACCGCGGGTGCCTTCCAGAGGAACTTCCGCCAGCTGGAGGAGAAGCTGGGCACGGCCCGGGCCATCGTGGACGCCCGTACGCCACGGCGGGGGCCGTGACCCAGCTGCTGCACACCATGGAGGAGCTGCGGTGAGCGGGGGGGTCAGAGGCCAGGCAGGGCGGGGTGGGGAGGGCAAGAGGGAGGCTGGCGCCGTGCCCATGGGCTCACCCTGCCCCCCCTGCCCAGGCAGCACATTGGCGAGGCCACGGAGACCCTGACGCAGCTGGAGGGCGAGCTCACCGTGGCCCAGGACAAGAACTACGACGCCAACCACGCCCTGGGCACGCTGGAGCGCGGCGCCCGCGGCCTCAACCTCACCCTGCACGACCTGGCGAGCCAGCTCCACCGGCTCAAGAACTCCAACCTCCTGGGTGAGCCGGGGCCCTGGCGGCGGGCTCCGGGCAGGAGTCTCACTGCCCCTGGCACCCAGGGGGTGAAAGTCACGGGGGGGGGAGGGGCTGGCGCCAAGGAGCCCTGAGAGCAGGGGACGGGCTTTGGAGGAGTTACACAGGGGGGGGGGCTGGGCTGTGGGGGGCTGGCAACGAGGGTCCCGGGGCAGGAGCTCTAGGGGGGTCTGGCGTTGAGGGGCTACCAGGATGGGCACTGTGGGGGGCTGGTGCCAAGGGAGCGGGAGGCTCCCTGCCCTGGGTAGGTGTCTCACCTGCCCATCTGCTCCTGCCCAGGGGCCTACGACAGCATCCGCCAGTCCCATGCCCAGTCACGGGCAGCTGAGCGCGATGCCAACACCTCCAGCCTGGCAGTGCCTGGCGCTGTGAGCGACTCAGCTGCCACCCGGCGCCGCACGGAGCAGCTGATGGCGCGGAGGAGAGACGACTTCAACCGCCAGAGCGCAGCAACCGGCGGGCGCTGCGCGAGCTGGGCGCCAGGGCCGGGACGCTGCAGCTGCACGACTCAACCAGAAGGTGGGGATGGGGGGAAGTGGGGCGGGCGGGGGTTGGGGATGGGGGGAAGTGGGGCGGGCGGGGCTGGGGCTGGGGGAGAAGTGGGGCGGGTGGGGGATGGGGGGAAGTGGGGCGGGTGGGGGATGGGGGAAGTGGGGCGGGTGGGGGCTGGTGATGGGGGGCAAGTGGGGATGGGGGGAAGTGGGGCGGCGGGGGTTGGGGCTGGGGGGGGAAGTGGGGCGGGGCGGGGGTTGGGGCTGGGGGGGAAGTGGGGCGGGCGGGGGTTGGGGCTGGGGGGGGAAGTGGGGCGGGCGGGGGTTGGGGCTGGGGGGGAAGTGGGGCGGGCGGGGGTTGGGGCTGGGGGGGGAAGTGGGGCGGGCGGGGGTTGGGGCTGGGGGGGGAAGTGGGGCGGGCGGGGGTTGGGGCTGGGGGGGGGAAGTGGGGCGGGCGGGGGTTGGGGCTGGGGGGGGAAGTGGGGCGGGCGGGGGTTGGGGCTGGGGGGGGGAAGTGGGGCGGGCGGGGGTTGGGGCTGGGGGGGGAAGTGGGGCGGGAGGGGGTTGGGGCTGGGGGGGGGAAGTGGGGCGGGAGGGGGTTGGGGCTGGGGGGGGAAGTGGGGCGGGAGGGGGTTGGGGCTGGGGGGGGAAGTGGGGGCGGGAGGGGGTTGGGGCTGGGGGGGGGAAGTGGGGCGGGAGGGGGTTGGGGCTGGGGGGGGGAAGTGGGGCGGGAGGGGGTTGGGGCTGGGGGGGGGAAGTGGGGCGGGAGGGGTTGGGGCTGGGGGGGGGGAAGTGGGCGGAGGGAGGGGTTGGGGCTGGGGGGGGGGAAGTGGGGCGGGAGGGGGTTGGGGCTGGGGGGGGGAAGTGGGGCGGGAGGGGGTTGGGGCTGGGGGGGGGGAAGTGGGGCGGGAGGGGGTTGGGGCTGGGGGGGGGAAGTGGGGCGGGAGGGGTTGGGCTGGGGGGGGGGAAGTGGGGCGGGAGGGGGTTGGGGCTGGGGGGGGGAAGTGGGGCGGGAGGGGGGTTGGGGCTGGGGGGGGGGAAGTGGGGCGGGAGGGGGTTGGGCTGGGGGGGGGAAGTGGGCGGGAGGGGTTGGGCTGGGGGGGGGGAAGTGGGGCGGGAGGGGGTTGGGGCTGGGGGGGGGAAGTGGGGCGGGAGGGGGTTGGGGCTGGGGGGGGGAAGTGGGGCGGGAGGGGGTTGGGGCTGGGGGGGGGAAGTGGGGCGGGAGGGGGTGGGGCTGGGGGGGGGAAGTGGGGCGGGAGGGGGTTGGGCTGGGGGGGGGAAGTGGGGCGGGAGGGGGTTGGGGCTGGGGGGGGAAGTGGGGCAGTTGGGGTTGGGGCTGGGGGGGGGAAGTGGGGCAGTTGGGGGTTGGGGCTGGGGGGGGGAAGTGGGGCAGTTGGGGGTTGGGGCTGGGGGGGGAAGGTGGGGCGGGCGGGGGTTGGGGCTGGGGGGGGAAGTGGGGCGGGCGGGGGTTGGGGCTGGGGGGGGGAAGTGGGGCGGGAGGGGTTGGGGCTGGGGGGGGAAGTGGGGCGGGAGGGGGTTGGGGCTGGGGGGGGAAGTGGGGCGGGAGGGGGTTGGGGCTGGGGGGGGGAAGTGGGGCGGAGGGGGTTGGGGCTGGGGGGGGAAGTGGGGCAGTTGGGGGTTGGGGCTGGGGGGGGGAAGTGGGGCAGTTGGGGGTTGGGGCTGGGGGGGGGAAGTGGGGCAGTTGGGGGTTGGGGCTGGGGGGGGAAGTGGGGCAGTTGGGGGTTGGGGCTGGGGGGGGAAGTGGGGCAGTTGGGGGTTGGGGCTGGGGGGGAAGTGGGGCGGGCGGGGGTTGGGGCTGGGGGGGGAAGTGGGGCGGGCGGGGGTTGGGCTGGGGGGGGGAAGTGGGGCGGGCGGGGGTTGGGGCTGGGGGGGGAAGTGGGGCGGGCGGGGGTTGGGCTGGGGGGGGAAGTGGGGCGGGAGGGGGTTGGGGCTGGGGGGGGAAGTGGGGCGGGAGGGGGTTGGGGCTGGGGGGGGAAGTGGGGCGGGCGGGGGTTGGGGCTGGGGGGGGAAGTGGGGCGGGCGGGGGTTGGGGCTGGGGGGGAAGTGGGCTGTGTGAGGGTTGGATCACAGAAACCCCCTTCGGAGCTGCCAACTGATGTGCCAAGACTACTCCTGCCCCTGTCGTCCTGCCCTGGCAGCTTGGGAGTCCAGAGATCCGGCCTGGTTTGAGTCAGACTCGCTGGCCGGCTGCAAACCCAGCCCCAGGTCTGAGCACGTCCCCCAAGAGCCGTGGCCTGGCCTGGAGACAGGTTAGGACGCGGTCCTGCCTCTAGCTCTCCACTGCTCCACTCCCAGTGGGGTCCAAACCCCAAAGAAATCCGTTTACAATGAGTTTCCAAACTCCTCGGTGGTTCGCCTCTAACCCGGAGCGAGGTGCACAGCTGTGCACCCCCCGGCCGGCTTCACACCCCCTGGCCGGCTTCACACCCCCCGGCCTGCTTCACCCCCCGGCCTGCTTCACCCCCCCCCGGCCTGCTTCACACCCCGGGGTAATTGATCACGGTTTGAACAGACGGGACGGAGGTGGAAGCGGTTCCAAGTAGTAACAGAACAAAGTCAACCCGCGCCTCTCCCTCTGGTCCAGTAAAAGCCTCCCCCTCGGAGCAAGCTGGGGCGGCAGGGGGCAGCGACCCCGGCACAGCACCGCCTGGCGGCTGCCCCCGGCTCCGGGGGTGGCCGGTTCACGATGCCGTCTGCCTGCAGGTGTGCGGTGCCCCTGGGGACGCCCCCTGCACCAGCAGCCCCTGCGGGGGGGCCGGCTGCCGGGACGAGGATGGCAGGCGCCACTGCGGGGGTCTCCACTGCCGGGGGGCGGTGGCCACAGCCAGCAGCGCCCGGGAGCGGGCCCGGCACGCCCAGGCCGAGCTGCAGCAGGCCATGGGGGAGGTGGACGAGCTTTTCCACAAGGTAGGCGGGGCGGGCGGGGGTGGGAGCGTGGGGTGGTTGTGGGCGGCAGGGGGAGCGGGCACCGAGAGTGACAAAGGGGCCGTGCGTGGGCTGCAGTTCCCCCACTCGTGGGCAGGGGCTGTGGGTGGCACGGGGACGTCGCTTCCCCCATTTGGAGACAGTGCCTGTGGACAGTGCCCGCCGACAGCGCGTGACTCCCTGTCCATGGGCAGTGCCCACGGGTGGCACGCGGCTCCTCCGTCCATGGGCAGTGTTTGTGGGCAGCACGTGACTTCCCCCCTGTAAGGGTGTTCTTGGTGGGATCCAAGTGCCAAGTCGGGAGAGTGCCAAATCAGGACGAATTGCTCCAAAGGGGCAGTTACAGCCCAAAGCTGGGGTTTCTCCACCTCGAAGGCACCAAACCAGCCCAACAGAAAAGACTTTGGTTTCGCCCCACTGGCTAACCACAAGTCACACAAGCAATTCCCTTAGACACTCCAGCTTCCCAGTATCACCACCAGCAGCCACCTGTCCTGGGGATCAATGGTTATGAAAACCAATGCCCCAAATAAAGAAAACGGTTCTCCCCAATTCCAAAGAATCAGGCCCCAGACCCAGGTCAATATACAAATCAGATCTTACCACAAATCACGCTGTTGCCAACCCTTTAGAATCTAAAATCTAAAGGTTTATTGTACAAGGAGAAAGGTCTAGGTGAGGGTTAGGAATGGTTAAAAGAAATCAATGACAGGCAGTGATGGCTTGCAGCAGTGGTAGAATAAACTGCTGGTTCAAATCAAGTCTGTGGAGAACAAACATCCGCAGCTGGGATGGGTCCTTCAGTCCTTTGTTCAGAGCTTCCTGTTACAGCGAAGTCCCTCCAGAGGCAGGAGCAGGAAATGGAGACAGAATGAAGGGGATTCCCCCTTTTAGAGTTTTTTTTCCCAGTGCAAGAACCCTCTTTGTTCTTGGCTGTGGAAAATTACAGCAAACGGGAGTTTTGGGGTCACATGTCCTTGCATGACTCGGGACTTGCAGGAAGCAGCCATTACTCACCTGCTCCCTTGCACCTTCTCAGGTAGACTTCTCATGTGGATTGGACCCTTCCAAGCTCTCAATGGGTCAGTTGTGTAGCTGATGGTCCATCAAGCAGGCCAGGAAACGCTAACAGGGACTTGTCCGGGGTGTCACCCAGAAGCAGAGCAGAAGTTTGAGCTACAGACAGTGTAGAGCCAATACAGTATTCACAACTTTAACTCCAAAAATGATCCCCCATCCCGATAGCAGGATCCTAATCCACAAACCAGAACCCGCTCGTCGACCCCTCATACGACCCCGTTACACGAGATTTCGTGCCCCTACAGGACCTTGGTTGCACCAAAGATCTGTACAGTCCCAGTTCATGCCAATAACATGACACCCCCATGGGCAGTGCCCACAGGCAGCACGTGGCTCCCCCCATGGGCAGTGCCCACAGGCAGCACGTGGCTCCCCCCATGGGCAGTGCCCACAGGCAGCACATGGGTCCCCCCATGGGCAGTGCCCACAGGCAGCACGTGGCTCCCCCCATGGGCAGTGCCCACAGGCAGCACGTGGCTCCCCCCATGGGCAGTGCCCACAGGCAGCACGTGGCTCCCCCCATGGGCAGTGCCCACAGGCAGCACGTGGCTCCCCCCATGGGCAGTGCCCACAGGCGGCACGTGGCTCCCCCCATGGGCAGTGCCCACAGGCAGCACGTGGCTCCCCCCATGGGCAGTGCCCACAGGCGGCACGTGACTCCCCCCATGGGCAGTGCCCGGGGGCGGCACACGGCTCTCACGTCTCTATGCAGGTGGCCGAGGCCCAGGGGAAGGCTGACGAGGCCCGGCTAAGGGCGCAGGCGGCGCTGGACAAGGCCAACGCGACCAAGGCGCGCGTGGAGCGCTCCAACCTGGCTCTGCGTGACCTCATCCACCAGATCAAGGGCTTCCTGAGCCGTGAGTGCCCCCACCCCCGCCCGACAGGCTCCCCCCCTCCCCGTCCTGTGCGCCAGTCTCCCGGGCAGGGTGGAGGTTTTCAGGGGAGGGGGCTGTGACGGGGCTGTTCCTGGTGGGACCGAGAGGCCAAATCAGGACAAATCGCTTCCAAAAGGGCAACTAGAGCCCAAAGCTGGGGTTTCTCTGCCTCTAAAATAACCCAAACCAGCCAGACAGAAAAGACTTTGGTTTCACCCCACTGGCTAACCACAAGTCACACAAGCAATTCCCTTAGACACTCCAGCTTCCCAGTATCACCACCAGCAGCCACCTGTCCTGGGGATCAATGGTCATGAAAACCAATCCCCCAAATAAAGAAAACGGTTCTCCCCAATTCCAAAGAATCAGGCCCCAGACCCAGGTCAATATACAAATCAGATCTTACCACAAATCACGCTGTTGCTTTAGCTACAAAAACTCTACCCACATACCAATGGCATATTCATAATCAGTGATCCAGAACCTGGTCGTAGACACCTTCTATGACCCCTGTACATAAGATTTGGGGCCCCTGCAGGACCTTGGTTGCACCAATGATCTATAGGATCCCAGATTATTTTGTTAACGTGACCCCAGGGCAGTGGGGTTGGGGGCTGGGACTCCCAGGTGGTGTCTGGACTGGGGAGAGGGCAGCGTGGGGGCAGTGTCGGTGGCATGGAGAGCTCGATCCGCCCCCGCCCTGCAGAGGAGGGGGCCGACCCCGACAGCATCGAGGCGGTGGCCGGGCGGGTGCTGGCGCTCTCCATCCCAGCCTCGCCAGAGCAGATCCGCCACCTGGCCGAGGAGATCAAGGCGCGGGTCAGCAGCCTGGCCAACGTGGATGCCATCCTGGAGCAGACGGCGGGCGACGTGCGCCGGGCGGAGCAGCTGCTGCAGGACGCCCGCAGGGCCAGGTGAGCCCACGGGGCGGGGGGCGGGTCACTGCTGTGACGGGCAGGGTGGGCGCTGTCCCTTCGCCCGGGCCCCAGGGGTGGCTGGGAGGGGCGGGTGAGCCCAGGCCCCATGTGTTGCTTTGTGCCCGGGTGCAGGTCGCGGGCGGAGAGCGTGAAGAACGCGGCGGCGGTGGGGCGTCGGGCGCTGGAGGATGCCAGGCGAGCCCAGGGCAGCGCTGAGAGCGCCATCCGCAGCACCAGCAACGACATCCGCCACACTGAGGGCACCCTGAGCGCGGTGAGCACAGCCCCGCCCCCCTCAGCCGGGTACCCCACAGCCCGTCACTTCCCCAGCCTTCCCTTCTGTGTCCCGGGCCCCCGGGGTCTCCCCACCTCTCCCCCGGGAGCTCTGCCCAGCCCCTGCTCAGAGCGTGCCCCTGACCGCGCCAGCCGGTGCCGGTTCCGGCTCAGCGAAGTGGCAGCCAGAGCCCAGCCTGGCCGGCCCATCTCGGCCTCCTTCCTCGTCGCCCCCGGCGAGCCCTGGAGACCCCCTGGGCTTGTGGCTGCCGGCTGAGGTCCCCCTTGGTAGGGGTCCGTGCGCTGGGCCGTGGGGTCCTGTGTCTTTCTGTTGCTCTGGGTCGGTTTCAGCCACTTACCTACTCAACGGCTCCTGCCCCCTGTGGTGCCCAGGGGCATTTCAAGCCTCCTGCACCAGGGGGCAGCAATGCCCCCCGCTGCCCGCTGCGCCGTCCCCAGCGGCTCCCTCGGTCCGGGCGATGCCAGGGCTGGGCAGCGCGCTCCTCCCAGGGCAGTGGGGGGGGCTCCCAGGCTGATGCCGCCCCTCTCCCGGGCAGATCCAGCTGCAGGCGGCGAGCACGGAGCTCCGGCTGCAGGGCGCCATGGAGCAGGTGGGGCGGCTGGACGGCCAGCTGGGCGCGCTGAAGGTGAAACGGGCCAATAACAGCCTGGCGGCCACGCGGGCCAAGGACATGGCCAGCGCCGCGCACACCCGGGCCGGGGAGGCCAGGCAGGTGAGTGAGGGCAGAGGAGACCCGCTGGGGGGCGGTTGGGCGCTCTGGTTCAGGGCCCGCCGGCTGGAGGTGGGAGAGGGTCCGTGCAAGGCCTGGGGGAGCCGTGCTGGCTCTGTCTGGGGGTGTAACGAGGGTGAGGTACAAACCCAGCGGGGCCGGCACACCCAGCCACATTCCCATCCTCATCCCCCAGCCAGCCCCAAACCGCCCTGCGCCCGCAGGAGTCCAGAGAACCGGGTCCCTCGCAGTGCCCGGCCCCGGGCCTCCAGCCAGACACACCCCGACCAGCTTCTTCTTCCCACCCCAAAGGGTCCCCGGCCCAGTGAGACTCCGCTCCGGGTCTTGGGAAGGAAACCCAGCTGAGAGGGTTGGCTGGACGGACGAGCCCAGTCCCGGAGTCCAGACACTCTGGAGATGGGATTGTCGTTGCCCCGAGTCCTGGGGGTGGAGCCCGGTGTCCGTGGGCCGGGTGGCTCCGGCCGGTGACTGGGGGTCTCAGTCCCTAGGGCTCAGGGTTCCCCCTCCAGCCCCAGAGCAGAGCGGAGGCGAAGGAGGAGCCGGTCCCAGGGGTTAGACATTTCCAGCAGCCCCGTGGCCTGGACTTTCCTTCTCCCAATGTCCTGGGAATTTCTCTGGTAAGGACGGGGCCGTCGCGGGTCCCACAGCCCCAAAGAGCAGAGCCAATCCCCCATTTCCCTCCCGGGCCCCCAGATAGTCCCGCCCTTTGTGTGACTGGGGGCTGGTCACAGACACACGTGTTTGCTGCCAGCCCAGCCCTGAGGACAAGGCTCCCCGGCTCTGCTCATTGCCCTCTCGTACGGACCGGGCCCTGGGGCTGCGGGGTGTCTGGGGGACTCTGCGGTCTCACCCTGCCCCTCGCCCGTCACCCTGGGGCTGCGGGGGCGTCTGGGGGACTCTGCGGTCTCACCCTGCCCCTCGCCCGTCACCCTGGGGCTGCGGGGGCGTCTGGGGGACTCTGCGGTCTCACCCTGCCCCTCGCCCGTCACCCTGGGGCTGCGGGGGCGTCTGGGGGACTCTGCGGTCTCACCCTGCCCCTCGCCCGTCACCCTGGGGCTGCGGGGGCGTCTGGGGGACTCTGCGGTCTCACCCTGCCCCTCGCCCGTCACCCTGGGGCTGCGGGGGCGTCTGGGGGACTCTGCGGTCTCACCCTGCCCCTCGCCCGTCACCCTGGGGCTGCGGGGGCGTCTGGGGGACTCTGCGGTCTCACCCTGCCCCTCGCCCGTCACCCTGGGGCTGCGGGGGCGTCTGGGGGACTCTGCGGTCTCACCCTGCCCCTCGCCCGTCACCCTGGGGCTGCGGGGGCGTCTGGGGGACTCTGCGGTCTCACCCTGCCCCTCGCCCGTCACCCTGGGGCTGCGGGGGCGTCTGGGGGACTCTGCGGTCTCACCCTGCCCCTCGCCCGTCACCCTGGGGCTGCGGGGGCGTCTGGGGGACTCTGCGGTCTCACCCTGCCCCTCGCCCGTCACCCTGGGGCTGCGGGGGCGTCTGGGGGACTCTGCGGTCTCACCCTGCCCCTCGCCCGTCACCCTGGGGCTGCGGGGGCGTCTGGGGGACTCTGCGGTCTCACCCTGCCCCTCGCCCGTCACCCTGGGGCTGCGGGGGCGTCTGGGGGACTCTGCGGTCTCACCCTGCCCCTCGCCCGTCACCCTGGGGCTGCGGGGGCGTCTGGGGGACTCTGCGGTCTCACCCTGCCCCTCGCCCGTCACCCTGGGGCTGCGGGGGCGTCTGGGGGACTCTGCGGTCTCACCCTGCCCCTCGCCCGTCACCCTGGGGCTGCGGGGGCGTCTGGGGGACTCTGCGGTCTCACCCTGCCCCTCGCCCGTCACCCTGGGGCTGCGGGGGCGTCTGGGGGACTCTGCGGTCTCACCCTGCCCCTCGCCCGTCACCCTGGGGCTGCGGGGGTGTCTGGGGGACTCTGCGGTCTCACCCTGCCCCTCGCCCGTCACCCTGGGGCTGCGGGGGTGTCTGGGGGACTCTGCGGTCTCACCCTGCCCCTCGCCCGTCACCCTGGGGCTGCGGGGGTGTCTGGGGGACTCTGCGGTCTCACCCTGCCCCTCGCCCGTCACCCTGGGGCTGCGGGGGTGTCTGGGGGACTCTGCGGTCTCACCCTGCCCCTCGCCCGTCACCCTGGGGCTGCGGGGGTGTCTGGGGGACTCTGCGGTCTCACCCTGCCCCTCGCCCGTCACCCTGGGGCTGCGGGGTGTCTGGGGGACTCTGCGGTCTCACCCTGCCCCTCGCCCGTCACCCTGGGGCTGCGGGGTCTCTGGGGGACTCTGCGGTCTCACCCTGCCCCTCGCCCGTCACCCTGGGGCTGCGGGGGTCTCTGGGGGACTCTGCGGTCTCACCCTGCCCCTCGCCCGTCACCCTGGGGCTGCGGGGTCTCTGGGGGACTCTGCGGTCTCACCCTGCCCCTCGCCCGTCACCCTGGGGCTGCGGGGTCTCTGGGGGACTCTGCGGTCTCACCCTGCCCCTCGCCCGTCACCCTGGGGCTGCGGGGTCTCTGGGGGACTCTGCGGTCTCACCCTGCCCCTCGCCCGTCACCCTGGGGCTGCGGGGTGTCTGGGGGACTCTGCGGTCTCACCCTGCCCCTCGCCCGTCACCCTGGGGCTGCGGGGTCTCTGGGGGACTCTGCGGTCTCACCCTGCCCCTCGCCCGTCACCCTGGGGCTGCGGGGGTGTCTGGGGGACTCTGCGGTCTCACCCTGCCCCTCGCCCGTCACCCTGGGGCTGCGGGGGTCTCTGGGGGACTCTGCGGTCTCACCCTGCCCCTCGCCCGTCACCCTGGGGCTGCGGGGTCTCTGGGGGACTCTGCGGTCTCACCCTGCCCCTCGCCCGTCACCCTGGGGCTGCGGGGGTGTCTGGGGGACTCTGCGGTCTCACCCTGCCCCTCGCCCGTCACCCTGGGGCTGCGGGGTCTCTGGGGGACTCTGCGGTCTCACCCTGCCCCTCGCCCGTCACCCTGGGGCTGCGGGGTGTCTGGGGGACTCTGCGGTCTCACCCTGGGAGGGGCTGGGGGCAAGGCCGGGCGGTCAGGAACTTCCGGGGAGATGTAATGGGACTCTGAACGTGGCGGGGGTCTGCGGAGGGCCTGCAGGGGGAGCTGTGCTGGCTCTGTCTAGGGGGGGGTCTGCGCTGGCCCCAGGGTACCGGGTTGGCCCTGGGGGAGAGGGGAGTCTCGCCGGCCCGGGGGTACCCTCTGACTGGCTGCCTCTGTCTGGCGTGGCACAGCTGGCAGGGGGGCGGCTGAAGGCCGGGTACCAGGCGGTGGAGGAGCGGGCGCAGAGCCAGGCCCGCGGTGCGCTGCAGGCCAGGCACCAGGCGGAGCGGCTGCGGGACGAGGCCAGGGCCCTGCTGCGGGACGCTCAGGGCAAGCTGCAGCGCCTGACAGGTGAGGAGGGGGCGGGGGGAGCCCCGGGCATGGGCCAGGCCAGGCTGGCAGCGGGGCAGAGCTCACCCTGCGTTGTCTCCCCAGCGCCTGACAGGTGAGGAGGGGGCGGGGGGAGCCCCGGGCACGGGCCAGGCCAGGCTGGCAGCGGGGCAGAGCTCACCCTGCGTTGTCTCCCCAGCGCTGGAGGGGTCCTACCAGGAGAACGAGCGGGTGCTGGAGGAGAAGGCGGCCCAGCTCCACGGGCTGGAGGCCAAGGTGAAGGGCATCGTGGGTGCCATCAACCAGCAGATCCAGATCTACAACACCTGCCAGTGACCCCGACCCAGCCGGCCCGGCCCCGGGCCAGGGCTCCCCTGCATGGCTCCGTCCCAGCACCGCGCCCGGAGCCCCCTGCCCGTCGGGCAGCGCTGAGGACCCCCTCCTGGCACAGCCTCGGGACATGAGGCCCCTTCCCACTGCCCAGGGCTCGGCCCCAGGCCCCGGGCCCAGCGCTAGGCTGGGGCACTGAGGCGGACTAGCACCCTCCACGGGCAGGGCACAGGGGCTGCGAGACAGGCTCTTGCACTCTGGCACGTAATGCCCTGGCACATGGCGGGGGCAGCTTGTGTGTGAATAAAGCCCGCACCTGGCACTCGCCGCCTCTCCCTGTGGTTCATGTGCTGGTGACTGACCCTGCAGGACGGCCCTGGCACGCTGCCCTGGCACTGCCCACCCCGCCTGGCAGCCAGTGGACTGCGCCCTCCCCTGCGCTCAGGCAGCTCGGAGCCGGAGCGGGGCCCAGCCTGGCACACGTGAGGGGAAGCAGAGCTGCCAGCTGGGACCCCCGGCCCCAGCCCGCCGCACACAGCGCCCCCCATGGGCCCCCCGGCCCCGGCCCACCGCACACAGCGCCCCCCACGGGCCCCCCGGCCCGCTGCACACAGCGCCCCCCACGGGCCCCCCGGCCCCGGCCCACCGCACACAGCGCCCCCCACGGGCCCCCCGGCCCCGGCCCACCGCACACAGCGCCCCCCACGGGCCCCCCGGCCCCGGCCCGCCGCACACAGCGCCCCCCACGGGCCCCCCGGCCCCGGCCCGCCGCACACAGCGCCCCCCACGGGCCCCCCGGCCCCGGCCCGCCGCACACAGCGCCCCCCACGGGCCCCCCGGCCCCGGCCCGCTGCACACACCGCCCCCCACGGGCCCCCCGGCCCGCCGCACACAGCGCCCCCCACGGGCCCCCCGGCCCCGGCCCGCCGCACACAGCGCCCCCCACGGGCCCCCCGGCCTGCCGCACACAGCGCCCCCCCACGGGCCCCCCGGCCCCGGCCCGCCGCACACACCGCCCCCCACGGGCCCCCCGGCCCGCCGCACACAGTGCCCCCCACGGGGGCCCCGGCCACGGCCCCGCTCCTCCTGGGGGAGCACATCCCCTCCGTCCGGCCCGGGGGGCCTGTGCCTACCAGCCCCCCAGTACAGACGTGCAGCTCAGCTATGGGACCCCCGCATGGCCCAGGCCCCAGACCCTCACCCACCCCTCCGGGGCTCGGCCCCAGCCTCTGCCCGGGTCACTGGCCTCCTCCAATCCTGAGGTCAAGCCCCCCGTTGACAAACAGCCAGTGCCCCGGGCCCCGAACCTCCCGCAGGCCTCTGCCACGCTCACCCCGGGGAACGTTCCTTCCTGGCCCCAGCCCTGGCGACTGTTAGACCCGAGCACACGGGCAGGACCCCGGGCGAGAGTCCGAGCCTCCCCAGCCAGTGCCCGTCTCCGGCCGGTGGGATCTTCGCTGCCAGCGTCGCGGACGGGCTCCCGGCCGGCGTGGGCAGCCCCATCCCCCCATCCTGTGTCCTGAAGCCAGTTCGGGTTTCTGCCTCCTCCCCCCCCCCCCGCGCCCCTTGGGGGCTGCTCCAGAACGTCGCGAGGGCTGGAAACCCTCTTCTCACTTCCCGCCGGACGCTGGCCTCCCTGAAATCTCTCCTCTCCCTGCCTGGCGTTCGCCCTGGCGTGGACTCAGCGCTCCCCTCGCCTGCGTTCGCTCTGTGGGGCTCCGCTCGGGCAGGTTCTCCCCCCCAGAGTCACCTGGCAGCCCGGCTCTCACTGGTGTGGGGCCAGTCGCACTCACCCGCCCGCCGGCCGCAGGGCTTGGCACAGGTCTGGCAGCTCCCGCCCGGTTAGTGGCGCCCGTTCCTGACCCTGCCCCCACCCCCTCGCCATGCACTGGGGTGATGTGCCTGGATCTGCCCCACCCGCTCACACTTTATGGCAACTTGCCATCCCAGGCGGTTTCCCTGGGTGGCAGGGACCTGCCCCGGGGGTTGGTGGTTACCCCTCTGCTCCGCTCCGCCTTGGCACCAGTAATGGGGTCGGTGGTTACCCCTCTGCTCCGCTCCGCCTTGGCACCAGTAATGGGGTCGGTGGTTACCCCTCTGCTCCGCTCCGCCTTGGCACCAGTAATTGGGGTCGGTGGTTACCCCTCTGCTCCGCTCCGCCTTGGCACCAGTAATGGGGGTCGGTGGTTACCCCTCTGCTCCGCTCCGCCTTGGCACCAGTAATGGGGTCGGTGGTTACCCCTCTGCTCCGCTCCGCCTTGGCACCAGTAATGGGGTCGGTGGTTACCCCTCTGCTCCGCTCCGCCTTGGCACCAGTAATGGGGGTCGGTGGTTACCCCTCTGCTCCGCTCCGCCTTGGCACCAGTAATTGGGGTCGGTGGTTACCCCTCTGCTCCGCTCCGCCTTGGCACCAGTAATGGGGGTCGGTGGTTACCCCTCTGCTCCGCTCCGCCTTGGCACCAGTAATGGGGGTCGGTGGTTACCCCTCTGCTCCGCTCTGCCTTGGCACCAGTAATTGGGGTCGGTGGTTACCCCTCTGCTCCGCTCCGCCTTGGCACCAGTAGTTGGGGTGGGGCCGTGGTGAACCCCTCTGCTTCCCTGTAGGATTCGTATGAGCACGTTCAGTGCTCAGCTTTGGGGGAGGGGGACACATGGGTGACCCTTGGCCCTTGACTGGGTTCCTTTGTCTCCCCTGACTTCGGGGCACAGCATCTGGGCCCCATCTAGCCTGTGCCAACAACGCTGTGGGAGCGGGGCCGAGCTGGAAACACCCGGCAGGGCCTGGGGGGTGAGTGTGCCCCACACCCAGCAGAGCCTAGAGGGGGTGAGTGAGCCACCCGCCTAGAAGGGTCTGGGGGGGCGAGTGTGCTGCCCGCCAGGCAGGGCCCCAGCACTTGGCCCTGGGCTATGGGCACTGCCAGGGTCACATCCTGCCTGCAGAAATGAGCTGGGCCTGCTCTTCGGGAGGCAGTGGGTGACCTGGGCTTTTTGCTGCCTCCCCTCTGTTGGGGGTTCAGTGCTCCGGCTGACACTGGCACCCCCCCACACACTCCTCCCTGCTCCCCCCACTTCGTCCTGCTGACGGCCAGGCCCCCGGGGGCCCAGGGTAAGGAGCAGCAAGCCCAGCCCAAAGCTCCTGAGCTACCCACTGCCCTCGGGCTCCAGGGCCCGGCCCCAGGTGGGCACAGGAAGTCGTGCCCCTGAGACGGGTGGGGCTCACCCCTCTCTCTGCAGCCTCAGGAGCCGAGTGGGGATGGCCCTGGCGGCTGTTCGGAGTCCCGGGCTGTGCAGTGCCTCCGCCTCCAACCAGCCTCCCGGAGCGTGCTGGGCCCCCAGCCCCACCTAGAGCCAGCCCTCACCGCTCCTCCCCCAGCTCCCGCCAGCCTCACAGTACAGGGGGGTCCCCGAGGGGCAATCCAGAGCCAGGAGCATTCAGCAGAGCGCAGGAGCCCAGACCCAAGTTGCCCAGCTCTGCCGTGCCCCACGTTCTCTCGGTCTCTGTGGGTCCTGCTCTCTCCCTGCAGTGAGGCTGGGACTGGCTGGTCCTGTGTCCTCTGCGCCCCGCAGGGCACTGTCTGTCCCAGCCAGGCAGCGGTAATGTCCCCGCCGGCGCGGATTCCACCGTTCCTCTGCCACAGCCTGTTTCCAGCTGTGCCAGGCACCGGCCCAGGGACACGCTGTGTGGAGCTAAGAACATAAGAACGGCCGGGCTGGGTCAGACCAACGGTTCATCCAGCCCCGTGTCCTGTCTGCCGACAGTGGCCAATGCCAGGTGCCCCGGAGTGAGTGAACCTAACAGGTATGATCGAGCGATCTCTCTCCTGCCATCCATCACCCCCCTCTGACAGACAGAGGCTAGGGACACCATTCATTACCCATCCCGGCTAATAGCCATTTATGGACTTAGCCTCCATGAATTTATCCAGCTCTCTTTTAAACCCTGTTCTAGTCCCAGCCTTCACAGCCTCCTGAGGCAAGGAGTTCCACAGGTTGACTGTGCGCTGTGTGAAGAACTTCCTTTTATTTGTTTTAAACCTGCTGCCCACTAATTTCATTGGGTGGCCCCTAGTTCTTATGGGAACAAGTAAATAACTTTTCTTCTTCGAGTGGTTGCTCATGTGCATTCCAAGATGTGTGTGCGCGCTGCGCATGCATATTCCCGGAAGCTTTTTCTAATGGTACTCAGGGGGTCGGCAGGGGAGACCCCTAGCGTGGCGCCTTCATGGCGCAGTATATAAGACCCTGCCGCCCCGCCCCACGTTCAGTTCCTTCTTACCGCCCTGACGGTCCTGGAACAGCTTGAGTCTTGCACTCCCGGAGTGGTCTCGAGATCTGCAGGGCAGCGACGTGGTCCTCTGTCCACACGTTCACCACGCACTGTGCCATACACCAGCAAGCGAGGGAGGACGCCGGCTTCGGCGCGGCAGTACTGCAATCCGCGACCAGGTGAACTCCGGACCCTCCGCCAAGCTAACTGCTCGCAAGTCACATCTTGGAATGCACATGAGCAATCGCTCGAAGAAGAAAGAACGGTTACTTACCTCGTAACTGTTGTTCTTCGAGATGTGTTGCTCATGTCCATTCCAATCCCCCCCGCCTCCCCTCTGTCGGCGTTCCGGCGAGAAGGAACTGAGCATGGGGCGGGTCAGCAGGGTCTTATATAGCACGCCATGAAGGTGCCACGCTAGGGGTCTCCCCTGCCGACCCCGAGTACCACTAGGAAAAGCTTCCAGGAACGTGCATGCGCGGCGCGCACACATCTTGGAATGGACATGAGCAACACATCGCGAAGAACAACAGTTACGAGGCAAGTAACCGTTCTTTCCTTATTCACTTTCTCCCCACCACTCATCATTTTATAGACCTCTATCATATCCCCCCTTAGTCTCCTCTTTTCCAAGCTAAAAAGTCCTAGCCTCCTTAATCTCTCCTCATATGGGACGCGTTCCAAACCCCTAATCATTTTAGTTGCCCTTCTCTGAACCTTTTCTAATGCCAGTAGATCCTTGTTGAGCTGAGGAGACCACGTTTGTACGCAGTATTCAAGATGTGGGCGCACCATGGATTTGTATAAGGGCAATAAGATATTCTCCGTCTTATTCTCTATCCCTTTTTTAATGATTCCTAACATCCTGTTTGCTTTTTTGACTGCCGCTGCACACTGCGTGGACGGCTTTAGAGAACTATTCATGATGACTCCAAGATCTTTTTCCTGATTAGTTGTAGCTAAATAGTCCCCATCATACTGTATGTAGAGTTCAGGTTAGTTTTTCAATGTGTATTTTTACATTTATCCACATGAAATTTCATTTGCCATTTTCTTGCCTAATCACTGTTCTGTGACCTGTACAAAGTGCCCAGGGAAATGGCTCATAAAACTGTTACCAAGCCCCCCACCCTGGGCGCTACAGCCCACCACTCGCTGAGCGCACTGCGCTGGGTTGGCAACCCAGTGCTTGAGAGCCAGATGTGCCAGGCAGCCGGTGCCAGCCAGGGATCCGCTGGGAGGAGGCCAGGTGCTGCGGGGAGGACTCCCAGGAGGTGAGAGCGAGAGCAGCAGTTCTCCCCGGGCACTGCCCAGCGACTGCCAGCCAAAGGAGCGCGCCCCCCCCCCACCGCGGGCACTCAGAGCTACCACACGGGCACCTCCCCATCCCCAGAACCACCCCACGGGCACCACCCCGTCCCCCCGCCCTCAGAGCCCCTCCACGGGCACCACCCCGTCCCCCCGCCCTCAGAGCCACCCCACAGGCACCCCCCATCACCGGAACCACCCCACGGGCACCCCGTCCCCCCGCCCTCAGAGCCCCTCCACGGGCACCACCCCGTCCCCAGAGCCACCCCACGGGCACCACCCCATCCCCCCACCCTCAGAGCCCCTCCACGGGCACCACCCCGTCCCCCCGCCCTCAGAGCCACCCCACAGGCACCCCCCATCACCGGAACCACCCCACGGGCACCCCGCCCCCCTGCCCTCAGTGCCACCCCACGGGCACCACCCCGTCCCCCCGCCCTCAGAGACCCTCCACGGGCACCACCCTGTCCCCCCACCCTCAGAGCCACCCCACAGGCACCTCCCCATCCCCAGAACCACCCCACAGGCACCTCCCCATCACCGGAACCACCCCACGGGCACCACCCCGTCCCCCCGCCCTCAGAGCCACCCCACAGGCACCCCCCATCACCGGAACCACCCCATGGGCACCCCGTCCCCCCGCCCTCAGAGCCCCTCCACGGGCACCACCCCGTCCCCCCGCCCTCAGAGCCCCTCCACGGGCACCACCCCGTCCCCAGAGCCACCCCACGGGCACCCCGCCCCCCCGCCCTCAGAGCCCCTCCACGGGCACCACCCCGTCCCCCCGCCCTCAGAGCCACCCCACAGGCACCCCCCATCACCGGAACCACCCCACGGGCACCCCGCCCCCCTGCCCTCAGTGCCACCCCACGGGCACCACCCCGTCCCCCCGCCCTCAGAGCCACCCCACAGGCACCCCCCATCACCGGAACCACCCCATGGGCACCCCGTCCCCCCGCCCTCAGAGCCCCTCCACGGGCACCACCCCGTCCCCCCGCCCTCAGAGCCCCTCCACGGGCACCACCCCGTCCCCAGAGCCACCCCACGGGCACCCCGCCCCCCCGCCCTCAGAGCCCCTCCACGGGCACCACCCCGTCCCCCCGCCCTCAGAGCCACCCCACAGGCACCCCCCATCACCGGAACCACCCCACGGGCACCCCGCCCCCCTGCCCTCAGTGCCACCCCACGGGCACCACCCCGTCCCCCCGCCCTCAGAGACCCTCCACGGGCACCACCCTGTCCCCCCACCCTCAGAGCTACCACACGGGCACCTCCCCATCCCCAGAACCACCCCACGGGCACCACCCCGTCCCCCCGCCCTCAGAGCCACCCCACAGGCACCTCCCCATCCCCAGAACCACCCCACGGGCACCCCGCCCCCCTGCCCTCAGTGCCACCCCACGGGCACCACCCCGTCCGCCCGCCCCCGCGCGCGCTCAGAGTCCCAAACGGGCCCCGCCCGCTCGGAGCCAGCCCGTGGTTCCGTTACGGGCCGAGCGGCCTCGTTGCCATGACATCATCGGTGACATTACTAGTCACGGGGTCGGCGCTGTCACCGCGATGATGTCACCCGAACAGTGTTATCATGGCGTCACTTCCGGGGCGGATCGCGCTGTCGCCCTGTCACCCGCTCCCCTGTCACGTGGCGCCGAGACCCGGCTTCCGGAAGTGCGTCACGGGCTCGGGCCTGTCTCCTGCTGAGTCCGCCCGCGCGGAACTTCGGCTCGAAACAAAACAAGCCGCGGAGCCGCCGGGCCGGGGGTGAGCGCGGGGGGGGGCCGGGGGCGAGCGCGGGGGGGGGGGCAGCGGGGGTGAGCGCGGGGGGGGGCGGCGGCGGTGGGCCAGGGCTGAGCGCGGGGGCCCCCCCCCCCCGGAGGGTTGTCTTCCCCGCCCCCGCTCCTGTCCGTGTCTTTGTCCCCCGGCGCCCGCTCTGAACCGCGGCCCGCGGGGCTGGGACCCGAAGGCCCCTGCGCGGCCCGGGCTGCTCCGGAGGCCGGGCGAGGCGCTGCGGGGAGACGGGCGGGGCTCAGCCGGGTGCCCGTGAGCGGCCGCAGGGCCCGTGCACCGCGCTCCTCCCATAGCTGCTGTGCCGCCCCCGCCGGGACAGGGCTTCGGGAGGGGCCTCAGCGCTGGGCTGTGCGGGGTCCCCTGGGGGGAGCGCTGGGCTGTGCCTGGGGGGAGCGCTGGGCTGTGCGGGGTCCCCTGGGGGGGTCTCAGCGCTGGGCCGTGCGGGGTCCCCTGGGGGGGCCTCAGCGCTGGGCTGTGCCTGGGGGGAGCGCTGGGCTGTGCGGGGTCCCCTGGGGGGAGCGCTGGGCCGTGCCTGGGGGGAGCGCTGGGCTGTGCCTGGGGGGAGCGCTGGGCTGTGCGGGGTCCCCTGGGGGGAGCGCTGGGCCGTGCCTGGGGGGAGCGCTGGGCTGTGCCTGGGGGGAGCGCTGGGCTGTGTGGGGTCCCCTGGGGGGGTCTCAGCGCTGGGCTGTGCCTGGGGGGAGCGCTGGGCTGTGCGGGGTCCCCTGGGGGGCCTCAGCGCTGGGCTGTGCCTGGGGGGAGCGCTGGGCCGTGTGGGGTCCCCTGGGGGGGTCTCAGCGCTGGGCTGTGCCTGGGGGGAGCGCTGGGCTGTGCGGGGTCCCCTGGGGGGCCTCAGCGCTGGGCTGTGCCTGGGGGGAGCGCTGGGCCATGTGGGGTTCCCTGGGGGGGTCTCAGCGCTGGGCTGTGCCTGGGGGGAGCGCTGGGCTGTGCGGGGTCCCCTGGGGGGCCTCAGCGCTGGGCTGTGCCTGGGGGGAGCGCTGGGCCGTGTGGGGTCCCCTGGGGGGGTCTCAGCGCTGGGCTGTGCCTGGGGGGAGCGCTGGGCTGTGCGGGGTCCCCTGGGGGGCCTCAGCGCTGGGCTGTGCCTGGGGGGAGCGCTGGGCTGTGCGGGGTCCCCTGGGGGGCCTCAGCGCTGGGCTGTGCCTGGGGGGAGCGCTGGGCCGTGTGGGGTCCCCTGGGGGGGTCTCAGCGCTGGGCTGTGCCTGGGGGGAGCGCTGGGCCGTGTGGGGTCCCCTGGGGGGGTCTCAGCGCTGGGCTGTGCCTGGGGGGAGCGCTGGGCTGTGCCTGGGGGGAGCGCTGGGCTGTGCGGGGTCCCCTGGGGGGCCTCAGCGCTGGGCCGTGCCTGGGGGGAGCGCTGGGCTGTGTGGGGTCCCCTGGGGGGGGCCTCAGCGCTGGGCTGTGCCTGGGGGGAGCGCTGGGCTGTGCGGGGTCCCTGGCACGGGCGGGGGGGTCCCCTGGGTCCCGCACTCGGTGGCCTCGGCGGTTCTGAGTGCCCGGCAGGGCCGTGTCCAGGTGTAGGTGACCTGGCAGGTGTGACCAGCCGCTCACTGCCCCCTGGCAGCTGCTCTCCCCCTTCCCGCCCCCGGGACTGCGGCAGGTCCCCAGCTCCTCAGACAGCCTGTCCCTGAGTGGGCCTGTTCTCAGGGCCCCCCCGCCCTGCCCAGTGCGGAGAGTGAAAGTGAAACCAGGGGCTGGCAGCGGGGAGCCAGGGTGACCTCAGGCAAGTACAGCATGTGGGCAGGGACGGGCACACTGCCCAGGGGACACCGCGCTGCCTTGCCCTGGCCGGTGTCTCCGCTCTGCACCCCTCGCTCTCACTGCTGTAGCTGAGCAGGGTGTGCCCGGGGGGGGGGGGCAGGCGCTCTGTGCACGGGCTGCAGACGGGGCGAAGGAGACTGGCTGGAGCGAGCGGCTTCCCTCTGCCCGTCGGCCCCCAGTGCTTGTGGATCCACTTTACTTAATGGCCAGTCCCGAATCGGTGCTCTCCTGCTGCCATGGCCGTGTGGCAGCCGGGCCAGCTGGGAGTGCTGAAGTAACAGCCCTGTTGCTCACTCCTCTCCCCTGCGGAGACGTCTCGCTCTGGCAGGCTCCTCTGGGGAGCAGTGTTCCCTGCAGGGCCAGGCGGCGTTATCCCTGCTCCCCTGGCTTTACGGACTGCACGCCCCCCGCATCGGGAGCACTCCCAGGCCCACATCCTCTGGCATCAAGCGACTGGATAGACGTGTTCCTCAGGGTCAGAGCACGGGGCATTGTGTACAGCCGAGCCCTGGGGGAGGATAAGCCACCCTATGGCCAGCCGGCTTGGCGTGTGCTGGGCAGGCGTCACTGCCCGTTAGCTTAGCTGGGTTCTGTCTGCAGCACTTTGTGAGTCTGGCTCTGCCCAGCCCTGCCACTTCCCCACCTTTGCTAGGGTTTCAGCAGTTCCTGTGGTTTGCTGCCCCATGGGTGGGGGTGGGTAAAGTCGGCGGGAAGGGCCCCTCCTCCGTTGGGGGTGGGTAAAGTCGGCGGGAGCTCCTCCCCTCCATTGGAAGTGATGCCTGAGAACCTCGCCTGGAATGCCACGTTTTTCAGCGCCTCTGTGTCAGCTGGAAGTCACCTCCCGCGGTGCCGGCCTTCGGGCATGCTGCTGTGGAAAGTACCCTACCGAGCCTGACTCGACCTCTTGCCCACACCCTTCTCCGGCCCAGCCCTGTGCCCTGTCCGTTCACTTGTGCACTCTTGTCTCCCTAGCTCACTCGTTCCTTGCCAGAGAGTTTGCCCACAAAGAGTCGCCAAGATAGCTGGGCCAGGAAGAAAACGCCGAACCCCTGACCCAGACTCCATCACTGACCCCGGCGGGCCGTTTGTCTCGTCCAAACGGCTGAAAATGTCCAGCAGCGCCCCAGGCCAGCGGAGAGCGTCCCGGGCGCCGGAGGATGCAACCAACAAGAAGAAGCAGAAAGACCGAGCCAACCAGGAGAGCAAGGAGGGCGAGAGACCCCCTGGCAGCGACCCTAAGAAAGGTAGGGCCTGGGGGCGCCTGTCCTGCTGCTCCACCTCTCCGCAGCCGTCTGCTGTAGGATGAGCAAATTCGACTATGCGCTTCCGCTTGCCAGTGTCACCTGCTCCTCTGGGCACGAGTCTCTGAATCCGCAATCTGCTTTTCCAGCTGCCACTTGGCGCCATGTGTGAGCGCGGTTCGACCCTGTCTCCGAGCGAGAGAGACGCGCGCCCACACAGCTGGGCCTTGGCCGGCCCCTCTTGGAGCAGCAGATACCTGGGGGGGGGAGAGGGGGGGTTGGTTCTGAGCTGCTTGCCTGCCTGGGCTGTGTAGGAGGCTGGGTTGGAGCCCGGTGCGGCTGGTCCTGCGTCGTGCTCTGCAGTGAGTGTTGGGACGTGATCGGTCCGGCGGGGCCAGGCGCTCGGCTGGGAGGTGACTCTCCAGTGTCTGCAGACGTTGGCCTGGCCCCTTGGGGGTCAGACCCTGCACCCCCAATGCAGCACACACACAGTCTGCTTGGTTTCTTTGGCGGTTATCTGGCGAGAAGGAGCGAGTCGGCAGTTCAGTCCTGTGGCCCGTGTGGTTTTAGGTCTCGTTTTGTAAGCACGTCATTGTCGAGTGACAAGATAGATCCACCAGTCCAGTAGCTTGGGACGTTTGAGACCCACTGGTCTGGCCAGGGGGTGGGCGCAGCTGACTGAGGTGTAGACCGTGCAGGCAGCTCGGCCTGGCATTGCGACCTAGCCCCTAGCGTGTAGCCGATCTCTGGTGCCAGTGGGTGAAGGTGGCGCGCTAGGAGAGACGTATGGGCATCCAGCCCACGCTAGCACCCAGCGGGCGGGCGGAAGAGAGCAGAGTCGCTGGCCACCTGGGGCTGTCCCTACAGCGTCCGACGTCGGGCGCCGTGCCGCTCGCCCTCCACTGCTCCCTGCTGGGGCTGCTCTGTCCCCCCCACCTGCAGTGCAGACAGGCCTGAGCCAGGCAGGCCCACAGTGCCACCCTCTGCGGGGGGAGGGCAGCAGGCCTGGCTAAGCTGTGACAAGCTGGGGCTGGCAGGTGCCACTCTACAGCCATGTCCAGAGCCCGCAGGACCTGAGCAGACCTGCTGTACCACTCTCCAGCACAGCCCATGCCCGGCCCTCCTGAGGGGGAGCACTGCAGCTGGCACATGCCTGCCTGGGGTTGCTAATCCGGCTGCCCGGCGAAGGGACCAGCCCCTCCAGCGGCAGTGCCAGCCCATCTGGGCGCTGCTCCCTTACGGAACAGGCTGGAGCGGCGCACCTGGGGAGAGCTGCCCTGGCATCTGTGTGTCTGGGGCGGGGCGATAGCCACTGCCTGGCCATGTGCCTGTACTACCCCCGTTAACCCTCTTGGCTCCCCAGAGCCCCGGGATGTCCTGGCCAGTGAGTGCTGCTTTGCCTCTCCCTTTGCAGACCTGCTGCTGGACTGGAAACAGAACGCGGATGAGGTCATTGTGAAGTTGAATTTGGGCAGCGGGGCCCTGAAGTTGGAGGAGGTGGATGCTGCGTTCACAGACACCGACTGCGTGGTCCGGCTGCCAGGTAAGAGCGCCTAGAGAAAGACGAGGCAGCTCCAGGCGAGCGGGGCGCCCCGTCACCAGCTCCCATGGCTGGGCTGGGCCCGGTCTCGCTAACGGGAGCACACAGCACCACGCGGGGGAGGAAGGGTGGGGAGAGAGGAACGCACCAGACAGCATAGAGACCCCAGGGAACTGCACGGAGCTGGGCTCCTCTGCACTGGCCGTGGACTCTGCTCCCTGCACACCCAGCCCTGGGGTCAGACACCCTCTGCCCGGCCTGTCATGGGATGACAGAGCATGGCGGCTAGGCCCAGATCAAGAGCTGAAACCTTGGTGGGTGTGGGGCCCGGTGAGGGTGGAATGCTGGCGGGGCGGGAGGAAGAGGGGGCGCTTTGCCTAGCAGCGGGCTGGTGGAGAACGGCAAGAGGGCGAGAGCCACTCAGCCCCTCTGCAAAGGCAGCGGGGGAGCCGGCTCGCTGGTGCAGCGCCTGGGGTGGCGCCCCCAGCAGGAGGCACTGAGGGCCCGAGCTCTGTCCGGAGCCCCCTTTGGGGGCACTGGGCCCCACTGAGGAGAGCCCCAGAGCGTGGCAGCGCCTGCCTGTGCCCGCCCCAGCCGCGAGGTCCCCCTTTGTGCCCACAGACGGCCGCCAGTGGAGCGGGCAGTTCTATGGGGAGATCGAGAGCTCCTGCAGCAAAGTCCAGGGCAAGAAGGGCAACGTCCTGCAGCTGGTGCTTCAGAAGAAGATCCCCCTGCACACCTGGGCTTCGCTCCTGGTAAGGCTGCGGCAGGGCCCACAGCAGAGGAGGGGAGGGAGCTGAGCTCACCCTTCGCCCCCAGCCTGTGGGCTGCCTCGCATGGGCAACAGCACGGCTGAGCTCCCCTGGGCGGGGGAGGGGAAGGTGGGTGTCTCTGTGCCCCTGCTGGACGGAGAGGCCCGGCTGAGCTCCCCTGGGTGGGGGGAGGTGGCACTGCGGGCGTCCCGCTGGGCAGAGGGCCTGCCTGGTGGGAGGCTGGCCGTGCCTCTGCCGGTGGCATGGAGCGGGCAGTGCCCAAGCTGCACCAGCCTTGCTGCGTGTGGGCTCTGTGCCCACAGCTGGGGGAAGGCCCCATTCGGCCCGTGGCCTGGCTGTGCAGTGTCCCAAAGGGCCCCGTTCCTTTCCCAGAAGAAGCGGAAGGACGGCTCCAAGGAGGTCGCCAAGGGGGCCGTGAGCCAGGAGAACGGGAAGGAGCAGCCCCCGCCCGCAAGGCCTGCCCCCGAGGAGCCGGCGAGGAGCAAGCGGGAGAGCCCCACCTCGAGGCGCGCTCCGGGGAGGGGCGAGGCCCCCGAAGGGAAGAGCCAGGCCAGCCCCGGGCTGCAGAGCGGGCCCAGTGCCAAGCGGGCCGGGTACCTCAAGGTGGCTCTGATGGAGGAGGAGCCAAATGCTGGGGGCTCGGAGCCTGACAAGGGACCCAGCGGGAGAGGGGGCAGCCGGCAGAATGGCCGAGCAGCCCACGGCGATGCCACCACGGACCTGCCCCCGCCTCTAGTGAAGGTAAGTGGGGGCACTGGGGAGCCTGCTGCCCCATCCGCTCTCCCGAGGCTCTGGAAGCCCCCATTCTCTCGGGGTCCCCGGGAGAGGCCGGGGATCCCAGTCTCCCAGTGGCACTCGGCTCCGTGGCAGCAGGAGGATGGGAATGGCGAGGCCCGGCCCTGCCACAGACTCAGGATGTCGGGCTGGTCGCTTGTCTGGGCCGAGGTGGGCTCCCTGCTGGACATCATGGCTCCCAGCAGACTGTGGTCAGGCTGGGTCCCAGCAGTCCCTTGGCCCCGTTGGCTGGGGGGCGTCCCAGGCTTGGACCCTGGGCCTGAGGAACTCCGCCTGGCTCTGGACTCCGGCAGAGGGAAGGTCCCTGCCCAGCGGAAACAGAGCTCCTCCCCCCTCCCCCCCCCCCCCCCCCCGCTCCTGGCGTGTGCTCTGCCCCTGGCAGTTGTGTGGGTAGGAGCCCTGCAGCGCGCCCCAGGAAACCCGTCACTCCTGCGGTACAGCGGGGGGGGCAGATGGGAACAGAGGGGGCTGCCCGGGCTGGGCAGTGGCTGCAGAGCCACGTCTGGAAGGGGGCTGGCCCCAGCTCCTCTGGGACCCCATGTCTCCCCGTCACCCTCTGCTTGAACAGGCTGAAGTGCTGCAGACGGACCCTGTGCTCGCTGCCCCTTCAGAGAGCTTCCCCCATCCCACCGCGCCCTGCATGGAGCAGAGACCCCTGCAGCCAGCTGCCCCCCAGTGCCCGCCAGCCCTTGGAGAGGGCCCCGAGGCGGCCCCCGCCCCCCCTCCGCCGGGCAGAGATGCCGAGAAAACAGACTGGTCCAAAGAGGATGTTGCCCTGGAAGCAGCAGCCGATGGTAAGTGCCGAAGGGGAGGGAGCAGGGCGCTGGGCCGTGGCTCCCCGGGAGCCGGCTCTGTCTCCTTGCTGGCCGGCGGCGCCTGGCTCCCTCTGGGGAGATGCTGCCGGCCCAGTGAGCAGGGGCCTGGGCCCAGAGCAGCCCGCGGAGCTCCCCTCTGAGTCCTGGGGCCCTTCTGCCTGCAGCGCTGGTGGGGAGGGGCTCCCGGGACCCAGCCGCCTCTTGTCCTGTCCTAGAGCCGGAGCCCATGGTGAGCCTGACCTTGGTGAAGAACGACTCGTACGAGAAGGGGAGCGACGCGGTGGTGGTGCACGTCTACGTGAAGGAGATCCACAGGGAGAGCTCCAGGGTGCTGTTCCGGGAGCAGGACTTCACGCTGGTGTTCCGGACCAGGTACTGCCGAGCGCGGGCCGGCTGCTGCCACCAGGGGCTCGCCCGGGAGCCCGGCCCAGCCTCGCGCCCTCTGATCGCCTTCTCCTCCCTGCAGTGACGTCAACTTCCTGCGACTGCACCCCGACTGCGGCCCCCACACCATGTTCCGGTGGCAGGTGAAACTCAGGTACCTGGGCAGCTCCTGCTCTCCTCCAGCCAGGCACAGGACGGCCCGGGGCTGGAGCACAGGCCTGGGGGGAGGGATGGGGGGGAGCTGGGTTCCACCCCCACTGTCCCTGGTCTTGGGCACGCAATGCCCCTTTGAGTGCCATGGGGCGGAGAGCCCCTGGCCCGGATGGCACTGCGCTGCTCCCACCCAGGGGAAGCACCTGAGGCCTGCCGAGATCCCCTGGTCAGCGGAGCCCCGAGAGCGCCCGGGCAGCTGCACTCACAGCCCTGCTATGTGCTGCCCTGCGCCGAGGCACACGTTGCCTGGCGGGCGCCCCTAGGGAGGAGAGCCGGGGAGCGCGGGGTGGCACTGAGCGTGCAGAGCGCCCCCTGCCCAGGGGCTGGGAGCACGGCGAGCTGGCTCCAGCCCTGAGGCTGCTCTCCTGCCCCCAGGAACCTCATTGAGCCGGACCAGTGCACCTACAACTTCACCGTCTCCCGCATCAACATCTGCCTGAAGAAACGCCACAGCCAGCGCTGGGGGGGGCTGGAGGCGCCGGCTGCACGAGGTCTGCTCCTTGGCTTCCCCTCGCTTTACCTCTAGGGGGGCAGCTGACTCGGGGATGGGGCGTGAGCGGCTCTGCCCCTGCCCACACCGCTGCTAACCACAGGCCCCATCTCCCCCTTGTTAAGGTGCAGTGGGTGGTGCAAAGGTTGCCATGCCAACAGGCCCTACCCCTCTGGCTAAGAGCCAGCCGGGCAGTAACCAGCACCCCCTGTCCAGCAAGGAGGAGGCTCGGGCAGGGGAGCAGGACAAGCCCAGAGCGGAGGACGGTGGCCTGGAGGGTGTGGTGGCCCGGACGGCCACAGAGCACGTCCCTGTGAAGCAGGAGCTGCACGTCCCCTCGGTGAGCACTTGCACGCTGGCCCGAGCGGGCCAGGTTCACGGGAGCCCAGAGGGGGTACTCGGCTGGCTCCGCCCCAGGCACCCGCAGAGCCTCCCGCGGCACTCAGCACCCACGGGGCTCAGGCCTGCCTGCAAGGGCGGGGCTTCTGTGGGGGGAGCTCCCGGCAGGGGGTGCTGTGGGCAGGGCGCTGGCTTGTTTGGGGAGCTCCCAGCAGGGGGTACTGTGGGGGTGAGGTGCTGGCTGAGGGGGACTCCCAGCAGGAGGTGCTGTGGGGCAGGGCGCTGGCTGATGGGGGTGGGGAGTCTCCCAGCAGGGGGTACTGTGGGGGTGAGGTGCTGGCTGAGGGGGGCTCCCAGCAGGAGGTGCTGTGGGGCAGGGCGCTGGCTGATGGGGGTGGGGAGTCTCCCAGCAGGGGGTACTGTGGGGGTGAGGTGCTGGCTGAGGGGGGCTCCCAGCAGGGGGCACTGTGGGGGCAGGGCGCTGGCTGATGGGGGTGGGGAGTCTCCCAGCAGGCGGTACTGTGGGGGTGAGGTGCTGGCTGAGGGGGACTCCCAGCAGGAGGTGCTGTGGGGCAGGGCGCTGGCTGATGGGGGTGGGGAGTCTCCCAGCAGGGGGTACTGTGGGGGTGAGGTGCTGGCTGAGCGGGGCTCCCAGCAGGGGGCACTGTGGGGGCAGGGCGCTGGCTCTTTGGGGAGCCCCCAGCTCCCCCGGCCTGCCCAGCCGAGCTCCGTGCAGTGAGGGGCCCCGCTCAGGCCTGTCCCTGTCCTGTCGGCCTGGCAGCCCAAGCCGATGTGCATGGTGCCGCCGATGACTCACAGCCCGGTGAGCAGCGAGGGCGTGGAGGAGGAGGAGGAGGAGGAGGAGAAGAAGAAGGTGTGTCTGCCGGGCTTCACGGGGCTGGTGAATCTGGGGAACACCTGCTTCATGAACAGCGTCATCCAGTCCCTGTCCAACACGCGGGAGCTGCGGGACTTCTTCCACGGTGAGTGGGGCGGTGCCTGGGGCCGGGGTGCTGCTGCCAGGGACCCGGCTCACCCAGTCCTGCTGTCTCCCGCAGATCGCTCCTTCGAGGCCGAGATCAACTACACCAACCCGCTGGGGACGGGGGGGCGCCTGGCCATCGGCTTTGCCGTGCTCCTGCGGGCGCTGTGGAAGGGCACGCACCACGCCTTCCAGCCCTCCAAGCTGAAGGTGAGGAGGGAGCCCCAGGGGCTCCTGTCATTCGTGCCCGTTGAGCTGGGCTCCCGCAGGCTGGCGGGGCAGGTTGGGCGGCTGAAGGCGGCAGTGCTGAGGGAATAGGTGTCGCATGCCGCCGGCCGCGCACTGGTCTGGTTCGAACAGGAGCCAGTGAAATGGCTGAGAAGCGGCTGACTGGGAGACTAACGCTCTTGTAGCTGGAGAGTCGTCAGGCCCTGCTGGGAGCGATTCTTGGCCCTTGGCTCGTTAACCTCCAAGAAAACATCTAATCCTCCCAGAGGGAGTTTGCCGAGGCCCGAAAATTGGGGGAGTGATAAATAGTGCAGAGGGCAGGTCGGTGATGCAGAGCGATCTGGGTTGCTTGGTAAACTGGGCGCAAGCAGACAACATGTTTTAATACAGCTACACGTAAACGGAGCCACCTGGGAACACTGTCGGCCCTACTATGGGCTGCTCTACACTAGGGGGAGGGTCGCTTGAAGATACACAACTTCAGCTACGTGAATAGCATAGCTGAAGTCGGCGCATCTTCACCGACTTACCCACCGTCCTCACGGCGGCAGCGGGCTCCCCCGTCGACTCCAGCTTGCGCCTGGCAGCGAGCTGCAGTTCCGGCGTCGACAGGGGCGCCGTGGCGATCGATTTATCGCATCTCGATGAAATTCGATCAATCGATCGCCAAAAGATCAATCGCTACCTCCCGATCCAGTGGGTAGTGAAGACCAACCCTTAGAGGCTGGGGGCCTCTAGCCTGGGGTCAGACTTCCCGGGCGCTGCTCTGGAACAGCTCCCTACGATGCCAGGCAGGACTCTGGGGGACCCTCCTCTCCTTGAGTGACTATCTCCAGGGCGAGACGCTCACCCGACTTCCACCTTCCTGGGTCCGACCTCGGAGCATTCGACGTCCTCTGCCCCTCAGTGTGGTTCTGTGACGGGCTGTTCCTGGTGGAAGCAACTGAGAGGCCAAGTCAGGATAAATTGCTCCAAAGGGGCAGTTACAGCCCAAGCCTGGGGTTTCTCCACCTCGAAGGCACCAAGCCAGCCAAACAGAAAAGACTTTGGTCTCACCCCACTGGCTAACCACAAGTCACACAAGCAATTCCCTTAGACACTCCAGCTTCCCAGTATCACCACCAGCAGCCACCTGTCCTGGGGATCAATGGTTATGAAAACCAATCCCCCAAATAAAGAAAATGGTTCTCCCCAATTCCAAAGAATCAGGCCCCAGTCCCTGGTCAATCTACAGCTCCAAACTGAAAAGCTCCAGCCCCTCCTCTGGCCTTTGTCTCTTTCCCAGCCAAGAGGTCACCTGATCCCTTTGTTCTCCAAGCCCTTCAGTTGGCACCTTGCAGCGGAGGGGCTCAGGCCATCAGGAGACGGGTGTCGGCCACTGACCCTCTGCTCTGCAACAATCCCACCTTATCCCACTGCCTAGAGACTGTAGAAATGCACAGGGGAAACTGAGGCACCTCCACAGTATCCAGAGAGAACATTGCAAACACCTGGGAAACCGCGACTCTGAAAGGGACTGGGAATCCCAGGGGATAATCAGCTTTCCAGGAGCTCCCAGTGCGGCCAGTGGAGCTAATGTGATCCTGGGTGCGTAAATAAGGGAACCAGAAGTAGGGACAGGTTTGAGATTAGCAGCCGTGTTAGTCTGTATCCATAAAGAAAACAAGGAATACTTGTGGCACCTTAGAGACTAACCAGCATAAGCTTTTGTGGGATATAGCTCACTTCATCGGCTCTGTTGTGGGATATAGCTCACTTCATCGGCTCTGTTGTGGGATATAGCTCACTTCATCGGCTCTGTTGTGGGATATAGCTCACTTCATCGGCTCTGTTGTGGGATATAGCTCACTTCATCGGCTCTGTTGTGGGATATAGTCACTTCATCGGCTCTGTTGTGGGATATAGTCACTTCATCGGCTCTGTTGTGGGATATAGCTCACTTCATCGGCTCTGTTGTGGGATATAGCTCACTTCATCGGCTCTGTTGTGGGATATAGTCACTTCATCGGCTCTGTTGTGGGATATAGCTCACTTCATCGGCTCTGTTGTGGGATATAGCTCACTTCATCGGCTCTGTTGTGGGATATAGCTTTTTGCTTTCTGTGTCTATAAATGCTTCTTTCTTCTGTTCCATTCTATGCATCTGATGAAGTGGGCTATAGCCCACAAAAGATGCTGAAATAAACGGGTTAGTCTCTAAGTCTTCCTCGTCTTATTTAGGAGTAGGGGCAGGTTCTGTCACCTCTTTTCCTGGCCCAGGTGTGCCCGCTGCTGGGATCCTGGTTCCAGTTCCAGTGCCCACGATGCCAGAAGGATGTTGATAAATTGCAGAGGGCTCCGAGCAGAGCCAGGGCAGAGATTAGAGGGTTGGAAACCGGCCCTGTATTGACAGCTGCAAGGAGCTCAGTCTAGGTGGCTCCCCCACGAGCCTGGCCAGGCCCACCCGGGAACAGGGCGAGGGGCAGCAAAGGGGCGACCCCACCCCGGGCTGGAAGCTGGTGCCAGTTTTGGCCAAGGAGGGGAATGACAAGTTTCCTGAGGGCTCTGTCCCTGGTGTGGTTCAGTGGGGAGGGGGCGTTTGCTAACGGCTCTGCTCTAGGGCTTACAGGGGACCAGACTCGGGGGTCGCAGGGTCCCTGCTGACCTGGGGGCCTCAGGAATACCTGGCTAGCTGGGGCTGCTGCTGGGCTTTCCCTCTGCCCTGGGCCGGGCTCCTGGGGCCTTTGGTCCTTCTCCTGTGGCAGGTGCGCCCACAGCACCGAGCCCAGAACTGCCCTGGCCAGCCTGGCGGTGCCAAGGGGCCCGCGCTCGTGACCGTTCCCGCCCACAGGCCATCGTGGCCAGCAAGGCCAGCCAGTTCACGGGCTACGCCCAGCACGATGCCCAGGAGTTCATGGCCTTCCTCCTCGACGGCCTGCACGAGGACCTGAACCGCATCCAGAACAAGCCCTACACCGAGACGGTGGACTCGGACGGGCGGCCCGACGAGGTGAGTGCAGCCCGGGGGGCGGGCGCTGCCTGGGCCAGGGACTCGGACGGGCGGCCCGACGAGGTGAGTGCAGCCCGGGGGGCAGGCGCTGCCTGGGCCGGGGACTCGGACGGGCGGCCCGACGAGGTGAGTGCAGCCCGGGGGGCGGGCGCTGCCTGGGGCAGGGACTCGGACGGGCGGCCCGACGAGGTGAGTGCAGCCCGGGGGGCAGGCGCTGCCTGGGCCGGGGACTCGGACGGGCGGCCCGACGAGGTGAGTGCAGCCCGGGGGGCGGGCGCTGCCTGGGGCAGGGACTCGGACGGGCGGCCCGACGAGGTGAGTGCAGCCCGGGGGGCGGGCGCTGCCTGGGCCAGGGACTCGGACGGGCGGCCCGACGAGGTGAGTGCAGCCCGGGGGGCGGGCGCTGCCTGGGCCAGGGACTCGGACGGGCGGCCCGACGAGGTGAGTGCAGCCCGGGGGGCGGGCGCTGCCTGGGCCGGGGACTCGGACGGGCGGCCCGACGAGGTGAGTGCAGCCCGGGGGGCGGGCGCTGACCTCTCCCCTCCCCACAGGTGGTGGCAGAGGAGGCCTGGCAGCGGCACAAGATGAGGAACGACTCCTTCGTCGTGGACCTCTTCCAGGGCCAGTACAAGTCCAAGCTGGTGTGCCCGGTCTGTGCCAAGGTAGGGCCCGGGGCCCAGCTGTCTGTCCCTGGGGCGGTGGGCACTGCGGGGTCACTGGGCCGCCCGTGGTGCCTTGCTCCCTCAGCCCCGCTGGAGGCCCGGCCCTGCCCTGCCAGCAGAGGTGCTGGGTTCCTTGGCCATCCCGGGGGGTTCCTCCGTCGCTCTTCCTGCCCCAGTGCCCGGCTGTCACCGCCAGCTGCCTGCTCCTCCACCCCCTGCTATCTGAGCCTTCCAGCCCCGGGTCCCTCCTCTGTGGCTGACTGTTCTGTCCGGCGCTCAGGTATCGATCACGTTTGACCCCTTCCTGTACCTGCCGGTGCCCCTGCCCCAGAAGCAGAAGGTGCTGACTGTCTATTACTTCGCCAAGGAGCCGCACAAGAAACCTGTCAAGGTAAGACAAGCCCTCCCGCCGGGCGGCTCTCGGGGGATCCCACCGCTAACCCAGGCGCCACGGGAGGGAGGGAGGCGAGCGGGGCCGGGCGGGGCCTGTCTGATGGCCTCTCTCCACGGCAGTTCCTCGTCAGCATCAGCAAGGAGAACTCCAGTGCTGCGGAGGTGCTGGACTCGGTGGCCCACAGCATGCGTGTGAAGTCCGAGAACCTGCGCCTGGCGGAGGTGAGCACACAGGTCTCCACGCACCCCTGGCGGGCCTGCCCCCGTACTCCTACGGCACTGCCTGTGCGCACCCAGCACATCCAGGGGAGCTGGGGCCAGCCTCACTGGTGTGCCGGGTCTGGCGGAGGTGAGCACACAGGTCTCCACGCACCCCTGGCGGGCCTGCCCCCGTACTCCTACGGCACTGCCTGTGCGCACCCAGCACATCCAGGGGAGCTGGGGCCAGCCTCACTGGTGTGCCGGGTCTGGCGCCATGCCCGTGGGAGCACAGCCCCCTGCAGAGCTGTGCTGAGACGGGAGGCCAGGCGGCCTGCACACGGGGCCTCACTCCCTTGCTTCCCCGGCAGGTGATCAAGAACCGCTTCCACCGCATGTTCCCGCCGTCCCACTCGCTGGACACGGTCTCGCCCTCAGACCTGCTCCTGTGCTTCGAGGTGCTGTCCCCAGAGCTGGCCAAGGAGCGGGTGGTGGTGCTGCAGGTCCAGCAGGTACGTGGGCTGGGTTAGGGTTAGGTTAAGACGACTGCCTCTTACCAGAGCGACAGCAGGCAGGACAAGAACGTGCCGAGCACCGCTGGGGTCTGTCCCGTTCAGGTCAAGGGAAGCAGAGACCGCTGGGCCTCGATCGCCGAGCGTGGGACGGGCCCGCTGGGCCTCGATCGCCGAGCGGGGGGACGGGCCCGCTGGGCCTCGATCGCCGAGCGGGGGGACGGGCCCGCTGGGCCTCGATCGCCGAGCGGGGGGACGGGCCCGCTGGGCCTCGATCGCCGAGCGGGGGGACGGGCCCGCTGGGCCTCGATCGCCGAGCGGGGGGACGGGCCCGCTGGGCCTCGATCGCCGAGCGGGGGGACGGGCCCTTGGTTGGTTTCCTAATTTAGAAGTATTTTAGGAAAAGTCTCTGTGCAGCCCCCAGTAAGAGTCGGTAGCCCCCAAACCTGTGTGGTGAGAGCCCTGCAGTGCACCTCCCGGTCTGATTCCCCGGGGCGGGCAGGGGCCAGCCACCCGTGTGCCAGCGCGCCACTGAGTAACCTTCTCCCTCAGCGTCCCCAGGTGCCCAGCGTCCCCATCAGCAAGTGCGCAGCCTGCCAGAGGAAGCAGCAGTCGGAGGAGGAGAAGCTGAAGCGCTGCACTAGGTGCTACCGTGTGGGCTACTGCAACGTGTGAGTGGGGCACGCGCCGGGGTGGGGGTACTGGCTGGGCGGGGGCATCAGGCCCCCGAGACACTCACTGCCCGTGTGTTACAGGGGCTGTCAGAAAACGCACTGGCCAGATCACAAAGCCCTGTGCCGCCCCGAGAACATCGGCTTCCCCTTCCTCATCAGCGTGCCGGAGTCGCGCCTCACCTACTCCCGCCTGGCCCAGCTGCTGGAGGGCTACGCCAGGTAAGGGCAGCCGTGGGCCCTGCACAGTAACGTCTCTGCCCCAAAAGCCAGGCCGGGCACTGAGCTCTCCTGGCAGAGAGGTGGGGAAGGGGGCCGAACGGGGGCGTGGCCTGGAGCGGGACCGCGGCGCCCCTCTCCCGCCCCCTGGCTCTGACGGCTCTTCCCTCCCGCAAGGTACTCGGTCAGCGTGTTCCAGCCTCCTTTCCAGCTGGGCCCGCAGCCCCTGCTCCCCGAGAAGCTGGACCTGCCTGCGAGGAGTAGCTGTGCTGCTGCTGCCCCCACCCCGGAGACGGGGGATGGGGACTGGGCCCCTCACCAGCAGGAGACCCCGCTGCCCCCCCACGCCCTGGAGCTGCACCCCGAGCTGGGGAACGCCAGTGCAGCGCCCCGGAGCTCCGTGCTCAGCTCAGACTCGGCCTGCTCCGGGCACTCCCTGGAGGCGTGGGGCGAGGGCTGCTGGGAGAAGGAGCCGTCCTACGAGCGAGGCCCCAAGCCCGAAGGTAGGAGCCTCCCTGGCCCCGCTGGCCCCTCCCAGCTCGCCTCTCCAGTGCCCGGGCTCGCTAGCTCCGTGCCAGGGGACGCCCCAGAGCCGTTTCCGCTGCCCGGGGCACTCTTGGGGCAGCACTGCCAATGGAGTCCCTCGTCTTCCCGTCCTGCTGCGGGCCCGGCCAGGGAGGAGTGCTGGAGGAGGCCGGTCCCTGCGCCCTGCCTCAGGACAGCCTGGGAGCAAAGGGAAACTCCTAGCCCAGCGCCCCGGCCCATTGGGATGGCGTTGATCTGCCCGGCGGAGGGAGCGCTTGGTACAGTCTCCTAGGGGTGGGGGCCCGGAGAGTGGCAGAACTGCTCCCGTCCAGACACCCCCTGGAAGTGCCCCTTGTGCCCACCCGGGGGCCCTGCCGCGGGGCACTCCTGAGCAGCTGCCTTTGCCTGTCCCCAGCCGCCATCCCCGGATACCAGCATGCGCCCGACGCGCTCAGTGCCCAGTTCTACATCAACAAGATCGATGGAGCCAGCCGAGAGCACAAGCTGGAGGAGAGAGGTGAGTCCGGCCTCAGGCCCCGCAGTTCGGCTTGCCTGGGCCGCTCCTTTGCGGAGCCTCCCCGGAGGTGCCCTCACCCCTCCCTGCTGGCTGGCTAATAGCTGCCCGGGCAGGCGGGGCGGGAGGTCCTGTGCCCGGGCACGGGAGAGGAAGCACAGAGCTGGCTGCCAGCAGGAAGGAGAGCCTGGTGTGACGGAATTCCTGGGCGATATTCTGGCACCACTGAACAGCCTGTCTCCAGGGCGAGACGCTCACCCGGCTTCCACCTTCCTGGGTCTGACCTCGGAGCATTCGACATCCCCTGCCCCTCCGTGCGCTTCCCCCAGCGAGTCCACCGGGCGGGGTCCTGGGGCAGCCGGAGGGTCCTGCCCCCCAACTCCGCAGGCAGACGTGACTCAGCCAGCCAGGGAAACAGAAGGTTTATTAGAGACAAACAGAGCTTGTAGGTCCAGAGAATAGGACCCCTCAGCCGGGTCCGTCTTGGGGGCCAGGGAGGCCAGATCACCATGTCTGCAGCTCCATCCGTTTCCCCAGCCAGCTCCAGACTGAAACTCCCCCGTCCTCCTCTGCCTTTGTCTCTCTCCGGGGCCAGGTCCCCTGATCCCTTTGTTCTCCGTGGCCTTTATTTACAGGTTTCAGAGTTGGCCCCTTGCTGGGATGGGGCCCAGGTCATCACTTGCCAGGAGACAGAGTCAGGCCATTCTCTGTCGTCCCGGCTCTCAACACTCTCATACCCTTATCCCCACACACACACACACACTTAAGTAATGCACAGGGGAAACTGAGGCACCCACACACTATTCAGAGAGAACATTAAGAACAGTCTCACTTTGTCACACCTGGTGCTAGGCCAGCTCTCCCCATTCCCCACCACTGGCTGGGCCCTGGGGTGAGGATATCGGGGGCTGCCAGGGTGTGGGGGGGCTGATGTCTGAGCCCCAGGCTGGGGGCAGTGGGGGGCCCAGGAGGCCCGGAGGACCAGTGTCTGAGCCCCTGGGCCGGGAGCAGTGGGGGAGCCCAGGGCAGTGGATGGGCCCAGGGGGCTGGTGTCTGGCTGGGAACAGTAGGGCCAGTGGGGGGCCCAGAGGACGGGTGTGAGCCCCTGGGCCGGGAGCAGTGAGATTGGTAGGGCCAGTGGGGGGCCCAGGGGGCTGGTGTCTGAGCCCCTGGGCCGGGAGCAGTGGGGTTGGTAGGGCCAGTGGGGGGCCCAGGGGGCTGGTGTCTGAGCCCCTGGGCCGGGAGCAGTGGGGTTGGTGGGGGGCCCAGGGCCCAGTGTCTGAGCCCTGCCCCTTGCAGGCGATGCCCCGCTGGATCTGGCAGACGACTGCTCCCTGGCCCTGGTGTGGAAGAACAACGAGCGGCTGAAGGAGTTTGTGCTGGTGGAGTCCAAGGCGCTGGAGTGCGCGGAGGATCCCGGCTCGGCCGGCGAGGCGGCCAGGGCCGGCCACTTCACCCTGGGCCAGTGCCTCAACCTCTTCACCAAGCCCGAAGTGCTGGCGCCCGAGGAAGCGTGGTAAGGGGGGGCCGGGTGTGCTGGGGGGCTGTGCTGGGGGGCAGAGGCTGCGTGCTGGGGGGCTGTGCTGGGGGGCTGTGCTGGGGGGCAGAGGCTGCGTGCTGGGGGGCTGTGCTGGGGGGCAGAGGCTGCGTGCTGGGGGGCTGTGCTGGGGGGGCAGAGGCTGCGTGCTGGGGGGCTGTGCTGGGGGGCTGTGCTGGGGGGCAGAGGCTGCGTGCTGGGGGGCTGTGCTGGGGGGCAGAGGCTGCGTGCTGGGGGGCTGTGCTGGGGGGCAGAGGCTGCGTGCTGGGGGGCTGTGCTGGGGGGCTGTGCTGGGGGGCAGAGGCTGCGTGCTGGGGGGCTGTGCTGGGGGGCTGTGCTGGGGGGGCAGAGGCTGCGTGCTGGGGGGCTGTGCTGGGGGGCTGTGCTGGGGGGCAGAGGCTGCGTGCTGGGGGGCTGTGCTGGGGGGCAGAGGCTGCGTGCTGGGGGGCTGTGCTGGGGGGCAGAGGCTGCGTGCTGGGGGGCTGTGCTGGGGGGCTGTGCTGGGGGGCAGAGGCTGCGTGCTGGGGGGCTGTGCTGGGGGGCAGAGGCTGCGTGCTGGGGGGCTGTGCTGGGGGGCAGAGGCTGCGTGCTGGGGGGCTGCGTGCTGGGGGGGCAGAGGCTGCGTGCTGGGGGGGCAGAGGCTGCGTGCTGGGGGGCTGTGCTGGGGGGCTGTGCTGGGGGGGCAGAGGCTGCGTGCTGGGGGGCTGTGCTGGGGGGGCAGAGGCTGCATGCTGGGGGGCTGTGCTGGGGGGGCAGAGGCTGCGTGCTGGGGGGCTGTGCTGGGGGGGCAGAGGCTGCATGCTGGGGGGCTGTGCTGGGGGGCTGTGCTGGGGGGCTGTGCTGCCGGCTCACCGGGCTGGGGGGGCCCCGGGGGTCAGGCTGCCGCGGTAACCGGCCCGTCTCCCCAGGTACTGCCCCAAGTGCCAGCAGCATCGCGAGGCCTCCAAGCAGCTCATGCTCTGGCGCCTGCCCAACGTTCTCATCATCCAGCTCAAGCGCTTCTCCTTCCGCAGCTTCATCTGGAGGGACAAAATCAACGACATGGTGGATTTCCCGGTCCGGTGAGCCAGGGACGGGCAGAGCCCCCGAGACCCCCCCCCGAGACCCCCCCCCGGCAGAGCCCCCGAGACCCCCCCCCCCCGAGACCCCCCCCGAGACCCCCGCCCGGCAGAGCCCCCGAGACCCCCCCTCCGAGACCCCCCCTCGGGCAGTGCCCCCGAGACCCCCGCCCGAGACCCCCCCTCGGGCAGTGGCCCCGAGACCCCCGCCCGGGCAGTGCCCCCGAGACCCCCCCCGAGACCCCCGCCCGGGCAGTGCCCCCGAGACCCCCCTCCGAGCCCCCCCCGAGCTCCCCCCCAGCCCGCCAGTGCCCCCGAGACCCCCCCGAGCCCGCCAGTGCCCCCGAGACCCCCCCGAGCCCGCCAGTGCCCCCGAGACCCCCCTCCGAGCCCGCCAGTGCCCCCGAGACCCCCCTCCGAGCCCGCCAGTGCCCCCGAGACCCCCCTCCGAGCCCACCAGTGCCCCCGAGACACCCCCCCGAGCCCGCCAGTGCCCCCGAGACACCCCCCCGAGCCCGCCAGTGCCCCCGAGCCCGCCAGTGCCCCCGAGACACCCCCCGAGCCCGCCAGTGCCCCCGAGCCCGCCAGTGCCCCCGAGCCCGCCAGTGCCCCCGAGACACCCCCCCGAGCCCGCCAGTGCCCCCGAGCCCGCCAGTGCCCCCGAGACACCCCCCCGAGCCCGCCAGTGCCTCCGAGACGCCCCCCCCCGAGACCCCTCCCCGGGCAGTGCCCCCGAGACCCCCCCCGAGCCCGCCAGTGCCCCCGAGACCCCCCCACCGAGCCCGCCAGTGCCCCCGAGACCCCCCCACCGAGCCCGCCAGTGCCCCCGAGATCCCCAGTGCCCCCGAGACCCCCACCTGGGCAGAGCCCCTGAGACCCCCCCCGACCCCCGCCCAGGCAGAGCCCCCCCCAACCCCCGCCCAGGCAGAGCCCCCGAGACCCCCCCCGACCCCCGCCCGGGCAGTGCCCCCGAGACCCCCCCCCGACCCCCGCCCGGGCAGTGCCCCCCCTGCCCGCCAGTGCCCCCGAGCCCCCCCCCCGAGCCCCCTGCCCGCCCGTGCCCCCGAGACCCCCGCCCGGGCAGCGCCCCCGAGCCCGCCAGTGCCCCCGAGCCCGGGGCCCAGGCTGGGCGGGACGGGGCCAGGAGCAGCAGCTCACGGCTCCCTTGTCTCCCCAGGAGCCTGGACCTGAGCAAGTTCTGCATCGGGCAGAAGGAGCAGCAGCCGCCCACGTACGACCTGTACGCCGTGATCAACCACTACGGCGGGATGATCGGCGGGCACTACACGGCCTACGCCCGGCTGCCCAGCGACAAGAACAGCCAGCGCAGTGACGTGGGTGAGGAGCCGGGCCACGGGCCGGCCGGGCCGGACCACGGGCTGGCCGTGCGCTGACCCCGCTCTCCTCTCCCCCAGGCTGGCGGCTCTTTGACGACAGCACGGTGACCACCGTGGACGAGAGCCAAGTGGTGACGCGATACGCGTACGTCCTCTTCTACCGCCGGCGGAACTCTCCCGTGGAGAGACCCCCGCAGGGCCGCCCCCCGGAGCACCGCCCCGCCGCCGCCGAGGCAGCCGCCAGCCAGGTGAGAGCTGGGGGAAGAAAGGGGAATGTGGGGCGCAGCATGGGGCAGAGCCAAGGGCGTTGGTGAGAGCCCCAAAGCCTGGAGCTGGGGAGCCCCAAGGGGTGGGGAGGCGAGGGGGCCCTGCGGGGAGCCTGTAGAGCCTGAATCCCCGGTGACCCCCGGGAGGGCAGCCGGCTGTGGAGAGGGCTCGGGGGACGCTGGCAGCAGCCCGCCTCGCGCAGTGCTGGGGAGACAGGGCTGCGCCCCTGGGGGGGAGACAGGGCGGTGGCTTTTGGCGTGAGCAGCAGGAGGCGTGGTCCCACCCCCGGCCTGCACCACTCCGTCCGTGCCAGGGGATGGTGCCGCTCAGCCACTGGCAACTTGCTCTTGCTGCTCCCCAGCCCGGCGTGGGCTCGGAGGGGTGTGCCCGGCACACCCCATGCCAGGCTGGCTCCTTGCCCGGTTCCTCGCCCAGCTGAGTCTGGCTCCCAGCAGCTCCTCGCCTGGGGCTGCCGCGTTCAGCTCGTCTCTGCTGCCCTCCGCGGGCGGGAGTCCAGCTGCGCTGAGCCGGCCGATCCGCGTGCGCAGCGGCTCAGGAGAGGAACTCGCCCACCCTCTGCGGACGAGGGCGGCCAGGGAACCACTCGCCCGCTGGAGGCCGCGCAGGGATCCCGGGCACCTGCTCTCTCAGCGGGGCGGCATCTGCACCCTGGGCACTGGGCGAGACCGACCTGTAGAAACCCAACTGACTGGCTGCTCCATGCTCCTCCCTGGGAAAAACCCTCCTGCGATTGGCTGTCGTCTGACCGATCCTCGCCTCCCACCTGCGAAAGCTGGGCTCAGATTGGCTGTCGTCTGATCCTCCTGTCTTTGGCAAATCTGGTGCCCCGCGCTCCTGGAGCTGCTGTTCTCGACTGGCCGCCGGCCTGGCTCCTCGGCTCGCCCCCGAGACGCTGACCCGCCTGCTGCTGGAGCCAGGGAGGGAGACGGCGCGGGGGGGGCTGGCGGCGCCCGGTGGGGGCTGGCGAGGCGGGTTGCTCGGTGTGTTCTGCACAAGTGCTGACGCAGGTTTCCACATCGCAGGCGTCTCTGATCTGGCAGGAACTGGAGGCCGAAGAGGAAGAGGAGCCCGAGGCTCGCAGGAGGCAGGCCAGGACTCCCTGCAGGCCCCGCGGCCCGAAGGAGGGCCAGGCCACCCGGCAGCACCCTGAGGAAGGCTGCCTCCGCTACGTGGTGCTGGGTACCATGGCCGCCATTGTGGCGCTCTTCCTAAACATCTTCTACCCCCTCCTCTCCCAGAGCCGCTGGAGATAGCGCGGGGGCAGCGCCCTGGCGAGGGCTGCTCTGCTCTGGGGCATTGGGACACCTCGCCAGGTAGGTGCTGCCGTGACGCCCAGGCCTGCTGGCAGCCACGGAGACCTCGCGGGGCAGCCTCCCGCTCTGCAGAGCGCTGGCAGCGGAGCGCAGCTGGGCCTGGCACGTCGGATGGTGCGCGGATTCGGGCAGGCGTTGCCCAGGCAGGAGTGAAGCTGGGACTGGTGCAGGGCCGCCGCAGAACGACCTCCCACTGAGCCTGGCTGGCCCTGGACTCTGCTCCTGGCACGCTGGGTCCTGGTGGGCCCAGAGGTGGCTGGCAGGCTGGCCTCGGGGCCCTCGCCTGGGCACAAGCCCCGTCACCGGCGAGTCGTTTGGGCTCATGCCCGCTGGACTTGGCTGCCTCCCTGACGATTGACCTCATGACTAATAGTCCCCGGGGTGCCCCAGGCCCCCCACCTCCACTCGCCCCCGTGTGCCGGCCGGGAGCCCCACTGCCTGGGTGGGCTCAGCGTCCCCCACAGTCTAGCTGAGTCCAAAACGAGCTGGTGGGAAGTGGGGCCGGTCTCCCTGCACCCGCCTGGGGGGGGCCTGGGGAAAGCACGCCCGGCGAGGAGGGCCCTTCCCTGTGGACTGTATGGACTGTATGAATAAAGCTGGGCTGTTCCAGCCGTGCGGTGCCCGTCTCCTTCTCTGCGCCAGGGGCCGAGGGAACTGGCACCAGACCCCCCCGTCTGCCGTCATCGTGCCACTGTGTGCCGCGCTCTGCTCACAGCTCTGCCAGGGGCCCGCTGCCCACTTCTCATGGCGAACGCTCCCCTGCTCTGAGCCCTGCCCGACGCTGCAGCTCCACTGAGAGCAGGGCTGCCAGGGAACCAGGGCTCTGAGCATGTGGGCCGGGCGGGGAGGGAGCAGTGCAGAGGCTGGCGCCGAGGGACGTCTGCAGGGCTGTGGGCCGAGCTCGGAGGAGTGGGTGTGTCGAGTGGTGTGTCTAGAAGCCTGGCCCCAGGCCGAGGCGGATCGCTCCGCGTGGCGTTCAGTGCGGATTTGGGCAGCCCGGGCCATGCCCCCGTCCCAGACTGCCTGTGGCAGCCCCTGCGGGCGCGTGTGGAGGGAGGCGGTGCCGGGCCTGTGGCACTCAGCCGCACTGCGGTGTGGCTCCCTCAACAGGGCTGGGGCTTTGCCTTCAGCACTCTTGGCAGCCCAGACGTGGTGCAGGAGCCTGGACTCTGGAATCTGCCAGCTGAGGAACGCGGCACCGTTCTGTGGGGCTGTCCGGATCCAGCCCAGCGCTGAGCCGCGGCTCCTCTGTCTTCACAAGGACTCGGGGACCAGGGTGGCTCTGGGTCCGTAGGGGCTGCAGGGTCTTGCTCTGGGCCTGTGGCTTTGGCTGATCCCCACCCAGCTCCGTTAGAAAAGAGACTGAGAGCCCTGCGAGCTAGTGCGCGGGCAGCCCTGTGGCAGGGGGATTGGGGCTGCCCCACTCAAGGGAGCGCCCTGCTGGCATTGCCCACGTGGCTCCATGGGCAGCCACGGCCAGCAAGCCGAGGAGCGGACTGGAGAGCTGCTCACGTGGCGGCGTGGCCAAGGGAGATGGACACCCGCGCTCTTGCCCCAGCCAAGAGACTGAGGTCCGGGAGCGGAGGAGGCTGGAGACGCCATCGCATAGCTCAGCAGGGCCCCCACGTCCGGCCAAAGCAGATCCTGCCCCTCCCTTGGGGGGCAGGCCGTGGGGATGGGGTCCTGTCTCCTGCTCTGCCTTTGCCTTGGCACTGGGGTGCAGGGGCTGAACTCCTGTGGGGATGTCACAGCCAGGCTGGAGAAACCCCTGTGCCGGCAGGAGCTGCCTGCCTCTGATCCCAGGAGCCTCCTGGCAGTCGCCCCTCAGGCAGCCCTGAAGAAGCACAAGGGGTGCTCTGGATACGGGTGCAGCATCTGTCAGAGTCCCAGGGACCACTGTGATCGTCTGGGCCAATCGCTGAGAGCAGACCGGGAATTCACCACAACCTCTGGGAAACTGACCCACCAGTTCATTCTCCTCCAGCTTGAACTTCAGCCCTGGGATCGCGTGAGATCTTCCTCCGCTGCACTGAAGAGCCTGGTACTTGTTCCCGTGGGCCCGGCTGAGCTCCCTCCAGGACAGGTTTCCAGCCCTTTCATCATCATCCCCTGGCTCTGCTCTGAGCCCTCTGCAATCCATCAGCATCCTCCTGGCCTCACGGGCACCAGAACGGGAGCCAGGATCCCAGCGGCGGGCACATCAGTGCCAGATAGGTCTCTGCTCCTCCTCACTACATCCCAGTGTCACGTTAGCCCTTTGGCACAGCGTCCCATTTGGCGTTTATGCTCTGTGACCCCCAAATCTTTTTCAGAGGCCCTGTGCCCAGGACAGAGCCCCCCAGCCGACATTCTTTGTCTTGGGTGGCTCCACTAACCTTCAGCTGGAGTAGAATTGGCTGAGTCCAGTTTGCTCTGTACCCTGACCCGTCTCGATTTCCACTGCTCCCGTGTTTGTCATCTGCTGACTTCCAGGGATTCCCTTTTCGTCCAGGTCATTGATAAAAATGTTCACTAGCGAAGGGCCACGAACCACTCCCTGTGGGACCCCACCGGAAACACCGATGATTCCCAGCACGGAATCCCATGCCATCAGCGAGCCGGCTTAATCCCTCCTTGTGGGCCACGGTAACTCCATAGCGATCTCGTCTGTCGTGCCAAGAGTCAGCAGCACTGTCGCCTCTGTCCATCCGACGTGTAATCTCACCCCCAGTCAGGTGAGTTTGACCCCGTAGCGGTTGGATTCATGAGCTGTTCCTCCTTCGTTCTGCACTCATGGAGTCCCGTCTCAGCCACTTTCTCACCTGGCCCGGGATCGATGTCTGGCTGACAGGGCTGGAATGACCCCGCTCGTCCCATTGGCCCACCGTGAGCTTTCCAGTCCTCTGGAACCTCCCCCCACTCCGCATGCACTGCCCAGCCTGGCTGACTTCAGTGACTTCTACTCAGCACCCGCCAGAGGTTCTGCCGGGTCCGGAGAAGCAGAGGCGGGAAAGGACTCCGAAAGGAGGGTGCGACTCCCTCAGAAGGTGCTTTGGGATCAAATCCAAGATATCACCAACGCGGCTGCTGGTTGCCTGGCTCATTGGGGGGTTTTCTCGGGAGATAGGATCCAGGAGGCCGTCCCTTGCACGGACCGTGCTGACCGGAAGACGGGGCGGCCATGGATGCTCTGAGATGACGGTCGTACTTCCTGCGGAGTCAGTGGCTAAGCTGTTCTGCATTAGCAGAGAGACGAGTGTTACCACCACCGGCGGAGACACCGTTCCCGGCGATTTCCACACATACCGAGCAGAAATATTACCCCCCACCTCTCCCTCTCCTGCACGTTGATTGCGAAGTCTGCCCTGTCCCCCCAGGACCGGGCCAGTACCATTGTCAGGATCCCTCGCTCCGAATGCACCTCACCTCCTCCGGATTGGCCTTAACTCTGCTCCCCATTGATTTCTCCGTGGGTCCCTTTGCTTCCCTTCTCAGTCTCCACAGTTCCGAGCCTCTGATTTACATTCATTACTATCACCTGTCCCTTCCCCCATGTCTTCGTCTCCGTTTTAAAATGGAGATAACATCGTTACCTTCACTCCCCTCTGCGCCGGGATCTGAACCAGGGCAGCCCTTCGCCCCGCCTGTGGATTTTGGGGCCCAGGCCAATGTTCAGAAACGTTCCCTGGGATCCGCCACGCTGCTGATTGGCTCAGAATCATTTCCAGCGCTGGACGTGATCCTGGGACAGCCCCGGGTGTCTGGCTCCCTGAGCTGGACTTGCCCTTAGTTAACATGAAGGCTGAGTTCTCGGGCCAGGCCTGGCCGCTGGTGGGATTCCCCCGGGCCCACCTGAGGAAATGGCCCTCTCCGGCAGTACCCCCAGCGTGCTGCAGTGCCGGCTGTGTGCCCCCGAGCCCCCCCTGCTCCGGTGCCGGCTGTGTGCCCCCGAGCCCCCCTGCTCCGGTGCTGGCTGTGTGCCCCCGAGCCCCCCTGCTCCGGTGCTGGCTGTGTGCCCCCGAGCCCCCCTGCTCCGGTGCCGGCTGTGTGCCCCCGAGCCCCCCTGCTCCGGTGCTGGCTGTGTGCCCCCGAGCCCCCCCTGCTCCGGTGCTGGCTGTGTGCCCCCGAGCCCCCCTGCTCCGGTGCTGGCTGTGTGCCCCCGAGCCCCCCCTGCTCCGGTGCTGGCTGTGTGCCCCCTGAGCCCCCCCTGCTCCGGTGCCGGCTGTGTGCCCCCCGAGCCCCCCCTGCTCCGGTGCTGGCTGTGTGCCCCCGAGCCCCCCCTGCTCCGGTGCCGGCTGTGTGCCCCCCGAGCCCCCCCTGCTCCGGTGCTGGCTGTGTGCCCCCGAGCCCCCCCTGCTCCGGTGCCGGCTGTGTGCCCCCGAGCCCCCCCTGCTCCGGTGCCGGCTGTGTGCCCCCGAGCCCCCCCTGCTCCGGTGCCGGCTGTGTGCCCCCCGAGCCCCCCCTGCTCCGGTGCCGGCTGTGTGCCCCCGAGCCCCCCCTGCTCCGGTGCCGGCTGTGTGCCCCCCGAGCCCCCGCTGCTCCGGTGCCGGCTGTGTGCCCCCCGAGCCCCCGCTGCTCCGGTGCTGGCTGTGTGCCCCCCGAGCCCCCCCTGCTGCGGTGCCGGCTGTGTGCCCCCCGAGCCCCCGCTGCTCCGGTGCCGGCTGTGTGCCCCCCGAGCCCCCGCTGCTCCGGTGCCGGCTGTGTGCCCCCCGAGCCCCCGCTGCTCCGGTGCCGGCTGTGTGCCCCCCGAGCCCCCGCTGCTCCGGTGCCGGCTGTGTGCCCCCCGAGCCCCCCCTGCTCCGGTGCTGGCTGTGTGCCCCCCGAGCCCCCCCTGCTGCGGTGCCGGCTGTGTGCCCCCGAACCCCCCCTGCTGCGGTGCCGGCTGTGTGCCCCCTGAGCCCCCCCTGCTGCGGTGCCGGCTGTGTGCCCCCGAGCCCCCCCTGCTGCGGTGCCGGCTGTGTGCCCCCGAACCCCCCCTGCTGCGGTGCTGGCTGGCTCCTCAGCCCAGCTGGCCTGGATGGGCTGAGTCCCTTCTTGTGGGGCTGGGGGAAGGCCCGGTGGGGGCCCGAATGCAGGAGCAGGGCTGTGGCGCGCTGAGCCCTGGCGTGGGGCGGGGAGGCTGACTCCTGCTCTGGGCCGAGAGGAGAGTGCGGGCCTGGCCCTGGTGCCAGCTCTTCTGCTGCCCAGGACCCCTGCTGCAGACAGGGACCCCCCCCCCGAGGGCGGGGCTCTGCTGCTCACCCCGGCCCTAGAGGCAGCCCTTGGAGTGGAAAAGGGCCGGGGGGGGGGGGGGGGTGCTGCTGGCTCCGGGTCCCTCGCCGCTGCCACATCCTCGCCACGGTCTGGGCCAGGCGCCTGCCTTCCCCCGTGTGGTGCCCCTGCCGCTGTGCCCACTGCACCCACCCCGCCCCTCTGACCTCCTCGTTCTGTTTGCAGGGCATGAACCCCGTGGCGTTCGGCTCCAGCGTCCCCCCCGAAGGAGGCCCCCCGCTGCCCGCCGCTGGGCTCCCGGATCGCTTTGCCAGCCCCGCCGAGTGCCCCGCCCCCTCCTACAGCGACATGGAGGAAGTCGACTGAGGAGCTGCTGGGGGTGGATTGCAAGGGGCTGTGCTGTGGCTTCCCCCTCCTGCCCCGGGCTGGGGGTCCCTGCCCCACAGGCCGGCCTTGCCGTCGCCCCTTCTCAAGCACTTTGCTCTCAGCCCCCCTGGGTAACGGGTTCATTGGCCATGGGGCAGGGCCGGGGCTTGGGGACCTGGGGCTGATTGGGGAGCTCACCTGCCCCCAACCCTCCGTCCACCTGTGGCCCCCGTGGGGACAGACCCTGCTCTGCGGGGCTCTCCCTGGCAGGGTGGGGGCACGGCCTGGGCACTGCCCTCTCTCCCCCCCCCCCCCCCCGGCTTCTGCTGCTGGCCCGGGGCGAGGCAGGGCCTGCCTAGGGCGGCTCCGTCCCTTCTCCAGCGGCCCTGGGGTGTCCTTGCAGGAGGGGGGCCTGGCGCGGGGGTGGGGGGTCAGAGGGAGGCACGTCCCTCTGGGCCAGGAGCCAGAGCCAGCGGCTGCCTGCCCCACGCGGGGGCAGCCTGAATGGGCATGTGCCCAGGGCCAGCACCCCCTCCCCCATCTCCTGTGTTCTCCTCAGCCCTGGGGGGACCCGACTGCTGCTGTCTCCCTCCCTTCTCCCCTGGGGAGCCCCTGGCCCCCGCCCCTCACTTTGTATAAAGTTGGTGTTTGTCTTGAGTCATTAAATTCTCCTGAACGCGAGGCGTGCTGCCCGGGGGGGGGGGGGGGGGGCCAGCCCGGAAACGCCCTCGCTCCTGAGCCCTGCAGAGCCGGTGTCCCGGGCCCCGAGTCAGTGGGACGTGGCTGGGGCATGGTGGGGCAGGCCAGGAGGGGGGCCTGGGCTAGTGGGGGGGGGCGCACTGGGACTTGGGGCCTCCCCCCCATCCCCCTGTGGGGCTGGCTGCTGTGGGGCATGGCCCTAGACCCTAGCCAAGGGATGGAGCCGCTGGGCCTGGCCCCCGCCCCAGGAGGTTCTTCCAGCTCCGCCGGGCCCATTGTTCCTGAGCCCCCCGGCCAGCCCCACGCCATGGGCTGGGGTAAGAGCAGCCAGGGGGCGAAGACGGCCTGGCCCGGTGCCCATCCCCCTGGTCTCGGGCCCTGCACCTCACCAGGCCAGGGCAGGAAACGGGGGGGCTGTGCTGTCCCTGTGTCAATCCCCCATCCCAGGCCTGGTCCCTGCTAAGGGGGCCTGTCAGGGTGGGGACCCCAGTTTCTGCCCAGGTTTGCTCCAGCCCCCTGGATGCTCCCACGGCCCTGAGCCCCCTGGGGCAGGAGAGACCCGTCACCACCCCTGGGGGGGCCCATGGATTTCATCACGTCCTGCGGGGGCGCATCCCCTCCGTGCCACAGGAACACCGAGGGGAGCGGGCAGGGCCCCCACTGTTTGCCAGCCCCCCATTCTCCCCCCTTTGCACGGTGCCTGTCACCAGGGGACCTCACACTCCGGCTGGGGGGCACCGGGGCTGCAGAGCTGGGAACAACGGGCACCTGCCCCCTTGCCCGTCCCCACCAGAGACACTTACCAGCCTCGCCCGCCAGCCCAGGACTGGGAGCGGACCCCCCCCCAGGAGTGTGCTGCGGGGGGAGCACAAGGCAGGGCTGCCCCTTCCCTGCTGGGGTGGTGCCCTGGACGTGGGGGGGGGGGGGCTCAGGCGTTGGATATTTCTCCAGCCGCCCGGGTCGGGGGCTCCCTGGTACCTGGGTTGGGAGCGAATGGCCCCTGTGCACTGTAGGCCCGGGGGGGGGGGATCCCTCGGTCCCCGCAGTGTCTGCACCCCACAGCGCTGTGCTGACCCCTGCTGCGCTGACCCTAACACAGCCCCCCCCCCCCCCCCGCCTTTCCACAGCCCCTCGCGACCCCTTCCCAGAGGGGGGAACATCTGCCAGCCCCATGGAGAACCAGGGGCTGCAGGGAGCAGTGGTGCTGGAAGCCATGGGGGGCGTCCCTGGCCGTCATCGCTGACCCCGAGGCCCCACTGATATGCTGGGGGCCTGCGCTGTAGAGCGGGGTGCAGGGGGCGCTCGCCCCTGGCAGGCAGAGCTGGTCCCGTGGGGCAGGGAACAGGAATCTCCCCTGGCAGAGCGGGCTGGCCCTATGGGACTCTAGGGTGTTGTGGGGCAGGGAACGGGGTAAGAGGCTCAGCAGGGGGGCACTCCCCAGGCAGGCAGGGCTGGGCCCAGTGGGGCACTAGGGGGTGCTGTGGGGCTAAACACACCCCAGTTTTCAGGGCCCGGGTCCCCCGCCGGGTCATTTCCAGGACGGGCTGGGGTGGGCTGTGGGCGGCGTGGGGAGACTGCGGCTCTGGGCACCATGGCACCCTGGGGGTGTGGAGGGGCAGGGCTCAGACCATGGCGCTGCCCACCCAGACCGCTGGAGAAGGGGCTACAGAACCTCTGCCCCCCCCACGCTTCTCCCCCCAACTCCCGAGTGGAGACATCCTGCCCCATTGATCGCCTGGGGTGTACAGCTTGTGACCCGCTCCGCTGTGAGCCCCTCACCCGGCTCCTGCGCCCGCCCTTGGCTCCGGGTCCTGCTCCTCACTCTAACCACTAGGCCCCAGCCCCCACACCCTGGTCAGCCCTGGGCCGCTGGCCCTCGGCCCTGGTCAGTGGGGCGCTGGGAGCCAGGCTGGCCAGGGGCATTGCAGGCGCTGGGTCTGGGCAAACATTACTCACCAGGCGAGGGCGCTCACAGGTGCACTCACATCACCATGCTCATGCACACACAGCTATGCCCATGGGGGGGCACACACACACACACACACCCTGCCATGCATGAGCGCACACACACACACACACACACCCTGCCATGCATGAGCGCGCACACACACACACACACACACACACACCCTGCCATGCATGAGCGCACACACACACACACACACCCTGCCATGCATGAGCGCACACACACACACACACACACACACCCTGCCATGCATGAGCGCACACACACACACACACACCCTGCCATGCATGAGTGCACACACACACCCTGCCATGCATGAGCGCACACACACACACACACACACACGCACCCTGCCATGCATGAGCGCACACACACACACACACACACACCCTGCCATGCATGAGCGCACACACACACACACACACACACACTGCCATGCATGAGCGCACACACACACACACACACGCACCCTGCCATGCATCAGCGCACACACACACACACACACACACGCACCCTGCCATGCATGAGCGCACACACACACACACACACCCTGCCATGCATGAGCGCACACACACACACACACACACACACACCCTGCCATGCATGAGCGCACACACACACACACACACACACACACACCCTGCCATGCATGAGCGCACACACGCACACACACACACATGCACCCTGCCATGCATGAGCGCACACACACACACGCGTGCGCACACCCTGCCATGCATGAGCGCACACACATGCAGGTAACACACCTGTTGGGGACAGGTCCATGTGCATGATGCCACCAGGGTTGCACTCACCTGCCGGGCGCACACGGACAGTTCTGCACACTCTGGTGCCCAGGGAACGTGGCACGCTTGTCCTCAGCGCTGGCTGGTGAGCCGCACAGCCCGGGACGGGGCCCAGCCAGCTGTGAGGTGGCGCTCGGGCTGAGGGACTAGGCTGGCCCCGGACCGTGGGATCATCACAAGCGTCCCGTCGCCGCGTGTTCGTCCGAGCTGCACGTCCCGCTCCGGGGGCCGACCCCAGACCGTGCACTAGAACGCCGAGGGCCTGGGCCATTAATGGGGGGGGGGGGGGGAATCTCCATGGCACCCATCACCCACGACAACTGGGCCTGGGTGGCTCCGGTTGTAAGCCGGCCTGCCTGTGAGTCCAGCTGGGAAGAATGGGGGGGGGGGGCTCCAAGGACATGTGACCACGTCACCTGACCCTGGAGTCCATCTTCAACATGTAGAAGGAGGGGTGGGAACCAGCGAGACAGGAGACACCCCCCCCCCTTGTGCCAAGGTCTATGGGGGGCACAGAACAAAGGCGGGTCCAGTCAGGAGACATCCCCGAGTTCCCCCTGAGTGGCGCTAACGAGGGCTGGGCCAGGGAGCGGCTGGGCCCAGACTAGGGAGGAGTCTAGTGAAAGACGCTTGTTGGGCCATCTCTGAGGGGGCGATTTCCCTTGTCCCGGAGTGCGGGGGAGTCCGGACGCTGCCCCCTCTTCCTGGGGTTCCCCGGGACTCTCCGCCAGTGAACAGGAGGGTTATTTGGGGTGACAGGGACACAGTCCGACTCCATCGGGTCCGTCTGGGGGGCAGGGAGATTAGACCCAGACTAGGCTCCCTCCTTGTCCCCAGCCAGCTTCTAACCCCCTAAACCTGCAGCGTCTCCCCCTCCCCCGGCCACTCCCCAGCCTTTGTCCAGGGTCCCGGGCGGAAGGTCTCATTTCTCCCAACCCCCGCCCTGGGCTCAGGTAACAGTCTCAGGGATCTTCCCTCCAGAGAAACCCCCGTCTCTGGTGACCCTCCCAGGTCAAATCCGCCCCCCCCCCCCCCGCTCCCCACATCCTCTCCTCAGCTTCTGACTGCATTAGGCTTAGACGCGCGGGTTTTGCTGGGTGATTTACTTCGTTCTGCCCGGTCTTACTTGGAACCACGTCAATCCCTCTCTATATGGAATGACATCACTTGGATTAGTGACCCAGAGTACGTGATTAATACCGGGGGGGCTCACAGCTGGGCATCGATACCGGGGGGGGGCTCACAGCTGGGCATCGATATCGGGGTGGGGGAGGCTCACAGCTGGGCATCGATACCGGGGTGGGGGGGGCTCACAGCTGGGCATCGATACCGGGGTGGGGGGGAGGCTCACAGCTGGGCATCGATACCGGGGTGGGGGGGGCTCACAGCTGGGCATCGATACCGAGGTGGGGGGGGGCTCACAGCTGGGCATTGATACCGGGGGGGGGAAGGGCTCACAGCTGGGCATCGATACTGAGGTGGGGGTGGGGGGCTCACAGCTGGGCATCTCTCTCAGTGTTGGGGGGGAGGCTGTATAAGGGGTAAAATGGATTCATTTGGGGTTTGGACCCCCCTTGGGAGCTGGGAACAATTTTTGGTGAAGTCTGCGGCTTTGGGGCTGGGTTGGAGCAGGCGGCGTGTCTGGCTCCAGGCAGGGGAGGCCCCAACGGGCCAGGAAAGGGGCTCAGAGGCCGGCTCAGCACATCTAGGGGGTTCTGTGACTGACCCCGTCACACCAGCTGCTCAAGGGGGAGTTGGGGCCAACGCGGGGAGCCCTTGGGGCAGGTGCCAGGAGCACGGTGAGGCCGGGGCCCGAGCTGGGCCGTGCACGGCAGACAGGGAACCGCCAGGGTCTCTGCTCACCACAATGCACGGGGGGGTCGGGGATCTCCCCGCAACTCTGGCATTGGCCCTGTCAACATCTCCTCAGCCCCCGGACGACCTGCTGCCCTTCCCCCGCACTGGGTGCCCTAGGAGCCAGCCCCCACAGGAGGCTGATGTACTGAGGGGCCCAAAGACCTTGGGGCCTGTCACGTTACTGGAATTATTTGGGATCCCATAGATCATTGGAGCAACCAACGTCCTATGGTAACACCAAATCTTATGTGAAGGGGTCAGAACAGGTGTCTATGGCCAGGTTATGGAGGGCTGATTATGAATATGCCATTGATATGTGTGTATCTATTTTGGAACTGAAGTTATGAATATTGGATATATGGTGCCTGTACTTCAAACTTAGGCTTGGCTTCTGGGTGAAATCTCAGACAAGCTGGTGCTAACTTGGCTGGCCTGGCTGATAGGCCGTTAAGGGACATCAACTACACAATGGACTTTGTATATGCCTGTCCACACCCGAGCTGCTCTAGGAATGTCAACTGCCTGGTCAGAAACTGAATCCTGGAGAGTCTGGTGATTGGACCTTGTGACTATGAACCTGGAGTTTGCAACTGGACTCTGCAGGGGGGGGGGCGGGGGGGGGGGGGCCTCGCCCAGAAGGAGAATCTATAAAACCTGGGAGAAACTCCCTCCATTTTGTCTTCAATCTGCAACCTTCAGCCTAGCACCTACCTCTGGATGGGATTTTGCTACATGTGGAAGCTCTGACCAACGGATTGATGACCCATCCCTGGAGGGGATGTATTCCAGAGACTGTGATTTGAACCTGCAGTTTATTCTACCTTTGCTGTACGTCTGAACCAAGAGATTTGCCATCACTGCATGTAATTGATTTCTTTTAACCATTCTTAACCCTCACCTAGACCTTTTTCCTTGTATAATAAACCTTTAGATTCTAGAGGATTGGCAACAGCGTGATTTGTGGGAAGATCTGATTTGTATATTGACCTGGGTCTGGGGCCTGATTCTTTGGAATTGGGGAGAACCGTTTTCTTTATTTGGGGGATTGGTTTTCATAACCATTGATCCCCAGGACAGGTGTCTGCTGGTGGTGATACTGGGAATCTGGAGTGTCTTAAGGGGATTGCTTGTGTGACTTGTGGTTAGCCAGTGGGGTGAGACCAAAGTCTTTTCTGTTTGGCTGGTTTGGTTTGCCTTAGGGTGAAGAAACCCCAGCTTTGGGCTGTAGTTGCCCTTTTGGAAGTGTAAGCAGTGTCAGGATGAGTGGCATCCGGTGGTGAATTGCAGGAATTGCAGTGACTTTTGGAAAATAACACCTTATTTGCATAGACACACCCACCGCGCCTGGCCTGCACTCTAACAGCCCAGGTGGTCACTTTGGCTGCTGTGGGACCCCCAGTTTCTGAAGTATTGGGGCAGGAATGATAAAGTGCTGATTAGCCTGTTTATGTGAATGAGGGGTTGGGACAGGTATTTGGCCTTTGGCATGCTGGAGGGACTCGCCATCAGCTAGGTAGCACTCGGTAAACAAGGGACAGGGGTTCCAAAACCCACTGAATTGAGAGAGGCTGTGGACAGGCTCTGAGAGCTTGTGGTCAGGGCCTTGTCTGAGGGCCTCATAGGCCTATTGCACCTGGTCTCTCTCCCCTGTGGAATGTTAGAGCTGACTTGTGCTTCCTTTAGGAGTCTAACTTCAGCCCCTGGAGCTGAAGTTGCTTTGGGTCTGGTGGTGCCTCTGCACTAAGCCCCCCCCCCCCCCCCCCATGAGCTGAAATCACTTAGGAGCTGAAAATCACTGAGCTTTATCTTAAGGGGGGGGGCTCTAAGCAGAGCGGTGCCGGCTGACCTGTTCCTGAGACAGCTGACCGAGCTGTGCCGGCTGACCAGTTCCTGAGACAGTGGGCAGAGTAGAGTCGAGCCGCAGACAGAGCAGTTCCTGTGTCGGCTAGCAGGGCAGCTAGCGGAGCCACCAGCACCCCATGGAGAGACTGGGCTGTCAGCCTCAGACCTCGTAAAGGTACCCTTCACTCTGCCCTCCACTTCCACCCAGCCTGGGAGGTAAGACTCGGCAGAGTAACTGTTGACCAGGGACTCCAGAGACTTTGGGGCTGTGGAACTTTTGGGACTTTGGGTGTTTGTTGGGGTTACTGGACTCCAGGGACTTTGGGCTATTGGACTTCTGGGACTTTGGGTGATGTTTGGGTTGCTGGACTCCTGAACCTACAGGAGAGGACACAGCCCAAACTTGCTGGGGAGGGGCAATTTGCTCACGGGTTGGTGTATGAACCCTAGGTGTGGTGTTTTTCCCAGTTTAGTGATGTCATTTACCTCATGTTAATAAAGATCTTCTGATACACCGATCTGTGCTTGCAAGAGGGGTAGTATTGCCTCATTGAGGCGCCCAGGGGTGTGTAGGATTTTCCCAGGTCTCTGGGTGGGGGCTCGAGCCAGTTTGCATTGTATTGTTGAGAGGGAACCCCTATTTACTGAACCCGGCCCTTGTTGCTGTCTATTCTGAAGGGCAGAAGGGTTACAGAAGCAATCTGTCCTGATCTGACACTCACAGTTGGATCCCACCAGGAACAGCCCGTCACAGGCGCGGAGAGGGGAATGGGCTGTTTTGAACGTGCTGGGTTCTAGGTGGAAGCTGCGTGTGGCTCCCAGGTGTGGCTGCGCCCAGGGGCCGTCGCCCCAGGGGGCTGGCAGCAGCGCGGCGGGCAGTGGCCGAGTTGCTGGCACGTGACCCCTGTTCTGGTGACATGCCAGGCATGCTGGGCAGCTGCTCCATAGAGCCCCAGGCCAGCAGGGCCCATTGGGATCCCTAGTCTGACCCTAGAGCAGAGCCCTGAGCATCATCCCCTCCACCCCAAAACTACAGCCAGGCCTGGGGCCCCCCCGTGACCTCTGGCCACTGGCCTGGGGCTTAATGCCCCTCCCTGTCCAAACTCCACCTCATTGTCAGCATTTGTCTAGCACCAGCTTCCAGCCCGGGGTCGGGTCACCCCTTCGCTGCCCCTCCCCTCAATTCATTCCCACGTGGGCCCGGCTCCTGGGGGAGTCACCCAGACGGAGCTCACTCCAGGGCAGGTTTCCAACCCCTTCCTCATCCCCTTTCATCAGCTCTGGCCTCTGCGTGCGTGTAGCTCTGGTAAAAGGCAGGTTTGCTCGCGCCCCCTTCCCACGCGCTGGGCTCCAACCCTCGGCGTTATTCCCAGTTTGGGGGCCGTCTGCAAACGGCACCGCTGGAGATTGGACATTTCTTCCAGCTCGTTGATACGAACGTCAAAGAGCCAAGGCCCAAAACCCGATCCCTGTGCGACCCCCTGGAAACAGCCCCGCCCAGGGCCGCGTCCCCGGTTCCTAGCCATGGTGAGAGTTAGTGGGGAGCCAGCGTCTAATCCGTGGGGGCGGCTGCCCCACTCCGGCAGCTGAGGGAGGCTGGCAAGGTAGTTGGCCCCAGGTGGGGCTGGCTCGATCAGGGTGAAAGGGCTGTGGGGCCGGGAGACAGGGGAGTCTCTCTCGCTCTGGAGGGCGAAGGACCCGGCTGCTGTGGGGCCGGGAGACAGGGGAGTCTCTCTCGCTCTGGAGGGCGAAGGACCCGGCTCTGTGGGGCCGGGAGACGGGGGAGTCTCTCTCGCTCTGGAGGGCGAAGGACCCGGCTGCTGTGGGGCCGGGAGACGGGGGAGTCTCTCTTGCGGATCCTGGGGGAGCCCGGGGTTCTGCACCCCAGCTCCACAGTCAGACGTGACTCTCAGCCAGCCAGTAACAGGAGGTTTATTAGACGACAGGAACGTGATCTAAAACAGAGCTTGTAGGTACAGAGAATGCGACTCCTCCGCTGGGTCCCTCTTGGGGGCCAGGGAGCCAGCCCTCTGGTCTCTAGCTCACCGCTTGTTCCCAGCCAGATCCAGACTAACCCCCTAGCCCCTCCTCTGCTTTTCCTTTGTCTCTTTCCCAGGCCAGGAGCTCACCTGATCTCTTTGTTCTCATCTTACCTAACACCTTGCAGGGGGTAGAGGCCCAGGCCATTGGTTGCCAGGAGCCAGAGTGTGACGACTCCTCTCCACTGGTCCTTTGCTCTGCAACACTATTAGCCCTTGTCCCGCCACCTAGAGACTTAAGAAATGCATAGGGGAAACTGAGGCACACAGTATCCAGAAAGAACATTAAGACCGTTCCCGTTCTGTCACAGGGGCACCAGCAGAGCTGGGGGGAGGCCTAGCGGGGGCTGCGGGTCAGGAGTGAGGGGCTTTAGGGGAGAAGCTCCCCCAGCCAGGCCTGTACTCGGGGTTACTGGGTCGCTGCATTCGTAGATGGAGGGGGCCCCCGCAGTGGCAGACCGTGGGGCCCAGAGGGGCTGGTGGAACCGGGCTGGGCAGCTCAGCCCCCGCCCCCTGGGAGATTTCCCTGCTGCTGTGGGGCAGGGAGCCCCAACTGCTCTGCAGGGCCCCGTCCCCATGGCTCGTGGAGCGGTGGCGGGTTTGGGGTGGGGTGCGCGAGGGTGCCCAGGAGCCGGGTCAGGCTCTGCCCACCCCCCGCAGGTCCTGACGCCCCGTCTCCTCGGCTCTGCAGGGGCCGTGGGCCCAGGCCGCTGCCCGCCATGGAGGACGCCGTCTACGACTCGGTCCCGGAGACCGCGGACGGGGCCGGCGCGGACACCGGCGGGGACCCGCCCTACCCGCTGGCCTTCCAGGCGCCGCTCACCAGCGTCCTGCTGCTGGAGATCGTGGTGGGCGGCGGCAGCAACCTGGCGGTGCTGGCGCTGTACTGGTGACCACCAACCTGCACGTGCTGGGCACGCTGGCGTGCGCCGGGAGCGCGCCCCTCACCCTCACGCTGCTGCTGCTGCCGCCAGAGCACAGCGGGCCCCGGCTCTGCTGCTTCCACGAGGCCTGCGCCACCTTCGCCAGCGTGGCCACCGCCGCCAGCGTGCTGGTCGTCAGCCTGGACATCTCGGTGCGGCCGGGGCGCCGGGCCCTGACGCCCCCCCGCGCCGCCCTGCTGCTGGCCACCGTCTGGCTCCTCGCGCTGCTCGGCTTCCTGGAGCGGGACGCCCGCCCCGCGCTCTGCCCCGCCGGCCCCGAGCCCCAGGCCGAGCCGGCCGCGGGCTACCACCTGCTCCTGCAGGTCCCGGCCTTCGTGGCCGCCGGGGCCATCACGCTGCTGACCTACACCCGGGTCCTGCGGGCCCTCGGCAGCCGCAGCCAGCGCCGGGAACGGGCAGAGCCGGGCGCCGGGGCGGCCCGAAGGCCAGCGCAGCCCGTGCGGGTGCAGGCCTCGGTCTCGGCCATCGTGGCGCTCCGGCGAGCTGTCAAGCGGCACCGCGACCGCCGGCAGCGCCAGAAACGGGTCTTCAGGATGTCGCTCGTCATCGTCTCCACCTTCCTGGTGTGCTGGGCGCCCGTCTCCCTCGCCAACCTGCTGGTCCTGTGCCAGGGCCCCACCCCGCTGCTGCTCCGGCTGCGCCTCTGCGCCCTGGCCCTGGCCTACGGCACCACCGTCTGCCACCCGCTGCTCTACGGCTTCGCCCGCCAGGCCCTGCGCGCCGCCCTCCGCCGCAAGCTGAGGAGGTGGGTGGTGTCGGCGCGGCAGGTGGACTCCGCGCCGGGGGGCAGCGTCATACGCAACTCCTGGGTGGAGCCCCACAAGGGCGGGGGGCAGCCGGGGGGCACCGCGCCGCCCCACCCAGGGGCTGAAGGAGTGAGTGGGCGGCACGGACCAGGCCCTGCGTGAGCCCAGCCGGCAGGACACAGACCACAGCCCCATCACGCGCCCCACGGCTGGGCCACGCCAGGCAGCTCCGCTCTGGCCACTGGGGGGCTGGGCCCCTCACACCCGCCTGGTCCGAGCTCCAACCCTGGGGCGTCTGCGCTGGCCCTGGCTGGGCCTCCTGGAACTCGGACACCACGGCCCTGCCCTGGGCTGCCGACGGCTCCTCTGGCGCCCGGGCCCGGCCCGCCCCAGCTGGCTCCACGCCGGGCGAGGGGAAGGACCGGCTGGTGCTGACTGAGGGGCCGAAAGAGAAAAGGGGTGGGAGACCCAGGGTCCCGCGGCCCCTCCCAGGGCAGGGTCCTCCCCACTCCAGTGTCTGGGGCTGGCTGAGCCAACCCATAGCGGTATTCCCATCCTCATCAAGGGAGGGTTGGGGGGGGCAGCTCTGTGTCTCCATGGGGGGGGCAGCATTTTGCGGGGGGCAGTTCTCTGTGTCCTTGGTGGCCTTTGTGTTCACGTGGGGGGACATTAGGGGACTTGTTAGGGGATTTCAAGTCGGGGGCTTGGGGGATCTACATCTCCATGAGGGGGGTTCTGTGCATCCGGGGGGGGAGGTCTGAGTGTTGGGGGGAGGGGTCTGTGCATCGGGGGGGGGGGGTCTGAGTGTTGGGGGGAGGGGTCTGTGCATCGGGGGGGAGGTCTGAGTGTTGGGGGGAGGGGTCTGTGCATCGGGGAGGGTCTGAGTGTTGGGGGGAGGGGTCTGTGCATCGGGAGGGTCTGAGTGTTGGGGGGAGGGGTCTGCATCGGGGGGGGGGTCTGAGTGTTGGGGGGAGGGGTCTGTGCATCGGGGGGGAGGTCTGAGTGTTGGGGGGAGGGGTCTGTGCATCGGGGGGGGGTCTGAGTGTTGGGGGGAGGGGTCTGCATCGGGGGGGTCTGAGTGTTGGGGGGAGGGGTCTGCATCGGGGGGGTCTGAGTGTTGGGGGGAGGGGCTGCATCGGGGGGGTCTGAGTGTTGGGGGGAGGGGTCTGTGCATCGGGGGGGGTCTGAGTGTTGGGGGAGGGGTCTGTGCATCAGGGGGGGGTCTGAGTGTTCGGGGGAGGGGTCTGTGCATCGGGGGGGGGGGGGTCTGAGTGTTCCTGGGTCTCTGACTCCCTGTTCTTTGCTGGTCTCCCAGCTCTGTGCCCAGCCCCTGGCCTGGCTCTCCAAGAACCCCCCGCAGCGAGATGCTGCCCCCCGGTCTCTGTAAATACCCCCCACGGTCCCCTCCAAACCTCTTCTGCCAATCACAATAAAGAGGAAACGCTTCAAGTGGCCGCGCCCAGCTCTGGTTCTTGGGGTGCGCGGCTCAACACCCCCCAGCGCAGGGCGGCTGGGCCCCCCCACACCACAAGGGGGGCGGGGGGCTTTTTGCTTTGGGGGTCTCTGGCTTCCTCAGGAGCCCCTCCCTTGCTGCTTCTGAGGCCAGGGGTTAACTCTGCCCCCTCCCTGTAGAGGGAGCCCCGGGCAGCCCCCTCCCCCTCATACAGAGGTGGGCTCCGCTGGTGCCCCTCACTCCCAACCCGCAGCCCCCTGCTCGACCAGCTCAGAGCTTTGCGTGAGGCGCGGGGGGCCAGTGGTCCCTGCCAGGCGCCCCCGGCCCGACCTCTGCCCCTACCAGGCCCTGACAGCGGCCCGCTGGCCATGGGACTGTTCCCCGGGGGGGGGGGGGGAACAGACACAGGGCAGTGCTTGGAGCGGGGGGGGAGGGCTGGGGCCCCATGGCTGCAGGGGAGGGGTTCTGGGGACCCCGTGGCTGCAGGGGAGGGGTTCTGGGGGCCCCGTGGCTGCGGGGGAGGGGTTCTGGGGACCCCGTGGCTGCAGGGGAGGGGTTCTGGGGGCCCCGTGGCTGCAGGGGAGGGGTTCTGGGGGCCCCGTGGCTGCGGGGGAGGGGTTCTGGGGGCCCCGTGGCTGCGGGGGAGGGGTTCTGGGGGCCCCGTGGCTGCGGGGGAGGGGTTCTGGGGACCCCGTGGCTGGGGGGAGGGGTTCTGGGGGCCCCGTGGCTGCGGGGGGTTCAGCGCCCAGTGGCTGCTTGGCCTGGCATTTTGTGGCGCCCGGGGGCCGGTGAGCTGCCAGGGCTGGGCAGACCCAGGCTGTGAGCTGTGGTCTGCCCTGTTCCACAGACAGGACCCCGAGCCAGCCCGGTGGAGGGGCCCTGGGGTGGGGGCCGGGACTCTTCTCCGCTGAGCCAGCCACGCAGCGGCAGCCGGCTCCATCCCCGTTCCCCGGGTGCCGCGCTGGGCCCCAGGACTGGAATCGGCGGCTCCCAGCGTCTCGCTCCGGTCCCAGATCCGTCCCTTCCCCCGCCCAGCGGGTGAGCCCGGCCTGGCAGTGCCCGGCTCGGCGTGGGGGCTGAGGGTGCGAGCCGTGGGGCTCGCGGCTGGTGGGCTGCGCCCTCCCCGGGGCTCTGGCTGGCTCGGCCCCGTCGTGCTGAGGCGCCGGGAAGAGTCACTCTCTGGGTCTCTGCAGCAGCTGCTAATTCCTGCCTCCCGCCCTAGGAGCGTGGGCCAGGCATTAAATCCGTGACTCAGCCGCGTCCCCTGACTCAAGCCGGCGTCACCCGCAGCTCAGGGCGTCCCGGGGTGGGCGACACACAGCGTTGCCCCAGGGCCCGGCTTGTCCCGACGTGCCCGGCTGGGGCCCGGCTGGCGGCTGGCCGAGCGAGCCCCAGTGCGGTGAGGCCGGTGGGCTCCCCGGGGCGTGGCTGGCAGCTCCCAGGGCTGCGTGGGTGGGGGTGTTGTCAGGTGCTGAGGAGCTCAAAGCCCTTCCCGCTCCTCTTAAGCCGGGCGCGGCGGCGGCTGGCACAGTGCTGGCTGCGGGCGCGGAGAGCTGAGACTCGCGCGCTCTCACGGACGGGGGCTGCGAACTCCCAAGGTACGAGGCCTGGCGGGGATTGGGGCCAGCTCAGGGGTCAAAGGGCCTGGCAGGCTCTGTGGGGCAGCAGCTGGGTCTGTGTTGTGGGGGCCCTGACAGCAAAGCCCACCAGAGCTGGCAGCGCGGCTGGGGGCTGGGCTGGGAGTCGGCCGGCAAGAGGCCATGGCCCAGAAAGGCTCCGAGCCCCGGGGTTCAGGCTGGGGCTGGCTTGGCCTGGGGGCGTCTGGCTGAAAGGCTGCGGCCGATCACTTCCCAAGGGGCCGGCCAGCGCTGGGGGACGATCGCCGGGGGTGGGTGGGGTGCTGCTATCACCTGATACCCCCCCTCCCCCCGCAGCGGAAGAGTCCCCGGCCCAGCCGAGAAGCTGCTGACACCCCAGGGACCGGGAGTCCTGGGAAACACCCAGCCAGCTGCACCAACCTGTCCTGCCGCAAAGCCAGCTCCTCGGAGGGGAAAGGGGGGGCCCCACTGTCTGCCCCCCTCAGGGCTGGGGGGAGAAGGGGCAGCCAGGGAGCTGGGGGGGGGGACAGATGCAGGGACTCCCAGGTGCGTGCAAAGAGCTCAGACAACAGATGCTACAATTCCTGGGGGGAGGGGGGGCTGAATCCAGGGCTGGCAGCGAAATCTGGGGGCCCTGAGGTTCCAGGTCCTTGAAACTGGCCTGAAGCACAGTGCCCAGAGCGCTGACCGCGCGGGGGGGGGGGGGGGGACGACGGCAGGGCCTGTGCTACTCAGCGCCTGGCTGCATGAGGCAGGGAGGCAGCTGCATTCCTGGCCTGGCGGAGCTCCCAGGGCGACTGGCTAGCGCCTGGGTGGGAGGGGCTGTGGAGGAGACGGGACAGCAATGGGGTCACTGGGGAGACGAGGGGGAGGGAAGGTGACTGGAGCCGGCTGCCGGGGGGCTGTGGCGAGCCCCGGGCCCCAGGAGGGTGGGGTTGCAGGCAGGGCTGAGCAGGAGTCTGGGGGGTGGGGGGCTCTGGGCTGGGTTTCGCTCAATCTGATCATTGCTCCTGTCCCGGGGAGGGGCTGGGAGCGCCTGGCTGGAGTCCGTCCCGCCTGGGCTGGCCACTGTCCCGGGGGTGAGGGGTGCGGGCCCGGGAGAGCAGGCCCCAGCCCCGAACGGGCCGTCCCTCCCCGTCACAGCCCCTCCCTGGGGCCGGGCGCCCGGCACGGAGCCGGAGCTCAGCTAGGGACTCGCCCTCCAGCGCAGGACCATGGCGAGGCCCAGGCTGTGCGGCCGGACGGGCTCAGTCTGACCAGCCCGGAGCTGGCGCCGGAGCCTGCCCGGGGGGTGAGCTGGCTCCAGGTTCCTGCCCACTGGCTGCAGGCTGCCCGGGGGGTGAGCTGGCGCCGGGTTCCTGCCCACTGGCTGCAGGCTGCCCGGGGGGTGAGCTGGCGCCGGGTTCCTGCCCACTGGCTGCAGGCTGCCCGGGGGGTGAGCTGGCTCCAGGTTCCTGCCCACTGGCTGCAGGCTGCCCGGGGGGGTGAGCTGGCTCCAGGTTCCTGCCCACTGGCTGCAGGCTGCCTGGGGGGGTGAGCTGGCTCCAGGTTCCTGCCCACTGGCTGCAGGCTGCCCGGGGGGTGAGCTGGCTCCAGGTTCCTGCCCACTGGCTGCAGGCTGCCCGGGGGGTGAGCTGGCTCCAGGTTCCTGCCCACTGGCTGCAGGCTGCCTGGGGGGGTGAGCTGGCTCCAGGTTCCTGCCCACTGGCTGCAGGCTGCCCGGGGGGTGAGCTGGCTCCAGGTTCCTGCCCACTGGCTGCAGGCTGCCCGGGGGGTGAGCTGGCTCCAGGTTCCTGCCCACTGGCTGCAGGCTGCCCGGGGGGTGAGATGGCTCCAGGTTCCTGCCCACTGGCTGCAGGCTGCCCGGGGGGTGAGCTGGCGCCGGGTTCCTGCCCACTGGCTGCAGGCTGCCCGGGGGGTGAGCTGGCGCCGGGTTCCTGCCCACTGGCTGCAGGCTGCCCGGGGGGTGAGCTGGCGCCGGGTTCCTGCCCACTGGCTGCAGGCTGCCCGGGGGGTGAGCTGGCGCCGGGTTCCTGCCCACTGGCTGCAGGCTGCCCTGGGGGTGAGCTGGCGCCGGGTTCCTGCCCACTGGCTGCAGGCTGCCCTGGGGGTGAGCTGGCGCCGGGTTCCTGCCCACTGGCTGCAGGCTGCCCGGGGGGTGAGCTGGCTCCAGGTTCCTGCCCACTGGCTGCAGGCTGCCCGGGGGGTGAGCTGGCTCCAGGTTCCTGCCCACTGGCTGCAGGCTGCCCGGGGGGTGAGATGGCTCCAGGTTCCTGCCCACTGGCTGCAGGCTGCCCGCGGGGTGAGCTGGCGCCGGGTTCCTGCCCACTGGCTGCAGGCTGCCCGGGGGGTGAGCTGGCGCCGGGTTCCTGCCCACTGGCTGCAGGCTGCCCGGAGGGTGAGCTGGCGCCGGGTTCCTGCCCACTGGCTGCAGGCTGCCCTGGGGGTGAGCTGGCTCCAGGTTCCTGCCCACTGGCTGCAGGCTGCCCGGAGGGTGAGCTGGCGCCGGGTTCCTGCCCACTGGCTGCAGGCTGCCCGGGGGGCAGCCAGGGGATGGGGCTGCCGGGAGGAACCCCCCTCCCCCCAGGCTCGCCGAGGCAGCGGGTGACATTTTGCCCCTTCCTCCCGGCAGAGCCTCTCCCTGCGCCAGCCATGGCCCTGCCCAGCATCCAGCTCTCGGACGTGCAGCGGGACCCGCCCAGCCCGGCCCCGCCACAGCCCCCCGCGCCGCCCGGCGTCAACAGGATCGTGGTCTACGAGCGCCCCGACTTCGAGGGGCTGAGCCGGGAGTTCACGTCCGACGTGCCCGACCTGCACGAGCTGGACTTCGGGGACTGCATCTGCTCGCTGCGCGTGCTGGGGCAGCCGTGGATCGCCTACACCGCCCCCAAGTACGAGGGCGAGGCCTGCGCCCTGGAGGAGGGCGAGTACCCCACGGTGGAGAAGACCAAGGCCTTCTCCGCCCTGCGGCTGGTGCACCACGACCTGGCCGACCCGCAGATCACCCTCTACGAGGAGCCCGACTACGCCGGGCAGAGCAAGGTGGTGACGGAGGAGACCAACCTCACCTACGGCTACTTCAACGACCGGGTCTCGTCCCACGCCGTGCAGCGCGGCGTCTGGCTGCTCTACAAGCACCCGGGCCGCGGGGGCTGGTATCACATCGCCTGGCCGGGCGAGCGCCTGCCCGACTACCGCCAGGAGCTGGGCTTCCAGAACTGCCTGTCCCACCTGCGCCCGCTGGCGCCCGGGCGCCCCACCGTCACCGCCCGCCTCCTGTGGGACCAGCGCAGGGTGGAGGAGGAGCGGGACGTGCTGATTGACGAGATCGTGGGGGTGAACGCCACGGACCTGGAGCAGAGCTTCACCACCAGCACCAGCCGGGAGTACCTCACCACCACGCTGCAGAGCTTCCGCTTCAGCAACGCCACCAGCCTGCGGGCCGGGCTCTCCTTCACGCTGGCCGTGGAGGCCGCCAACGTCTTCACCGTGGAGAAGGGGCGCAGCGAGTCCAGCACGCGGCGGGACCGGGTGGAGGTGCTGCTGCCCGCCAAGATCCCCCCCCACACCCAGCTCACCATCCAGGTGGTGAGCAAGGAGGCCACCGTCTCGGTGCCCGTGGAGCTCACCGTCAGCCAGAACGAGCGGAGCAAGACGGAGCCGGGGGAGTACCGGTGTGTGTCGGGCCGCACCGTCAGCACCAAGTACACCATGAAACCCGCCCCCCCGCCGGGGGAGGAGCAGGCCCCCGCCCCCCTTCCCAGCGCCCTGGGCCACAGAGGGGCGTCTAGACCTGCTCCCGGCACGGAGCCAAACCTCAGCGGGGGGAGGGGTTAGGGTGGGTGTTGTGGGGCAGGGGGCAATGGGGGGGATGGAGGTGAGTGGGGGAAGTGGAGGGGGTTGTGGAGGGCAGGTGAGGAGGGGGCGGAAGTGAAGGGGGTCGTGGGGTGATGGAGGTGAGGGGGGTGGAAGTGAAGGGGATCCTGAGGCAGAGGTGAGGGAGGTTCACAAGGCAGGAGGTGAGGGAGGTGAGTGGAGGTGGGGGGGTTGTGGTGAGGGGGGGAGGAAGTGAAGGGGTCGTGGGGTGATGGAGGTGAGGGGGGCGGAAGTCAAGGGGATCGTGGGGCAGAGGTGAGGGAGGTTCACAAGGCAGGAGGTGAGGGAGGTGAGTGGAGGTGGGGGGGTTGTGGTGAGGGGGGGAGGTGAGTGGAGGTGGGGGGGTTGTGGTGAGGGGGGAGGTGAGTGGAGGTGGGGGGGTTGTGGTGAGGGGGGGAGGAAGTGAAGGGGTCGTGGGGTGATGGAGGTGAGGGGGGCGGAAGTCAAGGGGATCGTGGGGCAGAGGTGAGGGAGGTTCACAAGGCAGGAGGTGAGGGAGGTGAGTGGAGGTGGGGGGGTTGTGGTGAGGGGGGGAGGTGAGTGGAGGTGGGGGGGTTGTGGTGAGGGGGGAGGTGAGTGGAGGTGGGGGGGTTGTGGTGAGGGGGGGAGGTGAGTGGAGGTGGGGGGGTTGTGGTGAGGGGGGAGGTGAGTGGAGGTGGGGGGGTTGTGGTGAGGGGGGGAGGTGAGTGGAGGTGGGGGGGTTGTGGTGAGGGCTGACTGAGCCCTACCCCGGCCCCTGGCACACGTTGGCTGCTCAGGGCCCCAGGGCGGCTGGCGATTAGTCCCTGTGTCCGGGCTGGGCCGGCCCGTGCTCTGTGGCACTGGCTGGCTCCCAGCTGACCTGTGGCGCCCGGCCGGTGCCGGCGTTCAGAGCCGGCCGTGCCCGGTGGGGACTGGCGGGTTCGGTCAGTGTACGGTATTCACAGCCCGGGCTCTGAGCCGCCCGGTGGAGGCTGGATGTCTGCAGACAGCCCTGGGCACCTCAGTGGGTATCTGCACAGCGGGACCCTGGGAATCCCTGGAGCCGGCTTGCCTGCTCTTCTCGCCCACCTGCCGCGTTCTCTTGGGTGCTCCGGGCAGGGGGCAGGCGGCATTGGGCTGCCACCTCCCCTTCACCGGGCAGCCTCTGAGAACCAGCATTGTCACCTCTGCATTGTCCTTTACTCCTGTGATCCCCCGGGAACGCCGGAGGGGCCCAGACGGGACCCGTTCTGCCTGCAAGCCCCATGCTGGCACCCGAGTGGAGCCCTGTGCTCCATGGAAGGGAGCTTCGGGCGAGGAGTGTCTGGGGAGGTGCCGGTTGAAGACTCATCTGCTCGCCCACGGTGTCCCGGTAGAACCGATGTGTGTGGCAAGGCTGGATGTGAAAGAACGAGATTCCGCGGTGTCATTGGCCCAGCCCAGCCCAAGGCTGGCAGACCGGTCTGGTCAAACCACAGCAGGGCCGCTCTGCCGGATTTGCATTTTAAGCAACACACAGAGTCCTCAAGCAGGAAGGGAGACAGAGGAAGCTCAGACAGGCCTGTGACAGAAAACTGCTTGGCCAACCCTCCGTCACTCCAGCTCCAAGGAAGGGAGCTGGGGGGATCACCTGGCCCTGGCTGGGGAAGTGGGAACAGCTGCTGCCTGGTCGGGCTGGGGCTGGATAAAAGGCCCAGGGGAAGAGCCGGGGGGAAGAGAAGCTGCACTAGCGGAGAGGCAGTGGGGGAAGCCGAGAGAACTCGCTCGCCCATCTCTCTGTGGTGACTGTAAGATCAGGACGGGGGGACACAACCTGTCAATAAAAGCACCAGGTGAGCACTGCACCAGGGTCTCTGTGTCTGTCTCAGCCCAGCGGGGGCAGGAGTCAGGAGGGTCCTGCAGAGACCCTGTTACAAGGTGAGTAAAAAGCAGCAGGGCCCATCCTTCCACACTTCTCTCCCTGTGCCCAGTGTGTGTGTGACACACCCCAGGCCATGGAGTCTGGGAGAAGGTGTCTCGCGTGAGGGGGTTTCCTCGGTAAGACGCTTAGGAACGTTGCTCGATTTTAGGCACCGGTAGCATTTTAACTTGGTTTCCTTGTGAGCGTTTCTGACTCTTATGCCCCGTGGCTCGTACTCGGTGACAATCTCTCTCCTGGAGTTAATCAATGTGCTTTAGTGTGTAATCTAATCCAGTGCGTTTACAAGGAAGTGTTTGGGAAACTCCATTTGGGGTGGCAAGTTGTGTGCTGGTGATTTCTATAACAGAGACAACGGAGTTAGTATAACTTGTCCTGAGGAGGGCTGGGCAGGACACACAGGTCTGGGGGGTTGTTGGGGGTCACCCTGCAGAATAACCTAGGCTGGGGAGAGCCAGGGTGGGGCTGGCAGGTGGAAGTTACACTCAGGGTGTGGCCTGTTTGTGAGCAGCCTGGGTGGAAGCTGCTTCAGCCAGACCTTGTAAGGCACCCAAGGGGCAGGGTGGCACGGCTGCACCCGGTACATCACAGGGGGTAGAAGGACGTCTGTCTGCACTGCCCAGTCGGATATGATTCCTGTGGTTCTGCCAGCGCCCAGCACGACAGGGGCCGGCCCGGGGCTGGAGCGCAGGGGCAGCGCCCTAATAACAACCAGAAAGTCCCTGGGAGCAAAGGGCCATGCGGCGAGGCCCTTGGCTTGGACGGGGGGGGGGGCTCCAGCTCTTACTCCAGCCGATGGGTCCATTCCTTCTCAGCCGTCGAGGTGTACGGCTGGAGTCCTGGTTCTGGGAAACACAAGGCTGAGCCTGGCTGGGGTTTCCCACTCACGCCCTCATTAGACACTGCCACAACCGAACAGCCTTCCTGTGTGCTGCCGGGCCCGAAGGGCTGCCTGGGCCGGTGGACGGGACTGTGACGGGTGCAAATCAAACTGCCTTTGAAAATCCAAGATCCTTCTGAGTGGTCACAGCTACTCTAGACCCCATTGTTTATACCGAGAGTTGGGATTCTGCTTTATTACTTAGCATTTATCAACATTGAATTTCATCTGCCATTTCAGAGGGGTAGCCATGTTAGTCTGGATCTGTAGTCGTTGCATCCCACGAAGTGGGGATTAGCCCACGAAATCTTATGCTTCAATACTTTTGTTAGTCTTTAAGGTGCCACGGGACTCTTTGTCGCATCTGCCATTTTGTTGCCCAGTCCCCCAGTTTTGAGAGATCCTTTTGTAGTTCTTCGCAGTCTGCCTGGGGCTTAACTATCTTGAGCAGTTTGTATCATCTGCAAATTTTGCCACGTCACTGTTTACCCCTTTTTCCAGATCATTTATGAATATGTTGAACAGGACTGGGCCCAGTACAGACCCCTGGGGGACACCACTAGTTCCCTCTCTCCATTCTGAGAACTGACCATTTCTTCCCACCCTTTATTTCCTACCTTTTAACCAGTTACTAATCCATGCGAGGACCTTCCCTCTTATCCCATGACAGCTGATTTTGTTTAAGCATCTTTGGTGAGGGACTTTGTCAGAAAGCCTTTGAGAATCTAAGAACACTCTATCCACTGGATTCACCCTTGTCCACATGCTTGTTGACCCCCTCAAAGAATTCTAGTAGATGGGTGAGGCAGGATTTCCCTTTACAAAAAAACACATTGACTCTTCCTCAACAAATTATTTGGGCATAAGCTTTCATGGGCTACAGCCCACTTCACTAGATGAATGGAGTGGAACATATAGTAGGAAATTATATATACCCACAGAGAACATGAAAAGGTGGAAGTTTCCATACCAACTCTTAGAGGCTAATTAATTAAGCAACAAAGAGTTTTGTAGCACCTTATAGACTAACAGATCTTAGGGATCATGAGCTTTTGTGGGCTAAGACCCACTTCATCATCTGATGAAGCCCACGAAAGCTCATGATCCTTAAGATCTGTTAGTCTATAAGGTGCTATAAGACTCATCACTTTTGCAGATCCAGACTAACATGGCTCCCCTCTGATATTAATTAATTAAGGTGAACTATTATCAGGAGGAGGGGAAAAAATGTTTGTAGTGATAAGCAGGGTGGCCCGTGTCAGACAGTTGACAGGAAGGTGTGAGTAACAGGAGGAGGATACTTAACATGGGGAAAGGATTGCAAACAGACTTAAAAGTGACAATTCACCAAAAAAAAATTCAGAAACAGACTCAAATGAGAAACTGCTGAACTGGAGTTAATTTGCAAACTGGATACCATTAAATTAGGCTTGATAAAGACTGGGAGTGGCGGGTCATTACACACATTGAATCTATTTCCCCATGTTAAGTATCCCCCTACTGTTACTCACACCTTCCTGTCAACTGTCTGACACGGGCCACCCTTGTTATCACTACAAACGTGTTTTTTCTCCTGCTGATAATAGCTCACCTTAATCCTAGACTATCAGGGTTGGGAGGGAACCTCAGGAGGTTCTAGTCCAACCCCCTGCTCAAAGCAGGACCAATCCCCAACTACATCATCCCAGCCAGGGCTTTGTCCAGCCTGACCTTAAAACCTCTAAGGAAGGAGATTCCACCCCCTCCCTAGGGAACCCATTCCAGTACAGTGGGGCTGCCCCTCTTAATTAGCCTCTTAGAGTTGGTATGGCAACTTCCACCGTTTCATGTTCTCTCTGTATATCTGTCTTCCTGCCGTATGTTCCACTCTATGCACCTGATGAAGTGGGCTGTAGCCCACGAAAGCTTTTGCCCAAATCAGTTGGTTAGTCTCTAAGGTGCCACCAGTAGCCCTTGTTCTTTGTGCGGATACAGACTAACACGGCGGCTACTCTGAAACCTGGCAACAAATCCTGTTAATTTCTATGTGTCTGATAATTTTGATTCTCACAGAGGAAAATCAATCTCTGGCCCACCCTGCTAACTGCATCAGCTCAGCAGTGGGCCCTGGCCAGCGTCGGGGGAATCAACAGAGACCTCTGCTCCAGGTGCAGCTGTGGGCACAGGGGCCAACTCGATGTCAGGGGATGTAAGGAATATGGAAATATTCTCCTGCCTTAATATCAATGGGTGGGGAGGCCTCAGGGGGGTACTGTCTGCAGGCTGGCAGCCCATCTCCCAGGGGACAGCGGCCCCAGAGAATGGTGATGAGAACAATCAGGGGGCTGGAAAACCTCCCCCTGCAGAGAGATCGCAAGACTAGGATGGCTCCCTTGGAAAGGTGAGTAAGAGGGGACCTGCGGGAAGTCTAGTCTATACCCTACTGTCTGGTCTGGCGAGAGGACATGGGCCCTTCTGTCCTCCCTGGCTCCTACCACACAAACAAGAGATTAAAATGTGATCAAAGAAAATATCTTTCCACACACTCCTATTCCACTGTGGAACTCCCTGCCACAGGGAGTCATTGACTCCTTCCCACCCCCCGACATGTTCTAGCTGCCAAGTGCAATTTGATTTGTATTTCTTTGGCCACAGAGAGGCTAGCACAGCTGTGAGTCCCAGCCTGTGTCTTGTGTTGGGTACCTACCCAGCCCTGGGGCATCCTGGGCCGGTGAGAGGTGTCCTTTGCTCCAGCCCTAAGGCCTTGTCGACACCTGATGAGACAGCTAGACTGTCACAGCCTCTAGTGTAGACACTGTGTACACCGAGAGGAGTCCTGCCAGCACAGCACCATCTCCGCTCCGACCCCCCCGAGCATCCTTCTGCAGGCAGCGCTGTGTCTACACTGGGGGTTTGCCAGCACAGCTGTGTTGGCTGGAGTGTCACAGCCCCACGGACATAGCCATGCCGACCTGGCCTAAGTTGTGGTGCCCAAGGGTGAGCTCTGCATACCTCCACCCCCGCAGGTCGCTCTGGGCCCCCATCCTGTCTGGGGCTGGCAGCAGGGGGCTTGGTCCCATTAGGGGCCAGCCCACCCTGTTCAGGTATCTTCAGTCCCAGCCCGGGGGGGTCAGGCGTGTTCCCAAGGACTGAGCGCAGCAGGAGGAGGTTGGTTGTGCCATGGAGTGGGCAGAAGGAGCAGAGTGCAGGCTGTCCGGCCCCTGCAGCTGGCCAGGGGAACAGGCTCGTTACTTGGGGAGGTTTTTATCTGAATTATTAAACTGAAAGAGACTCAGGCGAGCCATTATCCCCTCCCACACACACTGGGCTGGGGAGAGTGGCCAGCTGCAGGCACCGTGCCCTCTGTTCTGCCGCCAATGCCAACCTCTGCTTTTCCCACAGCACTCTCTGTGCTTGCCCCAGGTGGCCGCCGGGGCACAAAGCTTTGCCTCCCTTTCCTCCGGCAGGTCCGTTTCTCCCTCCAGGCCCCCGAGGGGACGTCTACACTGCAACCCCTCAGCAGTGAGTTCCAGAGCCCAGGGCAACTGACTCGGGCTTGGGGACTAAACATAGCCACGTAGATGCTCCTGCTCAAGCTGGAGCCCTGGCTCTGAAACCTGGCGAGGGGGGAAGGACTCAGAGCTCAGGCATCAGCCTGAACCTGAATGTCTACACTGCTTAGCCCCGGGGGCGGGCGTGACGGTGGGCCGGGACAGCATACTGGTAAGAAGTGGCCGCTGGTACTGCTCTGTATGCAGCCGCTGTTAAAGCACTGCCGTGCTGTGGGGGCCAAGGACAGAGTGAGCAGGGCAAAGGCAGAGGAAGGTCAGATCGGCCCCTGTGAGGGTTCATCTTTAGGCTTCTGTTGATGGATCTGGTGTGCTGGGAGGCTGGGGCTGCGTTCAGGTTGCTGACGTGACACTGCAAGGGGCCGGCTCGGTTCCCTTTTGCTCTTTGGACCAGTCAGGCCAGCGCTTTATGATCTCCGGGTCAATTACTGATACAAAGCCCAGCCGGTGGCATGACCTCTTGCAGAACGGAAGTCCCAGAAATGCTGGGGAGGGAGAGGGAAACCTGCCCAGAGTCTGAGGCTGGGGCCCTGGCTTTTTGCCTCATTGTGGCAGCGACTGTCCTGCTGATGCACAGTGCTGCAGACACCCCCGCCCCCGGCCAATTCAGTGCCAAGACACCAAGAGCAGCAGCCTGGTGGCAGGCTGCAGCCTCCTCCTCAGGGGTCGGGGCTGGGAGCATCCCAGTTGTTTTGCGAAATGGCTGATTCTGGTGTTTGCCATTCCCAAGGGCCAGGAGGTGGCATTCTGGTACCAGGGCATCATGTCGGACAACGCCCCAGGCCCCCACGCCTGGAAGCTTCAGCCCAGGTGCCAGCAGCTCCACTGTCCCTGGGGGCTGAGCTCAAGCGCTGCCCTGAGTGGTGCAAATGGAGACCGGCCTGGGGCCTTGCAGAGAATCTGGCTTTGCCCAGGAAATCACGGGATGCACCCAGGGATTGGGGGTACCAGGCCGGGGAAACCCAGGGGCAATTCCCGGTCCAGACAGGGCACACGTAGCCACCCTGTGCCTTGGTGTCCGCTCTGCCCCAGGGGGCCTGGCCCTAGGGACACCCCCACTGGGGGGCACCCAGCGCAGAGCAAAGGACGAGGGTGGAGGGGGCTGGACCTGGCACTTGGGACCCCGCTGGGGGAGGGGTCACAGGGGCTCCCGGCTGCAGCCTCAGCTCTCTCCCCACTCTAAGTCCATATACCCCAAGCCCCGCCCCTTGGTCCCACCCATCCCCCCACGTGGCTCCCGTCTTGCACTGGCCCTTTAAATGATGCAACAGGCAGCAATCCTGGTTCCGCCCCCTCCGGCTGCTTCGGTCCTCATTGGCTGGGTTGCCGGGAAGCCTGATCCTAACGTGCTCCTCCATTGGCCAATAGGGCCGTCCTCGCCGCTGATTGGTGGCTCCCTCCGCAGCGCCCGCCTCCTGCTCGCTGATTGGTGTTATCGGGCCCCGCCCCCTCGCCGGGCGGGGCAGCGGCAGCGGCAGCGGCAGCATCAGCATGGCGGCGGGGCCGGACGCGCTGAGCCTGTTCACGGCCATCGGCCTGAGCGAGCCCAAGGCTCGCGAGACCCTGAAGAACGAGGCGCTGAGCGCGCTGCTCCGGGAAGCCGTGACCCAGGTAACCCGTGACCTCTGACCCCGCTCCGGAGCGACCCCTGACCCCCAGCTCCTCCCCGAGCTAGGCCTGACCTCTGACCCCTGTCCCGGGCCAGGTGAAGCCTGACCTCTGACCCCTGTCCCGGGCCAGGTGAAGCCTGACCTCTGGTCCCCTCTATCCTCCCCCCACTAGACTCCTCCCCAAGCTGTGCCTGACCTCTGACCCCCAGCCATGACCCATGCAAACCCCGACTTTTGCGCCCAATGCGACCTTTCCCCTCTGCCCTCTAACCTGCTCCCTGCCCCAGGCTCCTCCCCTGAGCTGTGCCTGACCTCTGACCCCGGTGCCTTCTGGCCATTATGCCCTTCCTTTGACCCTTGACCTTCTCCCTTCTGATCCCTTCATCCTCTGATCCTGCCCTTGTGACTTCCCCTTAACCTCTGACCCCCACATGACCCCTGACCTTTGGTTTGAACACAGCCATTCCCCCTCCCGGCCAGGCCCCCCTTTCTGCAGCCCATCTCCTACCCCTGTCCCTGCCGTGCCGCCGCTGTCTTACCCCCTGTTGCCCCAGAAGCAACATGCCCTCTGCAGGCAGGGGGTGTGCAGGAGAGGGCCCCACCTGTCCCCAGCACCCTCCCTGGGGTCTGCAGGCTCTGGGCTGCGTTCAACCCAGTCTGAGTGTGGTCATGGTAAGGGTGAGGGCCTGGGTGGGGTTGCAGACCCAGGCCCGAATCGTTGCCATCCAAGGCGCTGTGTGCAGAAGCAGAGAAGAGTTTTCCTCAAACTTGCCGAGTTGGCAACTTCCTTGCACTCCTCCTCTGCCTTCCCCTCCCGCTGCTCTGACTACCTCCGGGAGAGGCACAATAGGGCAGCTTGCACTCTGTGTGGCCCAGCCATGCTCCTCTCTCGAAATATCCACCGACCCGTTATCTAGGACAGCTGAGCCCACCTCTGGGCCTGTGAAACCCAAGCTCTGCAGCCCTGGGAACATGCAAGTGACTGCGTTGGCTTTTCATTGCCCACACAGGGAGACTGACAGAGCATAACCTGGAGCTGGATTTGTGTCATTGTGTGTTGTTAGCACTGTAAGACATGGTCAGTCACCCACCTGTTTACACTGCAGTATTGGTATCCGGATGTGCCCTGTACAGGGAGTTGTGTCAGCTTCGGTTCACAGATTGCTTCTGTAACTGCCAGGGCTGAATGCTGTAAGCTAGTGCTTCTCCCTGGTGAAAAAAACCCTTTTGTAGTGAAAACGTACACTGCTTCTTATCTATGTCTGACAGTTGATAAGAATCTGTAAAAGAGACTAAACTAGGAAAATGCAATCAGTTAGTATAATGACAAAGCCACTCAACGCCCCTGATTAATCCTTCGTTGACAGTGTCCAATTTGCAAATTAATTCCAGTTCATCAGCGTCTCCTTGGAGTCTGTTTTGGAAGTTTTTCTGTTTTAAAATTGACTCCTTTAAGTTTTTAATAAAATGGCCAGTGCGATTGAAGTGTTCTCCTACTGGGTTTTGAATGTTAGGATTCCTGATGTCAGACTTGTAGTAATTTTCACTACAAATGGTTATTTTTCTCCTGCTGATAATGGCCCATCCATATTTAACAGCCTCTTAGGATTGGTATAGTAATGTACAACTTTTTTTTTGCTTTCTGTGTATATAAATGAATCTTACTTCTGTGTGTTCTATTCTATGCATCTGATGAAGTGGGCTGTAGCTCACGAAAGCTTATGCTGAAATAAACTGGTTAGTCTCTAAGGTGCCACAAGTATTCCTCGCTTTCTTTACGGATACAGACTAACATGGCTGCTAATCTTAAACCGGAAGTGATAGTAGCGCTCTCACTATGTCCTTCCTTCCTTCCTGGTCTTTAGGCACAAGGAATCCTGGGCCCAACTGTTGACAAGGCGATTGGTACCCTCTTGTACAATGTGGCTTCCCGGCTTAAGGACCAAAAGCATCTTCGTTTCCTTGTGGGCTACATCACTAGCAAGAAGATCGTCACAGACTTGCAGCTCAATGGTATGAGATGGGAGGCAGGCAGCTAGATCTGGTCCCCTTCCTTCCCATGTACAGCGTGGGCAGGGCCAGTGACAGGAATTTTGGGGCCCCGTACGCAGATCGCCCCCCCGGCCGGTCTCCCGCCTCTCACGGGGCCCCTCCGGCCGGTCTCCTGCCTCTCACGGGGCCCCTCCGGCCGGTCTCCCACCTCCCTTAGGCCCCCCCCCCCCGGCCGGTCTCCCACCGCCCGCGGGCCCCAACCCCCGCATGCGCTCTGGCCGTGTGGCCCAGCCGGGAGAAGCAAAGGGGGGTGGGGGGAGGCTGCTGGGTGCCGGGGGAGGGGGCTGATGAGTGCTGCAGCGGCTGCCTGGAGCCGCGCCATGCTGACAGCCCTGGCGACAAGGGGGTACAGCTGCATACCGGGCCTGCCCCGGATTTAAGGGGGCCCCCCCTTAGGTCCGGGGCCCGGTACAGCTGTACCCATTGTACCCCCCGTCGCCGGCCCTGAGCGTGGGTGCTGCTGACCCAGCCTTGGCTGGAAATCCAGCAGCTAGCCTGCTTTGAATTCCCTGCTCCCTCTCCCGGCCGGGCTCTGTGCCTGCAAAGTGCTACTCCCAGTTCCCTGTCCCAGGCTCTTCCCTCCGCCTTGGGCCTAGAGTTCAGTCGGGGGGGAGGGGGGGGATTTCCAGTGTAAATCGGACAGTTCAGCCCCTGCCCAGCAGGAAAGTGGGTTCTCTCAAGCCTCAGGTTTTCCCTACCTCCTCTGCCCAAGGGGTCTGACCCACAGCTTAGCCTGGCCACTCCCGGCACAGGCCTCTGGGGATCAGCACAGGCTCCCCAGGCAGTCAGACCCCCAAGGCTGCGTCCTTGATCTCCCCAGGGAAGGGAGGGGAGCGCCTGTCACCTAGGTCCTTTAAGCAGGGCTGGACGAAGACCCGAGAAACGTGCTGCAAGGAGCATCCTTCCCTGGGCTCTGGGTGGGAATAAGGAGCCCCAACAAGTCGTCTTGCCTTGGATCCAGCCCATCCCGCGTCCCTGTGCAGCGGGCAGGGGGAGCTGCTTGCCGCAGGGTTCAGATTCTGGTGGCACTGGTGTGGATAGTGGAGGGCTATGGCCTGCGGTCCACCTGGACCAGCTGAGCTGCAGAGCCGCCCCCGGCACAGAGGGGCACATGGGGGAGCTTGGCCCAGCCACGAGCCCCCTTTGAGTTCAGGAGCTGGCCCGGGTTTGGACCAGGATCCGAGCGGGAGGGAATGTGTCAAGGGGAATCCGATGCCTTGCGGGTGGAGCAGGAGCCAGGTGGCTGATGCGCTGCCGTGCCTGGTCTGGGCTTGTGCTGTGAGAGCTGGGCACCTCGCCCTGCTGCTGCCCGGGGGTCTGAGACCCCCCTGTGGACACGCAGGGACTCCTGGGGGTCTCCTGGCTTCTGGCACCCGAGGGAAGCAGCCCCCGGTGTTGCCTGAGCTGCCTGTTTGCCCCCGCAGCTGCCCTGGAGTACGTGCGGAGCCACCCGCTGGACCCCATCGACACGGCGGACTTTGAGCAGGAGTGTGGCGTGGGCGTGGTGGTGACCCCGGAGCAGATAGAGGAGGCCGTGAGTATCGAGCCGATGAGCTGCACCCGGTGGGCAGTGGCTGGTGTCCCTGCTCCTGGCGGCGGGGGTGGGGCCCGCAGGAGGCCGTTCCTGTTAGCTGGCTGCTCTCGGGGGAGGGGACGCTCCTGTTTCGGGACTGGCTCCTGAGGCTGAGGGGCCCGGTGCCCGCTGTCCTCGCAGGGCTGCTGGAGGGTGCCGGCGAGGTGGATGGCTGGGGGTCCGGGTGGGATCTGCAGGGGCTGCGAGGCAGTCCCGGGGCACAGCGCGGATAGTGCCCATTGCTCTCCGTGTCGGAGGCTGGGCCAGCTCTGCCTGTAGCTCTTCCTGCCTGGGCCTCTCCCCGCGGAGAAGAGGGGCCGTCGCTGCGGTGGGCGCTCCCAGCCTGTCTGGCCCCTGCGGTGACCCTGTCCCGCTCCCGTTCCCTGGGGGGGTTCGGCAGGGCACCAGTTCCATGCGAGTCTCTCCGGCTCACCACTTGCACTCTCCTGCTCGCTCTAGGTGGAGGCGGCCATTACCAAGCTCCGAGCAGAGCTGCTGTCGGAGCGGTACCGCTTCAACCTGGGGCTGCTGATGGGTGAGTCTGCAGCTCGGGGAGGACCGGGGGGCTGGGTCTCCAGGGAGGTACCTTCCCCCCACCCCCGCCCCAGCGTATCCCTTGGCTCTGTTCCCTCCCCCTGGGCTGGGCTCCCTCAGACCAGGTGCAGCATCCGTGGGCCCATCTCCTGCACCCCTGCGCCTCCTCCCAGAGCACCCTGCTTTCCAGTTCTCCGGCATCCCTCTGGAGCATCCCCGCTGCTCCCCAAGCCTCAGGCCTGCCCCGTGTCTGCCTGGGGCCGGAACAGGGCGGGAGGCGTCTGGTGCTCTGCTGTGGGAGCTAAGCCCCAGCGTGCGCTCACCGCCCTGGTGCCTCGCTGCCCAGGAGCACGCCGCATGGCCCGGTTCTGGAGCTGGGCTGGGGGGGGGGGGGGTCTTGGGCCTGGGGATCGGCCGGCTGGGCTGGCGGGATCTGGTTTGAGGTCTAGCTCCCTGGTGGTGCGGCCGGGTGTGCCCCTTGGAAACACTTCTGAGAGCCACGTGGCTGCGAGCAGGGCTCCTGCCCAGCCGCCCTGGCACCGCCGGGGACTCTGCTGGGCTGTGCTGAGGAGGTTCCCTGGGCTGTGGGTCTGGCTGCTGCGGTGTGCGCGTTGAGCCAGGAGGGCAGGGGCTGGAGTCCCCTCTCCTGGTCTCCTTGTGTGTGACTAAAACCATTGCTGGCTCCTCCGGCTGCCTCGGCTCCGGGCCCCTCTGAGCGCTCGCCCCCTCTGCCCTGGGAGAGATTCCTTCCCGCCCTGGGCACTGAGCTCTCAGCCCCGGCCCTGCCCAGTGCCCGTCTCCTCCCTCCTTGCTGCTCCTGAGCCCCGTGGGCAAGCCCCTGTCGCTAGCCGGGCTAAGAGCTGCTGGACGGGACGGGTGCTGGGCAGACGTCTCAGCGCGGCCCCTGCCCGGGAGGGTTCCCCGGCCCCCCAGTGGGACGAGCGCCCTCTGGGACGGCCCTGCTGACACGGGAGCTCTGCCCAGCCGCCCTGGGAGCCCCGGGGTCTGCAGAGCCTGTTGGTGCCTGGGGGCCCGTTCTGCCGTGCTCCCGCCCGTGTGGCCGGTGGTTGGAGCGGCAGCAGAGAGGCAGGTGCCCGTGGCCTGAGTGAGCCGCTGCCCTGGCTGGAGCAGGAGGGACCGTTGCTTGTCCCGGGGGATCTGGCCCGTCCCTTGCCCACGCCCGTCCCGCTGTGCTCCTTGCAGGCGAGGCGCGCGCCAGGCTGCGGTGGGCGGATGGCAAGAGCATTAAGAACGAAGTGGATCTGCAGGTAGGTGGGGCTGTGGCGAGCTGCTTCGGAGCCCGGGGGCAGCGGGACCTGGCCGCTGAACGCAGCGCCTGGCTCGAGGGACGGTTGGCGGTGCTATGGGGGGAGGGTCCTGCTGGCACTGCCGAGGAGAGGGACCATGAGATCCCGGCTGGCGTCCAGCCCGAGTTTGGTCATGGGGGGTGAGGAGGGGGCAGGTGAGGGAGGGAGCGAGCTGTGCCCCGTCCAGTCCTGTTCAGACCCCACCCCCCTCTCCTGCAGGTGCTGCACTTGTTGGGCCCAAAGACAGAAGCTGACCTGGAAAAGAAACCGAAGGTCCTGTGTGATTAGGAGGGGCGCCCCGAGCCTGGCTAGCCAGGGGGTTGGCGGTGCTATGGGGGGAGGGGCTGGGCGGTTGGGGGTGCTATGGGGGGAGGGGCTGGGCGGTTGGGGGTGCTATGGAGGAAGGGGCTGGGCGGTTGGGGGTGCTATGGGGGGAGGGGCTGGGCGGTTGGGGGAGCTATGGGGGAGGGGCTGGGCAGTTGGGGGAGCTATGGGGGAGGGGCTGGGCAGTTGGGGGAGCCCTGGGCTGAGGGGGCAGGTATGAGGTCACTGGAGCTGGAGGGGGCTGGAGCCCTTCCCCAGCGCTGCCTGGCCAGGGCCCCGGCTCGCTCTGAGTGCGGGAGTCGTGGCGTTGCGCGGTGCCCAGTCTCCGTTGCAGGGGCGGGGCCAGGCACAGCCCGTGGGCGCTGAAGGCTGCTCCCCTTCTGTCCCTGCAGGCGGGGAAGGCCAAGCCGGGCGAGGTAGAGAAGCAGCAGAAGGCGGCGGAGGAGAATGGTGAGAATGTGGGGCCCGGCTGGGCAGGGCCTGGGGGCTCCCCGCAGCCTCGTCTGCGCCCCCATGGGGAGCCGCTGAGCCGGGGGCCGTACTGGGCCTGCAGCAGTGGGGCTGGGGAACGTGCCACCTGGAGAGCCTGGCCCGGGCTGCGCCATGTGCCCCAAGGAGAGCTCCCCTTGTCCCTGCCCCCAGGCGTTCGCTCTCCCTGGGGCTGCTGCAGGGCACCCGCCCCATCTCCCACAGCCCCCCGGCCCTCCCTCCAGCCTGGGCTGGGCTGGGCTGCTCTGAGGGGTTTGTCCATAGTCCTGGTGCTGTGGAGCAAGGCCTGGGGCTTGGTGCCCGTTGGGCTGCTGCTGTGGGCGCACCATGCTCGGGGTGCCGGCCTCCGCCCCCGGGCTGCCCGCGGCTCGGCCGTTGTACCGGCCCCGGCTGGGTTCCTGTCGGTGACAACGGTGCAGGGCCTGGCAGGCTGACCCCCATCTACCACCCCCGGGCCTCGTAGAGCTCTGGGGCCGTCTGCCAGGCCACCCCCCTCTGGAGCACTACTGCAGCCGCGGGGGCTTGTGTCCCGTCCCCCCCCCCGGAGCTGGGAGCGCCACGGTCAGTGGCCTTGTCCTAGGAGCCAGGACGACCCTGCTGGCATCGCGGTCTCCCTGCCGGAGGAGCTGGCGTCCTGGGCTGGGCCCTGGTTCCTGCTGCTTAGCGCCGCCCGTCCTTTGGGCGGGGGCAGAGGGACCCAGGCCCGTCCCCTGCTGGCTCCGTGGGTCCTGCTTCACGGCTGACGGCGCGCCAGCTCCGATCCCCTCTCAGCGCCGCTCCCGGGCCGGGAAGAACCCGGCTGGAAACAATTGGCGCGTGGCTAGGAACTGGGCGGGCGGCGCCGGCGTCTGTGAGCGAGGGGCAGGGTCCCCGGCAGAGGCTAACGCCCCTCGCCCCCTGTCCCGCAGGCGGAGGGATCCTGCAGACAGCGTCGCTGATGGAGCAGCTGAGGGGAGAAGCCCTCAAATTCCACAAGCCAGGTGCGTGCGGCCGGCCTGCCCCGCGGGGCTCCTGGGGCTGCTCTCGGCTTGCTCTGGATGGGAGGGTCTGTCCCACGCCAGCTGCGCAAGGCCGGGCCCTGCTGTTAGTCCTGGGGCTGCGTCCCTGCCCACCACGGGAGGGTGCAGCCAGCGGGGTCCCTTAGCAGAGGGGCCTGCGTGTGGAGACCCAGCCCTGGGACAGGGGCCTCCACTCTCACTGCCCGGGCCCCGCCCCCTGCTCCCAGCCCCGCCCCCTGCTCCCAGCCCAGCCCCCTGCTCCCAGCCCAGCCCCCAGCCCCGTGCTCACAGTTCCCTGCCCCCCAGGTGAGAACTACAAGACCGAAGGCTACGTGATCACACCCCACACCATGGCCCTGATGAAGCAGCACCTGGAGATCACTGGCGGGCAGGTGGGTTGGGGTCTCCTCCCAGCCCCCCTCCATCCTGCCTGGGGAGGGCCTGCTCCTGTCACTCATTAACCACCGTAACGAGTGCTGGCCAGCTCCTCGTTAGCCCCCACACTGGGCCTCGGGCCAATAGGCCACATGGGGAAACTGAGGCAAGGTGGGAGGTGGGGAGAGAAGCCAGGGACGGGACAAGACTCCTCCAGAGCCTCTGCCCAGGGGCATCAGACACCACAGACCCTCCTTCCTGCCGCTCGAGGGGGGAGAGCCCAGGGGCATCAGACACCACAGACCCTCCTTCCTGCCGCTCGAGGGGGGAGAGCCCAGGGGCATCAGACACCACAGACCCTCCTTCCTGCTGCTCGAGGGGGGAGAGCCCAGGGGCATCAGACACCACAGACCCTCCTTCCTGCTGCTCGAGGGGGGAGAGCCCAGGGGCAGTGCCCGGCTCCGGCACTGCTGGGACCTGGTTTCTTCCTGTCTCTAGGCCCTTCTCGCTCCATCACTAGATCCCAGTGTCCCCAGGGGCTGGCGGCTGCCGGGCCTGTGGGCCAAGAACCGTGGGGTGGGGTGGGGATCTGGGGGCCTGTGAGGGGCCCGAGGCCGGCGCCTTTCCCCCTCATGTGGCCTGGCCCGGGGCCGGGGCCGCTCCAGACGCTGGGCTAGTGGGGCTGGGAACTCTTCTCCCCTCAGGTGCGGACGCGGTTCCCCCCGGAGCCCAACGGGATCCTGCACATCGGCCACGCAAAAGCCATCAACTTCAACTTCGGCTACGCCAAGGTGAGCGCCCCCACTTTGCCCGTGAGCCAGTCGCATCCCCCAGCTATGCCAAGGGGAGCCTGGTCTGTTCTGCCCTCTTCCCAGCGTGGTGGGCGATGGGGCTGCAGGCAGGGGGGGGCGGGTGCCAGCAGGGTGGTGGGCACAAGGGCTGGTGAGTAGGAGTGGGGCTGCAGATGCAGGGGGGGCAGGCGCAGGAGCTGGTGGGTGGGGCTGTGAGTGGTGGGGGCGGGGCTTCCGGTGTGGGGGGTGGCTGCACGGTTTGGTGGGGGTGGGCGGGATGGCAGCTGGTGGGGGTGGCTGGGGATGCGGGCACAGGGTGAGGTAGGTGCTGGCAGGGTGGTGGGCGCTGGGTGGCATGGCAGGGGGTGGCGGGCACAGGGGGTACCTGGCGGGGGTGCCGGGTGTGGGCTAACCAGGCCGTGCCCCCTTCAGGCCAACGGGGGCGTGTGCTTCCTGCGGTACGACGACACCAACCCTGAGAAGGAGGAGGAGAAATACTTCACCGCCATCCGGGACATGGTGGAGTGGCTGGGTACGGGGCTGGGTACGGGGAGGGGGGGCTCCAGGGGTTGGGGTGGGGAATAGCTGGGTACACGGCATGTGGGGGGGGGGTGTAGCAGGTGCAGACAGGCTGTGGGGACGGGTAATGGGGGATGAGGGAGGCAGAGCAGTCGGGGGAGTGACTGGGCCGGACCAGCCGGGTACCCAAGGGAGATGCCAGAGGTGAACGGGGCCTGCTGCCCTTGCCTTGGGGATGGGGTGGGGGGCATTGGCCTGGCCCCTCCCAGGAGGTCCCTGCGTGCTGCCAACGGGGGGCAGGAAGTCCCCGGCACTGCTCTGGAACGGCTCCCCACCGCGCCAGGCAGGGCTCTGGGGGACCCTCCTCTCCCTGAGCGACTGTCTCCAGGGCGAGACGCTCACCCGGCTTCCACCTTCCTGGGTCCGACCTCGGAGCATTCGACATCCCCTGCCCCTCCGTGCGCTTCCCCCAGCGAGTCCCCTGGGCGGGGTCCTGGGGCAGCCGGAGGGTCCTGCCCCCCAACTCCGCAGGCAGCCGGGAAACAGAAGGTTTATTGGGGGACAGGAACCCGGCGTAGGACAGAGCCAGGCCCAGAGATCAGGGACTTTCAGCCAAGTCCAGCTTGGGAGTCCTGGGCCGGCTGCCCTCGATTCCCCTTGTCCAGTTCCCCCCCCCCCCCCAGACCACCAGTCACCCCCTCGACACGCCCATCACCCCTACCTCCCCCCGACCGCCAGCCACACACACCCCGACACTCCCATCACCCCTCCTCCTCCTCTGGATCTCTCTTCCAGCAAAGTCACCTGGTCATGCCCCCCCCCCCCCCTGTAACGAGGGGCATTGTCGGCTGTCGCCTAGTGCTGGCAGCTGGAGCCAATTCACCTGCCCCCAAGGGGCTCAGCCAGTCACGTGCCGGGGTATTGGTGCAGCACACAGGGAAACTGAGGCACACAATAAGACACACATAAGCTGACATACACCATAGCAGGAAAATCCCCACTTTGTCCCACCGGCAGCCCCCGGCAGTGGGGCTGAGGGGAGCTGAGGGGGCAGGGAGGGAGGCAGTCACTGATGGGCTTGCTCTGTCCATAGGCTACAAGCCGCATGCCGTGACGCATGCCTCGGACTACTTCGACCAGCTGTACGCGTGGGCCCTGGAGCTCATCCAGCGGTGAGTGTGCAGGGCACGTGGGAGCCCATGGGGCAGGCTCCGCACGCTGGGGGCAGGGTGGGCCTGGCTGCTGGGGGGCTGTACCGGGCCTGATGGGGCTCCCCTGAGTGGTCACCCGGGCAGGTCCCCAGTGGGGCGGGTGTGGGGCGGGTGTGACGTCTCTCTCCTCCCCAGGGGCCAGGCCTACGTCTGCCATCAGAGGGTGGAAGAAATCAAAGGGCACAACCCCCCGCCCTCCCCGTGGCGGGACCGGCCCGTGGAAGAGTCGCTGCTCCTCTTCCAGGTACCTGGGCCCTGGCGACCCCCCCCTCACCCCCACTGGGTCCTCGCCCTGCCCCCTCGGCAACCCCGCCCCCTAGGTGACCCCCCCGCCAGGTACCTGGGCCCTGGCAACCCCCCCCCCCGCCCCTGCTGGGTCCTCGCCCTGCCCCCTCGGCAACCCCGCCCCCTAGGTGACCCCCCGCCCTCCCCGTGGCGGGACCGGCCCGTGGAAGAGTCGCTGCTCCTCTTCCAGGTACCTGGGCCCTTGCGACCCCCCCCCCACCCCCACTGGGTCCTTGCCCTGCCCCCTCGGCAACCCCGCCCCCTAGGTGACCCCCCGCCCTCCCCGTGGCGGGACCGGCCCATGGAAGAGTCGCTGCTCCTCTTCCAGGTACCTGGGCCCTGGCGACCCCCCACCCCCCACCCCCGCTGGGTCCTTGCCCTGCCCCCTCGGCAACCCCGCCCCCTAGGTGACCCCCCGCCCTCCCCGTGGCGGGACCAGCCCGTGGGAGTCGCTGCTCCTCTTCCAGGGTCTTGCAAAGGGACTCGGTGACCCCAGCCGCTGGGTGCTTGCCCCCACTCACTGACCCCACCACTGCTGGGTGCTCGCCCTGCCCCCCCCCCGGCGCCCCTGTGCACAGAGGCTGTGGCTGAGAGTCTCTTGGGTTCTCCCGGGCTGCAGGGGATGAAGAGGGGGAAGTTTGAGGAGGGGGAGGCCACGCTGCGAATGAAGCTGGTGATGGAAGATGGGAAACTGGACCCTGTTGCCTACCGCATCAAATACACGCCCCACCACCGCACTGGGGACAGATGGTACGTTCCGCTGCCCCCCTCCCCCCCGCGGGCTCTGCCGTGTCCCAACCCCACCACCACACTGGGGACAGATGGTACATTCCAGGCCCCCCCCCCCCCCGCCCACCAGGCTCTGCCCTGCGTCCCGACCCCACTGCACTGGGGACAGATGGTACGTTCGCCCCCCAACCCAGCTGTGCCCTGCGTCCCGACCCCACTGCACTGGGGACAGATGGCACACTGGGCCCCGCCTGCATGTACGCTGCACCCGGGAGCTGCAGGGACCTACCTGGCTGCAGGGGTGGGGGCAGGTTGCTGCCGCGTTGGGCTGGTGTCTTGGGGGACCCGGTGCGGCGGGGGGGGGGGGTGATGGCGAGGGGGTGGTGGTGAAGGGAGTTACTGGGGGGGGCGCCGGTATGGGGCGGGCGGCGATGAGCTGGTGTCTTGGGGGACCCGGTGACCGTGGGGGGTGGTGGTGATGGCGAGGGGGTGGTGGTGAAGGGAGTTACTGGGGGGGGCGCCGGTATGGGGCGGGCGGCGATGAGCTGGTGTCTTGGGGGACCTGGTGACCATGGGGGGGTGGGGGGGTGAAGGGAGTTACTGGGGGGGGCGCCGGTAAGGGCCGGTATGGGGCGGGCGGCGATGAGCTGGTGTCTTGGGGGACCCGGTGACCGTGGGGGGGGGGGTGATGGCGAGGGGGTGGTGGTGAAGGGAGTTACTGGGGGGGGCGCCGGTAAGGGCCGGTATGGGGCGGGCGGCGATGGGCTGCATCTCCCACCCTCAGGCCCTGCCTTGTATTCCAGGTGCATCTACCCCACCTACGACTACACGCACTGCCTGTGCGACTCCATCGAGCACATCACCCACTCGCTCTGCACCAAAGAGTTCCAGGCCCGGTGAGGGCTCCTCTGCGGCCGGGGGAGCCGGGAATTGTTGGGGGCCAGCAGGGGCAGTGTCTGCATGTGGGGAGTGGCAGGGTCGTGGGGGCGGGGGAGGGGGCAGAGTGTGAGCGGCAGGGCGCGGGGGTGGGCGACGACGGGCGGCAGGGCGTGGGGGTGGGTGGTGGCGGGGCGCGGGGGTGGGCGGCGGCGGGCGGGGCGCGGGGGTGGGCGGCGGCGGGCGGCGGCGGGGGTGGGCGGCGGCGGGCGGCGGCGGGGGTGGTCGGCGGCGGGCGGCAGGGCGCGGGGGTGGGCGACGACGGGCGGCAGGGCGCGGGGGTGGGCGGGCGGCGGGGTGCGGGGGTGGGCGGGCGGCGGGGGTGGTCGGCGGCGGGCGGCAGGGCGCGGGGGTGGGCGACGACGGGCGTCAGGGCGCGGGGGTGGGCGGCGGCGGGCGTCAGGGCGCGGGGGTGGGCGGGGGTGGGCGGCGGCGGGGGTGGGCGGCGGCGGGCAGCAGGGCGCGGGGGCGGACGGGCAGGGTGCAAACGGCAGCGCACGGAGGGGGTGATGGAGTGCAGCAGAGCACGAGGGCCGGGGGGCGGGCGAGGCGTGACCAGGCGCGTGGTTCCCCCCCCCAGGCGCTCCTCCTACTTCTGGCTGTGCAACGCGCTGGCCGTGTACTGCCCCGTGCAGTGGGAGTACGGGCGCCTGAACCTGCTCTACACCGTGGTCTCCAAGAGGAAGATCATCCGGCTGGTGGAGACGGGCGCTGTCAGGTGAGGGCTGCGGGGTGCGCGGGGGCCGGCTCCACGCCGCCCCCTGCCGCTCACGCCTGCTGTTGCCGTTTCAGGGACTGGGACGACCCGCGGCTCTTCACGCTGACGGCCCTGCGCCGCCGAGGCTTCCCCCCCGAGGCCATCAACAACTTCTGTGCGCGGGTAGGTGCCCGGGGGCGGGGGGAGCGGGGGGAGCGGGCCGCCCCTCCCCTCCTGGGCGGGAGCTGAGCTCGGCCTGTGCCCGCAGGTGGGGGTGACGGTGGCGCAGACGACGATGGAGCCCCACCTGCTGGAGGCCTGCGTGCGGGAGGTGCTGAACGAGGCTGCCCCCCGGGCCATGGCCGTGCTGGAGCCCCTCAGAGTCACCATCACCAACTTCCCCACCGAGAAGGTGAGGCTGGCGCGTGGGAAGGGGCGCCCGGGGGGGCCGGGGGCTCTCCCGGCTCCAGGCCGGGGGTGAAGGAGCCGCATGACCCGCTTGCTTCCCCCCCCAGGCCCTGGACGTTCTTGTGCCCAACTTCCCAGCTGACGAGTCCAGGGGCTTCCACAAGGTCCCGTTCCAGGCCACCATCTACATCGAGCAGAGCGACTTCCGGGAGGTGAGCGGGGGGGGGGGGGGGGGGCACTGGGAGCTGCGGTCCAAGCAGGGGGATGGGCCGGGCTGGTCGGTCAGGGTACCTGCCACTCTGCACGGGGGGAGCTGGGGCCGGGGTTCAGCCAGGGCTCGGCTGGCGGGCGTGGGCGGAGCTCGGCTGGTGGGGGGCGGAGCTCGGCTGGTGGGGGGCGGAGCTCGGCTGGTGGGGGGGGGGGTGGAGCTCGGCTGACGGGGGCAGGTGGAGCTCGGCTGACGGGGGCGGAGCTCGGCTGACGGGGGCGGGCTCTCCCGTTGCAGGTGATGGACAGAGGCTACAAGCGGCTGGCACCCGGGCAGCCAGTGGGCCTGAGACACGCCGGCTACGTGGTCTCTGTGCAGAAAGTCATCAAGGTGGGTTGGGCCAGTGGCCGGCTCTGCGCCCGCCTTGGGGTCGCCTGCGGTTACACGTGTGTGCCAGAGACCTGCCCAAGACAACCTGCCCCTCACCAGGACGCCTGGGTTCCGAGGAGGGTGGGGTGGAGGGAGGCGGGACGCCTGGGTTCCGAGGAGGGCGGGGTGGAGGGAGGCGGGACGCCTGGGTTCCGAGGAGGGCGGGGTGGAGGGAGGCGGGACGCCTGGGTTCCGAGGAGGGTGGGGTGGAGGGAGGCGGGACGCCTGGGTTCCGAGGAGGGTGGGGTGGAGGGAGGCGGGACGCCTGGGTTCCGAGGAGGGTGGGGTGGAGGGAGGCGGGACGCCTGGGTTCCGAGGAGGGTGGGGTGGAGGGAGGCGGGACGCCTGGGTTCCGAGGAGGGTGGGGTGGAGGGAGGCGGGACGCCTGGGTTCCGAGGAGGGTGGGGTGGAGGGAGGCGGGACGCCTGGGTTCCGAGGAGGGTGGGGTGGAGGGAGGCGGGACGCCTGGGTTCCGAGGAGGGTGGGGTGGAGGGAGGCGGGATGCCTGGGTTCCGAGGAGGGTGGGGTGGAGGGAGGCGGGATGCCTGGGTTCCAGGGAAAGGGGCTAAGGGAACCAGAAGGTCTGGTTTCTAGGGTGGGCCATGGGGAGGAGCCAGGACACCTGGGTTCTGCGGAGGACTCGGCTATCGCCAGGCCTTGCTGCTTTGTGGTGCAGCCTTCCCTGCGCTTGGTCCGGGCCAGGCACGGCTGCTCTCCTGGAGCTGTGGGAAGCTCTGCAGAGGGCCGGGGGCTGACATGGGCAGCCGGTGGCCGTGGCTGTCCAGCCCCCAGCCGCTTGGCAGGCGGCACTGCCCTCTTCTCCCCCCGTGGACCGTGGGGCCCCCCGTGGGGCGTTGGCCCCTGACTCTCCTCTTGCTCCGGGCTCAGGACGCCAGCGGGCAGGTGATGGAGCTGGAGGTGACGTGCACCAGGTCAGACAGTGCGGAGAAGCCCAAAGCCTTCATCCACTGGGTGTCGGAGCCGCTGGTCTGCGAGGTGCGGCTCTATGAGCGGCTGTGAGTACGGGGGGGGGGACCAGGCTCTACGAGCGGCTGTGAGTACGGGGGGGACCAGGCTCTACGAGGGGCTGTGAGTACGGGGGGGACCAGGCTCTACGAGGGGCTGTGAGGGGGGGGATGGGGACCAGGCTCTACGAGCGGCTGTGAGTACAGGGGGGACCAGGCTCTACGAGGGGCTGTGAGTACGGGGGGGGGGGGGGACCAGGCTCTACGAGGGGCTGTGAGTACAGGGGGGACCAGGCTCTACGAGCGGCTGTGAGTACGGGGGGGGGGGGACCAGGCTCTACGAGGGGCTGTGAGTACGGGGGGTGGGACCAGGCTCTACGAGGGGCTGTGAGTACGGGGGGGACCAGGCTCTACGAGGGGCTGTGAGTACGGGGGGGGGGACCAGGCTCTACGAGGGGCTGTGAGTACAGGGGGGACCAGGCTCTACGAGCGGCTGTGAGTACGGGGGGGACCAGGCTCTACGAGCGGCTGTGAGTACGGGGGGGACCAGGCTCTACGAGGGGCTGTGAGTACGGGGGGGACCAGGCTCTATGAGCGGCTGTGAGTACGGGGGGGACCAGGCTCTATGAGCGGCTGTGAGTACGGGGGGGACCAGGCTCTATGAGCGGCTGTGAGTACGGGGGGGACCAGGCTCTACGAGGGGCTGTGAGTACGGGGGGGACCAGGCTCTACGAGGGGCTGTGAGTACAGGGGGGATGGGGACCAGGCTCTACGAGGGGCTGTGAGGGGGGGGGACAGGGACCAGGCTCTACGAGGGGCTGTGGGGGGGGGGGGGATGGGGACCAGGCTCTACAAGAGGCTGTGAGGGGGGGGATGGGGACCAGGCTCTACGAGGGGCTGTGAGTATGGCGGGGGATGGGGACCAGGCTCTACGAGGGGCTGTGAGTATGGCGGGGGATGGGGACCAGGCTCTACGAGGGGCTGTGAGTATGGCGGGGGATGGGGACCAGGCTCTACGAGGGGCTGTGAGTATGGTGGGGGATGGGGACCAGGCTCTACGAGGGGCTGTGAGTACGGGGGGGGATGGGGACCAGGCTCTACGAGGGGCTGTGAGGGGGGGGGACAGGGACCAGGCTCTACGAGGGGCTGTGGGGGGGGGGGATGGGGACCAGGCTCTACGAGAGGCTGTGAGGGGGGGATGGGGACCAGGCTCTACGAGGGGCTGTGAGTATGGCGGGGGATGGGGACCAGGCTCTACGAGGGGCTGTGAGTATGGCGAGGGATGGGGACCAGGCTCTACGAGGGGCTGTGAGTATGGCGGGGGATGGGGACCAGGCTCTACGAGGGGCTGTGAGTATGGTGGGGGATGGGGACCAGGCTCTACGAGGGGCTGTGAGTACGGGGGGGGATGGGGACCAGGCTCTACGAGGGGCTGTGAGGGCGGGGGATGGGGACCAGGCTCTACGAGGGGCTGTGAGTATGGCGGGGGATGGGGACCAGGCTCTACGAGGGGCTGTGAGTATGGCGGGGGATGGGGACCAGGCTCTACGAGGGGCTGTGAGTATGGCGAGGGATGGGGACCAGGCTCTACGAGGGGCTGTGAGTATGGCGGGGGATGGGGACCAGGCTCTACGAGGGGCTGTGAGTATGGTGGGGGATGGGGACCAGGCTCTACGAGGGGCTGTGAGTACGGGGGGGGATGGGGACCAGGCTCTACGAGGGGCTGTGAGGGCGGGGGATGGGGACCAGGCTCTACGAGGGGCTGTGAGTATGGCGGGGGATGGGGACCAGGCTCTACGAGGGGCTGTGAGTATGGCGGGGGATGGGGACCAGGCTCTATGAGGGGCTGTGAGTATGGCGGGGGATGGGGACCAGGCTCTACGAGGGGCTGTGAGTATGGTTGGGGATAGGGACCAGGCTCTACGAGGGGCTGTGAGTACGGCGGGGGGGGGATGGGGATCAGGCTCTACAAGGGGCTGTGAGGGCGGGGGATGGGGACCAGGCTCTACGAGGGGCTGTGAGTATGGCGGGGGATGGGGACCAGGCTCTACGAGGGGCTGTGAGTATGGCGGGGGATGGGGACCAGGCTCTACGAGGGGCTGTGAGTATGGCGGGGGATGGGGACCAGGCTCTATGAGGGGCTGTGAGTATGGCGGGGGATGGGGACCAGGCTCTACGAGGGGCTGTGAGTACAAGGGGCTGTGAGGGCGGGGGATGGGGACCAGGCTCTACGAGGGGCTGTGAGTATGGCAGGGGATGGGGACCAGCCTCTACGAGGGGCTGTGAGGGGGGGGATGGGGACCAGGCTCTACGAGGGACTGTGAGTATGGTTGGGGATGGGGACCAGGCTCTACGAGGGGCTGTGAGTATGGCGGGGGATGGGGACCAGGCTCTACGAGGGGCTGTGAGTATGGCGGGGGATTGGGACCAGGCTCTACGAGGGGCTGTGAGTATGGCAGGGGATGGGGACCAGGCTCTACGAGGGGCTGTCAGAAAGGGGGGTGCTGGCTGGGGCTGCCGCAGGGGGTCAGGGAGGGTGGGGACCAGGCTGGTGCCTCTGCTCTTCTGTACGTGTGGAGGCCCCCGGTGAGTGCAGCTAACGGCCCCAGCTCCACGTGGCAGGTGAGCCCGGAGCTGGCACTGCAGCAGCTTTCGTGCCCTCGCCAGCTGCCCTGTGCCGGCCCTGCCTGCTGGGAAACACGCCAGCCCCACGGGCCCGGAGATCTCGGCGCTTCCCAGGCTGCTGTGGGGCTGCTAGGCCGGAGGGCTCCCCTGGCATGCCGCAGGGTGGCTGGCGGGTTGGCCCAGGGGAAGACCCAGCCAGGCTGAGCTGCTGGTCACCCCAGGGGGCTGGGGAGGGGGTTCAGGGGCTCTGCCCACAGGGCCCCCCCCCCGACTGGTCCTGTCTTATCTTCAGGTTCTTGCACAAAAACCCCGAGGACCCTGCCGAGGTGCCAGCTGGATTCCTGAGTGACCTCAACCCCGTGAGTGTGGGCAGGGCCCCCGCGCCCGCCCCCGGCTCCCCCCCTGGCCAGGGCGTCTCCACTGGGAGGGCAGGGCCAGCGCCACACTGAGCACACGAGCAACCTGGGAGTGAGGAGGGCCCCCCCCCGGAGGGCCTTCCCCCCTCCCCACAGTTCTCTGCACCCCAGCAGCTCAGGGACAGGGAGAGTGAAAGAAACCGAGCTGAGGAGCCATGGAGCCTGGGTCTCGCTCTCCTGCACCATCCCCCCTGGGCTCTCCCCTGACCCCCCCCCCCCAGGTCTCCCTCCCCTCTGTTGCTGGGCTCTCCCCCGACCTCCCCCCAGGTCTCCCTCCCCTCTGTTGCTGGGCTCTCCCCCAACCCCCCCTCCCAGGGTCTCCCTCCCCTCTGTTGCTGGGCTCTCCCCCAACCCCCCCTCCCAGGGTCTCCCTCCCCTCTGTTGCTGGGCTCTCCCCCGACCCCCCCCCCAGGGTCTCCCTCCCCTCTGTTGCTGGGCTCTCCCCCAACCCCCCCCCCCCCAGGGTCTCCCTCCCCTCTGTTGCTGGGCTCTCCCCCAACCCCCCCCCCCAGGGTCTCCCTCCCCTCTGTTGCTGGGCTCTCCCCTGCCACCCCACTTGGAAGGCCATGGCTGCTGGGTGCCCCTCTCGGGTGCCAGGGCCCAGGCGCTGAGCCGTGCCCCTCTCCGCAGGACTCGCTGTGCGTGATCGGCGATGCCCTGGCCGACAGATCCGTCCGCTCTGCCAAGCCCTTGGACAAGTTCCAGTTTGAGCGGCTGGGCTACTTCTCGGTGGACCCCGACAGCACGGAGGGGAAGGTGAGGCCCTGGGGTCCCTGCCGCTCCGCGTCCTGCCCGGGGCTCCCAGCCCGGCTCACTCTCCCTCTCCCCACAGCTGGTGTTCAACAGGACGGTGACGCTGAAGGAGGACCCCGGCAAGGCGTGACGGAGCCACTGCTGGCGCCGGGCTGGGCGGGCTGGGCCCCCGCTGCCTTAACACAACCCGCCGCAATAAACCACCACTGGAGCCGCCTGCCCGCCTGCCTCCCTGCCTCACGGCTCCCCCGCCTCGCTGCCCCCCAGGCCTGGCCATGGGGAGGGGTCTCGGGCTGGCCCTGTCGGGGGAGCTGCTCTGAGCCTTGTGGGCTGGAATCCTGCCCCTCTCCTGCAGGGTAAGCTCCACCCCCACCAGCTCGTGGCCTCCAGCCCGTCCCTAAAGCCAGCCTGAGGGACGGCCGGGCCCTGGGCCTCCTTCGGGGGCTGCAGGGGGTCCTGGCTCCTCGCTCTGGGCTCGGGTTGGGGGTGAGGCTCTGCCGGCCCACGCTGGAGAGACCCCAGGTGTGGGGCTGCTCCAGTCACAGGCGAGGTCACGGCCACTCCTGCACCCTCCTGCAAGCCAGGGCTATGGGGCAGCCCCTGAGCAGGGAACCCCACCTGGCCCTTGGGCTGGCTGCAGGGACCCCCCTCCTCACTCCCTGCAAGAGTCCTGGGCCCGGCCCTGCCCCCCCCCCCCTCACCTGGCTGCTCGGTTCGGTGCAGGGCCAGGCCGCGGCCGAGCGAGGGCCAGAGCTGGTGGGTCTGTCCACGCGGCAGCCGAGCGCCGTGGCCCGCCCACACCGGGGGCGATAAAAGTGCAGGCCCAGAGCCGCCCAGCCCCCCGCACCGTCACCGAGCCCCCCATCCCCCAAAGGCCCCTCTGCTCAGCCTGGTGCTCCCATGAAGGAGGCTGGGTCCCGTCTTCCCGCTTGGCCCCCAGCCCTGCCTTCAGAGCCGTGTCCCACAGGGGGCTGGGAGCCAGCGGGGCCCTCACAGTGCGGGACCTGCCTGCCGCGGGGGAGGGGCCGGGCACCAGGTGGGGCTGCCCATGAGCCTCAGGGAGGAGCAGAGTCACCCCAGCGCTGGTGAGGGCACCCAGGGGCTCCAGTCCCCAAGTGGGAGGGGAGTGGGGTCATCCCCACAGCACCCAGGGGAGCCCCCAGCCCAGCACTGCCTGGGCCATGGGGCCTGGGGGAGTGAGGATGGAACCAAAGAGCTGGGAACGGGGGAGACCCAGCGCCCTGGCTGGGGGCAATGGACTAAAATGCCCTTCCCCCTTCAAGGAAACCACACGCAGGGGCTCTCGCCCTGCCTGGGGCCCGGGAGGGGGAACACCCCAGGGAGGAGCTGTGGGCAGCCTGCTTGGGCCGTGCAGCAGGAGAGGGGTGGGAGGGAGGGAGAGGCAGGTCCCCAAGCGCGGCATTTACCTGTGTCCTGAGCCCCCTGGGCCCAGCCTGCTCCATGGCTTCTGGTTTCATGTGCCCGGGGCCAATCCCATTACCGGTCATGCCCTGGAGCAGAGGCCATGGTGCCAGTTTTTAAAACGGGGTGTCAGCTGCCGTGGGCCTCCATTGCTAACGCTGTGCAAGTCCGAGGCTGAAGGCAGCGGTAAGGGGGGGGGAGTATGGGCCCATTTGGGTTTAAAAAGGTACCATCTCCCGCCCCCCTCCCCCCAGCACAGGGCTTACAAAGCGGCTACCTGCTCCCTCTCGCGATGGAGCTAGCTGGGAATCGGCACAGAGCGGCTCTGGTCCCAGGAGGGACCCGCAGGGATCACGAGCGTTTTGTCAATGACCTGGAAGAAACCAGCATCACTGAGCGTTTGCAGACCCCACAAAAATGGGGGAAGTGATGACGGAAGAGGGCAGCTCCCTGCGCCAGAGCCATCTGGATCACGGGGTGAGCCGGGAGCAAGGAACCACGTGTTTGAATACAGCTCAATCAAAGTGTACACAGCGAGAACATGAGCAGCCGGACTGGGCCAGACCAAAGGTCCATCCAGCCCAGTGTCCTGTCTGCCACTAGACACCAGGGCCAGGTGCCCCAGAGGGAATGAACAGAACAGGGAATCAGCAAGTGACCCATCCCCAGTTGCCCATTCACAGCTCCTGGCAAACAAAGACTAGGGACACCATCCCTGCCCATCCTGGCTAATAGCCATTGATGGACCAATCTACCATTCATTTATCTAGTTCTTTTTTGAACCCTGTTATAATCTTGGCCTTCACAGCCTCCCCTGGCAAGGAGTTCCACAGGTTGACTGTTGTGTACGTGGCTGGGTATGCCTGATGCTGGGATCCTGACTCCCGTTCTGGTGCCCGCGAGGCCAGGAGGATGCTGATGGATTGCAAAGGGCTCAGAGCAGAGCCAGGGGATGATGAAAGGGTTGGATACCTGCCCTGGAGGGAGCTCAGTCTGCGTGGCTCCCCCAGGAGTCGGGCCGGGGCGAGTGAGCCCAGCCTGGCCAGGCCCACATGGAAACACCTCAAGGGCAAGGGGGAGTGAAGGGGTGACCCGAGCCCGGGCTGGAAACGAGCTAGATAAATTCAGACAGGAAATGAGGTGGCGTTTGGACAGGGAGGGGCATTAACCCCAGGGCCAGTGGCCAGAGGTCGCGGGGGTCCCCAGGCCTGGCTGTGGTTTCAGGGGTGGGGGGAGGGGATGATGCTCTAGGCCGGGCCAGGGGAGGCCGGGGTCAGACTAGGGATCCCACTGGGCCCTGGGCCTGTAACTGTTCAGCGGTCACTGAGGTGTGTTGGTCTGGCCGGTATATGGCAGCCCCAGGCAGCTCCCGGACCCAGATCCCTGCGGCTGGACCGAGCCCGGGGCGGTGCCGATGAACCCCGGGGCGGGGGGGGTGTCAGTCCACGGGGTCCTTGGTAAAGGCTGTTTGCAGGCGGGCTGGGCCGAGCCCGGGGCGGTGCTGATGAACCCCGGGGCAGGGCCGGCGACGGGGGTACTACGGGTACAGCTGTACCGGGCCCCGGATTTTAGGGGGGCCCCGGTACACCGCTGTACCCGTTGTCCCCCCTTGTTGCCGGGCCTGGAGGGCGGGGAGGTGGCGCGGCTCCCTCCGGACGAGCGCGCCTGGCCCAGGCAGGAGCAGTGAGGCGGCAGCGGCTCAGTCCAGGGGAGAAAGGGCGGGGAGGCTCCGCAGCATGGTAGGGCTTCCCCCACCGGGTCCAGGGGGGCGAGGGGGGGAGAAAGGGCAGCTCGCGCCACTCCCCGGCTGGCGCTGCCGCCAGCCGCTGTCAGCTTGGGGGGGGGGCCTGGGCTGGGGGGCCCCCAAATTTCTGTCGCCGGCCCTGCCGAGGGGGGCCAGTCCACGGGGTCCTTGGTAAAGGCTGTTTGCAGGCGGGCTGGACCGAGCCCGGGGCGGTGCCGATGAACCGGGGGGGGGGGGGGGGGTCAGTCCACGGGGTCCTTGGTAAAGGCTGTTTGCAGGCGGGCTGGGCTGAGCCCGGGGTGGTGCCGATGAACCCGGGGGGGGGGGGCAGTCCACGGGGTCCTTGGTAAAGGCTGTTTGCAGGCGGGCTGGGCTGAGCCCGGGGTGGTGCCGATGAACCCGGGGGGGGGGGGGTGTCAGTCCACGGGGTCCTTGGTAAAGGCTGTTTGCAGGCGGGCTGGGCTGAGCCCGGGGCGGTGCCGATGAACCGGGGGGGGGGGGGCAGTCCACGGGGTCCTTGGTAAAGGCTGTTTGCAGGCGGGCTGGGCTGAGCCCGGGGCGGTGCCGATGAACCGGGGGGGGGGCAGTCCACGGGGTCCTTGGTAAAGGCTGTTTGCAGGCGGGCTGGGCCGAGCCCGGGGCGGTGCCGATGAACCGGGGGGGGGGGCAGTCCACGGGGTCCTTGGTAAAGGCTGTTTGCAGGCAGGCCGGACCGAGCCAGGTCACAGCGGGGCCGGAGCCTGAGGACTCTGGGGCCTTGAACCTGCTGCACGGTGCGAACACGGGCTGCTCGGTGGAGCTAGCTCAGGCCCAGCTTAAGGGGACTGAGCGGCTGGGCGGCGGCCTGACCCCTGGGCCTGCTGGAACCTGTGGGTGACTCCTTGGCCTCTCACTACCCAGAACTAGCTTCTGGGCCCAGCTGCTTTCAATTGGCCCTAGGTGCTCCCCACTGGGGCTAGGTGGGCACACGGGGGCTCGGCTCTGCTCCTGCTCCCCGGTAGCCTGCGGGTCCTGGGAACGTGCACAAGGCCTGTACTTGGCCTGGTGGCCGGAAGATCCTCTCCCGTGGACACACCCCAGGCAGGGCCTGCTGGGCAAGCTAAAAGTCTGTCCTCTGACTATCAGGTCGGCTGGGCCAATCACCTGTGCTGGGGGCGGCGGGGGGACGTTAAATCCTGTGCTCTGCCTTCTGGGGGAGGGGGGAGGTTTGTACAGCCAAAACCAGGGCTGCGCTGTGTGTGTGCAAGTCCCAGGCTGACCCGGGGGTAGAACTGGCTCTGCTGACTACAGCTCTTCTCTAAGGAGACTCGCTGGGGGCTGCCTGGGAGAATCCCTCGGGGCGTCTGCTCCTGGCTCTGGCTTTGTACAGCTCCGTTCTCCAAGCCAAGGCAGCACCCACAGCCTGCGCCAGGCCACAACTGTGCTGAGCTCCCTGGGCCTAGCTGCTGTAAGGTGGTAGCAGGTCCCCACCACTGGAGACTGCTGAAGAGATGCTAAGCGGTGTAATCCCTGGGGTAACTCCATTCAGTTAAAGGGGATTTAGGCCTGGGTTTCTCTTAATCTCTGGGTTACCCAGGCTCACTTGCTAGTCTTTAAACTCCCTCCTGTGTTTACCAAGATTTGAGAACTTCCCTAGCTCAGCTCTAGGTGAGGGATATTGTAGGAATGGTGGGTAAAATTCTGTGGCCTGCGTTGCAGGAGGTCAGACTAGATGATCATAATGGTCCCGTCTGACCTTAAAGTCTAGGAGTCTATGTTGCCCTGTGTCTTAAGGAAGCAATTAACCATTTGCTTTCTGACTAACTCGGCCTGGCTGCCATGTAGCAGGGAGGGGAGTTAAGATACTTGGGCCAATCAAATCCCTCTTTGTGATTGTCCGTCCACATTCTGTCCGCACTGCCGTCTCTGCCTCAGTGTGTTGTGAAGGGTAAGGCATTGTGGAGGGACCGGGCTGCCTCGCAGAGCCCAGGACACTGCTCCTCGGGCCAGGAAGCAGAGGGAGAGCGTGCCAGCTGCAGGGCTCCCTCAGGTCACACCTGGGAGGTGAGGGACAGCTTTCAGGCAGCTGCATGCCATCCTCACAACCCAGTAAGGATCCTACCTGCTAGGTGAAGCAAGCACCTCCTGGTGTAGCTGCAGTGATGGGGGGTGTGCTGGGAGCTGCACCTGTTCTGAGGGGAGAGGAGAGGGCATGACCAAGTCGCTTCCCAGTCATACAAACCACACCACGCCCCCCTCCAAAGCCGCAGTCCAAAATGCTGTGAAGCAATGTTTGCTTTGGGAAGCCCTGCAAGCTTCACTGATGCCTTCTCCTGCCCCAGGCTATTTGATTTGACCTGTCAGTGTTTCGTTTCCATTATCGACAGTGATTGTGAAATCCATGTACCCTGGGTAGGCAGCGTGGTCTCTGCATTTCTCTCCAGCAGGGGAGGATGTTCTCGCTAAGCCTTGCTCAGATCATGGCTGCTTCAACTGGCAATAGAACTGTGGCTTCCAACCAATCCATTTCTCCTGTACTTCTTCAGCTCCTGATCTCAGTCCCCTTGCCTGAGTGTGGCCAGAGCTGCTCTTTCTCACCTACCACTGGGACCCAGTATCTCCTGCCTCTGTCCCCTTCCGGAGTTGTTTAGCCAGCTCCATCCATTGTGGTCAGCTCTGTTCCTTCTTCCTCTCTGAATTCCAGTCCCAGTTACTCTCCTAGCTCTCAAAACTCTCACTGGGCCTTTTCTTTTACTGAAATAAACAGCTGCTGCCAGAGGGCCTCTGTATTGTCCTTACTCGAGAGCTCACTGCTGGACTGCATCACGTAGGGCGCCGTTCCTCTTCTCAGAGCAGCGAGGGCACGGGGGCCTGTGGGAGTGGTTGGGGGCCTATTATTTGTTCTTAATTCTCTCATCCTCCTGCAGGCTTCACTTAGTCTTAAAAGGACAAAGTGTCACTTGACTTTATGGGGAAAAGTCAACCTTCAGCCTGCATGTCTCACATCTCTGTCTTTCTACCACAAAGGGTGTGGGGAGAAGGTGAAATCAGACGTCTAGGGCTGGAAGGGGCTTCTAAGGGTTGTCTAGGGCTAGGCCATTCTGCCGCCACTGGGGCTGGCAAGCAGAACTAAACATTCAGTCACGACTGAGCACCCCATGGAGGTTGGGACCAGTCTGTAAGGCAGAGACTAGTCTCAAAGGTACCTAGACCATGATCTCACCAGCAAGGAACTAACCCGCAGGCCGGGTTCTGTCTCGCGGGAGGAACGACGTTCTCGACCCGCAGGCCGGGTTCTGTCTCGCGGGAGGAACGACGTTCTCGACCCGCAGGCCGGGTTCTGTCTCGCGGGAGGAACGACGTTCTCGACCCGCGGGCCGGGTTCTGTCTCGCGGGAGGAACGACGTTCTCGACCCGCGGGCCGGGTTCTGTCTCGCGGGAGGAACGACGTTCTCGACCCGCGGGCCGGGTTCTGTCTCGCGGGAGGAACGACGTTCTCGACCCGCGGGCCGGGTTCTGTCTCGCGGGAGGAACGACGTTCTCGACCCGCGGGCCGGGTTCTGTCTCGCGGGAGGAGCGACGTTCTCGACCCGCGGGCCGGGTTCTGTCTCGCGGGAGGAGCGACGTTCTCGACCCGCGGGCCGGGTTCTGTCTCGCGGGAGGAGCGACGTTCTCGACCCGCGGGCCGGGTTCTGTCTCGCGGGAGGAGCGACGTTCTCGCCCCGCGGGCCGGGTTCTGTCTCGCGGGAGGAGCGACGTTCTCGGCCCGCGGGCCGGGTTCTGTCTCGCGGGAGGAGCGACGTTCTCGGCCCGCGGGCCGGGTTCTGTCTCGCGGGAGGAGCGACGTTCTCGGCCCGCGGGCCGGGTTCTGTCTCGCGGGAGGAGCGACGTTCTCGGCCCGCGGGCCGGGTTCTGTCTCGCGGGAGGAGCGACGTTCTCGGCCCGCGGGCCGGGTTCTGTCTCGCGGGAGGAGCGACGTTCTCGACCCGCGGGCCGGGTTCTGTCTCGCGGGAGGAGCGACGTTCTCGGCCCGCGGGCCGGGTTCTGTCTCGCGGGAGGAGCGACGTTCTCGGCCCGCGGGCCGGGTTCTGTCTCGCGGGAGGAGCGACGTTCTCGGCCCGCGGGCCGGGTTCTGTCTCGCGGGAGGAGCGACGTTCTCGGCCCGCGGGCCGGGTTCTGTCTCGCGGGAGGAACGACGTTCTCGGCCTGCGCCTGGCTTTCAGCGGGTCGGGTTCTCCTCGTGGGAAGCTCTCCCTGAACATGGGGTAAAAGCGGAGCTCGGGGCCGGTGTGGGGTGGACTGAGCTCACAGCTAGTTGCCCACTGTTGGCCACGAGCCGAGGGCCTGGCCTTCCCCCAGGGTGGTCGATGACCTGGCTGTCAGGGGCCGGGGAAGGGCTGGACCCCAGGGGTGCAGGGCACTGTGCAGCACCGTGCGCCGGGCCTGGTACGAGGCTTGGAAGCCCCCCCTCTTGCAGTGAGTAGGGGGCCTCCGGAATCTGCCCCACGCCGGGCCGGGCCAAGGTGCCCACGGGCGCTAGCAGGAGGCAGGGCGAAGCCTGGCGCCCAGCCCCGGTGCACGGCCCCTTTAAGGCGCGGGGCGGCTCCCGGCGCGGAGCTCTCGCGGGACTTGGGGGCCGCGCTCTCGCGAGGCCGGGGGTGAACGCTGATTGGCTGCGGGGGGTTGAATGTAAGATGGCGCCCAGGGAGCTGTGAGGGAAAAGAGTCGGGCCGAGGCGGTGGTGGAGCGAGGCGGCGGCGGGCCCCGGGTGAGGCGGGGCGGGCCCGGGCCGAGCGGCGGCGGGCGGGCGGGGTTGGCGGGGCCGGGGGACGCGGGCCGGGGCGGCTGGGCCGGGCGCGGCCTCGGCCTCCCCTCACGCGGGGGGAGGCGGCGGTGGTTCCGGGGGTGGCGCGGCCCCGACGGGGAGGCGCGAGCCCGAGGAGTCCGGCGCGGGCCCGTTTGTTGTGTGGCGCTCCCGGGAGCGCGCAGCGACCCGAAACACCGTGTGCTCGCGCGAGGCCCGCTGGCCTCCCGTGAGAGCGGTGCGCGTCCCCGCCTCCGCCCCGGGCGCGTCCCCGTCTCCTCGCCCCTCCCCCAGCCGCGGGGCGGCCCCTTCCTGCGCCGCTGTTGCTCCCGGCCACGCGCGGGGGCCGCTCGCTCCCGACAGCGGGGGCGCGCTCGTCTCCCAGGGGTGCGCCTGGACCCCCGCCCCGCTATGGTGGGGGTGGGGGTGGGCGCGGGGTGTCCCGGGGCGGGGGGCCGTCGCTCTCCCGGGCTGCGCTGACCGCGGCTCCCCGGGGCGGGCGGGGGCTGCGTGTGGGGCCTGCTCCGGCGCCGCTCTACTGGGCGCCCCGCTGCGCAGGAAACCCCCCGGGCCGGGGAGCCTCCGGCTCAGAGCGCAGCCCCCGGAGAGCGGCCTCGAGCCGGGGTCAGCCGTGGGTCGGAGTGCCTGGCATTTCCGTCAGCTGTCTGGAGGGCGGGCTGGCACCCTGCGAGTGTGTATCGGGACCATGAACTGCTGCTCGCAACTGGGTCGATTCGAGCTTTCCAGCGATTTCAAGAGGAGCTCTACGGTAGATCTTCAGAGCAGGCCTCCGATGTGCAGAGCCTTGGAAAGATCCGATAGCTAAGAGTCCAGACCTCTCCATTTAGAGACCAAGCAAGGGACCTAGTTGCTTGAAAGTTGCTTATATGCAATGAAAACTATTCAAGAGATCAGCCTTACTAAGCAATCTCCTATCCTAGGAGACCTCTGCAAATTAATTGAGTACAGTCTTGCCGCTTAGTTACTGGAAAACGTCTCCAGTAAGCATCTGATATGTCAGTCTCTTGAGTGGAGTCTTAAGAAAGTTTTGCCGTATTGCACAAAACCTTAGTATATTTTGTAAAGTGGGGATGAGTGCTTCAGTAAAGTACTATTCAAGTCTGCTTACAGTTGTGTTTATTAGCTGCATCAAGAGAAGCAGATATTTTACATAACTAAATTAAATGGGTTTAAAAAATCTTGAGGTGTAACTCATCATTTAACAGGTGTATGGAGTTTAGCCTTCTCTTCATTTAACACACTGACTTTTTTTAGTTTTTATCTCCTCTGTGAGCCTTAATTGGACTACTGGTCCCCAGCTCTGCCTAGTTACTCTGCTCTACCTTAAACACTTGTGCGGAGAAAGGAGCAAGTAAAGGCCTCTGGACCTTATGGCAATATTTTTTCCTCACTGTTGCCTTGTTCTAAGTTATAATGGACACTGGAGTTATTGAAAGTTATGTAAGTTCCAGCACAGTTCTCTGTCTTAGAGAGGAACATCCTGCACTGTTCAAAAGATGTACATGGAGAGCTGTTTGTCTTAATATATGTTCATAAGATCTGGAAGTGTAAAAAACCTGGCTAGGAATTGGGCATGTCTTGTAGTAATTAGTTCCTATCTATTACGGCTGAAGTAGTAGTACGATTATATTTATTTTGTGTTTATTTCATTTTCTTAAGTCTCTCTTTAAAATACAGTTTAACTAAAAAACCAAAAAAACTGGGGATAGAACTGGGGGCTTCTTTGTTCTGTCTTCTCCAGAATGTTACAAGTCTAAGAGCTCAGGACAAGTGCAGCAGAAATACCTGCAACATGGTGACTGGTGAGTCCAGATAGTCCACCTGCTGCAAATCTGTGTGTACATTTTCAGTATCTTTAGTCTCTACGTTTTTGAACTAACCACTTATGCTCATGAACTTGTACTATTTTCCAGATCCTATTTAGTGAAAAATGCAATTAAGCTGAAAAGGGAGGAATTTATATCCATGTATACAAGCAGTAACCTTTGCTGAACGGTTTAAAAATGCATTCTTCCAAGTTTTACTAGTGATGAGTATTCACTTCATTTTGAAATGGACTGTACATAATGGATAAACTGAGTGCATAAACTGATCCATTCTGATATTTTAAATCATTAATGGTAAAGGTGTTACACAATTTTATACTGGCAGGCATGTTCTAGTATAAAATGGTTTTTGCTGTTGAATTAAATACTCTTTGCATAAAGTGAATTATATTAAATATGTGCTTGGAAACCTGTAAAGGTTTTTATTCACAAAAAAATAACTATCTATTAATGCTGAATAGTAAACATCCCAGAGGGAGGTGGTATGTTAGGTGGTTGAAGGGAGAGGCTTAGTCCTTTTTGTGATTTGTTTTTAAAACTTCTGCTCATTACAATGGAAAAAAAGGCTTCAAAACATGTTACCTTCCTGAATCTACAGCCAGTATTAATACCTCTGCTGTTGCTTATACTTTTGCAAAGGGGCAGAAGAGTGAAACTAACAATGTGCTGATCAGTTTAACTACTGCAGTTCCATATTTCTGTAGGCAGCCTTGAAATTGACAAGAATTTGCTTAGGTCAGTTTAGCTCAGCTGCTGTTTAGAAAAACTGAGTGGTTTTTTGTTTTTAATTTCATCTAGATAAATAAAAAGGGAGACTATAGGAATGGAGCAGCAGAGATTCCTCTGCCTTTTTCCCAGTCTCTCCGAACGTTGGGAGGTTAGAATAGCAGAGACTCTCCAATGCTTTGGTGCAGTCTTCATTCTATTTGTACAGTGCCTAATGTAAGAATGTCCTGGTCGGACTAACACTCCTCTGCCCTCTGGGTAATATGTATATTAGATAATACTCTAAAGGTGCTTAGATACCACAGTGATAAATGCAGTCTAGAACAGCTGTCAGGAGGCTCTGGAATTGGGAGGGAGAGGAAAAAAGAGGGCTTACTTCCCCTATGGTCTGAAGAGTGGGCTTCTGATTTTGGCAGACTACTAGTCAGAAGCTAATTGAGAGATTGAACACGTGATTGAGATCCAGGGACAGTAAGAAAGAATCCCAGCACTTGTTCTACTTCGCAGCTGTTGGAAGTGGTGGATGGAACCTTGGTTCTCAAGCCCCTAGACCAGGGCGGGCAAACTTTTTGGCCCAAGGGCCACCTTGAGGTTTCAAAATTGTATGCAGGGCTGAGTAAGAAAGGCTGTGCCCCCCCCAAACATCCTGGCCCTGCCCCCTATCAAGCCCCCCCACACTTCCTGCCCCCTGACTGCCCCTTCAGAATCCCTGACCTGTCCAACTCCCCCTGCTCCTTGTCCCCTTCTGAGACCCTCACCCGAACTGCCATTCCCCCCGCCCACTTCTGACTGACCCAACCCAATCCACACCCCGTCCCCTGACAAACCCCTGGGACTCCCACGCCTAGCCAAACCTCCCCCCCCCCGTACCCCATTTCTGTCCCCTCCACAGAACCGCCGCCTCATCCAACTGCTTCCTGACACCCCCCCAACCCCCGCTCCTTATCCCACTCAGCAGCATGTCTGGCAGCTGGACTGAGCTAGACACGCTGCCCTGCAGGAGTGCTCAGACCCACCCCCCAAGTGCTGCCTGGACTGCGGGGGAGAGGCTAGCCTCCTCTGCCAGGGGATGGGCAGGACAGTTCAGGCCCAAGGGCTGTAGTTTGCCCATCCCTTCTCTAGACCTCAGTGGTGATGAGTCCCTCCTTATTTTTTATATGCCTGTACCTACATGATGTAGATTTCTGGGTTGTGGGTTTTTTTGGTGGTGGTTTTGTGTTTTAAGCTCTGCCACAGAGCAGTCAGCTGTATCTGTGAAAACAGTTTTCAGCACAAGGATCAAGATTTTTCACAAGTAACTAGACATTTTTTTGTGACAGTCAGTTTTTGGGTGCCAACCCTGAGATGTTTTACAGGAGTATTTCTCAAACATGCTGACCATCTGCATTTTGAAAATCAGGCCCATTTAATGCATCTCAAATTGGGCATCCAAAGTCACTCTTCACATCTGAAAATCTTACTAAAGGTACTCAGGCCAAATCTCTACAAAGTTCAGTAGGGTTAAATTCCAACCAAACACACACAAACATGGAAAACTTCACAATTCTCGTCTTCAAAGTATCATACTGGGTTTCTGTTTTCTTCAGTGAGGTTTAATGCTCATTTCAGAATTTGTTGATGAATGCCTGGCGGTCTACTGCCACACTGAAAACATATTAGCAAGGCCAGGGTTTCTGTTGGTTTCAGCATGGGTGTAGATAGTGTCAAACTTTTTCTTCCAAACCGTTAAAGATGTTTGGAGTGTATTCTTGGTGGCTTCTGGGGAAACTTGTCACTGTGTCAGCGGTGACATGAATAGCTTCATTAATTGTGTCATGTGTAGAACTGGTTAGAAAGCTTGTCAAAGTGTAACTACAGTGAAAGAGTCAGAAAAAATATTAATATCAGATAGTTGTATGGAAGCTTCTGCATGCTGTGTTATAAAACATTGTGGCAAGGGACAGTGGCAAATGTAGCTATTGTGTATTAACACCCTTCTCTTAAATAAGTGAACAACGTAAGCTTGGACTTTTTATTTGTAAGCATAGCAGTATAGCTGTGTGCTTAGATTTTTCCACAGGGACCCATTGCAGAAACTCTGCCCTTATTTTTAATGTTCCATAAATTCTGTTCTGCAAGAATTGCCTCTCACACATTCTCTGCCTTTGGGATCCATCCCTTTTTGACTGCAAGTCTTACCCATGTGCTGTAGTGACTTGTATCTGTGACGCCTGCTGCATGAAGTGTCATGGGTGTGGTGCTGCTTGACCAGGTGGGAGTGGGATTCAGACCAAAAAGAAGTGATTTAGGGTCTGGTCCACCTCCCATTGCTAGAGCTCGGTTGCACTTAATGTTGACAGCCTATTACTAAACTCCTTTTACTTGCACTGCTTTAGAAATAACCCTTTGGACCACCGTGTTGAACATATGTAGTAAGTCTCTTGTGACCAAATCAGTGCTGACATGTTGCACAGCTTCTGTTTTCTCATCTCTTGTTTCTAGAGTCCCAGTCGCCACAATGTGTGTAGATAGTGTTCTCTGTATGTGTCCCTTGCTCTTCTGTATACAGAATTAGGCCTACTCACCCAAAGTTCCCTATCCTGTAATTGTGGCTGCAACCCCAGATCTCCACACAGCATTTCATTACCACACCAGTAGTGGTAAGGTTACCATCTCAGTGTGTTTACCCTTTACCACGAGTTTACTGCTATAGAAACAAGGATGCACTCAAAAAAGGTGACCGTGAAATAGAAATACATGTACAGTAAAAGCTCGATTTAACGGACTAATTCGGGCGAGGGGGTGTCCGTTAAATCAGAAAGTCCGTTATTTAATAATAATAAAAAAAGAGCGGTTGGAGCAGCAGCCCGCCCGCCACAAGGCCGGGGCGGCAGCTCCGCAGCCCGCCCGCTGATGGGACCCGGGCGGCAGCCGGAAACAGTCAGCCAGCCCGCCCGGGAGCCGTCAGCCAGCCCGCCCACTGCCGTGACCCAGGCGGCAGCCAGGAGCCAGCAGCCAGCCCTCGACAAATGGATTTCGGATGCATCAGACTTGCTTAGAAATTTTGTCCGTTCCATCCGAAGTCTGTTAAATCGAGGTCCGTTAAATCGAGGGTTTACTGTATTTAAACAAGATAGGCCAGCAATTCAAACAGCTCCTGTCCGATGATATCCCAGATGTTTTGAGTGATTCCTCTTTTTTGTTTTTTCTCTTTGCTCTTACTTTCTTCCAGAGCTTGTTGGTTTCTTCTGCTCTGTTTTCCTTTCTTCACCTTGCAAGTATGTACCCCTACTATACCCTGCTTCATGTTGGCTTCTTCCTCCTCATATTTGCTAATAAGAGTGGGAGGCCTGCTGTTTCCCACTTTTTCAAGACTTCACTGCTTCTTCCCAGGTGCAACAGTCCCATTTAATGGAATCTTCGGATTCCAGAGTTCTGTCCACTGTCCTTTAAAGAAGTCTGAAAATTCTGCTCGCAAAGTGAGAGAAGAATCCCAATATAAATGTGGCGATACCATCACTTCCTACTTCCCCATCTCCTCCTTCCTGTTAGTTACCACATAGTGTTATTTTGTTGCCTGGTGGGTTATGATACTCCGTTTTGTAACCTCTGTAGCTATAAACCAATCCCATAGGCATTGACTTCTCAAATGTTCTTGATATTATATAGTATTCCATATTGTAAATGAACATATAAACTTCAATAAGGGTTAATTTAGCCTATTCAGGGATGGTCTGGCTTGAGACTGAGTGCATTACTGTAAGTCATCAGCAGGAGACAACACTCTGGAGAGAGCTCTTTGCTACCCTTCAGGCTTACCACCCTGTATAATGTGCAGTTGTGACTCTTAACAAAGGATTAATTAAAGAAATGCTTAGCTGCATAAAATGGCATGTAAAACTACAGCATTTGTCTCTTAAGGCTTCTGGGTGTCCGTTTGTCATGCAGAAATCCAGTGTGTGTAAGATATTAGCACTGGCTTCATGTGTACCCTTGTACCATATAACTATGAAAGTTGTGAAACAAGAGTCTTAACTTTCTCCTTTGTTAAGGAATCCTAAGGACCTTGCAATATGAATAATTCTCTGGAGAACACCATTTCCTTTGAAGAATACATCCGTGTGAAAGCACGAACAATCCCTCAGCACAGGATGAAGGAGTTTCTCGACTCTCTTGCTTCCAAGGGGCCGGAAGCTCTCCAGGAGTTCCAGCAGACCGCCACCACCACCATGGTATATCAACAAGGTGGAAACTGCATTTACACGGACAGCACAGAGGTGGCTGGATCTTTGCTTGAGCTCGCCTGTCCCGTTACAACCAGTGTCCAGCAGCAAACCCAGCAAGAGCAACAGATACAGGTTCAGCAGCCACAACAGGTCCAGGTAAACATCTGAACGATCCGTTTGAATGTGTGTGTTCACTTGTAAGTCAGAGGTACTGGTATCTATATTTGGGATGTGCAACATGTGGGTCAACATTTCAAAAGTAGGAATAATTTAAGCATTAATCTGTGGACACCAGCTTTCCATGGATCAGAATCCGTTATTTTTTCACATAAGTTTGGGAGAGCCCCACAGTTGGAGGAGCTCCATCCCTAGCAATGAGCTGATGCCAACTTTCTGAGAGAGTTGGCAGTTTGGGGGTGTGTGCAACTCCCTCAAACCCTACGCTTCATAGGAAGTGTCCCCTCTAGTGGCCTGTTAATTCCTCTTTGCTTGCTGGAATAGTCATGGAAACAGCCTCTCATTTTTCTGTTCTTTTCATAGAATAGTTCAAATAGGTAGATCCTATACACCTGATAATTTTGGCTTAATTGTTGTTCTTTAAGTTTTGCTGGTTTGGGGTCACCTTTTGCCTTGCCCAAGCTGGTAAGATCCATCTAAGAAAAGTGAGAGGCGTTCTCCTTGCCCTGCTATTTTTCTGTTTCTTATGGGCCTGAAAAGTGTCATTTGTATGTTGGGTCTGGCCCCTCAAACCCAGGATGTGATGTAGGCAAGCCTGAGAAGAACTCTGATGCTTTCCTGGGGTATCCAGGGTTATGAGGCACCTCGCTAGCCTCTGCCCTTAGCATGAGGAAGCCTTGTCTGTGCCTGCCAAGGGTCAGCTCCCCAACAAGCCACAGGGTAAACAACCACTCGCCTCCAGACCTACACAGCCTCTATTCCAGGGGTGGGCAAACTACAGCCTGCAGTCCAGATCCGGCCCGTTCTGTCCGGCTCCCGGTCGGGGAGACTCTTCTCTCCCCCCGAGCCACGCCGCATGGGCAGTGCTCTGGGTGGCTGGGACGGAGTGCTCCTCCCCTCCCCTGGAGCCGCAGCGTGCTCGGCCCTCTCCCCCAGAGCTGCGCTGCGCCAGCAGTGCACTCTCCCCCCTCCCCCAGAGCCCTGCCACTTGGAGAGCACTCTAGGGGGCTGGGCTGTGCGCTCCCCCTTCCCTGGAGCCGCACTGAGCAGCTATGGTAAGTGTGTGTGTGTGGGGGGTTCTGGGGTGGTGGTGGGGCTGTCGGAGCGGGGGGGGTTGGATAAGGGGGGGGGTCCTGGGGGTGGTTAGGAGTCTCTAGAAGGAGCGTTCAGGGGACAAGGTTGGGGGGTTGGATGGTTTGGGGATTCTGAGGGGACAGTCGGGGCGGGAAGTGGGAGGGGGCCGGATTACAGGTGGGGCCTTCCCTACCCAGCCCCCCATATAATTTTGAAAACCAGATGTGGCCCTTGGGCCAAAGCATTTTCTCACTCCTGCTCTATTCCCTCTCCACAGGTTAGCAATAGGCACACCCCAGCCCTTGACCCTTCCAAGCATCACTCGCTGAATTCAGACCCACTGCTCCCAAAGAAGCTATAGACACCAGCTTACCGGTCTCATTGTTCTGTTCGACACACAGCACTCAGATCTGTTTATAGGGAAAACAAGTGGAAGTTTGTTTAATGAAGTGTAGAGATTCAAGAAGTAGCAAGTCAAAATATTGGAAACAAATGGCTACATGTACAATAAAATCATTATATGCCTGCCAGAACCTATATTTAGTTAACAGAATGCTGTCTTGACTAATGAATTAGCTTACCTGGTCTTTGCAGTGTTTTCCAGCCGGGTTGGGTGTGACCCTCCTTTTATAAAATGGAACATGCCAACTGTTCATCTCTCAGGGAAGGATGAAGGGTGTCTCTTTGCACCCAAAGGTATACCCCCACCAATCCATTGTCTAGTGTGTTTTCCTGCATTTTGCTTTCTAGTTGGTTTTACAAGATCGGTTAGTATTCCGCTCAGACTCTAGATAGGCCACCAGACAATAGGCATATGACCAGCCAGAGAGAGATGAGCACCTCTTCTTCCCTCCTACCTGACAGGAGAAAATTTATCACCATTTGGTGACTTTCCTTAACTTGCATATCTTAAGAACATAATTTTAGCACAGAAACATAATTTCTTGAATATTACCTGTTTATTTCTATTTCACAATGACTACTGGTTCTCAGTAGAGACCTTACATGACACCCTCTGGTGAATTATTGTGCCTTTCATTGACCCAGAGGATCCTTGTAAAACCCCATGCATGCCCTCTTGCCCCAGTTGGCATCAAGAGGTCCCTGGGTGACCAGGACTACGTCTCTACAAATGGCTGATAGCCTGTGAGGTTAGGAGACCTTTTCTAAAATGGAACCCCAGGACACAAGTGGCATGGCCCCTGTGCCTCCCTCAGTGCAAAATCTCAATGCAAATCCCAGGCTGAAAGGCACCATTCTCTTGTCAAGAGATCCTGTAGGGAACCTTTGAAACTGTTTCCAGGGTTCCCTACAGGATGTTTAACGGGCCTGAAGCTGGGGTCAAGGAAAACCCCTCTTGTCTTTTGGAAGCCACTGATACAATGTGGAAGGAAGGAGGGGCTCCAGCAAGCATCCTGTTGACTCTAATCAGACACCATGGAAATGTCTTTCCAAGATCTTGGGACCATCAAGAGGGGTAGGATTGTCTTATGAATTGTCCAACTGACCCAGATACGGGTACAGAAGGGTGCCCGCTGGTTCACCCTGGCCAAAGCACCAGTAGTCCACGCCCTTTGGAGGCTGTGATGGAGGGAATGTCAACAATTGAAGCCATCGGTGCTAAGCCTACTAGCTCTATATGAGGTCACTCTTGGCTCCTCGTCAGTTGTCTTAACCGCTTTTTTCTGTGCTCTTGAGTGACACCAGGCCTTTTAGAACTCAGTGGGCCAAACAGTCTAGCTTTGGGGATTCCTTGGGCAGCTTTACCCAGAAAGTCCGAGGCTGACCTCTTGGAACTCCAGGAGAAAGTATCCCTCCTATCAACAAAGAACGTCTGGAACCATAACCTTTCTACTTCCTCGATTTCTAGGGAGCTGCATGATCATCCTCTTGGCAGCAAAGTTCAGGTCTTTCCATAGTTTAACTTGAAATGGATTTTTCCCTCTTAAGTAAACTGTCTTTAAATTCTAAGACTGATGAGTTTTTAAAGAAATAACGACCACAAGATTCCTGCCCAGATTGCTTGGATTGGGTCGGGTATCTCCACAGTCCTCTTTAAACTGCTTTGCTTTGCTTACCCCAGAGCGCTTTGTCCCCGTCAGAGCAACCAAAGGTCCTTCATCCCTGGCTGTCTCAGCAACAGGTGGGCTGTGTCAAAGCAGCAGATCTGAGAATGTGTCCGGGGTGGTAAGATTCAGTTCCTTTTTACTCTTCTCTCCCTCCCTTTAAGAACCATTAGTGCCAGACTCTTCCTGGGGGGTGAGCTACTGCTCTTCATACTGCTGGGGCCTGGAGATCCTCAAATGCTCTCTGGTTACAAGTTTCTTCAAAGCTCAAATCCCTTCCCTTTCAGAAGAAACTGCTCCCGACCCTGTTGAAAATGAGTCTCCCCAGAGAAAAGACTTTGTTCCTCATGTTTCCTGATTGCCAAAATAAAGGGTAGCAGGTGCCCTCTACAAAACCTCAGCAAGTTGATCAAGAATCTAATGATCAAATTCTGCGTGATTTCTTTAAGGAACATAGTTCCTACACGCAACTGTTTGATCTGGGGCCCCTTTACATTGAAATATCTGCCTCCACTTCTTGAAGAGGCACAGGCAGCATCTCTGGTTCATGGTGGAGAATACAAGATGCTTTCCTTTGAACCTGTAGCAGCCCACAATATGTTCTTCTAGTGCTTGATGGTGGCTGCAGCTTATGTGCAGCATCAGGGTCTGCAAGCTCACTCGTACTTAGGGTTAGAGTAAGGCTCAGAAGAGCCCAGTCTTGCAGCAGGGGTAGTTCAGGCCCTGGGAGACTTGCACCCTTTTTAATCTCTTGGAGGGAGAATAACCTGGCAGTCTACATTGGTCCCGTCTCAGCAGCTAACCTTCATAAAGGCCATTCTAGTGTTTATAGGGCTTTAGTGTTCCTGCCGCAGGGCAGGCTCTAAGTTCTCTTGGCAGTGGAACTAGTCCGGTTCAGAACAGAAGGCCTAGTGAGGTTGTCTGCAGTATGGCAGATGGCACTTTCACCTTTGTTTCGTCCTTTTCAAGGCTACGGAGGTGACTCTTGCAAGGGTGGCCGAATCAGTTGTCTAAACCAATTTTCACATCTTAGGCACGATAGTAGTTCTCGAGGAAGGAGCTGATCTGTCAGCCTGCTGCTCAGAAAATGATAGCCCCAGTGCTTGGTCTGGGTCCAGGAGTAGATCTAGGATCGGACTGTTGATGGTGTCTGGAGACCTAGGGGGTTGAGGCTCTGCATAAATAGAGCCCTATGCAGGTATAATTTTGTTTCCATGCAAGGCTCTACACACACATTTGCTAGAGCCAAGAACTTTGTGGCTAGTTCTGACTTTCTCCTATGCTTCTGCAGGTACCAGTGCATAATGTCCGACACCATGGTCACAGTGTACTATGTGAACAGATAGCAGGGAGCTTAGTTGCCTTTCTGTCAGGAGGTGATCCATCTGTAGGAAAGGTGCACTAGGACCAAAGGGACACCTCCCCTCTCCAGTCATATGTGCCAGGTGCAGTCAGATACCACTTTAGCCAATAACCTGAGTTGTCTGGTTGTCGCTTATCACATGTAATCTTGTTTGAGATTGATAGGTAGGAACCCATCATGTCTTAGTATCTTCCATTGATGCTTGGGGAAATGGGGTCCTTTATGCTTTCCTCAGTTTTCTTTCTTACCCAGATAATGAGGAGGATCTGACAGAACAGAGCCAAAGTGATTTTCGTGGCAGTGGCTTTGGGCATCCACAGGCCTGGGTCTGACAGTCTGGGCCAGAGATCATCCATTTTTCTTGTCCTCTCCTGTCCCAGCAGAACAGAAGGTAGTTCATCCAGACCTTGCATCGGACCTGTTGAATTTCTAGGTCAGCCTGTCATGTGCATGCCTGTGGGGCATCAGGGCAGTTCTGTTAAAGTGCAGAAAGTATTAGGCTGCCGAATAAAACTGTTCACATTTACTTAAGGCAGATATCTTGATCCTGTTTTTTGTCTAATTCTGGTTATTTTGCACTGTCTTTGTTGGTCATCAGGGCTCTCAGGGTACACTTCGGTCTACCGAGCTGCTAGTTCTGCTTTAATATGTGCCTATGAAAGAGACTAGAGTTATTTTGCTCCACCCCGATTACATGTTTACAAAGGGTCTTCTCATACTTGTACTCTCCCACCTGGAAGCCTACTAGTTCCCAGCCCTTGAATTTGTAACCAGCCTCCTGGAAGGGCCCTTCTAATAATTGTTCTCTTGTGCCTCTCATTGTGTGGTCACCTTTTGTTTAAGGGAATTTTAATGGCCAGTAGCATCAATCAGGAGGGTCTTGTGCGTCAAGAGCTGGCTTTGGGAGGGCAGTGCTTCTGTCTTGCTTAACTAGAAGGATTCCTCAACCCATCTGATCCTGGAAGTCACTGGTAGCTGGTCTCTCATAGTGGGAGTCTATAGAGGGGATGTCATGCAGGGGAAAGAGGCTAATTAACAGTGGTTTATTTACAAGTCTTGTCCACAGAGCTCTGCTCTAGAGACTACTTCTAAATAAGGCTTTTGGAGGTAGAGCAACTGAAAACATTAAAGGACGCACTCTAGAAGGGTGAGCTTGAGGGGAAATTCTCCTCCTCTAACTGGAAACTACAGCTCAAAAACTTTCTAGGTCTGCATCACCTTTCTCTGCAATGCATGGGTGAGAGTGTGGGTCACTTGCCAGGATTATCTGGGTATATCTCGCTTAATCATTTCCCTGCCATTGCCTGGGCCTTGAGTGCTGGTGCACCTCAGTCCCTTTTCCTCTCTGCCGATGGCGCATCAAAGTAGGCGCCTGTGCTCTAGAGGAGATCAGATTAGATGATCTGATGGTTCCTTCTGGCCTTATACTTTTTCCCCCATGCGGTGTAATTCCTTTCCTCCCACCATCCCTCCTGAACACACACGAATAGTGAGAGTTCTTACTTGTTGCTCTTGTTTACAGCCTGTGTCAGAATGTCATTTGAAATTGAGATCTTCCCGGGTGGTAAGGTTCTTGACGCTCCTATGGCTTCAAAAAGTGGGTTATTCAGTTACTGACGTCTAAAGTTCTGGAGCCTGAGGGTCATCTGCTCATGTTGCTGCGAAGGCACCGCTTTGATACAGTTGTCTAGTAAAGGGGGAGGTAACTGCATCAACTGAGAAGCAATGTATGCCACTCTGATGGCACATCTCCTTTTGGTTTTACTTTTGTCCACTCTCCTTTAGTTGTCTTCTCTTTTAGCTGCAGACACATCTCATTCCACAATTTCAAACCCATTATAGAGAAATAGTAAGTATCTGGGGGATGGGAGATTGAGAGAGAAGCAATTGAGAAGAAACTGGAAAGACCTTAATCTTAATCTTGTTGCCACGGAAGTGCATGATTCTAGAAAAGAATCAGCAAAGAATGCATTCCTCTTTCACTAGTTAGGTTCTGTGACTTGCTTTTTCCTACCTGAATATCTGCAGAATTGTTCACTCTGCCTTTTAAGGTGTTTCCTAATAAGTTAACCCCCTTGAGAGGTGACTCATAGACTGCCCCTAGGACTTGCTCATCCAGAGTTTGCTTTATTTTGTGATGGGTAATAGAATATTTCCTCCAAAGCAGTTGTACATTGTCCTGTATACTTCCTGCAGTTTAAGCACCGCTTAGAATAGAGCTTCCAGGATCTCTTTTTAGACTTAGACATATGCTAAAAAGAGCATCGTTCCATATGTTTTAGGTGCCCATGACACAATTTAAAAATAGACATTCTAGTAATTATAGTATTTGACTCAGTGACTTAGGACTGAAGAACCATGGTGTATGTCCTGTTGTCTGAGTGCTAGGGAGCTTAGTAGGAAGGAATCTTGACAGTGGTGGTGGTTTTCGGAAAGCCTGCAGAAACCACCATTTCTGCTTACTACAACACTAGTCTTGCTATGTTGCTCTTGTCCTGGTAGAAGCCTGACTTGGCTTGTGGAGTTATGCCAGCTAGAACTTATCTGTAGATAATTATGGTCAATAAACTTACTTCAGGTGGTTTCTTGGTAGAATCCTAGAATCTGAGTTGGAAGGGACCTCAGGAGGTCATCTAGTCCAACCCCCTGCTTAAAGCAGGACCAATCCCATTTTTGCCTCATATCCCTAAATGGCCCCCACAAGGATTGAACTCACAACACTGGGTTTAGCAGGCCAATGCTCAAACCACTGAGCTATCCCTCCCTCTGGGCATCCCAAGCCCACTATAATGACTATATGCTGTGAACTCCTAGCATGGAAACTGCTGTTCCTATGCTACCTCCCGAGTGCTAAAGCAGACAGTATTTCTCTACTGGGCTTAGCCTGCAGACTGGCAGACTTTAATGTATCTTTTTCTAAAGTCAGCCACAGAATTTGTTGGTCCTGTACAGAAAACACCACTTCATCCTTTTTCTTCCCCCTCTCCTCCCCCTCCCCAATATGTTGGCTTTTTCACTGCTTGTAGCTGTTTCAAAGGTAGAGGCCAGCCTAGCAAGTTTGAATCCTGCAGAGGGGGTTACTCCTGGGGGAATTCTGCAGCACTGTGCATGTGCAGAAATTGTCCCCCTCAGATTTCTTTGCTTCCCCACAGAAAAATGACTTTCTGATGGGGAAGCAAAGGAAAGCCACAAGAGCGGCCATGCGACCCTCCCCAGCAGTATGTTTCGTGTGTCCAGGGCAGCCACCAGAGAGAGAAATCACCATGGGGCAGGACTGGGGAAGGCCCAAGTCCCAACCAGCTACACCTGGATCCCCACCCCACTCTAGCATCTAGATGCCCCCACTACACAGATACAGTCTGAGATCTCAGTGATCTCTCACCTCTGGCAGTGGCCTGTGCTCCTCGGTGTCATGCTGGAGCCCCCATATTTATTTGGCAATGTTTGCAGAATTTTAAAATATTGTGTGCAGAATTTTGTATTGTGTTGGGCACAGAATGCCCTAGGAGTAGAGGCTTGGGAATGCTTTGAAGCATGGGCCTTGCATTGCTCTCTAGCAAACCCTTCTGGATGACTTAAGGGGTGGTGGTGGTTACACTAGCAGGGAGTGGGTTGCTACAATGTAGGGCTGTTGGAAGGAGAAAATATTGAAGACTTATTGGAGGGAGTGAGGGGAACGGTGACAGGAAAGCAAAGTAGGAATAGTTTCAGTATCCCATTACCCAGTATCTCAGTTCAGATAACAATTAAGGATGTTGAAGGTTTCCTTTGGCTCTGGAGAAGTTGTAAGAATTAGCAGCTCACTAAGTGTGATTCTTCTCCTGTGTCATCCTGCCTTCTTCCTGGGTCTGCCTCTTACCTAAGTTCTACATCTCTGGATATCGGGAATAATGGCTACACAAACATAGGAACAGTTTTACAAGACATGCTGGTATATTAGTAGTTAGGATTTAGCTCTTAGGGAATAGCAGATTCTCAGGCCTTGATCCTCACTGAAGCTAATAAAACTCTCTTCCAAGCCTAAAGAACACCTGAATGACTTAAGAGCATAAGTCCTATTGGAAGTGCTTCTAAGACACTTAGGTGCTTCTGAAAATCCCACCCAGATTTTGATCCTTTAAATGTGGGACAATAAAAACTGATTTTTGTACATGAGATGAATATTGGTGAGTAAAGGAAAAGAAATTACAAGCTGTGAAACATTAACTCATGTGCTTTGATCTATTTCAGTTAACTGCCTGGTCAGATCATTCACTGATGCAGCTTTAAGTTGTGGTGTTGGCAAGAGGCCAAATGATTCTTGTTAGCTTATAGGAAATTATATCAAATCCATATCTGCATTAGTGTGTTGCACACTGCTCTATCCCAGCAGTAGGAAAGCTTTAAGTTCGTTGTACTTCCTATGAACAGAAGCAGCTCGTCTCAACAGGAGGTGACTTGAAAAAATTGTTCTGTGAATGATGCTTCCTTGCCTACCTCAGTGTTCCATGATAACTCTTAAGTTATTGCAAATGAATCCTTGAAACATTTTATCTGAGCTTTTTGAGGAATGGGCATTTTGGGTAAGGATCACTGTTTGGGTGTTACTGCAATACACACGATATAAAAGTGAGAAAGTCCCCGGTCAGTGCTAGATCTCCATTTTGCAAATGGAAGTCCATGCCCCAAAGATCTCGCGGTATAATTTTGAGTCCGGTAGGGGAGGCAAATAAGAGGGAAGGATAAGGAAAATAAGAGCATGCAGTTACATAGTTTAGCTCTTGGTTCCAGATGCTTCCAGATTATCAAAGCTTTTAAAATAAATTTTCTACCCCTGACTAATGGCTGTTTCATGGCTTTAATTGGTTCCCTGATTTCTTCTAAACATAGAAGTGGGATTTGGGGGAGGAGAGAGTGGTGGCCTCGAAGATTAACTCACATGAGAAGTTCCATGCTCCCCTTTATGCTGGGAAGGAATCATGTGCATGCTTATGGGACAAGCAGCGAAATGGCCATTCAAGGCTAGTATAATCGGTAGAGCAATTGGGCGGGTGCAGCATAACAGGAGCAGATGCGTATGGAGGGACAGAGTTGTAAAGGGTGTTGAAGATGCAGACAAGTTTTAACTTGGTGCAGTGCCAGTGGAGGGATTGGAAGTGGGGGGTGACATAGCTTCATAAAAGAGTAGGTTTGGAAGGGACCTTGAGGTCATCTAGCCCATCTGCCTCAGCGAGAGGGGGACCAAGTAAACCTAGACCATCCTGGACACACGTTTGTCTAACCTGTCATTAAAAATCTCCACCAAGGGGGATTCCATAACCTCCCTTGGTAACCTGTTCCTGTACTTAACTGTCCTTATAGTTAGAAGGTTTTTCCTACTATCTAATCTGAGTATCCAGCATGGCCAATGACAGGCTGGAAGAGGAGTTAGCATGGACTCTTGAGCTTCTTCCAGATACTATGGTGAAATGTAATGACATCGGTGTGTGTCTGAAGTTGCTTCTCCTCAACAAGGGATAGGTGCATAGGTGAGCCTTCCAGAGATCCCTTGGGGGTAGTTTTGGCTCCATAACTTTAGGAGAAAGAGGAAGGTAGGATTCTTTTTTTCCAAAACTAAAAATCAAGATTGTTCTTCGGGTGTAAACCTTCCTTCGCATTCTTTCAAACCAAGACTCTGCCATGTGTTGTGTAAATGCCTGAGGACCCGAAAGTGAAATTGAGCATGTTCTGATTGTCTAAGCAGAGTTAAATGGAAATGACGAAAAGGTAACTAGACTCAAAATTCCTACAGTTCTGAAAATCGGTGGCAAAGGTTACTTAATTAGGAAAACATCAGAGAGGTTAAAAATGGCTATTAGTGTCCATAACCGCAGCCAGTGGGAGCTGCAGAGCTGGCGCTCTGGGTGGAGGCAGCGCACAGAGCTGCCTGGCCACACCTCCACCTAGCAGCTGAGCAAGGGGGATGTCTCTGCTTTGCGGAGCCCCCCAGTTAAGCACCACCCAGCACCCCTTCATCCTATCCCATGCCCCTTCCCCAAATCACACCCAAATTCTGCTACTGAGGTGTGGGGGCCCAGGACTGCCCCAGCAGTGGCCGAATCTCCCTGGTGCAGGGGCTGCCTGCAGTTGTGGTGGTCATGGAATCCGTTATCTCGGTAATTAAGGCTGCAAGTTTATTATGACTGATGTGTGTTTGCATCAGGTGTGACCTTATGTTGATTGGCTATGAGGTAGGCTGGATCTCGAATGCTGCACATTCTATCAATGCTGACAATTCTGAAGGGTATTCTTCAGCTTTCTGGGGTGCCCAGCATCTGTTTGATAGACTGGAGGAGTTTGGGAAGTGGTGTGAGAGAGTTTGTGAACTTCTTTGGTTGAGAAGTGCAGTGAATTGTGCTCAGGAAATCCAGCATTCACTCTGCCTTCCCTTTGTCAGATAGCTTTGAGATCTCCTTAGGCAAGATGCTTCTCTTCCTCTAGGATCTTCTTGATCAGGATTAGTATAATAAATTTAATACAAAACTGAGCACATCCGAGTGCTGTAGAATATAGACCGTGTTGTTCACGGTGACCCCACTGAACTACAGCTCTCGCGTATGAGTAGAGTATAGACCGTACTGTTCACGGTGATCCCACTGAACTAAAGCTCTCGCGTCTGAGTAGAGTATAGACCGTGTTGTTCACGGTGACCCCATTGAACTAAAGCTCTCGCGTCTGAGCACTAACGATTGAATTTTTGCTGCTTACAGGTACAAGTCCAGGTCCAGCAGTCCCCGCAACAGGTCTCTGCCCAGCAGCTTTCCCCCCAGCTCACTGTCCACCAAGCCTCAGAGCAGCCAATCCAGGTCCAAGTTCAGATCCAAGGCCAGGCACAGCAGCAGGCGTCCCAGACAATACAGAGTCCGTCTCTTCAGAGCCCGTCTCAGCTGCAAGCGGCTCAGATTCAGGTGCAGCATGTACAGACTGCCCAGCAGATCCAGGCCACGGAGATCCAGGAGGAGCACCTGCAGCACCAGCAGATCCAGGCCCAGCTTGTGTCTGGACAGGCCATTGCTGGTGGCCAGCAGATCCAGATCCAGACCGTTGGGGCACTGTCCCCTCCGCCTTCTCAGCAGGGCTCACCGCGGGAAGGCGAACGGCGGATCAGCACTGCTAGTGTCCTTCAGCCAGTGAAGAAGCGTAAAGTAGATATGCCTATTACTGTGTCCTATGCTATTTCCGGGCAGCCAGTTGCCACGGTGTTGGCCATTCCTCAAGGCCAGCAGCAGAGTTATGTATCTTTAAGGCCGGACTTATTAACAGTGGACAGTGCCCACCTATACAGTGCCACTGGGACCATTACTAGCCCCACTGGAGAGACTTGGACCATCCCTGTTTACTCAGCTCAGCCACGTGGTGACCTTCAGCAGCAAAATATAACCCACATCGCCATCCCCCAGGAGGCCTACAATGCTGTCCACGTCAGCGGCTCGCCGACAACACTGGCTGCTGTGAAGCTGGAGGATGACAAGGATAAGATGGTGGGAGGTGCATCTGTAGTGAAAAACTCCCAGGAGGAAGTGGTGCAAACTATCGCAAACTCGCTCTTTCCAGCACAGTTCATGAATGGCAACATCCACATTCCAGTGGCAGTGCAGGCCGTGGCAGGGACATACCAGAACACAGCTCAGACGGTGCACATATGGGACCCGCAGCAGCAACAGCAGCCCACGCCCCAAGAGCAGGGGCAGCAGCAGCTACAAGTGACTTGTTCTGTGAGTAAAACTGCTTCTGTTATGCCTGCCCTTGATTTTAATGACCTGTTGATGGTTTGGGAAGAGAGATGCTGTCTGTTGGGTATCCTGTGCTTCATAGGAGCCTTCTAAGTACTGTATGTGTGTCTACATTCCAATAATCTACACATGACCCTGAGCATTTCGCCAGTCCCCAGCTGTGCATTTGTGTCATGTCAGTCACTTCGGACAGGGGCATGATTATGCAGGGCAAGATCAGAAGATGAAACTGCTTTTCTGGCCTGTAGTGTAAATGAGGCAGTATACTTGTAGGAAATTTTTTTTAATAACAGGTATTCTTCAATACTCTCCGGTGCTGAGTTAATGTTCTGAGTTGTTCTGGTCACTCTATTGGAATAGTTAGAGCCCTCCCTAGTGCAACTAATGTGCTGCACCGGGTGCTAGTCACTTTGAATCACTCTGCTCAGAGTAGCAGGGGACACCTGACCGAGAACAGAGGGTTTGGCAGCTGGTCAGCTGACGGAACATTTCTCACTGATTATCAGATGTACCAGTCTCTGTCTTCCACCATGTCCTGTTTCTAGTAAATGCCTGGTGTGGAGGAATACAGACATAATATGAATGAGAACTGGAAACTAATTTAAACAGCATCTTTTTTTTTTTTTTTTTTTTTTTAAGAGTGCTTGGTGTACACAATGGCTAAATATATTGGCTTTACAGGGAAATAACTTGGGGGCAAACCTTCTTAAAACAATGTTACATTTTAGCTTTTTTTTAAATTTCATAAACCCTTTTGTATGTAAAGGTCTGTTACTACACGCATACAGGCAACTCTGATCACTGTGCTAGGCCACAAGAACAAGAAAGTGACTAGTATATCACCCACTAAATTGCAAAACACTTGCCCCAAAATCCACCAGCATAAATGTTTCCAGAGAAAAGATTTTTAAAATTGACAATGCTAGTAACAAAAGCAAGGAAGCATTATTTAAAAAAAAAAGTAAACTTGACTGCAACTGTAGTTCCATAATGCAGGCGACGGTGGGAGTATCCCTTCTTGCTAGGTATCAGACTAGTAGCCATATGCCTCTGTGGTTTTTGTAGGATGAAATCCAGGCTCTATTGAAATAAATGGGAGTTCTTCCACTCCATTGCAGTGGAGCTAGGATTTCACCTGTAGGTTTTAAGGTCAGAAGGAATAACTTTAATCCTTATCTGACCTCCTGCATAACACAGGCCATATAATTTCACCAGGTGATTCCTATCTCCGTCTTATAACTTTTGGTTGAGGTAGAGTATCTTTTTAAAAGGATATCCGGTCACATCGCTTAGTAAGTTCTAGTGGTTAATTACCCTCATTAAAAGCTGCCTTATTTTGGTCTAAATTTGTTTAGCTTCAGCTTCTATGTTCTGCCTTCACCTGCTAGATTACAGAGCCCTGTGATATCAGATCTCCCCAGCCTGCCATGTAGGTACTTTAGACTATGATCAAGTCACCTCTTAACCTTCTCTTGGAGAAACTAGATAGGTTGAGCTGTTAACCTCTCCCTGTAAGGCAAATGTTTCCAGACCTCTGGTCATTCTTGTAGCTCTCTTCTGAACTCGGTTCTATTTGTTGACATTTTTTGGAGGTGTGAACCCAAGAACTGGAAGCAATATTTCACTAATGGTTTGATATGCCGTCCCCCCACCCCCCTCCACTCCCCACCCAATCCATCTAGCTGATGGTTATGGGGGCAGGTATGTTGTCCACGAGCAAGGAAAAGTAGCATGTCAATCCGTTCACGGCACTTGAACCTGCGTCTTACCCCAGCCTGATTACCAGCCCTCAGACAGTGATTGTGAGGCACTCACAGGAAGATAGCCAGTGCTCTTCTTCTGCTAGTGGCAGTGAAAGCTTTGTCATTTTATGGGGAGCCAAGCACACTGCATTCAAGAGGAGTCAGTCTGCAAATGTGGGGCCATGCAGCTCAGTTTTTCCCCAAGACAGTTTTTGTCAAGTTAAGCTTCATCCTTGTCTGCCCTAATGGTGAAAGCAGAGCCCCTTCAATGAAAGGACGTGGTCTCAGATTCTGCCCTAGCACCACTTTCTGTAATCTACGTGCTGTTGTCTAAACAGCAGCTGGCGGGTGTTGCAGGAGGGCTGACACTGGGCTGCACTCAGTCTGTGTCTAAAAACTCATCTGAGGCTATTGCAGGGTTTGTGCCTTTAGCAGACTTGCTCTTCGTGTGTCGGTAATGCTGTGGATTTCTCCCTTGTAAACCTTGTCTTCACTGTAGTTCTGTGGGGCTTCAGCAGAAGGAGACTTCCAAAGGAAACTACTTCTACAAACAGAGTGATTTTTATTTTATTTTTGGTGATAACATATCAAGCAATTTATTATCTTAATTGTAGAAGCTCTTCCATTTTTGGGGTGTGCGTGTGGCTCCCCTTTGGTTAACTTGCCTTTTCCCTTTTCTAATAGGAGTGGAGGTGAAAAGGGGGCCCCCTATCTGCTAAGAATCCCTCACTTGTAAATTTTCACGGTAAATGAGATGCGCATACAGGCCATAGTCAAATGAACAATTAAAGCTTTATCTTAATCCCATTAGCTTTCAGTTCAAGTAAATACAAAAGCTCTGTATGAAGAAGAGGAAGACGTGTAGAAGGGGATTAAGTGTATCACTTCCTGTACTGATTGTAAACCACTGGCCAGCTTGCATAGGTCGTGCTGGATGAACAGGTTGGAGTGACTGACCGCACAGAGGGCACCATATTGTGGAATAATGTCTGCAGCTTGAGGTGACAAAGCCTTGACTCTGGGGCCCTCTTGTCAAGGGAAGGCTCCTCTTGCAGTGCGTTTGTTAAACTTCCCAATAGATCCTGTGACGTTTTCCAGAACACTTGCCTGGATTAGCAACTCGTTGTTGGGATCAGTATACTGAATTGATTACATTGACTGGAATTTTAGTATTGGTTGTTTGCGCAGTCAATAAGTATGAAAAAACGATTCATAAGGTAACACTATGCAATTCTGAGACCATATTAAAGGTGGTAGATATCACTATGTAGATTGCATGGTATCTCTGTTCTCTAGCTGCTCCTTCATTTAAACAGGTGAAATGGACATTTACAAGCATCCTATCCTTTCAGGATAAGGATGGAGTAGACTGTCAACACCATCCCACAATGTGCATATATGTTGTAACATACCCAGAGGCTGGTTTATCTAATGGTATGTTGCTCACCTGGGATTATAACAGTTACAACTGTTGTTTTTGTGTTAATTGCTTCAGAATAAAGAGTCCATTGTGAGTAGCCCTTCTTAGAGTAGGATGAGCCACCTTGTCTTTAAACTGCAGTGTTGGTACAAGTGCCATTTATGAAAGTACATTTATTAGCGTAATTGCCATTGACTCTACTGGAAACTGTAGAACACAGCAGGTAAAACAGAGCGAAGATATTCTTCTGAGAGAATAAATTTACATTTTTCTTTAAAAGAAGTGTTGCCATCATGCTACAAGAATCAGAGAGGTAGCCGTGTTAGTCTGGAATAGCAGAGGTAACAAAGTCCTGTGGCACCTTAAAGACTAACTATAAAGTTTTGAAGCATGAGCTTTCGTGGGCTAATACCCACTTCGTCGGATGCAAGCAGTGGAATTGCTTGCATCCGACGAAGTGGGTATTAGCCCACGAAAGCTCATGCTTCAAAACTTTATAGTTAGTCTTTAAGGTGCCACAGGACTTTGTTACATCATGCTACAGTCTCCCACTAGAGGGCAGCCTTCTCTCGCTCCGCTCTATGTACTCTATCTAATACAATGGGCTTTGAAACACTGTTCAAGCTAACTTTCCACTGTCAACCAGGGAAAAGGTGATGAAGCTAAAGGGACCTGATAAATCAATAGATTCACCAATTCTATTCATGAATAGAGGAAAAAAATTACTCAGAGGATGTGTCCTGTCAAGTTCTTTGCCTCTGTGTGCCTGCGTAAGTAAAATAAATCGTCTTCATGATCTGGATGAATGGCTGGGAACACTTTTGGGAAATTTTGCAATCCTGGATTAAACTACTCACGTGGAATGGACTGGAGACTTTTCAAAATACATTTCCACTCCCGGCAGGTATCTTGTCTTGGGATCAGAGAATATTTTGGATTGTTCATGCATGATCACTGATATGACACTAAAGTCTTCCTTTTAGGTTTATATACCATGCCTGTCACTGAGAGATGAGTGAGTTACTATTCATCATGGCAACATTTACTACTGGGAGTGGGGAGGTGGTGCTACAAGACAAGAAAAATGAGGCAGCAAAGAAATGTCCTGTTTTGGCTGACGTATTGCATCTCCAGGGAAATGTGACTCGAAATGATTCTCTTTCACAGGCTCAAACTGTTCAGGTGGCTGAAGTGGAGCCACAACCACAGTCTCAGCCTTCACCTGAACTCCTGCTTCCAAACTCTCTGAAGCCAGAAGAAGGGCTGGAAGTGTGGAAAAGCTGGGCACAGACCAAGAATGCCGAGCTGGAAAAGGAGTCTCAGAACAGGCTAGCCCCTATTGGCAGTAAGTCTCCTGGGAGGGAGTTATCTGGCATGGTTTCATCACTAGACATTTGGTGTCAAGTAGGGATCAGGTAGCAAATGAAACAAGATTACACTTCAGATTAGAGCTACCTATCTAAGATCAAAATCTCTCTCAAACTTTCCATCTACTGTGATTTCAAGGATCATTTTTCTGTTCAGCAGAACCACTGCAATATTCCATCCCTTTTGTTAGGAAAACTCCCTCCTGGTTTGAGTGGTGGTTGTAGTTTGAGATCTCCAGTTCAGTTTGTCAGTGTAATGGTTAGTTGGCAGACTTGAACTTCTGTATCTATAAAACTTTAAAGGATAATATTATTGTCAAGTATTTTCCCCTAGTTTTGTTATATATTTTAATTTTCACGGTTGTAAGAAATCCCGGGGGGTACAACCTGTAATTATTTAGTGACAGTAGGCATTGAGATTCAAAAAATCACTTTACAACTGTTAAGCACACATTGTCAATGTTACATATTAAAGCAAACACAAATAAATATCCTCAAATTAAACTCAGTGTATGAATGCTGCTTACCTGTAAATTTCAATGATTATCGATAGAAATATGTTTTCATTAGTTTGCCTGTGTATAGTGAAATCAACATTTACCAAATAAAAATCTAATCCTTCCAAGCCTAAGACTGATTAGTCTTTGCTAACTGCATCATGAAACATTCCAAGAAGTATTTGTGTTCCATATGGAGCTACTAGCTAATGAACAGAGTTTGGCCGCAGAAAAGGCCGTGTAGGACTGTGATGGATGAGTGCCAGTTACAGGAACAAAATAGCCCCATATATCAGCTACTTAATGAATCCGCAGATGCTGTTATGGGTTTGTTCTGGCTTTCCCATTGCTGCAGGGGGAAAAATGTTTCATTGCAGATGGTCTCCATATAGAATGAGTGGTGGTGCTGGTGTCCGTTTTTTCTCCATGTCTTTCCCTGCTTCTCTGAATTGATTTATGAATGCTTGAGGTCTCCATTGCTCCTGCTGTTGATCTTGTGGTGGGGAATCTGAGGTGCTAAAGGAGCTGTTTGGAAGTGGGGGAGAGCACATTGGGAGGGAGGGATGGACAGTAGTGAATTGGAAGATTATGCTTAGAGAAAACAGTCTGCTGGGTTGGTGTGGTTTTTTTAAAAGCAAATTCATCATGACATTTTGGTTTGCAGGACGCCAGCTGCTGAGATTCCAGGAAGATCTCATCTCCTCTGCTGTGGCTGAGTTGAATTATGGGCTGTGCTTGATGACACGAGAAGCTCGCAATGGTGAAGGCGAACCGTACGATCCAGATGTACTCTACTATATCTTCCTGTGTATTCAGAAGGTAAGAGGGGGAAGCCCTCCTCTCATTTTATGTCGTGCGCAAACAACAAAACTGTGCATATGCTCTGATCAGTGTTTGTAGATAGCTTGCTCTGTGTAAGACTTAGAATGAGGGTGGCACTTGCTATTAATATCAAGCTCTGCAGCTTTGTTTTATATATGGAAAAGGGAATGAATTTGGGAAACCTCTCGTGTTTGACGGAACATGCAGCTTCAAGAGCGGACACTTTGAGAGGATTTTAAAAAGGATACTAGCATGCAATTAGAAACAAGATAGTTGCTATTAACTGAATTAAATGTGGTGAGATTGGGAAAGATTTTTTTTAAGCAAAATGTAATGCTCTGGATTGAGAATGTCCTGCTTAAAATCAGTGTTTCAGCTTTGACCTGCCTGAAATGTGAATGGAGGCCTATTACTTGGTGTAGAGAAGAGAGAATCTGGGTTTGCAACAGCATTTTCTTTATTCAGTAAAGTGAGAGGATATATGTACACCAGTGCACGCAGGGCAATAATTGAAATGTAAAATTTCAAATAAACTCCCCCTTTTGTAAATAAAAAGATGAGGGACAACCAACTTGGCTTTTAAGGGCTTGTCTTCACTTGAGCCGGCAGGGATCGATCTTTTGGTGATCGATTTATCTCGTTAAGACGCAATAAATCGATCACCAGCAGTTCCCCCGTCGACTCCGGAAGTCCAGCTCCTGAAGAGGCGCAAGCTGGAGTCGACGGGGGACCGCGCCGCCGACCGCCACCGCTGTGAGGATGGGAGGTAAGTCGGCTGTAGAGACGTACGTAGCTGAAATTGCGTATCTACAGTCGATTTCCCCCCCTAGTGGAGACCAGCCCTTAAGACTCTTCCTCCTCTTTAAAAGCGACAGAATCCTGTGGCACCCTATAGGCTAACAAATGTATTGCAGCGTAAGCTTTCTTGGGCTAACACTTTGTCGGATGTAATTCATGGGGATTAGCCCATGAAAGCTTATGCTCAAATATGTATGTTAGTCTGTAAGGTGCCACAGGATTCTTAGTCTGGATCTGCAAAAATGACACACGGCTACCCCTCTGATTCCTCTTCTTTGTTATCCACTCATGCAGCAGTAATTATGATTGTTCCTGGTGCACTGTCATCAGTACGGGGGTATTTGTAGTCTCCCAGGTGTACTCTGTGAAACCTCTCCAGCAAACAGTGACTAGTCAGCAAGGCAGGAAATACATAAACCTGACTAGTGTCTGGGTCTTGAGCCTCGGAGGGAGCTCATTGCATCCCAGAGAGAGGTCCTCTGACAGGAGCTTGCTTGCTGCCATTCTATCGGACTGTGTTGTGAATGTCTTTTGCAGTATCTCTTTGAAAACGGACGAGTAGATGACATTTTCTCAGATCTCTATTATATACGGTTTACCGAGTGGCTACATGAAGTTCTCAAGGATGTACAGCCCCGGGTCACCCCTCTTGGTAAGTGCCTTTTCTCTGCTTTAGGAAGAGGCCTCTGACATGCTGGTGTAGGGGTGGGATGCAAATGAGCTTTAAGCTTGCAGGTGTTGTCTTTTGGAAAGCTGTGACTAGAACAGAGGTAAGCAAACTGCAGCCTGGGGGCCACATCCGGCCCTCCAGACGTTTTAATCTGTCCCTCAAACTCCCCCTGGGAAGCGGAGTCTGGGGCTTGCCTCACTCCAGCCAGGGAGCAGGGTTGGGGCATTATCCCACTCCACATGGCTCCCAGAAGCAGCGGCACGTCCCCACTCCGACTCTTACACGTGGGGCAGCCAGGGGACTCTGCACGCTGCCCCCACCCTAAGTGCCACCCCTGGAGCTCCCATTGGCCAGGATCCGCAGCCAATAGCAGCTAAAGGGGTGGAGCCTGTGCACAGAGCCACCTGGCTGCACCTCCGCACCTGGCTGCAGCCGGGGGTGGGAACATGCCGCTGTATCTGGGAGTGGCTTGAGATAAGCTACGCACTGAGCTTGCCCCCTGCCCTAGCCCTGATCCCCCTCCCAACCTCCGAACCCCTCGTTCCCAGCCCGGAGCACCCTCCTGCACCCCCAACTCCTCAGCCCCACCCCATAGCCTAACCCCCAATTTCAGGAGCATTCATGGCCTATCATACAATTTCCATACCCAGATGTGGCCCTCGGGCCAAAAGTTTGGCCACCCCTGGACTAGAAACGCTTGAGCAGAGGAGCATCCCTTAACTTTCACTGAACTGGGGAGGGAAGTTCTCCAGAGCCTGCAATAAGTAAAAATATTTCAGAGGGTTTTGTGCACCAGACTCCAGTCCTGACTTCTGTTTTAAGGGTTTAGTTAGGCTTGATTCTGTGCACCATTCAACTTACTCTTCAAGGGGTTCTGAGGATGTTTGTTCTGAGGACGTTTGGAGTGTGAGGTTGATGCCCCCTCTAAGGAATGCACAAATTGTTGATTAAAGATGGATTCCGAAATGGCAGGTGAAATTTCATGTTGATAAAATAATGCACATTGGAAAACAAAATCCCAACTACACATACAGAATAAGTGGTAACAGCTAATTTAGACCCTGAGAGAGATCTTTGAGTCATTGTGGGTAGTTCTCTGAAAACATCTGCTTTAATGTGCAGCAGAGTCAAAAAAGCAAACAATGTTGGGAATCATTAAGAAAGGGATAGATGAGAAGACAGAAAATATGATATTGCTGCTATATAAATTCTTGGTATGCCCATGTCTTGACTACTGCATGCCGATGTGGTTGCCCATATCTCCAAAAAAGACACATTGGAATTGGAAAATGTTCAGAAAAGGGTGACTAATGATTAGAGGTATGGAATAGTTTCCTTATGAGGAGAGGTTAATAGGATTGGAACTTTTCAGCTTGGAAAAGGAACAACTAAGGAGGGATATGATAGAGGTCTGTAAAATCATGACTGGTGTGGAGAAAGTAGATAAGTGTTGTTTACTCCTTCTCAACACAAGAACTAGGGGGTCACTAAATGAAATTAATGGGCAGCAAGTTTAAAACAAATAAAAAGGAAGTATTTCTTCACACAACACAGTCAACCTGTGGAACTCCTTGCCAGAGGATGTTAAGGCCAAGACTGTAACAGGGTTCAAAAAAGAACTAGGTAAGTTCATGGAGAATAAGTCGATCAATGGCTATTAGCCAGGATGGGCAAGGATGGTGTACCTAGCCTCGTTTGCCAGGAGCTGGGAATGGGCAACGGAGTGGATCATTGGATGATTCCCTGTTCTGTTCATTCCCTCTGGGGCAGCTGGCATTGGTCACTGTCAGAAGACAGAATACTGGACTAGATGGACCTTTGGTCTGGCCATTATGATGTTCTAATCCTACCTCCTAGTGGCTTACCATTGGTGTCCATGAGGCAAGTGATTGATTGGAATTGGCAGTGCATTTTGCTTTGTGTTCTGTGCAACTGATGAGAGACTACAGCAGCTTCATGGTAAAACCAGAGATTTTCCCAAAGGTTTGGCTTGTTCTGAAGCAGAGTGCATTCTGGAATCCATTTGTGGGTGCTTTTCAGCAGAGTGTTGGAGATTTTGCAGCCAAAAACTTCTAAACATTAAACCCTTCATTCAGAGTAGGGTTGGGGTCTGTGTGGGCTTTACTGAGTACATGTGAGTGTCTGATAAAGGAACAGACCTTGCATAAAGAAGTTATGCTGTTGCTGCAGTAGGTAAGATTACATCTGATCACATTTTCAGGGGACAGAAATCATTTCTTTTCAGATTTTTATTCCCCTTGCTCTTAGTTTGATCTGATCATCTGTCAATCCGTCTTGCATTTGTGTTCAGATACTTCTGCTTAAGTAGTGTGATGGGTTTCAGATCCTTTTTTTCCCCTCTGCCTGTTTGATTTATGCTTTGTTCTGTGCCATGACATGAACTCTGGGTTCATACTGTTTGTTGTGTTGCTGTGTATCTAGGTGTTTGAATTGTAGAATTACTCTTCTGCACAAGGGAAAATCAAGAATACACGCATCCAAATAGTGGGAGATCCTGTACATTGACTGAAGGTGCACATAGGGCCAACAGCTCAACTTGTTCCATTCCATCAGCTTGCTCATTCTTGCTTATTAAAGGTTGATCTCAAAATGAGCAACTGTGAAATGGGAGGAAAAATCTTTCCTTCCCCAAGGAATCTTTCTCTAGTGTGTGTCCCTGAAAGTGCCTCTTGTGTTCATATTGTTACTACATGGGTCGGTGATGCTGACTTCTGATTGTTGCAGGTTATGTCCTGCCCAGCCATGTCACAGAAGAGATGCTGTGGGAGTGCAAGCAGCTGGGAGCTCACTCCCCCTCCACCTTGCTCACTACACTGATGTTTTTTAACACAAAGTAAGTATTTGGGGCAGTTAAAAGCCAAGGAACTTCCAGCCTCCTTGACAGAACTGACAGGAAAGTGTATTGGACTCCGATGTGGTCACTGCTTTTTAATGGGTAGGGACATGGGAGCATATCCCAGAGCAGTTCTTTATACAAGAAAATACATGCAGTAAAACAAGGAAGTGAGCTAACAAAGAGAACCTGGATGTGTTCTGCTGCTCAGAATACCACCTGACAAACCCTGGCTGGACTTCACTGCCAGGTGAGAGGCTAAGTAAGGCTTTGTTTTCCCCATAAATGTCCTGTGTTGTCTTCTCGCTGCTCAGGTACTTCCTCTTGAAAACGGTTGACCAGCATATGAAGTTGGCCTTCTCCAAGGTCTTGAGGCAAACCAAGAAGAACCCTTCCAATCCCAAGGATAAGAGCACGAGTATCCGGTATCTGAAGGCACTTGGCATACACCAGACAGGCCAGAAAGGTAGAGTGTACGTGAGGAGAGAAGAAGCAAGCCTTCTTGAGAATGTCTGGGGTTGACTGACCTGGTCTGTTTGTACTAGTCTTGCAAAGAGACTTTCAGGTGGGCTGCGAGAGCATAAAATCCTCTCCCCAGTAGCTCGGTGGTCAGAGATAAAACACGTCTGTGTTCTGTGAGTGCATGATGCCTTCTGACCTAGGGTTGAGTGGCTGATAGCTGATCCTTTTTATCTGCGCACACAGGCCTACCAGCAGAAGGGTTGGGGATTGGTTTCCAGTTCCACTCTCCCAGGCAGAGGCACTGTTGTGATGCAAGGAGAGAACTAGGAATGGAGCCTTGTTCTTGTCTCTCAGTGGAATCACTTGACTCCTGGGAACATGCGTGTAGTTTAGAGGTAGGACCCAGGCTGTTGACCCAGGCTTCCACTGGCTCAGGTACTGGTGTTTCATTTAAGCAGACTTCCTGCCTTTCAGGCGTTCTAGAGATGTTGGGTTAATGAGTGGGTCTTGGTGATAAAGCAGATAGCCAAAAGCAATACCTGGAGGTTTCTGGCTGCTGACAAGTGAGCTGTGCTTTGGGGCAGCGATCTGGCTCCTTTTACATTTCCTGCAGTCGGTAACTCATGAGGTGGTGTGTGATGACATAGGATTTGCAAACATTTGGACTGCTTGACATTGCTAATTTTTGCTTATTATCTCCTCCTCTTCTTCTACAAACCATTTCCTGTGCTTAGTTTGACACCCTGTGGTTTTTTTGGGGGGGGTTGGTTTGCAGTTACAGATGACATGTATGCAGAGCAGACTGAGAATCCAGAGAACCCCCTGCGGTGCCCCATAAAGCTCTATGACTTCTACCTCTTCAAATGGTGAGAACTCCTGTCTCTTGGGGGTGCTTCTCTTCTCTAAATGTGTATCTAGACTGCCTTTGATAGCTGCAGAACGAGAGCTAATTTTCTTTGCGACAGTATTTCTCTCTCCTTAATAGCGGTACGGTTTGTGTAAGGTTAAATACATTCACTATCTAAGGGACTTCAGGAGGAGGTGCATGCCCCTAATAGACAGCAAACTGGTCCAGAGTTGCATTAAAAAAAATTCACTAAAATCCTGTTTGGCTAGATCCTGAAGTGTAAATTGTGGTAAGTGTTAATCCCAGGGTTTACGTGGGACATTGGGCGTCAAATCAGTTGAGCTCATGCAGTGGTCCCTTAGCCCCCGGGTGCATGCACTGACCGCACATCTGCTTTGGATGAGGTGTTGGAGCCATCCAGGTGGTAGCAGCCATAAAAATGGAATTTTTTTGAATATTCGAGATGAGAGGTCTCTTAGTAGCTGAATTTGTGTACGCTTCCCTTATGGCAGTGTTTCTCAAATAGTGGGGCGCACCCCCCAGGGGGGGCGCGAGGCTCCGTAAAGGGGGGCTCATTGCGCCATGCGCCGCTTGGAGCGGAACATGCTGCCCACGCGGGGCAGTGCGCGCTCGGGGCAGGCGCGGGCCAGCGAGCCGAGCGCGGCGCGGCGCAGCCTCACCGTATAGCCCTGCGGCTTGCTGGGCTGCCGCGGCTCCGCCACCACGGCAGCATCGCCCCGCCAGCCCGCCTGCGGGCCCCGCGCAGCGCACGGCCCGGCGCAGAGCCGCGCTCAGTCACCGGCCGGCCGGGCGCGCATCCCCCGGGCGAGGCGCCCCCGCCTCCCGCCTGCCATCCTGGCCGGGCGCGCCGGGCCGCTGCGCCCTAGATATAGGCTGGCGCCCGGCAGGGGCGGCGCCGGCGAGGGGCGGAGAGGAGCGGGGGGGCGCGAAATGTTTTCTTCCCCCTAGGGGGGGCACGACGGAAAAAAATTGAGAAGCACTGCCTTATGGACAGCACCACAACTAGCTTTACTGAGTGAAAATGGAGTCTGAGAAGAAAGCTGACTCTTAAAATGCTAAATGGTAACCTTTGCTACCCAAGTGAAAGCAGTTGAATCTTTCCTAGTAAATTATAGGTCAGGAGTGGGCAAACTTTTTGACCTGAGGGCCACATTGGGGGTTCAAAATTGTGTGGAGGGCCAGATAGGGAAGGCTATGCCTCCCCAAACAGCCTAGCTCTGCCCCCTATCCGACCCCCCCCAAGCCACACCCCCTGGGACTCCCTTGCCCTATCCAATGCCCTCGGCCCCCTTACCACGCTGCTGCTCTGGAGCCAGACACGCTGTTGTGCAGGAGGGAGACAGCGGGGGAGGAGCCGGAGCAGCCTCCCCAGCTAGAGCTCTGGAGCCAGTTAGGAGGAGCCCACGGGCTGGATCCAGCCCACAGGCTGTAGTTTGCCCACCCCTGATATAGGTCCATGTGATAACTGGAGGGCCCCTTTATTGTTAGCCTTGGCTTAGTCCAGTGGCTGAATGAATCAGTCAGTGCTCCCCTCTTTCCCCTAGCGGAGGACTGTCTAGGGCTGGGTGGGACCCATTGGCAGGAGAAGCTTGTCCTACCATTGCCCATAACTCTAACTGTCCAGACTCTCTTAGTCTTGCACCCTTCATCTGCCCAGTATTCACTGTAAGGATTTTTAAAGCCCCAGGGTGAATAGGGTGAGATTACCTGTTCCAGGACATGTTACTAGCCTGCCTGTTTGTTTGTTTCTGATTTTGTTCCCCCTTTGCAGCCCCCAGAGTGTGAAAGGCCGGAATGACACATTTTATTTAACTCCGGAGCCGGTGGTAGCCCCCAACAGCCCGATCTGGTATTCCATCCAGCCAATCAGCAGAGAGCAGATGGAGCAGATGCTCGCTCGGATCCTGGTGATACGAGAGATTCAGGAAGCTATTGCTGTGGCTAATGCCAGCACCATGCACTAAGGCATCCTTCCCAGCTCAGAAAGGGGTGGGGCGGGGCGGTGGGGGGATGACGAGCAAGGATAAATTGTACAGACTTTTACACTAAAGGAGATGCCTACGTTTTGTTTTTTATTGGTGTAGTTATGAAGCCCTTTTAGGCTTCTTCTGTTTAAAAGAATCTAAAAGGAAAACCTACCCAATGTGTATCCTACCAAACACACTGAGCTGTTAGAACCGTTGGAGGCTGCGTTTCTCACCAGCTCAGAGCTCTTGAAACTGCTGGTTGACTTTGGTTTTTTATGATGTAGAAAACAGAACATGAGCTACGGGATTGGCCTGGATGGCTGGGGCCTCTGACGCCTCCTCAGAGCACGTGCAGCCTGGAGAGCGCAGGGTGATGGACGGACCTGCTCAGCCAGCCGAGGAGAGGCAGGTGTCTCTCCTTTGTGCTCAGACATTCATTTGCTGTTGCCTGGGAGGAGGAGGAGAGAGTGAACTGCAATTATGATTTCTAAAAAACAATTTCTATTCAGACCTTTAAGTGACATTTTTAGATGTTAAAAGTAAAAAAAAAAAAAAAAAAAAAAAAAGCAACCTTTACCACACTCTTCTTTTTTGGCCTGACATTGAGGCCTTAACCCCTGAGGCTCCTGTGCCTGATGGAGTTCTTGTACCATACACTTGTGTATCATATAAAAATACCCCCCGTTTCTCTTATGTATTCTTACTCTAGTTGTTTATTAAGAATGACGAGCACGTCTTTTCAACATGCCATTGAACAGCGTGTCTTTATTTGGGAAAGAGCTGCAAGAGGGAGCATTTTAAAAAGATCAGTGTCATTGGGTTGTTCTCACCCCCCACATATGCTTTTCAGTGTGATTCCCCTGGACCCTTTTTCTCTCCCACCCCTCCAAAGTTTGAAGGTCTGAAGGAATTCACTCCTGTTAGGATGTCCGGGTCCTCCTTTCGTGTTGCACATTGGCTCAGCTTTTTTCTTCCGTGTCAGAACTCACCGTTGAGAGAAACCAGCTTGCGGATAGAACTTCAGCTGTCCGGCTAGGAACGTGGGATTTGCTATTTCACCAGATCAGCTTGTTGGTCCATCCAGAGCAGTGTCCTGTCAGCAGCAGAGGCCAGTGTGTGAGGTGTCAGGCCGGTGGCTAGAGGGCTAGGGAGAAGATGCTGTTCCGGCTGTGTAGATGGCTGGCTCATATTGGTGTCAGTTGTATAGTTTCAAGAGCCGTCGGGTCGTAATTCTTTTTTAAATCCGAGCCGTGGCACTTTCCTCACTGCATCTTCAATGGCTGCTCTATTTAGACAGCATCCCATTTCAGGTGGCTTCCAAAGAGAACAGATTGAACTCGGAGCTCACTCTAACGAGCCTTGAGGTTATTGAGCTACCCGCTTCTTGGAGATGAGGAGGTGACACTTCTTGAATCTGCCTTCCCCCCCTTCTCCCTCTTGCAGTCGTATAAATGGAAACTCCTCCGTTACTGGATGAGAGTCTTGAGGCTTTCATTTGTCGCCTCCCTGTTTACATTTGCAAGCAGGGTGTGTCCTCCCTCTGATCTGTACATGTACATACCCCTAAACCAGGACTACCCATAGTGTTACCTGCCCGTGGGTCCTCCTGTTTGAAGCGGAGGTATGCCTGGTGAAGACTTCCAGTTCTAGCATGTGATACTTGAGCTTGATGGAAGACACCTTGCATCAGAGTCAGAATGGAGATACGCCTGAGAATATGAAAATGAGGAGGGATTCGCCCCGAAGAGAACTCCTTAAAAGCATAATCTGGTAAGAAATGTTTGGGTCACTGCTGCAGGAAGTCATGCATCCCCTGTGCAGTGGGTTTGAGACTACCTTGCTCCCTCTGTTCCTTACCAACGTCAACACCCAGAGTGGGAATCTAAGCAAAGCCTACTGAGTGAGCTGAAATCCCACCTCAACGACTGCCCAGTTGGTGGTGGTCTCTGCTGATATTCTAGCCCCTGTGGGGACAGGTGGAGTGTAAAGCTGCCATGCCTGCCACTAAATGCAGCAGTTGGGAGGATCAGCAGCACTGTCTCTGGCAGGGAGGTGTCCATGTTGGTAACGTTTCTTGGTTTGGCCGATTTCCGATGTTCCAGTGACTGCAGTATTCTCCAGGCTCCCGTTTGATTGTTTAAGGCCATAGTTCTGGGCAAGGGAGCAGAGACGTGTGTTGTGCTAAGGGTTTCTGGGCCTGTATGGAGCTCATCTCTAGATCACTTGGGTAAACAGGTGGGAGCATCCTGCCTTCTGCACAGAAAGCAAGAGACCTGAGAAATCAGCCTGTTCATACTAAACACCCATACTCAAGTCACTGTGCCCTGGAATGCCACATAGGAAACTAAACGAAGCCTTCCCAGAGGTCAGAGTGTGCTCAGCCACTGTTAGCTAAATCTGAGAGCGGTATGAAAATGGAAGGTGACCTGGGTATTCTTTCCTCCGCCAAGTACTCCGTGGATGGAATGGTTTGATATGACTTCACATAACATTTTTGTGTAAGTATAAACTTGCCAAAGCTTGAAGCAATTTGGCAGACAGTGAAGATCCAGCAATGGACTAGCAAGGTTAGGATTGAGCTATACTGGCAAAGCTGTGTGATGAAGCTGGAGGCCATGTTGCTTAAAAATGTACTTGATTCTAATGTCTCTATTGCAGTTCATTTGCTACTGCAAAGAGCAAATGAATCAAAAAATGTAGCTGGTGGAGAGTCAAGTAATTCTTTAGGTCAGGATCTCCACTCGGCCTGGAGAAGCACAACTCCCTTGAACAGTATTGGGAGTTCAGCAGGCATAGAGGGCCACATAACCCCTAAATCTTGATTGGGTTTGCCCTAGCAAACGGACTGAGGATTTTCCATCCCTGTCCTGACTTTGATTTCTCCTGTGTGTGGAAGATGAAGATGTACAATGTTCTGTCTAGTACCAATATACCATGCTTTGCAGATGATTTCACAGAACTTTTCTAGTCTGCATCGCTCTATGAAACCAGTTCAAAATGTCTGCAGTATTTCTGGCATTCAAACCCTGTACCCTCTGCTAGTGAAGAGTGATCTGACCTTCCCTTTCTAGAGAGGTCACCCTAAAGCCTTAGTTTTGAAGGACTCCTGGAAGGAACTCTACCCAGATTAGGCAACAATGCTCTCTTGGCCCAGGGTCTTACCCAGGCCATTGGCAAATCTGCCCCTGGTTAAATTATGCAAAATAGCACTCTTAGCACGGTTTTCTGTATCCAGTTTGTTTCCACTCCCTGCTTGAGTTTCAGTGATGAACATTCCACCTCACACCTCTTGAGTACCAAACCTCTTGCTGTTGTGCATATTTAACCCAGAATTCACTCCCTTCCTTTGCCTTGTATGTGCAGCTGATACAGGGTTAGCCTTGTCGGTTACATCTCGGCTTGGTGGGTTGGTTAGTCTGGGCCCCCCTGCATTGTTTGTTTTTGAATTGTTCTGTGCCCATCTTGTCTCCATAGAAAGTGTAGAATGACTGAACGTGGCAGCTTTTTGTGTTCTAACCTCTGAGCTCCATGTATCGTCCTGTCTCATGACATTGCAATAACTGCTCTCCTATAGGACACTTGTCTGTTGCGTAGACTTGGTGTCCACTGTGCCATCGTGTCCTTGTTTGCTTTTTTGGAGGTGATGGTCACTACTCTACAATTGGAATGACCAAAGCAGTGGAGGACAGCCTGTGGCAAATGGTCATCCCTCCTCATTCATGGGGAGGAAGAGGGCAATCTAGGTGTAACTTAATATCGTTCTCTCATTTCCCAACTTCTTGATTCCTCGACTCTTGTGTTTCTGGGAAGAGAGCGTCTCCTGTACGTCTGAAGCGGTTTCCCAAGCCTGATTTGTTGTGTGAGCTAGAATATCCACTTTAGGATCCAGAATCTGAAAGTGACCCTTAACAGGACCCTCACAGGGTGGAAATGAGAGATTGCTCTGACCTAGGAGAGAACAAGTCCATTTGCCCTGGTCAACTTGGAATTAAACAAAAGCTGTGTCCACCATCCCAAGTTCTGTTTATCTGTTGCTAAATAAAAGAGAGGCGACAGTGCCTGAAAAGAGCCCTTTCCTGTCTGTCTGGGATAGAGGGTTTTCCTGCTAACGTTCTCACTACCCTTCTGTTTGCTGGACTGTCGGAGGGGCTGCACAATGGCTGTGCACTAGGTGGAACCTGTTGAATAATGTTCTGACTCTTACATCACTTAAAATGGGATAGAAACTTCTACAGCTTCTGATGTGGGGCCCTTCTCCCAAGCTGCTAGGTTCCAACAGCAGCCTACAGAGAGAGTTTTCCTTCCCCAGATAGTTTTAAGGAATGCATCTTACCCTGTCATTTCGACCTGTTCTGTTTCACTGGAGTCCATGCATAGAAAACATCCAAGCTACTGCTAGCAAAGCTAACAAGCACCTTCCTACTGTAAGAACATCTCAAACCCTCTTCCAGGAAGGAATGATTAATGTATTGGGGGTGGGGTGCATTAAGCTGCCAAAAGACATGTGAAGCAATGGCCGTGGCACTCTGCCTGCCAGTCCCTTCCTCCAGTGTGGCTCTGGCGTGGCACTCAGCACTGCGGGAGACATTTCTGCCCATGTGGCCCTGTGCACAGCAGCCGAGTGTCCGGTTGCTTGCTTCCATCTGTTCTTACTACTGAGTTAATCAGAAGGGTTAGGGCAGGGCTGAGCCCAGCATAAAGCGGGAATAAACTGGGTCTTGCGTCTAGTAAGGGACTGTAAGGAAAGAACACATCCCCTCCGCACCCTGTATCTCGGTAAGGCTGGTTCTAGCTGCAGCCCAGATCCTCCCTTGGTAATGGTGCAGCCTGCATGCCAGAAATGTCTTGTCCATCCTCCCATGTCGAATCCTAGTCTGAACAGCATATGTCCTTGCCATCCCACAAAGTGACCTTCCAACTCTCCAGTAGCTTTCACCCTGTGAGTTACTCACACTGCAAATCATTTTAAAGAGATGAACTCAACTATTTTTTTAATTTAACTTTACTCTTCCACCCTCTGATCTTTGTAATCCCCATGGAAATGAAATGTCTTTCCCTGCAGCCTTTGTAGTCTGTTTGACAACCATTAAACCTTGCCTTGTGTTTCTAATGGAACAGAAGCTAACTTGCCTGTTTGTTTACTAGTTTGTGCTCTAGTATCATTACTGAGGTTAGCGTAAATGTGCCTTGCATTGGAATAGGGCAGCTGTACCACCATCGTCTTTTCCTTTAAAACAAAACAAAGATCTTAAGCAGGTAAGATATCCTCACTTCTGCCACTCTTACGAAAGGCAGTATTTACTGCTGGGGGAATGTCGTGCTTTTTTTATTTTATTTTATTTTTTATTTTAAAGTCAATGCTCTTCTCCCTGAGTGCTCATAAGACCAGCTGGAACCAACTGCCTTGATGTCACTACTCTCAGCCACTTTTGGTATGTCAGGACACCAAATCCTAAACTGCTAGCACCTTCCCTCATTCAGCGGAGTCCAAGAAAACTCGAAATAGGTGGAAATCAGCATGTGGGGGTGTGAATTCTGTAATTCTACATATAACCGTTTTAGCTGAGAGATGACCAAGAAACTAATCACAGCAAGGGATGTTATGAAACCCAAGGGCCATATTTCTCTTAAGAGTTGCCACCCTACAACAGAAACTGAAAACTTAACATTGTACAACTGGAAACAATGTTAACTTCATGGCTGAAAAAAATGAGTTTAATTTTCCTCCTTAGTCTTAAATGAAATGCTACTGTTCTGAGTACTTTGTACAGCTAGCACAGACTGCTGTACCTGTTGAGGAAAATTGGGAATTGATGAAAAAAATAGTGTTCAATTTCTGTAGTGACTACAGCCTGAAGTTATAAGAGCAGCTTAACAAAACAGTCACTGAGACACCCTGCAATGTGTAGTCTAAAAGATGTGCTGCTGCCCTTAAGTATCATCTGGTTTGTGTTTACTTCAATAATCAGCAAAAAGCAAAATTAAACTGTCACCCCCAATGATGGCTATCAGCTGGGAGAGCCCTGCTGCCAGAGCTGCAGAATCCCATCCAGTTCTAACTAGTTTGTGGTAGCATGAGTGGGACTTTCAAAAGACCCAGTGTGTTGAGCTTTCTTGAAAATCTGCCCCCAAGAGAGGCACCCTCTGTTGATTTCAGCTGAATAATATGAAACTTTTTTGTGATTATTTTTCATAGACAGACAATGCAAAGTCCAAAAAGGTGCAGGCCTGAGTTGTAGTTTTCAAATACTCTCTCCTTCACAGGATCTCCAATAGAATTGCGCAACTATACAATTTTACAACTCCTCAGCACTGCAGCACCAGACCGTACTCCATAGCCGTGTTTGGGCGAGGGGTAACTAACAAAATAGAAAACCTACATGAAGAGGTGGCAAAGGGGTGAGGTGGAATGGAAATCTGGTGGTGACTGAGCCATCTCAATAGATTTTATTTTATTAATCCAAATGTATCTAGAAATGGGATAAAAATTTCTTCAGATTCATAGACTAGCTATGTCAATAAGCTATTCTTTCTTCAGCTGCTAACTCAGGCAGGTCTGAATACCACTTCAGAGGAGGGTGTAAAATGGGATAATCTCCCCCTACATTAGCTCTCATTCTATGGGGTTTAATATTCCTTCCAAAACAGAAATTCCTTACTTTAGAGACTTTTATCATGTCCCCTCTTCTTGCTCTGGTTTCTAAAGTAACAATCCCAAACTCCACTAATCTCTCTTCATGAGAATTTTCCTAGACCCTTGATCATCCTCCATACTTCCCCAAACACCTGTGATATTCCATTTGAGATGTGGTGACCAATCCTGCACATACAATCCAGCTAAGGCTGTGCTGTTGCTTGTATAATGGTGTGTTCTCCACCTCCTTCCTTAGGCATCCTACAATCTTTGGAAACTTCAAAACCGCTGTACAGTGAGCTGTGTACTATGATGTCCAGGTTCTTTTACTGTGTTGATACCGTTTACAGCAGTCTAAATTAACTGCGTAGTTCATTTTCTCCCCCCCCCCCCCCACTGTGCATTGCTTTGTAGTTGTCTGCATTGACTTTCATTTGCCATCACGTTTCCCATTCACCAAGCTTCTCTAGGACTCACTGTAGTTTCTCACTTCTCTGTCCTGACTAACCTCAATTACTGTCCCCTCTAAATGTTACTACTTTGTTACCCACCACCCTTTGGCACCTATCACAGAACCTGGAGGCCCTGGGCTGTTAACCTTTTGCCAGGATGAATATTAACCATTTAATCAGTTTTCCAGCCAGTTTTTGATCCATGACTACTTCATAGACTCTTGGGTGTGACTTTTGTCAGAGGCATTTTGGAAATCCAAATAAATTCTGTAAACTGGTTTTCCCTTAGCTACTACAACATTGACACAGAGAATTCTGAGAGATTACGGACACCTCATTTTCCTTTGTAGAAATCATGTTGACTAAATGCTCTCAGGATTTATGTTCTTCTTTTAATTAAATTTCAACTGATTTTTTCCAGGTACACATGTAAAGTTCACTAGTTGTTCCTAGCATCACTGTTCAATATTTTTAAAAAATCCTTACAACATTTGCTGCTCTCTAATCTGGAATAGTTGCTGTTTTTAATGAGAAATGGCATATATTTGTTAGCAGTTCAGCTATTTCATACCTAAGTTCCTTCCTAACTCTTGGATCTACAGTCTGGGCCTGGTTACCTACTGTATTATCAATTTGCATCAGCACCTCACCTGAGTTTCTAAGGGCACCCTCCTCTTTCTTACCAGAGAAGAGCTGAGCCCTTTTATTTGTGGCAGTGAAGACAGTGGTAAAATAATTAAATTCTCAGTAGTATCCTACTGTCCTTATCTGGCTAATTGCTCCCGTTTTATCTCCAGTGTTCCAATCGACTGACCTAGTCTTTGCCCTCTTTCTGTTCTGTTAAAGCAGGGGTGGGGAACCTCCGGGCCTTATAAGGCCCGCCAAAGCCTTCCGTCCGGCCCGCGCGTGTCCCCGGTCAGCGGCTCCCCCAGGCGGTTCCCGGCCCCTTCGCCGAACGCGGAGCCGCCCCTGCCTGGCGGCCCAGGGCAGCGCCGCGCTCGGCGAAGAGGCTGGAAGTGCCTCGGGGAGCCGCCGGGCAGGGATGCGCGTGGGCCGCCAGGCGGGGGTGGCTCCCCTAGGCGCTTCCCGGCCCCTTCGCCAAAAGCGGAGCCGCTCCCGCCTGGCGGCCCGGGGCGGCGCCGCGCTCGGCGAAGAGGCTGGAAGTGCCTCGGGGAGCCGCCGGCCAGGGACGCGCGCGGGCTGCCATGCGGGGGAGGCTCCGCGCTCGACGAAGGGGCTGGGAAGCGCCTGGGGGAGCTGCCGGCGCCGCATGGCCACCATTAGCCGGGTGGGGTAAGGAGGAGCCGTGGGGAGCCGACGGTCAAGGGGGTGGGGGGCGAGGCCAGGCTGGGCGGGCGGGGAGGGGGGCAGGAGACTAGGCTGGATGGGGTGGGTGCGGGAGGGAAGGAGGTTTGGTGGGTGGGAGGCTGGGCTGGGCGGGTCAGGCATGGGGGGCAGGAAGCTGGGTTGGGAGGGGGAGGGGGGAGGGGGTTAGGTTCGGTGGGATGGGCCGGGCCAGGCAGGGGTGGGGGAGGGAAGGCGGTTAGATGGGGGGGGTAAAGGAAAATCACTCCCAACACCCAGGCTGACAGCGGGAGCTGACTGGGGCAGGTGGCAGGACCCCGGCTGGCAAGGGCCCAGCAGGGGAAACCCCAAAGCAGTGCAGGGCTAAGCACTCCGCCTGCCACTGCTTTGGGGTTTCCCCCGCTGGCCCCTTGCCAGCTGGGGTCCTGCCGCCTGCCCCAGTCAGCTCCCGCTGTCAGCCTGGGGCGGGGAGGGGGGGGGAAGCGGCCCGTGAATGACATTATAAATGTCCAAATGGCCCTTCGCAGAAAAAAGGTTCCCCACCCCTGTGTTAAAGTGACAAAAATGAGTTTAGTGGCACCCTAAAGCCTAACAGATGGATTTGGGCAGAGGCTCTCCTGGGTACCCCCCCCCCCGTGTGTGTTACCCCTAAAGCTGTTACAGGTACGAGCACCGTCCCCCTTGTGTCTGCGGACACCGCCTCGCCCTGCCCCTCTGCTGCGTGGTCCAGTGTTCCTGGGGTTTAAACCCTGAGCGGCTCGGGCTCCACCTCGCGTCCCCTTCACTCGCCGCTGTCATTTAAACGGGCCGGGCTCCCCTTGGGCCCCGCGAGGGGAGCGAACAGCACGTGGGACAAAGGGGGGGTGGGGGCGGGGTAACGGACCCAAAGTCTGGGCAGCCGGGCCGGGGGGGTCGGTCCCGGGCGGGGGGGTCCCTGGGGCGGTGACCCCGCGGAGCCCGCCCCGCGCGTCACGGGGGGTTGTGACGTCGTGGAGAGCCCCGCCAGCAGACACCCCGCGCCTGGCTCCACGGGGTCGGGATCCCGGAGGCGGGGCCAGGCGCGGCGGCTCCCAGGGGGGCGGGGCGGGGCGGGGCGGGGCGGGCTGTTGTCCGCGCTCGGCTCCCGTAGGGGGCGGGGCGGTGGGTGGGGCTTGTTCCGCGCGCGGGTTTATCTCCGGCGCGCGCGGGGGGGGCGCCTCTCTCCGGGCCACGCGCCGCAGCCGTTGGCGGAGCCGCCATGGCCGATTACCTCATCAGCGGCGGCACCGGCTACGTGCCCGACGACGGGCTGACGGCGCAGCAGCTGCTCCACTGCGGGGACGGGCTGACCTACAAGTGAGCGGGGGGGGCCCCGTGTCACCGCCGACTCGCGGGGGGGGGCGCCGTGGAGCCCGGCGGGCGGTGGTAGCAGCCCCGCCCCCCCCCCCCCCCCCGGCTCCGTCCCGCGCGCCGGGCCCGGCTCTGGGGCAGCTCCCGGCGCGGAGCCTTCTCGGGACGATACCGCGCCGCCGCTGTCTGGATCGGGGACACACCGAGACACAACTACCCCCCCCATAGCGACACACACCGAGACACAACTACACCCCCCCCATAGCGACACACACCGAGACACAACTACACCCCCCCCATAGCCACACACACCGAGACACAACTACACCCCCCCCATAGCCACACACCCCGAGACACAACTACACCCCCCCCATAGCCACACACCCCGAGACACAACTACACCCCCCCCATAGCCACACACCCCGAGACACAACTACACCCCCCCCATAGCGACACACACCGAGACACAACTACACCCCCCCATAGCGACACACACCGAGACACAACTACACCCCCCCATAGCGACACACACCGAGACACAACTACACCCCCCCATAGCCACACACACCGAGACACAACTACACCCCCCATAGCGACACACACCGAGACACAACTACCCCCCCCATAGCGACACACCCCGAGACACAACTACACCCCCCCCATAGCCACACACCCCGAGACACAACTACACCCCCCCATAGCCACACACCCCGAGACACAACTACACCCCCCCATAGCCACACACACCGAGACACAACTACACCCCCCCCATAGCCACACACACCGAGACACAACTACACCCCCCCCATAGCCACACACACCGAGACACAACTACACACACAGAAAGACACAACAACAGACAGACACAGCCTTCCCCCCTATAGCCACACACACAGAAACACAACTACAGACACAGCCTCCCCCCCCCATAGCCACACACACAGAGACACAACTACACACAGCCTCCGACACACACACACAGACACGACTACAGACACACACAGCCCCCCCCCCACCCCCTGACACAACTACAGACAGACACACAGTGCCAGTGTAGGCAATGCCTGGGAGGGGGAGTTCTCACCCCTTGCTGCCAGTGGAGATGAGCCCTGAGTGTTTGGGGCAGGTTCTCTGATTGCAGTTGATTCCAGTTTTTCTCTTTCCATCCCCTCTTCTAGTGACTTCCTTATTCTCCCTGGCTATATTGACTTCACTGCGGACCAAGTGGTGAGTATCCCCTGAAGTTTGCATTATCTGGAATTACTGACTACAGCAGGGTAGGCAACCTATGGATCGGGTGCCAAAGGCGGCATGCGAGCTGATTTTCAGTGGCACTCACACTGCCTGAGTCCTGGCCACTGATGGCTCTGCATTTTAATTTAATTTTAAGTGAAGTGTTTTATATATTAAAGTAATTAAGGTTTTTAAAATGTTTAACTGAACTATTGTTGTATGTGAAGACTTGTAGAAAGAGACCTTGTGAAAACGTTAAAATGTATTACTGGCACACGAAACCTTAAATTAGAGTGAATAAATGAAGACTCTGCACACCCCTGCTGAAAGGTTGCCGACCCCCGGACTACAGGCTGGTGCTCCCTGACTTCAGTTCCTGGCTATCAGGCTCTTCTGCGCACGGGGCCGCTGTCAAGGGAGAGAATTGTTTTTTACCAGCTTGGCTGCCCCTGGAGCTAAACTCTTGGAGACATTGGTGCCCCTGTGGAGATCTTGGGAACGAAGGAAAGCACTTTGTTGTAAAGCGGTGGTGTGTAGTATAGAAAGCAGAAATCTCTGCTCGTTTCCCTTGTTCACAGGCTCAGGTAGAGTCACTTTGGGATGAACTTGCATATCAACACCACAAACCTTTTCTTCTTCTAGGATCTGACTTCAGCTTTGACCAAAAAGATAACCTTAAAGACTCCTTTGGTTTCCTCTCCTATGGACACAGTGTCAGAGGCCAGCATGGCCATTGCAATGGCGGTGAGTGCCCATGGACAAGAACGTTAGAAGGTGGGAGAAGTGAATCCTGTAGATGAAAAATAACTTTTTAATACAGGTTCCCGAAAGTGATGACACCATCTGTGTTAAACTTTCCCTTTAAAATAAGGTGCTAAACCAGCTGTCACTCACTAGGCTCCCTGTCACCAGCTGCTGTTTCTTCAGATCTCCTTAAGCTGGTCGTCTTGTGGTTAGTGGGTTGGGTCCTGCTTCTCAGCATTCTATTAGAGCTCTATCAACGTGTTCTCGTAACCGTGTAGCTGCTCCGCTGCTGTATTCCTACTCTTTGTTTCCCTTTATGGAGTTCAGTTTAGTGTTAAATCCTCCTACAAGGAAACTGAGCAGGTTTCAGGCTGAATCTGCTCCTTACACTGGGATGCCATAAGCAGCGATGGGGGTGGAAGGCCAGGCATGTCTTTGGATAAGGGAATCCTGACATGTCGACTGTTCAGATCCTGCCCTCAGTGGCTCTGAGCTCCCCCTCAGCAGTGCTTTTGCTCTGCTACACTCGTAGTCTGCTGTCTGTGCCTGGTTGTTGAATTCACCAACTAGAGTTGAGGGTCCCTGTCGTTGCAGTGACTTACTGCTGCCTGTGTGTGTTCTCAGCTCACAGGTGGGATTGGATTCATCCATCATAACTGCACACCGGAATTCCAGGCCAACGAAGTACGGAAAGTTAAGGTAAAGAACAGGTGAAGCAGGAAACCAGGAGCTGCAGCAACTGGGCAAGTCGCTATATGTCCGAAGGGGTCTGACTCCAGGTTGCGAGCCATGAAATAGGCTTCAGCAAAGGAGAACTGTCAGGTGCTAGTTCCCCTTGTATTCTAGTCTCTTAGAGCAGTGGTCAGTGCAGGCGGATACGTCCGCTCTTCTGTCTTGCCATGTCCCACCACAGCTGGGGAGACAAGAACCTGCTTACAGAGTGTGGGGGGATGTTGGCCAGGATGCTGGGGTTAAATCCCCACCTGCCTATGTTGGAGTGTCAGTGACTTTATCCCCATAGATAGGCAGAAAGGAGCTTGACTTCTTTGATGCAGCATGTCACGGAGCGCCCGGGCGATGGACTGGAACCGCTCCCTAGGAAGCCAGACCGGACTCCGGGTGAAGGGCCCCTTCTCCGTACACAGCCTGTTTCCCAGGCCAGGAGCTTCAGGGGTCCCCACTTCCACCTTCCTGGGTCTGACCTTGGAGCATTCAGCACCTTCTGCCCCTCCGTGTGCTTCCCCCAGCGAACCCGCCTGGGTGGGGTCCTGGGGGAGCCCATGGGTTCTGCACCCCAAATCCACAGTTAAACGTGACTCTCAGCCAGCCAGCAGAATAGACGGTTTATTTGAGATGTCAGGAACCATCCAACTCACAGCTTCTCAGTCCAAACAGGGTCCATCCAGTTAGGCCTTTCTGGGGTGCCAGGAGGTGAGACCCAGATTCTGGGCTCCTGCTTCTCCCCCAGGTTTATTCGATGACTTTCATCTGGTCCAACACAGACCATGCAGCGAAAGAGCGTGAGCCCTCCCCTGGATCCATCTCGGGCCAGAGAGCGAGTTTGCTTCTCTGCCTCTCCCAGCTCGACCCAGACCCAGACTGACCACTCCCTCTAGCCACTTCCTGCTCCTTTGTTCCTTTCCCGGGCTTCAGGTGTTACGTGACCTCCCTCCCCCACCTGGGGTCAGGTTACAGCTTCCAGGGATGCACAGAGGGGAGGGCGTTGCCTCCTTGCTTCCAGCATTAGCCCCTATCCCTTCACATAGACACCCAAGAAATGCATAGGGGAAACCGAGGCACACGCACACAGTACTCCCACTTCGTCACACAGCATCCTTGCTACTGCAATCTCTGACCCCCACATGCTGCCTGTGTGCAGCAGACTCCTGCCAGCTGGGGAGAGACAGACCTTCACAGCTCTCTTACCAGGAGGAGTGCTAAGTGCCCATCACATGACCGCTCAGTCTGTCCAGGTTGTTCACTCTGCTCTCCGAATGTGCTTTGTTTCAGAAATACGAACAGGGCTTTATCACCGACCCGGTGGTGCTGAGCCCCAAGGACAGAGTGAGCGATGTGTTTGAAGCAAAAGCCCGTCATGGGTTCTGTGGCATTCCTATCACAGACAATGGAAAGATGGGGAGTAAGCTGGTGGGGATCATCTCGTCCCGAGACATTGACTTCCTGAAAGAGGATGAGCATGACCTGCCGCTCAGTGAGGTTCGTGGGTCGAGGTCCCGGTGGGAGAGGGAGGGAGGGAGGGTTCTGTGTCTGGTGATGACAAACACTCAGTGCTTGAATGGGGTTTGTGAACCAGCCTGGCAGGGCCAGGGGCCAGGCTCTTTGTTTAATTCAGGTTTAAATTAGTCTTTCTGTTGCTTTGTGAACTGCTCCCCTCTGGGTTCTGTGCCTGCTGCCTCGTTCTGCAGCTGCCTAGTCTGTGCCTGTCACTAGCGTGTTCCAATGACTGCTGGCTCGGATTTACCATTTGGCATAATCTGGCCATGATCCTTTTTATTTCCTAGAGCAGACATCAGGGTGCAGGAATGGGGGGGGGGCCTTGGGGCCATGCAAGGCCTTTCGACTTTTGAAAGGGGACAGACCTGGCCCATCCTCTGTTCGCCACGGACCCTACCCCTTCTCTTCCCCCATGAGAGGCCATCACCTGGCCAAGAGCGGCCCAGACAGATGCAGGGAGCTGCAGACCCTTCACCTGCCTGGGATGGAGGGGGGGGTAGGGGCGAGAGCCTCGGGGAGGGGGGGGGGCTCATCCATCCCCCCCCCCACCACCACCACCACCACCACCCACCACCACACTCTTTTTGGAAGAATCCATCGCCCCAGCAGACGTTGACTATTGGCTGTAGCCATCCTTCTCTCCTGGTTGTGTATTGACTACTGCTGCTCTCCTGTAGCGACCTGACCTGTCCAGTGGAAAAGTGACATCGTTGTTTGATTGCACAGGCCAGAGCCTCCAAGCGCCATTCCCGGCTCCTGGTCTAATCCCTTTGGCTGGGACTCGCGCAGTGCAGAGTAACTCCTGGGCTCATACTTGGCACTACACAGTGCTTCATGAACCAAATTTCCTTTTCACGGGAACCTTTTCTCCCTCTTGCTCCCTCACGCAGCATGGCCTCTGTGTAAGCCTTCTGGTGCTAATTCCGTTGTTCCTGGTACTGCCGTAGCGCTGTAATTGGAGCCCTTGGGTGTCGTCAGATGTCAGCATACGGTAGTTTTTAGTGCTGCTTTGCCAGTGCTGCCCTCCTGACTTAGGTCAGCATGCGCTAAAGATAGACCCAACTTGGCACTGCACTCCTGTCCCTGCTCCATTTTCCTTGTCCTGTTACTAGCCAAAGAGACACTGACAAGGTCACTTCAGGAATGGTACCAAACAGGCTCCAACCAGAAACTGCTGAACTGGAGTTAATTTGCAAACTGGATACATTAAATTAGGCTTGATAAAGCCTGGGAGTGGCTGGGTCATTACACACATTGAATCTATTTCCCCAGGCTAGTTTTCCCTGCTGCTACTCACACCTTCTTGTCAACGGTTTTGAAATGGGCCGTCCTCCTGCTGATAATAGCTCACCTTGATTGATTGGTCTCTGAGTTGATATGGCAACCCCCATCTTTTCATGTTCTCTGTATATCCTAGATATAGATATTTCTACTGCATGTTCCATTCTGTACATCAGATGAAGTGGATTTTAGCCCACAAAAGCTTATGCCCAAATAAATGTGTTAGTCTCTAAGGTGCCACAAGTACTCCTCACTCTTTTTGTGGCTACAGACTAACGTGACTAACACGGCTACTACTCTGAAAAGAGGCTTGTGTTCCTTCAGAGATGCTGAACCATTCAGAACAATGAATGGTCATAACAGATCAGACCAGTGGTCCCTCTAGAACAACATTCTGTTTCTGATGGAGATTGTCGCCATATTTCCTGCTTAGACCTATTAGCATCTACGCTGCAGAACTGGAAGCCCCTTTCCTATCCTTGTTTGAAACATTGATTCCTATGTATGCAACAGTAGACCAGAGAGTTTATTTCCCTAGTGTTTTGGCCTCTTTGTAACAGCCCCAGTTCTCATCCCACTTACAATTCAGCTCTAACGTCCTGCTCATTGCTCTCATGGGCTCTCCAAGTCATTAGTGCTGGGTGCTATTCCCTCTCCCCCCTTTCTGTGCAATGTAAGACCAGACAAACCAGCCCCCTCCAACCCAGTTTTGGGTGAGGTGTTACTCCCCTGAACTTGGTGAGACGAGAGAGCTGTGTCTCTCAGTCTTCAATATGTACTTTAGGAGCCCTGTACACACCAGTGTTGGTTTGTCAGAGTGGACGCAAGCAGGCATGTCCATGTAGATAAGAACTGTCAAGTGATAAAAAAAATTAATTGCGATTAATTGTGCTGTTAAACAACAACAAAACACTATTTATTTTAAATATTTTTGGACGTTTACTACATTTTGAAATATATAGATTTCAATTACAACACAATACAAAGTGTACAGTGCTCACTTTATATTTATCAATATTTGCGCTGTAAAAAAAATATTTTTCGATTTACCTCATACCCATACTGTAGTGCAATCTCTTCATCATGAAAGTTCTACTTACAAATGTAGAATTATGTACAAAAAATTAAGGAATTCAAAAATAAAACAATGTAAAAATTTAGAGCCTTCTAGTCCGCTCAGTCCTACTTCGTAATCAGTCAGTCACTCGGACAAACAAGGTTGGTTACAATTTGCAGAGATAATGCTGCCTTCTTGTTCACAATGTCACTGAAAGTGAGAACAGGCATTCTCATGGCACGGTTGTAGCTGGTGTTGCAAGACACTTAAGTGCCAGATGTACTAGAGTCATATGTCCCTTCACGCTTCAGCCACCGTTCCAGAGGACGTGCGTCCATGCCGCTGACGGGTTCTGCTCGATAACGATCCAAAGTAGTGCGGACCAACGTGTGTTCATTTTCATCATCGGAGTCCGATGTCACCAGCAGAAGGTTGATTTACGTTTTTGGTGGTTCAGATTCTGTAGTTTCCCCATCAGAGTGCTGCTCTTTTAAGGCTTCTGAAAGCCTGTTCCACCCCTCGTCCCTCTCAGAGTTTGGAAGGCACTTCAGATTCTTAAACCTTGGGTCGAGTGCTGTAGTATCTTTCAAAATCTCACATGGGTACCTTCTTCGTGTTCTGTCAAATCTGCTGTGAAAGTGTTCTTAAAACGAACATGTGTTGGGTCATCATCCGAGGCTGCTATAAGATGAACTATATGGCAGAATGCGGGTAAAACAGAACAGGAGACACAATTCTCCCCCAAGGGGGACGGTCACAAATTTAATTTGCACATTTTTTTAATGAGCATCATCCGCATGGAAGCATGTCCTCTAGAATTGTGGTCAAAGCATGAATGGGCCAACGAATGTTTAGCATATCTGGCATGTAAATACCTTGCAGTGCCAGCTACAAAAGTGCCATGGGAACGCCTGTTCTCATTTTCAGGTGACGTTGTAAATAAGAAGTGGGCAGAATTATCTTCCATTGGTGTAAACAAACTTGTTTGTCTTAATGATTGGCAGAATAATAAGTAGGAATGGGTGGACTTGTAGGCTCTAAAGTTTTACACTGTTTTGGTTTTGAGTGCAGTTATGTAACAAAAAAAAATCTGCATTTGTAAATTACACTTTCATAATAAAGAGATTGCACTACAGTACTTGTATGAGGTGAATTGACAAACTATTTATCACTTTTATGGTGCATATATTTATAATAAAATTTAATATAATGTGAGTACTGTACACTTTGCATGGTGTATTGTAATTGAAATCAATATTGAAAATGTAGAAAAACATACAATTGGTATTCTATTGTACCAGAATACAATTTTTTTGAGTTAATCGAATGGGTTAACTGCGATTAATTGCCAGCCCTAATTTAGAGGTGAACTCTTCCTCTCGTCCCCTGCCCTTATTCTGCAGCAGAGTCCTCCCAAAGCCAGCGTGCCAGGGAGTGCTGTCTGGAAGCAAGCCCAATGACTGGTGGAGTTTCTGCCAGGCACAGTAAGAGGCTGTGATTAGTCAGGCAAATGAGTGCTGGCGTTTGGCTCCCTAATCTCTTACAAGTCCTTTGGTCTGGATGGTACCTCTATTGAGGTGAGGGGAGTCTGTGCTGCTGAAGTCCCAAGTAGGGGGGTGAGGTTCTTCCTTCTCTCAGGGTGATCTCACTGGGTCAGCTGGCAGTATGGAGACCGCTCTGTCTCCATGTGGATTTGAGTGGACTGTTTGAATGGTATAGAGTGCTGCAGGCTGAGGATTCATTTCCATGGGCTACTCCACACTGTTGCATGCTTCCTCATCCATCCCATATGTAGCGTTTAATTGGGACCCTCTGGCTCCTAGCAAGTGACCACTGAAGCATCTTTGCTTGGCAGTTTGTCTTTCCTGTCCTGGATCAGGTAGGAAGGAGCGCTCACTCGTGTGTGACATTTCATTCTTTGCCCCCTTTTCTCTCAGATTATGACAAAGCGGGATGATCTGGTTGTCGCCCCTGCAGGGGTAACATTAAAGGAAGCAAATGAAATTCTGCAGAGAAGCAAAAAAGGTAAGGTGCCTAGCTGTGTGTCGTGTGGGTGAGCCGTGTATGGCACAGCAGGGGGTAGGATGGGAACACACCCTCGTGCGTGTCTTGCTCATCTCTCCAGACGCTCCGTTTGTTTCTCAGCGCAAATGGTTTTCCCTCCAATAAAAGACTGATGCCAGGTGTCCCATGGAATGTTCCTTCCAAATCTCCTTGGGGACAAGGGGGTAGTAAGGACAGGCACGTCCCGGAGCCCCAAACAAGTGTGACTACCTGGCAAAGGATTAAAACCTTCACCTTCCTCTCTGAGTCTGTCAGAACTTCAGGGATTCCTGCCAGCCAAGGTGCTGAAAGCTGTAAATGCCCAGAGCGCACGTGACTGCGGCTTTTAATTTCGTATCCAGTGTCTGGTTCCAGAGGCTTGTGACCGGCTCAGTTCCATGGGGGGGTCTGGAGTGACTCGAGCAGCACAAGCAGGGTCATAATCCTGAGCCTCTTCCCCGTCCTCCTGACTTCTCATTCTGCCAGCTAAGCTGAGAGCCAGAGTCTGCTGGGTTTCAAAGGCGGTCACTCTGCCTCTCGGGCACACAATGTGAGCTGGGAGCTCCTGCCCTGAGGGCCAGTGTGGTGTGATGTCTGCAATGACTGTGTTTCCATTGATTTCAAGGCAAGCTGCCGATCGTTAATGAGGAGGACGAGCTGGTGGCTATCATCGCGCGCACAGATCTGAAGAAGAACCGGGATTACCCACTGGCATCCAAAGATGCTAAGAAACAACTGCTCTGTGGGGCTGCCATTGGGACCCACGAAGATGACAAGTACCGGCTGGATCTCCTAGTGCAGTCTGGGGTGGATGTCGTCGTGCTGGTGAGCTCAGGATTTGGCTTCTGTTTTAGTCAAGTGAATTCAACACGCCCTGAAAAGTGTTTGACTAGTATCCCTCTTCACCCAGGGCTTCATCCTGGTGCCGGTGTGCAGGGCGGGGGCAGGAGAGACTCGTGTAACATGGCAGGGCATTGTGATAGAGATACTGGTCTGCTAGCACATGGTGGTTCAGGCTAGGGGGCTGTAATGACACAGGTGCTCTGCTTGCTTGACGTGTGTCACTGACCATAGGACTAATGTGTGGGCATGTATTGAATAACTCTTGGGGGGAAATAGCACTGTTGTGTCCTTCAATTACCTGATAGGTAAAATAAATAACACCGAGGGGCTGACATGGAACTTGTCATACCCGTGTGGCACAGCGGTTTGGACAGGTTCGTCTGAGAGCCTGTTGAGGAAGGAGATGGGAGATCTTCCCAAAGCATGGTTATACAGTGTTCTACTAGGGAGCGCTTGTTTAACAGGCCATGTTCGCTGCATTAGTCACGTGCACCTTCACCTCCCTTTCTAATGGGGGGTGCAGTGCACTTAATGGGGAGCCTCCATAAGCAGGGACTGCTGCTGCGCTGGGGAAAAGGCAACCAACTTTCCCTGGCCTCTTAGGGTGTGTCTTCACCACACAGGTGACTTGAGTTATAACCCATCTTACCCCTACCGTGACTCCTGTCCACATGCAGAAATCTCTAGCTGGAGTTGAGCAGTGCTCATGAGGGAGTGGGGAGGTGGTGCTGACTCGGGAGCTAGTAATGCAGTGGGGATGTAACAATTGATATCTCATCAATAGCTAATCCAGCCGCTCTGTACTACTCATGAGCTCCCTGTGGAACACCGGTGTTGTTCTGAAGTGTGGTTCCTGTCAGGCCTGGCCTTAAAACCTAGCTTATCATAGCTGTGGTGCTCCGAGACGGGAGAAGTCCCAACTGAAGCTAGTTGGAGGGAAGAATGCTGCCATTGCACAGGGAGGTGGAGTTCCTGTGGCGACAGAAAAACCCTTCCATTGCTATGATCTGGTCCGGTCTACACTAGAAATGTAGGGCGGTTTAACTACATGGCTCAGGGTGTTGACCTGGCTCCTGCTTCTCCAGGAGGTGGATTCCCCCAGGCCGAGGAGTGACCCTGGCCTGTTCGCACTGGTTGTGTCTCCACTGAAGTGGTGCAATGGCACAGCGCCAGCGTTTCAAGTGTTGACGAGTGCACCAGCAGGGTTACGGCAGTATAGCGACCGTGCTGCCGCTGTGTGCCGCGATGTAGGCAGGCTAGCGCCAGCCCAGTAACCAGAGTGCACCGAGCTGACTGTGCTGGGAAGACACTGGTACGATGAACGACCAATCAAACCGCATGCCTGGGAGTTGGGAATAGTCTTCCTTGAGCATCGCGGGAGCCTTTGAATTCAGTATTCGATACTTTGGAGAGCCCATCACCCGACAGTCTTCATCAAGCCTGAGGCCTTGCTGCCATTCCAGGCCTGGGGGTGGGAGACAGGCACAGTGACGGTAGGTGACAGGGTCTTTATGGCAGAGCAGGAATTGAACTCTGGTCTCCTAGCCCAGGCCAGTGCTCTAACCATCCCTCCACACTGTGAGGACTAGACAGGTAGCTAGCTGCCATTCCTGCACAAAGGACCTCCCCACGCCCTCTTTCCAGGGCAATATTCGTGACCTCGCTCAGGAGGAGACTGGCCCCCTTCTGGTCATAGGGTTCGCAAGGCAGCTGTCCCTTGGCAGTGGGAAGCTGTGGCCTAAAGAATGCAGCTCTTGGATGTTTCTCCTGGCCCTCAGTGCAAGCTGTTCTAGTGTCTGGGAGTAGCTGGCTGGCTTAAGAGACCGGCATTCACTAGGCTGTCCCGGAAGATGGAAGATGGTGGTGGTTCTCTTGTCTTTCTGAGCCTGGGCAGTGGGGTTTTTCAGTACTGACGTGAATCCATCGCCTGTTTTCAATGTGCTGACTCGGTGACTCTCCTAGGGCTGGATTTAAAACCCTTTGGAGCTCTTTTGGTTTTGTTTTTCTTTCTCTTCTAGGATTCCTCTCAGGGCAATTCCATTTTCCAGATCAACATGATCAAGTATATCAAGGAGAAATACCACAACCTACAGGTCATTGGAGGCAACGGTAATCCGATAAATGTGATTTTAGGGTCTAGGCTTGGACTGTTTTCAGTTGTAGGGACAAAGCTGGGTTGATCTGCTTTAAATGACCGCACTGTCAGCTGTCCAGTGGGACTTAGCCCTGTGTGTAGATGTATAGAACATGGGACAGCCCCTCTGCACCTGAAGGACACTTCCATTGTGTGTGAAAACGTCTCACGCGGGGTGTGGAATCTTTTCTTTCCAGCCTTGACCCTTTTCTCTCAGGGCTCTGTAACACTGGTTAGAAATCCTTCTAGAATTTCAGTGTCTGGTTCTTGGAGGACTCCTACCTTGTGTGGAAAAGAGATGGAATCGTCCATATGCCTCTGGCAGAGCAGAGTGGAGCTCTTTTCCTCTTGTCTGTCTGTGTTGCCAAATGTGTCACTAACACACCAGTGCCGCCTCCAGCCTTTTGTCCCCGGCATGTATCATGCGACCTCTGCCATTGTCCAGTGCATTAGAATGGCCTTGCTCGTCTAGCTACAGCACTGACTCCCATGCACCGATGGTGGGGGGAAGCACTTTAACATCCAGAACTGTTGTGGATTCAGCAGCCAGGACAAAGCAGTGAAAGAGCAGTGGAGAAGCATGGCTCTGGGACACTGCTCAGACATGAACCACATTGGGAGGGACCCAGCCAGGCTCTGGCACCCCCCTGAGGAGCGGCTGTGTCCATGGAAAGCGACCCCCTGGTCCCTGCACATCAAGCTGGTTGGGTCTGTTCCTAGAGCAGTCAAACACCAAGGCCTGATTGTGACCCAGTTCGGTGTGCACAGCCCATGGCGGTGGTGACAGGTACATGCGCACACTTGTAGGGACTTTGTGCATGACCTGTTGTGTTACCATGCACAGTGACACACTGGGCCTGTCTCCCAAAGGGAGCACTCTCCCTCCCTACATCACCAGGGAGGCGGGTGGGGGGGCTGTTTGTGGAGCCCGTTGAGATGCCCAAGTGGAAGTACTGGGTGGCTGCAGAGGGTCCCTTTTCCTGCCAGGCCAACGCAGGGAGGAAGCAGCTTTGCAGGAAGCTAAGGCAGCTGGCTAGCTACTGGTGGCGAAAGGAAACGACGTTCTCATTTAAAAACCTTCGTCTATTTGCCAGTGGTGACAGCAGCTCAGGCGAAGAATCTGATCGATGCAGGAGTCGATGCTCTACGGGTCGGGATGGGCAGTGGCTCCATCTGCATCACGCAAGAAGGTAAAGAAAATGTTTAATATCTTCTCAGTAGCTAGAAGAACAAACATCCACTTGCTCTCCAGAACCTGCAGTCAGTCCTCGAGCTGTAGGCGGGGCAGTCTGCCGCACACCACGGCCCTGGGAGGGATTTTACAGCGGTGTCGTGCCAAAGACGCTCCGTGGCTGGGTGCGGGAGTGTCAACGTGCCTCTCGACCTCGTCTCCACCTAAGTGAGCAGGACATCAGGGGAGGGGGTTCCATTTTCCCAGCACAGAGGATGGTGATAAAAGTCCCAGGGTGGTTTGCGGGGCCCTGTCCTGTGCCCACTGCAGCTGACCGTAAGAGCCGGGTGTGTTGAATGGAAAGTGGTGGTCTGCTGGATTGGTGCCAGTTTGCGGTTGCCCACTGAAGAGGAGGTTTTTGAATGCAGCTATTGCAGTTAGCAGGATCCCAGGGGAAGCCTGTGCCAGGCGGGCGGTGTCCTCGGGCGCAGCTCGCTAGCCTAGCTACTAGATCTGGAATGAAGGCTGGACATCACGGTTCCAAGTGCTTCAAGTGAAACGAACAAAGCAGGGCTGTGGGTGCCAGACTGCACATGACGTCACGGCTGCAGAGCCCCTTTGCTGGAATGGTCCTGGAACAAGGCGCTGACTAGGGAAAGCAGCCCTTTGCCAGACGCATGCAGGTCGCCCTGCAGATTCCAGCAGCAGTACTTGGGCCCCACAAGGACCCTGGGGAAGGTGACACCCCCTTGGGGATAGTCCCTGTACCCAGGATCTGTGTTCTCGTTCTGCCCGCTAAGGGAGCACCTGCTGCTTGGAGCCTGTCCCAGGTGTTGGGCTGGAGAAACTGTCGTGTCTCTCTTGTGTAAGAATGTTTTATTCAAGACCCAGTCCCCAGCTGCACCAGCAATTCCTGGTCAGGCTCTGCTGGGAGCACTCACAACACTTTCCTGCTTCTTCTTCTCCCTTTGGCGCGCTCACCCCTGGAGCACTGGAGAGAATGATGGCAGGGTGGTTCATAGAGCCATGCTCTGGGAGCTCTGTCCTGGGTAGCAGTGGATGTTGTGTGGCTGGTGTCTCAGGACCAGAGTCTGTCCAGCCTGAGCTCCACAAATCTGTTGAGCTCCGTGCGAGGCAGGCCAGGAGGCAGGGTGAGGATCCGGTGTTTGTGTCAGATGGATTACTCCCTGAACTGTCCTTGGAGTAGGGAGAGCACATCCTGAGTGCCAGGGTGGGCTCCCCTGGGCATGGCCTTCAGCTTGGCATCCTTCTCCATGGATTGGACTAAGAGGGACCCTGAGGTCCGAGCTCTGGCTCAGTTATCCCAGGCTCAGCCTGGTAAACTCACTGCTGGGGGGCCTGGATTCTGCTGCTGTTTGTTTCTAAATTGTATTTGTTTGTTTTGTTTAGCTGCTCCACAGATCCCTCCAGAGCTAAAGTCCCACAGCCCCAAGTGCCCGTCTTCTGTCATGGGCACCTATAGTAAGTCACTTGCCCTGTTCTCAACCTTCATTCTGTCTTGAAGCAGGCCCCTGATTGGCTGCACATGGCCCCTCTGCTTGTTTGAAGAGTTGAGTTGTAGATGCACTTGGGGTTTTGTGGCTTTGGATTCTGGTAGTTGACCGAAAAGGGGATGCTGAGAAGTCTGTCAGATTTCAAAAGCAGGGTTCTGAGCTGTCCTGGGCTCGTCAGTGTCTTGAATCCAAACCTGACTGAGCATCCTCAGTGGTACTGCTGAGCCTCTCACTGGAAGGTGCAGCAGGTGCTGCAATTCTGCTCTGAACCTGATCTCTTCCCAATGATGAGAGAGGTTCCACACTAGCTACGTTTTGCCTTGTGTGAAGCTAGTCGTGCTGTGTGAATGTGACACTCAACCTGGAAGGCACCTCCCAGAGCCATGCCCTGTGAGGAAGGGTTCTCCCCTGGCCAGCGCTACTCTGGGATGTTGTTACAGGATCAAGATTAATCTTGGCTTTTGCCCTGTTTGCTATTTGACGCACTTCAAAGGGAAAGAGGTTTCTGGTTTGGATCCGGATTGTACCCACTAGCATGACAGTCCGGTCTTAGCGCCACCCCTTACAGGCCTTTGCTGCAAGTCCAGGCGACGGGTGCGTACGCTTTGAACCCTGCTTTGGAAGCCTGCGCCTCCTGTTGAAGTCTCGGCACCGGGAGCTGGGACAGTCGTGTGGTGGGCCCTGTGCCAAGAGGTGAATTACAGAGGGCTGGTCTCCGTGATTACTCTGTGCTGGAGCTACAGCCTGTTGTTCTTGGGTAGAGAATGCTGGGCCCTGGTTTCTTTGAAGTCCCAGGCTGTTGCACAGAGGAGATGGTGCTGTCCCAGTCTCCTCTCAGCAATGCAGCCCGAGCCCAGCGCTTCAACACTAACAGCATTCACGTTATTGCTAGCAGACATGGCTGGCTGGGCCCAATGAATATGGACTCTCACCCTCGCTACCTGGCATTCTCCTCCCAAGATGAGCAATGTATGTGGGCCAGGGCAAGAATCCGTTCGGAGATTCCCTTTTCTGGCAAAGCACCAGTCTGCGAGGAGGCGGCACGCTTGGTACTGCTCCCAGGTGGCGGCCTGAAACCCTGCATCAGACGGGATGTGTGCCCCTGAGTGACTAACCTTGCATGTTCCTAATCCCACATTGGGACTGGAGGAAAGGCCTCCCGCTGGTCGTGCTGCGGGGGGAATCTGAGGGATGAGGTGGTTATTGCAGCCCATTTGCATGCACTTGCCTGTTAAATGTACCCAAATCTATGGCATTGACGGGTTTCCCTTCAGGTGTTGTACAGTGGAAAGCCTGGGGTTGCTAACGTGCTGGTAAATCAGAGACCAACCTGGATTTCCCCCACTGCTGGCCAAAACACGAGAGGCCCTGCTATTTCCAGCACCACATCAATCCGCCCTGGGGCCGCTGCCTTTTCTGGTGTTGATATAAACACTCCCCTTGGTCAGAGCCTCTTCCGGCCAGTCCGTCTGCCAGGAGGCTGCACGTTGACACCCCAGTGTGGGGAACGCAGCAGTCCTATGGGACTCACTGGGGCTGGACACTGGGTGGTGACTGAAGGCCTGACCAGTGGTGTCCCTGACTTTACAGCTCTCTTGGCTCCTTCTGTAACCACTGCATAAGCCTCTCTGTGGCAGTGGGCAGCAGTTACTCCAGAGCCCTGTTCACCTGCCTTCTGCGAGGGGCCAGGGCCGCTTGATTTCATGTGGCTTGTTCCAGGGGAGGAGCAGACTGGGAGGTCTGTGTGTGACTGAAAGGTGAAAGGCCTTTAACGCAGGGGGACTGCTAGCACCTGGTACTTGACCATTCACCCTTTCTCTTCCTGGATCTAGTCTTGGCCTGTGGCAGGCCCCAGGCCACAGCAGTCTACAAAGTGTCCGAATATGCCAGGAGATTTGGGGTCCCGGTGATCGCCGATGGAGGGATCCAAACCGTAGGACACATTGCCAAGGCTCTGGCGCTCGGTGCTTCCACAGGTGAGGGGGAATGAGGGTCTGGGGGCTTGGCTGTGCTGGGGAGCTGGGCAAGCCCTGCCCTTGTCAGCCCCTAGAGCGGTGGGGGGGGGGGGGGGGCTGGTGTCTTTACCCTGTACAAAGGACACTGATCAGTGAAATGTAATTTCTCTAGTGCTCCGGGCAGGGGGTGACTGCCAGGATGCTGGGTGCCCATGCACTAAGCAAGGCCTCTTCCCAGCAGAGTGCCAGTCGTGCCAAACTTACCTGGCTGCCTCGTGGCTCCTTTGTCATCTTGGCCATTTTGCCCAGAGGTGATGGGCTAACAGCAACTCCCGCGAGCCTCTAAGCAGGACAGAGCCTCTTCTGCAGTCTGTCCTTCAACCTTACCTCTTCCTCAGGTTTATCAAAGATCAGCTCTATCCCAAAGAGTCCTCCCCCCCCCCCTTACAGAACCTCCTCCTTGGGGAGGGGTGAACCCATGTGACCCCTCCTGGCAGCACCAACTGAGGGAGGAGGGGGCCCAGCACTCAAGTCTCCACAGCACTCAAGTTCATGCTGCCCCCCCCCCAGTGACTGAACAAAGCCTTGCCCACCTGCTGCAGCCCCCCCATCCTGCCCCCTGTGGCGGACTCTCCTGGCGCTAATCTTCTCACTGCTTTAGTGATGATGGGCTCTCTCCTGGCTGCGACCACGGAGGCCCCCGGAGAGTACTTCTTCTCGGACGGCATTCGGCTGAAGAAATACCGGGGGATGGGATCGCTGGATGCCATGGACAAGAACTTGGGCAGCCAGACACGATACTTCAGGTGGGTCCCCGGGTCGGGGGTTACGGCCCTAGCCTGCCAGGGCTGGTTTGTTCCATGGACCTTTTGTTTCCAACCATCCACAGTGAGACGGATAAAATTAAAGTGGCCCAGGGGGTCTCGGGTGCAGTGCAAGACAAAGGGTCTATCCACAAGTTCATCCCATACCTGATTGCTGGGATCCAGCACTCCTGCCAGGATATCGGGGCCAAGAGTCTGACCCAGGTCAGGTAAGACACGTCCCCAGGAGCTAGCGGAGCTAGCGGCTGGTACCTGACTCCCCCTGAGGGAGGAGTTGGGATGGGATGGGAGAGCGCTGCCTGGGCAGCCCTGCTGAGGGAGGAGCTGGAGCTGGCCTCCTGGTGGGGGGGAGGGGGCAAAGCCCTGCTCTCTGCCTGCTGCAGTGGGTGTGAAATCTCCTTGCCCCGCTGCACAGTCTCCTCCTGGCACACACGAGCCCAGATGGTCTTTCCCTTGGCAGAGCCATGATGTACTCTGGGGAGCTGAAGTTTGAAAAGAGGACGACGTCTGCCCAGGTGGAGGGAGGAGTTCACGGCCTCCACTCGTAAGTCCCCCCGGGGCTCAGGACAGGTCTGATGCTCTCAGCCTTGCCCTCCCGCGGTGGTACATGCTGTATCCCACTGGCTTGCAGTGAACTGGGGGGGGGGGGGGGGTTTACTGGCTTCCCTGCTGTTTGTAGCAGCCAGAGCTGCCTGTCCCAGCACAGGGGCCCGCTGGCGTAGGGCTCCTGAGGCGAGGCAGACCCAGCTCGGGGGGGCTAGCCGGGCTGGGTGCCGGGCGGAGCAGGCCGGCCCGTGCCCAGGGCTAACTGTCCTGTCTGTCTAGATACGAGAAGCGCCTCTTCTGAAGGAGGGTCTGTGCCTGTCCTCACCGCCGTGCTGCCATGCGCACAGCCGCTCCTTTCACCGAAGTGCCAGGAGCCCGCAAACACCCGCTGTTCTTCCCGTGACGCCCTCCGGCCAGCGCGCCCAGGGGCAGGGGCAGCGGGGCACCGGCCCTGCTCCGCGTGGGCCGTGTTTGACAATAAAAGGAAAGAGGGGGACTCCTTGTCTGGCTCAGTCCCACCCCCCCAGGGTGCAGCGCCAGGCCCATGAGTGATGCAGTCACCCGCCCCCCCCCGTCTAATCTTTGCCACTCAGCCCTGAGCCTGGTTGTGTTGCTGGTCTCAGACTTTGCTCTCCCCCTAGAGCAATGTCAGTGGCCCTGTGCTATTCCCAGCCTGGCTTCCCCTCGAGGGAGCGTAGGACAGAGCTGGGGGAAGTGGAGGAAGGTCTGCTGCAGGGCTCCCCTCCCTAGCCCTGCCAACCTGCAGCAAGGTGTTAGCCCCACGCAAGGCCCCACCTGCTCCTCTTCCATGGGGGGAAGAGTCCCTAAAACTGCACAAAGCTAGGGCCAGGCACACCAGCCCTGCCTGATGAGTGTGGGGCCAGGCCCAGCACCGGAGGGAGGGCACCTGCCCTGCAGCCCACCCAGCGGTTCAGTGCTGGATCCCCCCAGCCCCCCAGGAACAGCAGCAGGCAGGGGAGGGGCACTCACAGTTTATTCTGAAGCATTTTCTCCTGCTAGGCCCACTTCATGTTCCAGGCCTGGTATCCCCCCTCCCCCCCCTCGCAAAACATTTAACCCTGTGCAGCCAGGGTGGGTGAGGTTCCCCAAGGCTAGGAGTGGGGCCTGCTCTCCACCAGGGCAGTGCTGGCACTGGGTGGGATGAGGGCAGCTGCCACTGCACGCTGCTCGCTTATCATGAAGTTGAAGGTTGCACACGCGTTGGGCTGTGGAAGAGAAGACAAGGCCCAGAACCCATCAGTGCCTAAGGGGGAGCTCTGGGCCACGCAGAACGTTTACCCCAGCCCCTGCCTTCCTGCAAGCAGAGAAGACCCCCACATCTCCCCCCCACACCCACCTTTCACTGCTCCACACCTGATCATTAGCCCAGGGACCGCAGGCCTGGCCTGGCTCCTCTCCCCTCACTGCATGGGCGGGTTCTGCCCAGCAGGAAGGTGACATTAACCTGGTGGGGGCAGAACTGAGGCTCAAGCAAAGCCCCCCAGACACAGCTGCCCTGCTCCAGCATGTGCCCACGCTCATGGGGGTGCTGCCCTGTCATAGTCCAGCGGGAGGGGACATGGGGCCCAGTGCCACTCACACCACCAACTGTGGCTCATTGCTCACGGGGCCAGGCCATGCTCAGAAGGGTGGAGGCCACCAGGGATCCTGCAAGGGGCCAATGTAGGTGGAGGGTTAGGGTCCTAGTGCACCCTTCTGGCTGCACTAGGACAATCGCACTCCAGCTGCCTGGCTGGGTGGGCGTGGACAGCGGTTACCTCGGCCGTGCCCTGTTCTGGGCTGCCTGAGCAGATAGGCCAGGGCCGGGCAGGTCTGCTCAGCTTCCCCCCCGTGTCCCCCCCGTACCGTGTCCTGCACCTCCACGGCAATCCCACATTCCCTCATGAACGCCAGGACACCAGGCTGCAGCCGCTCCGCCTTGGCCCCCAGGCCCAGCACCAGGATTTCTAGCAGCAAGAGACAAGCCCAGGTGACTGAGGCTGTTGGCCACACAGTGAAACCCAGCCCTGCCTCCCCTTTCACCATGGCGGCTGCACAGCACCTTCAGCTCCACCCCGCAACCCCACGGGGCCCAAAGCCGCCTGCGTAAGGCACGAAGTAACCCCAGCCCGGCTGCCACTCCACTGGGCAGCGCCTGGGGAAGGGGAAGTTCTGCTCTGGCTCAGATGAGGGCAGGTCAGAAATGGGGCTTGACAGGGGCAGGCCCTGCTCCTGCCCCCCTGGGGGGGGCACCAACCAATGATGGGCAGAACTGCAGGGAGTGGAGAAGTCCCCCCATCCCGGCTCATCTCTGCGCCTCCCACCTACCTATTCTCGGCTCCAGCAGCCGGAACAGCACCAGGCTCTCCTCAGTGACGTCCTGGTGGGAGCCGACCTGGAGGGAGGGAAGGACACTGAGCCGGGCACCTCTCCCACCCCAGCGCCACTGGCTGGGAACGCAGCGTGCGCCCCGTCCCCGCACATCCCGCAGCAACCGCCCTGCTGCCCGGACTGGGCAGGTGTCGGGGAGGCCCAGGTCAAAGCACCGCCCCCCCCTGTGGGGACAGACGCGCCCCCCCCCAGCTCCGGGACCGGGCTGGGCGCTCAGTCCGGGGGGAGTCGGGGGCGGGGCGGGTCCCGGGCCACTCACGTTCCACTGCAGGATGGCGCGCGGGAGGAGGGCGCAGGGCCCCACCACCCGGGCCCCGCTGACGGTGAAGCCCCGGCTGTGGTAGGTCTCGATGAACATCACGTTGGGGGACTCGCGCTCCAGCATCCTCAGCGTCGTTCTCCGGTAGAGCTCGTCGTCCCCGGGCGCGAGGCGGTGCCCCCGGCGCGGCTGCCTGGCACAGGGGCGGGACTGAGACCCCGGCGCTTCCGAGCCGCGCCCCCCCCCCCCCCCCCCGAGCCGGCCCGCGACCCCGTCCCGCTCCGCTCCGCGACCCCGCCCCGCTCCGCCCCCCCTCCCCCGCGACCCCGTCCCGCCCCCCTCCCCCGCGACCCCGTCCCGCCCCCCTCCCCCGCGACCCTGCCCCGCTCCGCTCCCGCTCCCCTCCCCCGCGACCCCGCCCCGCGACCCCGCCCCGCCCCCCTCCCCCGCGACCCCGCCCCGCCCCGCTCCGCCCCGCCCCCCTCCCCCGCGGCCCCGTCCCGCCCCGCTCCGCTCCCCTCCCCCGCGACCCCGTCCCGCCCCGCTCCCCTCCCCCGCGACCCCGCCCCGCTCCCCCGCGACCCCGCCCCGCTCCCCTCCCCCGCGACCCCGTCCCGCCCCCCTCCCCCGCGACCCCGTCCCGCCCCCCTCCCCCGCGACCCCGTCCCGCTCCCGCCCCCCTCCCCCGCGACCCTGCCCCGCTCCGCTCCCCTCCCCCGCGACCCCGTCCCGCCCCGCTCCCCTCCCCCGCGACCCCGTCCCGCCCCGCTCCGCCCCGCCCCCCTCCCCCGCGGCCCCGTCCCGCCCCGCTCCGCTCCCCTCCCCCGCGACCCCGTCCCGCCCCGCTCCGCCCCGCCCCCCTCCCCCGCGGCCCCGTCCCGCCCCGCTCCGCTCCCCTCCCCCGCGACCCCGTCCCGCCCCGCTCCCCTCCCCCGCGACCCCGCCCCGCTCCCCTCCCCCGCGACCCCGCCCCGCTCCCCTCCCCCGCGACCCCGTCCCGCCCCCCTCCCCCGCGACCCCGTCCCGCTCCGCTCCCGCCCCCCTCCCCCGCGACCCCGTCCCGCCCCGCGACCCCGTCCCGCCCCCCTCCCCCGCGACCCCGTCCCGCCCCGCTCCGCTCCCCTCCCCCGCGGCCTCGTCCCGCTCCCCTCCCCCCCGAGCCGCCCCGCTCCCCTCCCCCCCGAGCCGCCCCGCTCCCCCGCCCCCCTCCCCTCACCAGGCCGGCGCGCTCCGGGCGGCCCCGCGGCAGAGCAGCCTCGCCGAGGCCGCGATCATCCTGGGGGGCCGGACCGAGGGGGGCGGGGCAGCAGGGCGCGCGCGCCGCTTAACCGGCCGGAGACGCTGCCGAGGAGCAGCGCGGCGGGAAGAGCGGCCGCGCCGGGCCCTGCTCCGCTCACCTCACGGCGCCCCCTGCCGGCCGGCGCCGGGACCTTCCCCTGGGCTCTGGGAGCGCCTGGTGCTGCCCCGGGTCTGCGCCCCTCCCCCCCGCCCCACTGCTCCGTACCGTCCCCCCCTCCCCCCCGCCCCACTGCTCCGTACCGTCCCCCCCTCCCCCCCGCCCCACTGCTCCGTACCGTCCCCCCCCTCCCCCCCGCCCCACTGCTCCGTACCGTCCCCCCCTCCCCCCCGCCCCACTGCTCCGTACCGTCCCCCCCTCCCCCCCGCCCCACTGCTCCGTACCGTCCCCCCCTCCCCCCCGCCCCACTGCTCCGTACCGCCCCCCCTCCCCCCCGCCCCACTGCTCCGTACCGTCCCCCCCTCCCCCCCGCCCCACTGCTCCGTACCGTCCCCCCCCTCCCCCCCGCCCCACTGCTCCGTACCGTCCCCCCCTCCCCCCCGCCCCACTGCTCCGTACCGTCCCCCCCTCCCCCCCGCCCCACTGCTCCGTACCGTCCCCCCCTCCCCCCCGCCCCACTGCTCCGTACCGTCTCCCCCTCCCCCCCGCCCCACTGCTCCGTACCGTCCCCCCCTCCCCCCTGCCCCACTGCTCCGTACCGTCCCCTCCTCCCCCCTGCCCCACTGCTCCGTACCGTCCCCTTCCCCCCCCGCCCCACTGCTCCGTACCGTCCCCTCCTCCTCCCCGCCCCAGTGCTCCGTATCGTCCCCTCCTCCTCCCCGCCCCACTGCTCCGTACCACCCCCCTCCCCCCTGCCCCACTGCTCTGTACCGTCCCCTTCCCCCCCCGCCCCACTGCTCCGTACCGTCCCCCCCTCCCCCCCGCCCCACTGCTCCGTACCGTCTCCCCCTCCCCCCCTCCCCACTGCTCCGTACCGTCCCCCCCTCCCCCCTGCCCCACTGCTCTGTACCGTCCCCCCCTCCCCCCTGCCCCACTGCTCTGTACCGTCCCCTTCCCCCCCCGCCCCACTGCTCCGTACCGTCCCCTCCTCCTCCCCGCCCCACTGCTCCGTACCGTCCCCTCCCCCTCCCCGCCCCACTGCTCCGTACCGTCCCCTCCCCCCCGCCCCACTGCTCCGTACCGTCCCCTCCCCCCCGCCCCACTGCTCTGTACCGTCCCCTCCCCCCCTGCCCCACTGCTCCGTACCGTCCCCCCCTCCCCCCCGCCCCACTGCTCCGTACCGTCCCCCCCTCCCCCCCGCCCCACTGCTCCGTACCGTCCCCCCTCCCCCCCGCCCCACTGCTCCGTACCGCCCCCCCTCCCCCCCGCCCCACTGCTCCGTACCGTCCCCCCCTCCCCCCCGCCCCACTGCTCCGTACCGTCTCCCCCTCCCCCCCTCCCCACTGCTCCGTACCGTCCCCCCCTCCCCCCTGCCCCACTGCTCTGTACCGTCCCCTCCTCCCCCCTGCCCCACTGCTCCGTACCGTCCCCTTCCCCCCCCGCCCCACTGCTCCGTACCGTCCCCTCCTCCTCCCCGCCCCAGTGCTCCGTATCGTCCCCTCCTCCTCCCCGCCCCACTGCTCCGTACCGCCCCCCCTCCCCCCTGCCCCACTGCTCTGTACCGTCCCCTTCCCCCCCCGCCCCACTGCTCCGTACCGTCCCCCCCTCCCCCCCGCCCCACTGCTCCGTACCGTCTCCCCCTCCCCCCCTCCCCACTGCTCCGTACCGTCCCCCCCTCCCCCCTGCCCCACTGCTCTGTACCGTCCCCCCCTCCCCCCTGCCCCACTGCTCTGTACCGTCCCCTTCCCCCCCCGCCCCACTGCTCTGTACCGTCCCCTCCTCCTCCCCGCCCCACTGCTCCGTACCGTCCCCTCCCCCTCCCCGCCCCACTGCTCTGTACCGTCCCCTCCCCCCCGCCCCACTGCTCCGTACCGTCCCCTCCCCCCCGCCCCACTGCTCTGTACCGTCCCCTCCCCCCCTGCCCCACTGCTCTGTACCGTCCCCCCCTGCCCCACTGCTCTGTACCGTCCCCTCCCCCCCGCCCCACTGCTCTGTACCGTCCCCCCCCGCCCCCCCGCCCCACTGCTCTGTACCGTCCCCTCCCCCTCCCCGCCCCACTGCTCCGTACCGTCCCCTCCCCTCCCCCCCTGCCCCACTGCTCTGTACCGTCCCCCCCTCCCCCCTGCCCCACTGCTCCGTACCGTCCCCCCCTCCCCCCCGCCCCACTGCTCTGTACCGTTGTTGCAAAAACTGCTTTTACCTTTGGAGCTTTAATCCCAATATACTCACAAAGAACAGGCATCACTCAGTAGGTTTCTGGAAAACAAGATTTATTGCAAGCAATAGGAGTCAGAGGGGTTATTACCCAAACAACTGGCTCAGCTCCATGACAGGCTGAGACCTTTCTTATACTCAGGTGTGAATAAGGGAGGGGGGCTTTCAATACACTTACACAGGTGATAACACTTAATGACTATCACATCCATTGTTCAGTATTAATCTATGCCATTTACATGTCTGGTAAACAGGAGGCCAGGATCCTTAAGGGTACTCAGACCCTGTGACACCTTGCCCAGCTGTGGCAGGGTGAACATGAGTTTAAAATACATGCCAGGCTAGAGGCTGAGCGTTCATATACAGGGAGTGAAAGTACAGTTTAAGACAGTTTTTTAAAATCATACTACACAACATTCATAATACAGTTGTTTCTAAATTGTGTTATTCCAACAATCCCTCCTCTTTAAAAGATAATTTCTTTTATATTTTAAAAGCAAATTACTTTTAGTTTTTAAATTATGCACCAATTTATAGGTACTATTCAGTTTAGGCACACCCAGTATTGGGGTATTGAGGTAGATATTTGCAAAGACATAGCATTTCTCATTCATGAGAGCATATATTATTCTTTGGGCAGCTAACATTATGTTTCAGGCCATTTTGACTTGCCCACTTGTTTCAGGATAGACTCTCACTGAGATTAATTGCTTGGTTTGTCTTTTAAACAAACATTCTGAACATTGGGAGCAAATTTGAGTAGGTGATTTCAGTTAAGCTAAATATGAACCCGTCTAGTTGGAGGGCAATACATAATAAGACTTTAGCTTCACATACTTAATATCATGTTCCAAAAAGTGCTAATTTACTGGTGGAAGGTCTATTTTTATCCAACCAGGAGTTACTTGTCACAAAATACTAAGTTTGGTCCTATGTTAGATTATGCTGGACCAGATCTCTATTTTGGTAGCATTCAAGTCATGTTAACAATAATCAGAGGGATAGGTACACAGAGGAGTTTCTATCCTGCATCTACTAAGAACTAAGTACACACTTAACAATCACTTCTATTTTTCAAAATACAGGTTTTGACTTTCTGGAAATATCTAATAAAAAACATTATACTCATGAAATAAATCTTGCTTAATCTAAAACAAGATTAATAACTTAAAATTGATTAATACTTCAATTTGATAAACATTATTAAGTCCTTTTGAACTTTATCTTCAGGCTGAGACCCGGCACGGCCTTCGCTAGCCACTTTTCTTCAGGGTTCTTCATCGTCCCCTCTCCAGTTGCTAGGGTTTGGGGTGCCCCGCTGTCGTCTACTTCTTATCCTGGTCCGTTGAGGGTGGAGGCCTCAGCTGCCTCGTTGTCATCTGGGAAAAGGGCATGCTTGCATCAGGCGTGGTGAATTTAGGTTTCCTTTTCTGCCACCTTGATGATAGTTGGGGTGGCCAAGGCACCCGGTATGGTCTTTTTCACAGGGGCTGGAGCAGAACTTCCTTGTAGGCCTTAACAAAGACTCAAGAACCAGGTTCTATCGGGTGTGCTTTTACATTTAAAAGCAGTCTCATATCTGTGGAGAGAGTTAGCCTGTCTCTGGAGCTGTAAAACAAAAGAAGTTAGTCCTGCTTTTTTTTTTTTAAGCACCAAATCAGCAGTCATGGAATATTTGACTAGGTAAACTGAGGAAGGCCTGCTAAAAAGTAGTTCAAAAGGTGATAACTTAATTTGACCCCTAGGAGTGTCATGGAGATTGTGCAGCACAAGGGGTAATGCATTTATCCAGTTAAGACCAGTGTCTTTGCATATTTGTCCTTTTAACCTGGCCATTAGATTGCAGGTGCCAAGGTGTGTGGCACTTCTACTGAACTCTCAAGGCACTCATAACTTGCTGAAAAGCTGTTTCTGTAAAATGAGACTCATGGTTTAAGTCTGTCATCTTGGGTACCAATACCTAGGGATAAAATCATTTAAGAGACATTTGTCCACAGTCTAAGCATTTGCTCTTTTTGGTATGAAATGCTTTACACAGGATGGCAGTTCAGAAAAGTTAATTTGAGGCTTCTTAAAAAGAAAGACAGCTCAGGGCCAGGTTCTGGATGGACTTTGACTCCTTTTGATTGAATTGCTGATATGACAGGCAAATCCTTTTACAATGTAAAACATGGGTCCAGACAGTTAATCAGTCTTTAGTATTTCACAAAAACAATGGTAATGGACAGTTCCAAGGTGTTGCTGTTCAGGATCTTTAGGTAATGTATTCTTTACCTGTGAGTGAGAAAAAAGTCTAACACATTTCATTAATACTTGGCAGTGTTACAAACTTTACAACTGAGTGAGCATTTTAGACCTCCCTCTCTCTCACACACACACATACACACCTTTCTTTATCTTACATTGTTTTTATACAGTACTTCAGTTTTACATACAGTTTTATAATAAAAATAACTGAATTACAGAGCTTTGGAGTAACAGAACAGGACAAGCATACCAACTGTTGAGGCCACTTGGTACCTCTGGTGTCCAATAGCTTTCCTTCCCTCCCTCGCCCTCTGGCTAGAAATCTGGGGGTAGCCAGAAGAATTCCATGTGTAATTTGAGGAGTGAGTTAACTTGTCATGTTAATGCTTCCAAAGTCTATTGGTATTTAATTTCAATTGAAAATTATTGTTCACATTGTTCTTAGCTAGTGAAATTATAACAAGTATATTTAAACCTAAACATTGTAAAAACAATTTTATATTACAAATTGAATAAACAAATATCTATATTTCAATTCTGAAGTATATTGCTTCATGTACAATTTATCACAAACACAGTTTTGGCCACTTAGACAAACAAGACATAGAACATAAAATACAAATCTTATTGTGCCAGTAAGTGCAAAGTTTGTCAGCTGTCATCAGCTTTCTTTGATTTTTCTGAAAGACTAAAAACCAACCAACTAAACAGACAAACATATCTCCACCCTTTCTAAGGGAATTAGTTATTATTTAAAATATATATATATATTTACACTTAACAAATTCAACCAAACCATCTATTGCCACATACTTGCAAGCTAATAATCTCTGTGCTTGGATTACTTATCATAAGGATTTATTTACAGACATTTTAGACACTAAAACATTTTCTTGTTTTTACTAAAATTATTTCTTTTATTTGTTTTCTAGGCAAACCAGGTTTCAGTTACTTTTTATCAATTAGGTAATTTACATGAAAACAGATGTTTTCTGGCTTGCTTTTTGGATTCAAAGCTAGTTACAGCCTAAAAGAATACAATTATTTCTACTAGAATTTTTACTTTTAACTTTTGCCTTTGAAACACAGTGATTTGAAACACCACTACTGTAGGTAACAAAGCCTGTGGCACCTTAAAGACTAACTATAAAGTTTTGAAGCATAAGTTTTCCTCGGTACTTGGAGGTCAATGGGGCCCTGAGACAGACATTAGCAAGTAATTTGCATTTTCACAGAATAAAGCTTTTGGGGCTAGGTTTACAAGAGATACTATTTATTTTTACTAACAAGCTAGTTTTAAAGTTTCATTGTCTTTCTTTACCCAGAGACCACAAGTTACATTCAAAGTGTCTAGAGATGAGGGTATACCACTTACGATACTAACTGCACAGCTGTCCTGCTCTGAAGATACATCTACCCAGTTATCTTTTGGGCCTGAGACACAGACTGTCTACCTGCAGAATCAGCATGGGGACATTCCTCCCTGAACAATCTTGTTTCCCTATCACTGGTGAAACACAGCCACTTGGATATAGGGATGTTCCAATTCCTTCTCAAAGCTATCTCTACTCAAATCACTTTCACACTTTTTAACTGCAGCAGACTGCTTACATATTTTTTTCCTCAGGAACTTCTTTAGGAAACAATTCACCACTTACAAATCCCGTTTTTACCCCCTTCCACTTACAAATCCCGTTTTTACCCCCTTCACCTAGGGCTTGCTCCCAAGGAATACTTTCCTGAGCAACCAAATTCTTTACTCACATTTTATGATCATCCTTTTCTTATCAGGCGGATTTTTACAAAATCCCCTTTCAGGCAAATTCACAGACTTACTGAACAAGAGGTTAAAGTTATTCTGCTTTCCTTTGCCAGATACCAGTTTAGGAATTGCTTCCTTCCTGGTACAAGTTGTTAATCTGTTAGTAGGTAACACAACCAAATCACTTTTCTGAGCATTAGCTGAATTCAAAACCAACTCTGACACACTGCACTATTCTCACCCATCACAGGCTGACAGACACCTTCTAGAAGATTTAAAAACACATTCTTCTTTCACTAGACACACAGCTTGGGATTTTACTTTCCTTGTCCCAGCACACAGACAACTGCTTGGAGACTGAGGTAGCTTTCTCCATAGGCAGGTTAATACTTCTGACAGACACAGGCACACTTTCTCACTGTTACACTCCTCCACACAGGACACAGGTAAGGCATAGGGACCCCTTTTTCTCACTATCCTTACCAGGCACATCTTAGGTTTACTTTTACTTCTCACTATCCTTACCAGGCACATCTTAGGTTTACTTTTACAAGCTATACCAGCTAAAACTATTTAATATAGGGGAACTGGTTTTAATGTTGATTTCTAATTACCATCTTATGAACCCTGATTGTAAGGGTGACATTAAAGGACCTGGAATCAGGCCAACCAAGATCAAATGTGGTCCATTTTGACTGACAAAACTTAATTAAATCATTCTCAGTTATCTTAATACCATAATCACTCTCAAATTTACCAAAGTTACGTAACATACAACCAAAGGGAAAGGCGGAATCTTCCACTCGGGAGCGACCCGATCTCATTGTTATACCAAATGATTCACAAGGAATCTACAAACGGCAAATTAATACAAAAGTACTAAAATCACCAACCAAATTAACAATGGGAGTAATGGAGATACTTACACCGCTCTGTTTCCCAGGCGCCTACCAAACTCCAGAAACCTCTAGTCTTGCCTGATTTGTAGGGACTCACGCTTTAACGTTCCGGGTATCACCGCAGACCGGATCAAGAGTTAGGACAGGCAAAAATGGCCTGGTGTACACTTTCCCTCCTCTGGTCGGTCTGTTGTGATCACGGAGTCGTCCAAAGGTGTCCCATCTGGAGGTGCCAGAATTGTTGCAAAAACTGCTTTTACCTTTGGAGCTTTAATCCCAATATACTCACAAAGAACAGGCATCACTCAGTAGGTTTCTGGAAAACAAGATTTATTGCAAGCAATAGGAGTCAGAGGGGTTATTACCCAAACAACTGGCTCAGCTCCATGACAGGCTGAGACCTTTCTTATACTCAGGTGTGAATAAGGGAGGGGGGCTTTCAATACACTTACACAGGTGATAACACTTAATGACTATCACATCCATTGTTCAGTATTAATCTATGCCATTTACATGTCTGGTAAACAGGAGGCCAGGATCCTTAAGGGTACTCAGACCCTGTGACACCTTGCCCAGCTGTGGCAGGGTGAACATGAGTTTAAAATACATGCCAGGCTAGAGGCTGAGCGTTCATATACAGGGAGTGAAAGTACAGTTTAAGACAGTTTTTTAAAATCATACTACACAACATTCATAATACAGTTGTTTCTAAATTGTGTTATTCCAACACCGTCCCCCCCTCCCCCCTGCCCCACTGCTCCGTACCGTCCCCCCCTCCCCCCCGCCCCACTGCTCTGTACCGTCCCCCCCTCCCCCCTGCCCCACTGCTCTGTACCGTCCCCCCCTCCCCCCCTGCCCCACTGCTCTGTACCGTCCCCCCTCCCCCCTGCCCCACTGCTCTGTACCGTCCCCTCCCCCCCCGCCCCACTGCTCTGTACCGTCCCCTCCCCCCCGCTCTCTACTGCCCCTTACCCCCAGCCCCACTGCTCTGTGCCAGGCCAGGACCCCAGGCTACCACTCTGACACTCCCCCCCCCCCCCCTCCCCCCGAGCTTCATTCTCTCCGTCCCTTCCCAGTGTGCTAGGGCAGGGGAAACCCCCCCCCCCCATGTGCTAAGCCAGACAGAGGAGGAGCCTGGCGTGGATGTCTCTGCCCCTCCCCCGCGGACCTGGCACTGCTGGAAAGCACCTGTCCCTGGGGAGCAGGGGGCTTCTCCCGGGTGTCAATTAGCTGACAGAGCCGTGCTGGCTGCTCCCCCCGGGGCGGTGCTGGCAGATGGTCGCACGGATCCCTTCCAAGCTGGTCTCACCATTGTCGGGGGGAGACGGGCTGGGGGCTCCCAACGCCGGCCCAGCATCCTGCGTGAAGACACCCAAAGCAGCTGTGGAGGCAGCTGGAGGCTGGGAGGCCAGCTCCTGACCTCAGAGTCACTGCACAGGACGTCTGCGGTTCGGGTCACAGCTCCGGGGCGGGGCGGGGGAGGGAGGCTGCAGGCCACGCGGCCAGACACCGGACCTGGCCACCAGCTCTGCTCCAGGACACTCCAAAAACCAAAACGGGTTCCCAAGCCGGGCCAGGTTGCTGAATGACACCAACGCTGCCTTAGCGCGGGGGCAGGGGACGCCCTGCTCACAGGCCGGACACGCTCCTTACCAGGGCAAAGCCAGGCCAATGGGGCCTGCCTGCAAACGGCTCTCCGGAAGCCAACCTCCCACCACGCCTGCCGAGCTCCCGGGGTGAGCGCAGCAAGGACGCGTGGTCAGCACTCACCCGGAGGAGGGCGTGAGTGCCCGGACCTGCACCTGGCGCCATCACACCGGCTGAAACACGGCGCCCAGCAGAGGCTAGGCCGGCAAGACGCCTTTGTGACTAAGGGCTGGTCTTCACTACGGGGGGGGGGGGGGGGGGGGTCGACTGGAGATACGTGAATCACGTAGCTGACGTTTCTGTATCTGCAGCCGACTTACCGTCCATCCTCATGGCGGCGGCGGGCGGCGGCGCGCTCCCCCGTCGACTCCAGCTTGCGCCTCCCGGCCAGTTGGCGTTCCAGAGTCGACGGGGGCGTCGCGCGCGATCGATTTCTTGCGTCTTCATAAGATGCGAGAAATCGATCGCCAGAAGATCGATGGCTACCCGCCGATTCAGCGGGTAGTGAAGACCCTAAATCGCTCCGGGTGCAATGCTCCCTCTGGCCTCACGGACACCCCCACCCCTCCAGAGGCAGCCGAGAGGACTGAGGGGTATCACCTAAAATAAATGGAGATATACCAATCTCCTAGAACTGGAAAGACCTTGAAGGTCATCGAGTCCAGTCCCCTGCCTACACTAGCAGGATCGAGTACTGTCCCCTGACAGATTTTTTGCTCCAGATCCCTAAATGGCCCCCCCCAAGGATTGAACTCACAACACTGGGTTTAGCAGGCCAATGCTCAAACCACTGAGCTATCCCTCCCTCTGGCTCTGTGGGGACAAAGCGGGGATGACAATGACCTCCATTTCCCTCCCCCCCCCCCCCCAGTGTCTGCAAGGGGCTTGGACAGGATCCAAGTAGCCTAGGGCCTTTGGGAAAGCAGGAAAGTGGCTGGGGGGTGAGGTTGGGGGCAGAGCCCCCTCTCCCCACCGAACACCTGCAGGCTGGACCTGAGCCACTGCAGAAACCAAAGCCAGCTAATCCGCTTGGATTGGGGGCTCAGGTTTCCCTGCTTGTCCCTGTAACACAGCAGCAGGGCTGGGCCGGGCCAGGGCCCCTGTGCCACTTTCCATCCCTCTCTGCCAGGCGCTGTTATTCAAGACGCCTCCCCTGCCTTGTGCGGTTCAGGCACCTCGGCGCCTCCTGGCTACACCCCCCCAGGGCGGACCCGAGTCGCAATTAGCCAGCGCAGCACAACGGGGGGCTCTGTGCACCAGCTGCCGTCCCTGGCACCGTGCGCTGGCGCCTCGGGGTACAGTTATTTCTAGGACTTTCCACCGCTGGGGTGGCCTCTCCCAGGCGGTTCCCTGTGAGGAATGCAGCCGCCCGTGTTACACAGGAGACCCGAGGAGCCGCACTCACGGGACCAGCGCAAGGTTGCACAGGCAGTGCTGGGACTGAGCGCAGCCTTGGGGGGTCCCAGACCAGGGCCCTGAACACGAGGCTGCCCTCCTCCAACTCGGGCTTTGACTCCAACTCAGCGCTACACAGACTTGGACCCCGCATGGCCCAGGCCCCAGAGCCTCACCCACCCCTCCGGGGCTCGGCCCCAGCCTCTGCCCGGGTCACTGGCCTCCTCCAATCCTGAGGTCAAGCCCCCCGTTGACAAACAGCCAGTGCCCCGGGCCCCGAACCTCCCGCAGGCCTCTGCCACGCTCACCCCGGGGAACGTTCCTTCCTGACCCCAGCCCTGGCGACTGTTAGACCCGAGCACACAGGCAGGACCCCGGGCGAGAGTCCGAACCTCCCCAGCCAGTGCCCGTCTCCGGCCGGTGGGATCTTCGCTGCCAGCGTCACGGACGGGCTCCCGGCCGGCGTGGACAGCCCCATCCCCCCATCCTGTGTCTCAAGATCAGGGTTCACGTGAAGCCAGTTCGGGTTTCTGCCTCCCCCCCCCCCCCCGCGCCCCTTGGGGGCTGCTCCAGAACGTCGCGAGGGCTGGAAACCCTCTTCTCACTTCCCGCCGGACGCTGGCCTCCCTGAAATCTCTCCTCTCCCTGCCTGGCGTTCGCCCGGGTGTGGGCTCAGCGCTCCCCTCGCCTGCGTTCGCTTGGCCTGGCCATGCCGAGATCCCTCCCATAAGGCAGGTTTCCCAGGCTCAGCCTAGTGTCCTTCGCTGCACCCATTCCAGCTAGAAGACAGCGGCTGTACACGCAGGAGACCAGCCCTGCCCCTGGGGTTCCGGGTGGGGGGGGGCTCCCCGGTGCCGTGTACAAGGGATTAACACCTCCCTCTCTGCTGGAAATACCTCGCCTGGCACTTCCGAGGGCTGCATCCCACTGGCGGCTCCTAGTTGGGGACAAGGAGGGGAGCGAAGCCAGGCACAGAGCGTTCACACAGCAGACGTGGAGTGGACCATGGGGTCAGGGAGGTTCAATGGAGACGTCCACCTACATCTGTGTCCCTCTGACTCACCCTGTCGGGCTCAGCGCGGCCTCGGCTCACCTGGCCGCTTGGGCAGGAAGGCTCCTGATGGCCACGTGCACACGGCAGCTGCCAGAGTGACCCACCCTCCCCCAGCGAGCCTGGCACACTGGGGGGCCCTGGGGAAGGCACCAGGCGAGCGAGCGCGGGGGGGGGGGTACAATGGTCACAGGCCACCGTGCGACGCGTTCGTGGAGCTCAGCAGCCCATGTCCGGGTCTGTCCCCACGGGGGCGGTGGGCTTTCAGCTGCGTGCAGAGTCCTGCCAGTGGGGGGGGGGGGGAAGGCCCATGTCTCAGCCCCACTCCGTGGGTTTTACCCGGGTGTAACCCAGCCTGGCTCTGGATCACCCGCGCTCAATGGTGCTGAACCTGGGGGGACAGGCCCATGTGCTCCTGGCCCACCCCAGAGGAGCTCCCAGCAGGGGGGGGCAGAGGGATCCCCACGGTCCGGTCCCTCCCCAGCCCTGGTCCTGGCACCTGACACAAAGCCATGGAAAGAGCCCCTGCCCCCCCGGGACCCCTCTGGCCCCTCCCTGCCCCCAGGCTGCGAAAGGGGTGCCAGCAGGAGCGAGCCAGAGGGCGGGGCTGCCCCTCCCTCCCCAGGGCCCCGGGGCTCCGCAGGGCAGAGTAAGAGCAAAAGTGAAACTGCCGCTGTGAAAAGGGGAAGTGGGGGGGCGGCCCAGGATTGGCTGCCCCGGTTCCCGAGGGGGAATCGCCTCGGGCGGCTCTGCATAAAACAGCCAGCGCTGGAGGGGCGGCCAGCGAGCGGGACAGACACCGGTGGAGAGGGAGGGAAGGTGCCCGGCTCCTCCCCATCCCGGGCAGCCTGAGGCACCCAAGCAGAGTCCAGGCTCAGCTGGCAGCGTGGGCAGCCCTGCCCCTGCCCTGCCGGGCTGAGTTCTGCTGGGGGCCGGGGCCCAGCGGGCAGCCTCCTGCCCAGGGGACCCCGCGCAGCCTCCAGTGCTCCCAGGGGCCGGGGAAAGCTCCCGAGCCTGGCCGAGGACGGCTGCACCGGACGATGCCCCCGCCCTCAGGACTGGCAGGTGAGAGGCTGGGAGAGCTGCGCTGGACTGGCACAGGCGGGCGCTGGCATTGGACCCCTGGCCCTCTCCAGCCCCTTGCTACGGTGCAGGTTTGAATCCCACCCGGAGGATTCCCTGTTGACTCCCTGTCGCCGGGGGTGTTCAGGGCTCCTGACCGAGCGACCCACCGAGGGCTGAAGGAGCCGGACCCATCCCGAGTGCCCCTGGGGCTGGAGGAAGCTGGCAGCCCCACAGCTGGGGTGTGGCCCACGGTGGGGAGCCCGGGCGGAAATGAATCGGAGCACACGGGCGAGGAGCGCGCAGACTGCCCAGCGCCCCCGGGCAAGGGGATGGGAGGGCTTCGGTTAACCCCCTCTCCACTGCCCCCCGCGGCATGCCCAGGCCGAGCGGCGGTGCTGAGCCCTGGGGGTAACTCACTGGTGCTAAGGCCCCTCTCCTCTGGCAGGGCCTCCACGATCCACTATCCCAGCCATGCACCCTCCGCCCCGGCACCCCACCCCCTTAGCCTGCAGCCCTGGCTGGGACCTGGGGCTCGGGGTCACGGTGCTGCCCCGGTCTGGCCATGAGTTCCCCCTCGGCGCCCCCCTGCAACAGGCGTGTGCGTGCCTCGACCAGGGCCCGGACATGGCAACCCCCCTAAACCTCCTTGTGCCCCAGCGCTTGTCTGCACAGGGCCAGGGAGACACACCTCAGTAGTCACGCCACCCTGGGGCTGGAAATCCCCTGGGGACGGTTCCCAGCCTGCCCCACTTCTGACCCTTGGAACAGAGGGAGAGATCCGCTCAACACGGTACTAACACCCGCACCCGCAGTGCTTCATTTGTGACAGTTCAGAGCCCGGCACCCCTGGGCCCGGCGGTTCAGAGCCCGGCACCCCTGGGCCCGGCGGTTCAGAGCCCGGCACCCTTGGGCCCAGCGCCCGGCATCCCTGGGCCCGGTCCAGCGGTTGAGAGCCCTGCACCCCTGGGCCTGGCGGTTCAGAGCCCGGCACCCCTGGGCCCGGCGGTTCAGAGCCCGGCACCCCTGGGCCTGGCGGTTCAGAGCCCGGCACCCCTGGGCCCGGCGGTTCAGAGCCCGGCACCCTTGGGCCCAGCGCCCGGCATCCCTGGGCCCGGTCCAGCGGTTGAGAGCCCTGCACCCCTGGGCCTGGCGGTTCAGAGCCCGGCACCCCTGGGCCCGGCGGTTCAGAGCCCGGCACCCTTGGGCCCAGCCCGCCGGTTCAGAGCCCTGGCACCCCTGGGCCGAGCGCCCGGCATCCCTGGGCCCGGTCCAGCGGTTGAGAGCCCTGCACCCCTGGGCCTGGCGGTTGAGAGCCCGGCACCCCTGGGCCCGGTCCAGCGGTTCAGAGCCCGGCACCCCTGGGCCTGGCGGTTCAGAGCCCGGCACCCCCTGGGCCTGGCAGCGTCAGTTATGAAAGTTAAAAAATGGCTTGAGCCCAGGACACCCCTTTGGGTACCACTAAGCCCTGGGCGCTTGTCTTTGTCAGGTGTGCCCTGCTGAGCCAGGCCAGCGGCTCCCCCACACCCAGCGCTCTTGCCCCACTCCCCACAGCACCACCCACCCCCCCCCCCCATTGGGAGAGGCTGGGACCAGAGTAGCCGGGAGCCGCCCCCACAGTGAGTGGTGCGTGTGGGCTTTGCTCTGTCCCGGTGTGTCAGAGCTCCCGGTGCTGGGCTGAATTCCCCTCTCCCCACCCACCGACTCGCCAGTTCCTGTTTCCAGCTCCTCAGCGCCCCCCAACCGTTTCCTCCTGCAGCTGAGCGCTCAGCCTCAGCCCGGGGAAGGGCCGGGAGGGGGCTTCGAAGCCGGGTGACCGCGAGAGCGCGCAGAGCCGAGGGGCCTGGCTGGGGGCCAGGTCGCACTGGGACAGGCAGAGATGGGGCCCAGGTTGCCAAGAGCTGCAGCCGGCCTGAGGCCATTGGGGACTTGAGCGGGGCGGTGCGGGTGTGCTTAGCTCCCTGCCCATGTCCCACCTGGGCCACACACCCAGGGATGGGCCGGATCCAGTGACAGCTGAGCATCAATTAGGTGTTTGCAGCCTGGCTGCGGTGGGCCGGGGACAGGTGGGTCAGACTGGAGGTACTGCCAGGGCACAGCACAGCCGAGGAGACAGGCTGCCTGCTTCCCCTCGCCAGGCCCTCCCCACACCGGAGGGGGGCAGCGCAGACTGGAGGGGGGGGGGCGGTTGCAGACAAGCTCCACTAAGGAGACAGCGTCACTGTCTGGTGAATGCTGCTGAGCAGGCCTGGGAGCGGTGCCCTCTCCTGGCAGGGCTGAGGGAGGCCTGGGACAGAGCCGGGAGCCAGGCAAGGATGGGGCTGTGCCCAACGAGAACAGGACCGGGGTGTGTAATCCGCAGCCCTGACTGCCCCTCCCCACTGGGCTTGCGAACATTTGCATGAGAGCCTGCCCTGGGCTAGTGCCTGCAAGGGGGGGGGAGGGCCGGGCCGGGGGCCTGGAGGGAGCTGAGGGGGATGGGGGGTGCACAGAAGTGGAGGCTCGGTGGTACTGGTGCTGGCAGAGAGACTCTTGGGGTGTCTCTCCTTAGGTAGCTGCCCTCGTCTCCAGCCAACACCTTCACCCAAGTAATGCCCCAGGATTAGCCTGGCCCCCAGCCTCCCCTGCATCCTCCACCCCCACCGCAGCGCCCCAGGGCTGCCGGAGGGGACCCTGCTGGAGCTGGCCGCACAGTGCTCAGGGCAGGGCTGCTCGTGTCCGTCCCAGGGCAGTTAGCCCCAGAGCGCTGGGATTTGCACTCCAAGCATTGCCCATTGCACCACTAAAGCCAGGGGGCTGGATGGTGCCCAGCCAGGGGTCACAGCCCCGACTGCTCCCAGGCCCGAAGGCTGGGGCCCAGCACCTGGCATTCCCCAGCCCCATTCAGCGCCAACATGCCTCCCACGGCCCCCTCGGAGGCACAGCCTCAAACCGGCAGCCTGCCGGCTTCTCCCCTCCCTGGGTGAGGGGCTGAACCCCCGGGGCCCCCTCCCTCGCCCTCAGCAGGAGCCCCAGGTGCCTAAGCCAGGATGAAAGGACGGGGGGCGGGGGGCTGTCTTGGGTTTCCAGGCATTAAACAAGCCTACAATGCCAGATGCTCCTTCCCTAGGAAAGGGCTGGACCCAGCCAGCCTCCAGGTGAGCTCTTTGTTCACAGCTCGCTGGCTTTGCAGCCCCCCCCCCCGTTCAGAGCCCCTCCAGCGGGGAGCAGGGCGTGGCCAGCAGGGCCTCTACCAGCCTTTTTTTACCACCGACCCACTGACTCCCCCACCAAACCCATCTTCCAGCACTGCCCTGGCTGGGCTCTGCCCCAGTGCCAGGGATCCTGCCCCGGTCCTTGTAGAGCCGCCTGCAGCACGAGCCCCCCCCCCCCCCTTCTAATTGTATCTCTCCAGCTCCTTCCCCACCCAGTGCCTGACAAACCAGGCAGGTCCTCACAGCTCACTCCCCCCACAGCTGACTGCAGCCCCCTCTGGGCCGGAGCACAGAACCGCTCTACCAGCGTCAGCACCAGCCTAGGAGGGAGCCGTGAAGACGAAGCCCTTCGCTAACGAACAGGATACAAGGCATTTAGTACCCACGTGGTACGTTGGCCAGGACACGTGCCAGGCGATGTCTAATACCCCTGCGAGGCCAGGCCCTTGGGCAGGGTTACTGGAAGAGGACACCGCCGGCAGCCCATCCCCATAGCACCACGGTCACACACGGTTATCTAATGAGCCAAGGGCCGCGCACCATTTGACACCACCACTTCCTGTAGCTCCCTGGCTTTCTAAAACCCAGCGCAGAGCAACGGCTGGGCAGATCCCAGCTCCGGCCGCGCGTGGCCCGGCTCAACTCCGTGGCCCCTCCGCTGGGGCAGACAGCTCTGCTCTGCAGCACAGTTTCTATGGCTAGTTTGCATGAGGGTAATGGGTCTGCAGCATGAGCTAACCACGGTCATGAGGGCTTGAGTCTGGAAAGGGTTCCTCTTCTACAGGGCTCTGCTGCAGGGTCAGGGACCCCCGGGGAAGAGGCGGCTGGGTGAGTTCAGGACGTTCTCAACTCTCCCTCGTGGCGGTCCCAGCTGTGGTAAGGGAGGGTCCTCGCCTGGGTTTACCTGGTTGCAGTGTTGGCGTAGCCGTGCTATTTGACGGGGTGTTGGGCTGTCTCTCTCCACCCGCCCCAGGAATCGGAAGATGGACGTTCCTGCTGGGCTGGTTGCACCGGACACCCCCCTCCCCAGGCGATGGCGTGACAGCGGGCAACGGAATCCCAAAAGCAGCTGTCTTCCTGAGCAGCCCAGCTGCGGTTGGATTTCGTTACCTGCTCTCCTGCCCGGGCAGCTTGCAGCCCATCCCGCACCGGGGCCACCTCACACCCGGGGCTCAGAGCATCCGCAGCACTCCAAGCACCGTGCCAGCCCAAGACACGGCGCCAGGGGGCATTACTGACAGGTAGGGAGGGTAACCAGAGAGCAAGTGTCCAAAATCAGGACAGGAGGTATGTGTGTGTGTGTGTGGGGGGGGGGTTAGAGGCACCTAGATATGAAAAGGTCCCAAATATTGGGCCTGGCCCTATAAAAATCGGGCCATGGGGTCATGCTATGGGTAGGCACCAGGTCTTCCTGGCTCACACAATGCAAGTCTCTTCCTTTGGGATAATGGCTTGTTCTAAGGGCCTAGCAGTAACCCCTCTGGGGCTCGGCTGAGCGCTGGGACGCACCCAGGTGGGGAGTGAGGCCAATGGCTTTACGCAGTAACCCCTTGGATTGGGGGGGTTGGGTATTTCCATCTTGCAACAAAAATCTCTGCAAAGACAACTGGGGCCAACTGCTCAGGAGTGGGAGAGCGGGGGGCTGCAGGCCAGGGGGGCGGTAGAGCCGGTCTGGAAGAGCAGCGGGGGCGGTAGAGCCGGTCTGGAAGCGCGGGGGGCTGCGGGCCAGGGGGGCGGTAGAGCCGGTCTGGAAGAGCACTGGGGGCGATAGAGCAGTCTGGAAGCGCGGGGGGCTGTGGGCCAGGGGGGCGGTAGAGCCGGTCTGGAAGAGCACTGGGGGCGATAGAGCCGGTCTGGAAGCGCAGGGGGCTGCGGGCCAGGGGGGCGGTAGAGCCGGTCTGGAAGAGCACTGGGGGCGATAGAGCCGGTCTGGAAGCGCGGGGGGCTGCGGGCCAGGGGGGCGGTAGAGCCGGTCTGGAAGAGCACTGGGGGCGATAGAGCCGGTCTGGAAGCGCGGGGGGCTGCGGGCCAGGGGGGCGGTAGAGCCGGTCTGGAAGAGCAGCGGGGGCGGTAGAGCCGGTCTGGAAGCGCGGGGGGCTGCGGGCCAGGGGGGCGGTAGAGCCGGTCTGGAAGAGCACTGGGGGCGATAGAGCCGGTCTGGAAGCGCGGGGGGCTGCGGGCTGGTATTACTGCACAGCAGCAGCAGGAGGGAGACTGGAATCCCCCAGGCGGTGGGGGGGTCGGGAGTTTTAAGCTCTGCTCTTTAACATGCCTGGGCTCCTTTGTGCTGTGGGGCCCCTGCGGCTCTGGGCAGCCCCTCCCTGAGTGATCCCAGCAAGTCCTGCTATGTGGCTGCTGGCCTTGTGCTGGGGGAGCAGAGAAACAGGAAGCGAAGGCAGGGCCTGACCAAGTGAAAGAGAAACCTCCAGTCCCACCCCGCGGGGGCTGCAACAGGAGCGGGGCTGCAGCCCCGTCTTCCAGGGACCTTCGGACAAAGCCAAGAGCCCCCATTCCTGGGGGAGGGGACTGAGACAGGCTGGCACTCAGCACTGTGCTGGGACCTGCAGAGGACACCACGCTGCCCCCCCTCCCCGGCACTGTGTTGCTTCTTCCTTGTACTGGAAAGCCCCACCTCAAAGGACAGGTGGTTTGGGGACCTACTGTAGCAGCTGTGCTGGGTGGGGCAAAGCAAGCGCCCCACAAAGGCAGGTCCCAGAACGCGTCTGAGCTTGTGTGTGCAGGGAGAGGCCCGGTACCCAGCGGGGCTCCCCTCTGACCCGAGAGGTCCGGGTGGATCAGGGAGGAGCTGCCCTGTTTCCTCGCTGCTTGCACTGCACTGGCTGAGCAGCGGGAACCCAGAGGCTCTCCTGCAGTCCCGTGCTCTTGCTAGCTAAAGATAGCGCCGCGTTTCCGGGGGAGAACCCACCAGAAGCATCGCTGCAGAAGCAGCAGCCACCAGCTGCCAGCCACAATGTGGATGTGGTCACCTGCAGCAGGCCCGAGAGGACCCCAGCAGGAGGCTGAAGTCACAAGACAGGCACATGCTTCCTGCCGCTGGGAGTGTGACTCCGGCTGGGGGAGGCGGGCTCTGCCCCAGCTCTGCGCCACAGGCTGGGCCTTGCACTAGGTAGTGCTCAGAAAAGTGCCGTGGTGGGAGGGATCCGGAGCACGCCTGGGCAGAGCCCCGGGGGGATGTGGACGGGTCGTGTCTACAAGGACCTGCCTGTTATCTCCTGGAGAAGGGACAGGCCTTGCCCACGAGTGAGTGACTGAGCCATGGGTAGCAGTTCCTCTGGGCAGGTGGCACATAGACACAGACATACCCCGCGGTCCCAAAGCATGGGATGCCAGGGAGTCCAGACTCTGGAGAGCAAGTCCCCGGTGCCTCGCCCCTGAGAGGGAAGGACACAGCCAGGGCCAATTCCTCTTCCCCCCACGGGAGGCTCCCTCTAGCCTGGGACGGAGAGTTTGGGTGGGAGGACTTCACTACCCCCGCAGCTGCCTGACCTCAGTCCCCAGATGGCCAAGGAGAGAGCTGAGGGCAGATAAATGTTCCCAGACAGCAACGGAAGGGGATGAGGGCTCAGTGGCACCCAGCGGCGGGCGGATTCAGGTTTGGGCTGGCAGCAGCAGCAATGGAGAGGAACGGGAGACTAAGGCAGGGGAGGACCAGTGAGGGGATGAAGGTCCAAGCAGAGCCTGTACATTAGAGCCACGGGCCTGGTGAGATGCGGTGTCGGTGAGATGTGTCAGGCAAGCCCCCTGCAGCAACCTGGCATGTAGGGACAGCACGGCCGAGGTGCTAGCACACACGGTGTTCGTCTGAGCGGCGTCCTCCCCGGGCCTCTCTGCTCTCAAAGCTCCAGGCTGAGCGGGGAGCCACCGGCAGGACAGCATGGGGCTTCCACAGAGAGGCTGGAACATGCTGCCACCATCCAGCCGCTGGGGAGAAATTGCTTCGGAATGACACGATCACTCCCGCTGAGCGAGCAGCCAGAGCCATCGGGAATATCGTGTCCGTCCAAAGCTCTTTCGGCACCTCCCGGAGGAAGACGGAGCTCCATCAGCCCAGCACGTGAGCCTGAGGATCCCATCCTGCCTGACTGCAGGCAGCCGCTCTCCCCCGACTCTCCTGGTCTGGGGCCTTCAGTGCGTGAGCCTGAGGATCCCATCCTGCCTGACTGCAGGCAGCCACTCTCCCCCGACTCTCCTGGTCTGGGGCCTTCAGTGCGTGAGCCTGAGGATCCCATCCTGCCTGACTGCAGGCAGCCGCTCTCCCCCGACTCTCCTGGTCTGGGGCCTTCAGTGCGTGGGCCTGAGGATCCCATCCTGCCTGACTGCAGGCAGCCGCTCTCCCCCGACTCTCCTGGTCTGGGGCCTGCCTCTGGAAAAGCTCTCAATACAACGTGCAAAATGACTTGACACATGGTTCATCATTTCCCCAGCCAATGTTTCCTGGCGGGCAGGACGCGGGAGTCGGTCTAGCAGTAGAGCAGGGGACATGGGCTCTTTCCCAGATCTGCCACTACTCTGTCCGGCCCTTCGTTTTCCTGCCTGTCCCCTGGAGATGATACATCCCACCCTGCCTCCCACAGGGCCTTCACTACAGACCCCTTTTCCTAGCGCCCCCCTTGCTTTGCTGTCTCAGCAGGAAGTGCCCAGTCTGGTTCTGAGCTGGTTCCAAAGTCCATGACAGCCCACCCACCCTCCCCACGTATTGCATCACGGGAGGTGAGCAGATCCCTGTCTTGGGGAGACCCTCAGCAGGTTCTGATCACTACACCCCAACTTCTCCAAGACTCCTGCTGAGCCATGTGTCTCACCCCTCAATGCCTACTCTCCGCTCCCTGAGCCTGGCTGGGACTGGAGTGGTTCCTCCCTGCCTGCTACCGGCACATGGCGCTGGCACCCACAGTCAGAACTGAGGCAAGCCCTGCCTGGTCTCCCTGCGCGCCCCCAGGGCAGGGGAGCAGCCCGAGCATGGTCCTTCTGCTGGTGGTCCTGGCTCCCTCTGCACCGAGCTCTCGGACCAGCGCACCTCGCCCAGGGGGAGCGGCGATGGACGGCCCAGTGTGGATGTTGCGCTGGGGTGTTCACCACAGAGACAAAGCCCAGAGCACGCAGTGGTTAGCACAGCGCCTCATCTACACTAGAGCCTGAGCGTTGTCGCCAGCGGGGGCCCGTCAATGTGCAGAGCCAGCCTCATGCCTTGCGATCGCTCTCTCCTGCCTCTTCTCTTCTCAGGTTGGACACGGACTAGGCAGGGAACCCCTGAGGCGCACGGGAATCTTCCGGTCACTGCAGACAGTCAGTAGTTGGTCTGGCGTGAGCAGGAATTCTCAGATCACCTCTTGGCTGTGAGTGGTGGTGCAGAGAGCACTGCACCTTTGCTGCACGTCAAGAGGACATGGAGGGGACAGAGCGGTCTCTCCCCTCTCTAACCTGTCTGCGGCTACAGGGGGATCCAGCGTGGCCCTTCCCCCAGGGCTGGCGAATGGCCGGTTATGCTGTCTGACTGCAGAGCCCTCTTGGGGCCAGCCCACCAGTGAACGCCACTTCATTCACTTCTCTTGTTCCTCACAACCCGTGTGATCAGCTCTCCCACATACGGCCCATGGATCTTCCCTCCTTTTGCCCACGTGCCCTCCCCCTCCATGGCTCACTGAGTGTGGGTTTGGCCGACCGTTCGATTATACACCCTTTGGGGCAGGGAGCTCATCCTTCCACCCACCTGGCAGCACTGGGCCCACCAAGAGCACTATACACCCAACGACAGGATCTCCAGAGCCCCAAAGGGGACTCCCAACAGATCCAAGGGAGCCAGACTGCCAGCAACACGCCCCGGTGCTGGGAAAACAGGGCAGAGTCCCCGGCCTCAGCACACAGCCTGCAGCTACCATCTGGGGGGCATGACAGAGGTCTGAACCTCGTGAACGGGGTGCAGACAGTGAGCAGGGAAGATTTATTTCCCCTTCACATAACACAAGAACAGGGGGCACTGATAAAATTGACAGGCAGCAGGTTTAAACCAAACACAAGGCAGTACATCTTCACACAACACACAGTCACCTGTGGAACTCCTTGCCAGGGGATGCTGTGAAGGCCAAAAGTATAACTGGGTTCAAACACAAATTAGATAAGTTCAGGGTAGAGAGGTCAAGCAATGGCTATTAGCCAAGATGCAACCCCGCACTCTGGATTGCGAGATGCTGGGATGGCTCACTCGATGATCGCCCGGTCTCTTCATTCGCCCAGAAGCACCTGGCTCCGGCAGGCGGCGGCAGACAGGATACTGGGCTAGATGGACCCTTGATTTGACCCAGCATGACCATTGGTATGTTCTGTGGCCCAGCGAATCTCCCCAAGTTTCTGCTGGGAAACACCCTGTTTGTGCATCACCGAAGGGGAAGAGATCTCAATGGCACTTTGGGCACCCATAGCAACACCAACCACCAGTGCCATCATGGCAGGAGAGACCAGGATGCAGGGAGAATGTGACAAAAGCGGCTAAGCTGACAGGCTTCAAATCCCCTTGGCCTGCCTGTGGAGCCTGCTGCTGGAGATCCTTGATTGGCTTTGGGCCTCTAGGCACTTCTGTACTGCACAGTGGTCAGTCTGCTGTAGAGAAGAGTTGGACTAAGTGCAGCTGCTGTGGTCAGTTCCAGCTTGGGGCGTGACATGCCCCCGTCCTAATGTCCCCGCTCATCTCAGCTGGGTACTGCCGGCTTTCTGCAGTTCACACAAATACCAAGCTACTGCACAACCAATAGCATAGGCCCAATAACAGTGCCCCAGCTTGGGGAAGCACTCCGAGATCTATACATTAAACTGATACCAAGATGCTACGTATATTAACAGTTGGTACAGGCTGCAGAGGAGGAAGGGCTGATTTCCTCTAGGACAGGGCACTATAGACCTTTCTTTGTCCATCAGCTAAAGATCCTCCACTGGGAGGCAATGGATAAAGTTCCTAGATTCTGCCCCCTCTGCCCCCCACGGGGTCTGCTTTGCCCACAGACTGAGCCCCAGGGGAAGAGACATGGGGAGGAGGAGTATGAGGGAGGGTGTGGAAGTGGGGTAGCTGAGTGGCTCTAGTGGCTCCACTTTTTTTGGAAGCCACCTGTTGATTAAATTCAACCCTTGCCCACGGCCTTCAGTTGTGGGCTTGAACCGGCCTGAAGTTCCATCCCAGGACGGACGGAGTTCTGTTAACTAGGACGTGGGAGGTCAGACTAGCTGCTCACAATGCTCTAAGGCCGCTGGTTCTCGGGCTCTAGAAACACGCCTCTGAAAGGATGCCAGGAGGAACGTCGTGATGTAGATCTACTGGAGTCTGACAGCGCGCTCTGCTCACGGTCTAGCTCCTTTCCTCTCGTGCCTGATGAATGAGATGTGCTGGCTGTCCCCTGAGGAGCCTCCCCTCCTCCCCAGCACTCTCTGGGTGTTAATGCCCCCACCCATGGGAACTGGCCAGTGTAGAATATGAGTCATCTCAGAGAAGGAAACAGGCTTGAGTGTGTGTGGAGGGAGCTGGAGCAGACAAACTCCTTTATGGCTGAGGAGGAAATAGACCTAAGAGAGTTCAGTACAATCCAGAATGGGTTTCCGTGGCCAGCACATGGTCAAGGGGTCAAAGGCCAGGCTGCAGAAGCCCACACTCGGGGTGGTCAGGATCACAACAGCTGTGTCTGGCCCCATAGCTGCTAGCAGGTTCCCCTTAGAGCCCGTCCAGTCACATTCAAGCCGCCGACCTTCCCCAGGGAGGTAGAGACACGGTCAAGTTACAGACTTCAGCCCCCCAGCTCTATTGCCATTAACCTGGGAGAGCCTGCTCCTGCAAGGAGCCAAACGGACGCCAAGGCAGTTATTTGCTCAGCATCCTCTTGGGTGTCATAAATAACAAATGAACCCAGAAAAAAGCCCATTTCCTGGCCCGGGGGCCTCACTCCTCCCAGCCCCCACAAGGAAGCAGATTACCCCCTTTCACTTTTGTTTCTGGTCAGTTTCAAACAGTTTCATTTTCTGAGTTACAAACACCTCAAGATCGAAACAAAGAACTCGAGTCTAACCTCCGAGAAACCTGTGATGGGAACATTTCCGCTGGTCTTTGGTGTCCTGGCTCCGGCCTTCACTAAAACCTGCATGTTCTGCTTTTAAATGATCCTACCAACTCAGACAGGCTATTCACAGGGCAGCCTTCAGGTGTGACAACTAGTTACAGTCCATTCTGTCAACAGCAAGAAATGCAATCACAGCCCTAACCATGAGCGACTGAGTCCTGGACAGGACAGTGTCTGAGCGCAGTTACATGGCAGCTCCGTCAAGGAGAGGAGGGGACCCCACAATTCATGACACAGAAATATCTGAAGGGAGCAGCACCGCCCCTCTTAGTAAGAGCCAGCCTTTCATGTCTTTATACGCGAGCACCCAGAGAGACACATCGCCTGACTGATGCTAATTCAAGAGCTGTGTTTGTCCCCTAAATGGAGAGAACACTGGTCTTGTGGGGCTGGGCTCCGTAATCTCTGGCAGTAACAGCCCTTACCGGGAAGGAGCCGGCATCTTTGCAGTATCCCATCCCCCAAGGTTCAAACACAGGCGCAGATTCCAACACATGAGATGAGTTGGAAAATCATGTGGTTTTAACAAATCACAATCACAGTTTTAATCTGCCCCCTGGATTGTGAGCCCTAGATAGAAGCTGCCTGCCCTCAAATTGTGCGCAGAGCTGGATTAATCTTTTGTGAGCCCCATGGGGGAATGGAGCATGGTGCAGGCGACCAGGTGAAATGGGGTATGGAGTGGTGGGGGTGACCCCCTCACCCAGCGCAGGGCGAGGGCACCGTTTTACAAAGGGCAGACACTGGCCTGCTCAGCCTTGTGCTACCAGCATCCCCTTCCCCTTGGGGGCAGGCCCACGCCGCGCCACACAGCCCTGCTGCCCAACACCCCCCGACTCTATGCCCAGTGCCACACCCCAAACATCTTCCCACCACAAATGCACAATGCCCTGCACACCACCCACAGAACCCCCTCTCCCTAGCACCTCAAACACACAGATCTCCCCCACCGGCTACTGCCGTGTCCTTCCCCACCCACAGAACCCCCAACAGAACCCCCTCTCCCTAGCACCTCAAACACACAGATCTCCCCCACCGGCTACTGTCCAATGCTCCCCCACCACAGAACCCCCAACAGAACCCCCTCTCCCTAGCACCTCAAACACACAGATCTCCCGCACCGGCTACTGCCCAATGCTCCCCCACCACAGAACCCCCAACAGAACCCCCTCTCCCTAGCACCACAAACACACAGATCTCCCCCACCGGCTACTGCCCAATGCTCCCTACCCACAGAACCCCCTCTCCCTAGCACCTCAAACACACAGATCTCCCCCACCGGCTACTGCCCAATGCTCCCTACCCACAGAACCCCCTCTCCCTAGCACCTCAAACACACAGATCTCCCGCACCGGCTACTGCCGTGTCCTCCCCCACCACAGAACCCCCTCTCCCTAGCACCTCAAACACACAGATCTCCCGCACCGGCTACTGCCCAATGCTCCCCCACCACAGAACCCCCAACAGAACCCCCTCTCCCTAGCACCTCAAACACACAGATCTCCCGCACCGGCTACTGCCCAATGCTCCCCCACCACAGAACCCCCAACAGAACCCCCACTCCCTAGCACCACAAACACACAGATCTCCCGCACCGGCTACTGCCCAATGCTCCCCCACCACAGAACCCCCAACAGAACCCCCTCTCCCTAGCACCTCAAACACACAGATCTCCCGCACCGGCTACTGCCCAATGCTCCCCCACAACAGAACCCCCAACAGAACCCCCTCTCCCTAGCACCTCAAACACACAGATCTCCCGCACTGGCTACTGCCCAGTGTCCTTCCCCACAGCCCCACCACAACTACACAGTGACCCCCACACTGCTCAGCGCCCCTCCAACAGACCCTCCCACACCTAGAACACCAAAATACACAAACCTCCCGCACTGCCCGTATAGCTCCCCCCAGACCCACTCCCCCACGCCCTGCCCCCCAGGAGCACTCATTGGCCCTGCGGAGCCAGCGCAGAGCAGCGATCCCCCGCCCAGCACAGTGTCAGGGAGTAGTGCAGCTGAAGCTTGGGAGCACAGAGCAGCCCCGTCCCTGGGATGTCACCCAGCCCTGCCAGCCAGTGCTGGTGCCCGGGTGAAGGTGACTTCCTGCATCTCACAGAAGCTGCAGGCCGGGGGAGAGGGAGTCCTGCCCCCAGGCGCCTGAAGTGGACAGTCAATAGCCCCACCTGAGGGCTCCTCTCTGGGGGGGGGGGGAGAGGAGCAGTGGGAGGGGCCCAGGGCGGTGGGGAGGAGCCAGCAGCTCAAGGTGCTGTGCAAGTGGAAGGGGCCGGGCCGGTGCCATGGTGAACCTGGTACTGATTGGGTGAGCATTTCACATTCCGAATTTGCACACACACACACACAGGCTTCCTATTGGCTGCTTGGAGAGGTTTCCATGTGCACTCTCCTGAACCCGGGGAGAGGGACCAGCTGGGCTCCTCTGTCCCCTCTTATCACTAGCCTGTCTCCTCTTCCCCAGTGCGCTGGCCCTACATTCCCCCCCTTTCCCTTCGCAGTATCCTGCCCCTCGTTCGCTGGCTTCTCCCCACATTCCACTGCAATTCCTCAGCGCCCTCCCGCACCCCACATCTGATCCACCTCCCCTCAGTCTCCTTCCATGGCTCCCCCAAACACACCTCAATCTTCTCTCTGCATCCCCAGTCTACTCCCCACACACCCCTGCACCCTATATTCCCATCTCCTGGGTCTCCTTGGCCCCTCACCATGGAGTGGCAGCCGCTCAGCTACAGATTCTATCTCCATTTGAACTGGACGCACTGAGAGGACGGCCGTGGCCATCTTCACTTGGGGCAGCCTCACTTCTACATGCAGAGACTACAGGGAAATTGTGATCAGCTCAGCTCAGGCCAGCCTGGCTTCAACCCTCTTGAAAACAATAGATGGCAGCTAGTTTGATCGGGGAAATTCAGGATTTTGACACCAGCACTCCTGAGACTGGGGGAAAGTTAAACCCCCACCAAATATCATGAGCTGATGACTGAAACAACTCACACCATGAGTCTCTCTCATGAAGACGACGGTGCCCTCGTCTCCAGCCTTCTCCAGCTCAGTGACTGCTGCTTCCCACCGCTCAGATCCTGTGCCCTTGAGTCCCGCTGCTGGCTGTATGAAGATCAAGTTCACAGTTCTCATCTGAGGCTCTGCTTTGCCCTCGGCCCTTCCCCTCCCATAGCGCCGAGGTTGTCTCCTGGGACCTCCCTCTCCCCAGGCAGACCCATGTCTTTGGGGCCCTTCCCCCAGGTGCTCTGACACTCAAGCCCCTGGCACAGGAGCAGGCCAGCTCTGTTGGGCATTGTTGGGCACCCTGCCCTCCAGCCAGTTGGGCATTGGGCAAGCAGGATACTGGGAGGGCTGAGAGCCAGCACTGAGGGGCGTAGTGGGATGGGAACAAGGCCGGGGTAGGTAGGCACCAGGCCAGCACTGGGAGTGGGGGGGATGGGCACCGGGTCAGCACGGGGAGTGGGGAGTGGGGATGGGCACCGGGCCAGCACGGGGAGTGGGGATGGGCACCGGGCCAGCACGGGGAGTGGGGGGGGGATGGGCACCGGGCCAGCACGGGGAGTGGGGGGGGGATGGGCACCGGGCCAGCACGGGGAGTGGGGGGGGGGATGGGCACCGGGCCAGCACGGGGAGTGGGGGGGGGGATGGGCACCGGGCCAGCACGGGGAGTGGGGGGGGGGATGGGCACCGGGGCCAGCACGGGGAGTGGGGGGGGGGATGGGCACCGGGCCAACACGGGGAGTGGGGGGGGGGATGGGCACCGGGCCAGCACGGGGAGTGGGGGGGGGGGATGGGCACCGGGCCAGCACGGGGAGTGGGGGGGGGGGGGATGGGCACCGGGCCAGCACGGGGAGTGGGGGGGGGGGATGGGCACCGGGCCAGCACGGGGAGTGGGGGGGGGGGATGGGCACCGGGCCAGCACGGGGAGTGGGGGGGGGGATGGGCACCGGGCCAGCACGGGGAGTGGGGGGGGGGATGGGCACCGGGCCAGCACGGGGAGTGGGGGGGGGATGGGCACCGGGCCAGCACGGGGAGTGGGGGGGGGATGGGCACCGGGCCAGCACGGGGAGTGGGGGGGGGGGATGGGCACCGGGCCAGCACGGGGAGTGGGGGGGGGGATGGGCACCGGGCCAGCACGGGGAGTGGGGGGGGGATGGGCACCGGGCCAGCACGGGGAGTGGGGGGGGGGATGGGCACCGGGCCAGCACGGGGAGTGGGGGGGGGGATGGGCACCGGGCCAGCACGGGGAGGGGGGGGGGGGGATGGGCACCGGGCCAGCACGGGGAGGGGGGGGGGGGATGGGCACCGGGCCAGCACGGGGAGTGGGGGGGGGGATGGGCACCGGGCCAGCACTGGGAGTGGGGGGGGGGATGGGCACCGGGCCAGCACGGGGAGTGGGGGGGGGGGATGGGCACCGGGCCAGCACGGGGAGTGGGGGGGGGGGATGGGCACCGGGCCAGCACGGGGAGTGTGGGGGGGGGATGGGCACCGGGCCAGCACGGGGAGTGTGGGGGGGGGATGGGCACCGGGCCAGCACGGGGAGTGTGGGGGGGGGATGGGCACCGGGCCAGCACTGGGAGTGGGGGGGGGGATGGGCACCGGGCCAGCACTGGGAGTGGGGGGGGGGGATGGGCACCGGGCCAGCACTGGGAGTGGGGGGGGGGGATGGGCACCGGGCCAGCACTGGGAGTGTGTGTGGGGGGATGGGCACCGGGCCAGCACTGGGAGTGGGGGGTGGAAGGAGAGAAGAGGGGAACAGGGGCCTGGGCCGGGCTGGCAGAGGAGGGAAGGGGCGGGGGGGGTCTGAGGGGAGCGAGCTGGAGGGGCAGGCCCAGCACTGGGGGGTGCGAAGAGGGAGGGGGCCGGGCCGGCCCCTCGCTGCTATTAGCCGCCCGGGGGTGTCCATCCCACGGGGCCCCGCCCCTCACAGCCAGGCGCTTCTCTCCACACCTAAGATGGCCGCCGCCACCTGTCCTCCACGCTACGGGCCAGATGGCAACCCCACTCTTCCGGCGACACCCAAGATGGCGTCCGCAGAACGCCCGGCCACACCTAAGATGGCGGCCGTCACCTGCCTCCACACCCGAGAGGGTTGCGCGAGCGAGTGACGACACTTCCGGTTAACAAACAGGAAGTTGCTCATTGTCCGTTGCTCCCGAATCCCTGACGGGGGGTTCCGGTTTCGGCAGTTGCCTCGGTCCCCATGGAGACGGGCGGGGCCCGGTTCGGGGTGTCGGAGACCCTGGGGGCCCTGAACGCGGCGCTGAAGAAGGAACCCGGCCCCCCCGCCTCCGTCTGGTTCAAGGAGAGCAGCGCCCGGAACCTGCGAAGCCGCGATTTCCTGGCCCCCCAGGCCGCGCTGCGGGCTCTGTTCGCGGGGGGGCAGGTAGAGTGGAGGGGGGGCTAAGGGCTCGCGGGGGATGGGAGAGGGAGAGGCCTGTATATAAGGGGCGGGGCCTACGGTCACGTGGGTTTGGGAAGGGGCGGGGCCTAGGGTCACGCGGGTTTGGGAAGGGGCGGGGCCTACAGTCATGCGGGGTTGGGAAGGGGCGTGGCCTGTATGTAAGGGGCGGGGTCTATGGTCACGCGGGTTTGGGAAGGGGCGGGGCCTAAGGCCAAGCGGGGAGGAGCCTAGTCCTGGTGACAGGTGGCTCCCTGCACATCAGGGGGCAGGGAGGAGCGGGGGTCATGGCAGGAGAACCCAGGGGCTGTGCCCAGGTGTGGGGGGTGCTGATTACAGGCACTAGGGTCAATGTCGGGAATTAATCACACGGGCCAGCTCCGTGCTGGGACCCAGCAGCCGTTCCCTGCCGGTCGATAACCCCTTGGGAAGGGATGAAAGCGGCAGGGGATTCATTCAGTGAAGAGCCTGGATCTTGCAAAATGTATCTCAAGAACTCTGGGGGGCCTTACTCCTGGGGGGCCCTCTGCAAAAGTAAAAGGTGTGTGTTAAAAATTAAATTCTGTGCACAATATTTTAAAATTCTGCATGTGATTTGTCAAAAGAACACTACCTAATCATGCCTGTTTCCATTAGTTTGGTAATTTATTTCAAGATACCTGTCAGGAAGTCTTTGTAACAATACAGGCACACACAAAAATCCACCCCCGTGACAACCCACTTCCAGTCTCTCTGTCCCTTTCCCACTCTAGAGCCCAGCTGAGGGGGCCAGACACCCACAGCCCCTCCCCCACCAGAGCCCACCTGCAGCCCCCCCTCCCTCCGTAGCCAATACACCCAAACCCCCTCTTTCCCAGAGCCCAACTGCAGGGGGGGCCCTCAGCCCCTCTTCCCTCCAGAGTCCAGCTGCAGCCCCCATCCCCCTTGCCCAGACACCCCTCCCCCTCCCCTACAAATCCTGAGGGAAAAACAGCCTGAGGCTCACTCCTAAGATTGCAGTGTCCTGTATTTCCCCCAGGGCATGCTGGGACCTGCAGCTGCCAGGAACCCCCTAGCTCCCCCTGCCTCCCCACAGCATGTCTTCTATGTGCAGGCTGAGGTCCAGTAGTGGCTAGCAGCAATGCAGTCCATTTCGGGGGGGGGGGGGGGAATTCTGTGTGCACAATGTTAATTTCTGCAAAATTCTACATTGCACAGTGGTGCAGAATTCCCCTAGGTGTAGAGTTGTCCTTGCATCACACTGGGGTCCTAGCACAGAAGGGGCAGCAGCTCCTGCTACCAGGGGCTGCAGTTTATTTTTCTTAGCATTAATCCCACACTATGGCAGGGTCTGCTTCGGTCAGCATATCCGCCTCCATTCGGAGCTCGGACAGGACCAGTGATACGACCCGGGTATACTCCAATGCGTCACGCCACCTGTCGTTGGAGGCACTTTATACCTACTGCCAGGTGTTAGCCTACAGCACCTAGTATTCCCAGGAGGTCCCCCATCCAGGTACTAGCCAGGCCCGACCCTGCTTAGCTTCCGAGATCTAACAGGATCGGGCGTGTCCAGGGCAGTAGAGCCGTACTACCAGGGGTTGCAGTAACTGCCTGGAAGTTGATGAATCTAACCTAGCTTGGTGAGATTCCAGCTGGTTTCGGTCAGTAAGAGTGAGGAAGCTGCAAGATGGCACAGGGGTGTTAAAGAAGGTGTCTGCTAGAGGAGCTTTTCATGTGTCTTTTTCTTCTTCCAGGTTCCCAAAGACATCATAGAGGATGTGATTTCACTAAAATGCCCTGGAGTACCACCTCTCCAGAGCTGCCAGCAAACCCCCCTGGGGCTGACTGTTCAGTTACAGAGACCTGCTGCCTTCCAGCAGGTCCTGAATTCTATTGCTGAGTTCACAAAGCCTTCCCAGTCCGCAAGTGGGCAGAGTATCATCCTCAACTGTGCACCCCTCCGGAGCCGGGGAAGCCTGGACATGCTTAGCCTGAGCAATCTGAGAGCCATTCTAGTGACTGACCACTTGGCTGAAGTGCTCAGGATACAGGGGTCAGTGGATTGAATTCCCCAGCTCTTTAAATGCTCTTCCTTGAGTGTTACAGGTTCATGCTCAGTGTGAGACAGAGCAAGGAGCTTGTGGTTGGGACAATTCCGCATGGTGACTGGTGTTTGTATTTGATTCTAGGATGAATGTCCACCTGGTTCCTGCTGTGCCTGATGAAGGAATCCAGAAGTTCCTGCACCAGCTGAGAGTAGACTGGCCCTCCGCGTTGGAGACAGCTTTGGTTCCTGAGGATGTGGTGGCCTTGAAGCAAGTCCTCAGCCAGTGCCCTTACGCTACAGTCCCAGGGCTGGAGCCAGGGCAGACGAGGCTGGCTGATGATGTTGAATTTAAAGTGCATTTGAAAAACTTCTTGGAGCAGCAGAGCTTGGAGGGCTATGACCCCAACCTCGATGTCTGTCTTGGTAAGCGTCACCTGTTTAACGTTTGCGATCTGCCTGGGTGGGCACAAGGCTGCAGTTGGCCAGAAAATACGGGGGGGGTTGGGTCTCAAATCCCCCTTTTCCACTCCCTTTGCTCCTTCCTGGTTCTGGCGCCCCAGCCTTTAGCAAGCCATGGCCCCAGAGGACACTGACTGAGGCAGCAATGGCTGTGGTGGAGACAGGGTGCAAAGAGCCTGGACCTCCCATTGTGACACGACTCTCCTCCCCCTCGGCAGTGACGGAGGAGAAACTGCGGGTCCTGGCAGAGCTGCGTCAGATGGCCCTGCGCTGTGCGGTGAGTGCCCCTGAACCCAGGGCGCCTGCCCTGCTCCTTCCTGTGCTTGGCGGGAGCACGTCTAACCCGGCTGCTGCTCTGCTGCAGGGCCCGGGGCCGGGAGGCTGCTGCGGGGTGGTGCACGTGGTGAGCTGCGAGGGCGAGTTTCAGCAGCAGCAGGTGGATTTGCTCTGGAGGCTGTTGGATCCGGGAGCTCTCACAGCCGTGCAGGTGAGGCACGTCTCTGACTCCCCCGTGGCAGCGCCCAGCAGAGGGCGTCTCTGACTCCCCCGTGGCAGCGCCCAGCAGAGGGCGTCTCTGACTCCCCCGTGGCAGCGCCCAGCAGAGGGCGGTGATGGTGAGTGTGGGCAGTTGGCTGGGCTGGGGGCAGGGGGGTCTGAACACGGCCCCCTCTGATTCCCCCCAGGAAGAACTCCTGGTGAAAGGGATCTTCGCTTCCTCCTCTGTAGCCTCCCCCGCCCTTCTGGCAAGCACTACAGGTGAGAAAGGCAGTGCCCTGCCCGCTCAGGTGATCGGGCATCTGGGGAGGGGGGTAGACGAAAGCGGAATCCCCCACAGCACGGCTGGTTTCTTTGGACTGAATAAGCTGTGGCAGTGCAGCTGGGAGCATCCGTCCAGCGCTGGGGCTCAGGTTTGTCTGGGGTGCCGATCACCCTGGGCTCTAAGCCCAGCTGAAGGGCTGGTGCCGTCCGCACACTCAGTATTTCCCGCAGCCCCATGCTGCCCGCACAGGCAAAGCCCTGGGGAAGTGCAGGTGGTCAGGGAGCTGTTTGCCCCTCCTGTGCCCCAGGATTCACTCTCTCCTCCTCTCTCTCAGAAACACCTCGTCTGTGGGCCAGTGAAGGTGGCTAACTCCCCCTCTCCTGTGGGGGCACCCCAGTACTTCCAGTAAGTTGGCACTTTGCAAGGACTCAAGCGAGCGCCTTTCCCGGCCTTCTGCTGAGGTGGCTGATAACTGGGGTGGTTTTTCCTTCTGTAAACGTGCTGCCACCCTGCTGGCGTCGTAGAACATTCTGAGGGGCTGGCAGCACCGGACAAAGGCGGGTAGGACAGACAGGGAGGCGGCTTCATCGAAGATGCATAGTGAGCGCTGGGAAAAGAGCCCTGGTGTCCTGACTTCCAGTCTCCTCTTCACGCCATTAGCCTGGCTTCCGGCAACGCTGATCTGCACAGCCCAGCAGGGCTACAGCTCATGTCCTGGACTCTGCACAGCGGAGGGCTAGTGCTCTGGGGGTGGTCACTGGTTGGTGCTCTGGGAAATGGAGAGTTTAAGCTCTTCTTACAGCGTCTGTCCTGCAACGACACTGGGGAGGTGGGGACAGAGGCAGACAGGCCTGACAGACCTAGCCGGGATTGACACCTCTCTGACGGGCAGGTCTGTGCGTGGACAGTGTGTATCCAACCTGCTGTCTTGCTCTGCTCTGGGCAGGGGTTCTGCCGATCCCTGTGTCAGTGCCATCAGCCAGGGACCCAGGCAGGAAAGGAATCCGAGTCCTACGGATGCAGACCAATGGCTCTCTGATTGCCTCAGCCATTGAAAGGCGAGGGGGGCCGCTGGGAACTCCTCTCTTCTGCGGCCTGTGCGGGGCCCAGCTGGCTGTGGTGCTCTAAAGGCCCAGCTGTCCTCACATCGGGTTGCTGGTTCAGTAGCTGAGGGGTCCGGTCCTGGGCAGTGTGGTCAGGAATACGGCCTTGCAGGGAGGTGGGGTCAGTTTGCCGCTGTCCTTGCTGCACAGAGCTCTGCCCCACTTGCTGGGTTGCCACTCTCCTGCCCAAGAGAAACGAGACTGGTCTCTTAGCCCAGCCTCTCTGGGCTGGCAGAGCTGGAGCCAAACCCCCAGCAGTCAATGGGAGTTGGCAGAGATGTGACCAAGGGGAGATTCATGGCTACAGCAAGCCGGAAGAGTGTCCCTTTCTGCTGGTGGCTCTTTTGGACACTATCCAATCCCCAGCTCTGGGTGGGCATGGCCATGGTACTCAGATGGGCCAGAGCGGTGCCAAGTGCAGCTGAGAGCTGGCGAGGGGACGACAGCCCTGGGCTCTCTTGCATCACTGCATTTATTCCTCCCAGGCTCCGCAGGTGCCAGATGTACGAAGCCTCGCTCATGAAGTATGGAGACCTTGTTCAGGGTAAGACCTCCAGGTCTTCGTGCCTTTGCTGGGCCAGGGGATGTGTCCTCCTGCTGCTGCATCTTCATTGGCCCAAGGAGACCAGGCAGCCCCTGGAGCCTCCTTGTCAGTGGGTTGCATTTGTGCAGGGAGCCTCTCCCCAGGCTCTGTCTGTGTGTGCGTGTTGTATGTCTCTGGGTGTGTGTGGTCAGTCACAGGCATGAGTGCCCTGCCTCTGGAATTAGCTGCTGGAGGAGCAGCATTGGTGTCTCTTCTCTCCCGGCGGCACCACTCCATGCTGCCGCAGGCCTGCTTTTCCCAGAGGAGTTCAGAGCCCTTCGCTAGCGCCCCCGCATCCGATCTGCAGACATGGGCCGTGGAATTCAAGCAGATTTGCAGGGTCCTGCCCCTGAAAGTCATTCCCACGCCGGGTGTTGGCTGAGTTCTGGAAAGGGTGCTCGTCCGCTGTGGAGGCGTCCAAACCGCTATCACCAGACTAATAGCTGGGCCTCAGCAGAGACCAGTCACTGCACGAACGGCCAGCGAACTCCCGCTCGCCCCCGGGGCAGTCTCTGGGCGGGGCTGAGGCAAGCTGCTGGGGAGTATGCCCAGCCAGTGCCAGCATGGTGTGTGCAGAGAGGGGGCGCTGGCACGAAACTCTCAAAGTCCATGTTCCCCGGGGGGTGGCTGGGCTCCCCTCCCCCCCCCTTCTGGACTGGGGCTGAGCCCTGCTCGTTGACGGGGAGTGTGCCGGCTTAGTGGGCCGCATGGCTGGGGGCTCGGCCAGGCACTTCTACCTGGATGTTCTTTGCCACGTTTTCTGCACAGATGACTCTTGGACTGAGATCATCAGTGTCTTGACATCAGCTGCCATCAGGTTTGAAATGCTGAGTACAGCCCATCAGAGCCAGGTAAGCGCACGAAGGAACCACATTTTTCCTTCCTGGTCACCGAGAGGCAATCCCTGTGTATTGCGGCCCCTGGGCCTTAGGGGGCCACAGAGAGTGAGCAGCAGCCCACTGTCGAGAGGGGCTGGGAGTGCAGGGGGGACAGCCAGCCAGGACGTGAGGGGAAAGACAGTCACTGTGGAAGGACTCAGAGACAGACAAGAACCGACAGCAATTAGCTAGGAGTTTCTAATGTGATCTTACAGTGGAACGAGCCATTCTGAGCTGTAAACCCAGAGCAAGAAGGCCACAGCCAGTCTCGCCAGTCAAGTGCAGCAGTGATTTTGGGGGTGGCTCTTGGCACCAGAAGGAGGGGGACAAGTTAGAGGGAACTCAGAGACAAGTAACAAAAATGGATCAGGAGGGGCTATGGGGAAAGGTTGGAGCTAGACAGCTCTCCCCGGGGCTCCCAGATGGCTAAGGAGGTTAACTGGTCAGGGAGTCACTACGAACCGAGGGGTGAAATGAAGCAAAGGCAAATGGAGGTGGATGATCAGGAATCCTTTGCTCGCAGTGAGCTGTAGACCGTGCATTGGTCTCCCGAAAGCAGGGCCGGGAGCCCTGGCTTGGAATCTGTGACAAATTTCCTAATGGTCTCCAGGCTGGGGCTAGGTGTTACTGGTACCTGTCCACTCTCCTTCCTCCGAGAGAGGGCCAGGGTCAGATCCCACCGGGGAAGTGGTGCAGGGGCTCCGGAGAACACTGAGGAGAAAGTGAGAGAACGGAGCTGGCTTCCCCCCTCAGCTTCTCCTCGACCTGGAGGACAGCAGCATCGCCACCAAGGGAACGAAGAGTGGAGCCTTCGTGATGTACAACTGCGCTCGGCTGGCGACGCTCTTCAGAACCTACCAGCAGGCCGTGGAGCAAGGTGAGTGCCAGGCTGCAGGCAGGACGCTCCGCTCAGCCCCAGGCCAGTTCAGTGAGTGACCCCTGGGGGCCACGGCCAGGCTGGGCCTCACTGCTAGTCAGGGCCCCCGGGGGGCGTCGGGCTCAGGCTGGACGGACTCGTAGCCCTTGGTCTGACTGATCCAGAAGGACGAGAAAATCTTTGGCGGCTGGGCCTGTGACGAGGGGTGGGGTCCAGCAGCCCCGCAGGCCCCACCCACTCCCGAGCACAGCGGGGGTCAGGCCAAGGGCCCCAGCATCAGGCGGGAAGGTGCTGAGGAGGCCTCCCCTCCCTCCGGCTGGAAACAGCAACAGAAGCAATGGAGGATGTGAGGAGCCAGCCTGGCTTGCTTGGAAGGATCTTTTCTGCTAGGGCTCCCCAGGTCTCTTCCCTGAGCTGTGCTGCCACAGGTGTGTAACCGGGCTCTGAACGTTTATTCCAGGTGCATACCCGGCCTTCCCCCCCGCCTCAGAGCTGAACTACTCCCTGCTCCGAGAAGAGGTGAGTGGCTGGAGGGGCTGCCAGTCACACTTCTCCTCACTCCGCCCCACGGCCATTTCCTCCTGCAGCCCCCTCGGGAAGGACCCCGGCAGGTTAGCAGGAGCATTTGGGAGGGTCAGACCCATTGGGCCACTGGACTCTCGGACTGGCCCCTGGCAGAACCATCACTGGGCCTGCTGGTTCTGTCCCCGCCCGCCCCTGGCATCCCGTCCAGTGGGGCTCCCCGAGCTGGGATGGGGGAAGGGGGGAGAGCTCCGGAGGCTGCTGGGAGGGGACTGACACTTGTGTTCCTTTCATAGGGAGAATGGCTTTTGCTGTTCAACTACATCCTCCCCTTCCCGGAGACCCTGAGCCAGCCAGCGCAACTGCCCCTCTCCAGCAAAGGGATTCGGATCTCAGCCAGCACTGAGGCGGTGAGATCTGGGGGTGGGGATGAGCTGCAGACCCCCCCCCTCCCCACGGGTGCGAGGGCTGCTCTTTGCAGGTTGACTGTGGCCCACCAGAGAGGGCCGCATTGGCGCTAGAGCAACTGTTCCTGAAGAGATTCATGATCTGGCTGCAGTGCCTAGTGGTCCCAGTCAGAATCGGGGCCTGAGCTAACACAGGTTTGGCAAACAGGAGGTGCCGGGAGAAGGGTCTGGCTGCTGCTAGCTGCCCCTCCCTTCGAGCCACTGCAGCCAGGCTGCCCTGCGGGTTTGCAGGAGGAGAGCATGCTGCCCAAGGCTTACAGGGTAATTCGGGGGGGGGGGGAGGGTGAGTGGGACGGAGGGGTGTCCCAGGCTGACAGTTGCGGGTTTGCAGGAGGAGAGCATGCTGCCGTTACACGGTAATTCGGGGGGGGGAGGGTGAGTGGGACGGAGGGGTGTCCCAGGCTGACAGTTGCGGGTTTGCAGGAGGAGAGCATGCTGCCGTTACACGGTAATTCGGGGGGGGGGGGGGAAGAGGGTGAGCGGGACGGAGGGGTGTCCCAGGCTGACAGTTGCGGGTTTGCAGGAGGAGAGCATGCTGCCGTTACACCGTAATTCGGGGGGGGGGGGAGGGTGAGCGGGACAGAGGGGTGTCCCAGGCTGACAGTTGCGGGTTTGCAGGAGGAGAGCATGCTGCCGTTACACGGTAATTTGGGGGGGAGAGGGGGGGGGAGGGTGAGCGGGACGGAGGGGTGTCCCAGGCTGACAGTTGTGGGTTTGCAGGAGAGCATGCTGCCGTTACACGGTAATTTGGGGGGGAGAGGGGGGGGGAGGGTGAGCGGGACGGAGGGGTGTCCCAGGCTGACAGTTGTGGGTTTGCAGGAGAGCATGCTGCCGTTACACGGTAATTCGGGGGGGGGGGGGGAGGGTGAGCGGGACGGAGGGGTGTCCCAGGCTGACAGTTGCGGGTTTGCAGGAGGAGAGCATGCTGCCGTTACACCGTAATTCGGGGGAGGGGGGTGTCCCAGGCTGACAGGCCTCGCAGGGGGGGGCGGGGGGCAGCACCAGGCAGTCCCTGCGGTAAGGACAATGGTGGAGAACAGGGAGCTAGTGCCCCAGGGGACTGTCCGGCAGGAGATATCCCAGCAGGGTGACCTGCTGGTGGATTCCAGGCAGAGGCGGGGGCCACAGGTCCAAGGGAGGCAGCAAGAGGCGCTCGTGCCCTGTGGCCCAGGCAGGGTGCCAGCTGCCTGATCTGCAGGGCTCCCCTAGGGGCCTTTATCCCCCTTGCAGGGCACTTCAAAGCCCTTGTGAAAACCAGCCTCTCCTTGTGGAACTCGGCTGGGACTGCTCCCTAGAGCCCCTCCCCCGGGGGCACTGCTGCTGTCCCAGCCCCCCCTTTCTCAGACTCTGTTACGAGCCCAGGGAGGAGCCGCTAGCTCCAGCCAGGGCTGTGCCAGCCAGAGGGGCAGAAGGCCTGGAACGAGGAAGAAGGTGCCCAGGAATGTGCTGGGATGATCCACTAGGCACAGTGGGATAGGGTCACCCTGCCACCATGTTGCGGGCAGCGGGCACACTGTCCCTGACCAACCCCCGCGGGAGGGAGGGAGGGTCTCTAGCAGACGGGGATGGGGGGGTGTCACTGTGGGTCGTGCACACGGTCCCCGCGGGAGGGTCTCTAGCAGACGGGGATGGGGGGGGGTCACTGTGGGTCGTGCACACGGTCCCCACGGGAGGGTCTCTAGCAGACGGGGATGGGGGGGGTCACTGTGGGTCGTGCACACGGTCCCCACGGGAGGGTCTCTAGCAGACGGGGATGGGGGGGGGGTCACTGTGGGTCGTGCACACGGTCCCCGCGGGAGGGTCTCTAGCAGACGGGGATGGGGGGGGGTCACTGTGGGTCGTGCACACGGTCCCCACGGGAGGGAGGGTCTCTAGCAGACGGGGATGGGGGGGGTCACTGTGGGTCGTGCACACGGTCCCCACGGGAGGGTCTCTAGCAGACGGGGATGGGGGGGGGTCACTGTGGGTCGTGCACACGGTCCCCGCGGGAGGGTCTCTAGCAGACGGGGATGGGGGGGGGGTCACTGTGGGTCGTGCACACGGTCCCCACGGGAGGGTCTCTAGCAGACGGGGATGGGGGGGGGTCACTGTGGGTCGTGCACACGGTCCCCGCGGGAGGGTCTCTAGCAGACGGGGATGGGGGGGGGGCACTGTGGGTCGTGCACACGGTCCCCACGGGAGGGTCTCTAGCAGACGGGGATGGGGGGGGGGCACTGTGGGTCGTGCACACGGTCCCCACGGGAGGGTCTCTAGCAGACGGGGATGGGGGGGGGGGTCACTGTGGGTCGTGCACACGGTCCCCGCGGGAGGGTCTCTAGCAGACGGGGATGGGGGGGGGGCACTGTGGGTCGTGCACACGGTCCCCGCGGGAGGGTCTCTAGCAGACGGGGATGGGGGGGGGGGTCACTGTGGGTCGTGCACACGGTCCCCGCGGGAGGGTCTCTAGCAGACGGGGATGGGGGGGGGTCACTGTGGGTCGTGCACACGGTCCCCGCGGGAGGGTCTCTAGCAGACGGGGATGGGGGGGGTCACTGTGGGTCGTGCACACGGTCCCCGCGGGAGGGTCTCTAGCAGACGGGGATGGGGGGGGGCACTGTGGGTCGTGCACACGGTCCCCGCGGGAGGGAGGGTCTCTAGCAGACGGGGATGGGGGGGGGGGCACTGTGGGTCGTGCACACGGTCCCCGCGGGAGGGTCTCTAGCAGACGGGGATGGGGGGGGGGGGTCACTGTGGGTCGTGCACACGGTCCCCGCGGGAGGGTCTCTAGCAGACGGGGATGGGGGGGGGGCACTGTGGGTCGTGCACACGGTCCCCGCGGGAGGGTCTCTAGCAGACGGGGATGGGGGGGGGGTCACTGTGGGTCGTGCACACGGTCCCCGCGGGAGGGTCTCTAGCAGACGGGGATGGGGGGGGGTCACTGTGGGTCGTGCACACGGTCCCCACGGGAGGGAGGGTCTCTAGCAGACGGGGATGGGGGGGGGCACTGTGGGTCGTGCACACGGTCCCCGCGGGAGGGTCTCTAGCAGACGGGGATGGGGGGGGGGGCACTGTGGGTCGTGCACATGGTCCCCGCGGGAGGGTCTCTAGCAGACGGGGATGGGGGGGGGGGCACTGTGCGTCGTGCACACGGTCCCCACGGGAGGGAGGGTCTCTAGCAGACGGGGATGGGGGGGGGCACTGTGGGTCGTGCACACGGTCCCCACGGGAGGGAGGGTCTCTAGCAGACGGGGATGGGGGGGGGCACTGTGGGTCGTGCACATGGTCCCCACGGGAGGGAGGGTCTCCAGCTGCTCTGCTTTGTGTGGCAGGTCTGCAAGTTCCTGATCCACCTGAGCATGGACTTCAGCTCCTACTACAACCGCGTCCACATCTTAGGGGTGAGCAGAGACCCACCTGGGAAACAACCCGCTCCCCCCTCCCCCGGCAGCTGCTCTCTCTAGGGTGTGGCAAATTTCCAGCACTAGATTGCTGGGTCCTCCGCTTTCCTTTCTTGTGAAGGATTCAGGGAGCTTATTTCTTGCCCCTTGAACAGGGTATTAACTGTCCCACTAGTATCCTAGAGGGGAGAAGTGGAGAGGGAGGGACCCAGGCCCGCCCTCTACTCTGGGTCCCAGCCCAGGGGCCCTGAGGATAGCGGTAAACCACTTGGGCTAGCTATTCCTTCCCCTGGGCTACTTCCCTCTCCTACCCTTCAGCTTGTGGGGGCTTCCTGCCCACTCTCTGCACAAGCCAGGTGTTCCTTTACCTAGGGTCTGGGTCTTTCTTAGCTCACTGCAGCACGTCTCCAAACTCTGCTCTGCTTTCCTCCAAACTGCTCTCTGCTCCAACTCCCCCCAAACTGCTCACCGCTCCAACTCCCCCAAACTCCCACCCTGGTCTGCCTGAAGCAGGGGTTTTTATTAAGGCCTTGACAGCAGGTGCTCCAATTAACCTGCTGCCTGCTTCCCTAGTCTACAGGGAGCCCTAATGAGCCTTGAGTTAATATATCTCCCCTCCAGCACTGCCACAGCTCCCTGACCCTCCTCTATCACAGGAGCCAGAGCAGCATCTGCCCCTGCGGGCTTCAGTGCCCCCCATGGGAAGGTAATGGGGTGCCAGTGCACCAATGGGGGTGCCCAGCTAGGAGAGCCTGACTTGCTGGCTAGGGCCAGCTCTCCGTGCCCTCAGCACCATGTGGCGGGGGGGCACCCCATCCAGTGGGGGGCTGGGAGCATGGGGGGAAGGGAGCAGGAGCTCTGCTCTCACTTGCTGCCCCCTCTCATCCAGGAGCCACTGCCTCACTTGTTCAGCCAGATGTTTGCTCGGCTCCAGCTGCTGAGAGGAGTGAGAGACGTGGTCCACCGGGCCCTGGCTACCCTCCACCTGCCTCCCCTCAGCCAGATCTGAGCCCTGCGGCACCTCACCTCAGTGCCCGGGGGAGGGGGCAGAGTCTGTTTGGAAGCTGTTGTTCGGAGTTCAAGGGTTAACCCTGCTTTAGAGGTGGGGGAGGGGGGTCCCAGCCATCAGCCCTTCAGGATCTGCCGGCCTGGAGCCCCCCGCCCCGCCGGTCAGGCCCCTCTCACCTCCACTGTGTTGTAACAAGCGGGTTTGGGCTGTTTTGCTCCCACTGGCTGAGGTGCCACTGACCCCGGGGGGGCAGCAGCCTTGGGGTTTGGGTCAAATACAGATTGTTATGGAACAGGAGGTGTTTTCTTATTTAACTCCCCCCCCCCCATTCCAGTCCTGCCCCCCACCCCAAGCTCTGCTCCACCCCCCACCCGGAGAAACCGCTGTAGCTTTCCTGCCCCACGGAAGAGGAGACTCCCCCAGTCAAACACCAGCTGCTGCTGCCCCCAGGGCGGTGCCCTAGCCCCTAGAGAGCACGGTACCTGTCCTGGCCAGCCGGTCCCCAGGCCCCTGGCTCCTCCCCACGGGGGGGCCACCTCCATCTTCTCGGGCAGCCTGGCCAGCTGGGGACTCCCACTCATGGAGCAGACCCCAGCCCGTGTAGGCTCCTCCGGGGGCTGCCCGTTGCCTTGCTCTCCTGAAGCGCCACCTCTGGGAGGTCACTCGGGCTCTGCCTGTCTCCCAGGATGGTCCATGCCAGGCTCCCCCCCCCCCCAAGGTTCTGTGTCCCTCGTTCTGTGCCCCTCACCCCACCTCACAGCTCACCAGAGCCCACTGGCCCGAGGGCCGCGGAGCCGTCCGGGCACAACAGCTGGCTGCACAGAGGGCCTGGCCCAGCCTCTCCAGACCGACCCAGAGCTAGGCCGTGCCTGTGGCGCTTGGAGAGCAGCCAGCCCAGGCTGCAGGGCTCGGAGTCCCGGAGAGGAGGCATCTTCAGCAGGGCCCCAGGGCAGGCGCCAACCACCGGAGGACCTGGGAGGGGAACAAAACTGCCCCTGGCAGTGGGGTGAGGGGTCTGCCGGGCCCTGCGCCCTGTTAGCATGTTCCCCAGCAGCTGCCAGCTCAGCTTGGGGCTGGGACGTCTCCTTCATCCCGGCGGCGCTGACACCGCGACACACGGCAGGGACCCCTCCAAGGGCTCTGCAGTCAGCGCCCAGCCTGCGGAGTCTACACAGGCAGGGGGAGTCCAGCAGGTCACGGGCTGTCAGGACGCCTGGGTTCAGTTCTCAGCTTCACGGGACCCTGCTCGTCACTCCCACCTCATGACTCACTTTCCCAGGTAGAAGACCAGGATCGAGGTGACTAGCTCCAGCTCCCAAGAGGTACGGGGCTTGGAGAGCCCTGGGGTACGGGGCTCCTGAATAGCCAGGTCTTATTAGGGTCACTGGGGGGCCCAGGCAGGGCCCCGCTGGCTTCCCAGGCTGCTCTGCCTGGAGGGAACTGCCAGCTCCCCGGGGACTAGGACCAGGCTGAAGCGGCAGGAGGGGGTGGCAGCTGGAGAGGGGCTTTCGAGGCCGGGTCCCCTTCTCCCAGCTGGGGACAATGGAAGCAGAAAGCTGTGGAGGCTCTGCAGTTCCCATGGCAACAGGCCTCCCCCCCAATAAGGCAGCCGAGGCCTTGCCATGTGCTCCCCTTTATTCCAGAGCCCCGCAGGAAGGGAGCTGCGGGGGCCCTGCTCTGGCCAGGCACCAGACAAGCTCCAGGCCCTGCCCGCAGAGCACACAGCCATAGCCCCGCTCCTCACTCCCCCAGCAAGCCACGTCGGCCACGTCGGCCACCGGGCAGAACCTGCTGCCCAGGAAGACGAGGCTGTCCCCGCCCAGGCGCCAAAGCGTCAGGCGCTGGTCCACGGAGACGGAGACCAGCAGGTCTGGCCGCAAGACCCTGAGTCCCGTCACATGGGCTGCATGGGCACCCGGCCGGGAGAACGCCCCCAGCAGGAGAACGCGGGCCTCGGCCCTGGCTCCTGGGGGCACCACGGCCCCGGGAAGGGAGGGGGGTGGCTCACTCGGGGCCGTGTCCACAGCGACCAGACAGATGTGGATGGAGCCGTCATCACTGCCGCTGGCCACAAGGTACGGTCCTGCCGCGGTCTGCCGAGCGTGGAGGCTGTTCACGCCACAGGAGTGAGCCTGGACAGTCAGCGACGGGCCCCGCAGAGCTGAGAAGAGAAGAGCTCCGTGACCACCAAGGCAGGCGGCCAAGGACAGGGGCTGCTGCCATGGCTGCCCGGAGGCGCTCGGCGCAGGGAGCCCCGGAGGACACGGCTACCAGCCAGTGCAGACAGGAAGCACCTACCGAGGGGCTGCAGCGCTCCACTCCCCAACTCCAGGGCAGCCGTTATATCCCAGAATGCAATAGTCCCGTCAGTGGCAGCGCTGCACAGGAAGTGTCTCCTGGGAAACCAAACACAGGGGGGATGTTCCTGGTTGAACTGTCTTGATTCCCGGGCCATGTTGGCTCACACCTGTGCAAGCTCCACTAGGATCCATTCCCTGGTTCAGACGGGAGGTTTGAGGCCAAGACCCAGGGGAAAGCTATCCTGCGGGTAAGGGGCAGGGCCGGCGACGGGGGTACAATGGGTACAGCTGTACCGGGCCCCGGACTTAAGGGGGGGCCCCTTAAATCCGGGGTGGGCCCGGTATGCAGCTGTACCCCCTTGTCGCCAGGCCTGTGAGCAAGGCGCGGCTCCGGGCAGCCGCTGCAGCGCTCATCAGCCCCCTCCCCCAGCAGCCTTCCCCCGCCCCCCTTTGCTTCTCCCGGCCGGGCCACGCGGCCAGAGCGCATGTGGGGGTTGGGCCCCGCGGGCGGCGGGAGACCGGCCGGGGGGGGAGGGCCGCACAATCTGCGTACGGGGCCCCAAAAATTCCTGTCACCGGCCCTGGTAAGGGGTGCTGGCCAGAGAGGGCGTGAGCCTCCCTGTACCCCGCCCTTCGTCTGCTCTCCTCCAATCACAGTTGAAAGCGTCTCTCCCCATCTAACTGCAGGGACACCTGATGTGAACAGTGCTCACCGCCTGTCTCCCGCTCCCGTGTCTCTCTCCCCATCTAACTGCAGGGACACCCGTTGTGAACAGTGCTCACCGCCTGTCTCCCGCTCCCCTGTGTCTCTCTCCCCATCTAACTGCAGGGACACCCGATGTGAACAGTGCTCACCGCCTGTCTCCCGCTCCCCTGTGTCTCTCTCCCCATCTAACTGCAGGGACACCTGATGTGAACAGTGCTCACCGCCTGTCTCCCGCTCCCCTGTGTCTCTCTCCCCATCTAACTGCAGGGACACCTGATGTGAACAGTGCTCACCGCCTGTCTCCCGCTCCCCTGTGTCTCTCTCCCCATCTAACTGCAGGGACACCCGTTGTGAACAGTGCGAACAGTGCTCACCGCCTGTCTCCCGCTCCCCTGTGCATCTCTCCTCATCTCTCCCCATCTAACTGCAGGGACACCCGTTGTGAACAGTGCTCACCGCCTGTCTCCCGCTCCCCTGTGCATCTCTCCTCATCTCTCCCCATCTAACTGCAGGGACACCCGTTGTGAACAGTGCTCACCGCCTGTCTCCCGCTCCCGTGTGCGCGAACGTCTCCACTTTCAGGACGCAGCGCTGGTGGTGAAAGGACTCGGCCACAAGCAGCAGCTTCTGGGCAGGCTCCAGCATCAGGAAGATCCTGCAGCAGCAGCCAGGGGAAGAGAGTCAGCGCCAGGGAGCGGGGGTGCACAGATTTCACTGCAGCTCTGCCCGGTGCCCATTCCCCTGCCCCTGTGGCTAGATTCAGGGGATGTCCCCCCCACTCAGAGAGGAGGGGTTTGCAAGGCCAGGGGAGCAGCTGCTTTTGCATCTCGTCCTCCAGGGCTTTGCTCCCTCTCTGGATCACACTGTCTCCGTCCCCTGGCAAGCCGGGTCTCTGCGATCAGTGAGACTCCTCCTTACCGGACAGATCCGTCGCTGCAGGCGGCCGCCAGGAACAGGCGGGGAGCATCGGTACCAGCCACAACTGCAATGGACATGTACCTGGAGCAAACACAGCAACCAGTCACCCACTGCCCAGTCTCACGGGACAGGCAGATGGTCCCCGCTGTGCCTGGCACCACAGGGCAACCCCACAACCCCCAGCACAACACGCTGCCCAGCTCTGGCCTCTCAGAGGACAGTGGGGCCCGAGTCCTCAGCTTAGTCCCTGCCTCCCCACTGGGAGCAGCAGAGCCCTGCCCCGATGTGCACAGCCCGGCAATCTCCAGGTTGACTGGAGGCACGAGGGACACGGGGGGGGGGGGGGGTGAACTCTCTAGGAGAGGAGGACACAGTCCCATTTCAGCTGATGGGGAGGAGTCTCAGCCTCAGGAGAGCACTGGCCTGGATTGAGGGGCTGAGGCCTGCAGGGGTCTCAGACTCTCTCTCCAGGGCCACGGCAGGAGCGAGCTCCCCTCGGGCCCCAGCCCACATCCCTGTTTGCTTGGGGAAGGCCCAGGGTGTCACCTGGTTTCCGGGTCCATCTTGAGGACTCGGTGCTTGTTCCTCATGCGATCCCAGTGCTCGTCCAGCTGGTGGGAGGCCACGTGGATGACCTGACAGGCCACGCCACTCCTGGCCTCGTGGTCACGGCTGAGCAGGAGCCGGTAGCACTCTATCTCAGCCCTGCCCCCGGCAGAGAACAGGACAGCAGACAGGTCGGCTGTCTCCTGCCCGCTGCCTCTGGCCACGGCCAGGGCTCTCACGCTTGAGATGTGGTCGCCGATGGCTGCGAGTGGAGCCAATGAACGGGCCGACTCGCTGACGGCAATCACGTTGGCGGTCATGTCCTCACTGCCGGTCACGAGGATATCCACCGGGCAGCACCCGCCAGTCCTTATCGTGCCCACATGCCGCACGCAGGTCAACTCCCGCCCATGCAGAGGCTCCCTCAGCACGTGCTGCCGGCTGGGCCCGCACCTGCTCTGGTAGACCAAGACGTCCCCAGACTTGATGTAAGCAAAGACCTCGGAGGCCAGCCAGCGGCCGTAGCTCCACGAGCGGTGACCCCCGCCACATGGCACCCAGTGCAGCTTCTCGCCGGTCCAGGTGCTCCACAGCACAAAGTGGCTGGCGTGGAAGCCCAGGACCAGCAGGTTCCCATCAGGGGCGAAGTGCAGCCGTTCGATCCACTCCAGCCCTTTGCACGGCCTCTGCTTCCTAAGCACCTGCAGCTGCCGGTCCTGCACCCGCAGCTGGCGGTAGCAGCCGTCCCTGCCCGTGCTATAAACAAAGCCTCCATGGCAGGTCACGGAGGTGACACCCAGCTTCCCATGAAGCCCAAAGAGCAGGGAAATGGGACCTTGCATGGGGCGGTTTCCTTCCCCCTGGGAAGAAATCAAACCTGGCTTGTCACCTGCGTCTTCACGGGCCAATCCAGGATCCACAGGGTCAGCAGCAGCATCCCCTTGTCCTGCCTTTACCATCTGTTCTGTGCCAGATCCCAGAGCTGTGCTGCAGGGAAACAGCAGCAGGGAGCCCCTGCGGTCACCACAGACCAGAAGCCCCTCCTGGGGCAAGAAGGCAACACTCGTATGCCACCTGTGCCTGCAGACTGGCAAGAGATAGCGACACTTCTCCACCACAGACACCAGTCGTCCAGAGGAACAGCACGAGACCTCCAGCCAGAGCAGGGCACCCCCTGGGCCAGAGGCAAAGAGCACACGCCTGCTGGGATCCCCACCCGGGCACGCGGCCCAGCTCAGGCTGTGGACCTTCCCCTCATACAGCCTCTTCTCCTCACTTTCCGTGGGGCAGCAGAGGGGGAAGACTTTGACTTGCCCTGTCAGATTGCCCATGGCACACAGCACAGTGCCCTTGGCTAGCTGCACAACTTCCAGGAGACAGTAGGACTGATAGTTTGCATCCTCCAGGACCAAAGCCCAGCGTTTCGATAACAAGTCGTAGCTGTAGATGGCCCCCGCATCAGTCATCACGAGGAGCTGGCTTGCATCCACCAGCTTTACGGCCTTGGGGGATCCATTCCTATGGGGCGGGCTGAAGTTTAGCTGCACGAGGCCATTCCCATTGGGTTCATGGCCTCTAACGTGCCAGAGTCTAACCCCAGTGTCAGCCCCACCTGTGGCCACCCAGCCCCGTGCCTCACAGACAGCCACTGCCCTGACACTGCCTTTGTGCCCTCTAAAGCTCTGAACAACCTCTCCGCTGTAGTTCCACACAACGCAGGCAGAGTCCTCCCCGATGCTGATGAGATAGTCACTCAGCAGCCTGACAGACCACACCCTCGACTGGTGGCCATAACACACCAGGAGGCAGCGCACTGGATCACGAAGCGCTTGCAGGTCCCCAACATCCCACACCCTAACGCTCCGGTCGTCCGAGGCGGAGGCCAATATGCCTTTGCTCTTCGAGTAGCAGATGCCAAAGATGACTCCGTCGTGTCCACTGACCCTCCTCTGGGGTTTTCTCCTTGCTTCTTCATCGCTCCGGTCAGCCACGCGCCAGACCACGAGCTGGTTAAAGACTGTGCCAGCCACTACCACCAGCTCATCCCAGCTGTCTCCAGCCAGATAAGCAGAGTAGAGGATGCACTTCTCCTCGCAGTGCACCTCCCGCAGGGTCCTGTGACTGGCATAGTCATAGAGGGCCACAGAGTTGTGACCAAGGGCCAACCCAACATGAGTGAGGGTCCCTGCGCTGCCCGCCAGCCACTGCAGATCCCATATCCAGTCGTGCAGCTCGCAGAGCGGGCAGAGTTCAGTCAGACTCACTCCCTTCCCGTGCTCACGCAGCTCCAGGACAACGAGCCCTTTGCCCCCAAACACAGCCAGAGTCCTCTGCCCGGGGTCTGGGGAGGGGCTCTTCCGCTCCTCGATCCCGTGGATGCAGTGGTTCCGAAGCACCCGCTGCCAGTGGCTCCCCGCCACGCTGCCGTCAGCATCCAGGCTGAACACAACCACGTTGGGTCCTTCACCTGACAGGCCAGAGGAGACGGGAATGATCCCAGAGCCCTTCCCAGCAGCCCCCCTCTCCTGGCTCAGCCCCCCAGCGGGGTACCCAGACCCTTCCCCCCACGGGGTGCCCAGCCCCCCTCTCCTAGTTCACCCCCCCCATGGGGTACCCAGCCCCCTCCCCCCAGCGGGGTGCCCAACCCCCCTCTCCTGGCTCATCCCCCCGTGGGGTACCCAGCCCCCTCTCCTAGTTTACCCCCCCATGGGGTACCCAGACCCTTCCCCCCACGGGGTGCCCAACCCCCCTCTCCTAGTTCACCCCCCCCCCACGGGGTACCCAGCCCCCTCTCCTAGTTCACCCTCCCCCCACAGGGTGCCCAACCCCCACAGGGTGCCCAACCCCCCCTCTCCTGGCTCCGCCCCCACCCCGCGGGGTGCCCAACCCCCGGCCCCGCGCCCGGCCCCACCTGCCACGAGCCGGGCCCCTCCCCCCACGAAGCGCAGGGCCGTGACAGGCGCCCGCAGCAACCGCGAGTCCAGGGCCGGAGCCGCCATGGCCCCGCCCGGCCGGACACGGGGCCGGAAGCGGGGGAGCCAGTCCCTCGCACGCCTCGGCCCCGCCCACCAATCGAGAGGCTCCTTACTGCCCCGCGAGCCGCTCCGCGTCCCAGCTCTCTAACGCTGCATCCCATTGGCCCGCGGTCGCTAGGCGTGCTCTGTCGTCAGCGTTCGTGGCGCCAAATCCGTGCCCGGGCTCAGGTTCCCGCTTCTCGCGCCGAGCACCCCGCCCCCCACGGGCTGCTGTGGTGACAGAACCGACCGTTACAGGCGCTCGGGGGTGGGGGGAGCGACCCCCCCCCGCGATCTCCCACAAACCACCACGGGGGCCCCTGAGGCCCAGGACCCCATCGCCGCCACCTTCTCCTATAACGGTCCAACCCCCCCCCCTCCCCCCCGGAGCGCCCAGGACCCAGGCGGGTCTGAGACCCCTGAACTCAACCATCCCAGCCAGGGCTCTGTCCAGCCCGACCTTAAACACCTCTGAGGAAGGTGATTCCACCACCTCCCTAGGTAACCCATTCCAGTGCTTGGCACCCTCCTAGGGAAATAGTGTTTCCTAATATCCAACCTAAACCTCCCCCACTGCAACTTGAGACCATTACTCCTTGTTCTGTCATCTGCTACCACTGAGAACATCCTCTTTGGAACCCCCTTTCAGGTAGTTGAAAGCAGCTATCAAATCCCCCCTCAGTCTTCTCGTCTGTAGACTAAACAATCCCAGTTCTCTCAGCCTCTCCTCATAAGTCATGTGCTCCAGGCCCCTAATCATTTTCACTGCCATCAGCAGGACTCTCTCCAAATCCCTTCTGTAGTGTGGGGCCCAAAATTGGACACAGTACTCCAGATGAGGCCTCACCAATGTCGAATAGAGGGGAACAATCACGTCCCTCGATCTGCTGGCAATGCCCCTACTTATACAGCCCAAAATGCCATTAGCCTTGGCAACAAGGGCAACTGTTGACTCATATCCAGCTTCTCATCCACTGTAACCCCTAGGTCCTTTTCTGCAGAACTGCTGCAGTGTCTCTGGCATCACATCAGCCAACTCCCTCACCACCCTTGGATCTGGACCCATGGTCTTGTGCACGTCCAGCTTTTCTAAATAGTCCTTAACCTGTTCTTCCCCACTGAGGGCTGCTCACCTCCTCCCCACACTGTGTTGCCCAGTGCAGCTGTCTGGGAGCTGACCTAGTCTGTGAAGACCAAGGCAAAAAAAAGCATTGAGTACTTCAGCTTTTTCCACATCCTCGGTCACTATGTTGCATCCCCCATTCAGTAAGGGGCCCACACTGTCCCGGTCCTGTCCCTCACCGTGTTCACCCATTACAATGCAGCATCACAACAGGCCGCCCCCTCGTGATGGGATGACACAAACCGTTGCCAGGGGATCCTGAATCCTAACACTGCTGGTAAGGGGGGAGTTTGCAGAAAACTGCAGTACAGCCCCAAGCACAGTCAGCACCTGGAAACAGGAACATTACTAATGCCAGAGTCAAAGAGTTTTCAAAACTTTATTTTCAAGACAGACAGCCTGGCTTCTTTGCACATGGATACAATAAATTAAATAAATATTAAATAAGGGATGAAAAACGTATCAGGTGCACACGAGGATATGGAAAAGAGAAAACCAAGGGCAGACAATGGTCAGTCACTTGCACATGCAACTGACAGTGCAAAATCACTCAAACGAGCTAAGACAGCTAAAAGATTGATTGCAGGCTTGGACCTGGCAGAGCCAATAAAAAGTCATGCCCTCTGGAGAATAAATCAAATGACGTCACAGCATCCGAGCCACATAGTCTTAAAAAAATACCGTACAAAATCCTCCATTCTTAGCTAAGTCTCTGCTGGCAAAATGGAAAGAACACAGGAAGGGGCAGCAACACCCCCACGCCAAACCCCAGAATCCCTGTCAAGAACACACCGCTAGAAAGGGTCAGATTCAAGCTGCATTGAAAATGACAGGTCATTGGAGTCTTGTTTCTATTCCTGCTACCAAACAACTAGGGTCACTCTCTTCCAGAAGACCCTTTACAATAAACTCCTGCTATCCAGGAACTGCTCACTAAGTGGCAGCAGGGTTCAAGTGTGCACCTGGAAGAGAGCAGAAATGTGATAAACACACTCTTATCCCTTTGCAGTGCTCTGGTAGGAGATCCCGTATCGCAGGCTTGTTTCTGGATGCACATTCCTATGAGACATAGAACGCTGACAGGGGCCGCTGGGTCTCCTTGTCTGGGAGGGTTGCATGGTGACAACACGTATCATTAGCCTAGTGCAGCTCAGAAGTATAGTAACACAGTACTACTAGCAACATCCCCAGTTCCCTAGTGCTGGGGCTACAGGATAACCCCCATTCTCTGGGGCAAATGTTCTGCTGCACATTTCAAACTGCTCCCAAAACCCACAGAGCAATAACGGGGAATTAGATTCATAGCAACACTTCCCCCTTCTTCGCCTTCTGTCATGGTTACTCCCCCTGCTTGGCAGGGTAACTTGCAGCAGGACTGTCCTCAAATTTCCCTGATGCAGCATTTTTTCTCTCACTAGTGTGGCATATAACCTGCTACTATTACTTTGGGACAGCGCTGTGATCATCGGTGCGTCCACCTGGCCTTCCGGCTGAACACCAGGCACTGAAGTAGCCTTAAAATAAATACATAAATAAATAAATACGCCAACCCAGCTCCCACCTCGCCACAACTCCACCTCAGCTCAGCAGATGTCTGAACATCCAACCGGCTCACTTAGCCCTAAGGGCCGCAGGGACCTTCGCTGGTTGACTTTCCGGATGTGCTAGCTGTGAAGAGTGAGCAGCCATGCATTCAGCCCATGCCCGCGTTGCGGCAAGGCAGGGATCTGTTCCACCCTTCTCTACATTTCACACGGTTTCCTTCCCACACGAACTGAAATCTAAAGCAGTTAGGGAAGGAAACGCTTTACGCTGAGGCGAGCCAGGAGTGACCAACTCCTCAGCACACCAGGAGCAGATGATCACACACACACACACACACTCTCTCTCTCTCTCTCTCTCCTGTTCAGTTGTCCGGAGAGAGGCACTGGGAGTCACTCCCCCCACCCGCTTCCAATTTGCTACAGAGACATTGGCAGATACACGTAGCTCCATGACTGGGGGGCAAATGAATCACTTGGTAGAAGGAACCTTCAGGACCCAGCCAAACACCTAGCAAGGCAGCTACACAAATCAGGAGGTAGGAGTGAAAGTCTCCTCCCCCCACCACCTACTCCCGCTCTGCTGCTATTGCACATAAAAGCTTCTCTTCTCCCTGATAATCAACACAACATGAAAGCATTCAGAACCAGAGCAACCCCTGAGAAGGATTCACCGTTACCATTGTACTGTACCATCTCCATAGGCACATGCTGCACCTGCCATACCTCCCTTCCTCCGGATACGGGAGGAGTGACGCCCCCAGCTCCCTGATCAGCCTCACTCCACGGACTGGAATTTAGGGAAGTGGCTTAATGCAGCTCAGTGACCCCACTTCCCATCTCCCCTCCTGGATTCTCCAGCCTCCAGAGCAGAGGGCTCAGCCTTGGCTGACCGTGCTGGCAAGTACTGGTCAAGAGAGCCGAGCTGATGCGCTCATGCTCCGGAGGGAGGAGGGAAGAGCGGCAGGACACTCTAGGGAAAGAAATTGACTGGTGCCAAGGAAACCCCTGTGGAGGCATCTAAAGAAATGGAGACCAGGATGAAGAGGGGTTGAAACCCTGCAGACCCACTGACAGCGCCTTTCCCCTGCAGAAGGCCCTGCCGAGAGAGGCAAGAAGCCTCCGGTGGGCAGGTGAGACCTGGATCTCCCACACGAAAAACCAAACCTGAAATAAAATACACATGTTGTCAAAATCTTCCTCCAGCTCGGTCTCGTTAGCACGAGGCTGGCTCCCCGACATGATCCTTACTGTGGTGCACAGCCTGGGACCACTGCAGGGATGTGGGGGGGAAGACGGGGAAGGCTAGAGTACCAAAGCCTTAAATCAACAACGTAAACTGGGAAGTGCAGAAAGGGTCCCACAGTGTTACTGAAGAGGCACCTCCAAGCCCAGCTGTGCTGGAACACTACAATTCCACATGCACGTTGCTGTAGGATTTATCTACAGTCCATTCGGTCTGGGCCTCATCCCCCTCTTTGGCATAGCGAGCCATCTCCTGCTGGAACTGGAGCTGGCGCCTCTTATTGGGATCCACGTTGATCCAGTTGTTGGCAATCCATTTGGTTCCTCGCGTAACGAGGCAGCCTCCGTGCAGGGAATATTCATCCAGGTCACCAACCCAGCCTGCAGAAGGAAACAAACCCTAACTCTGGAGTTGGGAAGCACTGCACTGCACTCTACTGCACCTCCCCTCCCTGCAGCGTCTTGGAGGGCAGCGGAGTGCAGACAGACAGGTGGCCAAGGACTAACTTCCGGCCTGCACATATTAGTCTGTTGACAAGTACAACAATCCAGCCCAAAGAGAGTGGGACCACCTCAGCTACCATGATTTTAGAACAGTGACTTGGTTTAAGGGAGAACTCCAGGGATTAGCTTTGCCATAGCTAGCTAACTAATCACCACCTATGGACTTAACCCTGGTGGATGTGAACAGTACTGTTCAAAGCAGGACAGAAATGACAGATGGTGCCAGGAGAAGGCTTTGAAAGGCAAAATCCCATGGCTGCTAGAATCGGTCTTTAAAATAATTAATTGTATAGTGTGTAAGAAACAACGGACTTTACAGCAGCTATGGCCCATCCCAGCACTTTCCACTACTTCTCTCAGACCTACTCTGCATCAAACTCACATCAGCAGCTAGTCTCTGTATTCTGTTTGCTACTGAACAGAGCCACTGGGGTCTCCATTACAGCACACTCAGGCTCTCTACACTCTTGTGCAGTGGCTGGAGCCCAGACCTGGCCTTCAGTCTCCCCATGGCAGTGGTGCCTCATTACCCTCCGCTGGGATTTCCTGTAGGTGAACCACAAGGCAGCTGTAATCCCCTGTCCTTTCAAGATCTCAAAATGGAGTGTCAAGTGTCCGAACGCGGCCACCAGGGGCTTTTCTTGCAGCCGCAGCCTCTTGGGATGTGATGGGAGGGGGGGGGAGCGGGTGTTGGTTGCGGGGGGCCACCAGCAGTGGCTGGACCCTGCTCCCCCTGTGGAGAATCTGGGGGCACAATGCTGGGGGACCAGGCAGCCGGTGAGTTCCCCACACTCCCGGGGGCGGTGGGGTTCAGGCTTCAGCCCTGGGGTGGTGGGGCAGAGGGGTGGCAGGTTCTGTCCATAAAGCGTCAGGCTCCAGCCCCGCCACTGCCTCCCCTCCCGCATTGCCCCTAGTTAAGTATTTGAGGAAAAAGTGAGCGCACAGCCACCAGCAAGAGGACAAAATGTGCTCTCGGAACCCCTGATCTAGTGTCCCAATACCCTGGGTTACATGCACCTGTAATTAGGAAGAGTCAAGCGTATCCCAACCCTCGGTTTAGTCTGACTCTGACGAACAGACAACAGGAGACCAGTATCAAAGGGAGAAAGTATTTCCATACATGTTTTCATCCAATGGATTCTAATGGGACTCAAGAGGTGCACAGGAAATCCACACACGCCACTCTGATCACGAACAGCTTCCTTCCCAGTATTATGGGTTAGATGGTCAGACAGACGTAGTGTGCAGCACAAGTCTACATTCAAGTGTCTGATTAGCTAATGCACAGACCCCTACGTGTGTGCAAGCCTGGTAACAGCACACACAACACAAAGCTAGACTCTCGGAGAACAATATCCTGGGAGATCAGAACAATGGTCCCCAGAACTAACGCCTCTGCACCAGTCTCAGCACCTTTGGCTCTTGGGACGGGTTCCCTTCGACTGTGCCAGCTCTGACTCATTGTGGAGTTCTGGCTTTAACATCAGCGTAACACTAAGCTACAACGTCAATGACTGAACTTGATGGAGGAGAGGGCAAAGTGAGGAATGACTGTCTCTCGGCAGTGCAAACAGCTACCCCATACCTCATCCCACGGCTAACATGCGAGGGACAAAGAGGTACTCGGGTTATCAGGAATGAGGAGAAACTGCTGATCACAGGGAGTAGGGACACAACTGTAGGGATGGCATCAAGTTACGGGCAACCTGAAGTTGGAGCAGGAATGGATGGAGGGAGGTTAACCTCACAGCAAAGCCCTGGGTAGGCTGTATTTTTCTCCCCACCTCCGAGATCCGATGGCTCCCTCCCTTTCTATCACTTGGGCGATCATGCGACCAGGGCACCCTTGGAACTGACGCCCAGGTTCCAGGATGGGTTAGAACTCACACAGCTGAACTGAAAGCAGCTAGCAATGGCTGGTACAGTCAAGGCCTTAGTCTACTAATTGGTGAAGTTTTCCAAAGAAGTTAGGAACCACTGATCTTCTGGCTGTAAACACAGGAAGATTCAGCCCAGCTGCTACCCAGGAGAATTCAGCAGTGCTCAGCAGTTCCTCCTTTCAGGATTCATGTGAAGAAATGCCCCGTCCCACAACACACCCAAAGAAACAGGCTGCTGTCCTCCCAAATCCTCTCTCCCCCCCTCTCAACAGGCGTAGTGCTGAGGTGGGACAGTACCTTCCCCATCCGACAGGTAGTTGTACCAGAAGACAGCAGTGCCCTGCTGTGGCTTCACGTGCAGGTTGCCCTTATCACAATTTTTCCGGGTGTCTCGTAGATCAACATCATTCTGAATCAGAGACTGAGAAAAAGACGTGAGAATAAACGTTACCCTGCAAACAGGACTGGGATGAGGAGCCTCTGCCCCCTCATCCCCCTTTATCAGATCCCCATTAAAACACTGTTGCATTAGGCAGAACAGGAGTCTCCACTCACATCTGCAGCAGCCAATTTAGGGAGTGAGAAGTCAGTGAGCTGTCCGCCCCTCACCCTGCCCAAGGTGTTCTGCTGTCCTGGCCATCTGAACAGTCTCCGGTCCCCTTTGTGCACCAGCTGGAGTGACAGCCAAGTGCATGCAATGAGGAAATGCAATCCTCCTGCGAGGAAATCTGCCAAGGGGCAAGCAGCAAAGCAGAACCTTGCCAGTGTCCCCGTTAGTCACAGGACTGGACTAGTCTCTTCCCTTTGGGCTCTGTCACATTCATTATCATGGGATTCACACATTCTCCTTTCCCCTGATTGGAGGGAACAGCTGTGTAAACCCAAGCCCCAAATCCACCTTTCCCCAACCACATCAAACAAACGCAGGGGCCAGCAAGAACACAGACAGGGCCGGGCTCCTTTACCATCTCTTCATAGGTTCGGTTATCAGCTATAGGAAAGATGGTCTCTCCTCCCCCTGTCACATTGTTCAGGTAGAACAGCACGGTCACGTAGCTGTAAGACAGAGAGCACAGCTGCTTACAGGGTGCAACTGGAATAGCAAAGATACCCACAGGCTGCACACAAGCCCTCCCTAAACTCCCTGTCCCCACAACCAATGGGCTAGATTTGCTGGCATGTGAATAGGGGCTCAAGGATGTACAGTAACTCCCTGCTTAGCCTTCTTTCCAGCTTATATCCCTGCTCCATTACAGAACACGCTCTGTTTAAACTTGTGCAATGCTTCGCTAGAACGTTTGGCTGCCTGCTTTGTCCACAGCTAGCAGCCCCCCTATCTGCTCCCATATGCCCCGCCCACAGCACCTCCTGCCCACCAGCAGACCCCACAGATCAGCACCTTTCCTCTGCTCCCCCTGCCTCCTGCCCGCAGCAATCAGCTGGGTTGCAGCGTTCAGGAGGCAGGGGAGGGAGGAGGAGTCCTCCTCCATCCCTCCTGAACTCCGCAAACCAGCTGATTGCTGTGGGCAGGAGGCAGGGGAGAGGAGAGAGGATGCAGCATGTGGAGTAAAGGGGGGGGGGGGGAGGCGAGAGACAAGGCGGGTTAAGGCTGGCTTGCAAATCCTGAGTGAGGACGATCCTGACAGGGAACGCAGCTCCAAAGTAATTCGGGGAGTTGCTCATCTAATGACTCGCTATAACGAAATTTACAAGGAAAACAAAACAGCTCTCGATGTGTGTTTTTGAGTTCAGCAAGAGGAGCAGCCAGACACCCACCCTCTTCCATGTTCTGACTCCACCACCTCAACCAAGCTTCATACTCAGCAATGCTGACTGTAGCATTGTTTCTTTAAAATTGTTTAAAACTTACACCTGTATTAAAATGCTTGTTTAAAATGTACATCATGCTTTTTCCCTGGATCCCAACCCCCATTTACAGTCATTCTTATGGGGAAATCGGATTCGCTTAACATCGTTTTGCTTAAAGTTGCATTTTTCAGGAACAGAACGACAGGGTTAAGTGAGGAGTTCCTGTACTGCCTGCCCAGAACCTGAACTGAGTGTTCTCCAAGGAGAAGGTGAACAGGGAACATCTCATCTGCTCCCAAGGGCATGGCTAAAATGCAGGATTATCCCCACTATGGAGCACTGTTCTAGCCTCCAGTGGGGATGGGCCAACAGCTTCCTGGAGCCAGTCAGAGCCTCTCCTTGTACTGGCCAGAGGGACGAAAGGGGTTAACTCCCCCCCACTCCCATTGCAGTTGAGCAAGGTAGCAAGCAAACCCACAATGTATGTGCAGTGAAGTGAGCTGCCTTCAGCTCCCCGTCTCTTTAGACGAGTCTCTTTTTAACCTGCTCCCAGCTGGCTCGGAGTGCGCGACTCACCGACAGGAGGTCTCAAAGGGGGCGAGCTGGCTCGGAGTGCCCGACTCACCGACAGGAGGTCTCAAAGGGGGCGAGCTGGCTCGGAGTGCCCGACTCACCGACAGGAGGTCTCAAAGGGGGCGAGCTGGCTCGGAGTGCCCGACTCACCGACAGGAGGTCTCAAAGGGGGCGAGCTGGCTCGGAGTGCCCGACTCACCGACAGGAGGTCTCAAAGGGGGCGAGCTGGCTCGGAGTGCGCGACTCACCGACAGGAGGTCTCAAAGGGGGCGAGCTGGCTCGGAGTGCGCGACTCACCGACAGGAGGTCTCAAAGGGGGCGCTCTCGTTGGCGATCAGTTTGGTGTGGCTGCAGGCAGTCTCTGGGAACACCGGCCCGCTGTCCACGTGGGCGTGGTAGTGCCCGCCCTGGTCATATCGCACAACCTGCAGGGGCTCGCTGTGATCCACAATCTCAGGAGGCAGACGGGTCAAGCGCATCACCCTGGGAAGCAGGAAAGCAGGTTGGGGAGAAGCCGGACAAGCCAACTTCCATCCATAGAGATTTCTAAGGCCCGGTTTGACAAAGCCCTGGCTGGGATGATTTAGTTGGGGATTGGTCCTGCTTTGAGCAGGGGGTGGGACTAGATACCTCCCGAGGTCCCTTCAACCCTGATATTCTATGAATCCCACTCTGCCCACCAGGAACGTGCACAGTGCTGTACAGAGAGGGAGACGCTTCCTGCCTCAAAGAACCGATCTAAGAGGAGGGACAGAGAAGAGCTGCAGCAAGTGGGCCCAGTGATAATAGTCAAGGCCTTTAAGACAAACTGATGGTTCTCAAGTCTTACGAGTTGGGGACTTCACACAGGTTTAGGGTAGAAGAGTCTTCAGGATAGATCCAAGTGCAGGGAAGCTGGTTCCTCCCTTTTGACTCCCTCCTGTAGGATCCAGCCTGCCTCATGGCCTCACAGCCCCAGCGGCAGGGTTTCCCATGGGAGGTCATTCTCAGCTGAGACACAGAGAACATTTTAAATGGTTTCAAACGTTCTCTTTTCCCCTAGTTAGAGAGAATAGTGTGTGTAAACCTAAGTCCCCTCAGCCCTGAGCAGAAGCCAGGAGCCAGATGTAAAGGGGACGTGCCAATGCACGTTCAAAAGGTACCCTAGAGAGGGCTCTGCCTGAATGAATCAAACTGCATTAGAACAACCCCAGTGTGGCAATCACCAGGCCAGGAGACATTTGTCAGTTAAGTCAATTGGTAGGTCACCTCGTTGCAGTAGCGAAGGGCCTTGTGACAAGAAGAAAGGTCACCAGATACCCAAACCTGCTTATAAGACGACTGAAAGCACGTTTCTGCTAATCATTCAATGATGTTCACTCACTGCACAGTCAACATCAGCACTGTACAGTCGATGGGATGGACCAGTGACCAACACCAGTGACCAGCAGATACCAGGTGTCCTTTTATACCCGAGTTTCTTTGGAAACACTGTGCACAGCACCACACCTAGCACAGAACTGGACAGCCAGAACACAATGGAGCAGAAAAGTCTAATCAGTGTTAATTAGAAACTTCCCAGCTAAGATGCTCCCCCTCAAGAGGGTTAGTTACCCCTTTGGGACTGGGGAAGGGGTCTGCAATGTTAGGCCTGGATCACGCGATCTGTACCAAGATTATGTGGGCCCTGGCTTCTAAATCTCCAAATCCGACGAAGGATTTGAACAGCAGCCTTTGGAACCGTGAGTTTCTGCTTCAACGGGGACACCCCAACACCGCCGAAATAAGGGCCATGCTGGCATTGCACAAGGAGCCCATGGGCTCCAGCAAACAGCAGCTGCTGCCTCTCTCTGGTCAGGGCAGCATATAACACACTGGGACCAGTTCTCTGGTCAGGGCAGCATACAACACACTGGGACCAGTTCTCTGGTCAGGGCAGCATACAACACACTGGGACCAGTTCTCTTTCTGGGACACACAGAAGACGAGGGTGGCCAATAGCCACATTTAGGCCTCGAACCATACTTTGGCCACTCACTTGCTAGGCCAGGACTAGCTGTGCAGGACACAAAAGCATCTCAACTAATTTGCTTAAGCCCACTAAGGCCTAATGATCTGCCAGGAGATGGAAGTGACTTTCAGCGGCATCTGTAGTGAATGAGTCTCTCAGATTAGGGCTTGTCAGGGTTGGGTTTGAGGACTGTGCAGGGCTGAACCCAACCTCAATAGATGGACAAATGGGGCTGAACCGTCACAGCAAGGCACATCACTGGATGGATGCTCAGTGATTAAACTGGCTTAGCTAAATTGGAATAAAACTACATTTGTTAGCAGTCAGTTCTACTTGGGAGAGATCCAGGTGAGATATAGAATCATAGAACATCAAGGTTGAAAGGGACCTCAGGAGGTCATCTAGTCCAACCCCCTGCTCAAGCAGGACCCCAACTAAATCATCCCAGCCAGGGCTTTGTCCAGCCTGACCTTAAAAACCTCTAAGGAAGGAGAGTCCACCACCTCCCTAGGGAACCCATTCCAGTGCTTCACCACCATCCTAGGGAAAAAGTTTTTCCTAATATCCAACCTAAACCTCCCACACTGCAACTTGAGATCATTACTCCTTGTTATGTCATCTGGTACCACTGAGAACAGTCTAGATCCATCCTCTTTGGAACCCCCTTTTCAGGTAGTTGAAAGCAGCTATCAAATCTCCCCTCAGTCTTGTCTTCTGTAGACTAAACAATCACAGTTCTCTCATCCTCTCCTCATAAGTCATGTGCTCCAGGCCCCTAATCATTTTTGTTGCCCTTCTTTGGACTCTTTCCAATTTTTCCACACCCTTCTTGTAGTGTGGACCCCAAAACTGGACACAGTACTCCAGATGAGGCCTCACCAATGTTGAATAGAGGAGAACGATCACGTCCCTCGATCTGCTGGCAATGACCCTACTTATACAGCCCAAAATGCCATTAGCCTTCTTGGCAACAAGGGAAATGTACGGGAAAGTTAAAGTAAATGCACAGTAAATACTGGCAAATTAGCTAACACTGGGAATGGACAACAATTTCACCCGGTGAATGTTTCCACTAGTTATCGCACCTAACACTGAGTCTTTGTGGCTGCTCCCAGACGCAAAGAGACTTGCTGAAGGTTTCATTTCTGTCCACAGAACAACGCGTTTGTAGATGGATTTCAAGCCTTAATGGGAATCTCCTTCTTTGGTGTCAGCATTCAGTGATCCCTGTCAGATCCCATGATGTCTGAACAGACCACCCCCACTTCGCATTGTCCCGGGACCCGGGCATAGCTGCTCTGCTGTATGTGTATACCACCTTCCCCTCCCATGTGCACATCCCACCTTTCCCTGACACGATGGTAGTGTCTACACAGCATCCTTACCCCGCCATGGCCTTTACCTTTGTCGTATGGACCTCATGACCTGATGTGCCCCCTCACCCTGGTACAGCCACGTGTGTTGGCTGTTCCGCACCAGATCGCTCATCTTCACTTTCTGGCTCCCCATGTACTTGTGGAAGTCACGAATGTTTAGCTGTTTAAACTCCTCCAAACTCAACACACCTATGAGAGAGAAGGAAATCAGGCCGTCTTCAGCTTTCTGGTCCAGATGCACATTTCCCTGGCAGTGTCCTGCCTTCAGGGACAGTTCCCTACCGAAAGACACTGTAGAGTTTTACCCTTCTAAAGACCCCATTCCAAGGGCCTGCAACCGTGTCTGAGGGCTGCACTGGTAACTCACTGGCAGCCAGAGAGCCACATCGGACAGGTGTTAAATAGAGAAGACTGCACTTGCTCTTGTCTCTAATAGGACTATGCACCTGTGAAGATAAAGACAGAATATTGCATGCTGGGACCTCGAGGAACGCAACAGCCATGAGATATAGAACTCGGGGGCTAGATTTTGGTTACCTGCATGTTCACTGTGAAGAGCTCTTAAAGAACACCACGTGAGCTACTATAAAGAAAAGAACAGCCCCTCCAGATTTGCCCTTTGAAATGCCCCAGCTAAAAGGCTGCACTGCCCCTTTAGAGGGACTTGTTACTTGGAAGAATAAATGGACCTTGATTTGAAAACTCTGCAGAAGGACTCGGCCACATTTCAAACAAGAATTTATGGGCCAATTTTAAACAGTGAATGCAGAACAGTTTATAAACGGATTGTGAAGCTTTTCTGCACGTGTGTAATTCAAAGACAAGGAGACACGTGGAAGGCAAATGCAACAGAGTATGTCCAGTTATTGAGCGTGTGACACGAATCAAGAACTGAGATGTGAAAGGTGGCTTCCATTAAACCAGACATTTCCCGACATGCAGTGGACGGCCCACGGTAATGGGGATGTGTGAGGAGCAGAGGACAAGACTATCTTTCTGCCTTTCCCAGTTCCTGGAAGACCCTGATAGTTTCTGTTTTAAGACTCAGGTTTGTGGTCTAGCCCTGTCTCATATGCTGGCAGTGTGGCAACCTCCTAGGCCAGCACAGCAACCAGCGTGTACCCAGACAGCTCGACACATCTAACTGTGGGTTAGCAATGTTAGCCTCCAAAAGGAAAACCAACCACCCACCCCTGAACTTCAGAGAGCTCACTGTGCTGACAAGAAATTGTGGTTCATGGCCACAGCGGGGCATAGAGACCACTGTCCCCTTTCCCCAGAGAGAAGAAGGGGGCTTGTCAGAGGGAAGATTAGGACAGTTTCCCCAGATGCTGGCACTCACAACTGAACTATTAGCTGTCATCATTTCCAGCTGTCTGCACACGTCCTTCTGTGCCCACTTCCCCATCCCCTCCTCCTCCTGCCTCGAAGGACAGTGTCACATCTAGGTTGTGACCTGCCCTGCCCGTTGTGCTGGTAACAATGGAGGGAGCAGGAGTCCGGAAGGGAGGCCCTGCCAGTGGTACAGAGCACGGCCCTGAGAGTGGAACTGAAGCGTCTCATTTATTAAAGTTTGGGATGGTGGAAACACCACAGACCGTTAGATCATCCGCCCTTTACCCAGCCAAGGACATCAGGAGCCAAGAGAGCACTGAGGCAAGCGTGCTGACCGGATATTTAACCAAAATTTCTCTTTCACCAAATGCTGCTCCCCTGCTCCAGAGCAGTTCCTCTGGCGCTGCTGAGAGAGCAGGCGACTGGAAGTGAGTGTGCACAGATTGCATGTTTACTTAATTTGATTAGGAAATGGGCACTCTAATTAGAGCGGGAGAGGTTAAACTGCATGCCTGGGACAGCGGGAGCTCTTGGGAGGCCAGGGGGAGGACGGGCGGAACTGGGCTCTTGGAACATATTAAAACTCTGATGGCAAGAGAGAGGGGGAGAAGCACCAAGAGTTGAGTGAGGAACCTGCCTTCATGTCCACTGACCCCGACCCCCTTTCATCAGGAAGGGGAGCTAGCAAGGCAGGTCTCTAAATCTGTGAGCAGCAGGAAGGAGACGTGAGTTACCCCTGAAAAGGTGTGGGGGGGTGGCAGCAGCATCTTACTACTCTGGTGATTAAAGGGGCTGCAGGTCCCCAAGAACTAACGAAAGAGGAACAAAGCAGAGCGCTGCACCCAAAGGAGTCTCCATTATGCAGAGGCACAAATGAAGGCAGAGCTTACAGGGCCCCTTGTGTGTTACACAAATATATTATGTGCACAGTTGTACACCACCACTCAACGGGGGCTGAATCATGGGCCTGAAACAGTCCAATCCTGGCTCCCTTTGCTTGCTCCCCTCCCACAAGTCCACAGCCCCCTAGGCCAGTGGTCCCCAACCTTTTTATCACCGCGGACCGGGAGACCGCGGACCGGGGGGGCGGCGTGAGGGCGGCCCGGCGTAACCGGGGGGGGGCGCTGCTCCTCGCGGACCGGTACAGATTGATCGACGGACCGGTACCGGTCCGCGGCCCAGGGGTTGGGGACCACTGCCCTAGGCCATGTCTACACTTCAATCGCTGCAGCTGTGCTGCTGGGGTGCTTCAGTGTAGACATGCACTACAGTGAGAGGAGGGGTTCTCCCGTCAGTCGTTAACCCACATCCCTGAGAAGCAGGTAGAGGGAAGAATTCTTCTGTTGACCTAGTGCTGTCTACACTGGGGGCTAGGTCAACTTAACTGCGTTGCTCTGGAGGGTTTTCACACTCCTGAATGACACAGCTGGAGAGATCTAGCTGTTCGGTGGAGACCAGTCCTTAGATACACAACGATCCCAAATGCCACCCTCAAAATAATAAGCTTTAATTATTATAATAGACCTACAGTCATAGAAGGATGTCAAGCAGTTAGCACCGTAAGGCAAACGCTAAGGGGTGGTTAGAGCAGGGGGGTGGGAGTCCAGAGGCGGGGGTTCTCTTCCCTGCTTACAGGGAGCTTTTTGCATGGGCTCAGGAAATCACTTCTCCATTCTAAAGTAGGGCGTGTGTGTGAGAGAATAAAATCGACCTTCTTCACGGGGGCTCTGCGGGTTGGTGGTGACTGGCAAAGGGAGGAGGGGGCCTTGGGCCTGGATTCGGCTTTTTGGTATATATAAAGCAGGTTTTCTCTGCAGATGAGGGCTCTGGATCCAGCCTCACATCACAGCACAGCACGGGAGCTGGTCTCCAGTGTGCTAGAGAGAAAAGGGATTCTCAGAGGCTGTATTTCAAAGCTCCTCTCACCATTGCCATCAGGATCCGCCTTGACTGCAGTGTACATTTCCCGGATGCTCTGAGGGGTCATCCACCTGCCATTCCCCAGGCGGGTGTGGGTCAGCACCTGAAATGAAGAATAAGATCGTCCTATGCTGGGCAACGATTCGTTCCTCTGTAATACTAATTAAACCCTATGGGCTGGTAGCTCTGAATCCTGAGAGAGCGTCACATCAGCTAGCAGCGCTCCACTGCATCACCTGAGAAAGGGATTCAAACGGAAGCTATAGCGGTGTGACCGGTTCGGTTTAGGCCATCATAAAGCACAGCTGGGAGTAAGCCAGTCAATAGCCAAGCAAAGGCAGCAGGTGTCTTCCTTTCCCTGGAGGGACAGTCAACTGAGCAGCTCCAGAGTTCATGTTTTCACCTGTGCCATTTAAAGACTTCTGAAGGGAACGGTTTAGATAGAAATGTTTGCTCTTTGAAGAGGATCCAGGAACGAAACGCCTCAGAGAGCTACAGACAGGCTCCAGGCTTTGGAGGAAGGCGACCTGTTCTGCAGTCACACTATGCTCAAGAGCAATCCTCAGCAACTACAGAGCACTTTTCAGCTGTATACCTGAAGGCACTTCACAAGGGAGGGTAAGTGTCATTAGCCCCATTCTACACCTGGGGAATGGAGTTGCTCAGGGTCACAGAGTGAGTCAGAGCCATGACTGGGATCCAGGTTGTGACTCCCAATCCTGTGCTGTAACACAACGGCCTTCTCTGCACTTGCTTACCCTAGCGATCTCAGTAGCTTACACACAGAGTGAGAATTCTAACCAGTGCCCCTGCAGTGCCCTGCCCACCATGGGAAGGCATGGCTAGCTCTGCAGGCTTCCCCAAGCAAAGCCCTGCCAGTGCCAGCTACAGCCCCGAAGATAGGAAACACCACAAAACTGCACCGTCTCTCTTATCTCTGCAAAGTTCAGTCCCTAGGAGCCCTGTACCCAGCTGATCAGAGCAGACATTTCCTATCAGGATCACCGCTACTGAACGTTTCTCAGCTTTATACGAATAAGTCTCCCTTCCATGCTGCAGTCCTGCAGAGACCTGACCTCCTCCACTGAAGTCATGAAACATGCGGTGCTGGGCTCCGGCTGTGCCTTGGTACAGTTAGCAAGAGTGAGCAAATTCACAACAGTCTCTAAGTCCCTCTCCAGGTTTCTCTCCACCTCTCTACCTCTTTGAGCTGCAGCTGCCCATCCTGGTTGTGATCCAGCAGGTTGAAGATGTCCATTTGGCTGAGTTCTATCATTTCCATGGCCTCCTCATAGTCTTCAGTAGGCAGGATCTGGCTTTTCTGCAGCCCTTTCAGCTGAGCTAGGTGGATAATCAGCTTACACTCTTCTTCAGTCAGGAAATCTGGAATTTCTGCAGAAAAAAAGAGAGAGAACAAAAGTGTGAATGAAAGACCAAGGAAACGGTTGCAGTTAAATTCCCAACCAATAGCAGACAACAAAGAAAGGGAGAAAATTACAAGCTTCCCAACAGACTTGGGGGGAGGAAAAAGTTTAATATTTTCCTTCAAGGCACCCCACTCATTCCCATGGAGCTCGATCCCAATGGGGCTGCACAGAGCACTAACCATTGGGCCGCTAGAGACTCTACTAAATACCTAGTTACAGGAAATTACTCTAGAAGAAGAGCGCCCAGAGCCTTTGTGTTGGGCATGTTTGCAGTGCTGTTTGGCTTTCTTTGCCCTCATTTGGAGGGGAATTTGGCAGAGAACCAAGTGCTCTTCAGTGGAGCCTGGCTTCGAGAATCCACTGATGTGAAAGGGGAAGGCAGCCTCTAACCTCACTCCCACACCCTCAATGAGGTGCTCTCAGTTCCAAATTAAGATGACTGATCTCTGAGCACAGATTTATACCACAGGGAAGAAGAGAGATTACACTGATGGTCAGAAAAATAAGAGGTAGGTGCATCACCGACTTTACAGAATCAAGACACTATATCCCATCAAAGCCCCCCTCACACACCCATCCATCATTAGCAATACAAAGCTAGCAGTTTAGAGAGCCAATACCAAGATTATATACAATTTTCAAAGGATAAAAGTTCCATCTGTGATTATGCAGACAGGAGAATTCTAGTCAAATGGAGTTTGGGGTTAACAATCTTGTCAGTGAGATACTGGAGAAATCCCTCCCATAGGACACACCAGCTACACTCAAACCTCATTAGCACTGAAGATATTTTAGGAAGGGGGAAAACACATCCGGTCCAGTTTTGAAAGCTCCTGCTTCCTGAACTACCTCCCCTAGAATTTTGGCAAGTCTCTGGGCTAAGAATAGACCACAGTTCAACCAAGAAACACACTGAAAAGAAAAAAAAATAAGGTAATGACGTCTGTTTAGAATTGAGGCTATCTGCTAAAATCCCCAGTGAGCAGCCGGCTTCTCATTCAGGACAGCTAGGTGCTAAGTGTGCAGAGAACACTGCCACTCGCTTCCCAGGAAGCCCCCCCAAAACTCAATGTGTGGCTACAACCCCCTCCTCCCCCGTAGGGAACAATTCCCGTCACACACACTGCAGAGCTGCTACTTTCTCATTAGTGGCATAACAACACAAGGTAAGAATGAACTGAGCAAACAGACAAGCAGTACCCCCGATACGTTAAGTTCCCTAAACAGGACTGAGATAATAGGACGATAAAGGTCTAGGCATTTCATTACAAGCTGGAATTACTTCCAATTACAGCACCGGGGGTTCATACCAAAATACAATTTATATTAACTCGAATGAGCTTTCTATGGCAGACTGCTAGATGAAGAGTTTGTCATTCAAATGCTGGTAATCCTGTGTGTAATTAGCTTCCCCTATGACTGCACAGGAACTGCTCTGTCCAAACCGGGCAGAAACCTACCTGAAATGGTTAACTTCGAACGGGGGGGGGGGGGGCACCCCACCCCATTGCCTGTTTAACAATGGATCAAGCTGAACAAATGGCTCCTAATTGACTTGGGGCAACACTTGATTGCTTTCCCACAAAAACAAAAGGGAGGAAGACACTGGCATTTATAAAATAATGACTAATCCGGAGAAGAGGATGGCCCGCATAATGGTGTTGAACAGAGAGTCCAAGCCGGGGGTGTGGAGGGAGGGAAGCTGTTCCACAGCGGCGCCCCCCCCCCCCCATCAACACCTGCTGATCTCAGCCAGGCCCCCTACAAAAATCCAAACAATCAAGGCAAACACAAACTGTGGTATTGTCTTCCAACAAGAGCTCCAAGAGGGTTGCATTTACCGAGACTGGATTGGCAGAGAGGTGGCTTCACGCTATAAAAACCATCTCCCAGTCAGGAGCAGGCAGGCATAGTGCAGTGCTGAAGGCAGAGCCTCACCTGTTCGCTGAGCATTTTACAGCTACTGGGCCAAAGAAAGGATGGATGCAGCAAACTGCAGATTTCCCGAACGGAGCATGCAGTGGCTGGTGGCTGTCTTCATGGGTGTGCTAACCTGGGGCTCCCCAGGAGTCTCTGGGTACTTCTTGAGGAGCTCCTCCAGGTGTGTGCTCATTCCACGAAGTATGGCCTTGTGCTTCGACATTGGCTATTCAGAGATGCACCTCCCCAACCTGCTGGAACACGAGACTATGGGAGAGGTGATCCAGCAGTCTTCCAGCTGGCTGCCCTTGCTAGCCAGAGAGTGCCACCCAGATGCCAGGATCTTCCTCTGCTCACTCTTTGCACCTATCTGCTTGGACAGGTAAGGCATTTCAGAGATGTTATTTCAGCTTCCTAAGGGGAGAACAGTCTCCCGAGATTTCCTAGGGAACCCAATTGCTAAAGTCATTTAGAACTAGACTGGACAAAGCACCACAATGTCGTAAGGAACAGTGTGGCATGAGCAAGGGGATGACTGAGAGGACTCACTAGGGGTTTTCCCCCTCTACTTGGGGCATTTCTGAGGGGAAATAAATATCCTGCCAGACAAGTGAAATGTGTCCTTGGTTTTGAATTGAGTCTGAAGATCAGTTGCCTTATCACTCACACACTTGTCTAACTAATGACTTCACAAAACCCACTGGGACCTTTCTACCTGCAGACCATGCTGGTCTTCACCCACTGCTCCAGCTTCTGTATAGTCTGCAAAAAACCCACCTGCTCTTAGGTTCCACAAGGTGAGCTGGCCATCCCTGAAATATCAACACAGTAATTCTCTCCTCTCCTGGCCTCCCATCGCCAGCAAGCCTTTTAGTCCCACTTTTAAATTCTTTGCTCTCCTGTTCCAGGAGTTGGCCCCTTTGCATTTCACCCCCTCCACGTCTCAGACACAGCACATGGGCTCATCTGGAGTCCACATTTCTCACCGTTGCACACAATGAATTTCCATTGTGCTACACACAGTAACTCCTCTTTCCTACTCCAGGTTTCCAGTAAAGTTACCTATAAATATCCTTGTCTCCCAATCCTTGTCCTGAACCAAATAATCCTGCTCCTGCATCACTACCTGTAACCTCTCCTTACACAACCTAGGGGTTCTTACAGAGGAAAAATCCTAGTTCTTGTGGTGACTTGGCGACAAACTGCACAGCAATTTAGGAGCTCCAGGGACCTAGACAGAACAGAACAGAAATACAAGCAGCAGCTGCACAACTAGAGCAAGCGCTTTCACCTATGGAAGATGGGTGCTCGTGGCAATACCCTACACCCTTCACAAGGAGAAGAGAATGGCTCTTAGCCTGTAATGTCATCCTATTCTATCCTCTCCCATTTGTGGTAACACCCTTCAAATACTCAAACATTTATGGTTTGGTTTCAAAATGTGTCTATTCACACTGCAGGTCAAAATTTCTACAGCACTATTAACATGCAAACCTGTGGAGACAATGCCTGTGGCGGTTAAACCTGTGGAGACAATGCCGGTGGCGGTTAAACCGGCACAGACAGTTTATTAATGGTTTCTGGAAAATCAGTACCAATTTTGAGGCAAAGCACTCAGATGTTTCTTTCCTAGAGAAAACCTCTGGGACTGTAATTGTTGTATTGTGCCTCCTACAAACTAAAGCTGCTATAGGGAATATGAATGTTACTCCAAGGTACAACACAGTGCTGTTAATCCAGAAGGCTGGTGGCTTGAGCTTGCTCTGGAACAGTTAACCCTTCACTTGTGCTTGCAGGGAAAAGCTCCAGACTCACAGTCCTGTTTCTCTCACTAGGTTCATCTACCCCTGCCGCAGCCTGTGTGAAGCTGTTAGGAACAGCTGTGCTCCAATCATGGCTTGCTATGGTTACCCATGGCCTGAAATCCTGAACTGCAACAAATTCCCTGCAGATCACAACTTATGCATTTCAACAATCACCGATGGAACCACTTCGAGCAGGAGAAGTAAGGCATTTTTCTAACCCACTTTGCCATAGACAACATTTAAAGGTGAACAGCAAAGCAAAAATAGGGGCCTCTTTTTAAAATGACCTCTTAATTCTGCTAGGCTTTTGTACAATAGAAATGCTGGTTTGTGCACCCAGGAGAACTCTATGGTGACCAGAGAACTGAGGAAATGAGAGAAAACAGATCAGCTAGAATTTTTAGAATTTTGGGGAAGAATTTTAATCAGACTAGTTGGAAGTCTGAGGTTTTATTACTGTTATAACCTGGTCAATTTCAATCACTATCAGACGTTTTGGAGAAAGGAGGACTTTGTTATAGATTTAATATGCCTGCCCCTCCAAGCAGGTATGAGAGTTAATACTACACAGGCTCAGCTAGCCACAAGATCCTCCAGCAAAGCCAATTATGTTCACCTCAATATTAAGGTTAAAAAACATGTGTAAGAAAAACCATTCAGGCCGCCTTTGTACATGAGAAGATGGCTAAAAGGGGCACAAGCTCCTCTCTCTCGGTTAGATCTATCATTTCCCTCCTGGAGAGTCTAAAGACAAAGCCCGAGGAGTGAATGAGTCAGAGGCTGCACTCCATCTCCAGCCCCCAGTGAGCTGCTCCAGTTCAGAGGGGCAGCACACTGAGGGCGGAAGCTGGCAGTGCCTCTGCTGTTGCTGTGCCCGTTAGAGCATCCTGGGCTCTCAATGGCACATCCCGGAGTTTGGGACAAGTCTGAGAAGCATGCTGTAACTCCGTCTCTGTTGCAGCAGTGCCCCGAGCCAGCTGTAGGGACTGTGAGCTCGAGGAAGCGAGCACTGCCAAGGAGATACTGGAAAATGTCTGTGCCAAGGATTTCAGTGAGTACACTAACCTTTGCTTCCCACCTCAGCTGCTGCTTCCCCTCTGATAGCCAACCAAATGGCAGCATCCCCTGGAAGCCTCTTCTAGTTGCTGTAAGAAAAGGTATGGCTCCAGCTGTCTAGTTTTCATTCCTCCCCTAAGTGCTGAGCGTCAAGCATCCAAACTGCTCAGGGCTGCTCTGACAACTTGCCAAAGTTCATGGTTTGCACCAAAGCCAACATCCTGCATTATGCAGTTGACTGGTTTGGGGTCTATTCCCCCATATGCAGTGAGAGCCAATCACGTGGTTCAGTTTGGAGACCAGCGTTCAAATCAGGCAGATACACTTGGTCACCTCCGGCCTCCCACATCAAACCCCAACACGTTTATCCCAGCAATTCACTGTGTCTGCTCCAAGGCCAGAGACTGGAGCAGGTCGTGGGGTTGGGCCAATCAGCTCACTTAGCTTTCAATTTCCACAAAGTTCTACAGTGTTCAGCTACACAAGCTTCATGGCTGAATCCTGGACAACCTTGACCAGGAGATTAGCGCCTGCAGCCCCCGCCCCGAGAGGAAGGCTAAGACTGGAACACCAAAGGGAGTGCAGAGCAGGACTGAGGTGCACTGGGCAGGTGCACAAGGCCACCTGCACTGCTGCTTCCTGCCCTGTGCCTCTGCCTATCCAGTGACATTAATCTCCCTCATGAGCACTCATCCTTCTCCCAGCCCAAAGGAAAGGGAGAGTGAACAGTCCTTGGCACTAGAAAGGCTGAAATCACAGATTAGGAGGATTACAAATTGAGCGCAACCTCTGTGATTTGGCTGGAACATCACTGAGTCAGGGAAACATCTATGACACTTACTGCATTCCAAGTGGAAAAGTTGTGTATGTTGCCAACAGAAGTGGGAGGGAGGGAGGGAGTTAATCCCCAGCATTTAGAGAACTCCCAAAGGGAATGAACATAAATCAGGTGGGTAATAACAATAAGTAACAGCTTCATATTTGCTTCTTCAAGCTGTGAAAATTAGAATTTCCAGGAAGAACACAACCTCCAGCATCTCGGCTTTTGACCTGGACTCCAAGCTGGAGGTTTTGAAGCACGGCCCCCTCCTCCGGGCGGAAATCTACCCAAGACTGCAGCACTGGCTGGACCTAGACGTCACCTGTGTTCACAACATCATGAGAGGTACCCACACGGGAGTCTATGTCATCAGTGGAGAGGTGCAGAATGACAAGGTGGTCATAAACAAGGCCTATGCATGGCACAAGAAGAACAGGAACCTGCAGCAGGCTGTGCGGCGATGGAAACATCACCGGTGCCGAGCGTAGTCTGGCAGGAGATTTCAGAAATCTCAGCTTTACTGATAGGAAATCGCTCCCCTTCCTTTGTCTAGAAAACGATCCTTGACAACCAGGGCTTTGGGGATGTGGGTCGGTACAATGACTATTTTTAGTGGGATTCACTGTAGTCGATAGCCAAGGTCTAGGGGCCATACTACAGAGCATTTCACGAAGGGATTGCTATACATGTTCATTCATTAAGAGCTTAGGGACTCCTGCCCTTTCTACTTTCAGATAGAAAAAGGTGCCCCAAAGAGGTTAATTCAATAAGAGAATTAAAATTAATAATAATTCAGTCTATCTAGGAAGACCCTGGTGACTGAAGAACTAGTGAAGTGAGGACTTCCCAAGAGTCTGGACAGAAAGCTGAACACTGGGAGACGAAGGGATTTTTAGTCAGACTGTTTTAAAGACTTTTTAATAGCACCCACTTAATTCCAGTGACTAGCATGCATTTTGGAGAATGTCTCTGTTCAAGATTCACCACACCCCCCTTCAGTGACATACAGTCGGAGACCATTTGAGAAGTCCCCTTCAAGACCTGGGAAAGCTTCTGATATTTCAAAGATTAAACAAAGCTGGGGGGGGGGGGGGGGGGAGGGAGAAGCTTTGAATACATCCCTCCACACCCTCTTTCTTTATCCAAGAGAGTCAAAAATGGCAACAGGAGCATGGTTCTAAAATCCTTTGCAGATCCCCTATATCAAAAGCAGCACTTACAGCAGGCGTTGTCATAACTGTGGACCACAGGCCTTAAAGCAGAGCACAACAGCCACGCGCACACAAGGAAGAGAGGGAGTTTGTTTCCAGAATTCCTGGTGAAAGTAAATGTCCCGGAGGTCTTCCTAGACTAGAGCAAATACAGTAGCTAGAGGATTGAAATAGGATGCAAAGAAAACAAGCTTTGGGGGTAAATGGGTCTTCCTTGTACTGTGATAACTGACCTGTTTACCTACAAAGTGAGGCTTGTTTTGTTTCCTGATCATCAGTCATTTACTTTGAGGATCATTCAGCATGCTGAAGGGAGATGCAGGTTTGTTTGGACAGAGGAGCATTACAGTTACCATTGTCTCTAAGTGCTCAAAGTGTTTCATGAATTGGCAACCCCATTCCCTCTTTAGCTCTGGCAGTACCTGAGGCGAGGCTTGTGGTCCCAGGACTCTCCCCGTTCAAATTCAGTTGGGGAAACTGGCCACATCCTGACATTTGTGCAAATTGATGTCTGGACTCCTGAGGCACCGAGGATTTTATAGATTCATAGAGTCTAAGGCCCAAAAGAGGGAACTGCTGAGATCCCCTAGTATGACCTCCTGGGTGACAAGGGCCACAGAATGTCATCAAAATAATGACTAGAACAGATAGACCTCTTTGGAAAATATCCAGCCTTAATTCAAACTTGCCAGTGATCCACCACAACTTTGGTAAACTGTTCCAATGCTTAATGACTATTGAAAATGTACACCATATTTTAATAAGAATTTGTCTAGCTTCATCTTCCACCCATTAGACTGTTAGCTCTCTTGCTGCTAGATTGAAGAGCCCATTATTAAATATTCATTCCCTATAAGCAGATTGTTTAATCCTTTAATCATTGTCACTGCTCTGCTCTAAACCCTCTCCAATTTATCAGCATCCTTCTTGAATTGCAGACATCAGAACTGGACACAGCATTCCAGCAGCGGTCACATTAGTGCCAACTTCAGAGGTTAAATAACCTCTCACTCCTACTCGAGATACCCCTCTTTACACATTAGCCCTTCTGACCACAGCATTGTACGGAGAACTCATGTTCAGCTGATTACCCACCAGAACCCCCAAATCTTTTTTCAGTCTCCCACCCTGTAAACATGCCCTGCATTCTCTGTTTCTCGATGTACACATTTACATTTTGTTATATTAAAACACATACTGTTTGCTTGCCAAGTGACCCAGATTGCTGTCTACCAGTGACCTGTCCTCTTCATTATTTACCACTCCCCCAATTTGTGTGTCATTTGCAAATGTTATCAGTGATGATTTTAAGTTTTCCTCCAGGATACGGATATAAATGTTAAATACTGTAGGGCCAAGAACTGATCCCTGTGGGGCCCCATTAGAAAAACATCCACTCCACGATACCCTGCTTACAATTACATGTTGAGAACTATCAGTTAAGCCAATTTTTAATTTACTTAATGAGTGTCATATTAATTTATATCTTTCTAGTCCTTTAATCCAAATGTTGTGCAGTACCAAGTCAATCACCTAAAAAACACAGCAAGACTGCCTGCTTTTATTCCCATCCCCCAGCTTACAAATTTGAGCCAAAACCATAGAGTTCCTTGCCAGGTGATCTCTTAAATGTGCCTCAAAGCAGATTACACTTTAAGTTATCACAGAATCTATAAAGCTATAAAGACTGAGAAAGCCCTGTCTAGTGCTTGTTTGATACTAACAGAATTATTTGATTGCTAGTGACAAAGAGTCTTATAGCACCTTATAGACTAACAGATTTTAGGGATCATGAGCTTTGTGGGCTAAGACCCACTTCATCAGATGAATGTTGTGGAAATCACTTGCACATCTACCAATATAATATATGCCATCATGTGCCAGCAATGCCCCTCTGCTATGTACATTGGCCAAACTGGACAATCCCTAGGTAAAAGGATAAATGGACACAAATCAGATATTCGGAATGGCAATATACAAAAGTCTGTAGGACTTCAACCTGCCTGGACATACAATAGCAGACCTAAAGACAGCCATATTGCAGAAAAAAAACTTCAAGACCAGATTTCAAAGAGAAACTGCTGAGCTCCAGTTCATCAGCAAATTGGACACCATTAGGTCTGGACTTAATATTAAGGGTGAATGGCTCACCAATTACAAAAGCAGTTTCTCCTCTCTGGGCATTCACACCTCCAGATCAGCTGCTGGAAGTGGGCTTTACACACACACACCTCCTTCCCCTCCCCCCCCCCCCCCCCGATTGAATTTACCTTGCTTTCTTGCCTACATATTTATACCTGCCTCTGGAGATTTCTAGAACATTCATCTGATGAAGTGGGTCTTAGCCCACGAAAGCTCATGATCCCTAAAATCTGTTGGTCTATAAGGTGCTACAAGACTCTTGCTTTTGCAGATCGAGACTAACACGGCTACCCCTCTAAAACTTGATTACTAGTGTTTCTCATAAAGAGGAAAACAAACAGGGCAGGAACCTTTCCTAGCTCCATGAAATAAGCAGCTTGGTTTCAACGCAGATGAGATTCTATGTCGTTTACAAATGTTTAAGTATTCAAAGAAGCAAAAACCAACCAACCAACCACAATTTCCAAGAAGGGCCCTTCGCCACACTTCCAAAGAGAAGACTCACGAGAAGTCTTAACATGACATCCTTTGCTTGAAACCAATGTTGCACTGCACTTTCCCAAAAGCATTCAGAATATGGACTAATCACTCACTTCTATCCTTGTCCTCAAACTCTGCAAAATGTTTTGATAAATATAAACGCCTTTGTATTAACTAACTTGGAAAGTCCTTTACAGCCAGAGCCTCTCTGCTTTGTCTACACACAACAGGTGTTGATTTTTTATTGATGTAAGCTAAAACAGAGACGCTTCAATCTGATGAGGAGCTGGGCCAACTTCACTACATCCATTTTTAAACCCATTTTGTTAAATTGAAACAACTTGTGAGTAGAGAATGTCTTAGTGGTCTTTTAAAGACAACAAGGGGTCCTGGGAGGCTCAGAGGGGTGATAAGAGCGGTCTGTGAGCTGAAGATCCTAAATAAGAACTCCTTATCAGAGGACAAAGCAGAACAAGCTGTATAAGGACCGAAAGTGTTGGACATCAAGCACTGTTCCAGGAGGGATGCATTTCCAGATAACAGGATTAGAAAACAAGGCCTACCCCAGAATCCAGAAGAGAGGCGTTAAACTGGATTAATAAAGTTGTGAGTCTGTTTTTTCTCAACTACAGCAGCTTTCTTGAAGACCAAGATCAGTTCTGTTAGGTAAATGGCATCAACAGGGGTAAATAAGTTAGAACTGAGGCCCCAACGGAAACTTAATTAGTAATATCAAACTGACCCCTCACACTGTTCAGTCTTTATACACTGCCAGAGGGGAAACAATTTTGGAATTTACAAGTTATGAATAATGTGTGATTAGAAACCAAGGACAGAGAGCCAGGTGTGTTTCTTAAAGATGCTCACTGAATTAAAAGGATTTAAATAAGAAGCATGTCTGGGTTTTTTCTGAGCTTTCACTTGGAATCAGGTAGTGTGAACCACAAGGATCCTTTTCTTCTTATTCATATCACACAACAACAGTGAAAGTGCAATAAAGAATTTAGTGTCCCTGTTTTGCTCATACCTATGCTGGAAACAGTTTCTCTCCACCTGGACAAGCAAGAATAATTTACATCTTTTCAATATTCTAAACCAGGGATCGGCAATCTTTGGCACCTGGCCCATCAGGGAAATCTGCTGGCGGGCTGGAACAGTTTGTTTACCTGCAGCATCTGCAGGTTTGGCTGATCGCAGCTCCCACTGGCCACGGTTCGACATTCGAGGCCAATGGGAGCTGTGGGAAGCAGCGTGGGCTGGTTTGTACATTGATTCTCCAGAGAATAGGAGGTAAGAAGGAAAGTTGAGATAGTCGCCTTTTTTCTTAAATCAGTTTCCAACATTTTATGGAAATCAGATCCATTCACTTATTCTTCAAATTATACTAAAAAATAAAAGCAAAAGAACCGGTAAGCAGCTCAAAAGTTTGAACTGATTCTCTCTGCCTTAAGTAAATCTTAATAAAGATCTGAAAAGATGTCTGAATAATCCATTTCCTAAAGGCAGGAGAGAAGAGCTATACATTTTATAATGTCAGTATCACTCACTTCCATTGCCCTGTGGGAGTAATCAGAAGAGCTACAATCAAAGCAGGTTGACAGAAATCCAGCTGCCAGTTTGCCTTTGGCAATCTTCAGAATGCACACAGGTCTGTTTTTATTGCACTGGGCTGCTAACAATGTTAAAGGGGAAACATAAGCTATCACATTTATACACTGTATAAGAAAAAACACATACAAGAGAACAGTCATGCTCTGCCTCCTACGGTAGGAAACATCAACTGAGTAACAGATCTCAGTTTTCTCTGACTCACCTCAGCAGAGACTCTCAATCTACTAGTCAGGTACTAGTTATCAACCCCTGGAGGCTTCAAAGATTTTGTCCTCACCACAAAGTTAACTCAAGTTATAACTCGAGCGTTGTGCCTAACTTGAGTCCTATCCACACATATACCAGCCTTTAACTTGTGTGCACTAACTCGCGTTGGCTGGCCTGAGATGAGATATAACTTTTTAGATAATGCTTTCTTAGCCAAAAGGCAAGCTAAGCTTGAGTTAGTCCAATGCAGCAGCTTGCTAAACGAACACCCTGCTTCTAATGCCATCCCCCAATTCCCCCAGCGTGCCCAGGAAGGACAGAAAACTTCTCGCACAATTCACTGAGAAAGCATTTGCACAGCATCTTATCTTACTGAAGTGCAAAGAACCATGGGCTTTTCCCACAGAAGGGCCATACACAGCAAGTGCAGTGGCAGTGTGCACAAAGCAACTCAGGTATTATTTCAGTGTGATTGCTTTCACTGGAGCTAGGCTAACAGGAGAGGAGTAACAGGAATGTAGATAACTCAAATTAACTCTGCAGTAAAGACATACCCAATGAAAGGCACAAAACCTTCTACCATAAACAGTGGTTCTTACCCATAAGCCACCACACTATTCCTTCTGAAGCTACCACTGAACATAAAGAATTCAGACATTTCACATATGAACAGCATCTACAAGGACACAAACTCCAGTTTCATGATTTACTGCAGAAGTTTCTCCTTTTTACAAAGCTGTGTGTTTAATGTTATCAACCAGATTCTGAATTACCATAACTCCAGTGCTCGCCCTTTATTGGCGTGGGGCCCATAACAACTACAAATATATCCAGACTGCATGGGATTTCAGCCACCTGTTAGCAGGTCTTGGGCAGGTGTCTTACCAAAAAGAAGTGGTTTCAAGCTGAGAGTTTTCATGAAATGGACTTTGTTAGGGACCAGCTCCACCTTTTGCTTATGGCCAACCTGGGGGACAAAACAGCTGGAATTAACATTTTTTAGATAATGCTTTCTTAGCTCAAAGACACACATTTCAGTACTTTTCCCCCCACTCTGCATCCAACGATCACTATGCAAAAAAAAAGAAAAAGAAAAAGAAAAAAAAAAAAAAAAAGCCTGTCTGCAATTTTGGACTGCATACAGACATAGCAGGCAGCAAGGAGTCCCTTCCATACAGTTTCCGTGCTACTGCACCTGGATGTCTGAATTCAATTCTGGGCACTTCATCCCTGGATCGAGGCAGGCTAGTTCCTGGTTTAAATTCAGCTTAAAGGGGTAAACATTCAGCTAAGGTGCCAGTGAGATCAATGGCGCACCACCCATTTATAGCAAGACCCAATTTACCCCAAAGTCACTAAGAAATAACGAGCAGTAATCAGAACTGTCAAAGGAACGACAGATCCGGCCCAGCACCCCTGAAAGAAACGAGAATGGCACCACGCCGCCCCTGTCCTAGGCCGGTCTGGTCCGTGCACACGGAGCAATGCCGGGGCCGCACCACGCCGCCCCTGTCCTAGGCCGGTCTGGTCCGTGCGCACGGAGCAATGCCAGGACCGCGCCACGCCGCCCCTGTCCTAGGCCGGTCTGGTCCGTGCGCACGGAGCAATGCCGGGCCCGCGCCGCCCCTGTCCTAGGCCGGCCCGGTCCGTGCGCACGGAGCAATGCGGGACCGCGCCGCCCCTGTCCTAGGCCGGTCCGGTCCGTGCACACGGAGCAATGCCGGGGCCGCGCCGCCCCTGTCCTAGGCCGGTCCTGTCCGTGCACACGGAGCAATGCCGGGGCCGCGCCGCCCCTGTCCTAGTCCGGTCCGTGCGCACGGAGCAATGTCGGGACCGCACCGCCCCTGTCCTAGGCCGGCCCGGTCCGTGCGCACGGAGCAATGCGGGACCGCGCCGCCCCTGTCCTAGGCCGGTCCGGTCCGTGCACACGGAGCAATGCCGGGGCCGCGCCGCCCCTGTCCTAGGCCGGTCCTGTCCGTGCACACGGAGCAATGCCGGGGCCGCGCCGCCCCTGTCCTAGTCCGGTCCGTGCGCACGGAGCAATGTCGGGACCGCACCGCCCCTGTCCTAGGCCGGCCCGGTCCGTGCGCACGAAGCAATGCCGGGGCCGCACCACGCCGCCCCTGTCCTAGGCCGGTCCGGTCCGTGCACACGGAGCAATGCCGGGGCCGCGCCGCCCCTGTCCTAGTCCGGTCCGGTCCGTGCGCACGGAGCAATGCCGGGGCCGCGCCGCCCCTGTCCTAGGCCGGTCCGGTCCGTGCACACGGAGCAATGCCGGGGCCGCGCCGCCCCTGTCCTAGGCCGGTCCGTGCGCACGGAGCAATGTCGGGACCGCACCGCCCCTGTCCTAGGCTGGTCCGGTCCGTGCACACGGAGCAATGCGGGACCGCACCACGCCGCCCCTGTCCTAGTCCGGTCCGTGCACACGGAGCAATGTCGGGGCCGCGCCGTCCCTGTCCTAGGCCGGTCCGGTCCGTGCACACGGAGCAATGCGGGACTGCACCACGCCGCCCCTGTCCTAGTCTGGTCCGTGCACACGGAGCAATGCCGGGGCCGCGCCGCCCCTGTCCTAGTCCGGTCCGTGCACACGGAGCAATGTCGGGGCCGCGCCGTCCCTGTCCTAGTCCGGTCCGTGCACACGGAGCAATGTCGGGGCCGCGCCGCCCCTGTCCTAGGCCGGTCCTGTCCGTGCACACGGAGCAATGTCGGGGCCGCGCCGCCCCTGTCCTAGGCCGGTCCGTGCACACGGAGCAATGTCGGGGCCGCGCCGTCCCTGTCCTAGGCCGGTCCGTGCACACGGAGCAATGTCGGGGCCGCGCCGCCCCTGTCCTAGGCCGGTCCGTGCACACGGAGCAATGTCGGGGCCGCGCCGCCCCTGTCCTAGGCCGGTCCGTGCACACGGAGCAATGTCGGGGCCGCGCCGCCCCTGTCCTAGGCCGGTCCGTGCACACGGAGCAATGTCGGGGCCGCGCCGCCCCTGTCCTAGGCCGGTCCTGTCCGTGCACACGGAGCAATGCCGGGGCCGCGCCGCCCCTGTCCTAGGCCGGCCCGGTCCGTGCACACGGAGCAATCCCGGGCCCCGGACCGAGCCCGGCTGCCTCGGGCGCAGCTGGCTGCTCAGGCTCAGCCCCTGTCCTCGGCCGGTCCGCTCCTTGCCTTGATGCCCTCGCGGCGGGGCAGGGCGGTCCCGCGGGGGCCGGGCGCGGCGGGGGCGGGCGGGCTGGGGGGCGGGGGGTCCCCGGGCCCGTCCCCCGCGCTGAGGTGCACGAAGAGCAGCAGCCCCAGCACGTTGAGCACGTAGAGGTGCGCGAACACCATGAGCACCACGAAGTAGGGGCGGGAGCAGACCTGCCGGGGCCGCCCCGCCGGGGGCCCGGGCAGCGGAGGCCCCTCCGCCCGCGCCGCCGCCGCCGCCGCCGCCGCCGCCATCGCCCGGCCCCGCGAGCGCCCACACCGTCACCCCGGCAACCGCCCGAGGGGTGGGACGGAAACGTGATGTCGTCACCGCGCACGGGGGAACGCGAGGAGGAAGAACGAGCCAATGGGCATCGTGACCGCACAGGGGCGGGGCTGGACGAACTGCATGACGTCAGCGCGTCCAGGTGACCTGGTGGAAAGGGAGGTCGGAGCCGCCCCGCGGGAGACAGGGCTCGGGCCGAGAGCGGCCATCTTTGCTGAGGGCCCCTGGCGTCAGACCCGCCGCGAACAGGGGAAGCTGGCGGCCATCTTTGCTGAGGGCCCCTGGCGTCAGACCCGCCGCGAACAGGGGAAGCTGGCGGCCATCTTTGCTGAGGGCCGCTGGCGTCAAACCCACCGCGAACAGGGGAAGCTGGTGGCCATCTTTGCTGAGGGCCGCTGGCGTCAGACCCACCGCGAACAGGGGAAGCTGGCGGCCATCTTCCTTGGGGAGACATATTTACTGAGGGCACAGTGCACCTTCAGCCCCATTGAGCATAGTGGGAGCTGGCGGCCATGCTTAGTGAGGGCAGAGACGTTTGGCTCTTCGCCCCGGGGCATCCTGGGGGGCGGGGCCGGCGGGTTAGCGACTCTTGGAGCATGTCTTCACTACCACTTTAAATCGATGTTAACGACGTTAGGTCGAATTAACGTGTACCTCTCTTCACATACATGCCCTTAACGTCGATGTAAAGGGCCCTAAAGATCGATCTTGGCACTCCAGCCTAACCAGTGGCATAAGGCTAATCTCGACGTTCCAAGCTCGACCGTGGGCTAGTGAAGACGGAACCCGACATTAATAGCCTCCAGAGGCTGTCCCACAATGCTCCATTCTGACCGCTCTGGACTGCCTCACTACTGCTCCACTGTGACCGCTCTGCACTGCACTCTGAACTCGCTGCTCTGGCCAGGTAGATAAGACCCGGGAACATTTGAATGCCATTTCCTGTTTGGTCAGCGTGGCCAGCTCACCTGAACTGCCCAGTCGCCATTCAGAGCAATCAGCAGCACTAGCCGCCATGCAGAGCTCAGCATCACAGGAATCCATGATGAGCTCATCTACCCTGGAGACCAGCCAGAGGAGAAGAGCTCCAGCATGGTCCACTCGTGAGGTGCTGGATCTCATCGCTATCTGGGGAGAGGAATCCGTGATGTTGGAACTCCGCAACAACAAACGGAATGCCAACATCTACGGAAGAGTCTCCAAGGCCATGCTAGAAAGGGGCCACAACAGGGACACCACACAGTGCCACGTGAAAATTAAGGAGCTGCGGCAATCGTTCCAGAAAGCCAAGGAGGCAAACGGACGATCAGGGGGCGCGCCACGGACATGCAGGTTCTACAATGAACTAAATGCGATAATGGGGGCGCCCCCACCACCATCGCGCCAGTGTGCGTGGACTCCACCGATGGGATCATAGTCAGGGAGGAGACTGATTCCGAGGAGGACGAGCATGAAGAGGAAAATCTCACGGAGCAGCAGGAGCCCAGCGGAGAACCCGTGTTCCCAGAGAGCCAGGAGCTGTTTGTCACCCTGGAGCCAGTACCCTCCCAAGCCTCCCAGGGGGGTAAGTGTTTCTTTTTTAAGTGATTACATGACGCGTGATTTTGTAAAGGAAGCATTTATTAATGAGTAACTTGCCCTAAGGACTTAGCGTGCTTTCATTGCTGGTCAATTTCTACTCAAAGAGTTTGTCAATATACTCCGGGATTGACCAGAAGTCCTCCGCGGACATTTCAAGGAAGCTATCCAGGAGGTAGCGATGAATCCAGCGCAGCAGATTTCTGGGGAGAGCCGCCTTATGTGGTCCCCCGTGATAGGACACCAACCCACGCCACGAAAGTAGTAAGTTGTCTGGTATCATTGAGCAGGCTAGCATTGCGGCGTATGGACCAGGACTTTGCATGGACTCAAGGAGCATGCACTCCCTATCTCTCCGAGAAATTCTCAGCAAAGTGATGTCATTCAGGGTTGCCTGTTTGAGATACGGACTGCAATTAGTAGGGAGATAAAGATTCCCAGCTGCAAAGTACTCTTTTCTGCTGAGGACCGACACCCCCCCCCCCCAAGAACGCTGACCGCCCCCCCCCACCCCCCAGCCCGTAGTGGTAGCTAGCAGGGAATCTGAGCAGTCTGCATGCGGTTTCTTCCGCTTCAGATCCAACGCGCACCCAACCCCCCCCCCCAGCCCGTAGCGGTAGCTAGCAGGGAATCTGAGCAGTCTGCACGCGGTCTGAAGAGCCCCAAAAAGACCTTAGCCCTCAGCGAGAGATTTTTTGGCATTTGCTTTGCAGTTTGCGGTTTCAGTGGGAGCCAGCCATGCGGTGGGGGGAAGGGGGCGGGGTTACTCTACAGTATGCAAGCGCCACTTTTAACTTACCATGGCCGGCTGCACGGTGATTTCAGAAGCCGTCTTGGGCTGAGGCACGCATATGTGTCTGAGATGCTCGGACTTTTCTGTGAGCTTCTCTGTCACTTTTAGGTGTAGAACATGACCTTGTACAGAAATCATATCAGGCCTCTGAATACTGAGGTTGCAAATGGCATAGTACTCCCATTGTGTACCGTCCGAGACTGCATCTGCCTCCTAACCTTGAATGTATCTGTCTCATAACTTTCAAACTTTCTTTTCCCACACTCGCCCACAGATGAACAAGTATCTCAGAATACCCCGGCCTCCTCCTCCCGCCGTGCACCACAGAAAAGAAAGCGTAAAAAGAAAATGCGAACGCGCGATGAGATGTTCACTGAACTCGTGGAGAACTCGCGCGCTGAGGCAGCCCGCCAGACGGACTGGAGGGAAAGAATGATAGAGGCAAGGAATCGAGAGAGAGAGAGGCAAGGAATCGAGAGAGAGAGAGGAAAGGAATCGAGAGAGAGAGAGGAAAGGAATCGAGAGAGAGAGAGGAAAGGAATCGAGAGAGGCAGGAATGGAGAGCCGCTGCAGAAAAGAGGGAACAGCGTGAGGAAAGACGCATGGATGCTTTCCTCCGCATAATGGAGGACCAGAGCGACATGCTGCGATCTCTGGTGGAGCTGCAGCATGCCCAAAGACCACCTCTGCAGCCCCTGTGTAACCACCTCCCCCCCTCCCCAACTCACAGATTCCCCACCCAGACGCGGGGTGAGAACACGGGGGGGCAAGCTACGTGGGCCGCTCCACTCTACCCCACAAGCCAGCAGAAGCAGCAGCAGCAGCAGGCTGACGTTCTCGGAAAACTTTTAAAAGCTGCTGTGTCTTGCCCACCTCTCCTCTCCCCCCTTCCCACCCCACTCCCCTCCTTTGCCCGCTCCTCCCCCACTGCGACTGCCGGTTTCCCTCCAGGATACCAGGACAGTGATCCCCTGTATTTGTATTTCCGATTAACCAATAAAGGAACCATGATTTTTCAAACAGTGATTTTATTTCCTCTGCAAGCATGGGGATGGGGGAGGGAAAGCATGGGGAGGGGGGAGGGAAAGAGGGTTCAAGGGCAGCAGGCTTAGAGCACAGCAAGGGAGCAGATTCTCAAACGCCATCTCGGGCACTCATAAAACTGTCTTTCAAGGCGTCCCTGAGGCGCAGGGCCTCACAGTGTGCTCTTCGACTTTCCCTGCTGTGTGGCTGCTCATAAGTAGCAGAAAGTAAATTTGCCTCTGCCTCCCAGCCCGCCATAAACGTTTCCCCCTTGCTCTCACAGATATTGTGGAGCACAGAGCAAGCAGCTATAACAATGGGGATATTTCTCTCGCGGATGTCTGAGCGAATCAGTAAGGAACGCCATCTCCCCTTCAAGCGGCCAAATGCACACTCCACGGCCATTCTGCACTTGCTCAGCCTGTAGTTGAACAGCTCCTGACCCCTGTCCAGGGCTCCTGTGTAGGGCTTCATAAGCCAGGGCATTAGGGGGTAGGCTGGGTCCCCAATGATCACGATCGGCATTTCGACCCACCCCCCCCCACGGAAATTTTCTGGTCGGGGAAGAAAGTGCCTTGCTGCAGCTGTCTAAAAACCCTAGAGTTCCTGAACACTCGAGCGTCATGAAGCTTTCCCGGCCACCCCACGTAGAGGTCGGTGAAACGTCCCTTGTGGTCAACCACTGCTTGCATGACCATTGAGTAATATCCCTTCCGGTTTCTGTACTCGGCGGCCTCGTGGTCCGGTGCCAGGATAGGGATATGAGTCCCATCTATAGCCCCACCACAGTTAGGGAATCCCATGGCGGCAAAGCCATCTATTGTGGCTTGCAGGTTTCCGAGGTTTATAACCCGGTGTAGCAGCCGCTCGACGATTGCCCTGCTTACTTGCATCACAGCAAAGCCCACTGTAGACCTACCCACCCCAAACTGATTCGCCACTGACCGGTAGCTGTCTGGCATTGCAAGCTTCCAGAGGGCTATCGCCACTCGCTTCTCCACTGTAAGGGCCGCTCTCATTTTGGTATTCCTGCGCCGGAGGGCCGGGGACAGCAAGTCACAAAGTTCCATGAAGGTGCCCTTTCGCATGCGGAAGTTTCTGAGCCACTGGGAGTCATCCCAGACCCGCAGCACTATGCGGTCCCACCAGTCCGTGCTTGTTTTCCTGGCCCAGAATCGGCGTTCGATGGCATGAGCCTGCCCCATTGCCACCATTTTTGACAGATTGTCAGTCGCCCTACTTGCAAAAATGGCAGTGTCCATGTCGTCCCCGCTGTGCACGTCAGTGTCCCTGTCGTCCCCGCTGTGCACGTCAGTGTCCCTGTCGTCCCCGCTGTCCTCGTCCATCTCCTCCTCACTGTCGTCGGGTTCCGGAAAGCGCAGTTCTCCCCGGATCGCATTCCTCCTCTGCAGACGGTGCAGCAGGAACTCAGCAACCGTGATCAAGGTCCTCACAACAGCCATTACTGCAGCCGTGGTGTCAGCGGGCTCCATGCTTGCAATGCTATGGCGTTAGCACGGCGGAGAAAGGGCGCAAATTATGGGATGCCTACCTACAGTGCACCGCTCGGAATGGGGGTGGGCGGCACGGAAAAAGGGCGCGAAATTTGGAAATGCCTACCCATAGTGCAGCACTCGAAATGGTGCCTGCTGGGGGATCAGGGAACTGGGGGATAGGTACCCAGAGTGCAACGCCTGCAAAAGTTTTGCGGACAGACACTGTTGACGTACTGTGCTTAGCTGTGCCTAGTGAAGACACACAACATCGACTGTATACCGTCGCGTTCACAACATCGACATAAAGGAAATCGAACTACTGCTGTAGTGAAGACATACCCTTGGAGACAATCGGGGTCCAAGTGACCAGGGACGAATCGAGCGACTTTCACAGCCCGCCCCCCGCCGTGACGTCCCGCTCGACATTCAGGAGCAGCTCGCCGGTGTTATACAGCCAGGGCGAGTTCACCGCCCCCACCGGGGTGCGCCCCCCCACCCCCACCTGCTGGGAGTGCACCGCCCCCACCCCCACCGGGGTGCATCCCCCACCTGCTGGGAGTGCACCGACCCCACCCCCACCTGCTGGGAGTGCACCGACCCCACCCCCACCGGGGTGCGCCCCCCGCCCCCACCTGCTGGGAGTGTACCGCCCCCACCCCCACCGGGGTGCACCGCCCCCACCCCCACCGGGGTGCACCGCCCCCTGCCCCCACCTGCTGGGAGTGCACCGCCCCCCGCCCGCACCTGCTGGGAGTGCACCGCCCCCCGCCCGCACCTGCTGGGAGTGCACCGCCCCCCGCCCCCACCGGAGTGTACCCCCCACCACCTGCTGGAAGTGCACCGCCCCCGCCGGGATGTACCCCCCACCCCCACCTGCTGGGAGTGCACCGACCCCACCGGGGTGTACCCCCCACACACCAGGGTGTACCCCCCTCCCCTGCTGTGTGCTGCTCTGTCTCTGAAGTGGCCCCCAGGGGACTCGGGGAGGGGAAGGAGGCGGCTCTGCACCCTGAGCTAACGGCCGGTAGACGAGAGCCTCCTGCACTAAGCTCCAGCGGTCACTGGTTCGCTCCTGCCCGGCCGGGGTCGGTCGGCAGCCAGTCACTGTCCAGAGCTGGGCACAGAGACATGAAGGCCACCTCAACTGAGTATTTCCCAGAGCAGCTATAGATTGGGTTAATGGGGGCGGGGTTAAGCCTTTTGTCTTCCAAACATGAACTATTTAAAACTAGACAATCCTTCACTCCTATGAGCTCCGGGTTGAATAGATATTTTAGAAATGCTTATTAGCAGCATAGGCATCAAGTTTAGCAAGCTGGTGTTTTTTAAAACGTGACCTGGTATTGTCAGTTGTAGTATAAGATATTTTTTTAAATTTCAGCTTCAAGGAGTTTGATAGTTTTGGTGATCTGAACGGAGCCTGCTGTCTACTATATGACATAAGTTACCTGCAACAATAGTTCAATATAGCAAAACTTTTGGTAATACTGATTGTTAATGGTGTATGTTTGAATTTCAGAATATCTTCTAATGAGACAAAAGATATTGGATATTCTTCATTTAGAGAAAGTCAGCAAAAAGGGGAACAAGATTACTGCATATTCTGAATACCCTTTTTTGACTTCTCCAATATGCAACAGTCCCATGCTTGTTCCTTATAAGAGTTTGTTTAGAAGGTGACACTATCTTACCTAAATTGGACAGAAAATTCAGCATCATGGATATTTTTAAACAACAGAAATTACCTATACTAGGTACAGTAAAACCTCGATTTAACGGACTAATTCGGGTGAGGAGGTGTCCGTTAAATCAGAAAGTCCGTTATTTAATAATAATAAAAAAAGAGCGGTTGGAGCAGCAGCCCGACCGCCACAAGGCCGGGGCGGCAGCTCCGCAGCCCGCCCGCTGATGGGACCCGGGCGGCAGCCGGAAATCGCCAGCCTGCCCGCCCGGGAGCCGTCAGCCAGCCCGCCCGCTGCCGTGACCCAGGCGGCAGACCCGGGCGGCAGCCGGGAGCCGGCAGCCAGCCCTCGACAAATGGATTTCGGATGCATCAGACTTGCTTAGAAATTTTGTCCGTTGCATCCGAAGTCCGTTAAATCGAGGTCCGTTAAATCGAGGGTTTAGTGTAATACTATACATGATTCTTTAGCAAATCTGTGCCTATTCTCTTCCTTCTTTATGCAAATATTGTAATACATCAATCCCAAAGCTGTGCTTTGACTTTTCACTTTGCTTCACAGGGTTTTTATGGCACTCGGCATCATAGCAGTCAATAAGTCGAGACTTTGTTTCTAAAATACCCTTTGCAGGAGGGGAGTATTTTCTCATTTTACAGATGAGAAATGGAGGCAGAGAGATGAAGTGACTTCACCAAAGTGTCATAAAATCAATGGCAAAGCCAAGAACACAAATCGCCCAAGTGCCTTAATCCCCAAACCTTCCTCCCTACTAGCATTTCAGTACAGTTCGAGCACTCCAATTATGATGTGTGCTATTGGCTGCTTCATGTGATTCTACCAGCCCATGTCTCTCTGCTTCACACATTTAATAAAAAAAAATGAAAGCAGAGGTTTTCCCCTAAAAGCTGAGGGAATGAAGACACTGCACACACCTTTAAAATGATAAATTCACAATTTATTTCAAATAAACCACTCCACCTCTGGGAAATATTTCCAGGGCATTTTCCTTTGCCCCTTCCCCTCCAATGCCTATCAAGAAAAGCCAAGAGTGGTGTCAGTTTCTTGGAGAAGACCTCGCCAACAGAACAAGGCGGCCAGGAAACAGCAACACTCTCCATAAAGCTAAAGCTCCCACAGCAGCAGTTGCTACCTGAAATCCCAGAGAACAATCCAACTGAGCAGATGCAGGTGAAAAAAGGAGTCCCTAGAACAAGTCTCATTTAAAAATAAAGTTCTATTTATCACCTGCTTAAAAAGTCTAAAAGTTTGAATGTGAAATTAGAGTACGGAAACCTCCTGCTGTTCCTGTCCCACGTTGGTACAGTGAGCAATTCGTGTGTGGAGCAGCAGTCATGCAGTTTATATCGTCAGTAGAAAACGTTGTACTGTCTGGGAAGCCTGATGACTGTTAGAGATCTGAGTCAGCCAGTGCATTAGCACGAGCAAAGCTGAAATAAAGAGGATCAGATACAAGGATGGAGAGAGATGTCAGGCTGACCTAGGAATAGCAAGCAGCTGCAAAAAGAGGAAGGGACAAACACTGCAAGATTGCCATGTTACTGGAGCGGGGGAGAATTTGTACCTTTTTAGTGTTAATAATCTGATCCAACTTCTATTCTCAGGCCACCACAGTGACTCGAAAAGGGCTGTGTTCACATAACAGAATTTGCCCCTTTACCTTCGACCTTGAGAACACCAATTTCTTTCTTATCAGTCACCCACCTCTCAAACAGCAGCAGCTTATCCTTTACAGATGCCAGAATGAGCAGGAAATGGGGGATCACTGTTCCTAAACCACAGCTGCACAAATGTTGCCCTGTTTGGGCTCATGCTGCAAAGACAGAATCCCGCCTTGTTTCCCCCAGAGAGGGTGGAAGCAGGATCTGTTCCTGGGAACGAGGAAATTCACAGCCTCCTTCCTGGAAGAGTTTTGGAGAAGCAAAGCCCTGGGGGTAAATCTTGAGTCTTGTGTAATTCCAAAGAGAGGTGGCTTTCAAAGCGGTCTGTATTCATTCGGATTTGTAAAGTGCTCCTCACCAAGGAGTCTGGACTGGGAGTGGGCTCTCAGGGCCAGCTGGTGATTGGGTTCTGCCATCTGATCTACACCACTCCAGGAATGAAGATTTTAAAATTCTTTGTGTTTAAGCAAAATATGCTTATCCTGGTTCAGAGCTAAATGCTTATGCGATGTAAGTGAGAAGGGAGGAGAGGGCACCATCTGGCAGCAACGCTGAATATTTAGGAGTAGAAAAGATACCTACCTCCCTATACCTCTCTGGCAAACAGACCAAATTTCACCTCAATGCAGCTAGCTTGACTAGAACACCAGTTCATATCCTACATTAGTACGTTGAGCTTTACATCTTTAAAGCACTGTATAAACATTAACTCTGCACAGTGCTGTACACTCTACAAGCTCTGTCCACATGATTAGTTCATATAATAAGTATCCCTCTCAAACTGCTAGCCCTCTCTTTTATCCCACCTTCACAAGGTTAAAACCTAGCACCCAGAACTGGGTATGTAGAGTCATATGGCATGTCTCTCATCTAAACAAGAGAGTCGCTCCCACAGCAGTGTTAGTTCATTTTGTCAAGCAGGAATTAGGAAGACTCCCCGTCAGTCTTTCATCCTGTCAAGTCAAGAAGGGTGAAAATGAGAATATCCTAGCAAGGAATGTGTTAGGGCAACATTCCTCATGAAAATGGCATGGAAGGGAATTCGCTACGTTCACCCTAGAATTGGGGATTTCCTTGGATCAGACACTCAGCTACTCCATTTTTGCCTACATATAGCAGATGCATGTACAAATCCGTGTGTTACATGTGTTGATATTTTACACTAAACACGCCCATACAAAAGCTTGGAGAGGCCCAGACAATAATCAGACTTATCATAACCATCCAGCAGCATTAATACCAATATACACATAAATTAACTCCCCCAGGCAGTTTTCAGTCTGGCTTGCTGCAGGCTCCAAGAGAGCAGTACAAGGTTAGCTCTAGCACTTCTTTTTGAGCACCTGTCTACATTACCAAGATGTGTCAGGGATCACACTATGCATTACTGTTCCTCCTTGACTTGCAATGGGGTTTAGTCTTGCCTGGGCAAATGGGATCAAAGTAGTTTGATCATGTTATACACCATGTATGACTGATCTTTACAAAGCTGTTCGTACTGAAATAACATGGCTTGTTCCATTCTACCTAAGAAGACCACGCCTACTTAACACCATTAGAACAACTCTTCTAACAGTCTCCCAACCAACATAGTTTTGGCAGCATAGAAAACCCCTAAAAACCAACTAAAGCAAAAAATCCACATGGAAGACCTTAAATTCACTGACTGCAGAGATCTGAATTACCTCTAGGCATATCTCCTATGTTAACCTGACCTCCGCCCTAGAACCCCTCCTACGTTAACCTGACCTCCGCCCTAGAACCCCTCCTATGTTAACCTGACCTCCGCCCTAGAACCCCTCCTACGTTAACCTGACCTCCGCCCTAGAACCCCTCCTATGTTAACCTGACCTCCGCCCTAGAACCCCTCCTACGTTAACCTGACCTCCGCCCTAGAACCCCTCCTACGTTAACCTGACCTCCGCCCTAGAACCCCTCCTACGTTAACCTGACCTCCGCCCTAGAACCCCTCCTATGTTAACCTGACCTCCGCCCTAGAACCCCTCCTACGTTAACCTGACCTCCGCCCTAGAACCCCTCCTACGTTAACCTGATCTCCGCCCTAGAACCCCTCCTATGTTAACCTGACCTCCGCCCTAGAACCCCTCCTACGTTAACCTGACCTCCGCCCTAGAACCCCTCCTACGTTAACCTGACCTCCGCCCTAGAACCCCTCCTACGTTAACCTGACCTCCGCCCTAGAACCCCTCCTACGTTAACCTGATCTCCGCCCTAGAACCCCTCCTATGTTAACCTGACCTCCGCCCTAGAACCCCTCCTATGTTAACCTGACCTCCGCCCTAGAACCCCTCCTACGTTAACCTGACCTCCGCCCTAGAACCCCTCCTATGTTAACCTGACCTCCGCCCTAGAACCCCTCCTATGTTAACCTGACCTCCGCCCTAGAACCCCTCCATTTGCTTTGGTTCATGCAGCACAAACTACTGCTGAGAGAAGAGATGCCACACACAACTGTGCGGATATGCAGCCACTGCTGATGCTGTAAGGCGCAAACACAGCAACAGCCACCCTCTGAGCTCCAGCCACTTTCCTCCTGCAGTCACAGGCCAGTGCTACAAAGCGCATGTTAGAGGCAAGGGAACTCTAGCTGGGTTATTTCATACTCCTCAGTGCATAAAAGGATTTTGGGGCAGAAGCCCATTAAATTTACAAGCAGGTTATTAAGGAAAAACACTCCACTGCCAATTTATTTTTTAAAAGGGTTGTGTGTTATTCTAGGGTTTGTTTGTATATTTGTACAACCATTGAAAATTACATAACTTGTAATGATCTAATACTATTAACAGCCATTCCGAAAAAATCCCTCTCTCAAAAGCCATCTGGGGTAGGAGGCAACATCCCATGAAAGGTGCCAATCTGAACTCCAGCCTCTAGCCTGGCAGAAACGAAAAGCAGAAAGATAAAAACCAGAAGGACTAGGATGGGGCGTTTGCACGTCTGTTTTGCAAGGGGAGGGGATGGTTTTGTCCTTGGCCGGGTTCTCCCACAGGCAGTGCTCATTTCTCACGATGCTGCCACCGTCTCCTTGCTTGCTGCTCTCACCCCTGCACCCCATCACCTCCTTCCGCCTTATGTGTCGTGGAAGTCTTTAAGCAGGGTCCTCCTCCTCTGTTCTGCTATATGCATCTGATTCTCTAACTCCTGGAACAAAGACCAGCAAGGCAGAACTCCATTAATCTGAACTCCCCGAGGAAAAGAAAAGGCATTTGTATGGTAGAGAGTGAGGCCCAATCACTGCTTCGCAAACAAATTCAGGACTGCAGGGATCCTTCTGATTTGCGGGGTGTAAAAGGAATGTCCCTCTGAACTCAATTCTACTTACATTTCCTTTCTTAAAGGGTTTCTTATGCTCCCTCCCACCACCGGAAAGCAAAAAACCCCTGTAGCCCAGGGTAACTTCCCCGCCAGCAAAGGGCTGAATGCAGCTTCCTTCAGAGCTTGTCAGCCTTGGTTCAGTCAGCCAGGAGTCATTGTTGGAGAGCAGCAAAGTTCTCTCTCCCTCCACTGTCCCTCCAACCCTTCCCCCGCGACTAGGAAGCAAGCATCTGCAGGTCAAGGGAACAAAAAGTCAGACTCAAAACTCATCTGACTGCTGGCCTGAGCCCTTTTGTGCAGGTACTAAGCCACCTGAAAGTGAAGGGCTGCCCAGCAGAGACAAGGGAACAGGTAACTTACCCCTCTGTCATAGCTGTCTGCTCGCTCCACCTTCCAAGAGAGGTTTTCTATTTCAGCTTCCAGCTGAGCCTGCTGGTATTCAAACTGATCAACAGTACAGACAATTAGAGAAACCAATCTACTCAGAGCAGCTTCATGCCACCAAACAGGTGATGAGAGGAAGCACACACACCTAGGATCCTTCCTCTCCACAACAGGTTTGGTGGAGCAAATCTCTGGAACGCTTGGGAAAACAATGAGTACTAGGACATGTCATGTCCAGTGACTTCAAAATCCTAAGCAAGATGGATTTTTGTACATTCAACTTTTAGGATGTGCCCTACAAGGAGGAAACTACCACCACCAACTGGTGTTTGCAGTCTGGTGAATCTCCATCCCATTTATGGGCTGGAAACACAGCTTCTGCCCTGTACACTCCTTCATGTAAAACAAGGGAAATTTTACCCCAGAATCCCGGACTCAAAACCATTTAAAGTCACGTGTTGGGCCTACCAAAGCGGCCCCCTTGACAATAAAGTTGTGTAAGTGACTCAGCAGCTGGGTTGGCTTGTGATTAACAACAGGGGCTTCAGTCAGTGGCAAGAGTAAGGTTCATTTATTTGTCCTGCCCCCACTACAAACTTGGGAAAGAAGGAACAAAACAAGAGTCAGCAGAGGTCTCGCTGAAGGTTATGTCTACATTGCGATGAAAGGTGTGTCTGCAGCACGGGTAGATAAACCCTGAGCTAGATTTGATCTCTCTAACTCAAATACTAGCAGCAAAGCAAAACTCAAGTCAAACAATAGCGTGTAGAGCCCCGGATGTTGGCTTGCCAGCCAGCCCTAGGGCAATACGCCCTGGCTAGTGCCCTACCACTTGCACTGAGGTTTACTTCCTCCTTTTTTATAGTTTCCTGAAAGATGAACCTGTTGCTGTGACTCTCCCATCTCCCAGGAGCGAGCAGTAACCAACTCAGATTCCAGACACGTGTGTTTGCTTATGATGTGAATCCTTATGGGGAAAAATAGTTTGACAACTAGTTTGTCATTCACCCTGTAGTACTATTCTATAGTAAAGTCTGTAAAAACAGGGACGTCTCCAGAATGACACCCAATGGGAGCTTTGCTATTACATTTCTGAGGGGAAACAGGAAGGGGAGGGTTTTGAGCCGATTATGAAGTTTGAGGATATGTGAGGCTCAATGTCATATCATCTATAATTACATGGATTTATTATAAACACACAAACTCTGGGACTGAGGAGACAAATCTAGGTGTCTGCTTGGCTCACTATGCTCCCTAGCTAGACGCCAAGAAGTCTGAGCAAACACCTTACCAATTTCTTCCTGGGGCCAGACTCCATGTAGTAGGCATACGGATATGTGTACTGCAGGGTGTAACGACACTACAATGGAAGAGGAAAACAGTTTTAGACCCGGATGTTATTAGCACACCTTATTTCTAGGACTCCTACAGGGACACGGGAGCTGCCAGACCAGTCCAGTAGAGCAGAGGCCATTACCAGATGCTTCTGAGGAAGGTGCAGGAAACACCTGTCAGGACTGATTATGGAATAACCTGATCAGAAAGGCATCCTCCTGCTAACCTCAGGCAGTTAGTGTCTGATTCAGGGCATAATATTCCTGAATTTCCTCCCTCTTCAGTGTGCTACTCAGGTGGAAGTGTTTGGGTGTGTAGGCTCTCCTGAAAAGACTGAAAGAGCCCCCAATGCCCACCTTTGCAAGCAGCTTTGCAGCGTTCTGCAGGTACTGCCAGTCTATCCATGTTCCCAGGTTGTTCATCACCCTTTCCTGGATCTTCTCCTGAATTCGCTGGTACGTCTGTGCCTCTAACTGCAAGCTTTTATTGTGGTTCTCCCACTGCAAAAGTAGAAGAAAAAGGGCATGAGATCAAAGTGCTGCTACCTACAGGTACAAGCTCCAGCAAACAGGAAGTAAGATGGGGCTGAGTCCAGCAGGATAGGATATGCTGTGGGCAGGAGGAAAGCAAGGCAGCGGCCCTCAGTTGCAAGCCCATGGAGGCTGCATGTACAATAAGAGGCAGGTGAGAGCAGGGAGCAAACCCAGCCCCTCTGTAGAAATGCCCTGTGGTCACATCAGCATCTTGTGAGCGACTAGGAGTAATGTGTAGGCAATAATGGGGATTTCTGCACCAAGGGATTTAGATGAACCTTTAACAAGGGTTTACTGAAAGCTGACACCTCTGTGCTATGAAACATCACTGTAAAACATGGCCATTTCCCAGAGTCCCTTGATTTGGAAAGCCAAGATTATTAATGTATTATTTTAAGACTACATTAATGCTGTGAATAAGCAGCTGTTGCTATCTGGATGAGGAAACAAGCACATGCTGACCTCACAGAAAAGCAGCAACCTTGGATCTACAGGGTTTTCTTCTAGAGAAGCTGCGTCAGACCTGTACAGTTTGACCAGCCCTATAAACGCCTGCTGCAGGGAAAGAGGAGTTTGACGTTCTCACTGGTTAGTGACAGATTCCAAAAGCCTTCCTGTAAACCTGTCTCGTCATGAAATCCCCTTAAAACATCATTAAACCCCATGATGGAGTTTTAATTGAAACACCCAAGATTTGTTGGTTCTTGGTCCCTACAAATTCATGCCATAAGGAGCTTTGGAAAGTCTCCTGGTCCTGTGAGGAAATGGTTACAGTGATATTGCATGAGTGCAGGGGCTAGACTAGATGAGCTCTCGAGGTCCCTTCCAGTCCTATCATTCTAGGATACCCACCTGCAACAGCAAATCTTGCAACCAACCTGCAACCCATCTTGCAGAGGGACATTATATTACAATGATTATTTTGTATGGTTTGGATCATTGCAGCACCTAGAAGCCCTACTTATGGATGAGAATGCCATTGTACTAGCTCCTGTGAAAGAACAGGAAAATGCAGGCAATACTGATTTTCTGCAGCACCAGGAAGCTTAAACAATCTCACACGGTTTGCTTTAGTAGAGAACAAAAGTTAACAGCTTGGCTGGGATTTGTTGGGCAGAATTTTGAGGCTGAAGGAACAAAGTCAGGACCTAAACTGGGACTCGGAAGCTACTTCATCTCTACAGAATCTTCTGTGTAGTTTCTTACACCGACATTGCTGGCAATAACCTTTGCAGCAGGCAGGGACATTAAAAGGCTCCAGCAGCTCCAGCCAAAGAGATGTGTCCTACCCGCTCAAAATAGAACAAGTACTTCTTAAGGGCCTCCCTGGCCTGGGCTTGCTGACTCTGGTTTACGATGTCAGGATTCTCTTTGTACCGACTGCATTCGTAGTACTCGCTGCCGTGGGTCTTCCAGTCCCCCAGACACATCCAGCAGAAGTCTGCAGAGAACAAGGCACAATCACTGATGCATAGAAAAAATGAGTTTCCAGAAACCAAGTTACAGAGAAACAGCCCCTCTGTCTCAGGGGCTTCCTTTAGCCAAGCAGCATGTGCCATCTTGCCCAGGGGGAAACAGAATACAGCTTGTGGACCAAATACAACCCCGTCTTGAGGGCCTATATCTAAATATGGAGATGCAGCTTGTGAGGGAACACTTCCAGCGTGCTCCAAGGGGACACTGCTTAGATCCACATGGCGTGCTGGAAACTGGGACTTGTAGTCTCCGCAGGCTGCACCTCATAGTTAAAGAAGAGGGCAGCTGCAGTCTGAGTGGCTAATGAGCTGCAGCTCTCTGACTACTGGCAAGTTGCCAGCATGGGTCTCTGCTGGATCAGGTTTGAAGGATCCTAACTGGATCCAGGAGTGAACAAACCCACACAGACAATCCACTTTCAATTCTCATAGGTGCTGGTGGCCTGTGATACGCAGGTCGGACTAGATGATCTGATGGTCCCTTCTGGCCTTAAATTCTGTGACTCTAAGACACCTACCCATATCCTGTGCTTAGGAGACAGCTTCAGACAAGAGAGCACCGAGGGCGAGCCTACACTTGAAACACTGCATTGGCACAACTGTGCTGCTGTCGCACGTAAGTGAAGACACTCCTATGTTGACGGGAGAGAGCTCTCCCGTCGATCTAGTTAATCCACCTCTGCAAGAGGCGGTAGATCTGTCATTGGGAGAAGCCCTCCCGCTGACACAGCGCTGTGTACACAAGGATGAGGCTGGTATAACTATGTTGCTTGGGGTGTGGATTTTTCGCATCCGAGCCCCGTAGTTATACAGCTAGAAATCTGTAGTCTAGACCTGATCTGAAGGAGCTAAGGAGAAAAAGAAGAGCACCAGCTAAACCCACACAACAGAATGCCTGGCTTTGGAGGTGGGATACTTGTAGAGTTCTGTCAGGAAGGAGAAAGAATGGAGGTTAAACAGTTGCTGTACACATTGCTTTCCCTTTCCCATTCAGTTTGGTTGAAACCTGCGAATTCCACCAACGGGCTAGCCTGCTCTCTGTCCAGTTTCAATCCCTGTGGTACCTAGGACGTTGTTGCTCACCTAGTCCTAATAGCACAGCCTCCCACCACGTCACAATCATGCCACTGACCTTCTAGCAGCAGAGGAAGTGAACTGGGATGGGTAGATTTTAAATGTTTTCTGAGATGAGTTATCTTTCTTAGCCTCCCTACTGGTTTGGTAGCAGAGCTGCAACATGGGAGCCCTAGCAGCAGGTAGTCGCACTCACTTCCCTGACGTAAGAGAAATTTAGCATCCCACAAAAGCCATTTGCTTTGTATTCCTGATATTTTACAGGGCTTTAATAACGGCTGAGGACAACCAGGCTGCTTCTTGCACGGGAGTGGCCTTAGGAGCAGTCTAGCGGATAAGGTTATAGAGATCAACAATAGACTATACTGCTTCTGTGGCGTGGTCTATGTAGGGGCTCATTCTGTCCATAAGTGAACAAAGACTAAAACTAGTTGACAAAGGCTCAGGGAGTTCCATTACAACGCAAGTGGTTTCACCAGGCGGTACAGAAATCCACGTACAAAAGATGAACTCCATCAGGAAAGCTCTTAAACACCAGAGCACATTTCTGAGGAGCATCAATCTCACGGAGAAACAGAGCTGAAGACCTTTCTACACCGTTAAATCTAAATGCCAACAAAGCATCCAAAACCAATTAAGAACATAGCAAGTGAAACAATAAGTCTCTATCACCAAGTCAGATGTGTAATTCGAACCCTTTTCATATTTGTATGGGAGAAGTGGTTAACTGGTTATTTAGGACAACAAAATGCCCTACCGGGTTAATAAAGGAATATTCCCTTTCCCAAGAGAGTCCAGACACTGCTACTCACCGTGCTTGCATTTGGAGCATTGCTGAAAAAGAAGGAAAGGGGAAGTATTAGCAATCCGCAAGCACAGAAAGGTTTCAGCTATCGACAAGGAAGATCTGAAGTATTCAGGGAATTGCTCACCATGTGATTGCAGCCTCCATTCTTTTCAATACAGATATTGCACTTGGGACACTGGGAAAAACAAAAGCAGTAATTAGATCCAGCTGTTCTGCAATATTCCTTAAGAACATAATTCTGGCTCCATTATTACACATACTCTATTCCTGTCAAACCCATTTTAAAGTGGGACGAAGGGGGGATGGATGGATGGCTTAGGTCATCAACAACAGATCAGTGGTTTGAGATAACAATTCCAAGGAGTAATGTCATTATTCTTAGCGTTACCACTTGTGAACCCAAGTTCATGCTCAACAGTTACCATTAACTGGCTGGCCAGGTTTAGCAATTTAACCAGGTTACACAGAAAGACAGTATTGACCCAGACCATATGATTCTATACCCTGCCTTCAGTAGTAGCCGATGGGTAACTGCTTCAGAGGAAGTACAAAGCCATCATACACCTGCCTGACTATACAATGCTCAACCTAGGTTTCTTTGTTCCATGGGTAATCAGTTGATACGCTACACAATTTGACCACTACTATATTTTCTTGGTTTGCACAGCTATAGGAAGTAATCTAACTTTGCCAATTGGAATCACAGTCCAGAATTACCCCTACCAGTCTGGATTAGACTGACCTAGAAACTAAGGGCACCAAATCCATTTCCCTGAACCATAAAGTCCTAAATTAAATCCAGCTAAAATGAATTCCACAGGTTCACCTCACACTGCATAAATAGCAATTTTTCTTGAGTCAAAATGTATTGCCTTTAAATTAATCAAATGCTCAGAAAACCAAAGTTACAAAAACCTTTTAAGTCATGGAGTCCCTTTGGCTCCCCCAGCCAGATCAGACCTAGGCCTTACAATAGGCATATTCCTTTTCACATCGCCCTGCAGAGCTGTGCAGGCCTAAATTGCATCCCCCCACTTCAGGCTAGACAACCCTAGGTCTTTTACTTATAAAGCAGGGGTCAGCAACCTCTCAGAAGTGGTGTACCGACTCTTCATTTATTCACTCTCATTTACAGTTCCGCATGCCAGTAATACATGTTAACATTTTTAGACAGTCTCTTTCTAGGTCTTTAATATAGAACTAAACTACTGTTGTATGTATAGTAAATAAGGCTTTTAAAATGTTTAAGCAGCTTCATTTAAAATTAAATTAAAATGCAGACCCCCCTGGAGCGGTGGCCAGGACCCGGGCAGGGTGAGTGCCACTGAAAATCAGCTCGCGCGTCGCCTTTGGAACGCATGCCATAGGTTGCCTACCCCTGCTATAAAGCCTCATCCTGCAAATTGAAAAACTCTAGAGTGTCCGTTTCCTTCTCCAAACTCCAGTTAGAACCAAAGCAAAACACTGCTGCAAATGGGGGTGGGCTATATTATCTACCTTTGTGTAGCCATGCATTCTCCTTTAAAAAACAAAGTAACTGCAGCTGTACACCAGACAAGTGTTTGAGGAAACCGCCACGCTGCTTCTGCCATTACAGGGCAATTTACCCAGCTGCAGATTAATGCTCGCAGTGAAATTAGCAGAATGAAGACTAGCGTATGGGGGAGCACTTCAGTGACCAGCCCCCCACACAGATGAGTTTCCCCAGTTTAAAGTGTATTTGCAGTAATAGAGTCAGCCACAGAATCACAGAAATGTAGGACTGGAAGGGACCTCAACATTTCGTCTAGTCCAATCCTCTGTGCTGAGGCAGGACTAAATATTATCTAGACTCTAGACCATCCCTTATTCCCCTTTTTATAGACAGGTGCTCTATTTACCCTTTTCCAGTCCGCTGGGATCTCTCTCACGCTCTCCATGAGTTCTCGAAGATAATTGCTAATGGCTCAGAGATCTCTCCAGCCAGTTCCCCAAGTACTCTAGAATGTATTTATCAGGCCCTGCCCACGTGAAGACATCCAACTTGTCTAAGCTTTGTGTCCACTAGCACTTTTGTCGGCATAAGTTTAACAGACAAAAGAGCCCTCTCCCGCCGGCATAGACCGGTTACAAATGAGACCTCGCAGTGACACAGATGCAGTGGTAGAGCTGTGCCGCTGTAAGGTCTATAGGAGAGACACAGCCTAAGTCATTTTTAACTTGTTCTTTCCCAAATCAGCCTCAGATCCTACCTCCTTTACACTGATGTTCACTAGGTTAGTCATCCTATCACTGCTCACCTTTCTGGGGAAAGCTGAAACAAAATAGGCATTCAACACTTCAGCCATTGCTGTTCTGTTATGGTCTTTCCTTCCTCATTGAGTAATGGGACCTGCCCTGTCCTTGGTCTTGCCTGTAATGTGTTCGTAAAATGTTTTCTTGTTACCCTTTATGGCACTAGCTATTTTAATTTCACTTTGTGCCTTGGCCTTTCTAATTTTGTCCCTTCACAGTTGTGGGTTTTTTAGACTCATCCTTTGCAATCTGACCTAGTTTCTACTTTCTGTACAACTCTTTTTTTGACTTTCATGTCAGTGAAGATCTTCTGGCTAAGACAGGGTGGCCTCTTACCATACTTCCTTTCTTTCCTATGCATAGGGTAGTTTGCTCTTGTGCCCTTAATGTCATCTCTCTAAAACACTGCCAACTCTTCTGAACCCTGGTTTTGTTTACACTTGCTTCCCACGAGATATTACCTACCTATTTGCTGAGGTGGCTAAAGTTCGCCTCCTTGAAATCCATTGTCTTTATTCTGCTGTTTTCCATCTTACCATTCCCTTAGATTCATGATCGCTATCATTTCATGATCACTTTTATCCAAGCTGCCTTCCACCTTCAAATTCTCAACCAGTTCCTCCCTGTTTCTTCAAATCAAATTTCTCCTAGTCACTTCCTCTACCTTTTGTAATATTTTTTTCTGCAGTGTATTTCAAGAATTTGTTGGAGAATTTGTCCCCTGTATTATTTTCCCAACAAATGTGTAGGTAGTTGAAATCCCCCATCACTACTAAGTCCTGAGCTATGGATGATTTTGTTAGTTGTTTTAAAAAAAAAGCCTCACCCACCTCTTCTTCCAAGTTAGGCAGTGCATAGTAGATCCCTACTATGACATCACCCTTGGTTTTTTGCTCCTTTTATCCTCAACTATCTCAACCTCAGTTCAAGTGTATAGATCGGATAGACACAGCAAGACTTTTTTCCTTCCTTGTCCTTCCCGAAGAAGCTGTATCCTTCAATACCAGTATTCCAGTCATGTGAATTATCCCACCAAGTCTCTGTGATACCAGTGATGTAATCACTGTGATTATTCAATAATATTTATAGTTCTTCCTGTTTATTCCCCTTTCTTCTTGCATTAGTGTATGAACATCTTAGATGTTCAATAGATTTCAAGGTATTCAGGATCTGTGCACCAAAACCCCTAGTGGGAATTTACTAACATTATAAAAAAAAGCAGCATAAAATGCTAAACATCCACAGAATTGCTCCCCCCTTCTCAGCAGGACTAGATGCCTGAAAGGAACGCTGAGATGCTCTCCCTTACATCTTTAGTGTGAGCACTGATGTAGTTGGCTGTTTCGGAGTCGTCTGCACACTTGGTGAGCCATTTCCGGATGGTGGCACAGTCTGTGGGAGCGTGGTACATCTGCCGACACTTGAAACTTAACAGGAAGAAAAAGAAATGTCAGTGTTCAGGAGAGTTAATACACTTTGTTAATAATCCAGAAGTCAGTCTTTCCTCACGACCAGGATCTGGATGGGAAATAGGTGCGAGGAGACAAGCAGTTCATTCCTAAATACCACAAGGAGGGGGCTGTGTTCAACCTTTAGAACTCCTGCCAGATCCTTCTGGGAAGGATCATTTCCTTCTCCTGAAACGCTAACGTATCGATCCCTCTCTTCCGAATGCAGGGCTCTCTCTCCGACAAGTGAGCCTCTGCCTGTCTGATGAGCAGCCATCATCTTTCCCTGTAGCCCCAGCATCCCTTTTAAGAGAATGGAGCAAGCCTGTGCCGTCCCAGATACATTCCAAATAGGCTTTATGGTTCTATGGATATTGGGAATTGTTCAGATCAGTTTCTGTCTGCATCCTGTAAACACTTGCCCATCCCGGTATTGCCCTGGCCTCTTCTTTTGTCATTCAGTTTCGTGTGCATTCTATAACAATGTGCGTTTTCTCACCTTTGGGGGCGAAACCAGACTTTGAGTCACCTGCTCCTGCCCTGGCCTCGTCTTTTGTCATTCAGTTTTGTGTGCATTCTATAACAATATGCATTTCCTCCCCTTTTGGGGGCGAAGCCAGACTTTGAGGCACCAGCTCCCCTACTTGGTGTAAACTTTGCTTGTGCCAATCAGAAGCGAACACAAGCAAGTTTTGGGCCCCGTCCCCTATAACACTTTTGTGATGTCATAGTTGGTACTTATGTTTCTGCCTGCCATGTGCAGACAGAGAGAGGAAAACGAATCCCATGTATCCGTGTATCCCGTGTACCCCACGTAACCAAGTCTGATCAACTTGAAGCCTCTCTCTCAGCTCACGTGTTTTCAAATAGAGCTTATACGTTTACCGGTCGTGTTATGCATTGGTTTGTATTTGTAAGTATCAATTATTACTAAATGCTGCATCTTTGTTTGTAAATATTGTTAGCAGGCATTTTAGTCATTGCATGTTTTAAGTTTCATTAAGTCTATTAGCTAATCAAAAACTGCTCCCTTACCCCTTGTAATTATCCCCAGTAAACCTTTAAATTGATTTATTTTTACTTGTGTGTGTGTCTGTGCATCTGCAGCTCACGTCCTGGCCCACACTCCCCTTGCGTCTCTTACCTATATAGTCTGTTGCCACGTGCGGCCTGGTAAATAACAGGCCTTCAATTTTTTCCTCGCCCCTGCAAGTCCGTGGCAATCCACAGGAATGATGCACTAGAGACTCCGGGAACAGGAATGCTCAGAAGCAAATATACAAACCCAGGCAGCGGATAGGTTCCAGCAGCAGCCATTATGGCTTCGTACCCAAAATCACTCACCAATGCTTGGACCACAATTTGTAGATTAATCTAAGCTACAGAAGAAAGTAGACAAGACGTGTTTTCCTTGATTACTAAAGGGCCCAATTTTCAGAGGCGCTCAGAACCCAGAGCTCCCATTGAGTTCAGCGAGAACTGACCACCATGGAAGTCAGGCCCTGGCCTACCCCCTTTTTGGACAGATGGCTCAAGTTACAAACCATTCTAGTAATGCATTTGTGATGCTTCACCACATTAGGCCTGTTCTCACATGAAGTGACTTAAGGAGAGCACACGCCTCCGCCACATGCTTTCCTCCCAGCCTTTAACTTCCTTACCAGAAAACTTCATTGCATCGATTGCACTGCACTCGCCGAGCTTTGGGCTCCTGTACCTGTATGACCATGGGGCAGTCTGCACCGGGACACAGCTGCAGCTGGTAATGGCTCTGCAAATACGAGTGGCAAGGTTAGCAACTGGTCTGGGAGAATGATCTCCATTCTTAGTGAGCAAAAGTCCTGTCTTTTGTTAATGTGAAGCCACCGTTCTTCGACCTGGAGAAGACAATGGAAAGAGCCACCAGAAGATGCCCAACAGTGGGCAATCAATCTCTTCTACATGTGGAGGAGGTTAATTAGTTATTAAGTGCTTGTCCCAACAAAATATTTGGAGGCTTTATATTCTGCTTTTGTTCCAAGTTGAGGTTGCACTGGTCGGTCAGGAAATGAGGCAATTCGAGATCCCATCCATAATGTCAGGAGACCATGCTGAGAAACTCCAGAGAGATCTAGAATCTCACTCTACTTGAACTCCTTCCCCCACACCTAATATTCCACCCCCTTGCTGCCCTGAGGGACACACTCAGTTGTGGCTAGTCTGTCCCCTCCCTGTGACCCCCTGCAGGTACTGGAGAGAGGATGTCAGTTGCCCACACGGCACCAGGCACCTAGAGTTCTTCTTTCTCCATCCAAAGTCAGAGTTACTTCCTCTAAATCTTGCCTTAAATGTTCTTGTTCTCTCTAGCTTAGATATGACTCACAAAGCAGAGCGAAGGCACGTACAAAGAATGCTGTGTAATAGTGACCTGAGCGGCATCATAAGAACAGCCGGACTGGGTCAGACCCAAGGTCCCTCCAGTCCAGTATCTTGTCTACTGACAGTGGCCAATGCCAGGTGCCCTGCAATGAGTGAACCTAACAGGTAATGATCAAGTGATCTCTCTCCTGCCATCCATCACCCCCTCTGACAAACAGAGGCCAGGGACACCATTCCTTACCCATCCTGGCTAATAGCCATTAATGGACTTAACCTCCATGAATTTATCCAGTTCTCTTTTATACCCTGTTATAGTCCTAGCCTTCACAGCCTCCTCAGGCAAGGAGTTCCACAGGTTGACTCTGCGCTGTGTGAAGAAGAACTTCCTATTATTTGTTTTAAACCTGCTGCTGATTAATTTCATTGGGTGGCCCCTAGTTCTTATATTATGGGAACAAGTAAATAACTTTTCCTTATTCACTTTCTCCACACCACTCATAATTTTATATACCTCTATCATATCCCCCCTTAGTCTCCTCTTTTTCAAGCTGAAAAGTTCTAGCCTCTTTAATCTCTCCTCATATGGGAACTGTTCCAAACCCCTAATCATTTTAGTTGCCCTTCTGTGAACCTTTGCTAATACCAATATATCTTTTTTGAGATGAGGAGACCACATTTGTACACAGTATTCAAGATGTGGGCGCACCATGCATTTATATAAGGGCAATAAGATATTCTCGGTCTTATTCTCTATCCCTTTTTTAATGATTCCTAACATCATTTGCTTTTTTGACTGCAGCTGCACACTACGCGGATGTTGTCAGAGAATTATCCACGAAGACTCCATGATCTCTTTCCTGACTAGTTGTAGCTAAATTAGCCCCCATCATATTGTATGTATAGTTCGGGTTATTTTTTCAATGTGTATTTTTACATTTATCCACATGAAATTTCATTTGCCATTTTGTTGCCTAATCACTTCGTTTTGTGAGATCGTTTTGAAGTTTTTCACAGTCTGCTTTGGTCTTAACGATCTTGAGCAGTTTAGTATCATCTGAAAACTTTGCCACCTCGCTGTTTACTCCTTTCTCCAAATCATTTCTGAATAAGTTGAATAGGATTGGTCCTAGGACTGACCCTTGGGAATTACCACTAGTTACCTCTCTCCAGTCTGAAAATTTCCGATTTATTCCTACCCTTTGTTTCCTGTCTGTTAACCAGTTCTCAATCCATGAAAAGATCTTCCCTCTTATCCCATGACAACTTAATTTACGTAAGAGCCTTTGGGTGAGGGACCCTGTGAAAGGCTTTCTGACAATCTAAGTACACTACGTCCACATGTTTGTTGACCCCTTCAAAGAATTCTAATAGACTAGTAAAACATGATTTCCCTTTATAGAAACCATGTTGACTTTTGCCCAACAATTTATGTTCTTCTATGTGTTTGACAATTTTATTCTTTACTATTGGGTCAATTAATTTGTCTGGGATGAGGGGCAAGTCTGGAGCTACCTACAAATATATCTTGGTCTTGCACGGATATTTAATATTCAGCTTAAGTTCTCCGCTCTAACACTAGAGCACGCTGCTTCAAGACATGGGCCAAGCACCAGCTGGAGTCACTGGGATAACATTAGAGTGAGATTTACTCTGGCAAATCATTGGAGAACTCTGACAGTGAGCCGCCCTGCACCACAGCATGAGTCACAGACAACATGCCTGGCAGCTACAATCCTGCAGCAGCTACTGCACCTCTAGCCCCTGAACTCTCCAAAGAGGGATCATTGGGAAGCCCAGACACCTACATCAATATTTAGCAAGTCACTAGCGATTTACGTGCCCCGCCTGGGACACTTCACACCAACATTTTCCAAATGCGGCCACCGGGGGCTTTTCTTGCGGCCAGACTCCTGGGCTGCGATTGGGGGAGGAAGGAGCAAAGCAGAGGCCCCTCCCACTCCATGGTGCTCCTGGAGGCACCATCTTTGTGATGGTTGCTGGGTGCCAGCAGGGCTTGGGCCCGGCCCCCCTCTGGAGACGCCACTGGGGCAATGTGGGAGGACCAGGCAGCCAGTGATTCCCCTTCTTCCCAGGGGCAGTGGGGCTCAGGCTTTGGAGATCAGTCCTGGGGCGGCAGGGCTTCAGGCTCCAGTCCCAGCTCGGGCTATGCAGTAGTGGGCCCCAGGCTCCAGCCGCATGGTTTGGGGCTCTGTCCTCTGGCCACAGACCTCCACTGCCTCCCCTGGCCACCCACCTCCCCACCCCCATTACCCATAGCCCCCTCTGCCTCACCTGACCTCCCATCCAGGGCTTCATCTGTCCCCAGACATGCCAGGGCTGAGTAATTCTGCTGTGAAAAGCGATACTTGTATGTTTGTTAATATCGTTTTTCACAACGGACTTACTAGCTACCAGTAAATCCAGTCCAATCATTTGGATGTGTGTACGTGCATAGTTATTTGTTTCTCCTAAAGCTAATTAAATATTTTAGGAAGAAGTGTGAGAGTGGCCACCGACAAAGACCTACAGGAACATGATCAGAAAATACCTCCACGTAGTCCCGGAAGAGGTAGCGCCGATATTTGTCTTTCAGCTCCTCGCTAGGCAGCAGTGGAAACACAAAGTCTTCTGGCGTCCGAAGTGGACAGTCCTGAGCCATGCAAGAGACTCCTAGTAAAAACAGAGGACAGTCGCTGCACGGTGCGATATGAACTGAGGAACTAGCACACGCAGATCAGAGATGTGCTGTTCCCAGCACAGCTTCTCGGGTGTAATTAATTGTTCTGATACAAGTGATACAACAGGTACATTTATCAGGGCTGCTGAGAAGCTGAAGTCCAGCTACTCTCAGCGGAAGATGACGGCGGCCAGGGCATCTGGGGCCATCCCATATCACCAGTCAACAGGCCCATAAGTGTGAAGTTACTGCTGTGCAACTGAAGGTCGGGTGAGAAGCCAGACAACCTGCAGTAGTAATGGCTACTGAGGGCTTCCACCAACACACAGGGGGCCGGTGGAAATACACTCAAAGGCCAATGTGCCCATGGAGAACTGCAACCTTTAAACACCGCAATCTTGCAACTTCAAAGACTTCAGCGATGATGTGATAACTGGGCCTACAAATATCCCCTACTTGTAAGTTCAGCTGTAAGGAGTGAGTGGAAGTTCATAAAATGTCACAGTAACATCGAACAATAAATGTTGGTGGGAAAAGGTGCAAAAAGTCGACAGAAAAATGGAATTAGTACAAAAAAAAGGCCTCCTGACAGAATTCCAGGACTGTGTTAAGGTCATGCCTAGAAACAAAGAACCGCGAGAGTCTGGGAGTTGATGAACCATAATTGGTGGGACAGTAATTAGGCCTAATTGATGAACAACATAAAGAGGGGATGGGCTATTCCACTCATCAGTCCCTTTTGGAGCCTCAAAGAGAGACCCTGGGGAAGGAAGCTGGCTACCACAACACTGGCTGACTGAAAGACAAGAGAAAGAAAAGGAGCAAGTTCACCTGCTCCGAGCAGTCTTCATCCTAACCCTGAAAGATGTCCTGGCCAGGCCAGCCCAGATTAGGGGGAGCCAAATGACATTCACTACCTCCACCAGCTCAAGCCAAATCCCTAATACCACTTGGGATGTGAAACTGTGCACATTCCCATCCCCCTTTGTGTGTTTTTCCTTCCCCACTTTATTTCTTGTCCTTCCTATCCCTCTCATTTTTTCCTTCTGTTCACAAGAGTCTGGCTTAGTTGGTCAAGCCTGTATATTTTGCTACACTGCTGTAAGCCTCTGTCCAGAAGTACATAGAGCAAGTCAAAATACATCAGTCTGCACAAACGTACTCAAGTACACGGGAGCAGTGATTTATGGTTACTTGTTGGGAGGCAGTGACATCCTCTAGGGGCCAGGCTAAAATTACCGAGATCCTGGCAATTATGGATTCAGTCCAAACCAGCAGCTAGTTGAAATATTTCAGGCACTGATTTTCTACACAGACCAACTGCATGCTTCATTTTCTCAATATTAAGATATTAAATGACTGGTGCAGCTGCCCTGGGGAGTGGGGGAGGAGGTCAGGAGGTCAATGCATCAAATAAAACCCCACCAAAGTGTCTGCCTTGAACTCACCAACTCCGACACCATCCTTGACGAGTACTGTACAATGCTGCTCCCAGCAGCTACGGCAAAACTGATGCTGACAAGCCAGAGAGAGTAAGTTCTCCTTTCGGACAAACTGCATACACACTGCGCAGTGATGGGAGGAATGTACCATTGTCTGAAAGAGAGGTGCAAATCAGAGTTGGGATGAAATGGTTACTGGTCCCACTTAGCTCTTCTGGCCCTGTAAGCCCAAAGTCACCCTCACCAGCCCTTACGTGGCACTGCTGTGGAAGGAGCCCAGTGTTGTCTTTAAAACTTTACCCCAGGACACCTAATTCAAGCTGCCCTTGGTTTAGCCCATCAGAGGCTCGGAGAAGGCACCAGCTAGAAAAGGAGCATGCTGCTTCACCAATTAATTCTTGTTAGGAGCCTTTTAGGTGTCAAAGGACAACAAGTCTTTCATCTTCCTCATCCCAGTCACTGAACTGCCTCTGCCTTGGATCTGGTCTATTACCCATAAGGAGATTTGTTTTTCTGGTCTCTATCCTTGTCCTGCTACCAAATGCAGATTAACCACCCCTTTGAAATACATCATTATATCATTTCTTTCTTCACTTCCTTTTTCCATCTACCTTATTAGCAGAGGTCAGTTCAAAGGGACTTGTTCATTTCCTGTCTGGCCAGATCCCAGGAAGCAATCGTTCTGGGAACTCACCTATCAGTGTCTGTTTGGCTGGACAGCAATTTCAGATGACAAATGATGCAAGCGAATGCAGCACCTTTTTGCACATTAGTGTTTGAAGGAAGGGAAAGTGGATCCCAGTCCGCTGTGAAGTACAAGGAACCTCTCCTATTGCTTCACCTATCACCACATATTGCACAGCGGACACCATCCTTCTGGCTGAGGAGGAATGGTCGGGATTCATTGCAAAGTCATTGTGACTCCCAGGCCTTGCTGGGCCAGGAAGCAAGTCACTAGGAAACAATCTGGATCTCCCATGTGGTTGTGCAGAACGAGCCACTAAGCAACAGATTCAGCCCTTAGCCACTCATGTTATGTTTCATCTCACCCTTACAAGCTGAAGGGGAAGGAGATTAACAGAGCTCCACCAGAAGCTAGATTCTGCCTCCACATCTGGAAGTGTATACACCCGTTTGTCGCTTTCAAGCGAATGAAGCCATTCTAACGCCTTAAAGCTTTGGTACCTTCCAGAGAAATCTTCATGGGAGAACTCACTTCCCAGGCCTGACTATACACTCTTAGAACATAGGTAACAGAGTCCTGTGGCACCTTAAAGACTAACTAAAGTATTGAAGCATAAGCTTTCGTGGGCTAGTACTTACTTTGTTGGATGCAAGCAGTGGAAGTGTCCAGGGGCAGGTATAGGACACTGGACACTTCCACTGCTTGCATCCGACGAAGTGGGTATTAGCCCACGAAAGCTTATGCTTCAATACTTTAGTTCGTCTTTAAGGTGCTACAGGACTCTTTGTTACCTCTGCTATTCCAGACTAACACAGCTACCTCTCTGATTCTTAGAACATAGCCACTGCTGAACGACAGTGCAAGGGCCTGTCCACACTAGGAGTATAATTCTGTTGTAGCATCATCGTCTGCCATGGTAGAGCGTCTTTGTTCTAGGAGACCTATTCCTATTGTTTCTGAGAATAGTTCTCTAACAGTGTTAGGGATCACTTATTGCCTAGATCAAGTAAACATTTATTTGGACAGCAGGCAGTTTCCCCAGGTGTAGCTAATTGTCCCTCTGGAAGAGGCTCTACTATTATTTTCTTGTAGACTTGCTGCAGAAGGATCCATAGTTTCATGGCAAGTACAAAGGATTTCCACCATTCCCATTTTTATACACATCATCGTTTCACTCCAAGAAAAGCAAATTTGACCATCTGTTTAGTTCAGATTCTGAGACTCTCCTTTCAAATCTTCTAGCGGGTGCCATTACCTATGGCATTCTAGAACATATGCTCTTCACCCCTCTTTTCCCATCCACATCGTATAAGCAGATTCAGAGGAACACTGAAAATACTTTCTCCTCTAACCTCATGCTGCGCAGGTGTGTATTCCTAGATGGCAGCATAAGCAGCATCTTCATGTAGGGTTGTGTACAGAACTTCCACAACCTGGGGCCTACGTCTTCTGCATTCAAGACATGGTGCATTCCAGAGCATTAAATGCGTTTCCACAAACTGTGTAAACACACTTTACAACACAATCTTAAATGTGAGAGACCTATTGGGACCAGTACCTCAGGGACAATTCCTCCTTCCATAATGTTGCCTTCACATGTGGAAAACAACTGGTTGTTTATAAAGGGGCACTACTGTAACTAATTACCCTGAGTAGTACCTAAAGGTCCCAGCCAAGATCAGAACCGCACTGAGACAGGCATTGTATAAGCATGGTAAGAGACAGTCTCCGCCCTGAAGAGTTCACATGATAATAGACCAGGCAACAGAAGCAGTATGCTCATTTTACAGAGAGGGAACTAAAGCAGAGTGACTTGCCCCAACAAAGCACATAGAAAAGCTAGGAACCGAACCCAAATTTTCCAAGTCCTAATCCAATCCTTAACTACCTCACTTCTTCTCCCAAAGGTGCAGAACAAAATTTCAGAGAAGGACACCTAGATGACAGCAGATACAAGAAAACTAGATAAAGTTCAGAAGTGCTCAGGGCCCATTTCACAACATGTGGAGTAATAAAGATTAAGTTAGTCTGGAATCCAAATATGCTAGAGAGTTTATTTTAAGTCCATGCAGCCTTCCACTTTTAGCGTTTTTCTTTTTCATCAGTGCTATCTACAAGTGGACTCAGATGTAACAGCAACTACCCATTGTAAAAAATCAGCCTCTTCTAGATCCAATATTCTGTAATCCAGCTTCTGACAAACCACAATCCATTCCCAGAATAACTATTTGTGACATAACACATTGGATTGCAACACCCACAGCGAATGAATCCTGTAAACATGCAGTAGGAAGCCTCTGGCCACCTCTGCTGCAAAACCAAAACTGTGGGTTCAAAAGTCATTATGAAACTGGTTGGGAAGAAGTCTCCTTTGGAGATTGGCTTCAACATCCTCGAGCAGAGCAATGCAGTTACCTCAGGGCAACACCCAATTTCAGGAACAAACAGGCCTTATTTTCTCTATCAACTCACAGGTCTCCTAAAGCCTCTTCTACAAACAAACAGAGAGCAAGACCCGAAGAGCCCTCGTGGGCCATGCAGTCTGCCCCTGTGGATTCTGCAGAACCACTCACTCCCGTGTTTTATTTAACTGGCTATGTGATTTACTCCTCTGTAGAGGTTATTCTTCTACATTAACTGCAACCATATGAAGGCTTAAATCTAAGTGCCAGAGATATATTGGCTATGCCTCATTGTAAAACAGCAACAGGAGGTATTGGGGGTTAAGGTTTAAACCACCATGTCTGCAAAAAATGTTGGTGAGAGGCAGGCCATGCAGGGAGTATGGGGATCCTAGAATGGGGCGGTGCAGACCAAAATGGACAGCTACTTACATGTTTGGATGAGGTGGGTTGAACTCGTGCTTCCACTAGCAACTGGGCAGAATTGGACTTGTGCCTGCAAGGGGGAATTTAAGAATTAAACACTCACATCAAAGTGTATTTTGATTTTACAAGAACCATTTTGCCACTAATGAAGAGCAGCTTCTGGTTGAACTGGAGCAGAGTCACGTAGGATACCCGATCAGGGAACATCTCAGCCCATTCTTCATGGAGGCCCTTGATGCAGCAAAGTGAACTGTTGCTAATACAACCCTCTTCTTTTTGGACATAACTAGCACAGGGTTGTCAACTTTCCACTCACACAAAACCAAACACCCTTGCCCTGCCCCCACTCACTCCATCGCCCCTCCCTCTGTCCTTCACTTTCCCCACCCTCCCTCACTCGCTCATTTTCACCAGGCTGGTTCAGGGGGTGGGGCTAGAAATGAGGATTTCAGGGGGTGGGAGGGGGTTCTGGGCTGAGGCAATGGATTGGGATGTGAGAGGGGGTGAGGGCTCCAGTGGGGGGGGGGAGGAGGGGGCTTTGGGGTGGGGCCAGGGATGAGGAGTTTGGGTTGCAGGAGGGGGTCCTGGACTGGGGGATGGAGCCGAGGGCTTCGGAGTCTAGAAGGGGGCTCTGGACTGAGGCAGAGAGTTGGGGTGTGGGAGGGGGTATGAGCTCTGTGGCTGGGGGTGCGGATTCCGGGTTGGGGCCAGAAATTAGGGGGTTAGAGCGCAAAAAAGAGGGTTTGGGGCTGGGGGTTGGTGTGCGGTGTGGGTGAGTGCTCCAGCTGGGGGTGTGGGCTCCGGGATGGGGCTGGGGATGAGGGGTTTGGAGTGCAGGAGGGTGCTCCAGGCTGGTCTCGAGGGGTTTGGAAGGTGGGAGGGGGATCAGGGTTGGGGCGGGGGAGGGGGGGGGGTGCAGGCTCCAGACGGCGCTTACCTCAAGCAGCTCTCGGAAGCAATGGCATGTCCCCCCCCAGCTCCTACACATAGGTGCGGCCAGGCGGCTCTGTGCATTGCCCCATCTACAGGTGCCGCCCCTGCACCATCTGTTGGCCGCAGTTCCCAGCCAATGGGATCTGCGGAACTGGTGTTTGGGGTGCGGACAGCACCTGGAGCCCCAGGTTGCCCTTACATGTAGGAGCTGGAGGGGGGATATGTCACTGCTTCCGGGACCCGTGAAGAGCCACTGCCTTAGCTGGGAGTTTGGGGAGCTGCCAAGGTCCCTGTTCAACTAGATGTTCCGGTCGAAAATTGGGCAATCCTGAACTAGCACGCGTCAAAAAAATAGTGACTATGCCTAACAGGGTGGATAAAAATTGTTTTTAAATAGAAAACTGGATTTATCTGTCAGTTTTTAAAACTTACATTAAATAGTTTTATTTTAAAAACCAAATTAAAATTAAATTTTAAATTAAATAGGCAAGAAAATTAAAATTTTTGCAATATTAAGTCGGACATGTTCGCTGCAGAAGTTTTAAAGAAAGTCAAACTATTGAATGGGTGGAAGTCACTGGCTAAGCTCCTTGGAATCACAGCTCAAGCACAAACCCAACTTTTAACAGCAGTTCCTTCTGGTGGTGTAGAGAGAATATTTTCTTCATTTCAGTTTATTACTAGTTCAGTTCAGTGACTAGTGGATTCAAAGCTAAGAAACTAATTGCAAGTTGAAAATCCTGTTCAACACTGCAGAGGAAGGTGTTCGCTATGGATGTAACCATCACTGAATTAAATCAAAGTAATTTCTATTCACACCGGGATAGGTAAATTCCCTCTTCTTACTCCACAACTTTGAAGGGTTTAAATTAGGAGCCTCCACTGAATTTATATCAAGGCAGCTAAGGAAGGAAAATGGAAGCTTGACATGAACTTGAGGATCAGATGCATTGAGAAACAATCTGTGATGGTGCAATTTTAAAAATAGAGCCCTTCCCCAATGTACTTCTGGCTCCAGATCTGACCGCTTACATTGCAGAAGAGCAGCGGCTCCGATGCAGAAATCTCACCCTCTGGAGCTCGTTCTAGACTCCCTGGGGACCAGCTATGTGCCATGGGAAGCTTGTTTGCTTGCTTACTCAGTGTGCACTACACGTCAGATAGAGAGTCGTGAACTATGACCATTCAGGAAACTGCATTTCCCCCATCCTCTCTGGAAGCGGTTGATTGCTAACAGGAACTTGTGGGGCAGATTCCCTCTTACTATTTCTGAACCAGCCAGAAGGAAATGCAAAGAGGCACTGGCCTCTGGCATGTGCTTCTCAGATAGGTCTGGACAGAATTTACACTCTGCCTTTGCAGCTTGTTGATCTGCTAGAACAATTGTTCAGTTCTTCTTGAGTAGCTACCGAGCCAGTATCCCACTTCCCAATATCCTGACTCAACATCCCTTCAGTGCTCTCCAGAACCGAAAGCATGACTGCCTTGTAAGCCGGCACTAGTTCAGTACCTGTTTATGGCCAGGGATCAGATTCTTCTCTCAGTGAAATTTTTTTTTTACTAGAAACCGAGTTAAGAAAGCAGAGGAGATTCTAAAGGAAAATTCCCTTTTGTTAGAATCAGCTGCTGCAGCTTTCTCAATATACAGGTTCATATTTGAAGGAAAATGCAGTTGCATTGCTTAACAATCCCTTAAAGGGACTGGAGCCCTCCAGGACAAACAAACACCATCTCCCTCCCTTTATTCCACCTAAATTAGCTGGTCAGCTCCCGGAAATCACTTGATCAAAATGCAGCATACAATATGCAGCCTCCCTACTGGCCCAACCATTCTTTTGTGTAGATATCAGTGGGAAACAACCTGATACATTCACATTTGCAAAACAGTGAGAGCGAAAAGCGACCAGCATGGGATACATACAAGTTAGCCACACTTACCTTTCCAAAATCTCTGAAACTTGCCAGTGGAAACTAACTAATACAAGCTTAGCAACTGCATGCGACACCTGAAAAAAGAGGAAAAAAGAATCATGAGGCATATTCCCAGAGCCCCCCTCGTACATCTAGGGGTTTACACACACACACACACACACACACACACACACACACACAGCCCCATAATGCAGGTCACTGTTCAGACTTTTCTGTGATAGTGGTCTGGGCTAGAAATGAATCCTATGAAACTTGTTTCTCAAACCATTACACATAGTTCAGGTTTTCACTCGCTGTCAGGTGTCAGGGTCAAAAGAAATCTATAGTAAAACTTGCCAATGCCTGCCAGTATTTTCATCCAGATCCTGCAGGCCATTCATTTTCCAGCTCAAGCTTTAAAGAAGGGTCCCAGTTTAAACATATCCCCTCAATAAAAGGATAAACGATGCCATGGGTGGGGATCGGAACTACACATACAGCTGTACCCAAAGTAACCACTCTTCTAACTGATGTAATTTCATGCAGCCAAGTGTGAGAAACTCAAAACCTGACTGTTGCTTCCCCTAGCTAGACCTAAAAAAGGTGGGACTCAAGAGAGGAGGCAGGGCCAGGTCATAATTAAGGTTAAGATTTTGTCACGGTTATTTTTAGTAAAAGTCACGGACAGGTCGCGGGCAATAAACAAAAATTCACTAGAGCCTGTGACCTGCCTGTGACCTTTACTAAAAATAACGGGGGGGAGGGGGGGGAGGGACAGCCAAAGTCCCACTGCAATGGGATGGGGGAGCACAGCTCCAACCCAAGCCACAGGGCCCTGGCCACAGCCATGGGGGGTGGGAGGAACAGGGTAGCCCCAGCTCCAGCCTTTGGAAGGAGCACAGCCCTGGCTCCAGCCCCACCGCAGCTAGGGGTGGGGGGGGGGAGAGAAGAGGGAAGAGGACACCGCCCTGGCCGTGGGCGCTGACAGCTGAAGCAGTGCCAGACTGAAAGCCCTAGACGCTGAAGAACTATGCTTACCCTCAAAACACATCGCCGCACAGAAAGCTAAAGTGCAAACTCCACACTGGAGGAGTGGAGGCACAGTGCTCAGCCCAGACCTGCAGGAAGCTCCTCTAGAGGAGTAGTCTCCATGACAGAGTTACAGAACAATCTGCAAGACACTATACATTGCTGGGCAAAGTTAAGTTTCTCAAGTACTGAAAAGAAGTAATGCAATCAACATGATCAATTTCTGCATACTGGAATTGAGACCTTTGCTCCACCCCTCTGGGGTAGCAAATGATAGAGTTCTGCAGATGGTGTGGTTCGCTGATCTCCAATATATAAAGGCCAATTAGCAAAAAGCTTCACATATCCTGATGTCCAGATTAATCAAGTTGTGTGGTATGATTTACAGTCCTCAGGTTCTTGTCTTGTTTCAGGGTAAGAAAAACTCATCATATTGATGTGTCCTGGAAAGTTTATCTTGCCAAGAGAATGCTTAAGCATCTGAAGGATTAGATAAAGGAATTCTCTGGCTGCTCTATTCCTTCTTGAAGGCTGAAGAGCATAGAGTTAATTGGCTGTGTCTTCAGCTCATTTTTCTAGACAGGCCACCTTACTTTCTAGCAGTTGCAGCCTGGCCCCCACCTATGTGGTCTTGTTTAATATCTTCATTAATGATTTAGATAAAGGCACAGAGAGTACAAAGTTTGTGAACAATACCACGCTAGGAGGGGTTGCAAGTGCTCTGGGGGAGGATGGGATTAAAATGCAAAATGGTCTAGACAAACTGGAGAAATGATTGGTAGTAAATACGATGACAGCCAATAAGGACAACGGCAAAGAACTCCATTTAGGAAGGAACAATCAGTTGCACACATTCAAAATGGGAAATGACTGTCTAGGAAGGAGTACTGGGGGAAGGGATATGGGCGTCATAGTGGATCACAAGCTAAACATGAGTGAACAGTGTAATCCTGTTGCGATAAAAGCAAATATCATTCTGGGATGTATTAGCAGAAGTGTTGTAAGCAGGACACAAGAAGTAATTCTTGTGCTCTACTTCGTGCTGATTCAACTGGAGTATTGTGTCTAGTTTTGGCCACCACATGTCAGGAAAGATGTGAACAAATTGGAGAAAGTCCAGAAGAGAGCAACAAAAATGATTAAAGGTCTAAAAAAAACCATGACCCATGAGGGAAGATTGAAAAAAATTGGGTCTGTTTAGTCTGGAGAAGAGAAGACAGGGGGGACATGAGAACATAAAAGGTTGTTACAAAGAGCAGGGAGAGAAATTATTCTCTTTAACCTCTGAAGATAGGACAAGAAGCAATGGGCTTAAATTGTAGCAAGCGCGGTTTAGGTTGGATATTAGGAAAAAACTTCCAGTTAGGGTGGTTAAGCACTGGAATACATTGCCTATAGAGATTGTGGAATCTCCATCACTGGAGATTTTTAAGAGCAGGTTAGACAAATGCCTGTCCAGGATGATCTAAATAATACTTAGTCCAGCCCTGAGTGCTGGGGACCGGACTAGAAGACTTCGAAGTCCCTTCCAATCCTACGATTCTATGCGAGAGACGTCTGTGGCTGTAATTTTTCAACCATTGCCACCTGGCCTTGACAGTGGTCCACTCAGGTAGAAATTTGATCCAAAAGCTTAAGGAGTGTTTCATGTTTGAGAACTTAGAATCCTTAACAGTGATTAGTTTGGTGGTGTAGCTGTGCAGCTCCCTCATCCTGAATGTCTTCCAGATCTGACTTGCTTTTCTGGAGCTCTGTTTTCATCGTGGATTTTGCAGAGACCTCCTGATGGAGTTTTGAAGAGAATTCCTAGGGACATTCTTAGACTAAGTTCTAACTGGTCTGCAGAAAAATCCATTTTTTCCAACACACGGATTTTGAGACTCAAGGAAAGAATACATTAGGGACGAGTTGGAGTCAAAACATCCTGTGATTTTAAATCAGGCTGACAATGTCCTGCAAATCAGATTTGTGTTTAGAAATGCCTGGCCAGAGGAGAGAACAAACCTAGTAGAAAGAAGAAAAAGAAACATTTAAACTCACTACTGCTGCAGTTGAGAATCTCTCCAGGGAGAAACCAGGAAGAAAGTCCTCTCTCCCCCAGTAGAGCCGACACTGGGTTTTAACTAAAGAAAGTTTTTTTCTAAGCCACAAAGGTAAGAAAATAATTCTGAGAAGTGTTCCTTTTAATCCTAGAACATGACTTTCTAATGGTTACCACTTTGGATTGTCTCTTCAAGAGAAGGTAATTGGTGCTCAAGATAAATTACTGCTAGATCAAACCCATCAGACTTACACAAATACCCTGGCATGGTCAAAGCAACCCACAAAGAGTCTCTGTAACCACCATAGCTGATGAACAATGAAGGTAGAGTGGATTAGGTTAATTTAGACAACTTCAGCCTTCCGAACCGTACCACTGCCGGGAACAACCGCAACTCCCAAGATTAGATCCCAGTTAGGAAACACTATATTTTGCTGAAAACGCCTAAACGTGCTTGACCCTCATATACTAACCAGAATGAAACATATCCAAGTAGAAGTTTAACCTGAAAAGGGAAAAATAAGTCTTTTGTGCTTCTTTATCATTCATAAAGACGACTGGAGATATTTTTCATTAGAAACAGGTATCGACTTCTGTGATTTTGCTGGAGAATTGTCGAAAAAGAGTGGGACTGAGACCCTACAAGAAACTGAAATCTGGGCAAACGAAAGGCATTTTTCATCATACTGTTTAAACCTTTTAACATCTACTTAACTCAGACTTCTGACATATTGGGTAGAAAATTGTGAAAGTTCTAAGCATTCAGAGTATTGCTTAGAATTAGACTGACATTCCAGCCTCTCCCTCAGCTACAGATTGGGAGCTATAGAAGAAGTAGGAGAAATGCAGTTCAGACACGAGCTGTAGCCTTGATATCATAGAACAGTCTCGACAGCCAGCATGGCACAACTATTTCTAAATCACATGGTTTTACTCTCCACCCATCACCTGGCCAGATGTGTGCAGACACCCAATGTCAGCCCACAAGATCAGAAACGTATTTACAAGTCAGAGTGCAGTTAAGGACTGATTAAGCGAATATTTATAATGAAAATATGCACAAGTTAAAAAGGAAGGCTCTGTACATCTGGAGTCGGGCTTGGGTCATGGGGGATGGCAAGTAACAGATATAAGGTTTACGAGGTACATAGATATCACATAACCAGCATAGATCCAGATTGGGGTGTGGGAGTTTTTAAAGCATCAGTGAATAAATGGACTCGGGTACGCCACCCATGGGATGTGGTAAGAGTCCAAGCCAGTGGTGTTGTAGGCAAGAAGTACATGAGTGGGGTGCATCCCTCTGTCGGAAAGGTGGTGGGGTTATTTCCCTGGTCGGCGGTCTCAGTCACTCGACCTGACACTGGCTATTGACCTGTGATGTGATCAGTGTAGGTGTCTCTGGACCCCCTGATGGTGTCAGATACCATGAGCTGTCTCATGAGCCAGGCGTACCATCGACCGACTCCGCATGATCTTCGTACTGGCTCTTTCTGAGGGTCCCACGCTCCCAGGACTCCTACGATCAGGGCGTGGAGCTGCACCTCGTAGCCCTGCGCTCTCAGGGTGTCAGTCAGCGGAGTGTACTTCAACGTCTTCCGTGCTCGGGCCTCGTGGAAGGCCAATGACCGGTTTTCAAATGGCACCGTGACTTCTACTATGAGGACCTCCTTCTTTTCTGTGTCTTGTCACAACAATGTCGGTTGCAGTCAGCTGCCTGTCCCAGATATGGTGGAGTCGATGGTGATCTTCCCCAGAGAGAGTGGGATGTGTAGTGGGGTGACTGCCCCACTCCAATGGAGAAGGGTTTAAAACAGCCCTGGGAAGGGCTATGGCTGGGGGAAAGCAGCTCCCAGGCTGAATAGGAAAAAGCTGGGCTGATTGGGAAGCAGGCTCAGCTGGGTGGCCACGCCCCAAACAGACCAGGCCCTTATGAAAGGGCTGAGAGGCAGGGGCTGAAGAGAATAGTCTCCTCTGCTTCCAGAGGTAGACAGGCCTGGCTGCTAGGAGCTTAAGGTACCTAGTGTAAAGCAGGGCTGGGGCAAGGCAAGAGGAGCTGGGGGAGCTCCTGCCTAGAAACCCCCAGGCTGCAGGGCCTAGGAGAAGGCCCCACAAAGGTGTACTGGGGTAGCAGGGGGCAGCCCATAGCTACTGAGACAGAAGCAGCAGGCCAACCCTCCTTGCCAGTGATGAGTGGCAATGATACTGCAGTCTGCCTCAGAGAACGGGGGCAAGTGGTGACTGGCAGTTGCCTAGACTGAGGAAAGGTGAGGATAGAGGGTGGGGGTTCCCCAGGGAGGGGAGACCCTAAGAACTGTGGGGGTACTGCCCTTGGTACAGTACCCTTGGTAAGAGGGCACCGGGGTCCGGGAGGGACACGGGGCCAGAGCAGCAAGCGGGACATCGGCCTGCAGAGGGCGCTCCGGACACTGGTGAGCTAATTCCCGGACAGACCAGCAGGAGGCACCGCAGGGGTGAGTCGCCACCCTGCTACAGATGGCTTTCACCAGCCGACTGATAAATACTACAGTGCTGCTGAGCAGGACTTGCAAATGCTTTCAGTCCACAACATAGTTTGCTGCGCACTGATAAAGAGTATCTCACATTAAGTCTTAACTCCTTGTTCTCTGTACTTAATCATTTTACATTAGCCTTAATCTACCTGCTCTCACGTGCACACAGCACGGAGATTTCAGCTGCCAAGTGGGATCAGTAGAGCTTTAGTTAGGGAAAACGCAAAGTGCAGCATTTCTCAGACGGAGTTATTTTTTCAATGAAAGCCCAGTGAAAATAAGCTCTAAGCAAGACATTATACAGAGGGGCTGTGTTAGCTGCTGCTGAGTTGTGCTCACTCGAGCCCCAGCAAGCCAGCCAACTCCAGTTAAAAGCACCATCACACTTGAGTAAAGAGTGTGCATGGTCACAACTTGATTTCTCTGCAGTGAAGACTCATGTTCTGCCCCATTTCACCACTTCTCTCTGCTAGAGGATCCCAGGTGTGTTTTTAAGAAACACAACTGAAGGAAAGAGAAGAAAATGCTCATATGAAGGCCATCACTTCAGCGTACAGAGAACAGCAATCTCAGCTGAATTATTGAATTTGACAGCCAGAGCATGTGAATTTGGCAAAGTATTTTAACTGCCTCGCACAGCTTCTAGGCTCATCTGGTCCCGCTAAAAGATGGCAATGTGAAACTCAGGTTTGCGGAAAGACTGTTGAGACATTTCCAGAGTGCTGACTCTTCCTTCCACCTCCCACCAAGATCAGACTCATTAACAGCTGCCACATTCGCTCAGTGCAGATCCAGACAGGCTGCAAGTTTTAGGTGATGCATGAATCAGAGAAAAGAAAAGGAGTGGGACTTAATCAACCCACACATCTCTGGTTAGTTTTTCCAACAAGCTGGAAATAGCAATAAGCTGTAGGCTTGGGCAGTGAGGAATAAAACTGATTTTCCTCAAATAATCCTGTGAAACTGCTAACTTTGCAAGTCCTGGGCTTTCCTGACAGCTCTATGATATTTCCAGCCAAAGGTCCACTCCAGACATTCTGGTACATTGCATTTGGAGGTAATTGTTTAAGAAGTTTTGTTTTATTTTGGCTCAAATTTCTTTTGAGCAGATACTGCACACTGAAGACCACAAATTTACAAGCCTTATATGAAAGGAATAACCCTTATCCCACTGAAGTTGAATATACTATTGGTACTACCCAGATTTACACATTTGCTAGATAATAGTACAGTTTCAGTGCAACATGCAAAACTCGCCTCTATTGCATGGAAGCAGTAACAGCAACAACTAAGGGAACAAAGTTTCAGGGGATATTGTTTGTACTTAAGAACCCCAATCAGGGACTGATGTCCCCTCGTGCTAGGTACTAAAGATTAAACAAACAAGCAAGGTCTATCTAGGTTAATGTAACATACATGCTTATCCTCATAGGAGTGCATTCATATACTTGGTCAGACGCGTACCATGCGACAAGGAGTCGCTTCAGTTGGGGAGCTAACTTCAGTAAGAGTTAGGCCAAGCCAAACTTCACATAGTGACTGATGTGGGTGATAAGGGATGGAGGGCTCTAGATCAGGGGTCTCAAACATGCGGCCCAGGGGTCGCATGCAGCCCGCAAAGCCCTTCCCTGCGGCCCGCAAAGCTCACTGGCGCCCTTCCCCCGCTGCAGTTTCCGGGAGGGAGGGGCCAGAAGCGGAAGCTTCTCTGCTGCCTGGCTGAGCAGCTGCCGATCCCCAGCTACCAGGCACTGCTGCTGTGGTTTCAATGAATGAGCTAGGGCAGCGCTTCTCAGGAGCCCTCTGCAGCAGCGGTCAGGAGCGGTAAGCCAGGCTCCCCGCCGCCCTCCCGCCTCCCTCTGTGGGAGACTCACCGCTCCTGGTCGCCGCTGCAGAGGTCTCCTGCGAAGCGCTGCTTCTGCGACCTCAATGAACAAGCTGGGTCGGCGCTTCGCAGGAGCGAGGGGGAGGGGCGTCAATGATGCGGCCCTCGGGCCAGTGCACTAGTCCTCATGCGGCCCTCATGGTCATTTCAGTTTGAGACCCCTGCTCTAGAGGAAGGAGACAGCCCAGGAGGTTTCTAAGGATGAGTCTACTATCCCTTACACTGCAAAGAGAAACAGACATTCAAGACTGGAAGCTAACCCGACAAGCAAGAATGCTGACAAAAGAAATTTGGTGACCAGAACAGTCAATTCACAACTGAATCAAATTCCCATTAAGAAATATCAGTATCTGTTGTAAGTGTGAGGACAAGGGTAGAATACTTGCTTTTGTAGCCATGGTCACAGTACAGCCCAGTCACTAGATGGTTCTACAAGGCATCAGTGAAAGAATCCCAAAGAATTGGTGAAGCACTGGAATGAGTTACCGAGGGAGGTGGTGGAATCTCCTTCCTTAGAGGTTTTTAAGGTCAGGCTTGACAAAGCCCTGGCTGGGATGATTTAGTTGGGGGTTGGTCCTGTTTTGAGCAGGGGGTTGTTGGACTAGATGACCTTCAGTGGTCTCTTCCAAACCTGATATTCTATTAATAAGACAAACGGAAGTGCAAGGCTTACTACACTACTGGGCCCTCATGCAATGCTATCCTGGGAAGGGAATGAACCGAAGAACATTTTTAGCATTTTTTCCGGGACACCTGGCATTGGCCACTGTCGGTAGACAGGATACTGGGCTGGATGGACCTTTAATGAAAAGAAATCCCTCTCTGTTACAAGGCTATTAAAACAATTTAAAATAGTATTTGCCCTTCAAGTGATTTCTTTGCTCACTGCAGTTCAAGCAGCCTGGAAGAGACTATTTAGCTTCATGTTGTCTACACTGAGTTTCTACAATTTTATTTTCATGCAGTAGCCAAAAGCTGCAATGTTTGGTCTCTGAGCATATAGTCCATCAAGAATATATACATTTGTCCTGAGGTCGAGGAGGAGGTGAGGGCAGACCAGCTGAAAGTCTCTGGGTGAAGACAAAAGGGGAAAACCAGGAGTGACATTATGGTGGGGTCTACTATAAAACACCAAATCGGGAGGAGGAGCATTTCTAACACAGCAGAAATACCCAAAACACAAGATCTATTGGTAATGGGGGCTGCAGTAGATAGAGGGTTAAAGCAGCTGTCACAGAGGCTGCACAAAACTCAACCAATGGGCAGAGGGCTTGTAGAGAGCCAATCAGGAGAAGGTTGGTTGGATCAGCCAATCAGGGCCGGGGGGCGGGGAAATAAGAAGGACTGCTCAACACAACAGAGTAGAGTCCCTCTCTTTGGAGTGCAAGGGAGAAGGACTGGCTGCCTTAGAAGAGTCCCTTAGATGGAGCAGTGCTGGGTGGAAGAGCAACAGGGAGCTCCAGACTGAGGCTCCTGATATCGAGGGCTGGGAAGGTGCTACAGGGAAGCAGCCCAAGGAAATAGACGGTGGGAAGTGGAGGAGCAGCAGCAAGTGGCCTCTGACTATAGGGTCCCTAGATCAGGGCCTGGAGTAGTAGTGGGCCTGCCCCACTCCCCTTCTCCCCCACTTGCCACAGAGGGGATGGCCAGTATTCGGACTGCAGTTTACCTCGAGGTGAGGGGCTAGACCGAAGGCTACAGTAGGTCACAGCAGCAAGTGGATGGACTAGACACAGCCAGTTCCCCCAGAAGGAGGGAGAAAGTGGAGTGGGGCACAGTCGGAGGGCCATGCCCAGAAAAGGACGCTGTGGTCCAGGGAGTGACGTGGATCTTAGAGGTACAGCAGAAGTGACGGCAGCAAGACACCACTGGAGGAAGGTGCAGCAGCAACCAAGAGCTAATTCCCAGCACGGCCAACAGGAAGTGGTGAGTCACACCCCATCACATGGACTTTAGCTATCCAGACACCTGTTAGAAAAGTAATACAGCAAAATATAAAATGTAACAATTTGTCAGAAAGTGGAGTATGTAAGCAAGGGGATGGCAATTTTAGACTTGATTCTGACTAATAGGAAGGAACTGGTTGCAAATCTGAAGGCAACTTGGGTGAAAGTGCTCAGGCAATGATACAGGCAACAGAATAAAGATCATGGATTTGAAAAAAGACATAACTAAGAACTGATTTGTAAAATCCCATGGGAAGAAAATTGAAGGGAAAAGGAGTTCAGGGGAGCTGTGAGCTTCTCAAAAACATCAAAGGCACAAGAGAAAACTACTCTGAGGCAAAGGAAAGTGAGGAAGAATATTAGGAGCTCGATATAGATCCATCAGCTCTGTATTTACGTGGAAAAGAGAGAGGACAAATAAACTGCAAAACAAAAGTACAAAATAGCACAAGCATGTAGGGACAATATCAAAGTTGCGCCTCACAAGGGACATAAAAGGCAGTAACAAGAGGTCCTTTAACTACATTAGGAGCAAGTGAAAGATTAAAAGAAGTGAAGGACCACTATGTAGAGGTGAAGGAGAGCTAATAATGGATTACAAGGCTGAGATGTTTAATGCCTATTTTGGCATCAGTCTTCACTAAAAAGTGAATAGTGACCAGATACTTAAAACAATTAATATTAACAAGGGGAAGGTATGCAGCCAAAATAGAAGAGCCGGTTAAAGAAAATCCAGACAAGTAGATGTATTCAAGTCAGTAGTGCCTGATCAAATTCATCTGTGGCCTTGTCTACAGTACTGCTTAAATTGACGTAAGTTGTGTAACTCAGGGGTGCAAAAAAACTCGCTCCCCGAGTGACATCACTTACATCAACTTACTGGGGTGCCTACACCGCACGATGTCGGCAGGAGACAGTCTCCTATCGACAGCTTCCACCTCTCATTGAGGTGGAATAACTACATCAACTTCGGAGTGCTCGCACATCGACTTATTGAGTCTTCACCAGAGCTTCTAAATTAATGCCACTGCATCAGTTGCACCAGTGCTGATTTTTGCCCCGTAGCAGAGACAAGCTCTTAGGGTACTTTGGGAACCAGAGGACGCAATGCTAGAACCATTCATGTACATCTTTGAGAACTCATGGGAGAGAAGTGAGGTCCCAGAAGACTGGAGAAGGCAAACAGTACCGATCTTCAAAACGGGAAACAAAGGAAGAGGATGTAGGCCATTATGAACCAGTCATCTTCACTTCAATACCTGGAAAGATACCACAACAAATTATTAAACAATCTATTTGTAAGCTCCTAAAGGATAATAGGGTTATAAGGAATAGCCAGCATGGATTTGACAGGAACAAATAATGCCAAACCAAGGTAATTTCCTTCTTTGACAAGATTACTGCTCAAGGGATAGGAGACAAGCCTTGCTCATTAAGGTCACTGAAATAAGGCTTTTGATATAGCTTATAAGAATGTCACATGGGACAAACTACAGAAATGTGGTCTAGATAAAATTAGTAAAATGTGAGAGCATAACTGGTTGAAAGATTGTACTCAAAAAGTAGTTACCAATGGCTTGCTGTCAGACTGGAAGGACGCATCTCTTGAGGCCCAGCAAGGGTTTGTCCCGGGTATTTTCACTACTGACTTGGATAGCGGAGTGGAGAATATGCTTATAAAATCTATGGAGGACACCAAGATGGAGGGAGAGGGGGGCGGGCTCCAAGGTCTTTGGAGGCCAGAATTATAATTCAATATGACCTCGACAAATTGAAGAGAATTGGTCTGAGACCCTGGGTTTTTTCCCCTTCCTCTGCCGTGTGTGGGATTGATCACTTGATGGTTTGAACTAGAGTAAATGATGGATTATCTGTCATTTAAAAGTTTTTAGATCAAGATTTGAGGACTTCAGTAATTCAGAGATTATAGCATATACAGGAAGAAGTGGGTGAGATTCTGTGGCCTGTGATGTGCAGGCGTTCAGACAAAATCATCATGATCTCTTCTGGCCTTAAAGTCTATGATTTTGATGAGAGCAACTGTAGTCTTCACTGTTTTAATAAAAATTCGATGCTGTCCTCGGGTCTTTGTAAACACAGCCCTCCGTGTGTTGTGGCAAAGTAAGGATACTCAGATGTTAAAACTGAGGGTCTAGTGTTTTCATTCATTTGATTCACTGTATCACTTTTAAAGGGGTAGGTTATGAGTCACCCAGGCATGAAGCAAAACAGACTTTTCTAAATATTTACTGTATCACTTAAAAAGGACAGTGACTGGAAGCCAGAGCCAAGGGCAGATCAATTCCTCCCATTTGCCCCCGTCTTTTGTCCACTTTATCTAGAATCTGTAAGGGATGGGGGAAATTCTGAGCTAGAATGTAAATGATCTAGAAAGAATGTGACCAAGAGCTAGCTAGCTATGGTAGGGGAAAATGGATTATTAAATTGCTTGAAGCTGTAGATGGCTGAAGTAGGCATCAAGGACAGCAGGATCCATAGAGGTGTGGATGGCAGGTTAGTGACTATGCTGTACTGCTGTCACACTATTAGATAACTTTTGGGAAGTGAGATTGTTTCTCTCCACCTTCCTGTGGCCAAGGGTCCACATCACAACATGATACCATTAAATCTGACACCACATGGCAGACCTATTGACAGCTTTAGCTGAGGTGTCAAGGTCTGAAAGCATCTTAGAGACTGAATTCTCATCTTACCTCTCTATAAGCTGCCACTCCACAATGGGAAGGAAGCACACTGGTAGTGCAGTGCAAGAAAATGTCCATTGCTACTGGCCTGTAATATATTACCAGTTGCACAAAAGGGATAATATAGTCTCTCTTGAGCGCTACTTAATGTCAATGGGCTGATCTAAAGAAGTGGAAATCTTCTCCAGTGAGGAATTAGTCATTAGTAGAATAGCACACAAGCTCACCACCCTTGATCAAATTGCTTGTCAATGCAATGATAGGGCTGGTGCAGGAGGTCTGAGCTGTCTTTCTGAAAGTCTATGATTACTCTCTCTCAAACTGGCAGGGTATTTGTTTTGGACTTTATGGTCTTAGCATTGTTTGCTTCTTGCTAGTCATTTTCTGAACAACCATAAGCCCAGATATTTGTATTGTGTCCGTGATATGTCTTTTCATACTTGTTTCTCCTCCCTTTACCCAGTTTGTTTTAGAACTTTCCACTAATATTAATGAAAGAAGTTCAGCTCTGAAAATTCACATGAAATAAAGGTTCTGTAAATAGCTTTTTATGATCAACCCCCAGACCCAGCATGCAGCAGTCTGCAAAGCCCTGAGTCAGCTCAGAACTAATCTTAAACACCACTCTCATCAAGTAGTGATCCAACTCCAATTTTGGATCAATATTTGCCTTTTCAGTCACACAGCCTTACATGCACGCCTGATGAATGCAGAAACATTTGCTCACCTTTAATGTGGAGGCCAAGCTCACCATGTGCTCGTTCAAGGTGCTCTCCGACTCCTTGTAAGTCAGGCAGGTAAACTGATATTCTTCTGGATCAAAGGCATCTGCTCCCTGCTGCTCTACATCGTTAGCTACCCCAATGTAATAATCCTCAATATCCCCAGGATCCTCCTCCTCTTCCTCCTCCTCACAGTTAGGGTCATAATCCTCTTCATTGCTGTCGGAGCCCTGGCTGTTCATGTCCACTGACATCTTAATGCCCTGCCAAACTGCAGGCCAGGAACGCAGCCACAGCTTCTCTTTCTCCGCCACACTTGATCACTCCTTTGAATTCATCTGACTTCTGTCTCCTTAGTGGGGGAGGAATTTGTTTTTTCTTGTGCCTAAAATTGTAACAGAATATTTCAATACCACACAGATGATAAACAGTCAGAAAAACGCTGACCAGATGCTGAGCTAGAGAGCAACACTCTATCCTGGAGGTCCCTGACTAGAGATCAGCTCTGACTTCTGCACCTGCAAAACCTGGGCGAGTCTCACTAGTGTGGTTCTCAACCAGGGCTTACTGCACTGTTTCCTAGTGCTCCTACCAGGAATTAAAGATGTTTGGTCATCTGGAAAATTGCTGTATAACCTCTACCCTACAGTTTAGTCAGGGAAGTAACTAGATAATATCTAGTACTCCACATCTTCAGAATACTACAACTATTTCTTACGCCCTTCATGTATGGTAGTGTAAGCAAATATAGGGAACGGGGATATGGGAACTGGGCTGTCCAAGATCACAGCAATCCAATGGAGAACCCAGGAACCCATGCTCAGTCCCTGCTGCCTCTAGAGCACAGAATTGAACAGGCAGCTCAGAATGAGCGTGGGGAGAGAATCAGAGAGCTCTGAGCTGCACCCGAAGCCATGGCTCAGAAAAGCAGAAGCTTCTCAGTACAGTACAGACCTGTTTACGCGCGGATGTCGCGAGTCAAACTGTCATGACCACGTGTTAACAGACTGGGGTTAAGAGGGCCATGCTGAGATATCTTAATCTATATATAAGTACAGGTATAATTATCTAGGATTACATACCTATTCACAAGAATCAGAGAGGTAGCCGTGTTAGTCTGGATTTGCATAAGTGACAAAGAGTCCTGTGGCACCTTAGAGACTAACTAAAGTATTGAAGCATAAGCTTTCGTGGGCTAATACCCACTTTGTCGGATGCATGCAGTGGAAGTATCCAGAGGCAGGTATAAATTAGTAGGCAAGAATCAGGTTAGAGATAACGAAGTTAGTTCAACCAGGCTGAACCGCCCTGTTATCTCTAATCAGGGAGGATGAGGTCCTCTTCGAGGATACTCCCACTGCATGCATCTGACGAAGTGGGTACTAGCCCACGAAAGCTTATGCTTCAATAATTTTGTTAGTCTTTAAAGTGCCACAGGACTCTTTGTCGCTTATACATATTCACAGCATCCTAAATACTGCAGGATTTTAACCTGGCGGGAAATGCATTCGCGGCCGATTCATCAGCAGATCAGCTTTCTCCAGAAACTGATACCTATGCTATGCCATGACACTTTTTAAAACGACTTATAAACCCCTTGCTGGCTTGGAATGATTCATCCCCCGTTAAATTTCCAAATTTTGTCACTTGGGCTTGAAGAATTGGCCCACTTAGCGGGATTCCTTTCAGCCTTTCCTGCACAAATATCTCTCTCTAGCGTGACAATGACTAAGCGTGCGTGATCTGTCTTTACCAATATCGGTGATCAAAAGGAAAAGGAAATGCCAGTCGGCCTACAACACGTTTCTCCTCCGCACTTCCTGTTGATTTGTATGTCATCGAGTTAGTGAGCAAATTTGCAGCGCTACATAGCAAGTTCTTTTAGGGTACGGCTATACCACCCTGAACACACCTGATCCCGTCTGATCTTGGAAGCTAAGCAGGGTCGGGCCTGGCTAGTACTTGGATAGGAGACCTCGTGGGAATAGTAGGTGCTGTAGGCTTAACACCTGGCAGTAGGTATAAAATGCCTCCAACGACAGATGGATCGGTTGGAGTATACCCCAGTCGTATCGCTGGTTGTGTCCAGTCTCCCAGCGGACCCTACCATAGTGCGGGAATAACGCTAAGAAAAACAACAACATAGCAAGTTCCTTTACCGCATGTTAATGAGTCTCGCATGTTAAATAGGAAGCACTGGGAGGCATGGCGCTACCGCGCGTTAAGCGGAGTCGAGCATAAACGGGTCTGTACTGTATGTTCCCTTAATTGGAATTTGGCACATGCCTTGGCTCACACTTGACTGGGGCCTTCCTCCAAAGAGGAGAACTAAAGAAATTAGTCCATTTTCTTGACGTTCTCAGAAAAAATTAATGTTTAGCTACTAAAATTACACGAAAGGATCAACATAGTTAAATTAAGCTTAACACTAATTGCTGTTGGCAAAGTAGTCAATTTGATCTTAGTTACCTGTCTTGCACAACTTTAACTCAAGTCACCGATATAATGACCACACTGTATTAGTTAAAAAGGGGTCATCAGACAGCACAAGCTGATAAATCCTTGAGTTATGAATATCTGTAATAAAAGCAACAAAAAGTCTTGTAGCACCTTATACACCAACAGATCTTAGGGATCATGAGCTTTCGTGGGCGAAGACCCACTTCATCGGATGAATGTACTGTAATGAAACAATCACAAGCTAAGATCTAACGAAGTTAATTTGGTCTTAAGAGGGTCTATATCAGGGGCAGGCAACCGACTGCATGTGTGCTGAAGGTGACACGCAAACTGATTTTCGGTGGCACTCTCACTGTCAGGGTCCTGACCCATGTTACTGAGTTTTACATGCAAAAGATTGAAAAAATTCAAAGTTTCACTTCCAGTGGGAAACATAAATTGGGCCCCTTGCATATATGTGGTGTTCTGAATTGCTGTTTATATTAACTTTAATCTTTTAATATATATGTACAATGTGGCAAGTTACTGTAACTGTGGGAACCAGAACTTTGAATTTCCTGACGTTAGTGCATGGACAGTCTCAACCGCAGCACTTCATTATTTCTCCCCCCCCCCCACTCTATTTGTTTCCTGATTTAAACACATTTGTTAGGTACTTTAAGTCATTCAGTAGCAGACTTAATGTATAATTAATCTGAGGCACTACAGTCATGTCAGCAGATTTAAACCTCCTCCACTAGGAGAGGATGAGGGTTGGAATCTAATCACATTAACCTGCTGAATGTTCCGTTCTCCATACCCGTAACATACCTCATGATTTCTTGACTTATCTGCAATCCACATTTTTTTAAAATATCATTTAGTTTCCTCTAAAACCAAAGATCAGGATTATGGAGAGAACATTTAGGCTCTGGTACAACTTTTTTTTTTTTTTGCCAAATTAAGTGGAACACTGAGTAAGAGTCTTCAGTGAATGATGTTCCCATCCCACAACACTGATACTATAGTGATTAGCACTACGGAAATGCCAAGAAAACACACGTTAGTCAAGCTTCCATGGACAAATCATCTTTTTTGCCAGATGAAAAAGACACCAAGTCCAAGTAATTATGTTACATAATTGAGAATTCATCCATATAACAGATTCTAAAAGCAGGGTCTTCTAATGTTGTATGAAACCCCTTAGGTACAAAAGAGTTCTCAGGCTTCCCCAAATGGAAATGTTCAGAAATGAAGGGAAGGAGACAAATGGGCTTCTAAGGAAAATATTTGGAAAAGCTGATGTATTTGGTAAGTATGCTTTACGTGCAGCTAATGTCTCTCTAGTTGGACTCTCCAAACAGATTCCTCAATTCTATATTTCATAATCAATGCTGAGTTCTGCTTTTGCCAAGTCGAAAGCGAATATAAACACACATTATCTACACTCTCTCATTTGCTTTCAGCCTCTCCGAGAAAAGGCTAGTCACAGACTAAGGCCAGAAGGGACCATTATGATAATCTGATCCCTATAACAACAAGTTATAGAACTTCACCCAGTAATTCTTGCATAGAGCCCGTACCTTCTGTTGCAGTGATGCACATCTGTCTAAAAGATATGCTAGTCTCTAGGAATCTCGAACCACCCCAGGTTAGTCCTTAATAATAACCCATAAAAAGGCTTCAGGAATCTAATGGTTATGCCAGTTTTATCTAGCAGATCTCATAGATCACTCAGGACAGAGAGACATTGCTAGTTAGGAAAGCCTTCAGTCCTATCCAAGCAGTCACGCTTGTTCACACCCCTGACAGGCCCCGTCCCGGGACTCCCACGCCCATCCAACTGCTCCCTGTCCGCCCCGACCCACATCCACACCCCTGCCCCAACTGCCCCCTGGAAGCCCACCTCCTCGCTCCCCCTCCCCTGACTTCCCTCCCCCTAAATCTCGACCCCATTCAACGACCCCCTGCTACCTGTCACCTGACTGCCCCCCACAACCCCTTTCCTCTTCTCCAATTCCACCTCCCCCCAACTTGCCACAGCAAGTCACCCCACTGCAACACTCCCCGGCAGGAGCAATGGGCTGGAGTGCTAGTGGCTTGGCTGCGGGGGAGGGAGGACAGTGGGGGAGGGGCTGAGGCTCACCCCCAGGCCAGGAGCTCAGGCGGGCTGGACCGGATGGACCTGTGGACCAGATATGGCCTGCGGGCCATAGTTTGCCCACTCCTGAACGAAACGGTTGTGTTCCATTCGGGTGAGAATGGAAGGCTTTTAGGAGCAGAGATATTTCTGCCCTTCTGGGACATTTGCCTATGCAACTTCCCTGATTTGAATTCACAACTGCAGCAGCTGCATGTACAAATCAAGAACGTCATAATGTCTGAGTGATTTGACACTGGACCGGATATAGATGTGGGAATTCACACCTCTTAAAGTCATTTCAAACTAAGAGAGTTATACATCAGTTCACTTTCATTAGATTTTCTACTCAAGGACTTCAAACTTGCATTTTGCAGATTCTGAACCTGTCATGGACCCAAACATTTACATCAAGCAGATAGCCTGATGGCTGGATGCTAAGAGTATGCCACTCCTGTCACAAAACCCTGGGAAAAGATTCCCCTCCAGCATGCCTGATGAAGTTAGAGTGCCACATGTGGAGGACAGATATCATTATCAGATTAAACAGAATCCTTTCAGACCTAATTCCATTTAGCAGCACTACAACAGAGATACACAGAAGGCCTATAGTAAGTTGCACTTTGCCCATTTTCAAGTTACCCTATATAATGGTACACAACACACAATTTTACCTGAGAATCCCGTTAAAGTTTTATTAAGAATCAGTGTATACTGTGCTCCTTGCTATGTCCCTTGCACTACTACTACCAGCACACTGGTGAGGGAAGGTTATATTTCCATTGTCCCACCACCAGGACCCCCCCACAAAGAGCCATATACCAAACATCCCTTCAGGGAGAAGGCCAAGAAAGGGTTTTGGTGCTCTGAAGGCAGCTGCTTGACATTCATAAGTCCCCAACACAGCATATGTAGGCTGGGATGACAGGATAGGTACCTACTCCCAAAGGCTAGAGTGACTCAGTCAGCTGGGAGCCCATCCCATCACTGAGGCTAACATGGAGAATGAAGTCTCCCCATGAGGGAATGGCTAGGAATTGCCAGGTAAAGACAGACCCATTGCATATGAGGGGGTGGGGGCTCCCTGCTACTAGCAGTAACCTCGCCTACCCAAATGTGGCTCTGGAGATAGGAGCCTCGCTCCCAAGAAAGGGGACAACACTGGGCATAGGTTGTGGGGGAAGCGGTCCCCAGGGAGGGGGACACTGCACTGCCCCCCCCCCCCGTTTGCACAGCCAGGCTCAAGGAGCTGGAAGCCGCCCCCAAAGCGGGGAGCATCACAAATGTCCCCCCGTGTACCACAGCTGGGCTGGGGGGGGCACCGCACAGACCCCCCCCGTGTACCACATCTAGGTGGGGGGCACCGCACAGCCCCCCCAGTTCCACATCTAGGTGGGGGGGCACCGCACAGCCCCCTCCCCCAGTTCCACAGCCGGGCCGGTGAGAAGCAGCCGCCCCCCGCCCCCCGCTGGGGGGAGCGCGGCGGGACACGGCCCAGGCCCTGCCCCCTCCAGGCGCGTCCCGCTTGCGCCGCGAGCGGGAGCTGCCCGGCCCCTGCCCGTCTCGGCAGCGCGGTCCCAGCGTGAGCACGGCCCGGCTCCCCCCGACTTACCGGGGCCGCGGGGCGCGCGGGGGGCCGGGACACCGGGACGAGGGGGGCCGCTTCCCCCGGGCTCCTCCTGCCGGGCCGCTACTGCCTGCGCACCGGAAGCTCCGGCGTCCTGCAAGACGTCATTTCCGCCGGCGCGAGGGGGAGGGGGGCAGAGATCCGGAGGAGGGAACGTGACCGCGGCGGAGCCAGGGCACGGTCCGAACCATTCGGGAGCCTGGGCTGAACCACTGCGGGGCGCGGGGGACGCTCGCCTCCCTGCCGGCCACATGGCGCCCCCGGGGGACACGTGCCGCTGGGGCGCGGTGCGGAGCCAGCCCGGCGGGTCCGGGCCCCAGGCTTGTCCCGCCCCGGAGAGGGTCCCGAGCCCCGGCCCCCTGCTGCCATCGCCCGCCTGGGGGCAGTTCTAGGGGATCCGCCCGCCGGAGAACACCGGCCTCGGCAGCCCGCATCCATTCGGGTGGGCAGTGGAGCGGGCCCCACGCGCGACTGTGCAATCCCCGGGGGGGTCCCCCGTGACCCCTGGTGAGTCTTGTTTGCCGCTCGCGATTGGGCAGCGCCAGCTTCCAGGCATCGGAGCCCATCGGCATATGCTCGATTGAAGAGCCCCCCATCAAAGTCACCACATCAGGACTCCCAGACCGAGTCCTTGGCCTGTTCTCCAATCTAACCCTTCTCCGCACTCTCCAGTCCGTCAACATCCCATCTCATTGTGGACATCAGAACTGGACCCAGTATTCTAGTAGGAGTCACAAAAGTGCCAAATATAGAGGAGATCTAACCTCCCTGCTCCCACTCCAGATTCCCATTTATACATCCAAGGATTGCATTCGCTGTTTTGGAACTGCATTGCACTAGTTCACTTTCACATCATTAAAACAAGGAAGACTTTGTAGCACCTTAGAGACTAACCAGTTTATTTCAGCATAAGCTTTCATGGGCTCGTTTTATTGATGGATACAGACTAACAGGGCTGCTAATCTTAAACCTTTCACATGATTATCCATCAAGATCCCCAGATGTTTTTCAGAGACACTGTTTCCCAGGATGGAGTCCCCCAGTCCATAAGTATGGCCAATATTTGGTGTTCTTAGATATGTTTGCTTAGTCAAAATAACACAATTATTAGTTGCTTATACCCATTTTACCAAGCAATGCAATGACTGTCCTCTTCATTATTTATCAAATTTTTGTCATCTGCAAACTTTATGATGATAATTTTATATTTCCCTCCATGTCATTAACAAGTGTTTAATACATAGGACCAAAAACTTGTTCTTTGTGGGACCCCATTAGAAACACACCTACTTGATGATGATTCCTCACTTACCATTACATTTTGACACCTATCAGTTAGCCAGTTTTTAATGTAATTCATGTGTGCCATGTCAATTTTATGTCCTACTTTTTAATCAAAATGTTTTGCGGCACCTTGTCAAATGCCTTCCAGAAGTGGAAGTATATTACATCAACGCTCTTATCTTTATCCACCAAACTTGTAATTATAGTTTAAAGAAAAGTTAGTTTGACAGGATGTTTTCCATAAACCCATGTTGATTGCCATTAATTCTATTACCTGCCCTCCTTTAAGTCTTTATTAATCCAATCCTGTATTAGCTGTTTCATTATTTTGCCTGTGAGCAATGCCAGGCTGACAGAACTATAATTACCCTGCTCGTCCCATTGACTCTTTTGATAAATTGGCACAACAGTAGCTTTCTTTCTTTCTGTTCTCTGAAACTTTCCTATTGTTCCAAATATATTGAAAATCAACATTAATTGTATAACAAGCTCATCAGCCAGCTTTTTCAAAACTTTTGGATGTAAGTTATCTAAACCTGCAGAGTTAAACATGTCTAATTTTAACAGCTTCCGTTAACATCCTCCTGAGTCGTTATTGCAATGGAGTTTCATTGTCACTGTATTATATGATCATATAATCTTTTTTTTCCTAAATACAAAGGAAATATTTATTTAACATTTCTGCTTTTTCTGCATTATTACTGACAATTTTACTATTTCCATTTAGTAATGGACCAGTTCCATTGTTAGGATTCTTTTTGTTCCTAAAACACTTTAAAAATGCCTTCTTATTGTCTTCAACTTTTCTGCTATATGTTTCTTTTAGGTATGTTCTTTTGCTTCCCTTATCAATTTTCTACAATTACTATTTTCTGATTTTTATTTATTGCTATCAAATTCCCCTCTCTTCCATTGCATTGATGTGGCTTTGTTCTCTCCTTACATAGATTGCATAAGGTTATAATTAATCTTCCTTTTCACTGATGGCTTTCACTTCCTTAGTCCTTCTGTGCTCAGGCTTAAGATGTTAGGGTATGTCTTCACTACAGCAGAAGGTCGATTTCCTTGCAGTCGATTTTTTAAAGCAGACTGTATAGAGTCGATTTTGTGTGTCCCCACAAAGCACAGCAAGTCGGCAGTGTCTGTCCGCACAACTGTGGCAAGCGTCGACATAGCAAGTGGTACACTGTGGTTAGCTATCCCACAGTTCCCGGAGTCCCCAGCAGGCACCATTTCGAGTGCTGCACTATGGGTAGGCATTTCATAATTTCGCGCCCTTTTTTCACGCCGCCGACACCATTTTGAGCGGTGCACTGTGGGTAGGCATCCCATTATTCGCGCCCTTTCTCCGCGCTGCATAGCGCTGCAAGCATGGAGCCCGCTGATTCCACCGCTGCAGTACTGGCTGTTGTGAAGACCTCGCGCATTTGTTGTGGACTTTATGCTGCATCGTCTGCAGAGGAAGGTGATCCGGAGACAACTGCGCTTTCTGGAACCTGACGACAGTGATGAGGAGATGGACCTGGATGTGCACAGCAGTGACATGGACCCTGACGTTTTTTGAAGTAGGGAGACCGGCAATCTGGCAAATTTGGTGGCAATGGGGCAGGCTCATGCCATCGAACGCCGATTCTGGGCCAGGGAAACAAGCACTGACTGGGGGGAATCGCATAGTGCTGCGGGTGTGGGATGACTCCCAGTGGCTCAGAAACATTTGCATGCGTAAGGGCACGTTCATGGAACTTCGTGACTTGCTTTCCCCGGCCCTCCAGCGCAAGAATACCAGAATGAGAGCAGCCCTCACAGTTCAGAAGCGAGTGGCGATAGCCCTCTGGAAGCTTGCAATGCCAGACAGCTACCGGTCAGTCGTGAATCAGTTTGGGGTAGGTAAATCTACAGTGGGGTCTGCTGTGATGCAAGTAAGCAGGGCAATTGTCGAGCAGCTGCTACCCAGGGTTATAAACCTTGGAAACCTGCAAGCTACAATAGATGGCTTTGCCGCGATGGGATTCCCTAACTGTGGTGGGGATATAGATGGGACTCATATCCCTATCCTGGCACCGGACTACGAGGCCGCCGAGTACAGAAACTGGAAGGGCTATTATTCTGTGGTCATGCAAGCACTGGTTGACCACAAGGGACGTTTCACCGACTTGTACATGGGATGGCCGGGAAAGGTTCATGACGCTCGTGTTTTCAGGAACTCTAGGATATTTAGACAGCTGCAGCAAGAGATTTTCTTCCCCGACCAGAAAATTTCTGTGTGGGGGGGGTGGAAATGCTGATCGTTATCCTTGGGGACCCAGCCTACCCCTTAATGCCCTGGCTTATGAAGCCCTACACAGGAGCCCTGGACAGGGGTTAGGAGCTGTTCAACTATAGGCTGAGCAAGTGCAGAATGGCAGTAGAGTGTGCATTTGGCCGCCTCAAGGGGAGATGGCGTTCATTACTCATTCGCTCAGACATCAGCGACAGAAATATCCCCATTGTTATTGCTGCTTGCTCTGTGCTCCACAATCTCTGTGAGAGCAAGGGGGAGACATTTATGGCGGGGTGGGAGGCAGAGGCAAATTTCCTGTCCGCTGCTTACCAGCAGCCAAACTGCAGGGAAAGTAGAAGAGCGCACCAGGAGGCCCTGCGCCTCAGAGACGCCTTGAAAATCAGTTTCATGAGTGCCCAAGATGGCGTTTGAAAACCCACTCCCTTGCTCTGCTCAGCCCTAAGCCTGCCGTCCTTGCACCCTCTTTCCCTCCCCCCTCCCGACGCTTTCAGAGGAAATAAATTCACTGTTTTAAAAATCATGGTTTCTTTATTGCTTCATCACAAATAAAAATACAGGGGATCACTGGCAAGGTAGCCCAGAAGGGGTGGGTGAGGAGGGAAACCAGCAGTCGCAGTGGGGGGGGGGGGGCAAGACACAGCAGCTTTTATAAGTTTTTAGAGAAACTCATCCTGTTGCTGCTTGTGCTGGCTTGTGGTGTAGAGTGGGTCGGTCCCTGGAGCTCCCCCCTGGGTTCTCACCCCGCGTCTGGGTGGGGAAGCTTTGGGACTTGGGGGCGGAGGAGAGGTGCTTAGACAGAGGCTGTAGAGGCGATCTTTGGTCCTGCTGAAGCTCCACCAGACACCGGAGCATGTCACTTTGGTTCTCCATTATCTGGAGCATCACATCCATCCGTCTTTCTTCACGCTCCTGCTGCCTTTCTTCGCGCTCCATCCACCGTTCTGCTGCAGCTCTTGACTCTTGCCTTGACTATAGCAATCTTTCCCTCCATTCACTCTGCCAAGCGGCCTCAGCGTGAGAGTTCTGGAGTAGTTCATTAAACATGTCATCACGCGTTTTCTTTTTACGCTTTCGTATCTGCAATAGACGGCATGAGGGGCAGGACGGGGGATTCTGAGATAAATGTGCAGCTGTTGTGGGCAAAGAAAGAAAGGTACAAGGTTATGAGACAGATACATTCTTGCATCACAATGGGAGTACTATTTAACAGTGAACCACAGTATTCACAGGCTTGATATGATTTCTGTACAAGGTCATATTCCGCACCTAAAAGTGACTGGATGGCTCACACAAAAGTCACAGAAGCATCTCACCCACATGAGACAGCCTCAACACAACACGGCTACTGAAATCACCATGCAGCCTGCTATGGTAAGCTAAGCCATACTCTTTACAGCAGCGCTCGGATATTCCGGACTAACCCCACCCCCTTTCCCCCCACCACGTGGATCCCTTCTCCCCCCACCGTGTGGCTCCCAGTGAACTGCGAACTGCAAAACAAAACCAAAGATCTCTCGCTACGGGCTGGCTGGGGAAGCAGCCGCAAGCAGGCAAACTAAAAATCCCTGCCTGCTCTCACTACGGACTGGCTGCGGGGAGGAGGGGTTGGTGCATTGGGTCTTCTGTGGAAGCAGCCGCGAGCAGACAAACTAAAAATCCCTGCCTGCTCTCGCTATGGGATGGGAAAGATTACTTTACAGCTGGGAACATCTGTCTCCCTACTAATTGCAGTCCGTATTTCAAACAGGCAACCATGAATGACATCACTCTCTTTAGAATTTCTCAGAGAGATAGAGAACGCATGTTGCTAGAATGTTTACAAAGTGTTGGTCCATTTGCCGCGATGCTGTGCTACTCAATGATACCAGACTATTTACTAATTTCATGGCGTGGGATGGTTTCCTATCACAGGGGACCAGATAAGGCGGCTCTCCCCAGAAACCTGTTGCGGAAGGTTCATCGCTACCTCCTCGAAAATTTCATAGAAATGTCCATAGAAGATTTCCGCTCAATACCAGAGTAAATTGACAAACTGTTTCAGTAAAAAGGGACCAGCAATGAATGCATGCCAAGTCCTTAGGGCAAGTTAATCATTAATAAACTAGTGTAAAAGCCCGTGTACACGGGCCAATAGTAACGGCTCGCGCCCCTCCCCACTCGCTCAGCTCTCTCCCCCTCTCCCCCCAATGCCCCCCCACTCGCTCAGCTCTCTGCCCCTCCTGGCTCTCTGCCCCCTCCCCCCCCCCGTTCGGCTCTCTGCCTCCTTCCCCCTCCCCCCCCGCTCGGCTCTCCGCCTCCTCCCCCCCTCGCTCGGCTCTCTGCCTCCTCCCCCCTCCCCCTCGCTCAGCTCTCTGCCTCCTCCCCCCCTCGCTCGGCTCTCTGCCTCCTCCCCCCCTCGCTCAGCTCTCTGCCTCCTCCCCCCCTCGCTCGGCTCTCTGCCTCCTCCCTCCTCCCCCTCGCTCGGCTCTCTGCCTCCTCCCCCCTCCCCCTCGCTCGGCTCTCTGCCTCCTCCCCCCCTCGCTCGGCTCTCTGCCTCCTCCCCCTCGCTCGGCTCTCTGCTGGGCACAGCTGGCCATGCCCGGGCGCCTCCGCCCCGCTGGCCCAGCGCCCCCTTCCCGCGCCCCGCCCGGCCAGAGCCCCCTGCCCGCGCCTCCTGCACCCAGCCACCCTCCTGCCCGAGCCCCTGATCCAGACCCTGCTTCCCTCTCGGCAGTGCACGCGCAGCGGCCATGTTGTTCTGCTGAACTACACCTCCCAGCATGCCGTTCGTCTGGGCCGTCTCTACTGCGCATGACGGCTTCACACACACTTCTCTAGTCTTTTATTATATAGGATGCTTCCTTTAAAAATAATGAGTCATCTAATCCCTTAAAAAAGCACACTCACCAGACCTCCCTTCGCCGGTTGGGGTAGCAGCAGCTTGGGATGGCTGTGAAGGTACTGGCTCCAGGGTGATAAACAGCTCCTGGCTGTCTGCTAACAGGGTTTCTCCACTTGCCTCCTGCTGCTCCGTGATATTTCCGTCCTCATCACCTTCATCATCATCATCTGAATCCTCCTCAGGCCTGATGATTATCCCATGGGTGGAGTCCATGCAGACCGGTGCGATGGTGGTGAGGGCGCCGCCCATTATCTGATTCAGTTCACTGTAGAGCCGGCATGTCTGCGGCGGGGCCCCCGAGCGTCCGTTTGCCTCCTTGGCTTTCTGGAACGCTTGCCTCAGCTCCTTAATTTTTACGCGGCACTGTTGGGCGTCCCTGTTGTGGCCTCTTTCCAGCATGGCCTTGGAGACTCGGGCAAACGTGTTGGCATTCCGTTTGTTGTTACGGAGTTCCAACATCACGGATTCCTCTCCCCAGATAGCGTTCAGATCCAACACCTCACGATTGGACCATGCTGGAGCTCTTCGCCTCTGGCTGGTCTCCTGTACTGCTGAGCTCTGCATGGCGTCTTGTGATGCTGAGGTCTGCATGGCTGCTTATCTCTGAATGGCGACTGAACTGTGCAGGTGAGCTCGCCACGCTGACCAAACAGGAAATGCAATTCAAATGTTCCCGGGTCTTTTCCTGTCTACCTGGCCAGAGCAGCGAGTTGAGAGTGCTGTCCAGAGCGGTCACAGTGGAGCAGTAAGGCTATCCAGAGCAGTCAGAATGGAGCATTGTGGGACAGCCTCTGGAGGCCAATAACGTCCCATGCATCCTCACTAGTCCACAATTGACCCAGAGAGGTCGATTTCAGCGCTACTCCTCTCGTTAGGGAGGAGTACAGAAATCAATTTTGAGGGTCCTTTAAATCGACACAAATGGCATCCGTGTGAGGACGGGTACAGGTTTATGTTGAATTAACGTCGCTAAAGTCGACATTAAGCCGTAGTGGGGACCAGCCCTCAGAAGATGATCAAGAGAGAGGCTACAGTGCCCTCATATTTTCCAACTTTGTCCCTGATGAGACTTATTCATGTTCATGGACAATCAAACTGCAGCACTGATCAGAAATGCTTTTTCCCAGCTTTTGACTTTTCCCTTTTTTCTCAGGTACAGACTTCACCTCAGGGAGCTATGCTTTTGATCTATAACATAGATAATAATCGTAAGCAGGAATCAAACCTGGGATATTCAGCACCAAAAAGGAGTGTTTGAATGGGAGCTTACCAGCTGAATTAGAGGAGTGTTCGCTATCAGTACGTGGCAGGGTCTTATTCTTGCTAGGGTCGGCTGCTAGAGTGAGACAAGATCCCACACTAGGCCAGTGAATCACACTGTTATCACTTCTAGACTGAATTGTGATTACTTTGGGCTAATTCTGAAGACAATTTGGAAACTACAATCAGCAACTGCCTTCCAGCTAAGTAGGACAGTCTCTAAGGTAAGCACATCACACCCATCCACTGTACTTTATCTTGTCATATCCAATAGTGGGATATCTTCGTAGAAAGAACAGCTTTTGGTTTGCACTCCATCACTGCAGTTGCATTCTATAAAGATACGCAAGCTAATGGAGTCCAGATTTGTACATGCAAGTACAGGGGGAAAGCTACTCCCACTGGAGGGACTTCAGCTGGGAATCCACAACTGCTGGAAACCAGACTGAGTCCAAGACCTGCCATCTTTAAAGTGTAATGCAAGATTCACCTCTTTCAGCAAGCCTTCTCCTACAGTTGTTTTTGCTGCAGTCCCTTGTGGGCTTTCTGATACCACGCACCGTTACCCGAGAATAACATAAAAGAATTGCAGCTAAATACTGCACAGATGTTGGGTCATTATTCCTTATACCCCTTACTAAGATATTAATTTGGGAGCAAAGGGACTCTGGATCACCTCCTGGCATTGCCATGCGAGAATGGTGGGTTCAGCGTGACCTTCTGATTGCCTTCATGGGATGAGGGCAACTAGGCAGCCTGGGCAGGCCAGGTAGTGACTCAACATCTGCATCAGGGCCTTTTGGATTGATTAGAGACTATCACAGTCTCTGAAGAATTTTATTTTTTCAACTTGGCCTTGTCTACATTTGGAACTTTATTACAGTACAACCTCAAAGATATGAACACCAAAATTACAAACTGACTGGTCAACAGAGCAGCATGTGAAATTGGAAATAATGATTCAGGCAGCAATGGAGACCAAAAAAAAAAAAAAGCAAATACTGTACTGTGTCTGTATTGCATCTTAAAGGTAGGCACATCTGGGCTGCCTGTCACCACCCCTACCCCCACACACTGGGCAGCCACTTGCAACTAGGAGTTGAAAATGCTGAGATTCTCAGGCAAAGCCGTGAGCAGAAACAGTATTGGTGTCTGCACTGCTTTCCTGTAAGCCATGGGTGCTGTTTTCACACCCAACCCTCTCCCGGGCTGGGGTGGTGGTGACGGCGGTGCTGTTTTCACACACACACGTGCGGGGGGGGGGGGGGGGACGACACTGTTTTATCACCATCACCACCCACCCCTCGGTGGAGAGGAGGGACAAGCTAGTCCAGAAAGAAGCTGCCTGCAAGGATGCTGCCTCTGGAACCTGGCTCAGAGTGTGAATTGCTGGAGCCGGAGCTTTGTTTTGTTCAGAGTTATGGCAGCCTCCATTCTGGAGGTGTCTGTAACACAGAGGTTGTTGTGCCCATTTTCCAGCAACGATTCAGCTACACTTTACTTTCAAGGGCGTAAGTGCTGGTGTAGACAGGGCTCAGCTGCTTTAATTACGGTGTCTGGAAAAGCCAGTGCTAAGAACACTTCAGCCTGGTCTATGGCGGTGGTTGCATCACTGCTCAGAACCAGAAACAAATTCTCCTCCCTGGGGGCAAGAGGCACAATGGGATCAGCTCTCCACAGAAGAGGGGTTTCCTCAAACTCGATCAGGAAACTGGAATAGCAGCGAGGCCAAACCCTACTGAGACCCCCCTCCCCGCACCCCCGCTGGGGAGTCACATGTCCCAGCACGGACACTCCCCAGCATAGGGGAGACCCCTGAGCACAGCCTGGCAGTTCGGCCCCAGGCCTGCTCCCGGTATTAGCCGGGGGGAGACCCGGGCCTTGCAGCTGACGGATGGCTCCAGCCGGCCGCCTGGGGCCCGGGAAGGGACCGCGCCACCCCCCCTTACTACCCGGCGGAGCGAAGCTCGGGGCAGCCCCAGCACCCGCGGGGCCCCTGTGAAGCGGTTCCCGGGGGAGCCAGGCGAGCCCCGGGCTGCCTCCCGCAAGGCCCCGACCCGCGCCGTGCGGCGGGGTTCACACGAGCTGGCACCACGGGGCGGATCCGGTTCCCCGGGCAGGACCGGGAGCGGGGAAGCCGCCCGCCCGCCGCGGGCTCCGGTTCTGCCTGGCCGGGCTCTCTGGGCCTCAGTCCCCGCATGGGACGGGGCGCGGCCCCGCAGCGCTGGGGGGTCGGCCCGGGGCTATGGCGCGGGGCCCCGACGGGAAGCGGGAACAGAGCGCATGCGCCTCATGCCTCAAAGAGGCCGGCAGGCCAGTCCTCCAGTGTCCCAGCATGCCCCGCGTTCCCGTCCCTCCTCTCCCCCCGTGTCCCGCCATGCTTTGCGGCGCGGGACTGGGGTAAAGGTCAGTGCGAGGCTGCCACGGACGGGCGCCGCGGGGCTCAGCGCCGAGCACCGCCGCCGCCATGGCGAGCCAGCCGCAGCCCATCAGCCCCGTGAAGAACTTCTTCGCCGGCGGCTTCGGCGGCGTCTGCCTCGTGTTCGTGGGGCACCCGCTGGACACCATCAAGGTGAGGGAGCCGGGGCCCGCTCCGGGAGGGGAAGGAAGGACTACAGCTCCCGGCCCGCCCCGCGCCCGGGGGCCGGCCGGGGACTACAGCTCCCGGCCCGCCCCGCGCCCGGGGGCCGGGCGAGGACTACAGCTCCCGGCCCGCCCCGCGCCCGGGGGCCGGCCGGGGACTACAGCTCCCGGCCCGCCCCGCGCCCGGGGGCCGGCCGGGGACTACAGCTCCCGGCCCGCCCCGCGCCCGGGGGCCGGCCGGGGACTACAGCTCCCGGCCCGCCCCGCGCCCGGGGGCCCGGCCGGGGACTACAGCTCCCGGCCCGCCCCGCGCCCGGGGGCCCGGGCGGGGACTACAGCTCCCGGCCCGCCCCGCGCCCGGGGGCCCGGGCGGGGACTACAGCTCCCGGCCCGCCCCGCGCCCGGGGGCCCGGGCGGGGACTACAGCTCCCGGCCCGCCCCGCGCCCGGGGGCCCGGGCGGGGACTACAGCTCCCGGCCCGCCCCGCGCCCGGGGGCCCGGGCGGGGACTACAGCTCCCGGCCCGCCCCGCGCCCGGGGGCCCGGGCGGGGACTACAGCTCCCGGCCCGCCCCGCGCCCGGGGGCCCGGGCGGGGACTACAGCTCCCGGCCCGCCCCGCGCCCGGGGGCCCGGGCGGGGACTACAGCTCCCGGCCCGCCCCGCGCCCGGGGGCCCGGGCGGGGACTACAGCTCCCGGCCCGCCCCGCGCCCGGGGGCCCGGGCGGGGACTACAGCTCCCGGCCCGCCCCGCGCCCGGGGGCCCGGGCGGGGACTACAGCTCCCGGCCCGCCCCGCGCCCGGGGGCCCGGGCGGGGACTACAGCTCCCGGCCCGCCCCGCGCCCGGGGGCCCGGGCGGGGACTACAGCTCCCGGCCCGCCCCGCGCCCGGGGGCCCGGGCGGGGACTACAGCTCCCGGCCCGCCCCGCGCCCGGGGGCCCGGGCGGGGACTACAGCTCCCGGCCCGCCCCGCGCCCGGGGGCCCGGGCGGGGACTACAGCTCCCGGCCCGCCCCGCGCCCGGGGGCCCGGGCGGGGACTACAGCTCCCGGCCCGCCCCGCGCCCGGGGGCCCGGGCGGGGACTACAGCTCCCGGCCCGCCCCGCGCCCGGGGGCCCGGGCGGGGACTACAGCTCCCGGCCCGCCCCGCGCCCGGGGGCCCGGGCGGGGACTACAGCTCCCGGCCCGCCCCGCGCCCGGGGGCCCGGGCGGGGACTACAGCTCCCGGCCCGCCCCGCGCCCGGGGGCCCGGGCGGGGACTACAGCTCCCGGCCCGCCCCGCGCCCGGGGGCCCGGGCGGGGACTACAGCTCCCGGCCCGCCCCGCGCCCGGGGGCCCGGGCGGGGACTACAGCTCCCGGCCCGCCCCGCGCCCGGGGGCCCGGGCGGGGACTACAGCTCCCGGCCCGCCCCGCGCCCGGGGGCCCGGGCGGGGACTACAGCTCCCGGCCCGCCCCGCGCCCGGGGGCCCGGGCGGGGACTACAGCTCCCGGCCCGCCCCGCGCCCGGGGGCCCGGGCGGGGACTACAGCTCCCGGCCCGCCCCGCGCCCGGGGGCCCGGGCGGGGACTACAGCTCCCGGCCCGCCCCGCGCCCGGGGGCCCGGGCGGGGACTACAGCTCCCGGCCCGCCCCGCGCCCGGGGGCCCGGGCGGGGACTACAGCTCCCGGCCCGCCCCGCGCCCGGGGGCCCGGGCGGGGACTACAGCTCCCGGCCCGCCCCGCGCCCGGGGGCCCGGGCGGGGACTACAGCGTCCGGGGGCCCGGGCGGGGACTACAGCTCCCGGCCCGCCCCGCGCCCGGGGGGCCGGGCGGGGACTACAGCGCCCGGGGGCCCGGGCGGGGACTACAGCTCCCGGCCCGCCCCGCGCCCGGGGGCCCGGGCGGGGACTACAGCTCCCGGCCCGCCCCGCTTTGCGGGAGGAAGAAGGGTTGTAGTTAGTCCAATATAGGGAGACCAGATGTCCCGGTTTGATAGGGACAGTCCTGATTTTGGGGTCTTTTTTATATAGGCTCCTATTATCCCCCACACACTTCCTGTTCCGATTTTTCACGTTTGCTGTCTGGTCACCCTAGTCCGATCATATAGAGTCTCTCACCTGCCGTCTCTGGGGGATAGTTTCTAGTTTTGGCATAGAGCCTCTGACCCGCCTGACGGCCCCTCTGGGCAGTGGGCTCTAGACCGACTCAAAGCGGGCTGGCAAAGGTGCTAAAAGTCACCGTGCGCCTGGGGTAGAACTGACACTAGGGAATTCACAAGACCAGAAAACCAGTTTTGAGACCATCAAGCCATGAGGGGAGCGTGAGGGGTTGGATCACAGAACCCCCCTTGGGGCTGCCAACTGATGTGCCAAGAGTACTTCTGCCCCTGCTTTCCTGCCCTGCCAGCTTGGGAGTCCAGAACAGCGGTTCTCAAACTTCGTGAGACCGCGACCTCTTTTCCAGCTCCGTCTGCGCAGTGCGACCCCTCCAGTCCCCGCCGCAGGCGGGCTGCGTGCCGGCCCCCCGGCCCCACCGTGAGTTGCGGTGGCAGGAGCTCGCAAACACCCCCCCCGGGGAGCGCTCGGCGACCCCCAGTTTGAGAAACCCGGGTCTAGAACCTGCCTGATTTGAGTCAGACCTGCTAGCCTGCTGCAAACCCAGCCCCAGGTCTGAACCATGTAGGCTCAATTGAAAATGGGTTAAGAAGTGTTTGCTCAACTCCCAAAGGGGTCCAAACCTCAAATAAATTTGTTACACAGCTGTGTGCGTGTCCCCCTCCCCATGCCTGGGAGTGATACATACTCTAGGTTAGTTAATAAGTAAAAAGTGATTTTATTAAATACAGAAAGTAGGTTTTAAGTGGTTCCAAGTAGTAACAGACAGAACAAAGTAAATTACCAAGTAAAATAAAGTACAGCACAGAAGTCTATATCTAATACAGTAATAAACTGAATACTGATAAAATCTCAAACTCGGAGATGTTTCAATAAGTTTGTTTCACAGGCTGGATGCCTTCCTAGTCTGGGCACAATTCTTTCCCCTGGTACAGCCCTTGTTCCAACTTGGGAGGTAGCTAGAGGATTTCTCATAACTGTAGCCCCTTTGTTCTGTTCTACCCCCTTAGATGGCTTTGGCACAAAGCAGGGATCTTTTGTGTCTCTGGGTCTTTTCCCTCCCCTCCCCCTTCTAAATGGAAAAGTTTAAGATGGATTTCCTGTGGGACCCCCAAGCCTTCATTCTTCTCAGCCCAACTCACAGGAAGGCTGCTTGCAAACAGAGCCATCCACGGTCCGTTGTCCTGGTTGATGGGCACCATCGAGATTCCAACCCATCATTAATGGCCCAGGCCCTCAGAGTTCTATTTCATATTTCTAGTTTCAGATACAAGAGTGATACATTGATACAAATAGGATGAACACTCTTAGTAGATTATAAACTTTGTAATGATCCCTTACGAGAGACCTTTTGCAAGAAGCATATTTTCGTTAAATTATATTCACACATCAGCATATTTTCATAAAATCATATAAAGCGCAATGTCACAGTGTATCAGGACATGGATGCTGAATATCGCACCTGCTTCTCTGCCCCCCCACTCCCATTTTTGCCTCCTCCTCCTCCCTTTATTCTTATTGTATGAAAATGGGACTGACCTGTGATATATTCTACATACACAGTATGATCACAGGGCTTGTCCTCTTATCTTGCCTCCTCTAGCTTCTGGCAACTGTAGCAGTGTTTATAATGCCTGTGCCCTTGAGAATGATGTGTGATCTGTGCAAACGTGAAGTCCTGGTGTTTTTCAGAAGCCCTTGGTTTCACCAGCTAACTCGGTCAATTTAAGATGTATACTTCCTACCACACAGAGGCAGCATTGACATACCACTCACCATTAGCTCATGATATCAATGATCCTGTTTTGTTAATGAGAATTTCACAGGCTGATACACTTTGTTTAAAGGAGAGACATGAATGGGATGTCTGATATTGTTTGTTCTGTCACTTTGATCGTATATGCAAGTGAATTTTTTTTAAAGAGAAATTACTACACTAGCATATAAAGGTAACTCCACTTCGGTCTAAAATCATACTGATGATTCTCCTTGGAGCATTTCCACTGAGCTTGTGATAGCTGGAACTCCCTTGGCATCCCTTCTGCCCTTAATTGGAATGAAAATGTCACTAAGCTCATTGAACGGTTTCATTTTGTCAGCCTATGGGGATGTGTGTGTGTGTGTTTGTGTAGGAGTGTTCTTTGTATCACTCTGTTTCTAAGAATCTATTTCAGGCGCTTACATGGTTCCCATTACCGTAATATGCGAACACCTCACAAACGGTAATGTATTTATCCTCATGACACCTCTGTGAGATAGGGAAGTGCCATTATCCCTGTTTTACACTTGGAGAACTGAGGCAAAGAAACTAAATGACTTACCCAGCGTCACAGAGGAAGTCTGTGGTAGAGCTGAGGATTGAATTTGGGTCTCCTGAGTCTCAGTTAGTCCCCTAACCATTAGCTCACCATTCCTCTCAAAATGGTAGCACCTATCTGTTTTAACTGGGTATTTGTTCCAATCTGTGTTTTGCTTGTCTTCATCTAGCCAGTACATTCAACCTTTTAAGACAGTCAGTAAAGTTCAGTTAGCAGCTAGAAAAATCAGTGATGAATGGAAAGCAAAACTCGTTGTTCCAAAAAGCATCAGAAAGTTAAAAATGAAGGGAAATTTGTGACCTTGAGCCCCAGTAACTAATTGTTACATGTGTTTAAACTCTGTTATGGCAAAGGAGCCTAGAGATTGAGGGGGGGAAGGTAGATAAAGTAACTGAAGACCAGGAAACAGCAAAGCAGAGGTGTCCAAACTTTGTCAAACAGAAGGCTGCCTTGGTGACCTGCCATGAGTTAAAGGGCTATACCTGATTGCATGATGGCCCATCATGGTATGAGTGGGAAGCTTTTTGGAATTTAACTAGTATTTGTTCTGCATTATTGATCTACGGATTAATGATACTGGAGATGAGATGTTTTAAACAATAATGTATTCTTTTTCCTTTTAATTATATTCTTTAATTTGAAGAAAAATAAAACCAGGTTTCACTGGTGACAGAACTTGAGTTTAGCAGATGGGGAAAAGGAGCAATAGAAATGGCCCTGGATCTCAAAAGTGCTTAAAGCAGCTATGCTGCTGTTTAGCGATTATTAACTTGAATTTGAAGTAAGTAATATTTATAACAATATTGGAAATAATTTAAGGTATTTGTTTTCTTATTTAGACATTTGCACCAGCTAAAATACTGAGTTTTAACCCTTGTGCAAATATTACATCTGGTTATAAAATCTGACTTTAATGTGGCTTTCTGGAACTAATCCTAAACGAGTCATGTACCTTAAAAGGGAAAAAATGACTTATTTTCTTCTTGTTTTACAGGTCCGAATCCAGACCCAACCAAAGCCTCAGGCTGGGAAGCCTCCACTCTATTCTGGGACCTTTGACTGTTTCAGACAGACTCTTGTTAGAGAGGTACAAACTGCACTTGCTATGCCTGCCAAAAATGTCAGTTGTTCGTGTACATCACTGGAGTGGAATTTTGTGAGAATCTGTCCCCTTTGAGACTATAAAGTTCCCAGGTTATCAATTCAAGTGGTTCTAATTCAAATTTTTCATCATACTGCATACTCTCTCTTTGGTAGAGGGAGAACATAATCATCTTTGGAATGTGTGATTTGATCTTGCCTGCTTTTTACTGTCAGAAATGTAGTGTGTTAATACCTAAAGTTAAAGGCTGTAATGAACATTGACAGTTGTTTGCTGGTTGTATTGTTGTAGGTGGGGAACTTTGATGCCCGTGCTATGGAGAGCTCTCTGGAAATCCTAAAATAGAGACTGTTGTTGGACACAAGCAATACAGTAGACTCTTGATTATCCGGGTTGATAGGGAAAAATTGAATCCCAGTTGATAAAATCCCGGTTAATCACCCTCCATAGGAAATGGGGGGAGAGGGGTTTGCCCTGCGCCCAGGGGTGTGTGTGTGTGTTTGGTTTCCCGGGCACCTTGTGCCCTGGTTTTTTTTTGTTCCCCTTGGGGCAGCAACAAAGCCAGAGCCAGCCCCACGAGTTACCCGTATTTTTTTTGACATCCCAGTTAATCCGCAACCCGGTTAACCCGATCCTGGATAATCGAGAGTTTACTGTATCTCTTAATTTCTTCTAGAACCCATAATCACCTCTGTGACGAGGCAAAAGAGGAAGTTCTCGTTCAGATTCATAGATTTTTAAGGCCAGAAGGCACCATTATAGAATCACGGAAATGTAGGACTGGAAGGGACCTCAATAAATCACCCTAGATTCATCGCAAGAGTCATATGTCCCTTCATGCTTCAACCACCCTTCCAGAGTCCTTCTTGATGACGGGTTCTGCTTGATAACGATCCAAAGCGGTGCAGACCCAGGCACGTTCATTTGAATTATCTGAGTCAGATGCTACCAGCAGAAGGTTGATTTTCATTTTTGGTGGTTTGGTTTTGTACCTTCCGCATCAATGTTGCTCTTTTAATTCTTCTGAAAGCATGTTCCACACCTCCTCCCTCTTAGATTTTGGAGGCCACTTCAGATTTGTAAAGCTTGGGTCGAGTGTTGTGATTTCTAAAGATAGCTACATTGGTTGGTACCTTCTTTGTGTTTTGTCAGATCTGCAGTGACAGTCCTGACAAGTTGCTCCTCACACTCTGCTTCCTGAATTATATCAAACGGAGTTGAGAATGTTTAGTTAGTGTGGGGGGTGGGAGGGAGGAGAGTGAAAGGGCTAAATAGAGTGGGCCAAATCCATCCCTGCTGCAATTCCAGTGAAATCAGTTGCCTAACACCAGGGAGGAGTCTGGCCCACTGTAGACATGTGGCGTGTCAGGGTTCTACTGAAGTGTTACCTTTTGAAGACTCTGTAATACAGTATGTGTTTGTCTCTCTCTATATATATATGAGAGACATGTCCTGACCCATGCATGTTTCTAACAGGACTATATTTAAGGTGGCCACTAGCTACATTATATTTGGGGTGGCAGAGAGCTGAACTAGTGCTGGTGAGAAATGTGATAAGCAATGAAGCAGGATGGCAGTTATCTGGAGAGTAAAAAAATCTAGGGCTTAGCCTAGTGCCATCTTGGTAGGTATGTTCTGGGAGTGTTTCTCCTCTTCCTCCTCTCCCCTCATGCTAGCAAGTCCTGGCACGATTTCCCCACAACCCATCTGGGCTGTGTTTTAAAACTGTATCCTGGCAAATCCCTTTCATTCTTGCAGCTGGCTGTCTTTGCTGTGATCATCTTGTATATAGTAACTTTATTTGCTTCTTGATGTGCTGAAATATTTATCACCTTGACGAATGCTGCATGAAACCTAAATAACCCCTCATGATAACCCGCTGTGTCTTGCAGGGAGTCCGAGGCTTGTATAAAGGAATGGCAGCTCCGATTATTGGAGTGACTCCCATGTTCGCTGTGTGCTTCTTTGGATTTGGTTTGGGGAAAAAACTCCAGCAGAGGAATCCTGATGACATTCTGACGTAAGTTCTGAGTTGTTCAGACACTTGGGGTACCTTTTCTGTGACTCCTAGCCTGCTGTGTTGAATTACACATTCAGTTGTGGTGTAAATGTCTCCTCTATGGATTATAAATATAATTAAAAAAAAAAAAACACACAACCCAAAACACTGGTGGTGATAATACTAAAAGCATGGGACTGATAGCACAGGCTAAAAACAGACAGCACGTGGGTAAGTCCTGTGTGATTCCCTCTCTGTGCAGAAAGAGTCATTAAAGAACAACTCAGTTGTAGCTGAATACCATAGGTGTTACATAATGATAATGACTTGGAACAGCCTTGCTATTAAGGAAAACTGAGTGGAAAGATCACATGTATATTCCAGTGTAGCTATCTGACAGACCTGGTGGACACAAGACATGACCTTTCCTTCCTGCTAGTGGTAAGTGGGACTGTCAGTGCATCCACTCTGTAGGCTAGGTTATTAATTGTGGGAGTGTTTCCCTTCGTTATGGCTGAAGAGGCATTTCTATGATGAGCCTCTGTTTTCAGGCACACTTAACCATCTGGAAAAATAACTTTTTGGAACAAAATTTCTCCTGCTCCTTTTCTGGCCCCAAGCTGGACATCTGTGAAAGGCTGATAAAATTCTATGTAGTTGTGACAGGTTATTGTGAATGAGAAGTTTTTAATTAAAAAATAAACCCTTTTTTTAAATGTTCAACTTGCCCTACACTTAGTCTCTTGTAAGGCCCAGTGTCTGACCCATCTGAAGAAATCTGGCTTAGGACGAATAAAGGGTGTTTGAAATTCCTGTACCACTCATGCATACTCCTCCGCTGGCTGGGTTTTCTAACTGAAATGGCACTCCAGAAACACATATCTTATACTCACGTGTATAGCTGTTCAAGAGCTTTTCTCACTCAAATGTTTCAAATCCATCATGGTTCTCTCAAGCTTTCTTATAAATCAAGAAATTTAAAGCTTTTTCATGTACTTGTTTCCCATTGAACTCAGTTGAGTTCAGTGCTTTACTGAATTGGGCCTTAAGACTTAGGGTTCTAGAGCAATGCTTCTCAAACTTATTTGTGTCCGACCTTTTTTGTGTCTGTAATTGCTTAAGGACCTCCTGCTCCCCTCCCCTGCACCACATACCCCACCGCCCAGCTCTGAAGGCAGAGCAGTGCCTGTTGGCTAGTTTCCCAGCTCTGAAGGCAGCACTGTGCCAGCAGCAGCACAAAAGTAAGGGTAGCAATGTGAAAAGTGGTAATTGTCAGTATCACTTTTCACAGCAGACTTAGTGCTCCATTGCTACCTTTCTGCACTGCTGCTGCCATCCCGAAGCTGATAGAGCCCTGCTACTCCCTCCTGGTGAGGAATGGGAGGTGGGGCGTCTGACTGCAGAGCTCTGACTATTGGCCCCGGGGCGACAGGGCTCCACCTGTCGCCTTTATCCCAGCCCCCCACCTCCCAGGTGTGCATGGCCCTTCTGTACGAGCCCCAGCCACCCAGGGCTGACAGCCAGAGCTCTTTTCTGCTCCCCTGGGCGCACACAGCTCAGGCCTCCCTATGGAGGCCTGCCCCATAGTTGTGTCAAATGACTTGGTCAAACTCTGTATATTGTAGCATAAAACATAAGCACATTGAGTACTACAAAATGCACAGGAGCAGAAGTATACTTGCTGAGAGAACCATAGCTTTGGTTCATATACATTTAACTGTAATGTTGTGTTAAGTCCTTTCACACATATTAACTATATTAAATGTCATGTTTGTTGGATTCTTTATCTTGGGATCTTTATTTTCCTGTGTTCTACGCACAGATATCCCCAGCTGTTTGCTGCTGGCATGTTATCTGGAGTGTTCACAACAGTAATCATGGCTCCAGGAGAGAGGATCAAGTGCCTTTTACAGGTAAGACTTTGTGTGTGGAGGGGGAGAAATTTCCACCTTTAATTTCAGGAGTGTTGTCTGATTTTAAAAGGCCTTGCTAGGAAGATATAACTCCTCTAATTAGCATATTTACTCTGTAGTGAATTTAGAAAGCCCTTTTGGCGGGGCTGAGGCATAACCTGATGCGGCTCTGTCATGAAGAAGCATTATACAGCTTCCCTTTGGCAATCCTTCGGTAAATACAACATACACCATTCAGCATAGAAGCAGCATCACCCTTGAATACCAGCTGACCTTTTGGGCACTTCTGAAATCTAGAGAGCATCTCACCTTTTTGTGTAAAACAAAGCTTTTGCAGCAGCGGGTCTCAAACTTACCTTTAGCGCGACCCCTTTTGTCCTGAGCAGCACGGCGGCGCAACCCCTTGTATGTCCGCCGAAAAGCCGCCAAATGAATTATTTCCGCATTCGGCGGCTATTTTCGGTGGACATGCCGAGCGCTCCCGAAATAGCTCGGCATGTCTGCCGAAAAGCCGCCGGAAGCGGAAGCGATTGCGGCGGCGGCTTTTCAGCGGAAAAATCAGCTCGCGACCCCTCGGGAAGCGGTCGGCGACCCCCCGAGGGGTCGTGACCCACAGTTTGAGAACCCCTGCTTTACAGTAACTTTCAGGTCCGTGAAACTCTTGCATGATGAAGATTTTGCCCCGTTTCCTGGAATCCTTGTATGTAATGGAAGGACCTATTTCAAAAATATATAAAACAAGCTATTATGAAACTAGTCTAGGGACCATAAACTTTAAACCAATCGCAGCCCTTGGTTTTTGAAACCCTGGTGGGAAATGCAAATTTGAACAAAAGAAAAATTGTCTGTCAGCCCTTCTGATCTCTACCCTCTCTCACACTGACTGCTGTACTTCTTAGCATTTTAATGGATGTTAGACATTGATTCCAACGTGCAAAGCATTATCACGGGGCATCTTTTACTCATAACAATTGTCTGAGTTATATGACATTTTCTTGAAGTCCTATTCTAATCAGTGTAGATCTGGAGTAACTTGACTTATTTCAGCTGAGTTATTTCACACTGGTGAAAATTAGGTAAGCATCTGACTCTTAATTTGACACGATCCAGCCAGTGCATGGTTCAGTAAACAGCCGGGGAAGCAAATCCTTTTCTATCTGGGTAGGAGAGAATTTTAGTAAGCGTAACTTTGCAGAAGTGACAGAGTCCTGTGGCACCTTAAAGACTAACTAAAGTATTGAAGCATAAGCTTTCGTGGACTAATACCCACTTTGTCGGATGCAAGCAGTGGAAGTACGCAGAGGCAGGAAACTTCCTGGATACTTCCACTGTATGCATCCGACGAAGTGGGTATTAGCCCACGAAAGCTTACGCTTCAGTACTTTAGTTAGTCTTTAAGGTGCCCCAGGACTCAGTCTGGAATTGCAGAAGTGACAAACACGGCTACCTCTGATTTGTAACTATGCAGTGGCTTAACACAAAGGGGAGTGTGGGTTAGAGCAATGGTTCTCAAACTGTGGGTCAGGACCCCCTTTGAACGGGGTCGCCAGGGCTGACTTGGACTTGCTGAGGCCTGGGGCTGAAGCCCGAGCCTCACTGCCCAGAGCCAAAGCCGGAGGGTTTCAGTCCTGGGTGGTGAGACTCAGGTTGCAGCCCCCTGCCTGGAGCTGATGCCCTTGAGCCTCAGCTTTGCCCCCCCTGTCCGGAGAGGTGGGGCTCAGGCTCTAGCCTCCCCCCACAGGGCAGTGGGGCTTGGTGGGCTCAGACTTCGGTCCCCCGTCCTGGGGCCGTGCAGTTATTTGTCTTGTCGGAAGGGGGTCACGGTGGAATGAAGTTTGAGAACCCCTGTAAGAGGGATTTTTGGATTCTCACCTCTGACTGCTGGGGGCTTATTCTGAGACTACATGTACCTATTTCTGATCCCAGACTAGTGTTACTTATCACTGGTGATTGCTGGGGCTCTCTGGAGTAGTTGGCCTATCAGCGTTTCTCAAATGCAGCCACCAGGGGTTTTTCTTGCAGCCTCCTGGGCAGTGATTGGGCGGAGGGGGGGGAGCCACAAACACCAGAGGAGCAGGCAGCCAGTGTGAATTTCCCCCCCTTCCCAGGGACAATGTGGTTCAGGCTTCCTGCTTCAGCTCTGGGGTGGCGGGCTCTGTCCTCCGGCCATACTAGCAGGCCCCAGCCCTGGGCTCACCACCCCATTGTACCTAGTCCCCTGCTGTCTCCCCTGCCTCCCCCCCCCCCCAATCCCCGTGCTGCCTCCCTACTCACCGCCCCATCTAAGGCTTAATTTGTCCTCGGCTTACAAGGGCTGAGTAAGTCTGTTGTGAAAAGTGGAATTTGAGTTTGTTAATATCACTTTTCATTATCTTCTAGCTATCAAGTCTGCTGCTCTGAAAAGTGATATTAACAAACCTACAAATATCACTTTTCACACAAGCAGACTTACTAGCTAGCAAGTCATTTTAAAAAAGCGACCAAAAAAGTGCCACCCCCCTCGCACATCCCAAAACTCCCCAATCAAGAACATGCAAAACACATTATTTGTGTTTCTGTTTAGCTCCAGTTAGGAATACATGCAACTTCGTTATTTTTATTATTAAGTCTGCAAAAAACCCTATATAAATAAATGACAGTGATTGGACCTGTGTATGTGCATATTTAAGTATTTTAGGAAAATTATTAGCGTGGCCACCAACAAGAGTTCGTGACCACACTGTGAGGCCACCAACATTTTTGTTGTGCGAACCCCTGGCCAAGATCACAGGGTGTCTGCCAACGGAGGAAAGATTGGAGGGATAAAAGGGAGGGAAGGGGGCTGGGATTATGGTGACTTCACATGCATTGTAGCAGTTTGTCTGTCAGCAGGAGACCAGTGGCATACATTCCTTGCGTGACTTCTGTTTACATGAAAAGGGCTGAGCTGTTAACTTCCACTTAACAGCTTAGCTCTAGAAAGCACAAGGCTTCCAAATTGTTTACCAGGCATAACTCAAGTAGCAATCACTTCACTTCTCCAGATCCAGGCTGCGTCAGGTGAAATTAAATACGGCGGCCCAATGGACTGTATGAAACAGCTGTACCGTGAGGCTGGAATTCGAGGCATCTACAAGGGAACCGTGCTCACCCTCATGAGAGGTAACCGGAGTCAGTGTGTTCTGATAATAGCCCTGCAGGAAGAGATGGATCAGAACAGAACTGACCCAATATTGTAAATCTCGCTCTGGGCCACGGAACTATGTTGTGCTGCAGTGTGTACAGCTGCCCCGCGGGATTGAGAAGTAAGACTAGGATATGGGGTGGTGGGAGGAAGAGGACTACTAGAGAAGTAAAAACGGGAATGAGGGGAGGAGGGCTAGAAATGGACACAAGGGGACTTGAAAGGTAAAGACCTCTAAGATCCAAGACGCAGAAGGCTACGATAGATTTCCAGGATGGGTGAGGGATGATGGGTCTGAGGAAAGAAGCTGAGAGATTGAGAAGAAAAACTAGGACGCTAGCTTTTTCTTCGCTTTGGGATGGGGTTTGAACAGGAGACTCCCAGTCTGTTATGGTCAATTGGATTGGTTATTGAAAAGACAGTTACAATGAATTATTATTGAAAGAGACAGTGACAATGAATTACTCTTTCTCCCAGCTTGAAAGTGTTTATTTGTTTACTCATTTTTGGTATGGAGGGAAAATATCTTGTGTGTCTGTCTTGTTCCTTTCCCTCTTCTTTATTTAAACCCCTCCCCCCCAACACCTCTAATGAACAAATTAAGGCCTCCTGGGTCATGTTAGAAATATATTTTGGATGCTTTCTCCCCTGAATGAGGTTTAAATATGTCCCATCTGGGGCAGTGATTTCACCGGAGCCTCCTCAAATAGAGGAATTTTATAGATTTTGCATCTCCACCAGCCCAGGAACTGATCTGTCCCATGACTCTCATAGGACAGTAACAGCTAGCAGCATGGACAATGTGCCTGACAGAATTGGTTGTCTGATCCTATCCATGGGCTTGAGCATTGGCTGCATGAGAATATAAAAAATCAGCAAGTTGGGTTGGAACAACTGGCTGTGCACACGTCACTCAGAGACTGGCTTAATCTGCCCAGTCCAGTTTGGGGAGCTTAGACCTGTCTCATAGTCAAGGTAGCAATGGGACGGGAAGGGCTGGGGACTTAGAGGTTCAGGAATAGGTGTTTCTGCAGCCATGGCCCTGCTTTTTCTGAAAACGTTCTTGCTGTTCCAGCTAGACAGAGCAGTTTGCATTGGAAGGCTCAGAAAGGGAACTCAATGGCATTGCTGAGGCTGGTGCAGAACAGTCCCTAATGCTGGCAGCCGATGCGAGCCCAGAGCTTCCCCTTAGGGGTGAATACGTCCTCTCCTCTCTCTCTTTTTCCCTGCATGTGGAGGCGATCAGGAGTCATTTTCCTACTTCTCTTAGTCTCTGTTGTTCTCCCAACTAGATGTTCCAGCCAGTGGAATGTACTTCATGACGTATGAATGGCTGAAAAACATTCTGACCCCTGAGGGGAAGAGGTTAGTTAAATCCGAAGTCAGGGCAATGCTGATTTCCCCCCGACACTTCCAGTCAATTTCTTCTGCTAAGCAAATGGCTAGAGAGCAAAACCACCCGTGTAACAGACAGTGTCTCTTGTGATTGCTGAGCAGTTTGCTGTCATTGGCTTTCCCATGGAGATGACTCACCTCACAGTGGGATTGGATTGATTGTTGAAGGGTATTTTGAAGCACTCCTCTTAATAAGAACGAGGAGCACTTGTGGCACCTTAGAGACTCACAAATTTATTTGGGCATAAGCTTTCGTGGGCTAGAACCTGAAGTGGGTTCCAGCCCATGAAAGCTCATGTCCAAATAAATTGGTTAGTCTCTAAGGTGCCACAAGTGCTCCTCATTCTTTTTGTGGATACAGACTAAGATGGCTACTACTCTGAAACTCCTCTGACTGGCACAATTAGAAAAGCATTCAGTGTGAGGTGCACCCGTTCGCTTCCCTGCTGTGTGCTAAAAGCTAGTCTCTCAGGCATCCTTGTCATGCTGCAAGTATGAGCGAGCAGTAAGAGTTGAGCCTTTCCCGTGGAGAGACAGCACATTATGGCCACAAGTGTCACCCTGAATTCCTACAGTGGTTGCTCTGATGCTGGCTCTGTACCATTTTAATATCTTCTCTCTCAGCCAAGCTGCCTTTCTGGTCTTTATGTATTAGTTTAAAGATAGACACCTTTCCAATTCAATATTTCTGCAGTGTCAGTGACCTCAGTGTGCCTAGGATTCTCTTTGCCGGGGGTATGGCAGGGATCTTCAACTGGGCTGTTGCCATCCCTCCTGATGTGCTGAAATCCCGCTTCCAAACTGGTGAGTCAGATGTCAGCCCTGTAAGAGTTCCACAAGATGTAGCATTTCTGTGGGCTGGGGGGACAATCCAATAGAGAGGCTTATGGCTGGGCAGATTTTTAAAAAGGAGGCAGCGTAGCCTAACTCCTACAGCACTAGACTGGGACTCAGGACACCTGGATTCTATTTCCTGCTCTGCCACAGGTTTACTGGGTGACCTTGAGCAAGGTCCTGTAAAATGATCCCTCCTTTGCAAAGTTCTTTGAGATCTGCGCTGTAGAACAGCTTGGGGGTATTTATTACAAATATCCCCCCATTGAAAGTGCTTAATCCATTTCAGATAAGACAGGGCACACTTGCATCGGTTCAGGCAGGTAATATCTCAGATAAAATCACAGTGGAGCAGGGACCACCATAGTTATGCGTGTCTCTCACAATCCATTGTTTTGTGACTGGTAAATCTGCAGACATGGAAATATCTACAGTCTGCTCTCCATAGAACTGTAGTAGGGGCAGCCCAGTCCTTGGGGAGAACACAGACACTTGGGATGGCTGGGCTCCAGCAAAGGCTGATGTTAAGGTTCCTCCCGAAGGAACATTCCTGTACACCAGAGCTCTGTAGCAGCCGCTAGCAGGACTATTCTCCAGCTCTGCCTTGCATTGACAAGATCCCTGCATCTTCTCTGTCATGCATCAAGGACGTAGGCAGAGCTTCTGTCCCAGTGTGCCCAACAGTGGCTGCTGATGCAGGAAAATCCTCTTTTTTGTGGTGTTTTGTTTTGTTTGCTTTGTAATTTAGCTTCTGTGATGCTCCAGACCCTGGGAGCAAAACCCTGAAGGGATATAGTAGAATATTGCAGCCCCTGCTCCACTGAGTCACTTTCCAAAAGTTGCTTGTGACTTTGGTGAAGGGTTAGTCTGGAGTGCCCCGTAATGGTAATACTGTCACTGGCATGTCATGTGATCAGCTCATTTGTTCCTATAAAATCACTTTCCTCAAACACCTGGTCAGGTCTGTGTAACATCAGCATTAAAATGGAGCCTGTAGTTTTTACTGGAAAGCCACTGCCATTCCTGGCTCTAGTGTGTGGGAGGATAATCTCTGGAGAACAGACCAGTGTTATTTCTTGCAAATCAGCTATATTGATTGATACCCTATTGACTCTTCACCCTGCCACTGCTGTCAGCGTGACCAGCAGTAACAACGCTAGATGGAAGCTCCCAGCCTTCTAACCCTTCGCTTACGTTCCCCTTTTCTTCCAGATGACCTTTTTATTATTTAAAACCATTGCAGTGCTGGTGAGCATGTGGCTCTGCTCACTGGGTCTTTGTTCTAGTCGGTGATGTACTAGTCTAGTCTTTGAAATCATTTGTTACTTGGAAAATAATCCGTATGAATTACAGTGGGAAGCTGCAGTGTAACCATTAAAGTCTCAGCCAGCTGCATTCACAAATCAGAGATGGATGTTCTGCTTGTCAACAGCTGCTCCAGGAAAGTATCCCAATGGCTTTAGGGATGTGCTGAGGGAGCTTATCAGAGAGGAAGGAGTCTCATCCCTGTACAAAGGATTCACAGCCGTTATGTTAAGGGCTTTTCCTGCTAATGCAGTAAGTAAACCGTGATTTCTAGTGGGCTGCAGAGAGCTGGCTACTTGAACCCTAAATACCTTGTGGCTGCAAAGGAGGCAGTTCACTCTGATTCCAGACTGTTTGACTGTTGTATTATCTCACTAGTGCTGCTTATGTTGGAGTGCACACCGCTGGGTGTATGGTCTGGGGGATCTATTTCCAAGCTTTTAAAATACTGGCTCAAATCTCTGTAGCTGGGAAACTAAGCTACGCTGTAGGGATAGCGCTAACATAAATAGGATCACAGGTTTTGCACTAAACCCTCTTGGTGGTAGAACAAACTAACAGTTCTACACATCTGCCAGCATCTTGAATGGCTAAATTCAATTTACATCTATTTTAAATGGAGGAATCTAACAAATGACACTGAAGATCAGAAATTCTGCCTGTGCTGTAGAGGGACACAGTCATGTCATTACTTCCAGTTCAAGATAACTCATGTCAAGGAGAGTAGAGGGGGGAAACAAAACCATGTTTGGGGTTTATAATGCTGCTGTACCCCTCAGCTTTGAGAAGACCTTTTCCAAACACTCCAGCTTTGTGTGTCTAGGGCTCATCTGATCCTTGTGTTCTGTGCCTCTGTTCCAGGCCTGTTTCCTTGGTTTTGAAGTTGCTATGAAGTTCCTTAACTGGATTGCACCAAGTCTCTGAAGACTAGGAAGTGTCCTCAGGAGAAGAGACCATCGTGCTGGATTAAAGGAAAGACTTGAGAAACCACAGGAATTGTTAGTTTTCTAATCCCCATTGCCTTACTTGCATCCTCTGGATGGTGTAATAGGTGCCATTCTGAACCTTGAGCCAGAACTCTGCTGTTGAGTGTTCATGAGGAGTAGGAAGTCTGAGTGCACTTACATTCTGAACCAAATGCACCATAGCAGTGATGCTGCTACTAGGGACTCTCACTGTAATAGTGATAGGTGTCTAAGTACTTCCTCTGGAAGAAGGGGGGGAGACTCTTAATTTTTCTTTATTTACTGAAGAAGCAGTTAGTGCTGAAAATCTTTCAAAATAGTAATTGCCAGCCAATAAATACCAGAATTTGTATTTAATTCTCAGGATATAGCTTTATACTTTATTGCAAATGGTGAGATGAGACATGATTTTCCATCAGTTATAGATAGTCTCATCAGCTGTTAGCATGTTGATGGTGCCTTATTTTAGGTGCATGTAATGAGGGGCAATATGGAACAGATTATAGCTAAAGATCCTAATCTTGGGGAGAAGGGGTGGATAAGGAGGGATTCTAAAGCCTTATGGAGGACCTTGTATGGTAACCAACTTGAACAGATGAAAGGTGCACTGTGGATCTCAGAGTTAAAATGAATTATGCCCAACTTCCTTGACTAAGCACTGCTAACCCAGCGGGCAGGGGCATTCAGCAGAGAAACAAATTCTAACAGACCTCTGCTCTCTTCAAAATCCTCTTTCCCCTCTGAAATCCCTTTGGTACTTCCCGATTCACTGACTATATCCAGAACAAATACCATAAGACTCCTTGCAATCTATGCTACATCTAATGTCCTGAATGATGCAGTCCAGGCGATAGTGCCCTAGGAAGTATGAGAGAGGATTTCAAAGTGGGAGAAGACTTAAACTCATTTTGGTGCTAAATTCCCTCCATGGCTTACTTAATGGGGCCAGTCAGCCCTGACATCGGGGTCGGGCTCCTCAGCTCAGCATTAAGAGGTCTTGTTAAACAGAACAAATTTTGACTTGACATGATTCTTGCGAGGGACATGCAAGACCGTCTGTAACCTGTTCCAGTTGTGATTAAATGATCCTATTTTTATCAGGACCCAATAAAATTTGCTGCTGCTCAGCTAGAATATTTGCTTGTGGTTTTGTGCACTCTGCATTTTGGTGTATGATTAGCATATCCAAAGGACATACAAATATTCCCTTAGACTTTGTTCTGAGATCTGCCTACCTTAAAGTCCTGCAGACAATTTACATATGGATGGTTAGACTGGCTTTGATGGTGTTAATTCTATGCCTCTCAACCTTTAGACCTGCTCCTATCTGATACAAACCATTGAAATGTGCGACAAATGGCTGAAATGGGCCACACCTGAGTCTTCTGTTGTGTGGGGCCACTACTGCTAAGTTAAAGTGGTTTTCAGGGCTGTTTTCTCATGGTGGCAAACAAAGCAGCTGTTTCAGGTGTGGTGGGGGGAGTGGGCGAGGAAGAAGATCCCTGCCTAGATTCCTCTGGAGGCACCAAGGGAAGGTAGGGCTGGGGAATGAGGACTTGTCCCTAACCAGGCCTACACTTTCCATTAAGGAGGCTGTCCCTCCCAGGCTGCTCCCCAAGGATGTTCTTGTTCCTATGCGTGGGGAGAACAGAGTGGCCCCTCCCACTGTTTGAAGAGCCCCACAACTCAGGACTGCCTCCACTTCCCTCTCCAGCCCTGGATGCTCTCTCCCCTCTCCAAAATATCTTGCCCGTCCTTCCACCTTAGAAGCCTCTGCTCCTTGGAAGAGAGAAGGGGAAGCAAGAGGCCCAGAGCTGCTGAGGAAGGCAGATATGCCCCTCTTTTACCTGCTACTGCACCGTGCTGCCATAGGATGCTGGAGAGTGTGACTGTTCCACATGGTGCTATACATTTGAGGTCTGGTTAACCCAACTGCTTCTGAGCAGCTCTGATAAGTAAAATCAGTAACTTTCACTCTCTCCTGTGACTGAGGTGGGTTTAGCCAAGTTCTAACAAACATTGCTAGCTGAGTCCTAGCCACTTCCTGGAGTTCTTACAGCAAAGTTACAGCAATAGGTTGTAGATCAGGTTCACTTTCCATTGTTGCAGATGAGTTTGAACCTAGATTTGCCAATGATCATCGTGCAGTTAATAACCCCAGGTACCACTGATTAATGATTAAAAACATTTGCATATGCAAAGTGGCAGACTCACTCCTTGCACAATGCTCTGTGCAGGTTTATAGGGATTGTGCTGCTTCCCTGGGTGTGAGCAAGGAGAACAAATGGTGACAGTTTCAGTAAATATTTATTGACCAAACTGCTGGTTCTTGGTTCCCTGTGCTGGGAGCATGTCCTAGAGCAGTTCAGATCCTGCCTTTACTTTCCTAATATTTATTTGCTGGAAGGTGCCCTCCCACTCTCTCTCTCTCCAGCCTTTTATATGTTTAAGGAATTCTGAAGTTGGATTAATCCTTTAAATCTGTTCCCTCTCCACTGGGAGACTGGAGGCAAGTGAATTCATTTTCAGTCCCTTACTGCCCCGAACTCCTTGCTTGAGCTACACCACAACCAACTAAAGTTATTGAAAAGGGGGTTCAGCTGGATATAGTTAAGGGCCCTTGCAATTAGATTAAGCTAACCAATGGCCACAGGGGGTCAGACCAAAGGTCCATCTAGGCCAGTGCCAGGTGCCCCAGAGGGAATGAACAGATCAGGGAATCAGGAAGTGATCCATCCCCTGTCGCCCATTCCCAGCTTCTGGCAAACAGAGTCTAAGGATACCATCCGTGCCCATCCTGGCTAGTAGCCATTGATGGACCTGTCTGCCACGATCTTATTTAGTTCTTTTTTGAACCCTGTTATAGTCTTGGCCTTCACAGCATCCCCTGGCAAGGAGTTCCACCCACTGTTTACACTGTTTAAACCTGAGTTTCCCTAGGCCTAATCCCCACTTTGGCTTCTGGCTCTATGCCAACTGCTTCCTGACAATTCCTGGCCTGATGGGAGACTGATCATGCTGAGACCGTAAGTATGACTGAGAACTGGCTCTTTCCCATCTGCCCCATGTACTAGCAGACAGAGACCTGTCCCACTCCTTGCAACAGCAGACTTTAGTGGCCTGGGTAAACCCTACTCCTGGGCATTAGCCAGTGTGGCAATGTACAGTCTTGTGCAATACTTCAATAGCATTTTGGACAAGGCTGGTTTCAAATGTTTCCTCAGATGGATAATAATATTGTCTGCTAATTCCTTACTACAAGGACTGGCTCTTTGCTGCTGAAAGCTGCTTTCCTGAGCGTGCAGCCAGCTGGAGACATGGCCCCTTCCTCTGTGATAGAAACTGCCTGTTCCAAACTTCTGGAAAAGGAACAGGACACATGGCAACTAAGAGTTGGAGTAGGGTGACCAGACAGCAACTGTAAAAAACCAGAAGAGGAGGGTTGGGGGTAATAGGCGCCAATATAAGAAAAAGTCCCCAAAAATGGGACTGTCCCATTAAAAACGGGACATCTGGTCACCCAAAGTAGGAGTCACTCCTGGAGTTTCTCATTAACTTCTGCAAAAGGAACCTGTCTGATATTGTTGTTTTAACCGAGGTGTTAAGGACAGCTGGGAGATTCCTAGCATTTCCCCGTGGTTAGAAATGGGAGTACAATAGCTAAAGCAAAAGCCTGACACTATCACACTAACAACCTGGCTGGTTATGCCTGGCAAGCACTGAATTGAGGTTAGCAGCCACTGAACAGGGAAGGCTGAGGGGCTCTACCTGCCAGAGGAGACGGTTAAAGCAGTATTCCTCAGGAACCGTGCTCATGCAGCAAAGGAGTGCAGTTCCTATCAGGTCACATGCAGTTTGATAATTATGTTCTGCCTGTGGACTGTGTAGCAACACCCCCCCCCCCCCCCCCCCCCCGCATATAAGCAGGGATGCAGTGTCCATGTTTGGAAGTTCAGGCATCTTTACAAATCAGTTCAACAGGACATTACAGGAACTCCTCACTTAATGTAGTTATGTGCCTGAAAAATATGACTTTAAGCGAAATGATGTTAAGTGAATCCAATTTCGCCATAAGAATTAATGTAAACAGCCGGGGATTTTGTTTTTATTTTTTTTGCCAGACAAAAGACATTATATACACAGTATAAGTTTTAAACAATTTAATACTGTACACAGCAATGATGATTGGGAGGCTTGGCTGAGCTGGTGAAGTCAGAGGGTGGGATATTTCCCAGGGAATGCCTGGCTGCTAAATGATGACCTAGAACTCAGCTGAGCCCTCATGGATTGACACATTGTTAATGTAGCCTCACACTACAAGGCAGCACTAATGGAGGGAGGAGACACAATAGATGCATGGCAGTGGCAACAAAGTGCCAGGAGGTCCATGTGTGTGTATGATAGACACCATGTCTGTGTGTGTGAGAGAGAGACAATGCATTGCCCCTTAAGTACACTGACCCCACTCTAAGTACATTGCCTTTTTAAATATATCAGCAAGTTGAGTCAGTAGCTGCTGCCAGCAAGCTCCCTCCATCCTGAGCCCTGTCATGCCCCCGCCCCAATTCTGAGATGGGGTACAGAAGCGGGGGTAGGGGAACACCCTGACAGCACCCCTTTTCCGCATCTGAACATCTGCATCACATATGCATAAAATCTCTGCTTTCATCACAATTTCTCCTACATTTATCACATTCAATCTTTCTATTTTAGCCAGACTGATGCTAAGTGAAACAATACAAGAATTTTTCTTTTATCATAGTACAAACTGATGATGTTGGTTTTCTTTTCCAGATCAAGTCCTCTGGGGTAATTTGTCTTTTCAAATCCTTTTCCCACTGTGTCATATATGGACATTTTCCTTGTTAGGAAAATTGCCTACAAAGATTGATGTGCTGTTTTTGGTTTCCTGATTGACCAGAAGTCATTGTGTTTACTGAAGTTTGCTTTCTGTATAAAATAACTTTATAAAAAAACAGAGATGTTCAACTTGATCTGGTACTATGGGAGAGTTAGCCAGTTAAAGCTGGTTTTGATTGCTCAGTAAGTTAGAAAAGTTTCTTTCAGGTTCAAGAATAGCAGCCGTGTTAGTCTGTATCCGTAAAGAAAGTGAGGAATACTTGTAGCACCTTAGAGACTAACCAGTTTATTTCAGCATAAGCTTTCATGGACTATAGCCCACTTCATCGGATGCATAGAATGGAACAGAAGTAAGATGAATTTATACACACACAAAGAAGAAGAAACTAGATAGCAAGTTTTGAAGGTATATTAACTTTGTAAATGCAATCAATTAGTGTAATGAGAGAACCATTCACAAGTCCTATTTAGCCCCTGGTTAATTGTATCCAATTTGAAAATTAATTCCAGTTCCTCAGTTTCTCCTTGGAGTCTGTTTTGGAAGTTTTTCTGTTTCAGAATTGACACCATCAAATCTTTAATGGAATGGCCAGGAAGACTGAAGTGTTCTCCTACTGGTTTTTGAATATTATGATTCCTGATGTCAGATTTGTGTCCATTTATTCTTTTGCGTAGAGACTGGCCGGTTTGGCCAATGTACATAGCAGAGGGGCATTGCTGGCACATAATGGCATATATCACATTGGTCGATGTGCAGGTGAATGAGCCTCTGATGACGTGGCTGATGTGATTTTGATGAACTTCTGGCCGACTGTATGTATTCCAGGGCTCTCCCAATTCTTAAATCTCTTTGGTTTGTAATTTGAGTTAAAACCTGAATTTATTTGCAAAGGGGACAATAATGTATCCTATCCCTAGCTCTATTCCAAAGCTACAGAGTACGCTTTGCCAAAGGATATGTATAAATTTCTGGAGGATGTAATTTTTTAAAATTAATCCATGGTAATGTAGCAATATTTACATTGCCACAATTTTCTTATTCAATAGAGACCCAGTGTTGGCTGAGTTAGTGCACCCCCAAGCCACTAATTGCTTTGATCTGGCTAGCTCGAAAATAGTGTATAATATTTGGAAGAGCTAGTCCACCCTATTTAATGGGTGTGTACAAAATATCCAAACTTAATGTTAGTGTGACAGATAGGGGAACATCCTGAGCAAACCTTACTGAATTATGTTTATGTATCTTTGTGGGCCAGAGATTGCATGTAATTACAGAGAGAGGGGGACAACAGCAATCCAGGAATTTAGAACAGTGCGGGTGATTTAGGCAAATTCACTCAGGTTGTAACACCTCCAGAGAGCTATCCCCACCTGGAGAGAGGCTCACAGGTACTGGCAGAAACGGGATTCTTCAGGGACCAACTGACAAAGAAAGGACTTTTGGTTAAATAGCCTGTGTTAAAACTGACCCAGGGCCACCTCTTCTGTTTTTTTAAATTAAAAAGATCTTCTGTTCAAGGGCAGCCCCTAATCCTTCCTGGGAAGAACTGGAAGGACTTGGCGGGTAGGCCTGGGTTCCCCTACCAACCACTGCAGAGTGGTACTGCTAAGGGCAGCCAATGGGAAGACTGCCTGAGTCACTGTGGGAGTGACCTAATCAGCGCAGTGTGTTTGAGGACTGCCTGACACTGCTTCCCCGGGAAGTCCCAAAGCAGCCATAGTGCAACTCCATGAGCAGGAGGAGACCTGCAATGGTGGAAGAGAAGAAAGGGGGCACAGGACTGGGCGGAGCTAATTGCCTGAAGGAGGCACCAGCCAGCAATGAGTAAAGCACCCCATGACAAGCTAGTATAAAGAGCAACCATCACTGCAAGGAACTGGGGGCCAAATGTCTATATGGAACATGAATTTAAACGTGGACTTCCGCTCTGTCCTATCAAAAATTTTCTCTGCAGCAAGTAATAAAGGAAATGGATCTCTTTTTCATCTGGAACGAGGAATACAATCAATTCAAATCTTTGTTATATGATTCAGCACAGCTTAATGAGCTTAGGTCTTTTCCAGACTCACTTTAAATAAAAAAATAAAATACCAAAACCGGCATATAAAGAGCAGTTCTCAAACTACCGTGATTTGTGGAACCATACATAGCTATACTCTCCCCATGAATATGTGGGCTGCTTCTCTTGCAATGTAAAGGAGATATTTTCTCCACTGATAGTACATCAACCCTCACTCTTAGGACAGATTACCATCTAATCTTTCTGAGTTCTTGATGGGTATACAAAACAGCTAAGCGCCTCTTTCCATTCCCTCCACTCTCCTCCATCCCTAAGACTGCTACCCAGCCACACGCTCGCCTCTTATTATCCTTTGTTTTCTCTATATTTTAAGATACAGAAACACAGAGATCACAGTTATGATCACTCTTCTTAAACTTAATACAACTTTCTTTACTACATTAATATAGCAATCAGCTATTTGTTCTTGATGATTTCCAGAAAAGTCTTTTCTGGTTAATGATTAGGTTACTTCTCAGGTATCTCAGTCCTCTTGCTCAGCTTTACTTCTGCCATTGCGAATATGTTCTTTTCCTGCCTGCCTTTGCTGGAGTTGTGCTGTCAGCTATGTTTCTTTTCTCCAGCATCTTATCCTTACTTTCTACCTCTGGAGTATCCTCGTGTGTGTCTGAGATTAGGATTTCTACCCCAAGCAACCTGACTCTATTTTTCCCCTTGTTTAAAACTGCTGATTGTGTAACACCAATTCTAGAAGCAAATGAGTATGTAAATGGGGATCCCAATCTACTGTGGATTTCTGCCCATCTGACTGCTGCTGAAATTTCTCCTATCTCTAGTCGTCTCTCTCTTTTAAAGTTAGGGCAGTACAGTCTTGGGGAAATTGCAGATTGTGGCCTTGGGGAGTAAGATCTGGGAACTTTCTGATGTTTTTAATAATTAAATCTTTGCTGATAATGATGAAACTTCACAATCAGATCTCTGGATCTGTTATGAGGCACAAGCTGATGGAATAGAATTCTATGTGCTCTGTCCACTTTCTTCACCTCCAAAGAGTTCAAATGTAACAACTTGACATACCTGATTGGGTTTCATCCTTCAGCATTTTTAGGCAGACCCTTAATTTCTAACCTTTTCTCCTTGCTCTCTTCTGTAAGTTACATCTTTGTCTTTCTTTACTCCAGTAGCGCCATGTGATTCTGCAGCATGTGCACTCTCTCTCTTTCTCTTTCAATTGTTTCTCCTAAGTTAGTTTCTAACACAGGGACTCAACCTTCAAAGTCAGTAACTTCCTTTTTCTGCTAGATTCTTGAACATAATTTCTCAGAACTTTAAACTCAGAGATTCATTTCCTGAGGTCCACCTTGGTGTGACCATTTGGCTCTTTGGCCTTATTATTTCTGCCTGTTTTGTGAGGACATGTCCTCACTTGCAGTCAGAGAGGCCGCCCTTCGCAGTGGAGGTTTTTTATTTTGAATGTTTGGATTTGCTTTGAGGAATCCATCCTCTGGAACCCTATGCTCCACTTTCTTGATTAGGGTTATTTGGTGTAGAAGATTGATGGAGGCAAATTGTCATTCTCTGAGATCAGGCTTCAGACAGCCATCTTAGTCTGGTCCCCTGCTGCTCCCATCACCTTGTCCCATTCCTGACACAGTTCCATTTTGATATCACATCCTCACATTTAAAATAAAGTTTTAAAATCTTGCTATACATAGGGAGGAGTATGAAACACAATGTCCCCAAAGTGCTGTCAAATGCACAAAGTAAACAGACTGGAAATAATAGGTCTGTAACTTCCTTCAGTTCTAGTAAGCTAGACAGAAAAGGCTGTGTCCCTTTAAATGCTTAATTCCCTGGCTGCAGCTCTTATCACATGGAAACTGCAGAACACAGAAGGACCAGATTTGGCAGAACCATTCCATATTTGCTAACATTCTGCAGCCACAACAGAGTTTCCAAATTGTCATAACAAGCTACTAACCCCACTCCTTTTCTTGGTAGGGCCCAAATAGTTTAACACCCGCATGCAATACAGAGATGGAATGATATGAAAAAAGGCAGAATCAGAGCATTCTCTCTGGAAGAATATACAAATAAAACAATGACACTGAAATGCATATCCTCTAGACCAGGGATTACACACACTGCATGTGGGAGGGAATTTTACTAACCAGCTCTACATTTTATGGACCTACTTGTGTTCAATGCATAAAATGCTGGTTTCAGGGACCCAGGGGAAATAAATTGGACATAATGTGAGAATGGAGCTGGTTGGCTGAAGCCAAGTGGAGTGTTTATTTTAATTATTCATAGTCCACATCCCTGGGGGATCATTAAGTGACCTACCATGTCCCTCCCAGCCCCAGTAGCTAGAGCTGTGCTTAAACTGCATCTCCTTTGATGGTGTCTGAATCAGCTGTCAACTAGAAAACATGGTCATCTCTAACAGGGGCAGAGAAGACCGGCATTAGACAATCAGAGAGGGGTAATTTTATTTATGGTTATTTCTGTACCTCTAATTCCCTGCTGGGAGCAAATGCACCATTAAAGAATTTCTGCTCCTTGGGCACAGCTGGAAGGAGAAAAGAATGCTGCATCACTGTAAATAACTGGAGCTGCTAGTTTTGAAATCAGAAGCTTTGTGGTGATGTTAACGTGACAGTAGGTGAGCGTAAGATTTAGTATTGAAGTTCTGGTATTTCTTAGAGACTCCAACCATAGGCCAGGTCCCCATTGTGCTGTACTAGTGGAATAAAAGACACTCCCTGCTCCAAGGAATTTATAATCTAAGCATGAGACAACAAATGAATACAACAGTTGGGATGGGATGCTTCCTAGAGGTACTCAAAGTTATGAGGTACCTCACTACAACTTGCCCTTAGCGTGAGGAAGCCTTCTCCATATCTTCTGTGGCGCCAGGTCCTTGACTCCTTCGGGCATGGACAACACAAGCACTCCCCTCTCAGATTATGCAGGCTCTGCTGTCCCTCTGCAGGGTAGCGATTGGCATGCTTCAGTCCTCACTTCCTCTAAGCATCGCTGTGGAGTGCCCAGCCCGTTTCACTGGACACTGTCAGTATCCACAGATTTGTTGCTTTCAAAGGAATAGTAACCCTAGCTTACCAGTTTCACTTCAGATCACTGCTCTACTTCTCACACAGCACTTAGATATGTTGATAGTGAAAACAAAATATAGAGATTTGAGAAGGAGCAAGCGAAAGAAATGATTCAATGTAAAATAAAACCATAAAATGCATTTTAGATCGTAGACTTAATTAACAAGATTTTCTCCTAATACAGGATAGCTCACCAGCACTGTGATTTCCCAGGCCAGTGACTGGCTGTGATCCCTCTTTCATGAGACATAACACATGGCCATCTTGTCTCCTCAGTGAAAGGATATTGTGTTTCTTTGCAACCCCAGATACATCAAACCTTGATCTTTATTCATAACCCAGGCAACTCTTGCAGTATGCTTCTTCCTGGAGATTTTGCAATCTCGATTAGGTGGTTGCATATGCAAATAGGCTTACATTGTGAGAGACACAATGCACAAAGACAAGACAGAGATGCATCTACAGTCCCCTGTCTGAACAGAACTTGAGGTGTATCATCTTCTTTTAATTTCAACGCTTTAAGAACATAATTTCTGTGTAGGTACATAACTTCTTAAATATTATCAATACATACATTTTGCAATGATTCTGATAAACAGTGAGCTGTGGCTATCAGAGAACTTCTATGCCATTTTTTGATGAGTTATTATGCATAGATATGACCCACTGGATCCCTGTAGAATTCTATGCCCACTTGTGCCCTCTGCCAGTTGACACAAAGAAGTTCTTGGATCACAGGGAGCACGAGTCAATACTGGTCAGCATAATGTGCAGTGACCTCAGCACATCAGTTATCTCAGTGAATGTTTATGTGAAGATGCTCAGATGTACAAAGTGCAGCATGGAAGAAAGCAGCAAGAAGCTTGTTTGAAAACTTTAACAAGTGTTCGCTGGAGGCTGGTACAATTGTTAGGGTGGCCATCAATAGAACAGGAGAGATGGTAGGGTGGAGATAGGCCATGAAGAGCCTGGATAGTGAAGATGTGTGGCTTATGTTTGCAGTGGAGAAGGGGAAGCCTGTGCAGGAAAACAGAGTGGTGAGATGACAAGCTAGGAAAATAATCTTTGCAGAATTGCTTGAAATGGATATGAGTGGGGCAAGACTGTATTTGTGAAGGCCAGAGAAAAAGGGTTGTAGTAGTTGATCCACAAGATTATGGGGACCTGGACAAGAAACTGCGCTGTGTGGGTGGTAATGAAAGACTGTATCTCAGAAACATTATGCAGGAACAAATGGCATGATTTAGGAAGGGTCTGGATGAGAGGATCTAGGGGGAGGCCTGAGTGATGGTAATAGGTTATTTGCTATGACACTTGAGGATCCATAAATCCAGCTAAAAGACTAATTCAGACCTCATTAAAACCCCAAACCATAGTAATAATATTAAAATCCAAAAATGTATAAAAATACAAATTAAGTGGTAAGGTAGGAGCCCTTTACGGCGCTGATAGCTAGCTAGCTCAGGTCACAGCCTCAAATCGGTGTTAGGTGTACCAATTCACTTGTGCTGATAGGTACTGTAATGGGATCAAACCAATTCACTTGTCTGTTAGAATAGTTCAAAGAAATGTTTGTGATATTGTCTGCAAGTGTCAGTAACTTGTTGATTTGTATTATATATGTACACCTGTAGCGGGGTGATACCCGCTCCCTGCCGGCCAGGGCTGGAATAGCCCTGGGAAGAGGGTTTGTAGCTGGCTGAGCCTGCTAGCAGGCTTAAGTGGAAAGCAGGCTCAGCTGTGTGGCCACGCCCCAAACATTCCAGGCTGTATAAAAGCCTGGGAGGCAGGACTTAGAGAGAGAGAGAGAGAGAGGAGGAGTGAGTTTACTCGGTGGTCAGTCTACTCTGTAGGCAGCAGGAGACAGGGCCTGGCTGCAAAGTACCTGGACTGGGACAGGGAGTGGGTGAGGCAGCTGGGAGCCAGGGAGCCTAGGCTCCTAGAGAGAGGGCCCCAGCTTGCTGAGCCTAGGGAAGGCCTGACCCACGGGGTACTGGGGATTGCAAGGGGGCAGTCTCCTTTGCAAGCAGAGGGAGACCAGGCCTGGCTGCTGGGAGCCTTTATCAGAGTACCCAGACTGGGACAGGGCGTGGGTGAGGCAGCTGGGAGCCGGGGAGCCTAAGCTCTAGTGAGAGGGCCCCAGCTTGCTGAGCCTAGGGAAGGCCTGACCCACGGGGTACTGGGGGTTGCAAGGGGGCAGCCCTGGGCTGGTTAGGAGCAGCAGGCCAACCCCTTCTTGCCGGTGATGAGTAGCCATGAGACTGCAGTCAGCCTCAGAGGAACAGGCAGTGGTGACTGGCAGTGGCCGTATCTGAGGCAAGTTGGGGGATAGTGGGTGGTGGGTTCCCCAGGGAGGGGAGACCCTGAGACAAGGGGGGTACTGCAGAGGTGCAGCACCCTCAGCAAGGGGTTCCGGGGTCCAGGAGGGACACGGGGCCAGCGTGGAGAAGCGGACGTCGGCCGGCAGAGGGCGCTCCCGGGTCAAAAAGAGCTAATTCCCAGACGACCAGATGGGGGCGCCGCCGGGTGAGTGACCGGCCCCGTTACAACACCCTATGCTTAATTAACCCTAGATCAGAGTTTTGTGTTAGCAGTAAGATGAGAATTTGCTTGATGTGTAGATGTCTTGAAAACTAATGAATATTTTCTATATTGTTTTCACTTATCTATCCCTATCAGAATGTAATGGCAGGTAATTGTATGTGTACATGACTGTAGCTGGATTACTTGTGTATCATAGGAAGTAGAATGTTAATTTCAAAGCAAGTGGTCCTTGATGTGGTGACCTGACGTCAAAGACCCAAAATGCATTCTTCATTAAAGGAAGAGACCATGCTCTGAGTGCAAGCATTTGCCTGACTGCTTTCTGGGGAAGATAGCTATAAAAGTGTGCTATGGGAATGATCCTTCATCTTTGAATGGCTTGGATTCTGATGGGGAGAACCCTAAGCTAGTGTTTCTCAACCAGGGTTATGTGTATCCCTGGGGATAAGCAGAGGTCTTCCAGGGGGTACCTCAACTCATCTAGATATTTACCTAGTTTTACAACCAGCTGCATAAAAAGCACTAGTAAAGTCAATACAAACTAAAATCTCATAGTGACAATGGCTTGTTTACACTGTTCTGTATACAATGGTTCTCAAAGTGGGTGCGTTCGTTTTAATGGGATCGGTGGGGCCATCATTAGACTTGCTGGAGCCCAGGGCAAAAAGCCAAAGCTCAAGCCCTGCTGTGTGGGGCTGAAGCCGAAGTCTGAGTTTTTAAGTGAGGAAAAACTTGGGGTATGCAAGATAAAGCAGATGACTGTATCTGTTTCAGGAGTCTGGAAAAGTTGAGAACCACTGCCCTAAGCAGTTAGACAGAGGTCCCCAAAGCCATTTTGGGAAACCCCAAGAGACTTATGGAAAACAAGCAGATTACTACATTGCTACTGTAATTTGGACTACAACTCTGATTCACCTTTAATGTAATTTACCTTCTTTTAACCTCTCATCTCCACTCTTTTTTTTCTTAACTAATAAATCTTTTGTTTCGTTTACTAGAGAAATTGGCTTCAGTATTATCTTTGGTGAGATCTGGAACATACCTTGACTTGGGTAAGTGACTGGCCCTTTGAGGGTGGAAGAACCCAATGTGCAATGATTTTGGTTTAAATAGACTGGACTTTATCATAAAAGGTTGTCTGGGTGGCTGGAGAGACTACGGAGGACTGTCTGTAGCTCCATGGTAAAACTAATTCAGTAATTCAGGAATGCACCTTTGTTACTGGTTTGGTGAAATCTAATTATATTATGCCTCCAGTTTCAGTGTGTCTGCCCATTTTCTGACCATCTGACCGGAGATTGGCACTCACAGCTGTGATCCATTCTGGACATGGCGGCAATTTGTGTAGTCGGCAGGGTTCACATGCCAAAGGACAATTGGGCTTTAAGATCAGAACCCAGTGCTATTTAAAGTTTAAATTTGATATTGAGAGTTAAGAATTAAAGTGTCGTTACAAAGGGGTGAACACAATCAGGAGGATCTTGCTCAGAGTCTTTTCTGTCGTTTGTGCCTGTAAAGAGGGTTACCCTTTAAGAAGAAAACCTCGGATCTGGCACTGAGAACTATGCTCAGGGACTTGAACTAAAAAGCAGGGTCTCAGCACCCCTACCCCAGCACCAGATGCCACAGATGCCTCTGCAACAGGCCCCACTGCAGATCCTGGAAATCGAGCAACAACATAAACATGAAATGAAAATGATAGAACTCTGAATGAAAGAGAAGTAAGCAATCGCTGAGGTGGAGGAGGAAGCCCACCTGAGAGGCATGGAGCAGCTACCGGCTCAGAAAGAAGCTCATAAAATGCAGCTTGAAATCCTGGACAAGCAAAAGGACGAGCCTCAACCTTTGGGTGCATCTGACTGAACCTAAGGATCAGAGAGGTAGCCGTGTTAGTCTGGAATAGCAGAGGTAACGGAGTCCTGTGGCACCTTAAAGACTAACTAACTTAGTTAGTCTTTAAGGTGCCACAGGACTCTTTGTTACTTAAGACTGAACCCAGGCTTTCCTAGCCACCTTCGCGACACTGTACTATCCATAAGATTCCAGAGAATAAATGGATGCCAATCCTCTTAATCAGGTTGACTGACTGGAAAAGCCAGACAAGTATTTAATGAAATGGAGGTGGAGGATGCTATGATATATAAGAAGTTTAAAGAAACTATATTGAAAAGATTTACAATCACCCCTGAGTCTTATTTCTTAAAGGTTAGAAATCTTAAAGTGGCTGACAATATAATTTATGTGTAATATATGTATGAGCTGCAAAGTTATATGAAAAAAAGGATTATTGGGGCAGGTGCTGATTGTGACTTGGATAAGCTGTTAGATTTGGTAATACAAGAGCAATTATTATGGGTTGTCACTGATGAGGTAAAGGCAGCTATTTGTGACAAAACTTCAAGAGTTTTAAAACCCAGCAAAAACTGCTGATGAATATGCTGAGACCAAAACTCGGGAAGGGTGCAAGCTCCAGGAGAAGGGTGATATCCCTGCTCCTCAAGGTGAAAGGGCTGAAGGGTTTAAAAATAAACCTAGCTGCAATTTTGTTAAAAAACCTCAAGGGAGCCAGATTTTAAAACATTTTACCACAAAAGGAAACTGGTAGTTTGTCATCAATATGGGACCTCTGCCCATATAAAGCCAAATTGCCCAAAGCTTAAACCCATCTGACAACATGCACCCATAACCCCCATCACTCATGAGTACCACTGCTACAACCGTAAGTGTCAACACCATCACATTAAACACAGAGACAATTGGGGAGGAGAAAGTGGCTTCATAAATTATATTAGAACTGAGTCTTGGGAAGGTAGTGAAGAATTGATTAAGATGCAAGGGTAAATAGCATTGAGTGTACTGGGTGACAGGATGGCGTCTCATGTCACTTTGGTTAAAGAAAGTTTTGTGAGAGGAAGACCGATTGAGACAGGAAAAAAAATAAATCTTTTAGTTTTGGCTGAATATTCAGTGACTGTGCATATGGCTAAAATCCAGTGAGAAAATGTTAAGGCTGATGTTGTGATTGGCATTAGGAATTTGCTACCTGCTGGTATTTCAGTAGGCAATAAGATTGTAACTATGTCTAAGCAGGTTAATGTTATACCCAGTATCCAGGGAAAGTAAGGATCTGATTCCTCTTTTTGCCTGTTGTCAGCTAGGAGAACTGTGAAGGGGAGGGTAATTCCCCCAAACTACTGTACAGTAAAACCTCCATTTAACGGACTAATTTGGGCGAGGGGGTGTCCGTTAAATCAAAAAGTCCGTTATTTAATAATAAAAAAAATAAGCTGTCGGAGCAGCAGCCCGCCCACCACAGGGTCGGGTCGGGGCGACGGCTCCGCAGCCCGCCTGCTGCCGGGATCCGGGCGGCAGCCGGGAGCCGTCAGCCAGCCCGCCTGGGTCCCGGCTGGTGGGACCCGGGCGGCAGCCGGGAGCCAGCAGCCAGCCCGCCAGAAATGGATCAGGAATGCATCAGACTTGCTCAGAAATTTTGTCCGTTGCATCCAAAGTCCGTTAAATCGAGGGTTTACTGTATGCTGAGAATGGCCTCTTGTCAGCTGAGGAAGCATTTGAGGATTTTGTTCTACCAGAATCAATTCTGGAGTTCAGGGCTGTCCTTAGAATTTATGGGGCCCTATGCAGTATTATTAACCTGGTGACCCTACACCCGTCGGCAGCCTGGTCTAACGTGTATTTTCGATAAGGGTGGTCTTTTGAAGGATTTATTTAAAAAACTATGTCTGAAGATTCAGACATTTAAGGCTAAAGATGAATACTCAGACTGCATCTTAAAAATGTATGCAAGGATTTTGTAGAGATGTGATTTTATAATCTTCAGCAACACACTAATGAAATATTTTTTAAGACCATTTTAAACTAAGGTCCTGTAGACTAACATGGCAGGCTTTTTCACTTTTATGTACCAGAACCCCTCTGGAGGAAGACTCCCTAGGCTGCAGCAGCCAGCTATGGTGGGAGTCTGCAGCAAGTGTCAGAACAGGGATAGGAAGAAGCCGGAGGGTGGACACTAAGACGAAGAGTTGCCCCAAATTTTGGGGTGCTCTACACAGCCTAAGGACCCTGCTGAAGTTAAGTGACATATAAAAGGAATTGACATCTGATCAGCAAAATTATGCTTCTTTGGAACATGAGAGAATTGCAGAATAATGCCCCAAGGAAGGAAGGAGTAGGTTGTTTGTTTGTTTGAAATGAAAGATGGATTATTGTTTAGGGAAGAAGAGGCTTCCTTTGGAAGTCTGCAAATAGTTGTGCCTGATTTGCTCCAATTAGCATGATTGCTCATTTGCGGGTCATTTGGGTGTAGAAGAAAGCTGTAACGGGCTACTGCAAAAATTCTGTTGGCCCCATATGTTTCCATCAGTGAAGGATGCAAAAGCTGTGACTTGTGCCAGAAGTGTAATGTTTAAAGGCATCTCTGCAACCTTTGCTTGTTATTAAAGAGATTTATGCCAGAGTGTTTGTAGATATTGTAGGACCTCTCCCTAAATCTTCTAGGAGTAGGCAGAAGTATATTCTTGTGGTGGTAGATTTTGCTACCAGGTACCCAGAAGCCACAACATTGTGTAATATTGAGGCCTTGGTTACACTGGCACTTTATAGCGCTATAAAGCCTCCAGGAGCGCTATAACTCCCTACCTGTCCACACTAGCAAGGCACATATTGCGCTATAAACCCACAGTTATACTGGTTTTGGTAATCCTCCCTTCCCCGAGGATTAACAGCTATTGCGTATTGACTGTTCCGTATTATCTTCAGTGTGAATGGGTATTAACACTTCAAGCGCTTTAAGTGATCTCTGGAGACTCCCCGAGCCATTTAAGGCAATTGACGTCTCTTCCCTTTCTTTTGAACTTGGCTGGAGGAAGGCGGAAGTTTCTCTCTCAACTCTGCAGATAAGCAATGCAAATGTTTACGGAGGAAGCTGTGTGAATGAAATTCAGAGCCTGCTAGTTTTCTCTAAGGAAAACTCACTGACAGCCTCTCAGCACGAAGTTCTCTCCCTCCACATACACACATGTTCCCCCTCACCCCCCTTGTTTGAAAAGCACGTTGCACCCAGCTGAATGCTGGGATAGCTGCCCATAATGCACCACTCCCTGTGCTGCTGCAAGTGCCGCAAATGTGGCCACGCTAGGACATGCTACAGTGCTATACCTATTGCTGTATATGGGGGACAGCTATAACCAAAAGCGCTATAATCCTGTAAGTGTAACCATGGCCTGATACTGAAACAGTGGCTACAGCTTTGTTTACCATCTTTAGCAGAGTAAGTTTTCCCAGAGAAACTGACAGACTGTGCTACCCATTTTGTGTCTGTTGTTTTTAAACAGTTATGGGAATTGTGTAGAGTGAAGCATCTGAAGGCTTCCCCCTACTATCAGGGCCGGCGACAGGGGGGTACTACGAGTAGAGCTGTACCGGGCCCCGGACTTTAGAGGGGCCCCGGTACACAGCAGTACCCGTAGTCATCCCCCCTTGTCGCCGGGCCTGGAGAGCGGGGAAGGGGCGGGGAGGCGGCGCGGCACGCGTGTCCCCGGCAGGAGCAGTGAGCCCGGCCGGCGGCAGCGGCGCAGTCCGGGGAAGAAAGGGCGCGGGGGGGGGGGGGGGGGGCGGAGAAGAGCAGCAAGGGCGGCTTGTGCTGCTCCCGGAGGAGCCGCTGTCAGCTGGGTGGGGGAGCGCCGGCTGGGCTGGGGGCCCCCCCCGGCCGCTGTCAGCTGGGGGGGGGGGAAGTGCCAGCTGGGCTGGGGGGGCCCCAAACGATCAGAGTAGGGGGCCCCCAAATTTCTGTCGCCGGCCCTGCCTACTATCCCAAAACTATCAGGGGAGTAGTCGTGTTAGTCTGTATCCACAAAAGAACAAGGAGTGTAGTGGCACCTTAAAGACTAACAAGTGTATTTGGGCATAAACGTCTGTGGGTAAAAATCCCACTTCATCAGATGTTTTTATCTCAAAACTAACGACCAGAAAGATTCAATGGAACTTTGAACGCCATGCTCAGAATGTTTCCAGGCACAATGGGATTTGTTGCTCCCGTTCCTTCTGTATGTATATTGTGACAGACCGCCTTCTCACCCCCCTCAGGAACACGCAGGAAACCCTTTTTTGCTCCAAACAGTGCTCTTTAATTTACAGTGCAGGACCCCACCACCAATATATACAGCTTAAAACAGTTCTTCAACTTACAGTTTACAACTCTATCAACATCTACAGTTTACAGCTCTCAATAGCTCCACGGGTTCTGGCTCTACAAACTCTATATAGTTCAGCCCCTAATACAATAATACAAACACAGCTCTTGATAGCTCATACACAACACACAGCTCTTGATAGCTCATACCACCACCACCACCCTGGGCTTCCTTCCTGGCAGCCTTATATCCCCCAGAGGAGGCTACCAGGTGCAACTCATGCAGGCTGATTGCCCTGCAAGCCAGGTGGCTGATTAGCCTTTCCTGCAAGGGAGCTTTGCAGAGGGTTTTTCTCCCTCTTAAAGGGCCCGCAGGGCTGGCTCAGGCACCCCTGGCCAGCACCCTGCCACAATATAGTGTATCCCAATAATCTATTGGGTTTGCTCTCTTTGATCTCCTATATGGGAAGCGGGTCTGAGGATCTTTAGATTTAATTTGTGACTCTTAGGAGGATGGTCTATGGCTCCTGTAGTAAAACTAATGTAGTTATCCAGGAGCGTACATTTTGTTACTGGTCTGGTGAAATCTAATATTAAAATATACCACCAGTTTGGGTGTCTGCCCGATTTTCTGACAGTCTGACCTGAGATTGGATCTCACAGCTGTGACCCATTCCAAGCACCATAACACCCTTGATCATCATCTGGGTGCAGGGACTGTTTTTGTAGTATTTGTTTGTAAGTATGATGGCTTCCTTAAGCACTACTGCAATAGAAATAAAAAATAATACATGGGCTACTGATGTAATCGAACCATTGTCATAGTCTGTGCAACTGGAATGATAATGTTCAGAGAAAGCTGCAGGCATGCTTAGTGCAACAATGTCAGATTTCACAAGTTGAGAAATACATTCCACAGTCTAGATACCTTATACAAATACAATCAATGGGGTCTTAGAATCTGAGGCTGCCAACTAGGGTGACCAGACAGCAAGTGTGACAAATCGGGACATGGGGTGGGGGGGTAATAGGAGCCTATATAAGAAAAAGACCCAAAAATCGGGACTGTCCCTATAAAATCGGGACATCTGGTCACCCTACTGCCAACTGCTAATAGCTTTCTGGAAGGTGCAATAGCTTGGGAAAGCAGATGTAGGATGATGGAATCCAAAATCAGTGTTAGATTGGCAGGACTCATGCTCGTTGATAAGTGGAGGCAGTGCTTTACTGTTAAACATTTGTCAGACAGTACATTCACTGAGGCATAACACTGTCACCAGCGCGTGGTGTATGTTCAGTCTTTAGTAGGCACATCAAGGTGACGGGATGATGGAAGCTTGGACCATCACATCCCACTTAAAAATACAAGAAACACTGGAGAATATCATGTTTCCAACAGTCTCCGTGAGGTTGTATGTCAATACAAAATGTACCACCCTCAGTTTCTCTGCTTACAGTGAAACCTCGATTTAACGGACTAATTCGGGCGAGGGGGTGTCCGTTAAATCCGAAAGTCCGTTATTTAATAATTTTTTAAAATTATTAAATAACAGGACTTTCGGATTTAACGGATACCCCCTCGCCCGAATTAGTCCGTCAACCCGCCCGCCGGGGTCCCCGGCTGCTGGGACCCGGGCGGGAGCTGTCAGCCCGCCCGCCCCCGGCTCAAACTGCGGAGGCTGCTGCGAGCGGGCAGAGAGCCCGCAGGGTCCCGGCTCCCGGGACCCTCCAAGGAGCCTGCATGGTGCTGGGGGCCGGGCGGCAGCCCGCCCCCGGCTCAAAAGCGCAGCGGCCGCTGCGCGCGGCCTCAGAGCCCGCAGGGTCCCGGCTCCCGGGACCCTGCAGGGAGGGTGACTGCTGCCGGGGGCCAGGCGGCAGCCCGCCCCCGGCTCGATCCGCGGCTGCTGCCGCGCGCGGGCTCAGAGCCCCGCAGGTCCCGGCTCCCGGGACCCTGCAGGGAGGGTGACTGCTGCCGGGGGCCAGGCGGCAGCCCGCCCCCGGCTCGATCCGCGGCTGCTGCCGCGCGCGGGCTCAGAGCCCCGCAGGTCCCGGCTCCCGGGACCCTGCAGGGAGGGTGACTGCTGCCGGGGGCCAGGCGGCAGCCCGCCCCCGGCTCGATCCGCGGCGGCTGCTGCCACGCGCGGGCTCAGAGCCCCGCAGGGTCCCGGCTCCCGGGACCCTGCAGGGAGGGTGACTGCTGCCGGGGGCCAGGCGGCAGCCCGCCCCCGGCTCGATCCGCGGCGGCTGCTGCCGCGCGCGGGCTCAGAGCCCCGCAGGGTCCCGGCTCCCGGGACCCTGCAGGGAGGGTGACTGCTGCCGGGGGCCAGGCGGCAGCCCGCCCCCGGCTCGATCCGCGGCGGCTGCTGCCGCGCGCAGGCTCAGAGCCCCGCAGGGTCCCGGCTCCAGCCTCGGGCAGCAGCAGGGAGCCCACAGCCAGCCCTCCAGAAACGGACTTCGGATGCATCAGACTCTGAAAAATTTTGTCCGTTGCATCCGAAGTCCGTTAAATGGAGGTCCGTTAAATCGAGGTTTCACTGTACTTAATATCCAAATAGTTCCAAAATTCTCATGTTTCTGTACATCTCACCACTCCTATTCTTAATGATATATTTATGTAGCCAAAAGATCTTATCAGTGACTAGTGCCATTTGCATGCAGCCTTGTCTCCATTCATCCCAGACTTCTCATCCCCCAGACTATACTATGTCAGTAACTGATCACCATTGTGGTTAGTTGGTCTACTAGTCTACAGCCTGCTGAAAGCTCATCAGCGTTTTCCCATGGAGCTCCTGCAGACAACTTGGGTCTGGTGACTGGATTGCGCTTAGCTGCAGGAGCAGGTTGCAGCATCCCGCAGAAGCATTTGCAGGAAAATCCATCTGTACAAGACAAAACTAATCTCCAGAAGGTTAAATGGAATGTGATGTCTATCCACAATGACACAAACCTTAACAAGTACAAGATTGCCTCCTTTGGTAGCTACGTTCATTTATGAAGATGTCATTTTGTTTGTAGGTTCTGATGATGTAAACCACAAGACTGATGGCCCCAGCACCTGTTCCACTCAACTGATCCCCCACATCTTTGTGCTGACATTATCTTTACTTGCTGTGTCATCCGTATAAATTGGTAAGTACCTCTGGCCAGGGACCTTGTTTCATTTTCTCCCTCAGCACTATATAAATAGCAAATACAGGTTGTGAACACACACAGTCCTGTGCTCATTATTCCATCTGCCTTTGCTCATTTAGGAGTCTCTCTTTCAGGACAGAGCTGCCCTGCTTTTCAAGGGGCAGCTGCTTTTATGCAAGTCAGTCTAGTGCATCTGCACTCCCAGCTGTCACTCTGGTAACCCAAATCCATGGGGAAGCTAAAATGTGTTGCTTGGTAACAGGCTCTTGACTGCAGCTGCTGGTTCATTCCATTGAAATGATGGGAGAATTGGGACTTGTTGGAATGTGAGTTTTTACCTGGGGGATGAAAAGTCAGGGATGAATGGAGACAGAAAGTGTGAACAGGGCAGGAATGGATACAAATGTAGATTTATAGACATTTAAGTATCATAAAATGTTTAGAATGAAGGACTTTATTTGCCTACTACCTCAGCTTTGTCAGCATCCACACCAAGACACTACTCTGTATGAGATACCACATCACATTTCCCCCCCCCGTATTCATATGCCTTTGTTTTACTCATAAAGATTAGCTGAATACATCAATACGACTGTCTGAATGGGTAATCAATATTTTTACTTCCAGGCTTTCACTCACGCTCGAGGCCTATTAATGCAGCACCCTCTTTCACTACAGATTCACATGTAGTTGGACTACTTTTCAGAAGCATTTTAAATTAACTTGGAGCTGGGGAAAGGGGATGATTTGACAGCTCAAGAATGATAACAGCTTATCCACTCAACCAGTACAGTACTGGGGATCCAGGAGAGAATATAAGGAGGTGTAGTGCAAGCTTCCCCTGGCTTTTACTGAAACCAGGCGTAGCTGTTTTAACTCTTTCTTTTCCCAGCAGAAGGGGGTTGCCCTCCCTCTCCTTAGCAGAGCCTGAAAAGCCATCTAATTTCTATATTTTTGTATTGTTAGGGCCTGCATCCAACTGAGAATGAGGCCAGAGTAATAGACTGTCCCTACAGAACTTACCCTCTAAAGCAGGGGTCTCAAACATGCGGTCCGCAGGCCGCATGCGGCCCACAAAGCCCTTCCCTGCGGCCCGCGATGCTCTCCCCACCCCCCCGCCAAGCTCCCTATTCACTGCCCTGCCGCCAAGCTCCCTATTCACTGCCCTGCCGCCAAGCTCCCTATTCACTGCCCTGCCGCCAAGCTCCTGCGCGGCCTCCCCCCCCCCCCCCCGCCAAGCTCCTCCACATGTTTCTAACCCACGCGCCACTCCCCACAGCTCTGCTTATGGCCAGGCAGTTCTCTGGCAGCTTAGCGGTTTCTGGGAGGGAGAGGCCAGGAGCGGGCTCCTGGACAGGGGAGGAGGGGGAGAAAGGGGCAGGGATTTGGGCAAGGGGTTGGACTAGGGGCAGGGAGGAGGCGGAGTTGGGGTGGGAACTGTGATGAAGGGGTTGGACTAGGGGCGGGGAGGGGGCGGAGTTGGGGTGGGAACTTTGATGAAGGGGTTTGAAGGGGACAGGGAAGAGGTTGGAAGAGGCAGAGCAAGAGTGGAGCGTGAGTGCAGCCCCGTCCAGGAAGGTGCTTTAATAGAAGTAGATCTAAGTTCCTGTTTGGTCCTTTGAGTGAGGTGCATTATTAAGTGAATATATTTGATTAAAACGGCTTGGAAATGACTATCACAAAAAAAAAAAGAACATTCATGGGAGAAAAGAGTTTTTTCCAAGACAAATGGGAGAATTTATATTTTTTCACAGCGGTAAAAGAGAAAATTCAATGCCTTATTTGTCAGGGCGAGGAGCTGGGAGCTGCGCGCTCAGGGGAGGAGGCGGGGCAGGGGTGGGATCTCATGGAAGGGGTGGGGATAGGGGCGGGGGCAGCGAGGGGGGCGTGTCAGTGATGCGGCCCTCGGGCCAATGAACTAGTCCTCATGCGGCCCTCGTGGTCATTTGAGTTTGAGACCCCTGCTCTAAAGACACAAAAAACAGATACTGATTAAAAGATGTAGTCAAGTGTTTGACTACACCTCAAAGTTTGTTCTCAATTTTTTTCAAGAGATCAAATAACTAAACTTACTGTCTAAAGACTAAACAGTACAATATAAACAGAAACATACACTCCTTCTGGAAAGCAAATTCTTGCAGTGTGTTTACCTTACACAGAAAGTGTGCTTCAAAGCTATGCATTTAAGCTAGTAGCATTTATATATTGACTTTACACATCATTAAAATCTACCCCATCAGTTTGTAACGTGTTTTTGTTTTGTTCCCTACTTTTCTTCTTTCTGTGTTGGATACCACACTCCAAGATGTTTGGGCATAGTGGTGTTGAGTTTAAACTTTACCCAGACTTGATGGCTCTGTCTGAACTTTTGATCAAAGCTCTGACCTGCGAACAGCTCCTGACACCCCCCCCCCTTTAAGTAGCCATCTCCCCTTTGTCTTTGGGATTTACATTTCTTGAGCCATGTAGGGCTGGTTTTAACCTGTTTTACCCAGCAGAATCTTGATTGATTATGCATGACCATTATGACCTGTTAATCACTTTGTTTACTTCTGTGTATAAATATTGATGCTTACCCCTAATAAAATTGCCACACTTACTCTGAAGCTTCTGAGCTAAGAATAGTGTGAGCCCGTTGATCAACGAATTGGTGTCTGTGTACTTGGTCTCTGACAGCTTGTGAGCCCTATACCAACTCCGCACAAACTCGGGTGTTGGAGAGGTGAGTGGGACTTGCTATTTTACCTAACAATGGTATACCCCACCATTCATGAACAGGAACTCCTCACTTGACGTTGTAGTTATGTTCCCGAAAAATACGAATTTAAGCAAAACAATGTTAAATAAATCCAATTTCCCCATAAGAATTAATGTAAATAGGGGCGGTTAGGTTCCACGGAAACTTTTTTCACCAGACAAAAGACTATATTATATATCTCTACACACACACACACACACACTATAAGTTTTAAACAAACAATTTAATACTGGTACACAGTGATGCTGATTGTGAAGCTTGGTTGAGGTGGAGGAGATAGAGGTGGGATATTTTCCCAGGGAATGCCTTACTGCTATCAGGGGTTCTCAAACTGGGGTTCAGGACCTCTAAGGGGATCATGAGGTTATTACATGGGGAGCTCGCGAGCAGTCAGCCTCTACCCCAAAGCCCGCTTTGCATCCCGAATTTATAATGGTTTAAATATATTAAGTGTTTTTAATTTGTAATGGGGGGTCACACTCAGAGGCTTGCTATTTGAAAGGGGTCAGCAATACAAAAGTTTGAGAACCACTGTGCTAAATGAACTAGCAATTTGCTGAGCCCTCAAGGGTTAACACTCACACTCTTCTCCTTTAAGTATCAAGGGTGAGGTCAAAAGTACATTGTTAATTAGATCTGCAAGCCTGTGTTCCCTCTGGTCTATGGAAGATGGGGTAAGTGAAGTGCAGGGGGAAGGGAGACACCCTGACATTGGCCCCCTCTCATTCCCCTCCCCCCCTCAGCAAGCAGGAGTCTCAGGGAGCAGCTCCAAGGCAGAGGGCAGGAGCAGCACATTGCAGTGGGGAAAGGGACATGAACTGCCCGGAACTGACAGCCTGCTGGGAAATTGAACGGCTGGCAATTGACAGCCTGCTGGGCAGCTGATGACTTAGAAGGGAGCACTTCACAACTTTAAAAGAGCATGTTCCCTAACTGATTAGCAAGGAAACAATGTTAACCAGGACGACTTTAAACGAGGAGTTACTGTATCTTGGCATTAACAGGTTCCTATTTTCTAATGCCAAAGCTGACTTCAGTTTTGCAAAGTGTTGTGGCATACTTGACACGGGTGAACAGAACTGTGGGAAGAGCTTAATACTTTCAGTTAATATTAACTTCAACTCTATATAAACTATCAAAGTTTATAACAGCATACACGTAATACCCATTAATGTGGTGTATACTACACCTATCATATGTATATAGGCTAACAGTCACCCATGTGTCATTTGATGATAACATCAGGGTGACACCTTTGTCAAATTAATATGAAGCAGAGGGTAACATTGTGGGTTGAACCATAGTATGTACATGAGACTCTGGGCCTATGTCGGGAGCAGTGCGCTGTGGGTAGCTATCCCACTGTGCAACTGGCAGCAAGGTGCTTTGGGAAGGGTTTGCAATGCTCCTGGAGCAGGCAAAGTGTCACATGATGCTGTTTTCTCAATCCCATCGCTCCATGGGCATCCTACTAGATTGCCAGCTGCTTTTCAACTGAAATGGGGTGGGGGTGGGGAGAGACAGAGAGTGTGTATGTGAGGGAAGAGAGTGTGTTGGGGAAGTGTGTGTGAGCTTGCGATCTCTAAGTTCAGACAGCAGCCTGAGCAACCAAGCCTGAGGGAGGGGGACACCCCCCCCCCCCCCATCAGCCTCCAGCTCTGCACAGCACAGCAGTTCCCACCTCCAGTGGCTGTTTCTAGTGCTGGGGAGAGCAGGATTCCACATTCATTTTTCTGTGATTCCCTCCAAGTTCTCCTACAGCCTCCTCAGCTACCAAGAGCAGCATCCTCGCTCTGTGAGCTCTTCATATTGAGGAATATCAAAGCTTCCTGAGCTTTCAAAGGGGAGGGAAGCATGCCCGCTTAGCTAGATGCAGGGCAGCAGAGTTCAAAACAGTGAGCAGAGTGGTCATGGTGGGTATCGTGGGATACTGGGGGAGGCCAGTTATGGCATGAGCAGTAGTGTCTACACTGACATTCTGTCACTTTAACTTTGCCACAAAAAGCTCTATGCTTCCCGTTTAGGTGGTTTTGTTTTGCTGCCAAAAGTAGCTTTGTAATGTGTACACCTCCACTGTTTTGTCGGCAAAAGCTGCCTTTCACCAACAAGACTGTTTAATGTAGACAAGGTCTTCCTCATGTTTGGGAGATAAAAGTAACCTGCTGAAATCTATTTGATTAGCTTTAACATTTTGTAACATAACCAGACATCATATATAAGTACATCATAGCCAAAATGTTTTAAAATAGCTATTTTACTATTGAAAAGTGCAAACCAGTTTATAAAAACTGTACCGGGATGACCACCCGCTCCCTGCCTGAAAGGGCTGGAATAGCCTGGGAAGGGGTTAAGGCCGGGAGCTAGCAGGCTTCCAGGCCTGATTGGGGAGTGGGCTCAGCTGTGAGGCCACGCCCCAAACACTCAGGCCTGTATAAAGCCTGAGAGGCAGGGGCCTGAGAAGAGTCTCCTCTGTACCCAGAGGAAGACAGGCCTAGCTGCGGGGAGCCTTAAGCAAGGTACCTGGACTGGGGCAGGGCTGGGGCAAGGCACTGGGAGCTAGGGAGCTCTAGCCTGAGAGCCCCAGGCTGCAAGGCCTGACGGAAGGCCTGACCCAGGGGTACTGGGGTTGCAGGGGGCAGCCCAGGGCTAGTATTAGGAGCAGCAGGCCAACCCCCCCTTGCCGGTGATGAGAGGCCATGATACTGCAGTCTGCCTCAGTGAGCGGGAGCAAATGGTGACTGGCAGTGGCCAAGTCTGAGGCAAGGTGGGGATAGTGAGTGGAGGGTTCCCCAGGGAGGGGAGACCCTAAGACCAGCGGGGTACTGCAGGGGTGCAGCACCCCAAAGAGGGCACCAGGGTCCAGCAGGGACACAGGGCAGAGTTCCCCGGGGAGGGAAGACCCCTGGACTTGAGGGGGTTCTGCAGGGGTGTCGGGGTCCGGGAGGGACACGGGGCCGGAGTAGGAGCGGGACATCGGGCGGCAGAGGGCGCTCCGGAGGATGAAGAGCTGATTCCCCAGACGACCAGCAGGAGGCGCCGCCGGGGTGACTGCCCGACGCTTACAAAACCTTAAAAAGTTAAGATTTTATTACCTTTGAATTAATATGCAACTGAATTATTTATGTATGAATCTTTATAACTGAGGCCTTTGAATTTTGCAAAAAATTCCACCACTGTCATTACGGTGGTTATGACTCAACAATAATATTAACAGTGTGGTAGAACTAATTAAAAAAAAACTGAATGCAAAATTGATTTTTATTGCAACAAAAAAGTAAAAACAAAATATTCACAGGACTCACAAATAGGACAACATACATAAGCTTACAATTGAAGATGAGTGGTGCTGATTGTACTTATAACTCTACAAGATAAGGCATTAAGAGCTTGACGTTATTAAGACAATGCATTTTACAAAACAGTTAAAGAAAAGAATTAAACATTTAATTAGAAGGATTGTTATCTTTTATTTAGAACTTAATAAGACTGGATTAAAATCACTTAAATTATTTGCCCACTTCATAGTATTAATTTAATTAATTTAAGATCATGTAAATAAATTAAGAACACTACTATATAGAAAGAAGAACAATCCATGTTTCATATATTGGTTAGTGCAGGTTGCCAAGCAACAAAAATGCCAACTATCTTCAAGAAAGTCACAAGTCTCTTTAGCTATTGCATTGCTGAAGCATTAATTATTAATCTTACTGGATTTATCTAAAGTAAAATTTTTACCCTAAGCATTTTGATTATTTTTATTTTCTTTCCCACTTGCTCTGTCTCTATAACTATAACTTAAAGATGAAACAATATAGGAACGGAGTGGGACATGAGCGAAGGGAGATTAATTAAGATTGTGAGAGCATTTTAAAGTACAGGCAGCCACAGAGAGTTTGAGTTTAGTAATCTGAGCCATGTGACGAATACAAGAGGAAAATGGAAAGGGGATGGCTTGGAAGAAGAAAGGACAAAGGAAAAACTTGACCTTTATGCAAAAATATTAGAGAAGGAAGGTTATATTATTAGCTCTGAGAGGGGAGTGGGGTTTAGAGGAAGGGGGAGGGAAGAGAGGACTGAGAACCAGGACCTCTGGCTTTATCCCAGCTCTGGAAGGAGAATGGGGGTTTCTGTCTGTTCCCACAGAACCTGAATTTGTTCCTTAAGTGCCTGTTGCTTTGGTCTGCACTCCAAATGGTTTATAGGAGTGCTCTTCCTCACTAGAGTTAACTGCTTCTGGGCCACTCCACACATACTTAATATTTTTTGCCAACCTAACTTCTGTCCCTCTTGCTGGCTGCACACTGCCAATCTCCTAGCCTTCCCTTCATTTCATGTGAACTGTAAGCAAAACAAGTATTTACAGATGCCCATACCTTCCATTGGCTTTTTAAATTTCTTATTTTGATTCTTTTAGTTCCTTGATTTGTTTCCTTATTTGTTTAACTTTTACTTCACATAATTAATCCCAGAGTTGTTTTAGTGCCTCATGTTCGACTCCCATATTTAGGTACATATTTTCTTACAAAAGATGTGAGGAATAATTTAATATTATTTTTTGCCCATCATTCCTCTTAATTTGTGGGCTTTTGTGTTTCACAGTTTTAACCTTTGTTGTATCTGGGCATTTTGCCAAGAAAATGTTTCACTGCAATATATTCTTAAAGTATGGCTCTATGCCCAGAAAAGTAGTTTGCTTTTATTAGTTTCTGATAGCCAGTTATTTAAGGCATTTCACTAAAGCAGCACTTATTATAGACTAGCAAAAATACCTGGCGTTGCTCGGGTCCGTTGGAGGGGGGGAGGGAGAGCTGAGCGAGTGGGGGGTCCCTTGGAGGGGGGGAGGGAGAGCTGAGCGAGTGGGGGGTCCCTTGGAGGGGGAGCGAGTGGGGGGGTCCCTTGGAGGGGGAGCGAGTGGGGGGTCCCTTGGAGGGGGAGCGAGTGGGGGGGCCCTTGGAGGGGGGTATTACATCATAACTATGTCACAGAGAACAGCAGCTGTTAACCTGCTGCCCAGCTGATGTGAATGGGCTTTAAAGAATTTCACCCCTAGGGGGCGTCAGAGGTGAGATTTTAAAAATTTTCAATTCTTACCCTGCTTAGGACCCTAAAGCCTATAACTGTACCAAATTTCAAGTCTCTAGCTCAAACCATGTGGAAGGAGTAAGGGAACATACATACATACACGCACGCACGCACACACCATTTGACTTTTATATATATATAGATTTCCCCAGTGCTCAGGCTAGCCTGTTACAAGTGTACTTAGGATCCATAACCCCTAAAGTCCAGCCTCTATAACAGAGTTGGCCAAACTTACTGACCCAATGGGCCACATACAATCATCTTCAAAAGTTTGAGAGCCCCTAACCCAGCCATCCTACTGCAGGGCAGAAGTCCCTAGCCCTACCACCCTGCCACAGAACAGAAGCCCCAACCCCGTCTCCAAGTCTGGTAGTCAGATAATAAGGAGGGAGCTCTGCGAGCTGAACTTTAACTGAAAAACAGCTGTGGTTTGGCCACACCGGCTCTATAAGATTTACTATCTAAAATCCAGATGGCTAGGTTTCAACCCCATCCAAATTGGTTTGACTTAGTACTTGACTAATGGCTCTTGGCTGCCTCACCAATTGAGCAAAAAGGTGTAGTCAACCATTTGACTATGCTCACCAGTTTATTCTTAAAATTGTTCAAGATCAAATAACTGAAGTTAGCCAAACTTATTTAAAAACAAAACAGCACAATATGGAAAGGAAACAGATACCTTTCTTCAAAAAAACAAATTCTCAGTGTGTTCACCACACAGAAGGTACTATCCCTAACATAAGTATTGGTTAACACAGCCAAAGGATGGGGAAAGGGATAGAACGTAAAAGCAGAGTCAGAACAATGGGTAAGGCTACGATTTAGTCATGGAAGTCACGGCAGTCATGAATTCCGTGACTTTACCAGACCTCTGAGACTCCTCCAGCTTCAGCCGTCAGCAGCTTCAGGTGTGGCTGGAGCCGTGGCAGGGGCCGTGTGTCCTGTATCAGGGCCATATACCCCATGGAGCCTCGTGGCTTGTGCCAAGGGCTGCCGCCGGAGCTGTGCATCCCATGTAGTGTGACAGATCCCCTTCTCACCCCTCTTCAGACACAGGCAGGAAACTCTTCTTTGGCTCCAACAGTGCTCTTTATTTCACAGTGCAAGGCCCCACCACCAATATATACAGCTTTATACACAGCTCTACAGCTCACAGCTCTACAGCTTCAGCTCTACGCAACTCTATATAGTTCAGCTTTGTCAGGCCTCTAGCCTCAGCTCTATTTCAGCTCTTCCTCTCACTCCACACTACCATACCACCACCACCCTGGGCTTCCTTCCTGGCAGGCTTATATCCCCCTGAGGAGGCTGTCAGGTGCAACCCATCCAGGCTGATTGCCCTGCAGCCGAGGTGGCTAATTAGCCTTCTCTGCAGGGAGGTTTGCAGAGGGCTCTTCTCCCTCTTAAAGGGGCGGCAGGCTGGGTCAAGCCCACCCTGCCACAGTAGCCTCACAGCTTGTGCCCGGGGCCACTGCCAGGGCCATGCGTCCCTGCACTGTGGTGGGGGCTGCAGCTGGGGCTGGGCATCTCTGCCCCAACCTGTATGGTTATTTTTAGTAAAAGTCACGGGCTCTGTGAATTTGTTTGTTGCCTGTGACCTGTCGGTGACTTTTACTAAAAATAATTCTGTCAAAGTCTTAATCTTAGTGATGGGTCCTTGTTCCCCTGCAGAGCAGCCATGGATGTCATCGCTGTACACGGGCCATTGGGAGAGCAGTGGTGGCCCCAATGATGTCGTACTTGTGCCCTATATCCCACCTGTGCCCTATGTTACTCCTTTCCCTCAAAGCTGCGATAGCTGCTGAAGCTGCTCCTTGCATTTGCTCCTGCTACCTAGAATTTGTATAGCACCTAGGGAATCTCTTCTCTGTTGAATTCTTTTTCTCTCCAAGTCCATGTGGCTCAGAGAAGGGGGGTTACCCTACATGGGTCTTAGTGCTGAAGGGGAGTGGGGTGGTATCTTCTCTATAGGCTTACAGCAGAGACCTTAAATCGGAACACCTTTTTTGGTGATGAAGACTGCATGACACTCCCATCATAGCCTTACTGCCATTCCTTCGCTGCTCAGAGGGCTTGTCATTGGATAATTCAAGCCATTTCCTCTCCACAGAAGCTAAATCCCCTATTTAAGGGGAATGAGAAATTAGAATGCTGAAATAATTCTTATTAATTACAAATATAAAAATTAGAATACATATGTGACGGTGCTGTTCCTGGTGGGATCCAACTGTGAGTGTCAGATCAGGACAGATTGCTTCCAAAAGGGCATCTACAGCCCAAAGCTGGGGTTTCTTCACACTAAGGCAAACCAAACCAGCTAAACAGAAAAGACTTTGGTCTCACCCCACTGGCTAACCACAAGTCACACAAGCAATCCCCTTAAGACACTCCAGATTCCCAGTATCACCACCAGCAGCCACCTGTCCTAGGGATCAATGGTTATGAAAACCAATCCCCCAAATAAAGAAAACGGTTCTCCCCAATTCCAAAGAATCAGGCCCCAGACCCAGGTCAATATACAAATCAGATCTTACCACAAATCACGCTGTAGCCAATTCTTTAGAATCTAAAATCTAAAGGTTTATTATAAAAGGAAAAAGGTATAGGTAAGGGTTAAGAATGGTTAAAAGAAATCAATTACATGCAGTAATGGCACATCTCTTGGTTTAGGCTTGCAGCAAAGGTAGAATAAGCTGCAGGTTCAAATCAAAGTCTTTAGAAAGCATCTCTGCAGAGATGGGTCAGTACCATTGTCCAGAGTTCCCTGAGTAGCAAAGTTCCATCCAAAGCTGGAAACAAGGCAGGCTGAAGACTGGAGGTAAAAGACAAAATGGAGAATGCTTCTTCCAGCTTTTATAGACTGTCTTCTGGGCCAACACCCTCCTCCTTCTTTTGCAGAGTCCGGTTGCAAAATGGAGGTTTACAGTCACAAGGTCCAATCACCAGACTTCTCCAGGATTCAGTTTCTGACCAGGCAGTGACATTCCTAGAGCAGCTCGGGTGTGGACAGGCCTATACAAAGTCCATTGTGTGGTTGATGTCCCTTAATGGGCCATCAGGCAGCCCAAGCCAAGCTGACGCCCAGTATTCAGGAATCTTCTTCCCCAGCAGAGCACAATATTTGGAAAGACAGACAGTCCAGAGCCAATATTATAGTTCTAACTACAAAATTGATACACACATATCACTGGCATATTCATAATCAGCCATTCATAACCTGGTTGTAGGCACCCATTATGACCCCCTGTACATAAGATTTGGTGCCACTATAGGACCCTGGTTGCAGCAATGATTTATAGGGTCCCAAATTACTTCAGTCACGTGACAACATATTAAAGTTTATACACACACACACACACACACACACACCCAACCAAGTACTCTAGGATCCTAAAGGCTTTGAAAGCCAGTGGCATTTAACTAAGCCAGACACTGAAGTACCCGTCAAATTTATTTAATTCACGGTTATGAAAGTTAACATATTAACAGACCTAAAATATTTAGACTGCAAGTTCTTCATGGCAGGGCCTCCGTCTCACTTTTGTTTGTAAAATTTTATAAACATAAAAAATAGAAATGAGAAAAGGGCAAAGAGCTTCATGGTTGAAGTGGGTTTGACAAATTCTCATTTCCTAGAAAATGCCTCATGTGGCCCAAGAAAAATGTATAGTCTCTGACACACAAACTTCTACCTCCTGCTTTTCCATGGCAGAAGTATTCTTAATTGGAAGGGGTGAAGTGAAATATGGATGGATGTCGCCTTTGAACCAGATTGTGCATGGTTGCTTGGGCTCATCAGCTGTGCCAGACAGTCTACCTAGGAATAGAAACTCTGATCACAGACCAAGAATGTCAGGCCTAGCCTGCAGTTTTCTAAAGGATGTGCACACATGCTCTGTGAGTTGTCATTATCATCTTCAGGGAATACATCAATAGTGTTCCCTGGAAACAATCCACGACTGATTTGCCTGACTGCTGTGGAAAATGAGCAAAGGCTACTGTTTGCTGGTTGCCTGCAGCTAAAGAAGCAAGCCCAAGAACTAACTCTAGCTTCGTTGAATGTGGAACAATGAATTTATGAAATCAAGAGAAGTAACAGATGCAGAAGAGAAGAAGAGCGAACACTGCCTGTATATGAGAGAAAATGAAAGGGGTCAAAATCCTTGAACATCAGGGAGGGTAACAAGATATGTCATGGCTCAGTAGCAAGGAGGAATGGAGTAGGAATAATTGCAGCAGTGGACATCCAAATGAAGAGTGACCAGCTGATAAAAGTTAGAAGAGCACTGAGCAGAGAACAAATATTGAATTGTTTTATGCAGATAAGTGCTGCAGGCTGGTTGTACAACTGAGGCAAAGGAGGAATTCCAGATACTGCTGGACTGTTATAAGTGAAGTACCATAAGCTGAGTACTAGATTGTTGGAAAAGATCTCAGACATATGGGAAAACACAGTGAGGGCTATGACAAGTGTTCTGGAGAATGAGACTCTGGAACTAGAAGTGTAGTCGGCCAGAGCCCATGGCCTTATTGTACACACTCTGTAAAGAAGAAGGAACACTTGATTACTTATAAGAACAGTGCCACCAAGTCCCAGATAGATCTTTTCCTTGTCAGAAACTAGTCAAAAAAATGTGGGAGGCTGTAAAGTGATTCTAGGAAAGCAGATTGCAGTGCAATATAGACTGGCTGTAATGGATTTCCAAGTTGGGGAATAAAGGATAAAATGATGGAAGCTTTTGAATAGGGAAGTTAGTCTGAGATTTAAGAATGAGGGTCTATGGAGTTTGGACAATTACTAGACAAACACTATGATGCCAATGAGGCTTGAGAAAACATCCAACCATATTACAGAAAGTGTAAAAACTGTGGCCAAACAAAAGGAAGGAAATTTTCATTGGAAAGCAATGTGGTGGTGGTCAAATGATGCACAGGAGGCAGTAGAGAAGCTGAAGAAAAAGTTTAAGCAATGACAGAAAGTAAGATTTGAGGATAGTCATGAGAAATACAAGCTGGCAAAAAGCAGTTGAGGAAGATAAAGGTCAGGTACTTAAAGCCTTACATGCAGGACTAGTTCTGAAGGAAGGAGGAAAAAAATTTACACCACAAAGCGGTCCTGGTAGGGTTTCTGAAGATGTTCCACACCAAGAAAATGGAGTTGGCAGCATATTTGGATAGCATAAGAAATCCCAGGATCAAGTGTAGCTGTTTTCCAAACTCAAAAAGACAGAAGGTTGTTGGGACAGAACAAACTCTAGGCCAAGTAAGGCACTCTTCTAAAAACTAAACCAAACTTTCAAAACTGGGATTTGGTGAAGTTTGATGCTCAGGCTGAAATTTGATTTAATAATTTCTTGCCATCTCATTACTATACTGTCCTACTGTTACTAATAAGAGTTCATAGCAACTATATATGGAAAAAGTATTAGAGGAAAGTTTTCTAATCAAATATAAAATACAAATATTAGGTGCCTGAAGCTCTGTCTGCATGGACACTAGATGTCAATGGAGAGGCACGTCTAAGCAAGCTATACAGAAGGTTGTGCAACTGCATTCTGTAAAACTACATTGTTTCTCCCTTTTTCTAATATGAATTTAATACTGCTAGAAGGTGCTGGGCTGATAGCCCTGGAGATGCAAGTCCCTTAAGTTAACTCTTAGGAGAAGATTTGCAACACAGTATCCGTGCAAGAAGCTCTTGATACCAAACTGATTTAAATGTTATCTGGAGGGACCACCCAGTGATATGCAAAGTTATTCAGTCATTCGATCTTTGGTCCCTTTGCTGAGACAGACAATGAAGAGTCTAAATGTTACCACGTGGCCACCTGCCTCATGTGCAACTGAAATGTGACCATCAGTTTATTTCATATTGGTTACCAAACAGCATTCAGAGGCAACTTACTTTTATTAATTATGGGCCTGAGCTGAACTGAAAGAAGTAACCTAGAGGTAAAAGGTTCCATTCACATTACCAATCCTCTGAACTAGTTAATCCTCTACTAACATTTTTATAATATATGCTAAAGCACAACATGTGATGGATGGCAGGAAAAAAACAACTGAGAGCTCTTGCTCGTGTTCTCTGAAAAGAAATGGGTTGCCACCTAATTGAGTTTTAAATTACTGGTAAATTGAACTGCATGCTGTGCTACAAGCTTAATTAAAGCTAGTGCTAATGGATGTAATATAGCTCCTAAAAGGGTTTAAGTAAAATTAAAAAATGTTAGAGAGATGGTGGATAAAGCTCAGTTATCGTAGTTTTATGTCTAGTTCTTAGAAGTAGTAAGCCAGAACTCAGAAGAACCAAAAATGGGAGGATCGGTAATGTATGCTCCACGTACAGTATAATTTAATATTATATGTTCATAAAGCAACTGTTATGGAGCACGTACAAGAACAGGAGGGGAGAGGCATGAATTGCTGGAAATTGTAACGATCAAGCTGTTAGCTTTGATTATCAGCATAAACAGAGGAAGGAAGGAAAGATTGTTACTGACAGTTGGTGCAGCATCACTAATGGACTGAGCTTTGACAGAGAAGAAAGGAATAAAAGACTGAAAGAAGACCAGAACTGGTGGAACAGAGGGGTGAAACTAGTAGAGCATAGGGTGATAAGATCATGGATGTAAATAGCAGCTTGGTCATAAAGTTCCCCGAAGATGAGATTTTGGTTATGGATGTGATTGTAAATAGGAAGCCAAATGGGAATACAAGATCAGAGAAGATGTGATGGTGTTTGTATATACAGGTGAGAAGGTGACAGTAACATTCTGAACAGACTGGAGTGATTCTGTGAACCCATGGAGAAAGGAGTTGTAATACTTGCACTGATGCTTATCTATATTACTCCACAGGATGAATGTGCTAGTAGTGGCAAACACTATGTGGTGAGATGAAAAGGGGAGTGTGAAGTTAAGGACAACTCCAGATTTGCAGCTAAGAGCTGAAAAGAATCCATAGAATATCAGGGTTGGAAGGGACCTCAGGAGGTCATCTATTCCAACCCCCTGCTCAAAGCAGGACCAATCCCCAACTAAATCATCCCAGCCAAGGCTTTATCAAGCCTGACCTTAAAAACCTCTAAGAAAGGAGATCCCACCACCTCCCTAGGTAACCCATTCCAGTGCTTCACCACCCTCCTAGGGAAAAAGTTTTTCCTAATATCCAACCTAAACCTTCCCCACTGCAACTTGAGACCATTACTTCTTGTTCTGTCATCTGGTACCACTGAGAACATCCTCTTTGGAACCTCCTTTTAGGTCGTTGAAAGCAGCTATCAAATCTCCCCTCAGTCTTCTCTTCTGTAGACTAAACAATCCCAGTTCTCTCAGCCTCTCCTCGTAAGTCATGTGTTCCAGGCCCCTAATCATTTTTGTTGCCCTCCTCTGGACTCTCTACAATTTTTCCACATCCTACTTGTAGTGTGGGCCCCAACACTGGACACAGTACTCCAGATGAGGCCTCACCAATGCAGAATAGAGGGGAACTATCACGTCCCTTGATCTGCTGGCAATGCCCCTACTTATACAGCCCAAAATGCCATTAGCCTTCTTGGCAACAAGGGCACACTGTTGACTCATGTCCAGCTTCTCATCCACTGTAACCCCCAGGTCCTTTTCTGCAGAACTGCTGCCTAGTCATTCGGTCCCATCTGTAGCAGTGCACGGGATTCTTCCGTCCTAAGTGCAGGACTCTGCACTTGTCCTTGTAGAACCTAATCAAATTTCTTTTAGCCCAATCCCCTAATTTGTCCAGGTTCCTGTGTATCCCATCACTGCCCTCCAGCGTATCTACCATTCTGTTGGGGGGCATCAAAGCCTCAGTCACTTTGACTTTCTTACCACTCCTACTAAGAAGAAAAACAAACAAAAGCAGTTTTATCCTGTATATCACATTGAAGGATCTCTACATCCTGGTTGCTAAGCCCAGGCTCATTCTCTCTTTTGTTATCGGGTATAAACACATCCCCAGTGACGTAAGAAAGCAGAAGTTGGATTGGAGAGACCGCAGACATGCAGTAAAGGTACATGCTGCAGCCACAGCCAGAAAGGACCAGCAAACATGTAGTCAAAGGGGAACTGGCACCAGATAAGTACAGTAGACTCTCGGTTATCCAGGATTGGATTAACCAGAATGCGGATTAACCAGGATGTCAAAAAAAAAATATGCGCAACTCACAGGGCCGGCTCTTGCTTTGCTGCTGCCCCAAGCGCACACAAAAAAACCCTACCAGGGCACAGGGCAGCCAGTGAACCAACACCCCCTCCCCCCGGCACAGGATGGCTGGTGAATCAACCCCCACTCCCCATATTTCCTACGGATGGTGATTATCCAGGATTTTATTAACCAGAATTATTTTTTTCCCTATCATCCTGGATAATAGTCTAGTGTATTATGTAGGCTCATGGTCACAATCTTTTGAGCATTCTGACTCGTTCTGTCAACATATTTTACAAACTTATTAATCTAGTCTTTATGCTGTTTATGTTGCATTAGATTATATTAATTAGAACAGTACTGTGATAGGGAAAACACCTTGTGACAGGCTGTTCGCCCACACCTGATGTACCAGAGTCTCACTGAGCCCACCTGTTCCACAGCCAGGGCTCCCTCACCCTGTCTTGCTGTGCCAGGCCCTCAAGCCTCCTCTGGCACACACACAGGTAGGGACACGCACAGCTGCAGAAAATCAGACACTGAAATCAGCTCTGCATAGGAAGAATCATCTGGAGGGATTTCCCAGCACACCCCATCTGGGGATGGGTGTGTAAACCCCAAATCGTATGGATTTTAGAATAAACAAAAACAAGTTCATTCATTACAAAAGGTAGATTAAGTGATTATAAGGGATAGCAAGGAGATCAAAGCAGATTACTGAGCAAATAAAGCAAACTAAACTTAATACAGTAACTCCTTGCTTAATGTTGTAGTTAAGTTCCTGAAAAATGCAACTTTAAGTGAAATGATGTTAAATGAATCCAATTTCCCCATAAGAATTAATGTAAATAGGGAGCTTAGGTTCCAGGGAAATTTTTTTCACCAGACAAAAAACTATATTTTACACACACACACACAGTTTTAAACAAACAATTTAATACTGTACACAGCAATGATGATTGTGAAGCTTGGTTGAGGTGAAGTTACAGGTGGGATATTTCCCAGGGAACGCCTTACTGCTAAATGATGAACTAGCACTCAGCTGAGCACTCAAGGGTTAACCCATTGTTAATGTAGCCTTACACTCTTCAAGGCAGCACGAATAGAGGGAGCGGAGATAACATGGCAAACAGAGACACACAGTGTGCGTGTGTGTGTGTGTGTGAGAGAGAGAGTGAGAATTGTTCCTTTAAGTATGCTGACCTTGCTCCAAGTACACTGCCTTTTTAAATAAATCAGGAAGTTGAAAGAGGTCTCTCCCCTGCTCTATGGATGGGGTAAGCGGGTGGGGGGGGGAGGCGGGGGAAGGGAGACTAACATTAGCCTCCCCTCTTCCCCCACCCCTACACAGCAAACAGGAGACTCCCGGGAGCAGCTCCAAAGCAGAGGGCAGGAGCAATACATGGCAGAGAGGGGAGGGACAGCTGAACTGCTGGCACTCGATAGCCTGCTGGGCAGCTGCTGCATACGGAATTTAGGGGAGCGGGGAGCTGATGGGGCGGGGGGGCTATCAGTCCACCCTGGTTCCAAACCCCCTCACTACAGCTAGCTGCAATGGGCTGCTCTTCCTGCAAGCAGTGAACAAAGCAGGTGGCTGCCAAACAACATTATAAAGGAGCACTGCACAACTTTAAAGAAGCATGTTCCCTAATTGATTAGCAAGGTAACTACAAAACGTTAACCTGGATGACTTTAAGTGAGGAGTTACTGTACACAAAGAGCATGGCTACACTTGAAACTACAATGTGCTGTGGTGGGAACGCTCCTGCAGCAGTACTTTAAAGTGCGCGTCAGAGTTCTCTCCCAGCACTCCTGGTAATCCATCTCTATGAGGGGTTGCGACCCCCACTGAGAACCGCTGCACTAAATCATAACCTTTCCAATGATGTCTCTCATGAGTCATCTTGCAGAGAACACATCTTAGTTATGTATATTCATATTGTAACAATATCTCAATGAAGAATATGGGGCATAGTGTCACATACACCCCACAAATGTTAGTATCTACACAGTAAAATGATCTTGGCCATGACTGGATGGCTCAGAGAGGAGAATGTCTGTACGCAAGAGCAGCGTTTGGCTCTTTGTTAGAAGGCTCTCTCACAATCTTTATTTTTCTGGGCCGTTCTGGAATAATTTTTTTTTTTTAAGCAGATCACTGGGAGGTGGTCCTTTAAAGATAGTTTGGAAGAACTGTGTTCACTTAGTTGCAAATCCAGCTTCCCTTAAACAATCAGAAATTGTATTTTGTAATATCAACCAGCAGAATACCTAGTGGGGGTTCAGCAACCTTTCACAAGTGGTGTGCCGAGTCTTCATTTATTCATTCTAATTTAAGGTTTCATGTGCCAGTAATACATTTAAAAAGGTTTTAGATTTCTATAAGTCTATAATATATAATTAAACTAGTGTTGTATGTAAAGTAAACACGGGTTTTAAAATGTTTAAGAAGCTTCATTTAAAATTAAATTAAAATTTAGAGCCCCCCCAGACTGGTGGCCAGACCCGGACAGTGTGAGTGCCACTGAAAATCAGCTCATGTGCCGCCTTTGGCACCCGTGCCATAGGTTGTCTACCCCTGACTAGTGTATTCCCCTATTATCCTCATTCTACATTGGACTGCAGACACTTCATTGAGGTTAGAGGCACCAAGTCAAGCACAATAGAAATTAGATATTATGTAGAACATCTGTGTTGCTGTGCTCAGATCAATGCTGACAGCACTGTCAAAAATTACTAATTATGGGAAGTAGTTACGTAAAGAGATTTATTTCACCTCTAAAGAGACAATCTGGAAGACTAATCTGATTATTTTTCCAAGTAAAAATTAACAGGGATTACTTTGCCACTTTCCTTGCAACCCTGCCGCTCTTGCTATAAAGCATTAGCAATGCTGTTTTGGTATGCAACTCCTTTTACTCTCACTGTGAAACTGCACACAAGGCACAACAATTTGGTAAGCATAAGGGGTGGGGGGAAATGTCAGAATTTGGGGCTTGAGAGTAGGAGTAACCCAGAAATAACAAAAAGTTATCAGGTGGCAGGAGAGATTACAAAAATATTAGTCTAGAAAAATGGTTGACCTACGGGTCCTATGGACAACAGCTTCATTAACTATAAAGCACTGCCTTATTCCATCCCATGCTGAATAAGGCAGAGATCTTGTTGAAAAAAGTAGAATGTGATTATGCAATTATAGTAGGGACAGAATTAAGTTGGTCAATCAGTCATTTTCTAACTTCTGAGTTCTTGACTTTTCAACCTTAGCATTCTTTTGATAAAGGGATTTTTCTAATGAAAAGATATAATGTACAGCTAGACAGATGGCATAGATTATTATCAGCTATAAATATGCACAGAGTGGGGGATATTACACTTCAAGTTCACTTGACAGGGACAAGTCTCTTGCACAAACTTGCTATCAGTTCCCACATCCACAAAATAAAAAAGTATGAAGCTATTAAATGAACCATGGAATAAAATAGCTTTGAAATGTGCTTCGTGTGTCCTTGGAGGCTCCTCTCTTTGTCCACTGACCTTCAGACAGAAACTAAACAGAGTCTCAGTGTTTATGTGCTAGTCTCCTTTATAGCATGTCTTCTTCCTCCATCTGAATTTGGTTGCTGTGTATGGACATATAAACAGCAGAAGACTAATACATCCTTAGAGCCTAACTAATATTTACTGGTAACACATTTTTATATAAATAACCAGATTTACACGCACAGGGACAAATGAGAAAATTATCAACAAACATTCAAAACTGGTACAAGTGCCGACTAGTGCCAAAAGCAAGGGATAGCCAGGTGGCTGGCTGCTGTGCAAGAGACTTGGAAAGAGAAATAATTTTACTCCCTTGGAACTACAGATTCCCCTTTTTCCTCTCCCTACTTGCCAAGATTTCTTTTTAAAAGTGCATACCGCCTTTACAGAGACCTCCTAACCAACAGTAACAATCCTAGCACCCAAGGGTCAAAGGAGATAAGAACTTGCCAGAAGCCTAATTCACCCCTGTGGGATATGGCAGTGAAGTTGAGTCTTCTCTTATCAATCAAGGCCATTTTCCATGCTTTACATTACCAGTCTGGGCACAGACAGATAGTGGGCCAGTGCAATATGTTCTGGTAATAGAGCTCAGATAAGGTGGTGGAGTAGCGGAGAGATGTGTAACCGTAATAAAGTATGTTCCCAGAAATGTACATTGCTTCTGGTAGGTGTGTCTACCATAGAGTGTAAGGAAAGACAGTTTAATTCTGTGTCCTCAGAGAGATTTGCTATATCTCATCAAAAGGCTCTGTCTTGTATTTTTATTTAATTTTATATTGATATAAAAACAAGCTTACCCCAAATCAAATTATGAAAGCAGAACTACAATGAACATCTTGCAACAGAGACACTGAGTACTGTGATAAATGCCAGAAGATTTATAATTGGCCTACCTCACCGTACACACACACACACACACACACACACACACAAGAGCACTGAATAAGGAGACTTGGGTGTCCTCAGCTGAGACCCTGGTTCAACAACCAGGAATAAAATGTATTTTTCTGTATGGGGGAATGGACCGGGAATCACATGGATAAGCCACAGGACCTCTTGGCACACGAGCAACCCAACACGTCATAAATAGCCTCAGCCAATTCTGGATGTGAGAGTCAAGCTCATAATTAAAATACACATTGATTTTTGACCTTATCTATTGTTGAAAAAGAAGAAAAGAAAAATATTAACACTGACACCATAGAATGGTTTCACCAAACCAACATCCTTATTCCCCTCAGGGCTGCACAAGCCTGTTTCTTCTCCAACACTGTAGTTCCCAATGGTTTCAACTCTTAGGTGCATCCCAAGCCATGAAGAGGGTAGATAGCACTTGCATGTCTATCAAGCCTTCAGGGTGCATATAAATAAAAACCATACTACATGTGCATGCCTTGGACAAAGAACATAGCTCCATAATGCAGTATACTGTTTTCACTCTAATGTGCACACACAAATTTTATACTGAATTTACAAAATGCTTCATATTTTAATTAAATAACCTTCACCTCATCAGTATAAGGTAGGTCAATATATTATAAGCCATTTCACAGATAGGGAAATTTAAGGCAAGATAGGGATTTACCATAGGCCATATAATTGGTAGAAGCAGGACTAGACATCAAGACTTGCTGACTCCCAGTCCTGTGTTTGTTTCTTTAAACCAGTGTTTCTTGGGGGAAGAGAGGAGCATCACGAAAAAAACAAAAACAACCCAATCCATGGGTCACGAAGCCTTGAAAAATTACAAACTAAAGCAAAGAAAATCTTGCTCTCCCATTCCTCATACACCCTTATCCTTTAAATCCAAGTAGTCTCTCAAAACATATACACGCATATTAAATAAGCATACCAATTATACACTTTTTATTTACTTTTACAATAAATGTAGGGGGCCATGAATTTGACTTCAGATAAGAAGCTGCCATCTAAAAATGCTGTTTTAGATTATATATATTACATCTTGGCCGCTAGTCATCCTACAGTATCACTAATTTTGAATCTTGTGAATTACCACGAGGTTCTATATTGCTTACTTTCTAACTGCTGCTGTATAAAGGTGTCAGCTGCTTCTTTGTTCCAACATTTTTTAAAAAAAGTCAGATTCTCACTTGTCACCTGAAATCTCTCTGGGTAATGTTTTGCAGAATTAATTTCCAAATTCAGTTGCTGCGGTTTGGAACTGTTTTAAACTTTTTAATCAGAATCAAAAAACAGGGATAATTCATTTTTTTGTGATCTGAATTATTTGGCCAAATACAACATCTCCTTACAACATCTCTTGAAGACTGATCCCAGGTAGCCTTCTAACACATGAAATGAGATTTGAATCCTAATTCTTCTAATTTATCTTGGTGGATGTTTTAAAAAAAAAAAGTCTGTAATCTGACATCATCAGTACATCAATAACATGGAGGTTTCTAGTTCTTATTCTGTTTTCAATTTCATACCATTTCTGGAGGATTTATTTTTTAAAGCACTGCAGACCAACTTCTTGATCTCAGACTAGTGTTTACTCTCATATAAAACATCACATTGGCTTTTCAGCACATACACAGGAGTCAAAAATGGTGGCACTCTTCAAATTTCATCTATCCATAATCCCAAAATTCATCCACAACCCCAGAATACCTCGATGTTTCTGGTAAAACATATGAGAAATGAAGTACACTATATTAGCATCAATTCTGAAGCACTTAGAGAGGAAAGTGATCAGAGGAGAGGAAAGTGATCAGGATCAGTCAGCATGGATTCACCAAGGGCAAATCATGCCTGACTGACCTAATTGCCTTCTATGATGAGCTAACTGGCTCTGTGGATGAGGGGAAAGCAGTGGATGTACTCCTGAAAGGGGTTCCAAAGAGGATGGATCTAGACTGTTCTCAGTGGTACCAGATGACAGAACAAGGAGTAATGGTCTCAAGTTGCAGTGGGGGAGGTTTAGATTGGATATTAGGAAAAACTTTTTCACTGAGAGTGATGAACCATTGGAATGAGTTACCTAGGGAGGTGGTAGAATCACCTTCCTTAGAGGTTTTTAATGTCAGGCTTGACAAAGCCCTGGCTGGGATGATTTAGTTGGGGACTGGTCCTGATCTGAGCAGGGGGTTGGACTAGATGACCTCCAGAGGTCCCTTCCAACCCTAATATTCTATGATTCTATGATCATCATGGTAAACCCCAAAAGGACATATTTTTCTTGAAGATTGAGCACTACCTAGATCAACCACTAGCTAGGTCCTCCAGTCTGTCTGGAGGTTCAATCTTATTGTGCCACCAAAGCTTTTGGTGCCCACCTGATCACTGACCAGATAGTAGCATTCCTTGATAAATTCAGCACCTATAGTTCCCCTCAGTGGTCCAGAAGGTTCATACACTCTCAGGCTGCCAACTCCCCAGCCATTGCCTTTCTTGGGTGGAGATAGTCTCATTCCCTTCTGATGCCAGCCGAGGCAAACTGCCCAAGAACAGAGACTTGCTTTCTCTTCAGAGGCTGATAATAGAGGGATTGTCAACAGTTATGTTACTTTTATGCTTAAGGTTAAGGTTATTCTTAAGGTTAAAGCACCACAGAGAAAACATTAAAAACAATAAAAGAACCTATACACATGCTAATAAGCCTACCAGAGTTCACCCTAGCATGAGCTCTGTCTGGAGCGGTCCTTCCAAACTGCAGCCAAGGAGTATCTTTTGTGGACACAAGTTCATCAGAGCTTCTGTTCAGAACAAGGACAATTCAGGGCCTTTGATCTGGAGTTTCCAGGGACAGGTAATTAGTACACAATGGGGTTTCCTCCCTAGACTATGGCTTCAAAAGACTTGTGCATGATTTTTACTAAAATTATCCCTGACATAAACTTAGCCTTACTCATAAGCATAGTTTCAGTCTGTGTTCAGGTTAATTGAAACAGCATTTTACAGTCTCACATTCCCAGACTTTTCTTCCCAGCTTTCTCAGGGCTAGAAACTATTTCCCACCTTTCTCCTTCCCCAGAATGAAAGCTTAAATTCTGAAGAAACCGATAAGTCCAACTGAACAGCAACACCATGTACTGGCCTATTCCAGCTCCGTCCAATCCCTGATGTAATAAGATAAATGTGGTGGTTTGTCCGTTGATTCGATGAAGACCACTCAGTCATCCATTAATTGCTGGGTCTGATTCTGTCCGTGTGTGCGCAGATGGCTGATGAGGCCAATCCTTGAACGAAAGGTCCGATGATGACAGCTACGACAGGAGATGAGGAGGACATCTCCAGCAGGGTTTCTAGCACGGGCTTTTCTGGCTTGCCTCTTTTGTTCTGCTGCAGCCGTCCTTTTGGCCTCACATGATTCGGCACCTTTATACACTGAATAGCGCCATGTAGTCCGATTCATTGCGCTCTGTTCCCAAGAGTCAGGATTGATGTCGAACGCTTTGAGGGTGACTTGAAGCGCTTCTTCTGACCCCCATGAGACCGCTGTCCTTGTTGCAACTCGCCATAGAAAAGTCGCTTTGGTTGCCGATGGTCTGACATACGAACTACATGCCCTGCCCAGCGTAGCTGCAACTGCATCAAGATGGTAAAGATGCTGGGCAGGTTTGTTTAGGCGAGTACTTCAGTGTCTGGGATCTTATCCTGCCACTTGATGTTGAGGATTTTCCTGAGACTTGTTGTGTGGAAGTGGTTCAGCTTCTTGGCATGGTGCTGATACACAGTCCAGGTTTCGCTGGCATAGAGCAGTGTAGGAAGAACAACCGCCCTATATACTTTCAGCTTGGTCTGGGTAATGATGCCTCTTCTGTTCCAGACGTTGGTGTTTAATCTGCCAAAAGTTGCACTGGCTCTAGCGAGCCTGATATTCACCTCATCATCTATGGTGGCATTTTGGGACAGTGTGCTACCAAGGTATGTGAATCTATTCACTGCATTGAGTCTCTGGCCATTAATAGTGATGTTGGGCTCAACATAGGGCTTCCCTGGGGCCGGCTGATGCAAGACTTCAGTCTTCTTTATACTGATGATTAGACCGAAGTTTGCGCAGGCGTTAGAAAACTTGTTTACGCTGCGTTGCATATCAGCTTCTGAACCAGCATTGAGAGCACAATCATCAGCAAACAGAAAGTCTTGGATGATGTCTGTCATGACCTTGGTTAAGATAAATAAGTAACACTTACAGGATATTTCACATGTTCAAAAGTTTTGAAGAATTAATCTTCACAGCCCCACTGAGGTAGGTGAATGTTGCAATTCCCATTTTACAGATGGGGAAACTGAAGAGCAGCTCTCATCCTCTCAGTTGTCTGCAGGATAGCCATGAGGAACAGGGAGGTGAAAATTGCCTAAGAGCGGGATAATCATGTTTTCTGGGAATCCTGGCTACTGGTCCTATAGAAAATTCCAGGGATAGGATCCTAAGAACCTCTCCTACAACTGACGAAGTGGGTATTAGCCCTCGAAAGCTTATGCTTCAATACTTTAGTTAGTCTTTAAGGTGCCACAGGACTCTGTTACCTCTCCTACAGCCTTTGGGGGGGGATCCACTGAGCCTGGAGATCTCAACTGATTATGGAGAACAGAAAACAAGGGCCGGTGTGAAGGTCAAAGGGTCAAAGAGAGAGACCCTAAAGGGGGCACCAAGCAGAGAACCCTGGACAGAACCCACTGCTCCTCCAAGGGGTCAAGAGAGCCCACGGATGCCGTCCCCGTGGCAGTCCCAGAACCCCACCCAGATACACGAGGACTGGAAGTAGGACCCATGCTTTCAAAGAATCCCCTCAGCCAAGATCCTCTTGGGTCTAGATGGCCACTGTGGAGTGTGTCTGTGTTGGGGTGTGTGCGCAAAGGAGGGACTCTGCCCCTCCCCCCAGGCCGTTGGGGGGTGCTCGGGCCCCAGGCAATGGAGAGCGGGGCGGGGACGAGGGTTTCTCTTCCCCGCGGTCCCACACAAGGCGGCGAAGGGCTGGGGGGGGCTCGGGAGAGCACGTAACCCAGCAGGGGACACAGGGCGGGCAGGAGGAGGCTCGAGAGGCAGAGCGCTGTCGACGTGACTGGAACTAGAGGACTCCCAACGTCGCTCACATCACCTCCACTTCCCGCCTTCTTCAGCTGCGCACGCGCCGTGCTCTCTTTCTCCCAGTCACCCCACACTCTGCGCATGCCCAGTTTTCCCCCTTCCTCCCACAGGGCGGGTTTAGTGCTTTACGCTCCGAGGACGCGCCTCCTGCGCGTGTCCCTACTGTGACGCACGCGCAACTTCACCCCCTCGCCTCTCGACAGCCCGGCTTGCCCGGCGCATGCGCAGCTCCGCTCCTCCTCCGGGCTCCGCCCCGCGCCTCCCGCAGAGCGGCTTGGGTGACAGCGGCGGCGGGAGTCAGCGAGCGCCCTGAGGAGGGAGGCCCCGAGCCCGCCGGAGCCAGCCGCGGGAGGCGGCCCCAGTCTCCGGCACGATGAGCATCGAGATCCCGCCGGGCCTGACCGAGCTGCTGCAGGGCTACACGGTGGAGGTGCTGCGGCACCGGCCGCCCGACCTGCTGGGCTTCGCCGCCGACTACTTCACCCGCCTGCGGGATGCCCGCGACCAGGAGGCCGCCGCCGCCGGGGGCCGCAAGGGGGTCAACTTCGACGGGGAGCCCATGCAGACCGAGTCCAACGGCGAGGAGGAGCCCGGGCGGGACGACGAGGACTCGGACTCCGACTTCGAGCGTAAGGGCCGGGCGGGGGCGCGGGGAGCCCCTCGCGGGGCGGGGTCCGTCTCCCGGGGGAGCCGCCCGCGGCGGGGGTAATCCGGGCGGCGGGAAAGGGGCGCCCCCTACAGGGGTGCGGCGCCACCTGCCAGGCCCAGGTGTCCCTTGGAGCCGCACGGGGCGGGTGGGGGCCGCAGGGCTCGTGCAGGGAGGGGACAGGCGAGTGGTCCGGGCCGGGGTGTCTCCGTGGGAAGTGTCTCCGCAGGTGCGCGGGTTCCTTGGTTCCGACTCTGCGGTGAAAGTGGCGGGGGAAGCAGACTAGCGCCTGGCGGCGGTAATGCGGGTAACCCTCTGCCCCGGCCAGGAGAGCGTCCCTCTGGGGAGGGGAAGAGCCGGGCCCCCCTTGTCCTAGCCTGCGGGGAGCGGGTCATTCTCCTGTCCGCATTCCTCTCCCGCATCCTCCTTCCTCCCTGAGAGATCTGCTCCATTAATTTCACAGCAAAACTATCCTCATCCCTCCTGAACGTCCTGGGCTACTTTACAAGACAGGCTGGTTTGAATGGGAGAAGGAAACCTAGGGCTGCTGTAACCCACACATTATGCCCCTTTGGGCATGAGCTTGCATTGGTGTGGAGTCTGCTAGTAATTGTTTCTTAGCTTCCTCTGCTGGGCTTTTTTTATCTGTTTCGTTTTCTTTTGTTATCCATGCTATTAAGAAGCTACATATTTGGGTTCTGAAGTGCTCTATCCCATAACAAGTAGCTGTGCAGTTGAAAGGGCAATTTGCTGTACAAAGTTAAGGCCTTCATCAGCAAGAGAGACATCCTAGACTAGAGGAAGGTTTCAGAGTGGTAGCTGTGTTAATCTGTATCAGCAAAAACAATGAGGAGTCCCTGTGGCACCTCATTGTTTTTATACAGAGAAAGAACAGCTACCCAGTAACTGCCAAAATGGTACTGTAGGGTCTGACATGAACCATCAAAGATTGAAATGTCCATATTGCTGAGTGTGCAATGTAAGATCATGTGCTTTTGTGCGGCCTTTATAATACTTACCACAATATGGTTATTTAAGGATAGAGTTGCAACCATAACTGTTTTCCATTAACTTTGAGTATGAACTTGGTGCTTGATGTTTTTCTCTGATTATTTAAAATTGCTCACTATTATAAAGAATTGACATCTGTTGGTAACTTTATTACTTGGATTATTAAAAGCTGAAAATTCTAAACACTGGATATCCTTTTCTCCATTTATGTGGGGTTTTTTGGGTGGTGGTGGTGGGTGTTGAGCTCAGTGTACGTAATGGAATGTTAATGTGGATGTATCCTAGCAGTGTGTGGGCAATTCAGTTTCCTAAATAATCATAATTAGTTGAAGGTATCTGATGTTTATTTCTTCCCTGGGGAACTTTCCTTCTCTGCACACCTGATAGGGGTGGTAAGGCTTGTGTACTTTTTTGGTTCCTGTCCTGAGCAGCTAAGGGTAAAAGTGAGCACTTTTAAGTGTTTACCCCTTGAAAGAATCCTCTGCTTTCCACTGCAACAGTAGAGCAGGGCAAAGTAGTTATGTATTGGAAGAGCGGGTAAAAATGTACCTGCTTTAGGTCTTGTACTTCTTAGCTTCCTAGCTTAATGTCAGAAGTTTGCAAAATGCCATTTTTAAAGCACCATTGCACCGTTTTGGGGGAAAAAAGGCAGTCAAGTTTCAAGTCCTTTTAAAAGTGTTATATATACCGTAAGTCAAATGGTGCATGTATGTGTGTATGTATGTATGTATGTGCGCTTACTCCTTCCACACCGTTTGAGCTAGAGACTTGAAATTTGGTACAGTTAGAGGTCTTAGGGTCCTAATCAGGGTAAGAGTCGAAATTTTTTCAAATCTCACCTCTGACGCCCCCCAGGGGTGAAATTCTTTAAAGCCCATTCACATCAGCTGGGCAGCTGCTGTTCTCTGTGACATAGTTATGATGTCATAATACCCCCTCCAACGGACCCCGCACTCGCTCAGCTCTCTGCCCCCTCCCCCCTCCAACGGACCCCACACTCGCTCAGCTCTCTGCCCCTCCCCCCTCCAACGGACCCGAGTTGGATTTGGTCGGAGGGTAAGTGAGGTAGGGGTGTCAGGTTTGGTCGGGGGGTAAGTGAGCCGGGGGTGTCGGGTTTGGTCTGGGGGGGTGGAAAGGTGTCTGGGGGGGGTGAGGGGTGAGGTGTGGGGGTTGGGGTTGGTCAGGGGGTGTTGGGTTTGGTGGGGGGGTAAGGTGGGGGTGTTGGGTTTGGTTGGGGGGCTGAGGAGGGGGGTCGGGGTTGGTCTACGGGGGGTAAGTGAGGTGTGGGTGTCGGGTTTGTTTGTGGTGGTACGTAGGGGTGTCTGGTTTGGTTGGGGGGGGGAAGTGAGGTGGGTGTGTCAGGTTTGGTCTACGGGGGGGTGAGGTGTGGGTGTTGGTCCGGGGGTGTTGGTAGGAGGGTGACGTGGGGGCGTCGGGTTTGGTCGGGGGGGTGAGGTGGGGGTGTCAGGTTTGCTCTCTGCTCCCTCCCCCGTCCAACGGACCCCGCACTCGCTCAGCTCTCTGCCTCCTCCCCCCTCTTTTTACATCCCAGTTTCCAATTACAAGTACCCCGAGCAACGCCGGGTATTTTTGCTAGTCTTCTATAAAGCGAGATCAGGTTATAAAGGAACCATCCAATCCACTTCTGAAGGAAAAAACATTAAAAACATTGGCATAGTTAGATCAGTTAATATTGTTCACGTTTAAAATCCAAGTTGCCTTATATTTTCCTATACTGTATTAGGTAGGCTAGATCTGTTTTCTGTGTTTTGATTAGGAAATTTGGTACACTGAATCAACTCACTTGAGTGACTCAGTCTGTGCAATGTCGTCTTCAATTTAATTATTTGAATATTTTGGGGGAGGAGACTAATAGGTATTGGTACTTGTTGATGTGTTCTTTTTAAGCTGTCAAATGCAATTCAGGTTCCAGTTTGTTTCAGAGCTCTCTTTGGTGACATAACCGCCTTTAACATTAAGTGCTTTAACATTTAGAAGCATATTCACCAAATGAACAAGTACCTCCATAACTGACAAATTTTTGGAAATAAGGAAAGCCACAAAGCAAAGTACTATTAGCCCCAATTTGCTCTTAAAATAATTCTTTACAGGAAGCTCTTTACACATATTTTGCAACTTATTTGTGCTATTGCACGTTGTAATGCTAAAACAGAAATGAATGTCCTGTCTGTAAAGTGCATTATGTATGGGCACTACCACAATAAATAATAATCATTAGTGCTAGAACTACTATTTTTACTTTGACATTCTTGCAGCTACCACCTATGTGCCTTAACTTCTTGTAATCACAATATTATTTTATATCCTTCTGTGGCTTTCAGAGCCCAAAAAGAAATAGGATTTCAGTGTCTTCTAAAGTTTTGAGGTTACTGTGCTAGATAAATCTTGGAGGGAAGCCCTAGCAAACTTTGACCAAATTAAATTAGGCCCTTGCTTTTAGAAGTGAAAGTGTGGTTTAAAAAAACAGATCACCCGGTCTCCTGCATACAACTCTATAGTTTATAGAGTTTTATAATATATATTTATGTATAAATTCCCAGGGCATCTGAGACCACACAGCAAACTTTGGAGTTTTGGTTCTCCCCCGGCCCCTCACCCAGTATTGTTGAAACCTTCATAAGTTAAAGTATTTAATGATTTATCCTTGTTGCTAGTATAGTCTTAAATAGTAACTCCTTTATTTTTCATGGGCATATTTTAGCATAACGGGATATATTTTGAAAGTGTTTAAGGAAGAACAGGTCTTGATCAAGAAGAATAGTGCATATGTAAAACTGTAATGGTTATACATGAGACCGCATCTTTGCATCCAATAACCTATTCCTACAGATTTAAATCTGAAGGATTAAATAAAGGTAACTCCTATTAGTGTTAATGGAGTTATGTTCAACTTTTCCTTGTATTGATGAGGCAAGTTTACTTACTTACTCACTTATGCCTGTCACCCCAATCAGGGTATGGGCCGCCAGCCGCAGATCTCCAGAGTCCTCTATCCTGGGCCATTCTCTTTAACTGGTTCCAGGTGTAGCCCATTTTTGTGATGTCAGCCTGTAGGTCGCGTCTCAAAGTGTTTCTTGGACGGCCCCTTTTTCACTTTCCTTGGGGGTTCCACTGCAGTGCCTGTCTGGTGATGTTGGTTGGCTGCTTGCGTAGTGTGTGTCCTATCCAGCCCCACCTTCTCCTTTTGATTTCTTCCTCTGCTGGAAGTTGACGGGTCCTCTCCAAGAGGTAGATGTTGCTGATGGTGTCTGGCCAGCGGATCTGGAGAATCCTCCTGAGGCAGCTGTTGATGAAAGTCTGGATCTTCCTGGTAGTTGTTTTGATTGTCCCCCAGGTTTCAGCTCCATACAGTAGGACTGATTTCACATTGGAGTTGAACAGTCGAATCTTTATTGCCAAAGACAGCTCTCTGGAGCTCCAGATGTTCTTGAGCTGTAAGAAGGCTGCTCTTGCTTTACCAATCCTTGCTTTGATGTCCGCGCCTGTACCGCCCTGATGGTCTATGATACTGCCTAGGTAGGTGAAGGACTGCACTTCTTCCAGGGGGCTTCCATTCAGTATGACTGGGTCATTGCTAATGGAGTTGATCTTGTTCTTGTGGATGTTGAGGTCAACCTGTGATGACATGGCTGCCACTACATTGGTCTTCTCTTGCATCTGCTGTTTGCTATGCAAAAGGAGTGCAAGGTCGTCGGCAAAGTCCAGGTCATCGAGCTGGGTCCACAACGTCCACTGGATTCCGTTCCTGCGCTCGTAAGTGGATGTCTTCATAATCCAATTAATGACTAGGAGAAAGAGAAATGGTGACAACAAGCATCCTTGTCTGACTCTGACCTGGAAGCTGTTTGTGAGCTGCCCTCCATGGATCACTCTGCAGTGTACGCCATCATATGAGTTCTTAATCAAATTGACCACCTTTGCTGGGATGCTGTAGTGCCGAAGGAGCTTCCAGAGAGTCTCTCGATCCACGCTATCGAACGCTTTCTCATAGTCAACAAAGTTGATGTACAACGAGGAGTTCCACTCATGGACTGCTCGACTGTGATGCGAAGTGTTGCTATCTGGTCTGTGCATGATCTGTTCTGCCGAAGCCTGCCTGCTCATCTCGTAGCTGTGGATCAACGGCATCCTTCATCCTCTCTAAGAGGACTTGGTTGAAGACCTTCCCTGGCACTGACAGAAGTGTGATACCTCTGTAGTTGGCACAGTTGCTGAGATCTCCTTTCTTGGGGATTTTGATGAGGTATCCCTCTTTCCAGTCTGCCGGAATCACTTCTTCTTCCCATATCTTCATAAAAGAGAGGATATAGCATTTCAACTGAAGCATCCAGGTCTGCTTTCAGGGCCTCTGCTGGGATGTCGTCGGGTCCAGCCGCCTTTCTGTTCTTCATCATGATGATGGCTTTTCTGATCTTGTCTCTGGTTGGTTTGTTGCAATTGATCGGGCGGTCCTCATTAGCTGGGTCGATGTCTGGTGGATTTGATGGTGTTGGTCTGTTCAGGAGTTCCTCAAAGTGCTCTGCCCATCTATTTATCTGTTGTTCTATTCCTGTTATAGACTTTCCCTGCTTGTCTTTGACGGGGCGTTCTGGCTTGCTGAACTTACCAGACAGTCACTTGGTGGTGTTGTACAGCTGTTTCATGTTGCTGCTGTATACTGCCTGCTCCGCTTCTGCTGCTAGTCCATCCACATAATCTCTCTCATCCTTTCTAATGTTCCTCTTCACTACTCTGTGGGCTTCGGTATACTCTTTTTGAGCTTTGGTCTTTGCTGCTCTAGTCCTGCTGTTGTTGACTGCCGCCTTCTTCTTTCTGTCTTCAATCTTAGTCAAGGTCTCTGCTGTGATCCACTCTTTCTACTGATGTTTCTTGATTCCAAGCACTTCCTGGCATGCTGACCTAAGTGTCTCTCTCACTTTCTGCCAGCTGTTGAGTACACTTTCTTCCTCTTTCTCAAACCGATCCTGTAGTACTGAAAACTTATTCTTCAGCGTCAGTCCAAAATCTTCCTTGGTCTTATGGTCCTTCAGAAGGTTGATGTTGTACTTCACTCTTCTATCTGACACATCTATCCAGTTCTTCTTCAGCTTCAGTTTCAATCTGGCCACCACTAAGTGATGGTCGGATGCCGCGTCTGTTCCTCTTCTAACTCTAACGTCCTGCAGGGATCTTTTGAACTTCTTGCTAATGCAGACATGGTCGATCTGGTTTTCTGTCGTGCCTGCTGGTGATACCCAGGTACTCTTATGGATTCGCTTGTGAGGAAAGATGCTGCCTCCTATGACCAGGTTGTTAAGTGCACACAGATCCACAAATCTCTCTCCATTCTCACTCATCTCTCCCAGCGCGTGGGTCCCCATGACTTGTTCGTATCCTGTGTTGTCAGGTCCAATTTTGGCATTGAAGTCTCCCATAAGGATGGTGATGTCTTTGTCTGGGAGAGTCTCTACTATTTTCTGAAGTCTGTTATAAAAATAGTCTTTATCCTCCTCTTCACTGTCATTGGTCGGAGCGTAGCACTGAACAACGTTCATCTTAATCCTCTTCATTTTAGTTCTGAAGGATGTTGTGATGATCCTGGGGCCATGTGCCTCCCAACCAATCAGTGCTCTCTGTGCCTGCTTGGACAACATGAAACCTACTCCCTGTGTGTGGGGTGCGTCGCTCTCTTCATGTCCAGAATACAGCAACAGCTCTCCTCTCAACAGTAGTCTCTGTCCAGCTTGCGTCCATCTTGTCTCGCTAATGCCTAGTAGGGTCAGGTTGTTGCTCCCCATCTCTGCTGCAACCTGCGCCGTCTTTCCTGACTCGTACATGGTCCTCACGTTCCATGTGCTGATGGTGATCCTCCTGGTTGCAAGAAGGGTGGTCGGCTTAGTGGCTTCCTCGCGGCTTTCACCACCCAGCGTCCTACGTCTTCGAGTTGAAGACCTTTCTTTTTCCAGGATAAAGGTCTCTGTTATCTCTATTGTTGGCATTTCTGTAGCAAATTGATTTTTTTTTTTTTACGGGGTGGAGTTGCTAGCCACACGCCCAACCCTCCTCCTTTACCCTGACTTGGGACAGGCAGATGGCCCGAAGGACCTCGCTGGTGGAGTTGATGAGGCAAGCTTAGGGGATGTAAAATATTAAAAATAAGTATAGATAGATACAGTACTGTTGAATCTAGTTAAATTATGCATCCTAGTACAAGAAGAAATAGGTAAACTGTTGAATACAATCAGAGCAAATACAAAAAAGCTGAATCTGACAAAAGGGGACTCTACTGCTTGAACATTTGGATAATTATGTTTGTTAATATGAAATGGATAGAGGTTTCCATTCTCTTTACTTTTGATTAGTGATTATTATGGGCTAGCTTGCCCTGTGTACTTTAGGCTATGAAGAAAATAGTAATAAGCTGTGATGAAGTGGGACAGTTCTTAATGTTTCCTTTGAATATTTTGTGTGTGAGTGCCTCCGTTTCCCCTATGCATTTCTTAAGTCTGTAGGTGGTGGGATAAGGACGTGTGGTTGTTGCAGAGCAGAGGGTCAGTGGCCGACACCCTGTCTCTTGGAAAGGATGGCCTGAGCCCCTCCCCTGCAGGGTGCCAACTGAAGGTGTTGGAGAACAAAGGGATCAGGGAAAGAGACAAAGGAGAGGAAGGGCTGGAGAGTTAGTCAGTTTGGAACTGGCTGGGGACATGGGGGGAGGCACAGGCATAGTCTGTCCTCCCTGCCCCTCTGTTTGGAGCTGGCTGGGGAAATTGAGTGGGGCGTGGTGGTCTGACCTCATTCTCCCCCCTCCCCCCCAAGATGGACCTGACTGAGGGGTACTGTTCTCTGTACCTAAAAGCTGTTTTAGACCGTGTTCCCATCCTCGCTAATAAACCTTCTGTTTTACTGGCTGGCTGAGAGTCACGTTTGACTGCTGAGTTGGGTTACAGGGCCCTCTGGCTTCCCTAGGAGGCCCTGCCTGGGTGGACTCTCTGTGGGAAGCGCATCGAGGGGCAGAGCATGCTGAATGCTCCAAGGTCGGACCCAGGAAGGTGGAAGCCATATAAGTTTCTTGCCCTGAAGACAGTCTGCTTACAGAGAGGAGGCTTCCCTAGAGTCCTGACGGGCTTCCTATGGAGCAGTTCCAGAGTGCCCGGGGACTTCGTGGTGATACAAGCCATGTATTTCCTTTCTCCTCTAGTCGGGTTCTTGGACATAATATGAAAGCTTCGGCTGTGTGTCTGTTTGTCAGGTGTGACGTGTTATTCAGCTTTTATTCTTTTCATATCTGTATTTGATTCTTAGTATTGTATTTCCTTTGTTACACAATTGAATTATGCTTCATGTGAACAATGCATCAAATTAGGGAATCTTCATTTACATGTTAATGAAGGTCTAGAAAAGGTGTATCAAGAATCTTTAGCAACACAAAAGGAATGTTTGATTAAAATGTTAACAAAAAGGGGGAAGGAACACAAGCCAAAAGAGAGAGAAACCGATTAGAATATTTAGATATCTTAAATGTTTTTATGTTGGCAGGGCCAGATGAAATTCGTCAAAGGGTACTTAAGGAACTAGGTGAAGTGACATCAGAACCGTTAGCAATTATCTTTGAGAATTCATAGAGGGTCGGTTAGGAGACTGGAGAAAGGCAAACAGAGTGCTTGTCTCTAAAAAGAGGAACAAAGAGGAACAGGGAATTGCAGACTAAGCAGCCGAACTTTGATACGTAGAGGATTCTGGAACAAATTATTAAATAATCACTTTATAAGCTCTTAGAGGATAAAAGCAAGCATGGATTTGTCAAGAACAAATCATGTCAGACTAACCTCTCTTTTTTGGACAAGATTACTGGCCTAGTGGAGAGGAGGCAAGCTGTAGATTTGATGTATCTTGATTTTTAGTAAGGCTTTTGACAAAATCCCCCGTGACGTTTTCATACACAAAGTAGGGAAATGTGGTGGAGATGAAATTATTCTAAGGATGGTGCACAATGGGTTGAAAGATCATATTCCAGGGGTAGTTATGGTCTACTGTCACACCGAGAGGAAGTATCTAGTATGGTCCCACAGGAGGGTCTGGTATTATTCTCTTTGTTAATGACTTGGATAATGGAGTGGAGAGTGTGCTTATAAGATTTGTGGGTAGCACCAAGCTGGGGGAGGTTGCAAGCACTTTGGAGGGTGGGATTGGAATCCAAAATGACTATGACAAATTAGAGAATTAGTTTGAAATCAACCAAATGAAATTCAATAAAGATAAGTGCAAAGTATTGCACTTCAGAAGGAACAGTCAAATACATAGTTACAAAATGGGGAATAATGTCTAGGCAGTAGTAGTGTTGAAAAGGATCTAGCGCAGGCCTACACAACTCGGAAAGCAGAGAGGGCTATATTACTGCAAAAAACGCAGCTGCGGGCCGAAAAGCCCTGCCCTGCCCCCATCCGCTTCCCCCCAACATCCCCTCTTGGCTTGCCCCGCCCCTACTCAGCCCCTGCGGGCCACACAGTGAGCCTGTGCGGGCCGCATGTGGCACAGGCCTGATCTAGTGGTTATACTGGATCTCAAATTAAATATGTCAGTAATATGCTGGCATTTACCTAATGGTAAAATCTTTAAACAGCAACAAAAAAACACCCCAAAAGCCCAAACTAAAAAACAATAACCCTGCCTTATTCTGCAAATGCTCTAGTCGCAGAAGAGCAAAGAATCCTCTTTATTGTTAAAGCGACAGAGTCCTGTGGCACCTTATAGACTAACAGATGTATTGGAGCATAAGCTTTTGTGGGTGAATATCCACTTTGTCAGATGCAACTGATGAAGTGGGTATTCACCCACAAAAGCTTATGCTCCAATACGTCTGTTAGGCCTGGTCCCCACTAGGGCTTAACGTCGACTTTAGCAAGCTAAAGTAGATTTAAGCCTGTACCCGTCCTCACATGCATGCCCTTAAAGTCGATTTAAAGGGACCTTAAAATCAACTTCTGTACTCCTCCCTAACGAGAGGAGTAGCTGAAATCGACCTCTCTCTGGGTCGATTGTGAACTAGTGAGGATGCATGTGACATTAAGCCCCCGCCCGCCCGAGCAGCCCCGCGCCGGACCCCCCCCCAGCCCGCCCGAGCGGGGGGCGGGGAGCCGGCGCGGGGCTGCTCGGGTGGGCACGGGGGCCACGGAGCTGCTCGGACTGGGGCTGGTCCCCTGGGGAGCGTGCCTGGCTTCCCCGAAAGGTGATGCCTGCTGGGGACTCCCGGCACTGAGGGATATCTACCCACAGTGCAACACTCCCTATGTCGACCCTTGCAAAAGTTCTAAGGACAGACACTGTCGACCTGCTGTGCTTTGTGGGGACGCACTAAGTCGACTTTATAAAGTCTACTTTAGAAAATCGACTTAAAATCGACTTAAGGGAAATCGACCTACTGCTGTAGTGAAGACATACCCTCAGTCTATAAGGTGCCACAGGACTCTTTGTCGCTTTTGCAATCCAGACTAACATGGCTACCCCTCTGACCTTTATTGTTGTGGGTTAGCGTTCATTGTTTTTTTTCTACATTTGATAAATGGCATGGTGAATTAATACGAAGTTTAAATTTTATCAGATTTTTCAATATAGTTCTAATTTTACCCTATTAGGAGACCTCACATTTAGTTTAGCCTTCTGCTGGGGGAAAATGTCTCTTTTGTAAACTAAGTCAAATTTCAAAGACAAAATGTTGATACCTTAATAGACAATTCAGACTTCTGATACAAATCTAAGCAATGTGCAGCGCATAACAGGTGGTAACTTCTCCTATAGTAAGACATTTTATAAGCAGTGCTGTCACAGGGGCAGCTCTGTAGTGCCGCCGTTTGCAGGGCCAACTGCGGGTGCTCTCCAGCTCAGTCCGAAAGTTATGGGTGCGTGCCTAGAGCGGGGTAGCCCATGCCAAAAGCTCGGCATCAATCTTAACAGTTAGGTAAAAATAACAAACTCAGAATTTGTCTGTTTGTGCCTTTAAATAAACACAACTTCAAAGGCAAGTGCTTAATTGAAGTGCTTGAAGGCGTGGCCTTGGCAGAGTCCAAGGATTCTGAGTTAGCACTGATGACCTCTTCCTCTGTGCCAGCAATATCCCTGGGAAAACTGCAGCCCGTGGGCCACATCTGGCCTGCGGGAGCGTTCTGCTGGGCCTCTGAGCTCCCAGCCCCTGGTCCCTCCCCTGCTATTTCCCTGCACCCTCAGCTTGTTGCACCACCCATGCTCTAGCCTGTCGCTCCTGCAGAGCAGCGCAGCTGGCTCCAGCTGGGGGAGAAGGGCTGCGAGCTCCTACCACTCTGAGCAGCATGGTAAGGGAGCAGCGGGTGGGGAGGTGGATAGGGATTTGGGTAGTCGGGACAGGGAGAAGGTTGGGTTGGAAAGGGGGTGAGGTTCTGGGGTCAGTTGGGGTGGGTGGTCCTGGGAGAGGGTGGTCAAGGGACAAGGAGCAGAGGGTATTGGTTTGGTTGGAGGTTTGAGGGGGGCAGTCAGAAGGTGGAAAGTGGGAGGGGGTGGATAGGCGGCGGGGCCAGGCTGTTTCGGGAGACACAGCCTTCCCTACCCGACCCTCCATACAGTTTCACAACCCTGATGTGGGCCTTGGTCCAAAAGGTTTCCTTCTGCTTTAGCCTGCTGGCTCCTGATTTGTTAGTGTCTCCTCCAGGCCTTTCCAGTCCTGTGGAGGATCAAGTCTTGGTTGCCTGGGCTTGAGTGGAGTTTCCTGAGCAGGGGGATGTTGGGGCTCCAACACCTCCAGTAGCGAGCAGAGAAGGCCTGGCAGACCGTGTCAGAAACCCCTACTGGTTTGGTTGTATTTTAAGCCCATGTTCATTTTTGTTCCCCATATCTGTTCTCGGTCAAATACAATTCTTGCTGTCATTTATGTTCACTTAATAGTCTCTTTTGATGACTCATCTCATCCTGGGAACTTATTTTATGTTTACCATCCTTTGTGTAAAATTACTTCACTTGTATTCTGTATTTACTTCGTTTCCTCTTTTTCAAAATTGAAACCTAATTTTTGAAGCTTCTGAACTTTTTTAGTTTAATATATTGATATCTCTTCTGCAATAGTATGTTTGGTAGCTTTGGAAGCTTCAATTGTATTCTCTTTTCCAGTGAGAATAATTTCCCCCTCCCTCCCATGTATCTTCATATTTTACCTTTTTCAGTCTTAGTGTTATAATTATTGCCCTGTAGTGCATCCGCTCTTAAATCAGTAGGAGGTTGCCTATGTAGATACTCTAGTTCTACCAAATGAAAGATTATTTATGCCTAAGAAAAGTGTCATTTTCCACAGCGCAACCCCATGCATTTTTAGAGTGTAACAGGGATATTTTAGTTTTCTTTGCTCAACTGTGCCATGTAGGTTTTGCAGTTGGTCCCAGGATATTAATGAGACATGGTGGGTGAGGTAATATCCTTTATTGGCCCAGCTTCTGCTGGTGAAAGAGACAAGCTTTCGAGTTACTCAGAGCTCCTTTTGGAATCTTTTGTATTAGGAAAATGTGTCCAGGACCAGTTGAGCAAATAAACGAATGCTGTCGATAACATGTATGCAAGCAGTGTATTTTTAAAATGATCAATCGTGTCAAAAGTGCCCAATAATTGTGCTATCAACTGGAACAGTTGCACAGTTGGCCTAAAGCAAGTTGTAAAAGTTGGTTGCCCGTGGTGAGTAATCTTTTAGATCTTGAATATGGGCTAATAATTATTCATGGCAGTTTTATGAGGCTGGACTAAAGTTTATGTAATGTATTTTTTTTTTTACATTGTTTGAACCTACTTAACAAAAAGATTCTTTAAAGGCCTGTGGAGCTGAGAATTGGCAAGATTAAAACAAGAATGAGTAAAGATTAGCAATATCAGATGAGCCCAACACAAGTGATAGGTCGCAGACACTGATGCTTTCACAGAGTTAACCTGGTGTTCAAAACCTCTTTATTTCATTCAGCATTGGCTTGCTTTAGTAAACAGAGTTGCTGAGCATGAAAGGCTAAGATGCCACATTGTTTTGCATGTCCATAAATCTGCCTTATCCTCTAATCCTATTAATAGGAACAGCTGACAACAGTAGCTTGTAAGAGGCAGCACAACATTTGTTTTACCAAACTACAAAGTCTCTTAACCTTAGAAATTATTTCTTAGAGATTAACTCAGGAGTCTTCAGTATCAACTGTACTGGGAAAAAGTAAACTAATCAGCTCTTTACCAAGATATCCATTGGCAATTTTATAGACTAAGATAGAACATTAATATAAAGAAAGAGAAATTGTTTTTAATCATACTATTATTGTAGGAGAAGCCCAAAGGTTTTTCAGCACAGGTGGGAATTCTAATGTTGCACCTATAAAAATGTTTTCATTGTGAGCTGACTAACCAGTGCAGGCCAAAAGCTCTTGCAAAAGATTTTTTAAAACTGGGATTGTTGCCTCTTTTGCTGCTTTTGTGATTTATAAAGACACCCTAAAGAGTATTTGTCAAAAACAAAAAATGGCATTTCTTTTTTAACCTCAAGAATGGCAGCTCTGGTCTTTTCTTTTTGTTGGGGGGAACCTTCTGGATGTCACAGAGGGTGTAATTAGCTCTCAGCCCTTAATCAGAGGGGCAGGGATGTTGAATCTTTAAGAGGGATGTCTTTTCTCCAAAGTGTTAGTAATTGAATTTAATAGTTAACAAAACAAAAACCAGAATTTTAAATAGTTCGACTAAAAATTTCTCCTCTTACATTTGCTCATTTTTCACTCATGACTCTTTTAATACCATTTCACTAGTACAGACTGAACCTCTCTAGTTCGGCACCCTTGGGACTTGACTAGTGCCGAACCAGAGAATTTGCTGAACCACGGTAGGTCAATATAGTAGTGAGTGGGTGTCTCTATTTTTATCTTGCTGAGGTGAATAAATGGAACAACTCTTGCAATGCCGCCTAGCCAAGGCGTACTGGTTCTCTTCATAACAAAATGTTAGTGTTGTTACACAATTTTACTGTATTGGCACAAGGAAATAAGTAGATAAAGCATACCAAACAAAATAAAATCAGGCCGGACCACAGATGTTGCCGGACTAGAAAGGTTCAGCCTGTAGTACAATCACCCCAGTCTTCTAGGGTAGAAAAACCCTCAATTTCTAATGTAAAAAACTTTCCCCAGACCTTTTACCTTTCTTGTAAAACAAGAAGAACAAGTAGTTACGGTCTGTATGGATCTTTTTTTTTTTTTTTAAAGAAGAATGTAAAAAATCTGTGGGGAGAGGGGAGGATTACTGAATAGAGAGATGGGGGCGGGAAAGAGAAAAGATAAAACCTAGCATACACTAGAAGAACGGCCATACCACTGGGTCAGTTCAAAAGTCCATCTAGCCCAGTATTCTGTCTTCCGACAGTGGCCGGTGCCGGGTGCCCTGAGGGGTTAATGTAGTCTGCCCCATTTTGGTAACCCCGTTTTCTTTTCAAACCTCCCCTCCCCTGTATTTTCAGTGGGATCTAGTATTCTCTATTAGTCATAAGCTCTTGTAAATTGTTGCTTTGTGTCGCTAAGAAAGTAACTACAGATAAGGTAAACTAATTTTGTATATAGTTTGTGAAATGCTTTGGAATTCTTCAGGAACAAACATACTAAATATATACTTATTTATTAATGCTGAACATTTTAGGATAAACAATTCCTAACTCAGTTTTATCTATTAAAAGTGCAGTGTCCTGCATGTGCTTAGTAATACTTACCAAGTTTATAAAGAATTTTAACATGCATGTTTAGTGCTGCAGTGGGATTAATACAGAATATAAAAACCTACTGGGATCAATCTGCAAGCTAAATGGGTTTACATGAAGGATTACTGCAGTGCTTTTTGTAACAAACTTGTTTATATAAAGAGCTAGTATTTATATCTGAATGATAATCCCCTGAAAATTTTTTATGGTGGGAACTGTAACTTTACTTTATAGCTTCACAAATGTACTCCAATAATTATATTACAAGAGCTTTGGTTGCTTCCAGTGACTAAATTCACAAATATAAATGTCAATCAAGTAAACATGTGGTTTGTAGAGTTCTGCTATTTTGACTTCTAGTTTATTTTCTGAAATGTTCACAAGTACCAGCAAATTCTACAAAAATGGCAAGGTGCAAAGCACAATGTGTCTTCTTTGAATGATCTTATGTAGCATTGTAACAGATGACTTACAACAGAGGCAAGAACGTAGTTTAGGGAGGTAGGTAGTATTTCTGAGCAATCTTGTAGAAGATCCATCCAATGGACATCACAAAAGGGCAATAAGGAGATACTAATACCAAAGTGTCAGTTCAACATAAAGATCTGTGCATACTGAGTCTTTGTGAAGTCTTGTAAGAGAGAGACCTACAAGAAAGAGAAAATATCATGTAATAAACGTAGTCACTTTGTCAAACTGACATCCTTCCCTCAGATGATGCAGTAGTTGGTGGAAGGTTGTAATAGATGTTCGGTCAGGATGCAATTCTACATGAGCAAATGGAATCATTCTCTCTGTAGGGGTGACTTACTAACTTCTACATCCTACTGTGAAGACAAGAAGAAGGAGGAGACTGAGAGGGAAAATTTTGTCTTATCTTATTTTTCATTCTTAGACAATCAGACTAACACGGCTATCTCTCTGATTCTATGTCCAGGGTGTTTTTCTGGCTAACGCTCATTTGTTGAGTAGTTTGAAAGAGACGAGGGTGTTCCATCCCTAAACTTCATGTCAAGACTGCTGCAAATTGTTTGAGTTGCATAGCACTTTTAAGCTTGGATGCAGGGTTTTTTCAGATTTGGAATTTACCATTCTGGAGAATCCTAAGACTAGACCAGGGATCAGTAACCTTGGCACCTGGCACCGCAAGGTAAGCACCCTTAGCGGACCCCGCCCTTTTGTTTACTTGCCGGTTCGCTGCCTGTGGCTCCCACTGGCCATGGTTTGCCGTTCGAGTCCAATGGGGGCTGCGGGAAGCGGTGGCCAGCATGCCAAGGTTGCCAATCCCTCGACTAGACTCAGAGCAAAGATTTAGTCTGCCTCCAGTTGCTATGACATGGAATGTCCCACTGTGCAAACTGTCTGATGTGGAGGTTCCAAGAATGAAAGTCACAGGTAAGACAACTTTCCCTTTTTTTCTCCCAAAGGGATAATCCTGGAACTGATATGATTTTAGAGTAAGAGTTTAAGGCCAGAGGGAACCACCAGCTCATCCAGTGATCTCCTTTATGTCCCAGGCCACTGACACACTGAGCCCAACAATCAAAAGCAGACCAAAACATCACAGCCCACTGAAGACGAAGCTGTTATGTGCCACAGGGATAAAATATTAGGGACTGAGGTGCACCAATGCCCTGGTCCCTGAAATGCCATGGAAATGATTGAGAGATACCCAGAGAATCCTGGCAAGTGACTTGCATCCAACTGGTGCAGAGGAAAATGACACCCTTCCCCCGGTCTCCACAGCCCCCCCCCCCCCCCCCAAGTCATTGCCAATCTGATCTGGGGGGAAATTCTTTCTGAACCCCATGTATGGTGATGTGTTAGATTTGGGAAATGTGAGTAAGAACGAGTCATCCAAGCACCTGAGAGAGAAGGGTCGGTGCACTTAAGAGCACCACCCCACCCCATCCAGTGTTCCACCTTTAGCCACTACTATCTCTGATGCTTCAGCGGAAAGAGACCAACCCCTGCACCCACCCACCAAAAAAAAATAATTGGGGGAGCCAGAGGAAAATAAAATTATTTTTCTGACTGCTGCAGGTGACTGGCTAAAGTCCTGAAGCATGAGTTTTAAGGAATATAAAACTCAAACCAGAAGTGAGCCTCGAGACTGTGGATACTGTCCCCCACAATAAGAAGCAACCTTGTCATACTATTGCAATTATAAATTTGCCCAGCTCTTAAAACTAATTAAGTTGTTTTCCCCCACAACTCCTGTTGGGGACTGTTTCAGACCCTCTCACACTGTTGATTAGAAACCTTCTTTTAATTTCCGTCCTGAATTTGTTCATGAACAGTTTATACCCATATGTTCTTGTGTCAGCATTGTTCTTTAGCTTAAATAGCTCTTTACCCTTCCTGGTGCTTAGTGTATTTATAGAAAACAATTCTATACCAGAATTTTACACAGCATTCCAAAGGAGGTCTTACCAGTACCTTGTACGGTGCCATTATTACTTCTCTATTTCTACTGGAAATGTCTTGCTTAATGCATCCTACATTTACCTTTTTCACAGCCTCATCACATTGGTGGCTCATAATCATCCTAAGGTGCCACAAGTACTCCTGTTCTTTTTACATAATCATCCTGTGATTGACGAGCACACTCAAGTCTCTCTCCTCTTCTGTTGCTTTCAACTGATGAGCCCGCAGTTTATAGCAGAAATTCTTGTTAGATCCTAAGTTCACGACTTTACACTTTGTACTGTTGAATCTCACCCAGTTTTCCTGTTACTCTCTTCAAGTTCACCCAGATGTTCCTGTATAATATTTGGAGCCTTCCCTGTATGGATGATGCCTCCCAACTTTGTATCAGCAGCAAATGTTATTAGCATACTCCTCCTTTTAGTGTCAGGGTGATTAATAAAAATATTCAAGAAGATTGGCCCCATGACTGATTCACTGGTAACCTCCCTCCAGTCCAATGCTTTGATAAGCTTACTTGTGTCAATTCATCAAAGTTTGTAAGTCTCTTGGATCCTACAGTTGTGTGTAGGCTGTAGGGATGCCTCTTAAAAAAACAACAACCAAAAATCACGCTCATGGCTTTAGTTTGTCATTTATTTTTGCAAAAAATGTCAGATTCCTAAATCACTGTTTTAAGGGGCTAAATCTTTGTATGTCCATCTTATCTCTGATTATGTGGATTTTGATTAGATCAGTTTCTGAATGCTTGATTAATATTTTGATTAAATACTTCTGCAGTTTTGTGTGTATAACATATTTTTAAAATTGGATTTAAACATGGGTTATCTCTGATATAGGAGAGACTGTTCAAATGATGGTCAACATTCCCTAATTACATAGGGCTCCAATCTTGCATTGTACTCCACATGAGTAGTCTCTCTTACTTGTGTGGAATCCCTCTACAGTCATCCTTATTTCTCATTGTTGGAAGCTTTGGATTATTGTGGATATAGTACAGTACTTGTTGGTTTAATTGTGGATAGTAATGTGAGGGTGCAATTCCTGGAATATGTGTTGACTTCTGTACACCAATTCTTTTTATCTTAAGACCTGTATAAGATTTTGTATGTAAAATCTGTGAGTAGTTAACATTTAGCTTAGCTTTAAAACAGACTTGTGTGTGCTGCAAGTTGCTCTGTTACAGTGCCGTGATGTTGCATTTACTAGGCAAAACATATTTTTCTTGTCGGTAAGATTTGTAAATGGCAATTAGAATGTTTTTAGTAACTGAGTTAATCTGGAATTTGTACCTTACATAGGTTGCACCTGCAGCCATTAAAGTAGTATGACATACATTTCTGATAACTTTTATAGTGCACCTCCAAAGGTGAAAATTTCAGCGGCTGCTTTGATCTTTCTGTACAAAATCAATTATTCAGGGATAAATCCCCATTGATTTGTAGTACTCCGTATAAAGCAATAAATGGTTGAGATGAGTAGAACACCAAAGAAAAGTTTCTCGGAAGTGTTTTACTGAGAGTATATATTTAAAAGCAATAAACCCTAATACAAAGCATTTTTTCCCCACTTGAGAGTATGAAAGTGCCTTGATCAGCATTTTTCTTTACTCTGAAGCAAAGGTGACTGAGTCTGCTTTGAAGGTGACTTGCAAAGGAGAAATCAATCATTCTTCCCTTTCTGCCTGTTTCTCAGTTTATAAAAAGGACTTAACAACAAAGAAACTGTCTGCTTTTTCTCTTACAAATATTAGTAATACAAAGTCTTGTCTCCTGTGCCTTTACTGGGGGATTCCTTGGAACTGAGAACTAGAGTTCAGCTTTGTGAACCCTCAGTTTGAATGGGTGAGGGCTCAATCCGCTTTCACAGAGAGCTTTCCCCGCAACATGTTCACCAAATGTTTGTTAAATAAATATTAACAGGCTCTAAAGAGTCTGTTTAAAACACCTTTATCTCTAAATTGCTCAAATTTGTCTCTTATGATGTTGACACTTGAATATCATGGTGATAGGAGCCTTCAAAATAACTCATAATAAGAGTAATAATTCTACTAGTCTTCCAGCAAACATGGAGAATTCAAAATTTGATATTTCTAGTGTAAATACAATAGAAAACAAAGGATATTTAATACCTTTCAGGCCTTTTTACCTGCAAAAGAAGAAAAATAGGCACAGACAAAATGTACAAATGCCTGAGTATGGTCAACTCTTCCACCAACATACTGAGAATGGAAACTAGATGCAGTGTTTGAGAAACATATGCAGTGTGACTATGTAAGGAATAACGTGTAGCCTCAAGCTAAAAAAAAAAAAAAAAAAGGACTGGAATTAGTTTCTAAATTATTTTAATTTTCCATGACAATAGACAACAATCTTTAAATTTATAATTTTTATACAGTTTATTTCCCATAACTGTTCCCATCTGAATGCTAAATCTATTCAGTTTTTGTCATTATGAAGAATGCTTGCCTTTAGAGTCATCTAATGATGTGGAAGCTTGGACTAAATCAAAATTTTTTTTAGAAGCTGTTCATTCTTACCATTCAATGAGAATACAGTAAAACCTCGATTTAACGGACCTCGATTTAACGGACTTCGGATGCAACGGACAAAATTTCTGAGCAAGTCTGATGCATCCCAAATCAATTTCTCGCGGGCTGGCTGCCGGCTCCCGGCTGCCGCCCGGGTCCTGGCAGCGGGCGGGCTGGCTGCCGGCTCCCGGCTGCCGCCCGGGTCCTGGCAGCGGGCGGGCTGGCTGCCGGCTCCCGGCTGCCACCCGAGTCCTGGCAGCGGGCGGGCTGGCTGCCGGCTCCCGGCTGCCACCCGAGTCCTGGCAGCAGGCGGGCTGCGGAGCTGCCGCCCCGACCCTGTGGCGGTCGGGCTGCTGCTCCGACAGCTCGTTGTTTTATTATTATTAAATAACTGACTTTTTCATTTAACGGACACCCCCTCGCCCGAATTAGTCCGTTAAATGGAGGTTTCACTGTAGTAGAAAATAATTGCCAAATGAACATAAGAATGGCCATATGGGGTCAGACCAAAGGTCCATCCAGCCCAGTATCCTGTCTTCCGACAGTGGCCAATACCAGCTGCCCAGAGGGAATGAACATGAAATCATCAAGTGATCCATCCCCAGTTGCCCATTCCCAGCTTCTGGCAAACAGAGACCAGGGATACCATCCCTGTCCATCCTGTAGAAACATTCACATACTTGGGCTAGGATGGTGGAACAAGCCAGGACATCCAGAACAAAATCAATAAAGCCAGGGACACTGCTAGGAGCTTAAACACCATCTGGAAATCATCAAAATACAATACCAAAACCAAACTCAAAATTTATCAGAGCTCTATAGTGCAGAATGCTGGAGAAAGTATGACGTGTCCAAACTGTCTTCATTCCATACAACCTGCCTCAGAAAAATCCTCCCTATCTTTTGGCCCAGAACAATCTCAAACCAAGATCTATTGACATAGTGCAGCCAAGAGGATATGAGCACCATGATTGCCAGGAGGCATTGGACATGGATTGGCCATTTGATTTGGATGGAAACTGATTCAATCACAAGAGTAGCAATAAGATGGACACCTGAAGGCAAGCAAAAAAACAGGCTGTCTGAAAACAACATGGCAAAGAGCTGTGGAAACAGTTTTGAAAAACCTCGGGCACAGGTGGGGAACTATTGAAAGACTTGCCAGAAACAGATAGGAATGGAGGAGCTTCATCGCTGCCCTAAGTGCCAGAGGCATAAAGGGAATGTGGTGATGATCAGTTTTCAGAATCATCATTTATTCTTACCCTTTGTTTCCTATCTTTTAACCAGTTACCAATCCATGAGGGGACCTTTTTTTTAATCCCATGATAGCTTAGCTTTTTGTATGAAGTTTATAATTTACCTATACTTTCTATTAGACAATTTTAAACTTCTATCTTTTCACAAAATCAGGGAAATTGGTTCCTTTTATAAACTATTCCTGTCTTTTGCTGAAATGAGCATGGTATTAGTATAGCCACATACAGATTTATTAGAATTCAGTATATATGGTTACAAGGCACACTGTGTATGAAGACTTAAATCTGTTTCAGAAGTTTCCTCGCACAGAAGATCATAACCTTTAGTCTCACCTTTGTTCACTTTTGCAGTGAACTCTAATATAGCACCTCTGTATTTCTCCCCATTTATCAAATATTTAATAGTCTGTAGTGAACTATTTTTTATTTTTAAGATGTCATTATTTTTACAACTGTATGATAGAACATTTTAGTGCATTATAAAATATTATAAATCAGTTTTAATTGTCAAAATGAACTAAGTTAACCTACTACTGTATTGTCTTTGCTTTTTTATTATGTTTCCGAATTTGCTAATTTTCAGTGATTTTCTGTCACTAGTGTTTGAGTAATCCAGTGACATATGCTCTAGATACTGTATTACTGGTGTGTAAATCAGAGGTTCCCAAACTGTTGTTCGTGGCAGGTCACTTGTTACAGACTCTCCCCACTTCCATTTGGTCTGTTCTTTTCTCAAATGGGAGGGGGAGTTGCTGTGGTTCAGTTTTTTTTTTTACAGGGGCAAAATGCTAAAACCAGCTAAAATTTTACATTTTCTTAGTATTTTTCCTGGTAAGCAACTGCTTTAGCTGTCCCATGGATGTTATGCTGTTGCAATTGAGAGAGGTAGTGGTCCATGTGATAACAGATGTGAGGAACATACCTATGAGACAAAGGTGTGGTCCACCTATAAAAAGGTCGGACTGATAGAAAGAAAGTTTTTCCTCTAAGTAATGTGAACAGGATTAGATGGAGGAAAAGCTAACCCCTCAATCTAGCAAGGTCCCTTGAAACTAACAAAGTGTCTGCAAAATTCACCCCTGCCGTTTTGTTTGTCTTGATGAATCCTTTTACCATGATTCGTCTGTCTCCTACATTGTAAACTGTTCAGAGCAGAGACTGTATATTTATACATATTTAAAATGTGTATCATACTGGAGTAGATTAAAAAGTTGAAGACCGCTACTATCGTGAAAGTCTTTTTAATAGATTGCAATATTGGGTCAGTCATTAGAAACTATGACATTGGGTTTTAATGGAAAAATACATTTGCTGAATTATCAAAGAAATAGAATAGTGCCATTTTCAGCAACACTGAAGAAATGGCATGGCCGTTTCGCAGCAGAGTGACAAATGTATACAGAATCAGGGTGGTAGCCGTGTTAGTCTGGAATAGCAGAGTTAACAAAGTCCTGTGGCACCTTAAAGACTAACTATAAAGTTTTGAAGCATGAGCTTTCGTGGGCTAATACCCACTTCGTCGGATGCAAGCAGTAGAAGTGTTCACAAACAGGCAGTTATAGAAAAGTAGGTAAGAGCCAGGTGGGAGGTGAAAAGGTTAGTCCAATTAAGCTGAGCCAACTTGTTATCTCCGATCAGGGAGTGTGGATTATTCGTCTAGCATTTGAATGGGGTGTGTGGACATGGAGAGATGAGAAACAATGTCTGTAATGAGCCAACCATTGTAGATCCCGGTTCAATCCCAAAGTGTGTGTGCTGAATTTGCAAATGAATTGAAGCTCTGCAGTCTCTCTTTGCAGTCTGGATCCGAAGTTCCCTTTCTGCAGAATGGTGACCTTTAAATCTGTAATAGTGTGTCCAGGCAGGTTGAAGTGTTCCCCTACAGGTTTTTGTATATTGCCATTCCTAATATCTGATTTGTGTGCATTTATCCTTTTTCGTAGGGACTGTCCAGTTTGGCCGATGTACATAGCAGAGGGACACTGGTGGCATATAATGGCATATATGACATTGGTTGATGTACAGGTGAATGAGCCAGTGATGGTATGGTTGATCTGGTTAGGTCCTGTGATGGTGTTGCTGGTGTAGATATGTGGGCAGAGTTGGCATCGAGGTTTGTTGCATGGATTGGTTCCTGAGTTGGAGTTATTGTGGTGCAGTGTGCTGTTGCTGTTGAGAATTTGTTTAAGGTTGGCAGGTTGTCTGTGTGCCAGGACTGGCCTTCCTCCCAAGGCTTTTGAAAGTGAGGGATTATTGTCCAGGATGGGTTGTAGGTCACTGATGATGCGTTGCAAAGGTTTTAACTGAGGACTGTAGGTGATGGCCAGTGGTGTTCTGTTGTTTTTTTTCTTGGGCTTGTCTTGTAGCAGCAGGCTTCTGGGTACACGTCTGGCTCTGTTGATCTGTGTCCTTATTTCCTTGTGTGGGTATTGTAGTTTTGAGAAAGCCTGGTGAAGATCTCGTAGGTGTTGGTCTCTGTCTGAGGGGTTGGAGCAAATCCGATTGTACCTCAGTGCTTGGCTGTAGACAATGGATCGTGTGGTATGTCCGGGATGGAAGCTGGTGGCATGAAGGTAGGCATAGCTGTCGGTAGGTTTTCGGTATAGGGTGGTGTCGATGTGGCCGTCATTAATTTGCACTGTGGTGTCTAGGAAGTGGATTTCCTGTGTGGACTGGTATATACCCTTAGAGCCCCGACCGGGGTTATTCTATCTACTACCCAAGATCCACAAACCTGGGAACCCTGGACGCCCCATCATCTCGGGCATTGGCACTCTCACTGAAGGACTGTCTGGATATGTAGACTCTCTACTCAGACCCTATGCCACCAGCACTCCCAGCTATCTCCGTGATACCACTGACTTCCTGAGGAAACTACAATGCATTGGTGACCTTCCAGAAAACACCATCCTAGCCACCATGGATGTAGAGGCTCTCTACACAAACATCCCACACAAAGATGGAATACAAGCTGTCCGGAATAGTATCCCTGATGATGCCACAGCACAGGTGGTTGCTGAGCTCTGTGACTTTATCCTCACACACAACTATTTCAAATTTGGTGACAATATATACCTCCAGACCAGCGGGACTGCTATGGGCACCCGCATGGCCCCACAGTATGCCAACATCTTTATGGCAGACCTGGAACAACGCTTCCTCAACTCTCGTCCACTCACACCCCTTCTCTATCTACGCTACATTGATGACATCTTCATCATCTGGACCCATGGGAAAGAAACTCTGGAAGAATTCCACCATGACTTCAACAGCTTCCACCCCAACATCCACCTCAGTCTGGACCAGTCCACACAGGAAATCCACTTCCTAGACACCACAGTGCAAATTAATGACGGCCACATCGACACCACCCTATACCGAAAACCTACCGACAGCTATGCCTACCTTCATGCCACCAGCTTCCATCCCGGACATACCACACGATCCATTGTCTACAGCCAAGCACTGAGGTACAATCGGATTTGCTCCAACCCCTCAGACAGAGACCAACACCTACGAGATCTTCACCAGGCTTTCTCAAAACTACAATACCCACACAAGGAAATAAGGACACAGATCAACAGAGCCAGACGTGTACCCAGAAGCCTGCTGCTACAAGACAAGCCCAAGAAAAAAAACAACAGAACACCACTGGCCATCACCTACAGTCCTCAGTTAAAACCTTTGCAACGCATCATCAGTGACCTACAACCCATCCTGGACAATAATCCCTCACTTTCAAAAGCCTTGGGAGGAAGGCCAGTCCTGGCACACAGACAACCTGCCAACCTTAAACAAATTCTCAACAGCAACAGCACACTGCACCACAATAACTCCAACTCAGGAACCAATCCATGCAACAAACCTCGATGCCAACTCTGCCCACATATCTACACCAGCAACACCATCACAGGACCTAACCAGATCAACCATACCATCACTGGCTCATTCACCTGTACATCAACCAATGTCATATATGCCATTATATGCCACCAGTGTCCCTCTGCTATGTACATCGGCCAAACTGGACAGTCCCTACGAAAAAGGATAAATGCACACAAATCAGATATTAGGAATGGCAATATACAAAAACCTGTAGGGGAACACTTCAACCTGCCTGGACACACTATTACAGATTTAAAGGTCACCATTCTGCAGAAAGGGAACTTCGGATCCAGACTGCAAAGAGAGACTGCAGAGCTTCAATTCATTTGCAAATTCAGCACACACACTTTGGGATTGAACCGGGATCTACAATGGTTGGCTCATTACAGACATTGTTTCTCATCTCTCCATGTCCACACACCCCATTCAAATGCTAGACGAATAATCCACACTCCCTGATCGGAGATAACAAGCTGGCTCAGCTTAATTGGACTAACCTTTTCACCTCCCACCTGGCTCTTACCTACTTTTCTATAACTGCCTGTTTGTGAACACTTCTACTGCTTGCATCCGACGAAGTGGGTATTAGCCCACGAAAGCTCATGCTTCAAAACTTTATAGTTAGTCTTTAAGGTGCCACAGGACTTTGTTAACTCTGCTATTCCAGACTAACACGGCTACCACCCTGATTCTTGACATCATGCAAGGCACTGCATTTAGCCGTATGGAGTGGAAATCCATCAACCACATGAAGAAACTTGCACAAGTACAGACAGATATCATCTTTCTCTCCAAATGCAAACGGCAGGACATCATACCAAATGGACTGAAGGTGAAAAATCCATTGCAATCCACATACTGCACAGACTACAGTGAGAGATTATGCCAGACACTATCTAAGAAACTGAGGAATCATCTGATCAGCATACTGTACAACAAACAGGAAAACATCAAAAAAGAGCTTTCCAACCTAGAGACCTTCATAAACGACCAACCTTCCACACAAACAGACTTTACTAAAATTAGACAGGAGATCTACATCACACACTTCACCTCTCTACAAAAGAAAAAGGACTGCAAACTATCTAAAATCCTACCTCCCACATGGGGCCACAACAGTGGCACCCCTACCTCACCCAGCAATATCGTCAATCTATCCAGCTACACTCTCAGCCCGGCAGAAGAGTCTGTCCTATCTCGAGGACTCTCATTCTGCCCCAGCACCCCCACAAACAAGATACAATTCTGCGGTGATCTGGAAGCCTACTTTCGCCGTCTCCGACTCAAGGAATTCTTTCAAGACAACATGGAACAGCACACTAGTACACAGACACCGTCCCACCAGCAGCACAAGAAGAAGAACTCCACATGGACTCCTCCTGAGGGTCGAAATGACAGTCTGGACCTATACATAGAATGCTTCCGCCGACGTGCACAGGCAGAAATAGTGGAAAAACAACATCGCCTGCCTCACAACCTAAATCGTGCAGAACGCAATGCTACCCACAGCCTCAGAAACAACCCTGACATCATTATCAAAGAGGCTGATAAAGGAGGTGCTGTTGTCATCATGGACAGGTCAGACTACCAAAAGGAGGCTACCAGACAACTCTCCAATACCAATTTCTACAGGCCACTTCCCTACGATCCCACTGAGGAATATACTAAGAAACTGCACCACCTACTCAGGACTCTCCCTGCACTAACACAGGAACAAATTAATATACCCTTAGAGCCCCGACCGGGGTTATTCTATCTACTACCCAAGATCCACAAACCTGGGAACCCTGGACGCCCCATCATCTCGGGCATTGGCACTCTCACTGAAGGACTGTCTGGATATGTAGACTCTCTACTCAGACCCTATGCCACCAGCACTCCCAGCTATCTCCGTGATACCACTGACTTCCTGAGGAAACTACAATGCATTGGTGACCTTCCAGAAAACACCATCCTAGCCACCATGGATGTAGAGGCTCTCTACACAAACATCCCACACAAAGATGGAATACAAGCTGTCCGGAATAGTATCCCTGATGATGCCACAGCACAGGTGGTTGCTGAGCTCTGTGACTTTATCCTCACACACAACTATTTCAAATTTGGTGACAATATATACCTCCAGACCAGCGGGACTGCTATGGGCACCCGCATGGCCCCACAGTATGCCAACATCTTTATGGCAGACCTGGAACAACGCTTCCTCAACTCTCGTCCACTCACACCCCTTCTCTATCTACGCTACATTGATGACATCTTCATCATCTGGACCCATGGGAAAGAAACTCTGGAAGAATTCCACCATGACTTCAACAGCTTCCACCCCAACATCCACCTCAGTCTGGACCAGTCCACACAGGAAATCCACTTCCTAGACACCACAGTGCAAATTAATGACGGCCACATCGACACCACCCTATACCGAAAACCTACCGACAGCTATGCCTACCTTCATGCCACCAGCTTCCATCCCGGACATACCACACGATCCATTGTCTACAGCCAAGCACTGAGGTACAATCGGATTTGCTCCAACCCCTCAGACAGAGACCAACACCTACGAGATCTTCACCAGGCTTTCTCAAAACTACAATACCCACACAAGGAAATAAGGACACAGATCAACAGAGCCAGACGTGTACCCAGAAGCCTGCTGCTACAAGACAAGCCCAAGAAAAAAAACAACAGAACACCACTGGCCATCACCTACAGTCCTCAGTTAAAACCTTTGCAACGCATCATCAGTGACCTACAACCCATCCTGGACAATAATCCCTCACTTTCAAAAGCCTTGGGAGGAAGGCCAGTCCTGGCACACAGACAACCTGCCAACCTTAAACAAATTCTCAACAGCAACAGCACACTGCACCACAATAACTCCAACTCAGGAACCAATCCATGCAACAAACCTCGATGCCAACTCTGCCCACATATCTACACCAGCAACACCATCACAGGACCTAACCAGATCAACCATACCATCACTGGCTCATTCACCTGTACATCAACCAATGTCATATATGCCATTATATGCCACCAGTGTCCCTCTGCTATGTACATCGGCCAAACTGGACAGTCCCTACGAAAAAGGATAAATGCACACAAATCAGATATTAGGAATGGCAATATACAAAAACCTGTAGGGGAACACTTCAACCTGCCTGGACACACTATTACAGATTTAAAGGTCACCATTCTGCAGAAAGGGAACTTCGGATCCAGACTGCAAAGAGAGACTGCAGAGCTTCAATTCATTTGCAAATTCAGCACACACACTTTGGGATTGAACCGGGATCTACAATGGTTGGCTCATTACAGACATTGTTTCTCATCTCTCCATGTCCACACACCCCATTCAAATGCTAGACGAATAATCCACACTCCCTGATCGGAGATAACAAGTTGGCTCAGCTTAATTGGACTAACCTTTTCACCTCCCACCTGGCTCTTACCTACTTTTCTATAACTGCCTGTTTGTGAACACTTCTACTGCTTGCATCCGACGAAGTGGGTATTAGCCCACGAAAGCTCATGCTTCAAAACTTTATAGTTAGTCTTTAAGGTGCCACAGGACTTTGTTAACTCTAAATGTATACAGGTGACCTGTTACAAACAGTGACAGGATGAAACTGCTCTGAAGGGATTAAGGGCTGCCTGGTGCGTGCAATTTATTATTTGTATTACAATAAAAATAATAAGACTCCGCAGGGGAAAGAAGAAAGGAGAAGGTGTGTCCTCTTTCAAGGGCTGAGAGAAACAAGGAGAGGCGCTTCTGGGTACTGCAACCTGTTTTGTTTTAAGTTACTTCATGAATTTTTTGTGTATGAATAATAGTACCCTGAGGCCAGGTCCTGAAACAGACTCTGGCATGGTACTGGTTCATTCCTGAGCTGGTGAGTTATAGGAGTGGAGGTACTTTCTTCCTATTCCTATGAAAATGTACAGTGCACAGCTTCTGTGAAAGCTCCAGTTGTTTCATAATGAGGCTGCTCTGTTTTCAGCCAAGCACTTTATCACATGAAGATCAAAATGTTTTACTTTTTATAGTTGTATACATTTTAATGAAGTATTGAATTTTTGAATTTGTTGTTGTATTAGCAGTAAAAATGTAAAAGGTAATTTCTCAGAATGTATTTTTTAAATAATTTCAACTGAATGCTTATGATTAAATTTAAATGTTTTTTCAATTGAATCCATTTTCTTTGAATACATTCTCATAACTTTAAAAAAATATATTCTGGTACACAGTCTTTTTCATTATACATTACAGCTTTAGTACTTTCCAAATAAGGAGTTTTAGAGTCTGAGTTTTAAGTCAGCAATATTAAGAGATTACTCAGGAGATTTCTTTATATTCAGTATTTGCCAAAACAAATTTATATCTGGATTCCATAAGTCTCCTCTATAAATAGTTGTAGAAGTACCGTATTTTTCGCCCTATAAGACGCACTTTTTCTTCCCCAAAATGGGGGCGAAAAAGTTGGTGCGTCTTATAGGGCGAATGTCTTAATGGGCAAAAAAAAAAAAAAAAAAAAAAAAAAAGCGCCTCGCTCTCCCGTCCCCGCCGCGCGGGCGGGCTGCTGAGGTTCCCCCCTCCCCGCCGCGGGCGGGCTGCCGAGGTTCCCCCCTCCCCGCCGGACCAAAAAAAAAAAAAAAAAAGCGCCTCGCTCTCCCGTCCCCGCCGCGCGGGCGGGCTGCCGGGAGCGTCCCGGTTCCCCCCTCCCCGCCGCGGGCGGGCTGCCGGGGACGGGAGAGCGAGGCGCTTTTTGTTTTTTGGTCCGGCGGGGAACCGGGGCGCACATTTTTTTTTTGGTCCGGCGGGGAGGGGGGAACCTCGGCAGCCCGCCCGCGCGGCGGGGACGGGAGAGCGAGGTGCTTTTTTTTTTTTTTTTTTTTTGGTCCGGATTTTTTATTAAAAAACGAGGGGGCGTCTTATAGGCCGGAGCGTCCTATAAGACGAAAAATACGGTAGGTTTATGCATTTCTTTAAAAGGGGGCTTTATTAGCTTTTAATTTTATTGCTTTGTTAGTCTTTTCTGGACTCTTGCCAATTTGTATATATATTTTTCTTAAATTGTGTGCCCAGACCTGGACACAGTACTCCAGCTGAAGCCTCTCCAGTGCCAAGCAGAGCAGGACAATTATCTCCTGTATCTTACACATGATGCTCCTATTAATGCACCCCGAAATATTAACCTTTTTTACAACTACATCACAGTTTTGACTCGTTCCATTTTTCATCCACTATAATTCCTATAGCCTTTTCAGAAGTACTATCTCCTAATCAGTTATTCCCCATTTTGTAGTTGTGTATTTGATTTTCCCTTCTTAAGTGTAGTACTTTGCACTTGTCTTTATTGAATTTCATTTTATGGATTTCAGACCAATTCGCTAATTTGTCAAGGTAGTTTTGAATGCTAATTCTGTCCTCCAAAGTTCTAGCAATTCCTCCTGACTTGGTGTCATCTGAAAATTTTATGAGCATATGCTCCACTCCATTATCCAAGTGCTTAATGAAGATACTGAATATCAGAGCAGGACAGACCCCTATAAAACCCCACTAGATACTTCCTCCAAGTTTGACAATGAGCCACTGATAACTACTCTTAGTGCAGTCTTTCAACCAGTATGCACCCACCTTACAGAAATTTCATCTAGACCACATTCCTTAGTTTGTTTATGAGAATGACATGCTGGATTGTCAAAAGCCTTACTAAAATCAAGATGTATCTATCACATCTGTTGTTCCTCCCATTTACTAGGCCAATAACCTTGTGAAAGAAGGAAATTAGATTGATTTGGCATGATTTGTTCCTGACAAATCCGTGTTGGCTATTCCTTATAACCCTATTATCCTTTAGGTGTTATACATTGATTGTTTAATTTGTTTCGGTGTCTGTCTTGATATTGAATTTAGGCTGACTGGACGATAATTGCTGAGGTCCTCTTGTTCCCCTTTTGGAAGATAGGTACTATGTTTGACAGTTTCTAGTCCTCTGGGTCCTCGTCTGTCTCCATGAATTCTCAAAGATAATCCCAACAGTTCTGAGGTTGCTTCAGCTATTTCCTTAAGTACCCTTTCTTCGGACCATGATGATTTTAATACATTTAATTTGTCTAGATATTCTTTAATCTTGCTCTTTCTGTATTTTGGCTTGTTTCGTCCTCATTTTATATATATATATGTCAAATGGTTTATGCGTGCGTGTATGTATGCGTGTATGTACGTGCACTTACTCCTTCCACACCACCATTTGAGCTAGAGACTTGAAATTTGGTACAGTTAGAGGTCTTAGGGTCCTAATCAGGGTAAGAGTCGAAAATTTTTCAAATCTCACCTCTGACGCCCCCCAGGGGTGAAATTATTTAAAGGCCAATCACATCAGCTGGGCAGCTGCTGTTCTCTGTGACATAGTTATGATGTCATAATACCCCCTCCAACGGACCCCGCACTCGCTCAGCTCTCTGCCCCCTCCCCACCTCCGACTGACCCAAGCAACGCCGGGTATTTTTGCTAGTTATTATTAATTGTGTTGGCTATCTGGTAACCATTAACCTTTTAAGGTGAAGACTAATGAAAAATAAGAACTTAACACCTTGGGTTTTTTGAGGCTATCAGTTACCTCTCCCTCTCTGCGAAGGGAACCTACAGTTTCCTTTATCTGTCTCTTGCTCCTGATATATTCGTAAACCCTCTTCTTACTACCTTTTATGTCTTCTGCTCAGTGTAACTTATTTTGTGCCTTAGACTTTCTGATTTTGACTATGTGCTTGCACTGTTCTTACGTTGTACTCCTTGCAGTTTGCCCATGTTTCCATATTTTGTAGTATTCCTTTCTGATTTTCAGATCATTAAAGAACTCTATGAAACTCCTGATGAATCCATGTTCGTCTCTTACTGTTCTTGCTATCGTTCCTTTGCATTGCGATAGTTTGCTGTTGTGCCTTTAATACTGTCTTCTTGAGAAACTGCCAGCTCTCTTGAACTCCTTTTATCCCTTAGATTTTCTTCCTATGGGATGGTATCTGCTAGTATTTTTACTTTGCTAAAATCTGCTCTTTTTGAAGTGCATTGTCATAATTTTCTTGCTCTCACTCCTTCCTTTCCTTTCACCCAAAGTGCCTTCTATTTTCAGATTAACAGCCAATTCCTGTTTTTCAGAGTCTAATGTAAAATGGGTGTCCCCTTAGTTGACAAGAAGGTGTGAGTAACAGTAGGGGGATACTTAACATGGGACAATAGATTTCAGTTTGTGAAATGGCCCAGCCACTTCCAGTCTCTATTCAAGCCTAATTTAATGGTATCCAGTTTGCAAATTAATTCCAGTCCAGCAATTTCTCAATGAAGTCTGTTTTTGAGGTTTTTTTGTTGATGGATTGCCACTTTTAAATCTATTACTGAGTGACCAGAAAGATTCAAGTGTTCTCCTACTGGTTTTTAATCTTTCTGGTCACTTCAGTTCCTAATCTCCTCTATTGTGCAGCTCTTCTAAATCCAGATCCTTAATCATGGTATGTGTTGAATCATTCTAATTTAGATTATACCTTAGGACTGGGATCTTGTTTATAAGGACAGTAAACCCTCGATTTAACGGACCTCGATTTAACGGACTTCGGATGCAACGGACAAAATTTCTGAGCAAGTCTGATGCATTCCTGATCCATTTCTGGCGGGCTGGCTGCCGGCTCCCGGCTGCCACCGGGGTCCAGGCAGCGGGTGGGCTGGCTGGCGCGTCCCGGGACCCGGGCGGGCTGGCTGCCAGCTACTGCCGGGGTCCCAGCCGCCGGCGGGCGGGCTGCCGGCTCCTGGCTCCCAACCTAGTCCTGCCAGCGGGCGGGCTGCCGGCTCCCGCCCGTGGGCGGGCGGGCTGGCTGGCTGCCGGCTCCCGCCCGTGGGCGGGCGGGCGGGCTGGCTGGCTGCCGGCTCCCGCCCGTGGGCGGGCGGGCGGGCTGGCTGGCTGCCGGCTCCCGCCCGTGGGCGGGCGGGCGGGCTGGCTGGCTGCCGGCTCCCGCCCGTGGGCGGGCGGGCGGGCTGGCTGGCTGCCGGCTCCCGCCCGTGGGCGGGCGGGCGGGCTGGCTGGCTGCCGGCTCCCGCCCGTGGGCGGGCGGGCGGGCTGGCTGGCTGCCGGCTCCCGCCCGTGGGCGGGCGGGCGGGCTGGCTGGCTGCCGGCTCCCGCCCGCGGGCGGGTGGGCGGGCTGGCTGGCTGCCGGCTCCCGCCCGCGGGCGGGCGGGCGGGCGGGCTGGCTGCCGGCTCCCGCCCGCGGGCGGGCGGGCGGGCGGGCTGCCGGCTCCCGCCCGCGGGCGGGCGGGCGGGCGGGCTGCCGGCTCCCGGCTCCCGCCCGGGTCCCAGCAGCCGGGACCCGGGCGGGCTGGCTGATGGCTCCCGGCTGCCGCCCGGGTCCCAGCAGTGGGCGGGCTGTGGAGCTGCTGCCCCGACCCTGTGGCGGGCGGGCTGCTGTTCCGACAGCTCATTTTTTTTTATTATTAAATAACGGACTTTTTATTTAACGGACACCCCCTCGCCCGAATTAGTCCGTTAAATGGAGGTTTTACTGGACTATGGAGATAAACTTTATAACCTTCCTAAAAATGAATTCCTTTAAAAAAGTTTTCACCATTTTGCCAAGAACTCTGAAACATGTCAGCAAGAAATCGTGAGGTCTGTGTGGGTCATGTCATTGCAATGGCAGATAATATGGAATGCTATTTTGATAGTGCAAGTCACAAGAGAATGAAAAAGTGCTTCAGGATGCATTAACTCCTTAGTGCTGGTAGTTGGGGTTTCCATGCGTCACACAATTTTGGTGTGAAATCGTGTCCTGTTGCCTCTAATAACTTCAGCTGAGCTACAAAGGGGTATATTTAAAAAAAATAAATAAAAATGTTTAAACCAGCCTTCAAACCAGTCATAAAAACATATCCGTCGAGGCAAAAGTTGTACAAGCTTGTTAATATAATTATGGTTACATTAAAAACTGATGATTTACTTGCCAACCAAAATATTACTCGTTTTGGATAAGTAGCATATTTTCAAGGGTGGTGAAAAGTGATCTTCTCATGTCCTTTCAGTTCACCAGTTTTGATCTGGAATCTGTGTATTATAGGGAGAGCTGATAGCAAGCCTATATTTAGGATGACTAATATTTTCTACTGTAAAAAAAAAATTACATTTTTAAGAAGTTTGGATCCCTCCATTGTTTGCAACAGACCTTGAAGATTTGTGACCTAGAGAAGTTCCTGTTGTTTGTTCCATGCAACAGTTCTCCTGGCATCAGTGGGGAGGAGCCCCAGTACCACCCTGGAATTGGGGGAGAGGAAACTAGTCAGGAATTTCCCTACTTATCCCTTGGATATAGCCCATTTCTTCCATCCCTGCTTTCCCAAATAACAGCTGATTTCTGCTGTCAGAAAGTGCAGGTAGTTCTGTAGCTCAAGATTCAGGATTCAAACTCTGATGAAGATACACAATGGAGCAGTTGTTCCAGATGAATATGATAGAATTTGTTTTTACCTCATTTCCTAGGAAATTTTATTTTCAAAAAATACTACAATAAGCGTTAAGCAAGGAGTTACTGTAACATTGTAGTTACGTTCCGGAAACATCATGCAACTGTTGAACAAATCCCATTTCCCCATAAGAATTAATGTAAATGCATGGGTTAGGTTCCAGGGAATTTTTTTTCACCAGACAAAAATATAGATATACTGTAATATTTATATATGCTATTCTATCTATCTATAAATACTCTCTCTCTCTCTCTCTCTCTCTCTCTCTCTCTCTCTCTCTCTCTCTCTCTCTCTCTCTCTCTCCTTTAAAACAATTTAATATTGTACACAGCGATGATAAGAACATGAGGCCATACTGGGTCAGACCAACGGTCCATCTAGCCCAGTATCCTGTCTACCAACAGTGGCCAATGCCAGGTGCCCCAGAGTGAGTGAACCTAAGAGGTAATGATCAAATGATCTCTCTCCTGCTTTCCATCACCCCCCTCTGACAAACACCCCCCCCCCCCCCCTGCCAGACAGCAAGCAGGAGGGTCCTGGGAGCAGCTCCAAGGCTGAGGGCAGGAGCAGCACATAGCAGTATGGGGAGGGAGAGCTGAACTGCCTGTTGACTCAACTTTTACCTTAAAAGTAGTTTTTTAAATCAAACAAAACTGAAGAAAACAAATACTCAAGAGCTGCTTTAATCTTTGAGGTCAAGCTTCAACATTGTACTTTCCTCCTTTGTCTCCCTCCGTTTTAATCCCCTACTTTTTTCTCTTCTGGATGTATCATCTAATAAATCTCTCCTACTTCTCTGCAACGTCAGCAAGACGCAAGGTTTCCCACTCAGCCTATTTGCCCTCTTCAAATTTCTGCTTGCTGTGGTGTGTGGGATTTGAGTCCTGTGACTGTCCAAACCAAGTTGTTCCTTAGCATTGATGTTGGCACTAGCAGACAGAACATACTTTAAATGTTAGTGAAATTTTCCTTGTTAACATTTCAAAGATAAGTTCTGAACCTTTGCATGACATTCTAACAACATGCAGGTGCAGCAGATATTACTGACCTACTGTGGAGGATTTCCATCTTCTATAAGAAACTTGTGTATTATGGAACGAATCAGAGAGGTAGCCGTGTTAGTCTGGAATAGCAGAGGTAACAAAGTCCTGTGGCACCTTAAAGACTAACTATAAAGTTTTGAAGCATGAGCTTTCGTGGGCTAATACCCACTTCGTCGGACATTTCCACTGCTTACATCCGACGAAGTGGGTATTAGCCCATGAAAGCTCATGCTTCAAAACTTTATAGTTAGTCTTTAAGGTGCCACAGGACTTTGTTACTTGTGTATTATGGCTTTCTCTTAAAATATTGTATTTGCTAGTCGATATTACCTTTCATAGGGTACCTACTGTAAAGGATTGTTCATCTGTTGGTAAAATTGTTTCTGTAGTAGCACTGTAAACATTTTCATTACTGAAAATCCTGAAGTGTTGAAACTTGGGTCTGTTAAACTTTCTCACCATCATAATTGTTTGTATTGGCATGAGCCTGTTGACATCTTGGTGTGAGGAAAAATGGCTTGACAGCCAAAGTCTCACATCTCCTTATCAGCACTTGACATTGCATTCCACACAGCCAGTCATCTCACAAACATATTTAACTCTGCTCTTAATATTTACAGTGTGAAGAGTTTATAGTGTGAGCCTAAGTACGATTTGGATAATTTTTAATTGACTTGTTAAATAGGAACAGTTTACGGTCTTTCTTCTGTCTTTGTCTCATTCACACAGGATAATTTTTTACCATAATCTGAAATGAAAGTACTTTTTGAAGTAGACACTTGCTGGTGTGTTGTTTTTATCCAAAACTGTTCCATAATTTTCAATTTATTTTTGTTTAAACTGGGTACTATGCATGTGAATTTAAGCAGTACATTGTGAACTTTGTTCCATTATTCACCAGGGCGTTTCTTCTTCTACATTTTAGGGAACAAACTTGGTTTGTCCAAGTCAGAAGAATTACATTGTTGTGAACAGCCAAACTCAAGAAAATTAGACTATTTTAGGTGCATAGTAGACTGTAAAACATTTAATCTGCCCATTGATATAAATGTCATGAAAGATTTTTTTTTAAATTGCCAGCGTTTCCTATTGCAAGAATAAGAAACAACCACAAATGCCATCATAAAATCAAATTTTGTTGTAACTAAGGGCCCAAAGTTGAGTTATTACTATTTAAGAATTGCGGAGGCATCAAGGCTATTTTAGCAAAAGATAGAACAGAAGGCTGAGAGAGTAAAAACACAAGGTCTAATGGCTAGATTTCTTCAGTACTCTTTCTGCAGCCTTTCTTAAGAGTACACCACTGATACAGACAGAGACTTCCTCTTTTTCTCTATTTGTGAATGAACTAAAATTTAAATTAATATCCGATATTGTCAGATACAGGAATGAAAATTAGGTAACTTGATGGAATCTAATATTGTAATAGTTACGTGTAGAAAAGGGAAGTTATAAGTGATACAGCTTTGGGGAAAAACTGAAAATTTAATGATATGGTTTACCACCTAGGCAATCCTGTTAGGAAGGAAAGGGGTTGCATTCATATGGATTTATTTTAGTTGAGTGAACTTGTTGAAGTACGGCTAATATGTGCAGCCAACCATGCTTAGGCTATCAAGTTGGTGAAATACAGCTGTGCTCAAAGCGGCAGTAAATAAAAGGCACTGACACCAAGCAGTGTGTGTGCTACTCTGTAGTCAAGTGTCCTATTAATCAGAAATGTAACAGTTGGATTAATAAAGCACAAACTCAGCTCAGCCATTTACACCAAGTCCCACCATTGTCATTGAAGATCCTGGAATGTGCAAGCTCTGTATGTCCTTTAGGGCTAACCCAAGTGAAGCAGGTTGAGGATCTTGTGCTTCACCTTAGAAATATTGACCTCTCCAAATTTCAAGCAGCACATTGATCCAGGACCTTCTGGTTCCCTTCCCCTAGAGTTCAAACTAATGGAACAAGTGTCTCCTCTTCATGGGTGTGTTTGGGAGGGCAATCATCAAAGTCTTTGTTTCACAGTAGCTCATGTGGTTTCAATGGGGCTTCTTGTGTGTTGGACCAGCACTTTACATTCATGTATCTTGTGTCTTTACTGTTTGCTGAGCTACACCATACAACACAATGTACAATTGCAATGCAAATACCCAGTATAACTTTATACCATGGGGTTACAGATGTTCTAAGTAACACGCAGCATCCTGCAAGCATTTAATCCAGACTAAACACATTCTTATCAATTTAACATCTGTTTTAACAATGCTAGCACACAGGTAAGCCAGACTGATTTCCAGCTATGCATTTCTCAGTGTTCAGTGAGGCCTAGGGGCCTTGGAATGAGCTGGCACCTGGTCTGGTACAACCAGCACCTGGCCTTTCCCGGTTTGAGCCCCCTCAGACCCAGATGACTGAACTCCTTGAAGAGAATTCCAACACTTTTGATTTTGGCACATTATTGGATGGGAAGCCAGTGTAGCAAATGGAGGAAAGGTTTAATATGGTTAGTGCTGAGGACGCATGCTGCTGCATTGTGTTCAAGTTAGAGTTTACTGAGAACTGATCATTTTGTGTCCAAGTAAGTTGCATTGCTGTAGTTCAGTTTGGAGGATAATGAAGGTGAGTATTACTTGCTGAGGCTAGGTAGTCATCTGCTAGGGTGGGACTTGCTTTCCTTTACAGCTGTAGAAGGTAGGATATGTTTGTGGACACTGCTATGTGTGAGCTTAACATGAAGAAGGAATCCAGGAGCTCTCCTAAGCTGTGGACTGACATGAACAATTGTGAATACATGTCTTCAGCCAGAGGAGACTGCGTCAGGCCTGTGATTTTTGTTTTGTTTTTTGAAGTGTTTTCCTATGACAATCATCATAACTTCTGTTTTACTTGGGGGTCGCTTCAGCCTTCTGGTTTCAGACAAACACATAGTTAGCTTGATGAAAGTGATGTTGTGGTGATAAGGCATTTGAATCAGTGATATCTCCTCCGTTCTCCTAATGGCTGCCTGCAAATGTTGAATAAGACTGAAGAGAGAATTAAGCCTTAGGGACAGAGTTCCCTGTAATTTTCCCCACCCATGTGTGGAATGAATTTTGTGATGTGTACCAAGATGGAGGTGATGTGGGACACATCACCTTCACATTAGTGCACATCACAAAATTTGTGTGGTGGGGAGGGGGCCGAGAGGTTCGGCAGGTGGGAGGGGGCTCAGGGTTGGGGCACAGGTTGGAGTGCAGGGGTGGGAGGGTTCCGGGAGAGGTGCAGGCTCTGGACTGGAGACGAGGGGCTCAGGGTTGGGGCAGAGGGTTAGATGCAGGAGGTGAGGGCTCCAGCTGGAGGTGGGGGCTCTGGGGCGGGGGCTCTGGGGTGGGCCTGGAGATTAGAGGTTTAGGGTGCACGAGGGTTCTCTGGGCTACAGCAGGGAGAGAGGACCCCCCCCCCCCCCTCCCTGCAGCACAACCTGAGCTGGCAGGGAGAGGCGCCTTTCCCCGCTGCAGCAGCTCAGGGGCTGGGGCTGCAGGATAGACACCCTGTCCCGGCAGGTCCAGGTGGGGTTGGGTTCAGGCTGGAGGAGGGCTATCGAGACAGAGTTGGGGCTGGGCTAGGTTTGGGCCAAGGGAGGAGTGCTAAGAAGACTGCTGCAGGACTGCACAGCTTACAGGGAACTTAGCTTGTGGGACTTGGCAAGTGAGGTATGTGGAGGTGGAAGTAGGGTGACCAGACAGCAAGTGTAATAGGAGCCTATATAAGAAAAAGACCCCAAAATTGGGACTGCCCCTATAAAATCTGGTCACCATAGGTGGAAGTATAGTTTTCCTAGCACTGCTTTTTGAATGTCTCCAGAAAGTACTCATGCCATTTGATCTTGTTCACTGGAACCCTTCCACCTCCCAGAAGATGAGGCAGAAACTCATAATCATCTGTTTTGAATACTGTCCGGAGGTCCCAAGAGAATGAGACTGGATATCTGTCCTTCATCCACCTCCAGAGAAAATCCTTCAACAGCCCTCATGCTGTTTCTCTTGGGCCTTCTGGTCTGAATACAGATGGTGCAGCGTTGAGGATTTTGATCTTGGCTAAATAAGCTTGTTGAAGTTAAAGATGGATACAGAATCTGAATATTTATCTGATTTTCAGTAGCCCTAAAGAGGTCACATTATACTTTGGTCTTTCAGGGTTTGAACAATGGGGTCCTGCTCACATTGTGCACCAGAGCAATTATGTTGCCATTTGTTGTTTTATATAGTCAGCATATTGTTTATTTACACTTTGCTTCTCCACAAATGCTGTATTTTGCCACACAAAATGGTAATCCCTCTCTGTTTCTCAGCAAAGACTGCAGTAGTCTGGTCCCTATTGTACAGAGGTGTCATGACTGACTTAATGCATTTTACAAAATGTATTACAGTGGATTTACTATAGAACTGAAATGGAACGGAGATGGTCAGAACAGGATGCTGCGGTGTTTTCAATTATGAAATTCCCTGTGTTGATGGGCTACGACAGGCTGCTTTCTGCTGCAAAAAGGGAGTGGATGTGATGACAAAAAGGCTGAGTGGAGGTGGATTTTGAAGAATCTTGAAAGCAAAGTGAGCTTGAATTTAACATGAAAGAGGAAGTCACTAAGGATCCAAAGGTCTGTGTTTGTGGTAGGCCTGATTAGAGAAGAGGAAGTGGAGAAAGTTCTTGGTAGTTACTGATTGAGGGGAAAGTGCCACCTGCCCACTTCTGTGAGTCAGCTTATGAGACCTGACAAGCTCATAGCCTAAGGTGGTACAGTTATTGGCCAGTAGTGTTTCTTATTGTCTGATGTAAACCACGTGTTTGTGACCCTTAATAGTCAGAATACGCAAGTACTGTTTTATTTATACATCTGACTGACATATCTTAAAAACTTTGTTTACAGGCATGTAGATCTTGTTACGTAGGGGGAGAAGGATCTTCAGCCTTAGTTCATTAATTTATAAGTGATTATTCTTGCTCAGTTAACTGGCAGTAATATCAAACAACATTTTTATCTCTGATTTTACCATTGATAGCTTTGGAAAGGAAGAGTAAGATTTTAAAATCTCCTTGTATTGCTCTTGATTTCTCTGCTCTATCCCTTTTGAGTACATGACAACAACTGAACTCATTATTCAAAGTGATTACATCTATACTAGCATCTTGGTTACTTTCTTTACCACCACTGTACACTGAAGGCACCAGTTCATGGAGGTGTCCACAGTCATGCGTATCCTCTTTTTCCTGAGCATTTATAATTAACTCTGAACCCAATAGATCTGACAGTGCAGTGTGACTGAGCAATGGTCCACTGAAGTTAGGTTCTAGAATTTTAGGGCTTTTCTACAGGGAGGGGGAATGCTCTGTGCAGGGATGTGATTTCTGAAATCACTGGGTTGCACATTAATTGGCCCATGTAGATGCTGCAGGTGTCATCTATAGGTTCCCTAGTGCATTTTAACAATCGTACTGTTTCAAACAAACACTCCAGCAGGGTCTACATCAGTGATATGCAAAACCAAATGTGGGCCACCAAGGCTTCCTGTGTGGCCTGCCAGCTGGCGCATAAATAATGTTTATAATTAAATTCACAAACAGTGATGTGCTGCCTATCATTTGCCTCCTATGGATTCCTTAATAAGTATCTGGCTCTTAAGTTCTCACAATTGCATCCGCTATGATTGAGCTACGACACCACCCACTTTTTTGTTAGTGATGGAAATGGAGCAAAAAATGAATGAGTGGGAGAAAAAATCCAAAGTCGACAGCAAAGACTGAGCTTGTAACCAACCCAGACTGGACAGAGGATTTTCTTTTTATTATACCATCTCATGTAAACACAAAACCTTTTGTGTTTTGAGATGCCAAACTATTGTACCTGCCTGTAAGGTTGTCACCATGAGGAGCCACTTTGAATCAAAGCGAACACATTTCAACATAGCCTATCCTCCTGGCAGTGTTGCAAAATATGACAAAACTGAAAATCTTGAAGTCTCCATATCACACTTAAAATGTCATTCTTACAGGGGACAGGGAGCATGGGGGGGGGATGAGTTGGGTGGGATCGGGGGGGGGAAGTTAGGGTGTGGGGGTGTCTCAGAAGGGGGCAGTCAGGGACAAGGAGAAAGTGGGCTAAGATGGGGGGGGGAGGGGGGAAGTGCCAGGGTGGGTGTTTAGAGGTAGGTCAGGGGATAAGGAGCAGGGGGGATGGATGTGTCGGGGATTCTGAGGGGGGGCAGTTAGGGGACAGGAAGTGGGAGGGGGTCGGATAGGGGTCAGGGCCACGCACAGCCTTCTGTACCCAGCCCTCCATACAATTTTGCAATCTTGATGTGGCCCTCATGCCAAAAAGTTTGCCCACCCCTGTGCTAGAGATAAAACAAAAAATGAAAAAGCAGCAGACCAAGATAATTTGCACTTGATTCCTAAAGTTGCCTGAGAAGATCTCTGGCCTGCTAATAAAGTTATGACTTCTCAAAAAGTAGTTTTCAAGAGGGGATCATGAAATGGGGACATTTGGAGTGGGGCTCTGCAGGGATTGATTCCATATGTGATGCTATTCAATATTTCATCAGTGATCTGCAGTAAATATAAAACCACTGATGGTAAATTGTGGAAAACATATAGTTGCAAATGATGACAGGACACCATACAGACCAATCTGGATCACTACTTGTTCACCTGGGTCCATTCAAACAGAATGTGTTTGAATATAGTCAAATGCAAAGTCATAATCTAGGATCAAAGAACGCATGCCATAGCTACAAAATGGGGGACTGTATCCTGGAAAGCAAACTGTCAGCTTTGACCAAGAGATCTTTTTCAAACCACTGAACCCAAGTCCCCAGTGTGATCCTATGGCAAAAAGGCTAACTCAGTCTTTCGATGGATGAACAGGGGAGCAGGGAAGTGATTTGACTTCTGTATCCAGACTTGGTGAGGCGGATACTGGAATACTGCATTCAGTTCTCATGTCCACATTCTAAAAAGGATGTTGAAATTGTTAAAGAAAGTTAGCTTGTGTAACTCCATTTTGAAGTTCCTCTCGGCCCTTATCTAAAAGCCCAACACAGCACATACCAGAGAAAGGGGGGGGAAGGGGGCCTCTAGGGGATACTTGAAACTGCTGGTGACCAAACAAAGAAAGGAGAAGCCTTAAAACCGTTAGGACGAGATAAGCTCTCCACTGAGGCATCAGCATGTGATCACGAGCCGAATGCATACAGGGGATAGGTGGGAGATAAGAAAGATGCCCCTCCATAGGCTGTAAGTTCCAATGCACGCGGTGTGCATGCACTACTAAGAAGTATATGATCCATGCTTTGTCTGTATTCAGGGTCCTTCCTGGCTAGCGGGAGGCACCACACAGCGCTGTGTAATAAACTTGGTGTATCTGCATTTTTTTTGGATTGGTTCCTATGCCTCAGCCTAGACCCAAACTCTGCGTGACTGGTGGGTATAATTCGTAATAGTTTTCGAGCTGCGTGGCCTATAGGCATAATTCGCAGCAGTTTTCGAGCTGTACGTGACCCAAAGGTGTAATTCATAGCGGTTCTCTTGAACTGTGTGTGTGACCTGTAGGTGTAATTTGCTACAGCCCTCGGGCTGTGCGTGACCTGTGAGTGTAATTCGCAACAAAATTTTGGAGCTGATGCAGTAAGAGCCATAAAAGTGACCTTGAGAGGCTGAAGAAATACTTTATAATGAAAGATTTAAGGAGCTCAATCTGTTTATCGAAACGAAGATTGAGATGGTAACCCGATTAGTATAATGGGAAGAAAATATCAGGTACTAAAGGATGCTTTATTTTTTATCCTATAACGTTCTTGGAAAATCTAGCTTAACTTTAAATATCTAAACTCCTGTTGGTGTGTAAGGAAGTGGATGAAAAGTGTATGTAAGATTTTTATAGGGTGAGATATAAAATAGAAAAATATAGTGGTATCAAATGTGATCGTTTTGATTCTTACTGACTTATTTTAATAAACAGTAATTTCACCTTTAACTGATTTTTTTCTTTGTTTTGCAGCTCCAGTTATTAACAGATTTAACAGAAGAGTATCAGGTAAAGTTTCCCTTATTATTTTAATACACTTCTGAAAAGATTTTAAATGTGTGCTTATTGAAAGCAATGACTTTCCAGTTTGTGGCTTGTTAACACTTGTCTGTTGTATTTAGCACATTATATAGTAGTTATTGTATTTCAATAATTGTAATTCTTTCTCTCTCCATTTATTTATTTTAGAAATCAATTGATTGCAAATTATAGTTTGGGAAAACGTGTTTCCTATTAATGACAATTTCAGGCTTTAAGGCAACTTCAACATTAATAACCATTCAGTCCAGATACATTTCTGAAGACCTATATCACAGGGGGCACAGAAAAGATTTCTCTGAGTAACTGTGGGAATGTTTCAGTTTCTTTCATTTGAACCTGCTGCTATTTCTTCTTGTTAATTTTCCAGATTGCTGCCAGTTTTATCTTTAGCTAGAACATTAGACCTTCTCCAATAGACAATTTTTGTCACAACCATCTCTTCAGGTTGGACAATCTTAAGAGCAGCAGATGCCTGCACCATGTATCCAGAGACTGATAATAGCTCAAAATTAGACAGACCGGTGGGCGAGGTAGGGTGACCAGACAGCAAATCGGGACAGGTGGGGGGGGGGTAATAGGAGCCCATATAAGAAAAAGACTCCCCCAAATCAGGACTGTCCCTATAAAATCGGGACATCTGGTCACCCTAGGGCAAGGTCGTATCTTTTATTGGGCTACCTTTTGTTGGTGAGAGAGACAAGCTTTTGAGCCATACAGAGGAGCCTGAAGAAGAGTTCTGTGTAGCTCGAAAGCTTTTCTTTCACCAACAAAAATTGGTTCAATAAAAGATCTCACCCATCTTGTCTCTACAATGTGATTTGTAAATACAGTTATCTAGTTATTTACTCACTCTGTTGGTGTACTGAACCATTGCTGAGTTAGCACTTACAGTTGTCACTCTGTTCGTCTTCTCCCGTCCCCCAATTTTTCATTGTCCCTTTGTACCTCATCATATTGTGTCATGTCTGAAATTTGGTTGTAAAACTCTTCAAAGTATAAATAAAACAGAAACCCTGCACTGAAGAGCCCACCACACTTTTGGGAACTGTAGAATTGGGTTAACAACATAGTGAAACCGTAATGTTCTCAGCATTTTGGCATCATATTTTTGTGACATTGTTTGGTACACAAAGCTGTCGTAACTGATGGTGCTTTGAAAAGCTGTTTCTGATTCCTGACCAGTTAGAAGGCAAGATTCCTAATGCTGCTTTTTATTGCAAATCACTAGATTTTTACCATAATATAAATAGTGTTCATCTTCAGTTGTAAATAAAATTGCGGTTCCATCAAGAGGTTCTCCTAATTATTTTGGTTTATTTATTTATTTATATATATGGAATAAAATTCCAGGATCTTAACAGTGTCGTTAACAGTAATAATACTATATATAAAAGGTCCCAGGTAAAAAGAGAAGCTTTGCAGTGTGATCTGAAGGTCAGCTAACTTTGGGTTCTCAGACCAAGATGGGAAGTTAGTTCTGGAATTGGTGACCCTTTACTGAGAGCATCCTGTCCCAGCCATCTGACTGACTTAATCTGAGTCTTTGAACTGCATCTCTGCAGTGCAGTGGATACTACATTTTCCTTGCATGAGGTTCTGGTTTCAAAACGAGGCAGAAACATTGCTTCTAGAAAGTCAGACTAGCTGGAGGAGGTGGTTGAACTGGGGGAGACTTGTATAGTGATTGATTTTGGGGAGTTCATATTTTGTTTTTGACAAGGACTTATCAGAACTTAAAGATGCAATTACAAATTTATATCTCAAAGATTTAAGTACATATTTATTTTACATGGGAGCCTCATTCAATAAATTTAAGCACTTGAAAGGGTATGATCCCACTCGAATATTGCTAGAAGGACCATAATCTGGTTTTTTAAATACATTCTCCGTCCCCCACTTGTTATGTTTACTTGTGCTGATTATTTGCAGCCTTTTGTAGTTTCTGGTGTCCGCTCAGTAATGAGATTGCAAATGACTATTGTAATTGCTCTGCTCTTGGCCTCATATCGGTAATAAAACTTTAATGCCAGGGATGCAGAGAGCTTGTTATGAAGTTCTTTGAGATCCATGGATGTAAGGTGTTAGAACAGGGGGGGCAAACTACGGCCTGGATCTGGCCCATCAGGGCTCTGGATCCAGCTTGTGGATTTGCCACCCCTGTAGTGCTGTGGCCCCGCTCAGCTCTGGGAAGCTGCTGGCAGCATGTCTTTGCGGCCCCTGGGGGAGGGGGATCAGAGTGCTCCATGGGCTGTCCTTGCCTGTGGATACTTCCCCTGAAGCTCCCATTGGCTGGGAACAGGGAACTGCAGCCAATAGGAGCTTCAAGGGAGATATCACAGGCAAGAGCAGCAGGTGGAGCCCTCTGCTTCCCTTCCTACAGGGCTGGGGTGCTGGCTGCTTCCTGGAACAGTGCGGGGCTGGGGCCCAGGGCAGGCAGGTAAGGAGCCCGCCCCGGCCCTGCTGCCAGCCTGGAGCCGCTCCAGGTAAGCAGCACCGGGCCGGAGCCCACATAATGAACCCCTGCTGCACCCCAATCCCCTGCCCTGAACCCCCTGCCACACCCTGTGCCCCTCCTGCACCCCAACCCCTTGCCCTGAGCCTCCTGCCGCATCTTGCACCCCTCCCTGCACCACTGCCCTGTGCACCCCAATCCCTTGCCCTCAGCCCCTTCCTGCACACTGTGCCCCCTCCCATATCTCAAACTCCCTCCCACACCCCTGCCCCAGCCCTACAGTCATGGCCCTGCAAGCAATTTCCCCACCCTGATGTGGTCCTCGGGCCAGAAAGTTTGCTAGAAAGCCACAAAAATATTTTTCTCCCTGCCCTTTAAATTCAGCATTACCAGGAAATTTAATCTCCCAGGGAAGTTTAACTAGGTAATAGATTTGTTCTCTCATAGTCTTGTGCTTTGGGCAGAAGGTAAGAAGGGTTGGTTAGTGGTGGTGGTTTTCTGAACCAATGATCGTTACTGAGTATATCAATTTGCTAGAAATATATCCTTGTCCCTGTATGCTCTCTTATCAGAATATCATTCTTGTGTGGGCCATAGAGGTAATATTTTCAGCAAAGTCTTGTTAGGATCCGTTAAATATTTAATATTGTCAGTAAGCACTTAAATGCTGCAGTGCTGGATACTAATACAGAATCCTAGGATAGATACAACCATTGTCACTGGTACATGACTTTTGTTTGTTACATTATTACCTGCAACCAGAGGAGCTACTGATCTTTGTAGAGATGAATGTCATTGACTAATTTTGAAATAGATTTGATGGAATTATTTATTTATTAAAAGTAGCTTTTGCACATTATGGACTTGTGTATTATCACCCCACTGCTGCACGGTAGTAAAATTTCAGACCCTTATTGGTCTGTTGAAGGAGAAACTAATGATGCACAGTCTATATTTTTACTATAACTTATTTTAATAGCATTAAACACAACATCTCTTGAGCAAAGGTGGTCAAACGGCCCTCCGGCAATCATCTCTCAGGAATCTTAGCTAGAACACCAATGCTTTTTTTCCAGAGGTTAACTCTGCTCCAAGAATCCAGTCCAGTTAGAGTAAGGCAGAGAGCCAACTCGCTTGCTGTTCGGAAAGTTCCCCCCAAAAAGAAACTGCACCATGAAACTAAAAACACTTCAGCATGTCTTTCAAACAGTGTTCACGTGGTAAGAAAAAGAGCATATAATACTGTAACTGGGCCATCTCCACTATTACCCGAGCAGTATAAATGCCACTTGGCCACAATGGGTGGAAGCAGCAATCATGGAAATAAAGGGGTGATTATCAGGGTCTCCATTTCAGATTTCAGTGAGAAGCAATGGTCTGTTTAGCCTGTCCTCCAGCAGTGGCCAATGGACAGAACAGGGCAATTATTTATCGATCCATCCTGTGTTGTCCATTCCCAGTTTCTGGCTATTAGAAGCTTAGAACACCCAGAGCTTGAGGTTCTTCGAGTGATTGCTCATATCCATTCCAGTTAGGTGTGCACGAGCCATGTACACAGTTGTCAAAGTTTTTCCCCTAGCAGACCCCGTCGGGTCTGCTGTGGAGCGCCTTGGAGCGGTGCCTTCATGGCACTCAATATATGACCCTGCCGATCCAGTACCTCCTCAGTTTCTTCTTGCCAGTTACTCTGACAGAGGGGAAGGTGGGTAGGTTTGGGACGGATGTGAGCAGCACATCTCAAAGAGCAACAGTTAGGAGAAGGTGATGATCCGTTTTTTGCTTGTTAGTAGATGGAGAATTGGCTTGTTGCCGTTCAAAGCAGCTGCATCTGTTTTCCCCCCTTCGTGGTTCAGCTTGGGCACCCCCTCTCAGGCTTCAGACTCCCTGGCTCTTGCCTTTCTTGGGTGGAGAGCCAGATCGCTCTCTTGTCTGACTGGGGCATTTCCAGACTGAACAGTTTCCTGCCTTCACTGGCTTGATCCTAGCAAAAGACAGTCTGCCTAAGCACACCTGCTTCACTTCTCTCTCCAGAGACAGTACACAGTGTTATTGCTGCAGTTATCAATTACTGCACACCCCTCTGTAGATCGGAGGTTCTGTCCATTTGCTGGATCAGAACACAAAGCCCCAAGACTGTTTAAAACCATGCTATTTATCCAAATATCTTGGATTTGTGTGTTGGTCACTGGAAAATTGGTCTTAAAACTGTCCTCCTCCCCAGCAGACAAACGGTACCTCTCCACCCGTGGCAAAGCTTCAAAGGCTCTGTCCGTAGGTTTGGGTTTGCTTCTCCCCCCCCCCCCTTCCGGTACTACCCAGGAATTCCATTTTATGCATACTGTCCCAAAACATCAATTGTCTGCTGTATTGTTCAACATAGGTTTTTTGAAATTTATATTCTCCGAGATTGCAGTAATCCATCCTCCTTCTAAACAAATTCTGTACAACCCCAAAATAGTGCACAAGCAATACAGTTCACCCCAAAGGTATTAAATGTAATTCAATAAAGTTAAACTTAATTCCATAAGGTTTGCTCAGGATATTGCATGATACAATCATCTCTGTCACATGCCTCATTTTAACGACTCATTGGCCTTGGCAGCTGGAGGCCAGCTGTATCCCAGGGGCCCACTGATTCTATCTCTCTGGGCAGTGCAAAGGAAGAAGGTGCAGATATAACCTATTTCTCTCTACCCTGCTTCCCCTCCCCAAAGGTGCTAAGTCCTGCTGACCCATTCTCTATCCCCTTCAGGATGAAGCACAAGCTGCAGGTGCCGGTATGGATCCTGCTGCAGGATGTGGCCCTTTGTGCTTAAAGGATCAGGCCCTAAATTAGCAATCCCTGATAACTTAAGGTTTTGTAAAGGTTGTTTGTGACCATATTTGTAACAATTCAGGAAAGCTTTAGCAATCACGTTCCAAAGCTTTCATTGGAGATGGACTTTCATGGATGCTTATAAAGATGGTCCGAACCTCCTTCTCTCCCTCCTCTTCCACCTCCCCCAAAACTCCCAAACCCTAACTTCTGCAATCCCTGCCATCTCTGACCCCTCTCCACCCCCACTTTTCCCCTGGGACCCTATGGGAGCCAGGGGAGTGAGCAGGTCCCACTCTGGTCCTCTGAGAGAAGCTGCATGAGCTAAGCCACTGTCTCCATCTACCTGTGACAGGAGCGGGAGATGGGAGGGGAAAAGTGCCGATCGACTTTCAAGTGGTAGTGACCAGTGCATTGCAGAGCCAGTCCAGTTATCGCAGTGCCACTTCCTGCTTTCTGCCCCCTGCAGCTCTGCACTTTCTGCCCCTCTGACTTTCTTCACTCACTGGAGCTGCCGCCTGCCCTCAGGGAGTAGTGCCCCCTTAGGGCTCCTGGTACTGCTGGTGATGGATGGAGAGAGTGGGCCACTTCCTGTTTTGCTTTGACACTCAGACCTGCCAGTCCAAGCATGTACTATTGTGCTGTGAAGCATGGAGAAGGGGGGCAACTGCCCTCTTCACACCCTCTCATGCCCACCATCCCCATGTGTAATCTAGAGAGTCTTGAAGAGATATATAGAGTAGAAAAAGAGCCTATCTGCTTTGCAAATATATACGCTATCTCCAATTCTTATGCCTCTTTCCTATGTCTCCATGTAGGTTTTCCTTCCCTACTCCATGGAGAAAGGCAACTGCATGGGAAGATGGGTGGAATGGGAAGGGTCTTTTGGGCACTGGGAGGAAGTAAGCATGTATGGGAGAAGTGGGGACCGGCCCGGTGCAGTTTGCAAGTTACACAGGAATGTCTGTCACTAAGAAATTCTTAAACATTTTTAAAACACGAGGCAATCCCCAGGCAATTAAAACCAACCAAATAAAACATCCTTTTATAAATTTTAATTAAGATTGTAAATATCCATGACCTAGGCAAAAAACATATTTACTTTAAACCAGGGGTTCTCAACCTTTTTCTTTCTGAACCTCCCCCCCCCCCCCATATGTTGTAAAAAAAAATCCATGTCTCACCTCTGTCACCACAACTGGTTTTCTGCATATCAAAGCCAGGGCCTGTGTTAAGGAGTAGAAAGCAGGGTAATTGCTTGGGGTCCCACACCACAGCAGGCCCGCAAAGCTTAAGTTGCTCAGGTTTCAACTTCAGCTCCAAGTGGCAGAGCTCAGGGCCTTGGGCTTCAGCTCCGCACAACGGGGCTTTGGCTTTCTGCGCTGGGCTCCACTGAGTCTAACACTGGTCCTGCTTGGTGAACCCCCTGAAATATGCCTGTGGCCCCTTAGGGGACCCCCGACCCCTGTTTGAGAACTGCTATAAACCAAACTAAATTAATAAACAAAGTTCACTATGTTTATTGCTGATCCACTTAGCAGTAATATCCAGAGAATTTGATTATCCATTTTCATTGGATCCACTGATGTCAAGGGTTTCTGTGGTGGGAAACTTAGCTTGCTCATCTTCCCCTCCCCCATCCGAGAACAGCCACTTCAGACCATATCACAAGGAAAGATAAGAGTTGTATCTTCTTTCCATTGCTGAAAGTCTCAGCTGTGTCCTGGATGCCAACTTCAGTTCCCCCTTCCCCAAACAACATCTACAATATGGTCATGTTAATACACAAATCTGGCATATTGAAAATTTGGCAGCCGTGTGAAGTAAACTGAATTTAATATCAGTCTACACAAGCACAGCTGTACTCACTGAATGTCTGTTCACACATAATTCATTTTTCCATTTAATTTTTCATTTTAGAATATACCTGAATCTGCAGCAGAAATTCTAGTTTGAAAAGAGTGCTGCAGAAATGTAATAAGGACCTAAACACAGAATTAGACCCAACTTGTTGCTGAGCATATTGGTGGCCTTGATTACATGAGCTAGCTGAAAAACTCTTCATGGATTCATTTTAACTTAACACAATTTTGTTTGATACTGAAACTAAAAGTCCTCCAGGTTGATCTAGGTGAAAAGAGAAAATCTTTGTATTAAGGTCAAGATAAAATATATAAATCTGGATGCATTTGCATTGCTTTAGAGTACTATAGCCATGCTAAGATGATGACCTTCCATTCCAACAAGACATTTGATGAATCATTTAACTTTCAGTTTGTAAGACTTAGACCCACACAAGTGTGGTGTTTGACTGGTAATCTTAGTTTATGCTTCAGTACACACTACAAAGAGTTAGCAGCAAGAAACTAAGGAACTCTTGCCAAAAAAAAATTCACCAGTGTTTTTAAATATCAAGGTAACTGAAGTACAACTTTTGTCTTTGTATGTTCTGAAAAATTAATCAAACTGCTGGTAGGTCTGTTAGCAGAGTAGGCAAAAATAACTTTTCCTGTAAATAATTACACAGAATAAATAGAATTTTATGGAGTATTAAGATGTCTTATGTAGTATAGAATGGTATCATTTTGATCTTCAGAAAACAAAGTTGCTCATGAGATTTTTCTTCTGACATTTCGAAACATTGATGGAATGGAGACATCAGCATTTGATTTTATAGAACAGATTCTTCTCTGCTCCCTCACAAACAACTCTTGGTTCCATTCCCTGGGCTTCCATCCTAAAGCCAGTACTTATGACTGCCACTTATTAAAGAAACCAACTTTAATGGAACTGCTTGTTTATTGTAACTGTGGTGTTAATTGTTGCTTAAATCTGATGGTGTTAAGTTTTCATCATCATATTGAGTTATTACATAAGGCTTCATTTCTGTGGCAGTTGTAGAGCTGATAGTTGTGAGGATAGAAAACACAAAATCATCACTGAGAGTTTACAAGAGACACACAAATTGAGGGAGTGGTAAATAATGATGAGGACAGGTCCATAATACAGAGCAATCTGGATCACTTGCTAAACTGGGCAGAAGCAAACAATACACATTTTAATACAGCCAAGTATAACTGTATACATCTAGCAACAAAGAATGTCAGCCATACTTCCCAGATGAGGGACTGTATTTGGGGAAGCAGTGATTCTGAAAAAGATTTGGTGTGGGGGTGGCTAATCAGCAGAACATGAGCTCCCAGTGTGATGCTGTGGCCAAAAGAGCTAATAAGATCCTGGGATGCGGACTCAGGAATCACGAGTAGGGGTAGAGAGGTTATTTTACTTCAGTATTTGAAGCTGGTGTGACTTCTGAGAGACTATATCCGCTTCTGGTGTCCGTAATTCAAGAAAGAAGTTGAAATTCTAGTAGAGAAGAGGAAAACTCATTATATGGCTTATAAAACTCCAATAATACCATTACTCTTGTAGACATCCTGGGCAGATGCAGGGAAAATCTGGACTTAGAATGCTTAGGATAGTTTTTCAGACTTCCTCCTCCTAATCCTGATTGCCACATATACAGAGTTCAGTTGAAGGTCAAACTATTTTCTTATTGGAGACTGAAAAGTGTGAAGCAGTAATTCTGAAATAGGAATGTCTTGGGTGTTTAACTAGAAGTCTTTCACTATAGTACTACTTCACAAAGTGAATGTTCAAAAGGACATTGTCAAGTTGACCTGCTCAGAGAGGGCTTGAAGCTATCTACATCAGGAGTTTGGTTGGTATAACTCTGTCGCTCAGGGGTATGGATTTTCCACATCCTTCAATGATGTAGTTCTACCTGCATAAATCTGTAGTGTGGAGCCTTTTTTGCCTTCCCCTTATGTTTCCCAAAAGTCACTGGTTTGTATCCAAATCAGGATAACCCCCGTGGCTTATTCCCTTGTGTGATAGCTCCGTGTTGCCATTACATCCTCATGTTGATGTTGTATGGAAATGACTTTCAGTGTTTTGAATGCTTCAAAGGCAGACAGGTGAATATACATCCTTTATCTAATTGTGAACGCCGTTTTGATTCAGACTTTAAAACATTTTCCAGTAGAAATGTATAACTCCTTAAATATCATCTGTACATACGTCTTGCAGTGGTTAAGGATGAGTATGACCTAAACTTTTATTAGATACTTCGCTTGACCCTCTTTGGAAAAATAAATACAATGAAAGTAAGGTGCTGAGTGTAGTGAGTTTGCCAGGCTTGTCAGGGAGTTACTGTTAGAAAATGGTGAACCCTTTGTCAGTTGGCATTGACGGGTACCTTAGGATCACATATACATTAACAATGTATGTTACAATGTTATGTACAGAAAAGCTATCTTAGATAATTTATAGTATTCTAAAATTGTAGTTTAAATGCATCTCCCTTTTATGTCCACTTGCTAAAATAGTTTCTCTGTAAACTGTTGCCATGCAGCATTCATGAAATTTTTATAGGTACTCACTTTGAATATTGCATATAACTGGTGATTTTATTACTCTGAAGTGTTGTAACCATCCTAAACTACTCACAGAACCTTTGTTCCACAACATGCCATCATAAATTCTCTCTGTGAATGCTCCTACTTAATGTTTTCATCTTATTCCTGATGGCTCTTGCACTGCTTGCCATCCATTGGTCTCTATATTCCATTATAAATGAAATGACATTTTCCATTTTTCATTCATGATGTGCAATGTTCTTTGAGCAGTAAGTTCTGCCTGAGTAACTTTCTGTGAGTTTACAGTTACCTATTTTGTTCTCCAGTTCCTCAGTAGAATGCAAACTATAATTGTTGCATGCTTCATAGTCTTTATTTTAATTCCTTTTCAGTTTTCTTGCTCAGTTAAATTTATTTCTGTACATCACAAGTGGCAGTACATGGCTTTTAAAAATGTTTTTGACAGCTAAAAAGGAGTTTGCTGTTCATGACACTTGACACGTAAAATAGCAGTTTGATTCTTCTTCACCTAATCTATCATGTTGGAATGTTTAATCTCCAATGCCTTGTTTGTGTAGTAATGTTGAAATGTTTTAAGTCAATGAAAACCTGTGTTCAGACACTCTTTGGTTTCAGAGTGGCTTATAAAGCCTCCTGTAGTTGGTTGCAAATTAATACAGTTTAGCTATAAAACCTGTTACCAGTCAACATGAACTAAACTAAAATATTGCCAATTTTAATCCAAAATAAGAGTATTTGATGGGTTTGCATAAGTTTAACTAAATCAATTTAAAATCCGAATCTAGGTTAAACTGGAGCGACTTTCTCAGGTACATGAGATCTTAGACGTCGGTAATTTATTCTGTCCACCCTTGTATTTGTTTTATGTTTATATTGATTAGAACTAAGGCTGTGATTTTGTCACAGATGTGACCATTTCCATGACTTTCTGAGATGTGTGTGACTTTTTATGGTACAGGGCTGGAACAATGGCTTCTGGAATAGCTGACCAGCCGCCAGACCCAGGGCAGCAGTCCCCAGCCATTGGAGCAGCAGCTGGGGTTGGGTCAGCCTCTTTGGGGCTAGAGCAACAGTAGTCAGTCCTTGTCGCAGGTGCAGTAGTGGGGCTGGAGCAGCTGCAAGCCCCGGCAGCTCTTTGTCTCCCCCCTTCCCCAGGGTATTTTTATAAAAGTCAGGGACAGGTCACAGGCTTCCGTGAATTTTTGTTTATTGGCCGCGACCACTCATTGACTTTTTTACTAAAAATATTCATGACAGAATTGTAGCCTTAATTATAACTTTAATTTATACACATGGAATCTACATTCAAACTCCGAAGATCTTCCTTCAACTAAAGAAGAACTTGTGAACTATATTAGTCTCCCGATATACTTGATAACTTCAGCTCAGGTCTACCCTCAGGTGGTCAATATAATACAAAATTTTGGGCTCCTGTTGAATTAATCCATGCTCCTTCTGGACACTCCAGTAATGACAGTAACCAAAGCCTGTGCCCTATCTTCTGAGATGCAGATCTAGCCATAGTGTTCAGTGTTTTCTCCTCTAAGGGTGCCATCTGTCTCTTCTCTCCTCTGTCAGCATCTTTTAACCTTAAGTCATTCATGAAGGAAAAATGGATAACTAATTCAGAATAAATAATGTACTTTCCATACTTATAATGTATTGGATTATGGGATTGAGAAGATTAATTGAAAATGGAAGTCTGGTTTCTTCTGATATTTTGTGAGTTCTCATATTTCACTATTTTAACAGAACTACTACTGGTATGGCAACTTCTCATGAGTGTTTACAGGCAAACTACAATCCTGAAGAGATTCAGTTTAGAAATGCAGGTTGTTACTAATAGCTTCTCCATTACAAAAATAATCTGATGAGCTTGTCATTTTTTTCTGGTCTTCATTGCAGAACTGACATCATAACTGCAAGTGACAATAAATTGTCTTTAAAATGCTGCTATGAGTGCAGAAGCTGTGTGTGTGGGAGGGCAGATGAAAGGAGTGATGCATAGTGTGGGTGCGCTCATGTAAGGAATAGGAGTCATTATTCATGACATTAATGGAAAGAAGCCCTTTTCCTCTCTCTGGAATACAGAGGTTTCTTTAAAAATCCTTCATGTTAATTGGCGCTTAACAAATAATGAAAATTTACTTTTAGAAATTAGTAAATGTAACTTCCATTAGTTGATTAATGTTGTGTAGATACATTAGATTTCACCTTGAAGTTCTATTTAATTCCGTGATAACAGCTAGTGATGATTATATTTCTGATCATACCAAAAAAGGTCTAGTCTAAAGCTGTAGATACTGATCCTTAATATAAAATATAAAAGTTCCTATTTATAATGCCTGACTCAACTAGGATCTACCCTTCCCCACACAATACAAATCAATCACCAGATGGTCAAAAAGTACTAATGTGGAAGGATTTAAATGACTGATTTTTCTTAAATCTTGTGTTGCATTTCTGCTTTTTAAGTCTTGTCCTAAAGAAAGATTTATTCACATTGGTTGGTTGATATAAACATAAAACTGTATTAATTTGCAACCAAATATAGTAGGCTTTTATACAAAATTTGTCACTCCTTTTAACCAACCAGGAGGATAGACTGTATCTATACACATTTATTAAGCAATTGTGTATCTTAACATCCATTAATATAGATTCTTAAATTTTACTTTTTTATGTAACACATGTAAAATGTGGTAAAATTGTGTTTTAAAAATTCTTATTTTTACTCAAAATTTGTTTCAAGCTGCATTATGATGGTAGTTAGATTCAATAAAAGTGTACAAAATAGCATTTAAAAATTTAGTTAAATAAAACTACCTTAAATGTACTCAGTACATAAGAACATTAAAAATATTTCTTGATAAGATTTTATTTAAAACTGATTTATTAGACAAAGCTAGTATTAGTGAATTGATGGATTGTTTCTGGTCACACTGGGCTTTCAGGTGCCTATAAATACCTTTGAAAATTCAGCCTCACAGCCTTTAGGTTTAGAATGATTAGATCTCATCCTCTCCCATCTGGTTTCCATTCATAGATTATAAAAGGAAAACAAGCTTTCCTGCTCTTTCAGCTCCCAGTTTCTTAATTTTGAATGAGCTTATCCAAATGAAAACAAATATTCTCTCTGCACCTGCTGCTAACTGAAACCAAAAGTGATGAAGGGAAAAGCTTTTCTGCATAACAAACTGAAAATATTTACATGTGGAAAATTTGCTTCATTATAAAGCATGAAAATAATATACATAATGCATTACATTGTGACATATTCATAAAAATTTGAGTAGACCTCAACAATTTGATGTTTTTCCACCCATTTCTGTATGTAGTTTAAAAAGCAGCTCTGTTTAACTCATTAAAATTTGAGGCCTCATTGATGCAGCATTTTTTATTTAAACAATTTGAATAGATAATAGTAAATTTAGCCCAGAACATAAGTTGTCATAATTTCAAATTTAATTTTAAATAGATTTATTTTATGCACCCTGAAAAGTACTCTGCGCCCCTGTAGAAACTTCAACCAGCCTTTCACAAAAGCAAAGAAAACAGGTGAAAGCATAAGTGTATCTGCTGATCACAATTCTGGTAATATTACATGGTGAGAGAGGCCTCAAGAAGATCCAAACCATCTAGGACTTCAGTGATTAGATCCCCCTTTTAAGGCTGAATATAGGGGAAAAAAAATTCTTTTGAACCAGTCTCTCATAACTGTTTTGAGATCTCCGTATGCTTCTATTTCCATATTGCAGGATATATGGTTAATCATATTAGGAACTTTCTATGCTCCCGACAGTTCACATGTCCCACATATTTTTGTGCCCCCAGTGCAGAAAAAGGCAAAAGAATATATTCATAAATGAAACAAGGGTAAACAGTGAGGTGGTAAAATTTGCAGATGATGCAAAGCTACTCAAGATAGTTAAGTCCCAGACAGACTGCAAAGAGCTACAAAAGGATCTCTCAAAACTGTGGGACTGGGCAAAAAAATGGCAGATGAAATTCAGTGTTGATGAATGCAAAGTGTAATGCACATTGGAAAACATCCCAACTATGTGTATAAAATGAGGGGGTCTAAATAGCTGTTAGCACTAAAGAAAGAGATCTTGGAGTCATTGTGGGTAGTTCTCTGAAAACATCCACTCAATGTGCAGCGGCAGACAAAAAAGCAAACAGAATGTTGGGAATCATTAGAAAGAGCTAATAAGGCAGAAAATATCATATTGCCTCTATATACGTCCATGGTACGCCCTATGTTGAATACTGTGTACAGATCAGGGCCGGCGACAGGAACTTTGTGGCCCCGTACGCAGATCGCCCCCGGTCTCCCGCCGCCCACGGGGCCCCCCCCCGGGCCGGTCTCCTGCCGCCCACGGGAGCCCCCCCCGGCTGGTCTCCCGCTGCCTGCAGGGCCCCCCCCGGCCAGTCTGCCACCGCCCGTGGGGCCCAACCCCCGCATGTGCTCTGGCCGCATGGCCCGGCCGGGAGAAGCAAAAGGGGGCAGGAGGAGGCTGCTGGGTGCCGGGGGAGGGGGCTGATGAGTGCTGCCCGGAGCCGCGCCTTGCTCAAATGCCCGGCGACAAGGGGGTACAGCTGCGTACTGGGCCTGCCCTGGATTTAAGGCCCCCCCCCCCTTAAGTCCGGGGCCTGGTACAGCTGTACCCGTTGTACCCCCCTGTCGCCAGCTCTGGTGCAGATCTGGTCACCCAATCTCAAAAAAGATGTATTGGAATTGGAAAAGGTTCAGAAAAGGGCAACAAAAAAGATAAGGGGTATGGAATGGCTGCCATATGAGGAGAGATTAATAAGACTGGGACTTCTTGGAAAAGAGACTACTAAGGAGGGATATGATATAGGTCTATAAAATCACAACAGGTGTGGAGAAAGTAAATAAGTGTTATTTACTCTCAGATCACAAGAACTAGGGGTCAACGAATGAAATTAATAGGCAGCAGGTGTAAAATGAACAAAAGGAAGTATTTTTTCCACACAACCCACAGTCAACCTGTGGAACTCCTTGCCAGAGGATGTTGTGAAGACCAAGACTATAACAAGGTTCATAAAAGAACTAGATAAATTCATGGAGGATAGGTCCATCAATAGCTATTACCTAGGGTGGGCAGGGGTGCAACACCAATTTCTGTGTGGCTCTAGCCTTTGTTTGCCAGAAGCTGGGATTGGGCGACAGGGGATGGATTCCCTGTTCTGTTCATTCTCTCTGGGGCACCTGGCATTGGTCACTGTCAGAAGACGGGATACTGGGCTAGATGCACCTTTGGTCTGACCTAGTTTGGCCATTCAGGTCTATTTTAACACAGGTATGAAGCCATCTAAGACAATGCTGTCTTAATGTTCTTGAAGGTAATTTTCTGAAACAATTATTATTAGTTCACGAAGGCCTTCTAGGACTTAGACCAGCATTTCCCAACTGGTTGAGCTTGGTAAGAATTTATGTGCTTGTTTGTCACTATCCTCTTTCCCCTCCCATCACCTTCCCATGCCCTGGAAGCACTCCCCCGATGGGCCACCTATCCCCTAGTGCTGGGGAAAAGGGATGGTTTGCGCCAGGTCTCCTGTTTGAGAAGGCTGCCATTGCAACCTGGTGCACCAGTCACAGCGCTACTCAGGTTTGTCTTGTCATGGTGTCATGGGTGGCCAGGACAAATTAGAGTGCATGGCACTGTGACCCCCGTGCACCGGAATACAACACCCAGAGTGGGGGGCTGGGCCCAGGCCTACAGGACACAAGCTGCTGCTGTAGAGTGAGTGTGCAGTGGGCTCCCTCTCCAGTGTTGTCTCGGTCTTCGCGCCCCCCCCTTCCCCAGACCTCCCCAGCTTGCTGAGGCTAAAGGGGGAGTGGGGTGAGGGAGCTAGGGTGAGGTAGATGGGACAGGTCTAGGAAAGTAAGAGGGGCTGGGAGCTAGAGTGAGGTAGACAGGACAGGAGGGAACAAGAGGTGAGGGGGGGGAAATGCTAGTAATGTGAAAAGTGCACAATTTTGTGTTCGCATTTGAATCAAAAACATTTTAAAATAGTAGTTGTGTGTTTCTCCACAAGACAAAATGCAGTTGGTGAGTTGACTTAATAAAAAGCTTATGATAGATGATATGATAGAAAGGCGTAGGTCATTTTCAGCACTAAATGTACTGCTGCTGTCTCTCTTGCATCTTAATTCAAAAGCCTTTTTATGCCCTGCTTCTACGGTGCTGTTTCTCCTTTCATATAATACATGCCTTTGTCTTTGCAATTCACATGTTACAGATGCAGGTATAAAGGTGAAAGGATTTCTCTGTTTGGGCACTGAGAGAGGAGTTCCTATTTCCAGGAGGGAAAATACACTGACTGCATTTCGTTTATCAGCTAAATCATTTCTGTTAACTGCTTGCATTTAAAAATCTGCGTGTAAGAGACGTGTACTGATCTTGGAAGCACAGATTTACTGATTAATTTCTTGGAATCTTAGTGTCTTGAGTTCTGTACCAAAAAGGCTAACCTTAAAATTAAACATTTCTCCCTCATGTTTGTAACCAAGATAAAGTATTACTTTTTGGTGCTCAGTTGCTAATGTAATCTGAATCAATCACACACATCTTGTGCTTATGAAATTGGATAAAATGTTGCAAATAATTAAAAATTAGCTTTCTGCCTTGTTGTACATTTGGGTATGTTGGAATAGCAAGTAGCATCCTTTTTCCACTAGACCATTTTTTATGGACAGCTATGTCATCAGTGAGGCTCTCTTAGAAAGCTGCCCCACAGTGGAGTGTTTGGAATAGGATCAACGGTATGTTTACATTCTATTTTTCTTTCCTGTTTTTTCTGGAGCTGGGAAAAGCAAATCTATATACAAGCCTTGTTTAAATCTATTGGGACACTTATAACCTATATAATACAAATGACTAACAAACTGGTGTTTTTTACAGATTTTGTTTAAACATCTATTCAGAGAATTGAAGTACAAATTAAGTAGCAAATTTGAATTACTGTTCAAACATTAATTGTGGTAGTCAAAATCAAGGCATTACCCATGTCAGAATGCAAGTTCCTTCTGCACTGCTTCCACATAAAGTTACATTGTTTTTAATCAATTCTATAGCTCCATATAGCTTATTTTGTACATAGTACTCTGCTTCTGTGTTACTTTAGCATCCAAAGCAGTTCAGGATCTAATGGAATGCCCACCTTTACTGATGTGAGTACAGAACTGGGAGCCAAGATCATAGGAGTTGTAATTCTGGTTCAGTCAGATGACCTTGGGAAATTACTTAACCTATCTGTGTCTCAGCCTTCATCTGTAAAATGGAGAAACATCCTTCAGTGTTCTAAGGTTTTATTGATTATGTTACAACGTGCTTTGAAGATGGAGTGATATGTAAATGCTAAGCAGTTGCTTTCAAATTAATCAAAACTACTTTGGCTATACTACCGAATTCTCTCCATGGGGTATAATGTAGACCTCTCTATCACCACAAGGATCTATACACTTTTATTCAGAGATCCTTCACTGCAAAAGGAAGGAGTGAGTGGCTGTGTGGATTTATTCATTCTTTGGCACATGGCTTCTCTGACAAGGAGTTAAAAATCAAGCCTTCCTATATGCAGGTTTTTTAAATGTAACATTTCTGAATGGTAGAATGATTAAACAGGTTTATTTCCTCTGAAGACTGGTAGCACAGGAATTTTTCCGCAGTCCCCAGAGTTGTCTTTTATTTAAAAAAAAATAAAAAAAATAAAATAAAATAAAAAAAAATTAGACCAGCTTCTTCCAACTTGGATCATAAATGTCTTTTTATGATAGATTATATCAAATCATTGTATGACCAAGCATTGCTGAAAAGTAACTGCAATGAAATATCCAGGTTGGCGTATGATTTTTAGAAAAGTTGTGGTTTTCTAAGCAGAGTTCAGCCTTCCGTCAGCTCTCCAGCATGTTCTGCTTCTTCAGACTGAGTCAGCTGAACTTTTGCCCAGACGAACTCTTGGCCAAGTCGGGTTCTCCCTGTTCCTAGCTATGCTAAAGGAGATGCCAGTGGGGCTGACAGCGAACCTACTTCAGGGAAGAAAGTCAGTACTACAGCCAGTGTGAATGAACAGGAGCTTGCAGAGGTGTGAATGGCAGCTGTTGATGGGAAAAGTTCAGAACTGCATTATGCTGCAGTGGATTAGGTTGATTTGTTAAATGTCGTTCATTTATTTCATTCAGGCTTTTGATATTACTGGTGTCAGTATACCAATCTCTTTGCTTGGTAATTTCTCTGACATTTAATCTTTACAATGAGACTTCACTATAATTTTAATTTATATGATCATCCAGAGCATCAATGTTTTGGTACTGTTGCCTCTCAAACTGGATTGAAAGAAGCATTTTTCCTTTGGATGTATGATACTGCAAAGAGACACAAGTGAAAAAAAAAATCAAAAATTTGAAAACCAAATTTCTTTATCACCTCAAATCTGTATACTGAATACCAGAGGAAAAGATACTTCTATAATTCTGTGAATGTTTCCTATGGAGAAATTATCATTATCCTAAACTGTTTGAAAAGTAGGACCCAGGTTTGGCCCTTCAGGTTGCACTCATCACATCGCTGAAAAGATTTAAAATAAAGTAAAGGGAGTGTGTGACCGATTATGGCAATAAAATTTAGCCTTTGGTGCTAGCATGGGTTGAACTATTGCAGTTTTTTGCTGATATGCTGTAATGGGAATTTTGACACAGGCAAGATCATGTTATGGGTAGTTATCCAGTTATTAATTTCCCCAATATCTTAGTCTTTATTAAAATTGAAAGATAATAATGAGAGCTAGAGGTACCAAACACATGGGCACTTCATAAGCTCTACAAAGCAACTCTGCCAGTGAAACCCTTTTTGTCCCGAGCAGACTGACTTTTCCAGATTAGGCTAAGCAACAGTTTTTCTGGTATCTATTTTCACTTGTTTTCTACTGTAAATTGAATTTGAAGCAGCATTTCCAGAACTGAAAACCAAAACACATTTTCTCCTTTGCCACTCAGAGATATTTGCAGGGGTGAATATTTAATGCCTAGAATTTTTTCATGGGCTTGATTGATTTTGAGGTAGTCCGTATTCTGAAATACGGTGTTTTCTGTTTTGTTTTTGTTTTTTTGTTTTCAATTTGTATCACTGACATGTTTAAAAAAATTACTCATACTAAAAACACTAGTCCCTAATTTTAATCTATAGATGAAGGCTGTAGCTACTCTGAAAATTTAAAAGACATAAGAACATCAAGGTTCTTGTTAATCCTGTTAGGAAATAGTTATAAATATGTTTAGAATCTTAGAGAGAAAGAGAATGGTTGAAGTCATTGCTGAATGGAGAAAAAGGGCTTGGTGGTGGATTCAGCTGTCATTGAATGTCGGGGAGAAGGGATCCGATGGTTAACTGTTGGGTGTTAGTGAATCTAGAAACTTTTGGAAAATGGGCAGTGCATCTGAAAAATTGTTTCTCTACGAAGCTGGCTAGCTCATCTTATTTTGTACTGAGTGCCTTAGCTCAGGCAACAGACTCGTGGTTTTAGATCCAGAAGGTCTGGGTTCATCCCTGCTGCTGCTGACCCTGACCCAGGGTAACTAGAGAGACAGAATTTGTACTCTTCTCAAAAATGCAGGAAATCAGGTTAATCAGGACCGAACATGCCACTGAGCAGAGATTTAATTACTGAGCAGCAGAACATCGAACTTCTTCATGCAAATGAGAATTTTTGATGGCATCATTGTCTTTGAAACATACCCAGAACTATAAACTGTTCCAGGTCTTATAACAGCTCTTCAGTGTCACTGTCATTCAGAAGCAGTGTCTGTTCTTCTTTGATATTCCCAAAATGGCAACAGTGTCTTGTAGCACCTTGTAGACTAACAGATCTTCGGGATCATGAGCTTTTGTGGGCTAAGACCCACTTCATCAGATGAATGTTGTGGAAATCTCCAGAGACAGGTATAAATATGCAGGCAAGAAAGCAAGGTAAATTCAATCGGGGGGCCTCTGCACAGAGCCAAACACGCTGCCCCGGAGGAGCTCGCCGCAACCCCACCTCCCCCAGATTTACAAAACTTGTCCTGGGCCGCACAGTGAGTCCCCATGGGCCGCATGTTGTGCAGGCCTGCTTTAGCTGGAGAGAGTTTTTAAAAGAAAAAAACCCCGTTTGATAGGTTTGTATAGATGTTAAATGGGATAACTGTCCTTTAAGGGAGAGGGAGAAATTAGTTGGAATGGGCTGGAGCTGTTACTGCTGCTGTTAAAGTCCGATCCTGTTTCCTAGAAGGCCAAACACATGCACAGCTCTCAGTAGCTACTCAGACCCGCTACTGGGTTCAGCATTGGGCTATTTAGAACATTGCATTTAGCTGCCTTTTTCTGGTCACATGCTTACAGCAGTTTTGCAAAATACAATATTGGCCAGCTAATCCAGACTCGTATTGGACAGAGGGCAAAAGGAGAAACTAGGAAAGGGAAGAATAAGATAGTTGGGGTGTCAGCTATGAAGTTAAGCTCACTCCTCTAACCAGTTTTCTCCCCAGAGTCTTTTGTTTAGAGCCCAAAAAGGAGTGTTTGGCAGAATACTACATCCTCACATCATTCTGCCCAGCGGTTAGGCCTAGTTTCCGACACACCAATTTTGGTTCACTGATTTTCATTTTCACCCTTTCCTTGCTATCCAAGTATGATCTTAACACAATCCTTGAGTGATATCAATAGCCCTTTTTGTTTAAACTAATCCAGTCCTGCACTCATTTGCACCTTTCCCCATTAACGCTTGTTCGAGGTTATTGTGACATTTTATTAACTTACCCTCAACTTGGTCTTTTTACAGTACAGCTCATAATTAGGGTAAATGAGCAGCTGCACTGGTGCAAGGCGTAGCTTACACTGGTGTGCCATGTCTATGCCTGACATTTGCTCGAGTGTAGCATTTATTTATAAAATGCTATAAATGTATAATTTATAAATATTCCATGTATGCAAAGTCTGATTCCACTTTCTCATCATCAGATGGATTCAAGAAGACAATACTCGCAATTTATCTTTAGGCTAGTCTGTTATGTAGGCTTCCTACAAATATCTGTTTATTAGCCACTGAAATAGCCAACAGTGCTAATTCAGTCATGTAAGATAGTGGAGCATTTTACCTTTTTTCTTCATGGAAAAAATAAGGATCATCTTGGTGTAATCAGTGTTTATAATTTAGCCTACAAATGGGTAACCTTCAGTTGTCCTTATGTTCACTTTTCATGAATATGCGAAAGGGTTTTGTATATAGTTAATGGCAGCAAAGGAACAGATGCGCAGCATTATTATTCAAGCACAGACAGTATGTTAAGACACCATGGTGATTAACTTGATATAAAAATCTAAATAGATAAGATGCTGTAACAGACCCAGATAGTCTGTTTCCCCAAGCAGCTTACAAATTAAAAACAATGGCGATAAAACTGAATACACAGGGAGATGCACTGAAAGATGTTAATATACAATATTTTTCTTGCATTAGTAATTTTGTAAAATACTGGAACGGACATGGCATTTGATTGCTATTTGTTAGCATGTCAGCCCTGTTGCTAGTTTGTGAGTTTGTAATACTCCACAGTAGTTAATCTGTAGTTCAGAATTAATAATTGGCCTATATCTCCTCTCTTCCTCATCCTACAACATACATTGTGCTACTGTTCTAGCTACCAGAAAGCAAGAGCTGTCAAAATCAGAATAAAGACACCAGCCTACCCATTTCCACTTTGATAATGAAACTTCCAGAGCTAAGCAAAGAGAGAAATAATGGAAACGGGCTCACTATTTGAAAAGCGCGTGTGGGAGGGAAGTAGTATGGGAGACAGACTATATGACACAGAACTACCTGTTCAGTTACTTTTGTCATATTTATCTTAAGTCTGGTCTACACTACAAAATTAGGTTAATGTAAGATGCCTTGTGTCAACCTATCTATGCATACTACACTCAAATTTGTCTCTAGCTGATGTGCATGCCATTATAGCAACGCAATAAAACGAGCTTCCCAAATGGCATAGAGACTTTGTCGACCTACCAAGATTGACATCAGGAGAGAATAGACCAGGGTTAGGCAACCTATGGCATGTGAGCTGATTTTCAGTGGCACTCACACTGCCTGGATCCTGGCCACCAGTCCAGGGGGCTCTGCATTTTAATTTAATTTTAAATGAAGCTTCTTAAACATTTTAAAAACCTTATTTATTTTATATACAATAGTTTAATGTATATAAAGAGGGAAATCCTGCATAGCTTCGGAAACTCCCCGTACCTGCCGATAGTGGGGGACAGAGGTAGGGCAGCAGCTTTAGAAGTTGTTACTGAAACTGCTTAGTCCATGTGAGCATGCTCAGTACAAGCCAAGTGGCAAATTGGGGGACGGGGCATGTGACCCCACAAGCTCTTACCACGCATTGCCTCTGCTTAGCTCAGGGGGGTTCTCAACTTTTTCTTTCTGAGTCCCCCCGCCCCCAACATGCTATAAAAACTCCAGGGCCAAGCAGGGGTAGGGGAGACTCGGGACTCCGGGCCAAGGGTGTGAACTCTTGAGCATAGGCCTAGTTTGACTTCTATTTGGGGGGGGGGGGGGGAAGAGGGTGCTCAGGGCTGGCAGAGCTCTGGCCAGCTCTGCACAGCAGGATGCAGGGAGGGAGCGTCACCTCTACCCCCTGACTCTCTTCAGCAGGCCACCCACCTGTCTGGGTCTGTGTGCCAGTGGCTATTACCCAAGAGCTCTGCCAGCCCCAGAGCTGGGTCCCTCCCCGTGCATCTCTGACCGGCTGCAGGAGTTCAGGAGTAGCTGCAACCCCAGACACCAGCAGCAGATGGGGAATGCCATGGCTGCCCACCAGTACTGTGTTTACCATGGCGCTGGGCCCACGCTCCAAAGGGACCCCGGCCCGACCTCCACTCCACTCTTCTCCATCCACCATTCTTACCTGCAGGGGGCAGCGGACAGAAGCTTGGTCCTGCAGGCTGTGCTGGCAGCCAAACTCCTCCCCCTGCCTCTTCCCCTCCCAATGCTTCCCCTGCCGCAAAACAGCTGTTTGCTGACATGAGGAATGGGGAGGAGCGGGTCCTTGGGGAAAGGGGTGGAATCCGGGCATACCCCCCCCTCCAACCCTCTGCCATCAGGAGAAGGAGGGCTTGCAGACCCCAGGGAGCCATGGACACCCTATTGAGAACCTCTGGCTTAACTCATAAGATGCATTGTGGGACAGTGGCCGCATAATGTGCTGATAGGTGCATGAGACACAGAACTAGTCAGTGCCTAAGGAGAAATGGGGCTCTACAGGAGACATTGGGAGGAATACAGCTCTGGGGACCAGGATGGAATTAGGGCTGTTTGAATGGTATGAAACGTTGGACTCTGGGAGAGAGGAGTGCATGTGATAGTACATACCAACAGCTGATACTTAGCCTCTGAGTAGTTGTTAGTGTTCCAACATATTTAAAAGTTGTGAAATGCTTTCCCAATCCTGTCAAAAAAAACCTTGAACTTTAAGATGGATAGATTCCATATTCCCCTCTTCCTCTCCAAGACAACCATAAAAAGCAAATAAGTCATTTAACAGCCCATCTATACTCCACTAATCAGTTCCCCTTTTCAATGCTGCCTACCTGCTTTCCATGACTCTCAGCCTGTCTTCGCTCTCTCATCCTAAGCCACCATCTTATAGCCTTAACAGAGACCATATTTATTGGGTACGTTTTGTGTTTTGTTTATTAATAAAGGGTTTGTGTGCATCGGTAGATGTTGTATGTAGTTCTGAAATGTATTGTATGTGAATGAGGGGTTTTTCCTCTAAGGTTTAGGGAAAGTTTTGTGACTGGATCTATATTCATGATCATTATAAATGTGATTTTAAGACATTGTAGAATTGCAGAAGGTGTGTGTCCATAGGAACACTGTATTAATAATGTGAAAGTAAGCTTGCTGGTTAGAGATAGAGTTTAAAAAGAGGTAGTATTGGTAGTATTGGGGGGGGGGGGCATGGCGATCGGCTGAACCCTGAGCATGTAGGCAAGACTCAGCAGCCAGACACCCGGAAAGAATTCTCTGTAGTCACTCAGATCCCACCCCATCAAATGTGGAGGAATCTTACTTAGTCTTTTACATTCCCCTGACTTTGCTGTCTGAATATGACCACAATATATCTATTCTGATAATAAATAGGATTTCATCCTTTGACACTGTGGCACTATACACACAAAAATGACCTTAAAAACAAAAGTGAAATATAGAATGGCAAATTTAGAGGGAATGAATTGAAATGTTGTTTGTCTTATGCGCCTGTGAAATAGAGCTTCTGTATAACTTTTTTTTCCTTCTCCCTATTAAGTTTGTGCTGAAGCCTTCAACCCAGATGAAGAAGAGGAAGATACAGAACCAAGGGTAAGAGTGGGCAAATCACATCTGGCACAATCTTCTACATATGCAAGCACATCATTCCCTTGTCAATTCTACATTAAATTCTGCAAAGTGAAATGATTACTGAAAGAGCAAAAGGAACGAGGAGTACTTGTGGCACTTTAGACTAACCATTTTTTTGGGACATAGACTTTTATGGGCTAGAACCCACTTCATCAGATATATAGAGTGGAACATATAGTAGGAAGATAGATATATACAGAGAATATGAAAAGGTATCAGTAGCCGTACCAGTTTTGTTCCCCTCCCCCCCCACTAATACTACCAATACTACCTCTTTTTAAACTCTACCTCTCTCTCTCTATATATATATATATATTCCTATCTTATGTTCCACTGATAAAGAGGCACAGAGGTCTCTGGGTTAGACGTGGTCACAGCGGCTGAATTGGTGCCTTGTCCCTCTTGGCTTGCCTAAGTTCTGAATTAGGAGGAATGAGAGAACAGAACAGTTTTTAGAAGAAAAGAGGTCTGACATTTTTTTTCTTGGAATTGTTTACTTCCTTTTCTTCCAAGTTTGGGGGAGGGGGGGTTGGTGATCAGCTGAACCCGGAGCATGTGGGCAAGACTCACCAGCCAGACACCCAGGAAAGAATTCTCTGTAGTCACTCAGATCTTATCCCATCACAGGCCATTGGGCATATTTACCGCTAATAGTCAAAGATCAATTAATTGCCAAAATTAGGCTATTCCATCATACCATACATTATTTCACTTTTCATTCTTTTGAGGTTCTAGCTACATCAAGATTCTTACTTAAAGGTGTGATTCACTTTATGAATTTAAGTGTACTTCAGATTGTGATCAGATTTCTTTACTGCCATGACAGGTTTTGTTTCATTTTTCCTTGCAGGTAGTACATCCAAAAACAGATGAGCAGAGATGTAGACTACAGGAAGCATGCAAAGATATACTTATCTTCAAAAACCTAGATCAGGTAGTACCACTATAACATTAGAACTGCAGTAGTTTACCGTATGTATAATTATTAGCCATTTACATTGTTCTCAGTAGTGGACTATTGTAAAAGGAGTATTGCAGGAATAGAAGGACTTATTGAATCTGTATCCTGTAATAGCCTCCTTACAAAGGAGGATTCAACTAAGAAGCAAATATCCAACTCTGAAAAGGTTAAAGTAGAAATAGATCCAGGTAATAGCTCCAGTGTTGTCCATTATTGTTATCTTCTCCTGATTGAATGGGGTGGAGGGGAAATTGTCTATAGAAAAGATGACTATGAAGAATTTCTATTATTTCAAAAATCTACCCCCCCAAACTAGTAACAAAATATGAGAATATTTAAATTACAGTTAAATACATTTTCAAATAAAACACGAGTTAGATGGCATAAGTACTCTCCAGTCAAGTCTTGAGCTCAGAATCCTGAGCTCGCCTTTGTGACCATCGTTAATGTTTTGCCCTGAACCATGAGAGGATTCCAATTACCTTTTTGACTGTTGGGAACCAGAGGATAAAAAAAAGTGCCCTAGTCAGCTATAACTTGAACAGAGTCTTTTCTTGCCTCTTGTAAAAGAGCAGCATTGTCTTATGTAGCAGGTTGGTTAGACAAGCCTTGGCAACCATTTGGTCTCCTCAAGACCAGAGCCATAAGCCTTTTCATAATACACTGTGAAATCAAGGTAGCCGAACAGTCAAAGGCCTGACAGCCTTATTGCTGCTGTTAACTTAAGAACTCCAAAGAGCTGTTAATAGAAGCAGCAGGAAAACTTCTAAACTCTTGTAGGTTTTAGGTCAGGAGTCAGCAATCTTTCAGAAGTGGTGTGCCAAGTCTTCATTTATTTGCTCTAATTTAAGGGTTTGCGTGCCAGTTATACATTTTAATATTTTTAGAAGGTCTTTCTATAAATTTATAACATAGAGCTAAACTATTGTATGTAAAGTAAATAAAGGTTTTTAAAATGTTTTAAAAGCTTCATTTAAAATTAAATTAAAAAGCAGAACCCCCAGACCAGTGGTCCCTGGAAATAGTCTCATGTGCTGCCTTTGGCATGTGTTCTGTACGTTGCCTACCCCTGTTTTAGTTTGACACTTGAGAAGGAAACACTACACTGAAGTATGAAGTGAGCCACCATCTAATGCAGAAAATAAGAATCTCAAGGATCATTCCATAGTATGGTTGTGGATTGCCCAGAAACTATCCAAAGTAGAAGCAACTGACATGATATTCATGTCTGAAGAAGAATTTTATAACTGAATAGTTAGGCATTGTAGATCTGTGGCCTGACCTTCCACGGCTCTTGTCTATGTACACAAGTTGCATTGGGATAACTTTATTCATATCAGTAGGAACTGGCTTGTTCTGAGGCCTCTTGTGCTCTGGGGATTCTGCATTAATGGTTAACTCTCTTGTAGCTGCATGAGTACAGATCCCTGGTGCAGACAGGCAAAACCACGATAAGCCGTGACTTGCACTGGTGCAGCGCATTCTGCTTTGGAGTTATGGTAAGATGCACCAGTGCAGATTATGGCTTATTGTGGTTTTGCTCACTACTTCGACGTTACTTTGTGATGACCTTGCCCACTGTCAGATCATTCAAGTAATAATTTCCTTCTCTCACTAAAGTTCACTCCATTGATATTTGCATACTAATATGCAAATTTTGACAGTATTTTGACAGAATTCTCCAGTTACACACACCGCTGACGATACTCGCACTGTTTTTGTCATTGATTCCAGCATTTCTGTCCATCACTTTCACAGTGCCGGTTTCTGAAATATGAATTGTTTACAGTCCGTTTTTGAGCATGTACATGAAGATCAAACACCAATCAGTCTGTTTTAATTAATATTTCAAAATTCTGATTAAGATGATTTTTTAGACATTTCCCCCAAGAAAATTGCATCCTTTTCTATTTTCACTAACGACAAACCCATTTTGCTAATGCTGCTGTTCTTATGCCAATAAGCGCTGCTTTGTACCAGTGTACTTGATTTTCTTTTCTTTAAAGTTGTGCAGTGCTCCCTTCTAACGTTGTTTGGCAGCCGCTTGCTTCGTTCACTGCTTGCAGGAAGAGCAGCCCGTTGCAGCTAGCTAGTGAGGGCTTGGAGCCAGGGTGGACCGGTAGGTCCCCTATCAGCTCCCCCACATCAGCGCCCCGCTCCCCTAAGTTCTCTGTGCAGCAACTGCCCAGCAGGCTATCAGTCGCCGGCAGTTCAGCTGTCCCTTCACCCTCTGCCATGTGCTGCTCCTGCCCTCTGCCTTGGAGCTGCTCCCCGAGATTCCTGCTTGCTGTGTAGGGAGGGGAGGAAGAATGGAGCTAATGTCAGGATGTTCCCCTCCCCCATGCTCCTGCACCCTGCATCCATCATATATGCATAAAATCTCCTCTTTCACCGCTATTTTCCAACATTTGTCCCCATTCAATCTCTATTATTTCAATTTCAATCTCTATTCAATTTCTGTTATTTTTTTAACCTGACTGGTGTGAGGTACCATTTAAACAGTATCTTGAAGAAATTTTCTTGTATTGTGCTACAAACTAATTTAACTGGTCTTCTTTTCCAGATCAGACCCCCCTTGGGGTAATTTATCTATCAGCATCCATATCCCAGCATGTCATACATAGATTTTTTGTTAGGAAAGCTATCTGCAAAGATTGATATAAATTAGTTATTTTTTTGTTTGTGTCCTAATTGTGTAGACACCATTGCTTTATTAAAGTTCATTTTCTGTATAAAACAGGTTTTCTGGAAAATCAAGGAACATAATGCCTGACTTGAAAGTACTGATACCGGAGCAGAGTGGACCCAGTTAGTTAGTTTTGATCTTAATAATTTAGAAAAGTTTCTTTATTGAATAACTGGCTAACCATATGTATTCCATCACTCTCCCAATCTTTGAAGCTCTATAGTTCACAATTTGGATTAAGAGCTGGCTTATTTGCAGTGGGTGCCATTGTCAACAGAAAAGAATTGATCTTTTCTTTAGTTCTATCCAAACTCAGAGTAGCCTTTGATAAGGGATGTGTGTAAATTTGTGGAGGGCATGATTTTTTTGTTAATCTGTTGTACCCTTGTGATATTTTCACTGCCACAATTTTCTTGTTTCATAAAGGGCCAGGGTAAGAGCACCCTCACTTCACTACTGCTTTGACTGGCTGGCACCACAGAATATTTGGAACAGCTAATCTATCCTGTTTAATGTATCTGCACTCACTCTTAGTCTCTTCTTCTTCCCCATAAATCTAACATCCTTTGTATTCCTGCTAGGGTTTTATCTGGGATTTAATCATAGAACCATAGAGTTAGAAAAGACCGCAAGGTTCATGTAGTCTAATCCTCTGCCATTGTCTGTTCCATTGTCCTACTGGTCTTACAGGTCTTTTGCCTAAAGCTTCACAGAATCACATAAGGATTTTGAAACAATAAAGAGGAGCTCAGCAGTGGTCATTTTGACTACGGGTATTCTTCTCAACCAAGACATTACATACTTTCCCCAGCCTTCCAGATCTTTGTTCATTTGCTGAAGTATTAGTTTAACATTTAAATCATAGAGCTCTTCTGGGTTGGTTGAGATTTGAATTCCTAGGTATTTTATATAATTTGTTGCCCATTTGTATCCGACCAAAGTTGTTCACATTATCAACCAGCTTGAGGCTTTAAAAAAAATCTTCTACTTCCCATCCCCTAAAATAAGGCACCTTTGAGCTTTAGGGGTTAAGAAAGCATTTATAACTACAATGCTTCCATTTTTCTGATTTCTGTTATTTAAACACACATACTTTAAATATGTGGTTAAAACAAACAGCTTTTAGGCTGAGACCATCTTCTCAGTTTAAATACTAGGAGGGTTTAAGATGAGAAAAGAGATTTCCGATGAAAAGTCAGACAGCACTTCTCATATAGTGGTGCTTACAGATACTTCTGTAACGAGTCGTATTGTAAAACTAGTGTAGTAAATTTTAAAATGTATTAAGCAATATAAACACTGGATTGGGATGTTCATGAGTTGCATTTTGGAAATTTATTGTGGTTTAAATGTTGAAGTTAGCATATCTGATAGTGGACTGAAATTACAATAAAAGTCAATTGTCAGAGGTTTTAAGGATAACAAATATAGGAAAGAAGTTCAGCATTGGTCGAAGGCCCTTAAATGGCACAGTGATAGAGACTGTGATGGTTAAATATGGTGCTGTTATGTAGACATAGATTTAGTGAACCATATCCTCAGTGGATGTAAATCAGCATGGCTCTATCAAAGGAGCTGTATCCGTTTACTCTTGCTGAGAATCTAATCCAGCGTGTGCACTTTGGCATTGAACCCATAGCAGTGGATTAAGCTGTTTAGGCTTGAACTACAAATCAGTGTGTTTGTCAGAAAATGCAATGCAAGCAAACCCTTGAGATACTAAATATTAAAATAACCCAAATATTCTTATTCAGGATATGAAAATTCATGTGCCTTACTACTCACTGTTCAGAACAAAAGTTGAATGAACCAGTCTTTTTCCAAAGAATAATGTTAATGTGTGATTTTTTTTTTATTATTATTATTTTTTTTTTTAACCTTTCAGGAGCAGCTGTCTCAGGTTCTCGATGCCATGTTTGAGAGAAAAGTGAAACCTCAGGAACACGTCATTGATCAAGGAGATGATGGAGACAACTTTTATGTCGTTGAGAGGTAGGAAAATGAGCCATTGACTTGTATGAGTTCTATGGAGATACGAGTTCTAGATTTTTAATTTCTGTTCCATTTCACTCATTCTGGAAATAGAGAATTCCTATAGATAGCACCTCATGTGGCTTTTGTTTTTCTTCATTTTTTCATTCACTGGCTTTAGGGATTTTTATAAACGTCTGTCTTCTATTATTTGGCCTAATCTTCTGTACTAGGTAGCTATTTTAAGGTACCTGGTTGTCAGTCAGTCTATCTATTCTCTTGCAGGTCAATGGGTTCTATATATCTGTGTAATTAAGAGATTTTCCCTTTCATATGTATAAAATACTTCTATATATATTTCTACCCTTTTATAATAATGGCATTCAGAGAAACTCTGGCTGGTGTATCAGTAAAAACAATGCAGAGTCCTTGTGGCCTCTTAGAGACTAGCCAATGTATTTGGGCATAAGCTTTCATTGGCTAGAACCCACTTCGTTAGATGCATGAAGTGGAAAAAACAGGAGCAGGTATACATGCATGAAAAGATGGGAGTTGATTTACCAAGAGTGAGGTCCGTCTAACAAGACTATTCAATTAACAGCAGAATACCTAGGGAGGAAAAATACCTTTTGTAGTGGTAATGAGAGTGGCTCATTTCAAAAAGGTGTCAAGAAGGTTTGAGTAACAGTAGGGGGAAATTAGCTTTAGGTTTTGTAATGATCTAACCACTCCCAGTCTTTATTCAGGCCTAATTTGATGGTGTCCAGTTTGCAAATTAATTCCAGTTCTGCAGTTTCACGTTGGGGTCTGTTTTTGAATGTTGTTTTTTCTTGAAGAATTGCTACTTTTAGGTCTGTTATTGAGTGACCACGGAGATTGAAGTGTTCTCCTACTGGTTTTTGAATGTTATAATTTGTGATGTCAGATTTGTGTCCATTTATTCTTTTGTGTAGAGACTGTCCAGTTTGGCCAATGTACATGGCAGAGAGGCATTGCTGGCACATGATGACATATATCACATTAGTAGATGTGCAGGTGAACAAGCTGGTGTGGCTGATGTGGTTAGGTGTCTCTTGAATAGATATGTGGACAGAGTTGGCGCCGGAATTTGTTGCAGGGTTTGGTTCCTGGGTTAGCGTTTTTGTTGTGTGGTGTGTGGTTGCTGGTGAGTATTTGCTTCAGGTTGGAGCCTGTCTATAAGCGAGGACTGGCCTGTCTCCCAAGGTCTTTAAGAGTGAGGGATTGTCCTTCAGGATAGGTTGTAGATCCTTGATGATGCACTGGAGGGATTTTACTTGGGGGCTGTAAGTGATGGCCAGTGGCATTCTCTTACTTTCTTTATTGGGCCTGTCCTGTAGTAGGTGACTTCTGGGTACCCTTCTGGCTCTGTCAATCTGTTTCTTCACCAGGTGGGTACTGTAGTTTTAGGAACGCTTGATAGAGATCCTGTAGGTGTTTGAGGGATCAGAGCAAATGCGGGTGTATCTTAGAGCTTGGTTGTAGACAGTGGATCATATGATATGGTCTGGATGAAAGCTGGAAGCATGTATGTAAGTATAGTGGTCAGTAGGTTTCTGGTATAGGGTGATGTTTATGTGACCATCGCTTATTAGCACTATAGTGTCTAGGAAGTGGACCTCTTCTGTGGACTGGTTCAGGCTGAGGTTGATGGTGGGATGGAAATGGTTGAAATCCTGGTGGAATTTTTCAAGGTCCTCCTTCCCATGGGTCCAGATGGTGATGTCATTAATATAGCACAAGTAGAGTAGGGGTATTAGGAGATGAGAGCTGTGGATGCGTTGTTCTAAGTCCGTCATAAAAGTGTTGGCATACTGGGGGGGCCGTGTGGGTACCTATAGTAGTGCCGCTGACTTGAAGTTATATATTGTCCCCAAATGTGAAATAGTTGTAGGTTTCTCCCAGACAGGAGGGAACGTTATAGCTATCTCCCTATCGCCAAAGAAAAAAAGCAAGGTGTGACCAAAACAATGGAAGCACCACTTAATTAGAAAACAGATGGGGAATGACAAGTCCGCAGGAAGGGAGGAACAGCCAGGTCTATGAAATGTATAAAGGTCCAAGTTTTAATGAACTATAAAGGGAGGGCAGAGAACATCCCTAATTATCCATCATTAGACACACAAGAGGCTAGAGCTCTTGCATCTGAGAAAGATGGGTCCTTCAACCCAGGAGGGGGTAGAGTTTCTAGAAACTGACTATAGGTGAGAAACCTTCTTCATCTTATCCTCTTCGCTCCTGGTGGAGCATAAGGCGCCAACCATTCTTCTCCATTCGCTGAAGATTTGGTTGACGTTTCTGTAGCATTCGTTTTTTACATGGTGGGTTGCTAGCCCAACGCAAAACCCTCCTCCTTTCACATCTTGGGCTTGGGACCAAGCAATGGCGGAGTTAGGTGAGATACCTGCAAAGGCAAAAATCTTTCATCTAGGAAAACAAGGGAAGCCAGCATCTTGTACTTCGGTGGAAGGTTCTGACTGAGGGAAAGTCAGCCATGGCTAGGGAGACTGGTAAGAGAAACCATCTTGAGCAAACCCTGTACCTTCCTAGATAAAGTTTTAGACTTTTAGATCCATTTTCACTTGTGTTTGCCTGTAGCAGTTTCTAATTTTATTCCTTTTACTTGGCAGCACATAACTTTGTCCTATTAATAAATTTGTTTTATTTTTACTATAAACTAACTCAGTGCTGAGTTTGCAGGGAAGAGTTTATATACCCCAGTTAAGTTAACAAGTTGGAATGTGCTTTTGTCTCTTTAAAGGAACAAATAAACCTTATTTCTCTGAACTGCCAGGAGAAGGCTGGTGATTGCAGAGCAGAGGGGTTTGGGGAAAAGTCAGGATGGGGAGTGTGTTGGGGTCATCTTGCAATCAAGGTTGTAATCAAGGCTGGTGGGAGTCAGAGTGGGGCTGAGGGCCTGTATTTAGGCTGATGGGGTCAAAGTTGCTGAACCAGGGCTGGCTGCATAGCGCAGAGGCATTCAGGGTATGACCTGCACATTTGGTGCTGTGTGTCTCCCAGGCTGGGAACTACAGTAGCAAGTCATTGACAGCCACTCAGGGTTACAGGGTAAAAGATGATAAATCCATCACTGGTCTGGATTACACCCCCGAAAACCATGACAACTTCTCAAGGTCTTTTCCAGCTCTCTATTTCTCTTACTGCAAATGGAATAACCAGAGAAACTCATTAGGACTGGCCTAGTACGTGGAATCCCTGTCCAACGCAGCAGAAGCCCTCTTGGTGTATCTCATCAAGACTGACAAAAGGAAGCTTCCAGGAATTAAAATGCAGTGGGAAGGGAGAAGGGCTTTGAATATCTTACAATCAGATAATGGCAAACTAGGCAGAGCCCGTGCTCTTTGTACCCAGATCAGAGATAGGAATACTAATTTTTATACTGGGAAAACATCATTTGTATTTGAGCCAGCTGTTGAAAGCCGTATTTTATTAGCAGTGCTGTAATTTGGTCTATTGAACAGTATTTTTTCCATTTTTCTAGGGGATTGTATGATATCTTTGTAACAAGAGACAACCAGCCTCGTTGTGTCGGCCGTTATGACAATCATGGCAGTTTTGGGGAACTGGCCTTGATGTACAACACTCCTAGAGCTGCTACCATTGTTGCCACAACAGAAGGATCCCTTTGGGGACTGGTAAGTGTGGAAAATTACTCTCAGCTGCATCAAATGTTAAACACTAAATAATGCATCATGTCCATCAGCAGTTACTTTTTCCCAGTGCGTGTCTGTATGCAAATAGCTATTTTATCATGATTTATTATTTCAACCCAGAGTTCATTGTGCAAGTGCTTTTACTACTTCCCTAAAACAATCGGTCAATAAATCATAACTCCAGATCTATTACTAGTGAGGGTCATTTGATCACTTCACAGGTGCTACAATGAAAAGCTTTTGATAGTCTGTTTTTCATACTGCAGAGGGATAAAGAGAAGGGAACGAATTCATGTATTTTATATTAGGAGAGAAGCCCCACCCGCTTAGGACTTGGGAGGCAAGAATGTTGACTTCGCAGCATTTCCTCTCGGGAGAACAGTTGTCATTCTCTTTCTCGTTAGCCTGTCAAGTAATCTGAAGCACTCCCTCTGAGTTTGCAGGAAGAGACACCAAAAGATTTAAGAATAGCAGCCATGTTAGTCTGTATTCGTAAAGAAAGCGAGGAATACTCGTAGCACCTTAGAGACTAACCAGTTTATTTCAGCATAAGTGTTCGTAGGCTATAGCTCACTTCATCAGATGCATAGAATGGAACAGAAGTAAGATGCATTTATACACACAGAAAGAAAGGGAAAAAAATGTACATTAGCATACCAATTCTAAGAGGGCTGTTAGATGTAGATGGGTCATTATCAGTAGGAGAAAAAATTCCCAAGGACAAACTGTAGCTTTCATGATGTTCCTGGTCCCTGCTCCACATTACTGTGGAAGAGGTCCCAGGGTGAGCACAGCTTTGAGAGTTGTTCACATCTTTTGGGCTGATAGACAATATTGCTGCTCTTGTTGAATGTGACTTTTAGAAATCAGAGCTTTCTATATGGTCCTTTTCTCTACAGTATTTGTGTAAAGTCTACCTTCATAGCGCTCTTTTACTCATCTGCTAGGGTTCACGTCAGAAAATGACTGTAATACCACAGAAGCCTTTGAAGTTTGTAGTATAGTACACATGGCTCCTCAGCAACCATCAGTAAAGGTTGACTGTGCATTATGACCTTGATTGTATGATTGATAAGCTATTACGCACAAGCATGTTTGTGTAATCTCGGTGCACACTGAGAAGATTGACTTCTCTTTTTATTTGCAGTTCATAAAGGAAAGGAAGGATTCTGATAAGCTAACCTGGGAGTAGTGTTGGGATCTAATTAATATCCGTAACAAAACAAGCTAAATAATGTAAAATGAACCACCTGCACATGGAACTCATTAGAAAAAGTGAATAAGGTGACTTTTTATGTCAGTTACCTTTAAACTGAAATGAAGTTGATTTGCCTAGCCATAATTATGGTTATTTTCCCACAATCTCTTTGCCTGCTCTCTGCTTTGCTCTTTACCGTACCTTCATCACTCTGAAGTAGCACTGTTTCAAGCACCTCACTTCAGCTCTCAGCTACTTATTAAGCCACAGGAATGACTCGCACTCTCTTCCATTTAGGAGGTTTTAGCTACCTCCACAGCACTGCAACCCATCTCAGCAATAGTCAGAGACTAAGCTCAGTAATCAAATCTCGGTCTCTTGCAAGGCAGTGAAGAGTCTAAGGGCTGGTCTTCACTACAGGGGGGGGATCGACTGCAGATATGCAACTTGAGCTACGTGAATCACGTAGCTGAAGTTTGCGTATCTGCAGCCGACTTACCGTCCGTCTTCATGGCGGCGGTCGGCGGCGCACTCCCCCGTCGACTCCAGCTTGCGCCTCCCGGCAGGCTGGAGTTCCGGAGTCGACGGGGGCGCCGCGAGCGATTGATTTCTCGCATCTTCATAAGACGCGAGAAATCGATCACCAGAAGATCGATGGCTACCCGCCGATTTGGCGGGTAGTGAAGACCTACCCTTACTCCCAACATTTGATTGATCTTGCTCCTGTGCCACTGAATGCTTCTGCAGAGAGCAAGTTATTAACATGCACCCTCCCCTCTTTTCAATTCTGCCGTTCTCCTGGTCAAACAGAAGCTCTTCTGCTCCCTCACTGACTCTCAAACCCACATTCCCACACTCATTCCCAATCTCTAATGCCTTCCGGAAATCATCCTTTTCTCCTGTGTCTTTTATATGTCTTACAAGACATAACCAACTATTACAAAGAAAGATCAACAAGATTTGCTGTGACTTCTTTTTCCCCTTACCCACAAAACTCTGTTTTCCTCTTGCTTTTCATTAGGTGTTTCTCACTCGCTCTTCTCCTCCAGTGACCCATTCACACTGTCCTTTGGCCAAGACTGAACTTCTCATCTTTCATCGCTGCTCCCCTTCTTTCACTGCTTAACATCACCATCCTTAGTCTGTAGCCTGAGTGAGTGACAGTGTTGTCCATGACTCAGCCACCTGTCTACACCAGGGTTTCTCAACCTGTGGGTCGCGAGCTCCTGCCACCGCAACTCGCGGTGACTGGGGCTGTGCCCCGGCCCCCAGTCCCCGCCGCGGGTGGGCTCCCGGCTGCACGCCGGCCGGGGCGCACGCGGCAGCCCGCCCGCTGCGGGGACTGGGGACCGGGGCGCACGAGCGGGGTTTTTTTTGGTGGTGTGTGTTTTTTTTTTTTTTGTAATTCGGGGGCTTTTCGGCGGAGGGGCCGCGCCGCGCCGCCGGATCACAAAAAGGGGTCGCGGTCTCAACTAGTTTGAGAACCGCTGGTCTACACCAATATCTAACTTCTTAACCAGGAGTCTTGGGCCTTCTGGGGGGCTGTGAGCAGGTTTCAGGGAGCTCCCAAGCAGGCCAGCATTAGACTCCCTGGGGCCCAGGGTAGAAAGCTAAAGCCCAACCACATGGGGCTGAAGCTGAAGTCTGATCCATGTAGCTTCATGGGGGCCCCACCCTGCTTGCTACCGCTTAAAACCGGCCCAGGCTTTTATATGCAGAAAACCAGTTACGGTGGCACAGGTGGGTGCAGTGTGTTTATAGCATGTGGAGGGAAGAGGAGGTGGTCAGAAAGAAAAAGATTCAGAACCCCTGTTCTAAGTTGTGCCCAGATCTTACTATTGTTTCCACCATAACCTCTCTAAGATCTTTCTCTGCCAGCATACCTAAAATGCTCAGCTAGGCCCTCATAACCTTGAGAAGTCATCAAGTCCAGACCCCTGCACAGAGACAGGACCAAGTAAACCTAGATGATCCATGACAGGTGTTTGTCTAACCTGTTCAAAAACTCTCCAGTAATGGTGATTCCACAACATATTCCAGAATTTCACTACCCTTCTAGTTAGAAGGATCTTCCCAATATCTAACCTAAATCTCCCTTGCTGCAAATTAACCCTGTGATGGGTTGGACCCATTTCCGGGGTGCCACCTGATATATTGGGGTCCCAGTGAGCCTGCGAATTCCACCAGCCCAGGCTCCCTCATCTTGTCCTGCTGTGAACACGCGCACACAGGTAGGGACACACCCAGCTGTAGAATCGCACAGAGTCTGCAATCAGCTCTGTGTAGGAAGACTCAGGGTGGGGTGCGCACACCCTCTAGAATGTAAACCCAAAATTATATTGTCTTGTTCTGTATAGAGATCTATACAGTGTAAGCTCAGGAAAATTTGCTCCCTCCCTCAGTGTGGAGGAAGATATGCACGGCTTCCCCTCTCCCCTCCCCACAGTCATGAATGGCACTGTAAGCGAGCGGACACTCACCCCGGCGGCGCCTCCTGCTGGTCGTCTGAGGAATCAGCTCTTCAGCCTCCGGAGCGCCCTCTGCCGGCCGATGTCCCACGCCTACTCCGGCCCCATGTCCCTCCCGGACCCCGGTGCCCTCTAGCTGAGGGTGCTGCACCCCTGCAGAACCCCCTCAAGTCTTAGGGTCCCCCCTCCCTGGGGAACCCTCCACCCACTATCTCCACCTTGCCTCAGACTTGGCCACTGCCAGTCACCATTTGCCTCCGCTCACTGAGGCAGACTGCAGTCTCATGGCCTCTCATCAGCGGCAAGGGGGGTTGGCCTGCTGCTTCCCTTGCTAGCTCTGGGCTGCCCCCTGCAACCCCAGTACCCCTGGGTCGGGCCTTCTGCTAGGCCCAGCAGCCTGGGTCTCCCAGGCTAGAGCTTCCCCAGCTCCTACCGCCTGGCCCCAGCCCTGCACCAGTCTAGGTACCCTGTCTAAGGCTCCCTGCAGCTAGGCCTGTCCTCCTCTGGAGACAGAGGAGACTGACTCTCCTAGGCCCCTGCCTCTCAGGCTTTATACAGGCCTGAGTGTTTGGGGCGTGGCCACCCAGCTGAGCCTGCCTCCCAATCAAACCTGGGAGTTTGCTAGCTCCCAGCCACAACCCCTTCCTGGGCTGTTTCAAGCCCTTCCCAGGGCTGTTTTAAGGCACTTTCAATGGGAGTGGGGCAGCTGCCCCACTACAGGCACAAACTGGGTTTTAAAATGAACAAAAAAAATTTAACTACAAAAGGTAGATTTTAAGTGATAAGGGATCGCATACAGAACAAAGCAGATCACTGAGCAAATAAAACAAAACAGGCAAACTAAGCTATTACACTAAATTAACTGGTCAGTATTAGCAAATGCTCACTCTAAGTGTTGTTTTATGCAGGTTGCAGAGTTTCTTGAAGGTAAACTGTATTGCTTGCAGATTGAATCTCCAGGTATTTGTTTCACAGGCTGACCTCTCTCTTGGGCTCAGCTCCTGCCCCCCTCCCCCAGCCTAGTTCCTTTGTTTCTTTGGGTGTTTCCGGCAGTCTTCCTTCTTGGGCAGGGAGGCAATGGAGAAGAGCCCAGATTAACTCAGTCCTCAGCCTTAAATAGGATTTACATATGGCAGGAATCCTTTGTTTCCTAGTTTGACCCCATCCTGGTTCAGTAGAAAAATACCAGCAGTCTAAAATGATGTCCAGTACCAGGTGACATGATCACCTGACCCTGCAGTGTTAAAGCAGCATCTCAGGAAGGAGGGAGACTAGCATCTTCAAAATCCTATTGTCCTTTCTAATGGCCCATCCAGGCTGTTTGCCGTCTGTCTGGTGGGTGTTCCCCAGGTGAAAACACAGTTGTAATTATTACATAGTCAATATTTTAACTTCAGATGCAGAAATGATACATGCATACAAATTGACGAATCACATTCAGTAAATCATAACCTTTCCAACGATGCCTCACATGACCCATCTTGCATAAAACATATCTTAGTTGTGCCATATTTATATCTCTATGACTAGTATGGGGCATAGGGTCACAAACCCCATTACTACTTCTCCAACCTTCAGTAGACATGAAGGACCAAATGAGCACGGTCGTCATTATAACAGGTCGTAACATATTTGAAGATTATCAGGTCCCTCTGCCGTCATCTTTTCTCCTGACTAAACACATCCAGGTTTTTTTAACCATTCCTCATAGGTCAGGTTTTCTAAACCTTTTATTATATTTGTTGCTCTTTTCTGGGCTCTCTCAAATTTATCCACGTCTTTCCTAAAGTGTGGCACCTACAACTGAACACAGTATTTACTCCTCCATCTGAGGCCTCACTAGTGCCGAGTAGAGTGGAATAATTGTCTCCCACCCCATATCTTATATATGACACGCCTGTTAATATTCCCCAGAATGATATCCACCTTTTTCACAACTGAATCACATTGTTGACTCAGTCTGTTTGTGATCCACTACAACTCCCAGCTCCTCTTCAGCAGTACCACCACTTAGTCAATTATTCCCCATTTTGTAGTTGTGTTCTTTCTTCCTAAGTGTAGTGCTCTGCTTCCCCACCAAGCAGAAGACCTAGTTATTCCTTCATATTTTCCAAATACATTTTAAAAACCTCTTTTACTGTCTTTTATGGCCCTAGCTACGTGGAACTCATTTTGTGCCTTTGCTTTTCTGATTTTGTCCCTACATGTGTGTACTATTTTTCGCTTAGCCTGCTGAGAAGTTCTTAAGAGAACTAGATATTTGATACTGTGGGTACAAAACTGAGGTGAACAACCCCTGCAGATATTGGTCAAGCTTAATCTCATTTGGTCAAATGCTACTACCTAGTAGCCACATTGATCAAGTCACCCATTAATCTTCTCTTTATTAAGTTAAATAGATTGAGTTCTTGGAGTCTGTGTTCTAATCCTTTAACCATTCTTGTGGCTCTTCTCTGGACCCTCTCCAATTTATCAACTTTCTTATTGAATCGTGGGCACCAGAACTGGGCACGATATTCCATCTCCAGTCACACTAATGCCAAAAAGAGGTAAAATAACCTCCCAACTCCTATTTGACATTCCCTTTTTATGAGTCCCATAACTACTTATAACTACTTATGCTGTTCTGACCACAGTGTCACTTTGGGAGCTCATGTTCCACCATGAGTGTCCACCATGACCCCCAACCTTTTTCAGAGTCACTGCCTCACAAGATAGTCCCCCTTCTGTAAGTGGGACCTGCATTCTTGGTTCCTAGATATACACATTTACATTTAGCTATATTAAAAACATATTGTTTACTTATAACCAGTTTACCAAGAAATCCAGATTGTGCTGAATTGGTGATCTGTCCTTATCATTATTTACCACTACTCACATTTTTGTGTCATCAGCAAAATTAATCAGTTATGATTTTATATTTTCTTCCAGGCCATTGATAAAAACGTTAAATAGTATAGGGTCAAGAACTGGTCCCTTCAAGAGCCCACTGGAAACACATGCTTAATCACAATTTCCTGTTTACAGTTACATTTTGAGACCTATCAGTTATCCAGTTTTTAGTCCGTTTAATGTGTCATGTTAATTTTAATATTCTGTTTTTTTAATCAAAATGTTGTGCAGTATCAAGTAAAATGCCATACAGAAGTCTAAAAGTATGTTATATCAGTACCATTACCTTTATCTGACAAATTTGTAATCTCATCAAAAAATCAGGTTAGTTTGACAGGATCTATTTTCCATAGAACCCATATTGTTTTACATTAATTACTACCTTCCTTTAATACTTCATTAATTGAGTCCCGTATCAGTTGCTCTGTTATTTTTCCTGTGATCAATGTCCGGCTCACAGGCCTAAAATTATCCAGCTCATCCCATTTACCTTTTTGAAAAATTGTCCCACCATGAGCTTTCTTACAGTCCTCTGAAACTTCCCCAGTGCTCCAGGACTTATAGATAAGCAACATTAACTATCCAGCAAGATTGTTAGCCAGCTCTTTTAAAACTCTTAGATGCAAGTTATCTGGGCCTGCTGACTTACAAAGTCTAATTTTAGCACCTTCCGTTTAACATCCTCCAGAGACGCCAGTGGAGTGGAGAGTGCTGTCACCATATGATGAGACTATATCCTCTCTGGTTTTCCCCCAAATATAGAACAGAAATATTTATTGCACACTTACGCTTTTCTGCATTATTGACAATTCTGTATTTCCATCAAGCAATGGACCAATATTATAGGCTGGATGCTTTTTGTTCCTAATATATTTTAAGAAGTTTCCTTCTTGTCCTTAACTCTGCTGGCTATAGATTTTGCTTCTCTTATCGGTTTTCAACAATTCCGAACTTCAGATTTCTATTTCAGAAGGTCCTTTTTACCGCAACCATCAGCAATGCCCATTATTTGATTAATGTAGCACAATTTTAATAGACTTTTTAAACACACTGTTTATAAAATAGCATTTGCAGCATTCCTGCTTTGTGGAGAGAGCATCAGTCTGCATATCTCTTAAGCCAGAGCTTTCCAATATTTTCATGTTGCTGACACAATTTTTAGACATGCATCATTTCGCGACACAGTAATTCAGTTTTACTAGCAAACCGGAGGTTAAACTAATCCATTATAAGAGATACATTTTGTTATTACAATTTATGTGATGTGTCTGTATGGGGACACAACAAATCTCATGAAAATCTTTCATTTATATTTTTAAAAATATATGATTTGTAAGATAACATACATTGTTGTCATTTATGAGTAACAGTATGTAAGTATGTGCAAGAATTAAAAAAAGTTGAACAACACCAATAACTACTTACCATTTTAATGGGATGTATGAGGCTGATGGGATGAACACAGCTTTTTAATATTTAGTGGAATATTAGATAAAGAGACTCGCATTTCGTCATCAAGCATTTTTAAGCTTCCACGTTTGTCTCTTCAAGTTTGCCATCGTTGCAAAGGATACTTCACAAATGTATGTAGTAGAAAACTGCAGAAGAATTTTTAACACTTTTTAGCTATGTTTGGATGCATTTTTGAAATGTGAATCCAAAAGCTGTCTAAGTCACCCTCTTCATACATCATTAACAGATTTCGATCATTTTTTATGTCAGCTAATTCTTCTTCTTCAATAAGTGAAAAGTTCCTCGTTGCAGTTGAAAGAAATGGATTTCTGATCCAATCATAGTCTTGGATTTCAACATTTGGGAAGTAATGCTGAACTTTCTCTCCGAGCAATGTTAAATGGTCAACAATTAGTGAGCTGATATCACATTTTAGCTCGCACTCAGCAGTTTTGGAAAACATTTCAAAATTTCCTTCTTTCACTTTCCTTTTCCAAATTGCTATTTTGTGTCTCATAGCACAAATTTTATCTACCGCTGTTAAGATATTTTCTCCTTTTCCTTGCATACTGGTGTTTATTTTATTCAAATGTTCAAATATGTCAGCAAGATATGCCAATTTTGTGCACCAAAGTTTGTTTTGAATTAGATTGCAGAATTCATTTTGCTGATTTTCCACAAAAAGTTTAAGCATCATTTCCCTCAATTCGTATACACGACAAAGCACTTGACCTCTTGAGAGCCAACGAACTTCTGTGTGTAGTAGAAGCTTTTTAAACCTTGGCCCCATTTCTTCACAAATATGAGCAAATAATCTTGATTGAAGAGGTCTACTTTTAATGTAATTGACCATTTGAACCACTTTGTCCAAAACTTTTCTTAATTCATTTCCAATGGTTTCTGCGACTACTGCTTCGCGATGTAAAAAACAATGAGTAATTATAATATTTTCATTCTCTTCCTTTGCTAAAGCAATAAAACCTTTTGTTGAACCAACCATTGAGGGTGCGCCATCTGTGCATATTCCTACACAATATAACCATTGCAATTATTTTCCTTCGTGAAGCAATCTAAAGTTTTAAATATATCTTCACCTCTAGTTCTCATTGGAAGTTCTGGACAACACAAGAATTGCTCAATAATTCTGTCAGTATGAATGAAACTTATAAAAACCAATAATTGTGCTAACCCACTGACATCTGTTGCTTCCTCTAATTGCAATGTAAAGATCATATTATCATCTTGAAAAATATCCTTCATTTGCTGCTTAATGTCATCAGACATGTCTTGAATACGTCTTCTAATAGTGTTATCTGCCAAAGGGATTTTATTAACTTCTATCTCAAATTCAGCCCCAAACATTGTTCGAACAATAGCACAGCAAGATTCCTTTATGGTGGTTTCGGCAATAGTGTGTGGGTCCTTGTTTTTGGCATTTATTTGAGCAACCAAGTAACTTGCCTTTTGAGCTTTCTCTGCTGTCTTCATTCTCTTTGTGAATGATGCAGACTCCTTTATAGATTTTGAAAGTTCAATAAAGTATTCTACTGGTTTTTCTGACAAATGACTCTGTTTTGAGGTAAAATGACGCTTTAATTTATTTGGTACCATACTTTCATTTGCAAGTATATCCCCACAAACTAAACACTGGGGACAAGGATTGTTTTCATTACCTGAAAATGTGAACCCCAGTTTCATATAATCTTTATTGTATAAACGAGGCTTGGAAATTTTTCCTTTACACTTCTTATGTACTAATAGAGACCGTTCAACAGTTGATTCTTGCGTAGTTTTCTCTATAGCGGCTACATTTTGTTCATCGCAAATGTCATCTTCACCAGCTTTTCTTTTCTTAATTAGAAACTTATCCATTTTACGGGTAATTCAGCTGCAATTTAATGAATAAATGTATGTGAATTTATTTTTAGGTTTTAGCATTAACTAAATATGAAAATAACAGGACTGTTTTTAGCGCTTATCTTTCTCTGTTTTTTCTTATGAAAATAACCGCACCTGCGCTCCACTCCCACAGTGATAAAGTGAGATAAAGATAGGAATCAGGACCAGGAGAAAATGTGAAAAATAAACAAAATTAACTAAAGTATTTACAATACATATTAGGACAGATAGGTCCAGGTAGGAGCTCAGCTGCAAAAACACATGAAGTAGAGAAGCAAAAGTCCAACAAAAATGGTGTAAATATATATGTCTCATTACAAGGCTATATTGCTGCAAATATTTGCAATGCCTATGTCCAAAGTCCAGTTCCGGCACTCTCTGGTGGTACACTGCCGGTGGGTGGTCAATATACGATTACAGCAGAGTAAAAATAAAAATAAATGACAGAAATCAAATAATAAGTGCCACGTGGTAGGTGGCTTGCTGTTGGCCACATTGGGTTTGGGAGGGTGGCCTACCTTCAGCCAGAAGCAGGTGGGTTGACTGGGTGACAGCCTGCAGCTGCGCTCACCCGGGTGATTGGGAGCACACTGATTCCGAGGCGTCTGGCCTCCACTGAGCTCCGTTCCGATTGGCCAAGATGGCGGATGGCGCGCTCGGTGCAGTCCCAGTCCAGGACCTCCGGGGGACTCCTCCACTCAGCACTGCCGAGAGTTGGGGGTGGTGTAACTCACAACTAATTGCGCCGTTAATTGCTCCATTAAAGGAGTCTCCAACGAGAATTCCGAATTCTCCACACTCCTCACCGTACCGCTCCGACACTGCCAATCACATGCGTCCTACGTCAAGACGCCACACGATCCTAAAGCAGCTAATGTTAAAGCAGCTAAGCCTTAGCGGCTAAGGCTTAGCTGCTTTAACATTAGCTGCTTTAGGAAGTTCCGGGGGAGGGGCCAAGGGAAGCAGACGCGAGTAAGGGAGCTCCGCGGTGCCCTTCCGCAAAATTTTCTGCATTTCGCGCAACACACCTACACACTGCCGCCGACACACTGTTTGGAAAGCTCTGTCTTAAGCACTTGCCATTTTCTCCAAAGGAAATAATCTACTTTTCTATCGTTTCTCTTACAGGATCGAGTGACGTTCAGAAGAATTATATTGAAAAACAATGCAAAGAAGAGGAAGACATTTGAATTATTTATTGAGTCTGTGCCCCTTCTTAAATCGCTGGAGGTAAAGCTGTTTTATCAGCAGTTACTTTAGAGAGTCTGATGTTGTTGATGCTTTTCAATTAGATAGGATTCTTGTTGGATTCTTGCTAGAGCGCAGTTGGAAACAAGTCAATTAACACCACATTAGTAGAACTACTTACCGTATATACTCGAGTATAGGTCGACCCGAATATAAGCCGATGCACCTAATTTTACCACAAAAAGCTGGAAAAGTTATTGACTCGAGTATAAGCCGATATCAAATCCGGACCAAAAAAAAAAAAAAGCGCCTCGCTCTCCCGTCCCCGCTGCGCGGGCGGGCTGCCGAGGTTCCCCCCTCCCCGCCGGACCAAAAAAAAAATGTGCGCCCCGGTTCCTCCCCTCCCCGCCGGACCAAAAAAAAAAAAAAAGCGCCTTGCTCTCCTGTCCCCGCCGCGCGGGCGGGCTGCCGGGAGCGTCCCGGTTCCCCCCTCCCCGCCGCGGACGGGCTGCCGGGAGCGGGGAGGGGAGGAACCGGGGCGCACATTTTTCACTGACTCGAGTATAAGCCGAGGCGGCTTTTTTCAGCCCAAAAAGTGGGCTGAAAAACTCGGCTTATACTCGAGTATATACGGTAATTTCTTTTACAGCAATTATACAAAAATGTTGCTCAAATCCTTCCTTCTGTTACAAGTGGAATGAAAGGTTGCTGATTTAATCTTAAGTACCATATGTACCCTTCTTCGAAATCACCATGCATTCAGGAAACAACATTGTTTAAAGCAAGGAATGGGAACTAAGGGGCCAGGGTTCTCTTCAAGATTGGTACTGCTGGGTTGTCACTTTACACAGTGACTTAACGTCTCTTTGCCTCAGTTTCTCCATCACGGGCATACCTTTCAGTGGGTGCTCTGTAAGGCTTAATTAAGGTTTGTAAAGCACTTTCAGATCCTGAGATGGAAGGTGCTAGAGAAAAGCAAAATATTATGGTTAGATGTGACTGGCAGCCTTTGCTCAAGAGCTGAAAAAAACATGGTGGTACAGGTCAGGATGGAAATGTACTGACAAAGCTGTGGGAGGAAGCGTCCAAAGCCCGTGCTCCCTCTGTACCTGCATTAAACCAGCTCCATCACTGCGACCTTCCTGAGCACTAGAGTGTCTCTCATAAATTTAGGGAAATAGAAAATAACTCATTAGCATTTCTGGTGGTTTATTGCATGGCGAGCTGTGTTTATATTGTATGTAGAATAACTCATTTCATTACATCTGAGGTACATACGCTCAAGATTAGTTGAGTAAGATTTCAATCCATCCTTGGTGTAGAATTACTCCTTTCTGAATTGGTTTTGCTCCCACTCTGGACCCATCAGATTCTCTTATGAGAGGCTAAGTGGACAAGAAGAAATATGAGCTTTAATGGAAGATTAATCTCTTTAAATGGTTGTCTCTTCCCTGTACATGAAGACTCAGGCATACATATTTCATATAACTGCTGTCTAATTTTTAATTTCTAATTTACCATCATTAAAAGAACAGGCCTTTAAACGGCAGCCAAGTTAAAACATTTGACTTTTTCCCCTTGCAACTTAGTCATAAGTACATAGGGTCAAATTCAGCTCTGGAATAAATAAGTAAATACCACTAAAGTCAATAGAGTCAATCTCCATTTACTCCACTGTTGAATTTGGTTCTCTGTCTAGAACACTAGAAAAAGCAGAAGCTCCCAGAAGCTCACTGTCAATTATATGTCATGCTGATCTCAAAGAGCATAGCAAGCATTATTTTAAATGTAGCACACAAGAATAGGAAAAACTCACATGGTTTCAGGTCCTAATTCTTCAAGGGTGCCATCAACTCTATCATCCTTCCCATACCTTCTACTTCTACCTCACCAGAGTGATTGGATCCATAGTTAGTTTGACTGATTACAGTCAAACTATCTTCACAGGTTATAAACTTTTCTGCACTGGGTAATATCATATCATATATATACTTATAATTATAGGGGAAATATAATGCACTGGTATCTTTCCTGTCACTAATAAGTCAAGCAAGTTCAGTACAATACATCACAACTTTATTTTGTCTTTCATATGAACTAAATCCCAAAGTGCTTTATGTGGGTAAATGATACATTTACAGTGATAAATAGCAGAGACAGAAAAAAATTGAGATATTAACAAGAATATGGGATCTGAAGTTAGTTGGTGTTTGACTGAAGTGACCATGTCTGAGAGAGTTCCTGGACATATAGCATATAAAAGAATATCAGTAGTTGATATATGGAGGGAGTGGAAAGGAGAAATGGGGAGGATGGAGACCAAGTCTCTGAGAGGCTGGAGCGACTCAATGAAAGGTTTTTAAAAGGAGAGCAGTTTTGAACTGGATGTTAAATGAAAGGAGAGCCAGTGGAGTTAGGTGTGAAGGGTAGGGTAACAGTATTCTGTATCAGAGAGGGAGCCGTGTTAGTCTGGAATAGCAGAAGTAACAAAGAGTCCTGTGGCACTTTAAAGTCTTTGTTAGTTAGTCTTTAAGGTGCCACAGGACTCTTTGTTACTTCTAGTATTCTGTATATGCTAGAGTTTAGAGAGCTCAGACTTGAAATGGTGATTAAGGAAGAAGTTGTAGTCAGATGAGCAGGAATGAAAGCCCAGATGAAGCCTCTCGAGCTTGTAATGATGATGAACTAGGCAATACATTCATACTGCATACAAGAATGAATACTGGTGCAATGTTAAGACTGAGAAATTGAACATGCAAGTCAAAACCTTCAAGTACCTAATACAGGTTTAACCCTTCTACATTTCTCCTTGTGACTTCACTGGTTCCCTATATTATGCTACATGTCAGATTCAGACATCTTGTTCTTGCCATGTTCGCTCTTTGTCCTGTGATGCCGGCATTCAGCTTAGATCCGGTCTCCTTTCAGATTCCTCTCCCCACTCCCTAGTGACGCCCATCTTGCCTCTGTTTGAAATGCCATCCCTGAACCAGTTCAAGTCAACCCCTTCACCACCACCAAATCCCCTCTAACAAGTCACCTCTGCCATCTTGCCCCAAACCTTCAGGATGTGTATATGCCTGACTATGTGGATTATTGTCTTTCCTCCTGTGCCTCTCAGCTGCTTTAGTTTTGTTTTGTTTTGTTTAACAACTCTTGCTTGTCTGCCATGTTTGCATTTAGACTTTATGCTCTTCTGGGCAGGGAGAAGTTGGAGAGAGATGAGCATGTTTGTGGGCCCTTAAAAATAACAACAACAGATGCCTGTTTTATATTATAATATATGTGTAACACATTAACAGAAATAGGAAATACCATTGTGTGTATGTATAATGTGGCAAAGATGTTTCACTGGAAACATTTCACTTCCAAAATATTTTTCTTTTTTTGGTGTGTGCTTGTCTACTTTTTCCTAAACTTTTATTCGTAGTTTTTAGGTCTGATTTCCAGGTGGTTTAAGAAAAAGAATGCAACTGAGGCACTAAATTGAGCATGTCTAGTGCTCAAAGCCATTGCAGGAAATAGGTTCCAGGAAAAAATTAGTGTGTTGGCAAAAACATGCTGACAGTAAATGTAATAATTCAAAAAGATATTTTACCTGTATTCTTCACATAGTTATTTTTTCCCCCTTCCTCAGTGAAGATTATGAAACAAACAAGTTGGAAGTTTGTAACTGTGTGTGTGTGTACATACACATACTCATTTCAATGGAAACAGGGAAATTAGTTAGTTTAATTTTTTCAGTATTCAGACATCTGAACCAGTTTTATGCAAACTTAAAAATCTCATTAAGAATAGAAAATTAAAACAAGAATTGAAAGAAGCGTAGAGTGGACATTGGAATTTACCTTGCCTGTATTGTATTCTGTTCTTGAAAGTTGTGATGGAGTGTACCAAAATCTTTCACTGTGGCATGCATATTTTTCAGCACCCAAAGGCTGAAAGGTGCATATTTTTCAGCACCCAAAGGCTGAAAGGTGTTTATTTTATAGCAAATTGAGAGAGTTATGAACCGCAGGGGCAGTTGTATGCTGAATGGAAATTTTCTCTCTATTCCAGGCTTCAGAGCGAATGAAGATAGTTGATGTAATAGGGGAGAAGATATATCGAGATGGGGAGCGCATTATTTCTCAGGTATTTGGACTTTGAATTCCCCTCTCTTTTTTATATTACATAGAATCATAGATACCAGTTTAGTTTTCCAGTTTGACCTTGTTCACGCCATTATTCCTACTAACATCATATTTAAGGGTTTTTTTTAAATCATTTTCAGGGATGGGGTGATGCCTAGTTCCCCTAGGAATTTGTTCTATTATCCATTTTTCTTACTCTTATTTACTTCTTGCTTGTGAATATTTTTTTAAAAAACCTTTTTTCAAAAGTTATACAGGAAGTACAATAAAATTGATTACTCTTATTGGGGTTATTAAGGAAAGATCCCCATTGATACAGGGATCCATGAAGGTCCTCATCTTCTTGAAAAGAGCAAAGAAGTCTCCGACAATCACAACAAGCCTTTTAAAGGCACAGTGTGGCCAGATGAAACGAGAGGACAAATAGGAGCAAGATCTAAAATTTGTCAGAGATAATTTTACTATCAAAAACTAAAACAATTCAACAGCAGTGAAATGTGTAACGCTTGATTTAAATCATCAGGAAATTATCTAATTGAATTGGGTCTAACTAGTAAAAATCTAACCAAGAATCATTGATAATGTCTTCAGCACACATTAATCTTAATTATTTTGAGTGACAGATCATTTTGAAGAAATGAACCTCCTAGCCTGTTCATAACCAAACAAAGCCAATCAGTTCCATCCAAAACCCCACTCTGTTTTGCAAGATAAAAACCCTCCTGCTTGAGGGCCTGAGAAGACCGCTCCGGGTAAACTCTGAGTCAAAGACAAAAAGCCCAGGCTGAGATGTCAAGTCTGGGATCACATGCAGTCATTTTCCATTCATTTGCTCATTCAGCTAAGAGTAACATTATTTTTTAAAGGATTTGAGAGTTGGTAGCATTGCCTAGTTCCTAATTGAAATCCTTGTATTTCCCACTCAGCTTGTTTCTTTTAAGATAAAAACGTTTTCTTCCAAACTAGATGTGGTGCATAAGTCTTTTAATGCCTTTCTGGTTTGCAAAATTGTGTGACATGAAATAGTGGATTGACATTTTGGCTGTCTGAATGACACCCAATCGACCTCAGCTCAACATCTAACCTAGTGTCAGAGTTGTAGATAAAGGCGCAAAGGGAGCACCAACCCTTCTCTTCTGACCCCCTGTATCTCACAGGCCACCAACACCAGCAATTAAGGGTGCAAATACCAGGCGACTGAGAATCTCTCTGGCCTCATGGATTGCTTGGCCTGCTTAGACTCTGTTGTTGTATTTGTATTCTCTTCACATCATGCAGCAGGATCCCATTGTGCTAGGCACCGTAAAACACAAGGTAGTCCTTGCCCCCGGAACTTGCAAGCAAAGACTAGAAACAACAGATGGATCTAGACGGATGGGAGGACAAGTGAACAATGAGACATTGGTCAGCGTGATAGGCAGTGGGTTCTGGGACTTGGCCTGAAGCTACTAGGAGAGGGAGGGGCCCTTCTCAGCCACATACCATCATAACTTTTCCTACAGTCTATTGGAAACATGTCTTGCCTTGGCACTGGGCCATGGTGCACTCTCCTGCCATTTTTAGGGTTTAGTTCCTTTTTCACGCATGTGCTTTGTAATGTAGTTACAAGCTGTGTTCCTGTCTCCTCTGATTTCCCCCTTTCCTTGGTCACAGGTACCTTCTCTCTTCCCATCTAGGTATTACACACGCTAAAATGAAATAGAGTAAGAACATAAACAATGGAAGAACATCGTTTGCAAAGTCAAACACGCTAATTTTAGGAAATGCTAGAATTAAGATAGTCTGTATAACTTGAATTCAGCCCCCTTGTGGGTGTGTGTTATGAGTTAGTCTTTAATTACATGATTACACTAGCTTTTCCCCAGGACCTCTGCCTTATTCAGTGTACGGGGTAGACAGTGCTCATTTAATGAGCAGCTAGTCAATATTTTGTTTTCTTCTTGGTCAGTGTGTGGCCTGTGCCTTATTTACAGCACACTATTCAAAACCTGCTCAGAGAACAAATTATTCATTATATCGTGGAACTTTCTTTGGTACTTATCACTATAGTCTCTGAGTGCTTCCCAAAAACGAAGGAATTGATGTTTACAATGCACCTCGGGGGTTGGGGGGCATTCCCCTCACTTTACAGACAGGAACTGAGGCATAAAAAGAATACGGTCATATGTTCACCAATTTTGGTTGCCCAGTCTGAGACACCTTGGACTTGTTTTCTCACAACACTTGCCATTGTATAGCGCTCATATGTTCAAAGCACATTTCTAAGTGACTTTAGTTGCACCTGTGAGTGCTCCAGGTTTCTGCAAATCAGAGTCCAGGGTCTTAAGCCAGGCACCCAGAAAATCAAGAACACACAATTAGTGACCACCTATGAAACATTGGGTTTAAGTGACTTGACTAGCATCACATAGGGACAGACACAGGGATTTCAGGGCAGCATTCAGCTGCCTTAAATATGAGACCCTCCTTTCTCTTCCTGCAATCCCCTGCTTCGTTCACTACACTCCTGCAACAAATGAGGCAGAGGTTTACAGACAACAGCTTCCTTCACCACACACAACTCCCCAGAACAGATCAGTCCTCTACACTGAATAAGGCAGGGTCCTGTGGAAAACACAGTATGTGATCATGTAATCAAAGACTGTATCATAAAGCGTGCACTCAAATGGGCTGGATTAAGATTGCACTAATTTCCAAGTGCTTGACTTTGCAACCTTAATGATCTTTTACTATATCTTGTGTGCCATTTCCTAGTTTCTTTTAGTAAGCAAACTGGAAAAAAAGTTCCATTATATGGTGTCACACTGACACCCACATGGTTCATCAGCAGGGTTGGAACCTCTAGATCCATTGCACAGACCTCTTGCCATGTGAGCTGACAGAGTAACTGATAGTGGTGGTAGGTTGTCATCCTCTGTGTGGACTAGCACTACAGGGGGATGGGATGCTTTGCCACTGGGTTTCACAGATATTTGCAAGCAGCAGAGGAATGGTGAGACTCAGGAATCTTGGGCTCCATTCCAAGCTCTAGTGGTCATATGGTCTTCTACCCTTTGCCCCCAAACCTTGACCCCTTCTTCTCTGTCCTCGCTGACTTCTCCCAGTCCTAGTTGTGTTTCTTCCCCATCCAGGCTCTTCATCCTAGGCCCATTCTCCTCACCTAGCCAATTCCAGTCTCCACGCCTCAGACTTCTCATCCCAGTTTCCTTACCCGACAGGTCATAGTCTTTGCTCTTCTGACTGCATCACACTCAGTCTTCCCTTCTCACCCGCAGCCTCTAGTTGGGTGTCGGCCTGTTTTTCTTTTCCTACCTGACTCCAAGTCCCAGTTCCACCCCATGCTTCTCATCTAACCTCAGTGTGTTCACACCTGGTTCCATCAGCTCTGTCTCCCTGCCCACACCCCACTAATTCCCAGTCCTGACCACCTTGCCCTTCCCATCCCCAGTCTTGCATCTGGCTCCTACTCCCAGCCTCTTTGCCCAGTTCTTATCCTCTCTGTATTTGACTTGGGTAGCTTCCTCCTCCATGCTGTCTGGGTGTCAGCAAGGGGAGTGGTTACTGAGAATACAGTACTCCACTTCTGGTACCCAGGCCAGCCTGTGGCAGCCCAGATCTGCAGTTCAGGGAAAGTCCTGCTCAGCCCAAGACTGGAGCATGACGAGTGCAGAGGGATTAAACTGTATCAGGTCTCTACTGAGAAGGTCTGAACTGTGATTTTTCAGAGATTGCAGGTTGGCCAAATTTGTGCAGATTTTCATGGGGAAGGCAGAAGACACATCCCTGACACACAGGGCAGTCCCCTAACAAATTTCACCTTCCCACTCCAAAGTACGGGCGTGCTAGAGCTTCTCAAAGAAAAGGTTGCCTGAATTTTTTAACATGTCTACAAAACATATTTTTGTCTAGGCCAGGAATGGCCAAACTTTTTGGCCTGATGTGGCCCTCAGGTGTGGTCCTTGTATGAAGGGTCAGGTAGGGAAGGCTGTGCCCCACTCCCTATCTGCCCCCTCCCACTTCCCACCCCTGACTGCCCCCTCAGAATGCCATCCAAACCCCCCCACCCCTGACTGCCCCCCTCAGAATGCCATCCAACCCCCCCCCCACCCCTTGTCCCCTGATTGCCCCCTCCTGAGACCCCCCCACCCTAACCACCACCCCTGGAACCTCACTCCCTATCTAAGCCCCTCTGCACCTTGTCCCCTGACTGCCCCTTCCAGAGGCCCCACACACTAACTGCCCCCCCAGGACCCCACCCCCTTCTAAACTCCCCCTGCTCCCTGTCCTCTGACTGCCCTGACCCCTATGCACTTCCCTTCCCTCCCCCCCCCCCGAATCCCTTGCCCTATCCAACCTCCCCCCCCCCCCCTTTTCCCCGTCTCCTGACCGCCCTCCGCCCAGAACCTCCACCCCATCCAACAGCCTCCTGTCCCCTGTCTGCCCCCAGGACTCCCTGCCTCTTAACCAACCCTCCAGCCACGCCCCCTTACCATACTTGTGGCCTGGCTGCTACACTGCTCTCCTGGAGGAGTGGGCAGCCTTGTGTGGCGCACTGAGGCTCCGGGAGAGCGGGGAAGGCGGGAGAGGGCCTGAGAGCGCACCCTCCCCCCCCCCCCCCCACTGGTAGCTCAGGCCCGCTGAGCTTCAGGAGAGCCGGGGAGGGCTGGGAACAGGCGCACTGAAGGCGGGGGCGCCTAGGGAAGGCGGGGGCGAGGCAGAGAGCAGCCTCCACTGCTGGAGCTCTGGCAGGCCAGATCCAGCCCGTGGGCCATAGGTTGCCCACCCCTTCCCTAGGCTTTCTTGGATACAGCTGAACCATTTTGGCTGAAATTTTCCCAAAAAACCTTCCTGCAGCAGAGGCCTGGCATGGAAAATTTCAGCCCAAATGGTTACTTTTGCAGCTATAAGCAACTGAAAATGCAATCTTATATGGGAAGTGCTGGTCAGTGTTCTTGTTAGGCGAAGCTCCCGCCCTGTCTACAAAACACTTATCTCTCTGTACATGTGTATATATGGGATCACAGTAAAGCTAGACCTGTTAGCCCTAAGGTGAACACACAGTATTTCCAAGGGTGGTAGTTCTGGTGCATTTGTGGTGTACACACCCATTTTGCACTTCAAGGTCCTATTTAGCTGATTACCTGAAGCCACCATATAATATCTTTCTTGGACTGGTTTGCTCTTCAGGTAGCTGTCCACCAATTTGGATCTTTTTTCCCTTTGAATGAGTGACTTTGTTTCTTCAATATAGAGCCCAAAATGTAAAATGAAATGCCTTATTGACATCCCAGTATAATCCATCTGCTCATTGTCAGATATACCATTAATCCTATAGAAGACCATTTGATTTGTTGGCATAGCTTAGCTTAATCAAAACAATATTTTTTTATTAGTTTTTAGAGTTGGTTTCCCACAAAAGTTGATGTATTGGACTCCTATTATACTTGGCAAAAGAGATGAGACTGTCGGATTAACTAGCTGGCAATTTTCTGGTTCTTTCCTCCTATTGGTCTTAAAGGAATAGTTGATACCATGTTTGGTATTTTCCAGACAGCTAGTGTCTCTCCAATGACTCACTGAAACTTGTTTTCAGAGGTTCCAGGCCTTCCTTGGCTAGTTTTGTTAAAAACTATATGATGTGTTTCATCAGGATCTGCAGCAGTTTTGCCAGATTTTTCCCCGTCCTTGTTTGCCCTTTTGCTGTTGGCCTCTACATTTGCTGTCTCAAATAACTGGACTGCTTCCTGCACAAGGTTTTTTACTACTAGTTGAGCAGAAGCAGCTTGTTGCAATGTTGGCTCTTTTGATATTTTCTCATACTTGCTCTCCTTTCTGATGATAGAAGTTCTGTGTATTCTCTTTTACTGAACGTACTTCTAAAACCCTTTCTTATTTGACTCCTCTACTTGCTTTATTTTTGTTTTCTTAATATTACGTGTGCATTCCTTGATGACTGTTTACCTGTTCAACTCCTATCCATTTTTTCTCTTCTATTTCACCAGCATTTTAAAAACCTTCCCGTGTCTATTGTGGTATTTTTAGCCTTTTGGGTGTCAGCAGGTTGACTCTCCTCAGACTCTCTGCCCCCCTTTTCAGCTACTGCTTTAGCCCAACTTAGGCCACTTCCTGAATTACTCACTGCAGCACGTTTTCAACTTGTGCACAATTTAACACTATGCCTGTATACTGTGAACATTTGAATATAATTTCTGCATCTTAAAATAGGATGGGAAATTTATTCTTCCCTTTCTCTTTCTAGGGTGATAAAGCAGACAGCTTTTACATTGTAGAGTCTGGTGAAGTAAAAATCTTGATTAAAAGCAAGGTGAGTTCAAATACAGTTATGGGATGAGAAGTCAAGTGCTATGGTGGTTTAGAAACTAAGTGACAAAAAGTAGAGATAAATGGTCAATTTTCACTATAGGCAAAGGTTAATAGAGAGGAGGTGTAGCATGGCTCCATATTAGTCAGTGGTGAATATATTTATCAATGCACTGGGAAAAGTTGTGAACAGTGAGTTGGCAAAACCAGCAGATGAGACAGTTATGTAGGTGAATGAAGACCACCGAAGAGTGAAAAGTTTCAGAGGGACCTAACACAGTGAATGGGCAGCATAATGGCAGGTGACATTCAGTGTTGACAAATGCAAGTCAACACTGAAAGGAAAACATTGGAACCATTTCATGCTATTGCTGTGTTCTACATTTTAAAAAGCTCACTGAAGACAGCCCTGCTCAATATACATCTTGGGGGAGCGGGCGCTAAAAAGCAAAATACTCTCTCATCATAGGAGATCAAGGGGACATTCACTGAAATTGAAGACACACTAGTTTAAAACCGATTCATGGAGGTTTCTTACACCTTCCTCTGAAGCATGTGGTACTGGATGGGGTTAGACAGGACCGTAGGCTAGATGGATTCTCAGCCTGATGTATGTTCTTAATAAACGTGCTGGTCTGTACAACAGACCAGCTCTCGGGTTATTTTAAGTTCTGATCGTTCTTGTTTCCAGTCGGGTAAAGCAGGCTGTACGTCTCCCCAAAGCAGCTTCAAGCTATTTCAAAAAACGATTCTGAAGAGGACGCATGTCTGTTTGAGAAACATGCTTTGATTACATCCGCATATGTGCAAATTGCCATGATGTTCCCTTCCAAACATGGATACAGTTTTCCCCAGGGCGGGACTGTAGTAGGCGCCAATCAACAGATACTTAAAGTACAGCATCTTTTAACCCTTTGCCCTTCCGTGACTTCTTTTAACTGGAAGTCCTGTTTTCTCCAGTTTGAGGTGATCTTTACAGAGCAGAGCCTTGTGTATGTTATACTTAACATTTTTGTTAGGGAATATTCTGGAGGCCCATATGCACAGGATACTGAGCCATTATTGAGGCATTTTTCTGCCAGCTGTGGTCTTCTGTTCTGCATAGCACCGTGAAGTCATTAAAATAGTCACTTTGCATATTGTTCTGTTTCTGGCACAGACTATGACAAGTAAGGACGCTAACCAGGAAGTGGAGATCGCCCGGTGTCACAAAGGACAGTATTTTGGAGAGCTTGCACTTGTTACCAACAAACCCAGAGCAGCCTCTGCCTATGCTGTTGGGGATGTCAAGTGTTTAGGTAAGGGTACTTTGTGCTGCTAGGTAGCTCTTTGCAGTAGGTGCCTTCAAGCAATGCCCAATTGCTTCATGTTGTCTATGCTGTTCCATTAAGTTGTACAGCCATGTACATCCGAACTGGCATCCAATTTGAACTGCTTGTTCTTCAGTCAAGGCCAGGAGTTTTGCCCTGCAAGGGACCTTCAGCACTTCAGTCTGGGAACCCTCATTTCCTTTCTCTGTGGCATCTCTGTTTTGCGTGGAGATGGCATAAGTGCTCAATGGAGATTAAGTATGTTACTTCCTTTTCTGTGCCTGACTCCGCCATTCCAGAAAAGGGAAATCATAAATAGAGTCGAGTGTGTATCTGCAGCATGGTAGCATAAAGAGCACAACCTCCACTCAGTTTATTTCCTTCCCTTTAAAGATGGTGTTGCACAGGACTTTGAGATTTTTCAGTCGTTCTTGTATTGCAGCTGTGCATTTTTGCATTTGGCCTTCAGATTTATCCCAAGATCATTTATTTTTATGACAGCTGTGTAAAACTAGAAGTTTAATTTAAGTGGGAGTGGCTTCTACTGAAACATTAAAACCATATTGACTGATGCAAGGTGCATGAGTTTTAGAAAGTAATTGGGATTGGGTTATTGCTTTATTTTGGAGGGCAACTCTTTATTTGTTTTCACTCTTCTATTTGTTTCTGTGTAGTCATGGATGTGCAAGCATTCGAGAGGCTGCTTGGCCCCTGCATGGACATTATGAAGAGAAATATAACTCATTATGAGGAGCAGCTGGTGGCAATGTTTGGTTCAAACATGGACCTGTTGGATCCAGGGAATTAGGCACAGGGTACCTTAGTGCCTTCTCAGTTCAAGACACAGAAAAGCCTCCTATCAGCAACACAACACAAGGAAAAATGGACACTACAGAACAGTTACTGCTGCTGTCTTCTTGGGCATTTTAGAAACCATAAATAAGTCTCAGCACAATGGATGGGGAGAGGCTCACTCCATGCCTCCACTTTGCTGCTGAAATTTCATTATTAGGCTTAGTTTAAGGATGATTCTAACCCTTCTCTCACTTTTTTGGCTCAGAATGGCATGTCTCTCTAACAATACAAGTGCCTGATGCGAAACCCAAAGTGTAAAAGATACAGAACCTTCCTTTTCTTTCTCCTTTCATTATTGTGGTAAATCTTCAGATCTGTAATGGCAGGCTGCTCACCTTCCCCCAGGGAGCAGCCTTCTCTTCACAGTCTCTTAATATCTTCCTTTGACACTTCCTTTACCGAATGTCAGAAATGTAATCGTAGCATTTGGGTTTGACGTCGACTATATCAAGGGGACTTGAAATGATCAGAGCCATTAAGTACATTGGCATTGAGGTGTTCCTGCCATCTGCTGCAAGCTGCAGGAACTGCAGTTCTGTAATAAAACTAGAAACAAAGCTGGGGGCACAAGAAAGAACTGCTCAATACTGACCTGCAGAAAATGAAGAATGATTGACTTGTGACCATTTTCTGACCAGTACGGAGAAGTGTTTTAGTTCTTTATGCTACCAAACATGCAGAGAGTTCGATAGTGTGCACCAGCTCCAGAGGCCTGAAGGTGCCCTAGCTGTATCATCCCCATAAACTTGCTCTCCATTTCTTAAACTGGGCAGATTTTACTGCTGAGATGTTGCAGCACATGACCTTCCCTCCTGCTTAGATATCCTTTATACCACTAGATTTCACAGGGCATTGCTGTTGTCTGGATCAGTTTTAAAATTCTTTTTAAGGAGGTTAAATTTTGTAATTTAAAGGAACAATATTTATGTACTTAAGCAGCTCCCCTCAATTCTAATTATTTTGTAATATTCTTTAACTTGATTGGACACTTCCAAATGCCAAGTCTATTTGTTAAATCTTTCAGAAATTAGCAACATTTGACTTCCTGAAGCAAACGCCTTTGCTAACTAGGCAGTTGGTGTGTTTGGAGTGGTCTTTTGATTTAGGTAATTCAGTTAAAGATATTTATCTGTCAATCTGCAGCGTTTATTAGGGAGACAATTTCTATAGATCTATTGAACTTAAGGCACATTCTGCTGAGATTTTATCCGAGTATTATCTAAATGAGACTCAGACCTTCAGGGGAACCCTTTTTATGGCATGAAATAAAATATTTATATAAAGAAAAGGCAATGAATTTGTAGGTAATAAGTCTAGTGGTCCCCTTTCCATTTTCAGTCTTCTAAATTTATGTGAAACTTACCCACATTTCTGGGATGGTGACATTTTAATTGCAAACTCTGATGGGTAAAACCAGGGGTCTCAAACATGCGGCCCGGGGGCCACATGCGGCCCGCAAAGCCCTTCCCTGCGGCCCGCCAAGCTTCCTGGCGCCCCCCCCCCCAGTCCCCCCATAGCAGTTTGCAGGATGGAGGGGCCAGAAGTGGAGGCTTCTCTGCTGCCTGGCTGGGCCGCACGTGTTTCTAGCTCTGGACTTCCTAGATTGCTCTTGCTTTGTTTGCCAAACAGCTGTTGGTGGTGCCTAGTGCTTTCCAGGAGGGAATGGGGAGCTGCGTGCTCAGAGGAGGAGGTGGGGCAGGGGTGGGTCCTCTTGGAAGGGGTGGAGTGGGGGTGGAGCCGGGGCAGCGAGGGCAGGGTGTGTGTCAGTGGTGCGGCCCTCGGGCCAGTGCACTAGTCCTCATGGAAGGGGTGGAGTGGGGGCACAGCTGGGGCAGCGAGGGTATGTGTGTGTGTCAGTGGTGCGGCCCTCGGGCCAGTGCACTAGTCCTCATGCGGCCCTCGTGGTCATTTGAGTTTGAGACCCCTGGGTAAAACTGAACCTACTATTTAATTTTTATGATCACCTGAGCAAGGGGAGAGAATACTACTACAACTCTGAATTCCTGCTTGTTAGCACACTAGGGAACTTCTTTAACAAGGTGGAAGGTACAGAGCTACATCATGGAGTTGGCTTCTAAACTGTAATATTTTTCTCACTCCTAAAGTGGGATCTGTATCCGATTGAGTCGGTACTGATGTTGTCTAGTTACAGAAGATTGCACTACACTTTTAGATGATGGACTGATTTGTGATGAATACCACTGAACGACATGTGCCACACAGTTACAACCCTGATACTGTTCTCTAGTTGCTCTTGTAACTGCCTTCATTCTTAGCACAGTGCATTTTCCCTGTTTTACAGGTTCAGTTCTGCAAGGCTAAAAAAGCAAGAACTGGAATTTCATTCGTGCTTCTGAGGTGTAACAAAATACTCAGAGTCCTTTTAATTGTAGAATTTTTTAAAAGAAGAGTTCGCAGGTCCTCATGCTGCTAACTGAGAGATTAGGATTCAAAAGTAGACTCAGGCTCTCAAACCAGGCCAGCTTGGACTGTCCAGGCAATCCAGACACAAGCTGGTCTCCAAACCCATCTGAGTTTCCATACAGCTTAAGCTGTCACATGAACTGAAGAGGATCTCTGAATAAATATCTTCAACCAGATTTGGTCCTTTCCATACAAGCACTTCCTCAGATGCCCCTCCCTTGTATCCACTGGAGTACAGCACGTTGGGCTACGCTTACAACTTTCAGTTCTCTGCATTACAGGACTTGGTGCCTCAGAATATGCAAACCTTGTAAACTGTACTGAAGGCTGGCCCAAAGGAAGCCAGGTTGTTAGGGCATTAAGGAAATTCTGCACGGAAGGATTTTAATGGATTTGAGGCAGAGAAGGAACATGAGGCCATGGACTCAGAAAGCTAGAGATTTACAGACTTTTACCCATCTCTGTACTCCTTGCACGCAGCAGAGTGGCATCATACACAGCCGTGTCACACTCCGTGTCAGATGGGACACTGTGATATGATGCAAGTGAGCAATTGAACTTTGAGCAGAGAGACTGAGCCTCTGAAAGGGCATGGGATGAGGGCTCATCAGTTTAAAATCCATCATTTGAGATTTGCTTGGCTGATCTGGTTTGTTTTAACCAATTTGCTTTGTAGTCTTTTGGGGAGTGGGGAAGGAAGATAGGGAGAGATGACCTATAGAATGTTACTCAATAGCGCCTTTGGCTAGCCAGCCAAAGTATCAATAAAGGACAACATCCGAGTGCCTGAAAGTAGAGAGAGTGAGAACTGACTTTGAGACGCATCACCACATCCCTGTCTTACTCCACAAGCACTCCTCATTCTTCTAATGGATGTGTGAGTTTCTCTGTTGGTATTGCTCTGTGTTCAGTAACTCTGCCATGGATTCTCAGCAATCGGTAGTGGAGAGGGCTTGAGTTTAATAAGAGAACTCAGCAGCAAAGTGGGCAAGTAGATGACCTTGAGATTTGGAGAAATATGTGTTTTATTTCTGATTCTCTGCTTGTGATTGCTGTGAAGTCAGTGAGAGGAGCGTTCAGTGGTCAAGTGTCCTGGCATATGGTATTTCTGGTTAACGTCACAGCACAGGTTTCACAATGTACAAAAAAAAAAGCTGTTTCTTTCTAAACAAAAACAAAGTGCAGCTTTGCACAGATGAAAAAAGAAAAACCCCTTTGTCACCTTCCATACTCTTTCCTTTCAGTTAACTGATGTTGGGACTCTGGTTCTTGACATGTATTTGTAAACCAGTCTTGCCAAAATACAAATGTTTTGGGGTTTTTTCACTCCATTTACTTTTTGTTATTACAATTACTTCTGTTTTCAGTCACTTCAACCATATGCAGGAACTCCTCACTTAATGTTGTAAATGTTCCTGAAACATGTGACTTTAAGCGAAACAATGTTAAGTGAATCCAATTTCCCCATAAGAATTAATGTAAATGTGGGGGTTGGGTTCCGGGGGGGGGGGGGGGGGAGGAATTCACCAGACAAGACAGAGACACACACTATAAGTTTTAAACAAATAATTTAATACTGATACACGATGATGATTGTGAAACTTGGTTGAGGTGGAGAAGTCAGAGGGTGGGATATTTCCCAGCAAATGCCTTACTGCTAAATGATGAACTAGCAATTAGCTGAGCCCTCAAGGGTTAAATCTCACACTCTACAAGGCAGAAGGAAAGGAAGGAGGGCAGACAGACACAGACCCTGTGTGTGTTTGAGAGATAGTGATGCGCATTTCCCCTTTAAGTATGAAGAGTGGGGTCAGAAGTATGCTGCCTTGTTAATTAGATCAGCAAGTGGAGACCAGACCGCAGCTGCTGCCTAAGGCAGCAGCTCCCTCCATCCATGTCACCCCTCTGCTCTATGGAAGATGGGATAAGTGGGGTGCAGGAGCAAGGGGAGGGGGACACCCCGACAGCAAGCAGGAGTCTTGGGGAGCAGCTCCCAGGCAGAGGGCAGGAGCAGCACATGGCTATGGGGGGAGGGACAGCTGAATTGCCAGCGACTGAGAGAGCCTGCCAGGCGGCTGCTGCACAGGGAACTTAGGGGAGTGGGGAGCTGATCGGGGGCTGCCGGTCCATCCTGGTTCCAAGCCCCCTCTAGCTACCTGCAACAGGCTGCTCTTTCTGCAAGCAATGGACAAAGGCAGCTGCCGAATAATGTTAGAAGGGAGCATTGCACAACTTTCAATGAGCATGTTCCCTAATTGAGCAGCAATGAAACAATGTTGACCGGGATGACTTTAAGTGAGGAGTTCCTGTGCTTTATTTAAAGAGGCCTTCCTTGTGATTCTCTCTTTACGGGTTATAGTGTTATATCCGTATTTAAAGATGCAAAAGAGCCACTAGCCTCAAGAGAATTACTGAAATCCACTTAGCCTGGCTGGAGCTAAAGATGTTCTACCGATATTTTCCTCCACTCAGAAAAAAATTGAATTCTGAATAAAGATGCTACCTCAAGGCTCCAAGTGCTTTAAAGGTCTTTCACCTGGGAGAATTCCATAATCAGTTTTTCAAATTGGTCTGTTGCATTGAGTTCAATGTTTTTATTGACTCATTGGGAGGCCCATATTTTAACTCATTTTACAACTAGTATTTGATTCTCAAAGGAGGAGTGATTGCAGAGAGATCGATTCTTGCACTATAGTGTTGACAGTGGGGAGGTGGGGAATACCTGCCATATAAGCTTATGGTTTAAAAAAAAAAAACATTCTGGGGTTCAGCTTCACTTTTGGTTAATAAAATGCTGACATGTCGTGTCCAGCCTTCCTGGTACAGTCCTGTGTGTGTGTTCACTTATTCCAGCTGACCCCCACAGCATTCATGTAATGAAGTGGCTGTGTATGTCTAAAAAAGAAGAAAGCTAAATGACTTGGAGGACTGCTGGAGGCACTATAGTTAGTACTTCTGTGGCCTGCTGAAAATGGGATTTGCTCCCTGACACGATAGAACCAGTTACAAAATTCCCCAACCACAGAATTTTACTATTTGGTGAGAGGACCCTATTGATGCGTTAAGATTACACCTGTATGTGGCTATTATTGCTATGGATACAACCGGTGCCTATGCTATTGTCAGTTGCACTTAAAAAAAAAAAAGGGTCCTTAAGATGTCTGAATTAATCATTACGTTGCTCAGTTTTAGGGCTGGTAGCAACTTCGGACTGCGAAGAGGTGGGGAACCTTTTTTGTGCCAAGGGCCATTTGGACATTTATAATGTCCTTCACGGGCCACCCCCCCCCCCCCCCCGAGGAAGCCCAGGCTGGCAACGGGAGCTGAGACCCCAGCTGGCAAGGGACCAGTGGGGGAACCCCAAAGCAGTGGTAGGCGGAGTGCTTAGCCCTGCACTGCTTTGGGGTTTTCCCCACTGACCCCTTGCCAACTGGGGCAGTCCTGCCACCTGCCCCAGTCAGCTCCCGCTGTCAGCCTGGGTGTAGGGATAATCTTGCTTTACCCCCGCCCAGCCTCCCCCCAATCTAACTGCGTTCCCTCCCCCCCCCCCCCACCTGGCCCAACCCAGCCTATGCCACCAAACCTTACCTCCTCCCCACCCCTCCCCGTCCAGCCTGGCCTCCCCCCCCCCCCCCATGCAGCCTAGTCTCCTGCCCCCCCGTCCAGCCTGGCTCCCCCTTCACCGGCGGCTCCCTCTGGCGCTTCCCAGCCCCTTCGCTCAGAGCAGAGCTGCGCGCGTACCTGGCCGGCGGCTACGGTGCGTCTTCTGCCCGCGCCCGCTCACTTGCGGCGCGCAGGCCACGGCCTTCCCTCCGCCCGCAGCCCACTGGCTCCTCGCGCCCGGCCTGCTGCCAGGGGGAAGGCGCTGCCGCCGCTGCCTTCCCCTCAGCCGCACCCGCTGCCGCGCCTGGCCTGCTGCGAGGGGGAAGGCGCCGCCACCCGCTTTCCCCCTCAGCCGCGCCCGCTGCCTCACCGCTCCCGCCACGTCGCTCTGTCTGCAGGCCCGGCGACAAGGGGGACTACGGCCTGTCGCCGGTCTGCTCCCACCGCCACGTTGGTCCGGCCATCTCTACGGCAGAGATTTGGAGACCCGCCTGCAGGCCGGACCAAATGACTTGGCGGGCCGTATACAGCCCGGAGGCCGGAGGTTCCCCACCCCTGCACTACATGGTAAAATGGTGTGATTGGCTTTCTGATTTATTATTTGAATACTGCTGGTGCGTGAGCACTGAGCAAAACATAGATTATCCTAAAACAAATTCTGAAGGAGAACAAAACTAGTTTGAAGGTGAGAAGTTTTTTTAAGTTAGCTGCCCTGCATTTGTGGCTGAGGCAGTGTGTGCTGAGCTGGGGCTGTTTACTACAAGTAAATATCCAGTACAGAAGGTGTGCTATGTGACCTGCAGTTTCCTATCGGAATGCCCAGCAGGATGGCATATTTGCTTTTGCTGAGCTGGTTTTATTTTAACCTCTTAAAATATATAGATTTGGGAGAAGAATTCTGGTGTATCTGTGGGACACTGATCAATTTTCAAAATGGAAAGTACCTTTAGCAAATTTGCTAGGGGCCTTGGATGAAATAAATGTCCTGCCTCTGGGCTTTGCTTCCCATGTCACCATTAGGAAGCTGGGAATTGTTCAGCCCAGTGTCACTACAATGTACGGAAGTGCATCCACTAGGGACTCTGTCTCCCCAATCAAGGAGTGAGCTAAAGATTGGATTTGAAGTTTGCCAAGAGCACTAGGCATTTGGAAGAACCCCACTCCTTCTGGGCACTCAAATCCCTCTCCACTGGAACCAAGCCGGGAGAGAAACCTTCTAGCCCAAGAAAACAAGAGGTTCCCTTGGCACCAAGCAGATCAGCAGAGTTTACTGAGGTCTGTGCAGGTAATGCTTAGACACTTGTCCTCTGGGATCAGCAAGATGTTAGATTTGAGTTATTACCCCCACTGCGGTGAACGGGGACAGGTCTCTGCCAATGTTTCAGGCTGGCTGCAGACTCAAGGAAGACAGCACTGCAGCAGTTATTTTTGGTTTGTGTTTTTGAAGGCTTTCTTTGGCAGGAAGAGGCCTACACAAATAACTATTCTTCAATTAAAGAAGAGAGATGACAGCAAGGGAAAGGTCCTGCAGGAAATTCCCCAACAGCAGAATCCTGACACACAGGTTCTGGTCACGTGGGAAAGGAGCTACAAGACAGAAGGTCACATCTCCTGGGCCAAGCAGCTGGATTCACATGGGTATGTGTGCAGCCTCTGTGGACACAGCCATCCAAAAGGCTGAATTTGTGTGCCAAGGAAACATGCAGACAAGAGTGTGGATCTCTGCAAACAACCATGAAAATCCCTACTTACTGGTCAGTAACCTTTCTGCTCAAGGCCATCAAACCAATGGTTAGGAAAAGGGTACGGGATGGTGATTCTGATTTTAAACATGAGAATCCCTTGGGAATTGTTGGATTGAGTTTTTTAAAAGCATACATGTCTTTTTAGTGTTTTTAATGTAATGTAGTAACTGGGAATGAGGATGCTCTAGCCCTGTGTGACCGGCTCTCCCCAGGTAATCACCACGTACTCCACGCACCCATGCTTTGGCAACCACTGCTTTAGACTAAAAGCAGAGATACAAACAGCAGAGGGATTCAGTGGTGAAAACCCCACCCACATGAACACTGCCAGTGTGCTGTTAGGTTCTTCCATACACAAAGAGCAACCGTGACCTTGGCTCAAGGACTTCTGTTATCTTATCTATCTATCTATCTATATATAAAAGTCAAATGGTGTATGCGTGTATGTACGTGCACTTACTCCTTCCACACCGTTTGAGCTAGAGACTTGAAATTTGGTACAGTTAGAGATCTTAGGGTCCTAATCAGGGTAAGAGTCTAAAATGTTTCAAATCTCACCTCTGAAGCCCCCCAGGGGTGAAATTATTTAAAGGCCAATCACATCAGCTGGGCAGCTGCTGTTCTGTGACATAGTTATGATGTCATAATACCCCCCTCCAATGGACCCCGCACTCGCTCAGCTCTCTACCCCCTCCCCACCTCCGACGGACCTGAGCAACGCCGGGTATTTTCACTAGTATTAATATAAACAAGAAAAGTTAGAGAATCAAGGCTCCATGGGGTGGGGGGTGCCCACTGAACCAGCAGGAGCCACTGAGAACAAAATGGTTGCTGTCTCAGCACAGTTCTCAACAAATGTAAAGCGGCAGTACACCGTTTCTTTATTATGGGCATCCATTTCATTTCATTCACCACATATACACAGTTTAGTGTTATCTTACAAGTCTTGCTTTCATACACCAGTCTCTCCATATGACAATGACATAAGCAGTACTTTTCTCATGTTCCAGACATTTAAGATTCTCAACAATTTTTATAACCATCTAGGCAATGTGATAAACCTGAAGGAATAAAAATTCCTAAAGTCTCAATACCGAAAGGTTTTCCTCTTGCCACATTTCTTAACTTTTCTAGATTGAGACTTTAGGTATTTTTATTCCTTCAGGTCTATCACATTGCCTAGATGGTTATAAAAATTGAGACTCTTAAATCTGCCTAGGTCTGCTATACACTTACAACTGTTGATCACATTTTGTTACAGAAGATGAGATAACATGAGCTGCATAAACTCTGGCACTATGGCACATTTTGTAGAACTCCCACAAGCTTTTTAGAGTAGCAGTATTTTGTAAATTAATCTGTGGTCCTGAGAAGTGGCTGTGCGAAGGTGCCATGTTTGCTCAGCTGATTTGCTCCAAGTACATATTCAGACTCAGCTGCTGACTTTAAGAATTAAACTAACATTTCACTGATATTTTTTTTAAAAACTCTGGTCAGCCTTGCAAAGCCAAACGTGCTCAGAGGGAGCAATATGTATTCCTCTTATGTATCATCAGCAGAAGAGTTTACTAATATTTAGTCAGCCCTACCTGTGTAGCTCCACTGAAAGCACTGAGTTAGCACAGGTGATTCAGATGGCATCATGTAAAGACATGATGTGGGTTTCTACAGGGCCTAATTTTGGACCTTTATTATGGGTGATGTATGAGAAGCAAAGAGAGCAGCTGGATTCTCAGATACCAGATTGAATCTGCAAGACTACATTTGTCTATAAATTGAGCACATCTGTTCAGAAACCTGGAGACAAATAGAGCACTGCATGTCATTTACATGGTTACTTTCCAGTGCAGAATCAGATTTTACTTCTTGAAACTCTCCTGAAGTTCATGCTAGTTTAAGGTCCTGTGTATTATGCACCAGATCCACAAACTCCAAGATGTGCTTTTGTCTGGAATGTAGATGTGACAGGAATGGAGTTTGTTAAAACAGTCACTCCAGAACCGGCCAGCACTTGCATGACCGAAACCGGGTTAAGTACTATAGGAAGCCTCTGCCTCAGGGTACAAAGTTATTTGTGACTCCGTGACTGTGACCTTCTGGGGTAAAAAAAATCTCTATTTATCTTTTATGCATTTGGATATCAGAGTAGGATACTGTGACAAGCATTTGTTCACCATATCAGATTCTTCAGCTAGCGACTCATTTATTTCCTTTACGTACACAAAGTTCATAATAGTTAAGTATGAGAACATTTAGTCCTTATCCACAGTGTTCATTCTGAACAATGCTAGCTCCAATCCTGATCAGACTGTCTGATTCTAGCAGTACTATAACACTGTATGCTGACCCTAGACAAGATTTTCTCCCCTTAAAAATGGTCTTTTTTTCCCCTCTACAGGCAGGGTTCTTTTAGGCCTGGTTTTCAGAAGTGCTGAACATAAATTTAAGTTGTAGATGCTTACTATTTCTTAAAACCAGACCCTATTTTTCCCCTTCTGATACCTACCCCCTTAAGCAGGCTATAACACAGTTTTATAACACTTTGAACACTCAAATCAGGGTAATAATGCCAGAACCCCGTCATTTTAACACCCCTTGTGTTTAAATGGGATTGTAGCCAGCAGAGTTCTGCTCCTAGTAAGGGTCTCATGTATAGTTCTTAGCATGCAGAACACATTAATAATTGATAATCTTGGCATTTTCAGCAGGAGATCTGACCTGAGGGAGTTCAGAGTGCTCAGCCCCTCCAAGCTTCAGGCAGAGCGCCAGGGCAGCAAGGTAAAGCTAGGTCACTGTGAATTCTTTGCTGCCAGTCTGGCATCCTTCAAGCCTCAGATTTACTTAAACTCAAAACCTCATCTAGCGTCACCTTTTTTCTTTTTGAGTCGCTCTATTTCTAACTGCTTCGATGGCACCTCGTGATAGTGACGATTCTGGGAAACAAAATGCAAAGCAACCTAAACACTCCTTAAAATTATGAATAATTGTTCTTGTTCATATTCCATTCCCACAGTGAGAGAGTATCCGTTCCTATATTAACCAAAATACCTCATCTTCAGTGCCCCAGATGACCTGCATTGGGACTTTGTTCATATTCTCATGATGTTCCTGAACTCTTCTTTGGTACATTCTAAAAAAAAAAACATTTTCAGGAAGGAAGAAAAATTAGTGTGAAAAACACAAACTTTGTTCCATTACTGCTATTGTCCTATATCCAGCTGTTCTGTGTATGGAATATTTCCATTTGTGTACAAGTTACATGTACTATTATAGTCTGACTTCTTATAGGACCTGTTGGTATGGTTCTGCCAGAGAAGCTCTGTTCTATAATTGCTCTTACATATTAGGTAGCATTTGTTATATGAGATTCACACATCAATAAACCCTATCAGGATCTACAAATACACCTGGGAAGTAAGGGCTCCTGCCTGCAATGGGATTATCATCAACTATAGTTCTTAAAAAAAACAGCTCTGTTCTTCTGATCCCTGCGAGCTGCATGATGTAGCTGGTTTACATGACACAATAACGCCCCTCATGGCCGTGGGTGACTGCAGGTATCCTGCTTCTGTCCCCCCCCCCCCCCCCCCCCCGACCTGCACACAAGCTTTTCACATAGAACAAAACCTCTCCCCCCCCCCCCCCCCCGGACCTCTTGCTCTCACAAAGGATCAAACATGGATACTCCAAGCCAAAACCAGCCAAAGAGTACCACAGAAGCTGACAAAGAGAACAGAGGACAACAGCATTGCTCCTGCTTTGTCTGCCTCATTGCGCAAATGGAGATATTACAAAGACAAAGTATTAATAGCAAACCTCTCAAAAACAAGAAGCCTAAGTTGGATCCAATGTTTGAGGGGCAGGATGTAGCTTGCCTTCCATGGTGCTTTTTAGGAAATCTGAGAAACAAGTACAGAAATAATGGGGCAGAAGATCCATAGGCACTGTTGTCCTTTCAGAGACTACTGATGACTGCTGGTTCCTCAGTGAGTCTGCACGGGATCAGTTCAGTAGATGCTGGGATTCAAAAAGTTAATGCTTAATAAACCATCAAAACCCAATTTGTCAGCATTATCGGTGCACCTAGACAAAGTAAATATCCTATATCAACAAATCACTCCTGTTTTTACTGTTCAGGCACTAGGCCATTTGTTACAAGCCTAATTCAAAAGACAAAATCACTGGATTGCAACTCTAATCAAGCAACATTTTTCTTACTTTGCCTAGCTGTCATTTTTGATTATTATCAATGTAAGTATTTTTATCATTTTGTGTGCGTACAATGAAATCGACGTCTTTAGACATTTACTGATAAAAAGCTGCTACTTCCAAGCCTAGATTCATTGAGCCATGTGAGAGGGTCACCCTTTCATTGCGCAAGCCCACTTTGAATTCTGCATTGCCATCTGGTGTTTACAGATAGAATAGCCAAAAACTTTAGCCCTAGGAATTTGTTGCATGACCCCTCAATTACTGTGTTAAATTTGTCATTGTTGATGACTAGTGCTAGGCTAAAGATTAAGTCGAGTATCTGTTCATCTACCCATGTGAGGGGTGGTCCAGAAATGGGCTAGATCTACTCTTTCTATCCTGCAAACCTGCACTCATCTGGATAATCCCAACAGAGATTGCAGGACTACACCACATGTCCTTTCCAAGATTGGAAAGATTGACCAGAGAACTTGTTGCAGTTCAGAAGACAAGACAAAACCAACCCAACCCCAACAACAATAGTAAAACAATTCCAGGAAAGCCTTGCTTAGAGAACTTCTCCCCCATCAAAGCTTAGAGACCCGGCAATGCATGCAGTGACACTACCTCTATTGCTTCCTGTCTCTGAGGGAGCTAGTTTTAAAGGATCCCTCAGATGTGACAGTCATGTGAGTAGCTAAGCCTTAGAGCACAGGTCCTGATAGCAACAGCAGCACTTATAAGAGAGGGCTGCAATGGAGGAGTGACAGCAGCAAAGTCAGGGGACAAGCCACTAGCATAGGTACCCCAAGCCATGATGTAGTAAACTAGAGGGCAACTACAGGAGCTGTTTCGAGGCAGTAGCTAGCTTTTGCCTTTAGTTCGGGGAAATTTCAAAAAAGCAGCAGTGGCTCTAAAAAATGTAGTCTCATCCTGTATCATGTTAATGAACAGGGCAAGTCTGTGCATGGAATTTTAATTACTAACCGTATCCAACCCGTGCAAGGTGCAACTCTTTCCTTGTGGAACTTGGGCAGGGCGGGAAGCTCATTAAAACATATAAAATGAAGTGGTGTTAGATACAGCATTTGCTGGGTCGCATGCATTGTAGTTAATTAGGTGGTTGTGATTTTCATCAGGATAAAAACTCCAATTCTTAGGAGTTCACATCATTCCAGTGAATTCTCCTTTGAGTCTGGCATTTTCCACATTCTCTCAGCCCAAAGGGTGAATATCTTTTCATTTGTTTTTATTTTAAGGTGGAAAAAATACAGTAGTTGCACTTTGTGAAAATGCTAAGACACTTTCTTTGTGCACCTGACTCAGGGATGCACTTTAAATTGGAAATTTTATGGGTGCCTAATCCTCGCTAAGGCCAGTCTGAGGATTTGTTTTAAAATCACCAACCAGTCAGCATTTAAACAACTCACTTCTGCTCACGTTATAGTCTCTCTCTAAAAGCCAGAGCACGGAAACTGCCCGCAGAACTCATGGCATGAGCTGCTCCCTGCCCAGAAAGCCTCAGGGCAACATTTACCCCCCTGCCGAGCACTACTCCAGGGCCTCTGTGCATGATCCTTGTACTGGGGCTCTCCAGTCTCTGCACCCAGGATCCCGCTCAGCAGCCAGTCGAAGGGCGAGCAGGAGGCGCTGGAGGCGGGGTATATGCGGGGTGGGGGGCATGACCCGATTGAGGAGTCAAGACCCGGGAAGTGGCGGCAGCAGCCCGGAGGGGAGAAAAGTCCCTTCCCCGGCCCTCGCTCCCCGTTTCCAAACGGGCCAGTTCCACTGAGCGGGCGGGGGCCTGGGGAGGCCTCCGGAGAGGCGGCTCCTGCCGCCCGAGCCCGGCCTGCTGAGGTGGGACGCGGTGGGTGATTTTCTCTCCCTCGGGTGTGCTGCGGCCCCTTAGCCGGGCTCCTCTCGCGTCCCGCCTCGCTCGGGCTTTGCCTGCCCTAGAGCCGCCACGTCTGTTCCTCCCCGTCTAGTCACTGGGCAGCCGCCCTAGGCCAGGCCGGGCCGGGCCGGCAGCTCCGCCTCTCCCCGAGGAGCAACGCGGCCACCTGAGGGGGCGGGAGAGGCCTAGCAACCGTCACCCGGCCGCAGCGGGCGCGCGCCAAAAATCGTTAGGCGTCGCGCACGCGCCGGAGACGCTTCACGGGCGAACATCGCGCACGCGCAGAGCAGGGTCGAGCCCGCCCGGAGCTGCGACAGCAACAGAGGGACCCGCCCTGCGACTCTCCGGAAGCACGAACGGGGCACCCAACCCCCTCTCCTGCTTCCCACTGGCCCCGCCGGGACGCCGTAGGGGGCGGGCCGTGTCGGTGTCCCCCATTGGCCAGGAGGAGGAGGAGGGGCTGATCGCTGATTGGTCAGTAGGGTGGACGGATCCACTTTCTCCCCCTCCCCTCCCTGTGATGTAAGGAAGCGGGCGAGGGGGATCGCTGGAAGCGCGGGGGCCGGTAGCTGTGGAACAGTGACTGGGCCGTAGAGTCCGGGCTCCAGGCCCGGTGGGACTCCCTGACAGCCGTAGGGTGGGTGTGCTCGCCCGGGATACGGACCCCTCCCGGAGCCCGCCTGCCTCGCTATCATGGCGGAACTACAGGGCGCCAAGGGGCCCAAACCTGCTGCCTTCGACCGGCTCGTTTTCAAGAACGCGTCCGAGCACCACTACATGAAGATCCGTTTGTACGTCCCCTCCCCCCGCCCCCGGCCGTTACCTCCGCCGTGCGGGGGGCGGAGGGGTGGACCTGACTGATGTCAACGTTGTTCTTTTCAGAGACTGTCAAGACGGTGGAGTCTGGCTGAGTGCGGCTCAGTTCAAGCAGCTCCTGGTTTCCGCCCTGAGGGAGTTACACGGGGAGGTAGGAGACCATTGACTGACTGGCCGGTGGGCTGCTCTGAGGAGTCTCCGCCCAGAGATTTTCAGAAGCAACCGTTCTGGGGATCGACTGTCTCGCCTAACCCCCCTGCATGACACTGGCCAAAGCCCTTCATCGAATAATTGAGGTAACAAAGTCCTGTGGCCCCTTAAAGACTAACTATAAAGTTTTGAAGCATAAGCTTTCGTGGGCTAATACCCACTTCGTCGTCAGAACCGAAAGCTTATACTTCAAAACTTTATAGTTAGTCTTTAAGGGGCCACAGGACTTTGTTACCTCTGCTATTCCAGACTAACACGGCTACCTCTCGGATTATCGAATAATTGATGCATCAAGTCCATAACCTGAAGATTGCACACGATGGCGCATCGCTACCCCCCTTAAAATAAATAGTGCCGACTTCTTAAAAATCCGGATCTCAAATGGAAAGTCTAGCAGGTTCTGCCATTCAGCAGCACACCCTGATCTTTCTGAGCCTTAACGCCTTGTTTTTTATTTACCATGCTAGGGCTACATTTTAAAAAATTCTATAAACTTCAGGCTGCTTTTAGCAATGGTAGTAAATGTTACAATTCTTCTGTTTCAGTAGGTAAATAGATGAAAATCCCATGTTTGCCGCTGTTCTGATGCGTATTCAATGTTTTCTGAACCCTAAAGTTTCCTGTGCTGCATACATGATTCATCTGACCTAAAATTAATTTTACCAGAGCAAAAAATTTTAACTTCTCGGTGTGGAAGTTGTTTCACCCCAAATTGCAAACTAGTGATGCTGGAAGAGCTCTGAAGCTAAATGGTCAGGCTGGGTCGTGGATGGGGGCTCTCAAAAGATAACCAAGACGTTGGTAGTTCTCTAGGTTCGTGGCCTAATGAGTGTTTCTGTCTTGTCCTTTCCACTAGTGAATAGTATTATCCGAATTAGAATCACTAATAGAAAGTCAGAGCTGAAACTAAGCAGAAAGGAGGCTTGGTTCATAATTTTAAATTGTTTCTTTCTTTCCCTCCTGCTCCCTTGGAGCCTTCTCTCGCTGCTTTCTCATAGACTTTGGTTTTTATCATAGAATATCAGGGTTGGAAGGGACCTCAGGAGGTATCTAGTCCAGCCCTCTGCTTATATCTCCAACTAAATCATCCAACAGATTTTTGTCCCAGATTCTTAAATGGGCCCCCTCAAGGATTGAACTCACAATCCTGGGTTTAGCAGGCCAGTGCTCAAACCACTGAGCTGTTCTTTGCCCCTTGAACTTTTAAGTTCAAGAAACTGAAGTAGGAGCCTTAACATACTTCCTATCGGCCTGAATACTGCTTCAGTGGTATTTGACACTTAAGCTTGGTGTGAAAGTAGCCAGGTATCAGTGCTCCTGATAGCATTGCAGCTTCAAAGGGAAACCAGCAGGTGGGAATATGGCCTACTAGACTGGAACTCAAGAGGTCCTAGATTTTATTCCTGGCTCTGCCACTGATTTGCTGGGTGAGGTGGGGTAAGTCCTATCACCTCTTTGAGTTTTGCCAGCTGTAAAATGATGATGATGATGATGATGCTTGTTTCCTTTTTAAAGTGCTTTGATTATGTGAATTAAAAGGGCCATAAATGAGCTGGGTATTACAAAGTTGCTCTAATAATAATAGTTATGAAAAGCATATGTTCATAAATTGGTGTTAAAGTGGTGGATAATATTGATTTAATAGTAGTGCTCTATTTGTGCATAGGTTGGTGCAGCATTGCCTGTTGATGTGTTAACGTATGAGGAAAAGACACTGTCTGCAATACTAAGAGTTCCTAGCAGGTAAGACGCTGGTTGCACATACAATACCTTGCAATTACCAACATGGATTTGTGTAAGATGTATAAATAATCTTTAATATGAAAATAACTAGCTTACAATTTCTGAAAAATTCCTATCAAAATAAGGGAGAAAAGAATAGCTGTGATTTCATAGAAATGCAGGGCTAGAAGGGATCTAGGGAATTCTTCATATCCAGCCACTGAACTGAGTCAGGACCATGTAAACATAGACCATCCCTGACAGGTGTTTGTTCATTTGTTCTTAAAAACCTTCAGTGATGGTGATTCCATAACCTTATTTGGAAGTCTGTTCCAGTGCTTAACTACCCTTCTAATATCTAACCTAAATCTTTCTTGGATGTCTACTTTCAGTAGACAGGGAGAATAATCACTCCCTGTCCTCTTTATAACAGCCCTTAACATAGTTGATTATCAGGTCACCCTTCAGTCTTCTTTTCCCAATACTAAACTTTCTTGGGCTTTTTAATGTTTCCTCATGGGTCAGAGCCTTGTAGATGGGGGGCGGAGGGGAGGGGGAAGCGGTAGATGTGATATATCTTGACTTCAGTCTTGATACTGTCTTGCCTGACCTTCTCATAAACAAACTAGAGAAATACAATCTCGATGGAAGGGCATATTGAGTGGGGTCTCATAGGGATCAGTTCTGGTCACTACCTTAATCAGTGATTTAGATGATGGCATAGCGAGTATACTTATAAAGTTTGTAGACAATACTAAGTTGGGAGCAGTTGCAAGTCCTTGGAGGATAGGATTAAAATTCAAAATGATCTGGATAAACAGTCTGAAGTAAATAGGATGAAATTCAATTAGGACAAATGCAAAGTACTCCACTTAGGAAGGAACAGTAAGTGGCGCATATACAAAATGGGAAATGACTGTCTAGGAAGGAGTACTGTGGAAATAGATCCAGAGGTCAATGAGAGTCAACAATGTATGACTATTACAAAAAAGCAAGGATGTTATTAGCAGGAGTATGGTAAGCAAGACACAAGAAGTAGTTCTTCCACTTTACTCCATACTGATTAGGCCTCAGCTGGAGTATTGTCCACATCTGGGTGCCACATTTCAGGAAAGATGTGGACAAATTTGAGAAAGTCCAGAGAAAAGCAACAAAAATGATAAGTGTAGAAAAACATGACCTGTGGGGGGAAGACGGAAAAATTGGTTTAGTTTAATCTGGAGAAGAGAAGACTCAGGGGAGACAAGATACAAATTATTCTCATTAACATCTGAGGATAGGACAAGAAGCAGCGGCTTAAATTGCAGCAAGGGCGGTTTAGGTTGGACATTAAGAAAAAAGTCCTGTTGGGGTGGTTAAGCTCTGGAATAAATTGCCTAGGGAGGTTGTGGAATCTCCATCATTGGAGATTTTTAAGAGCAGCTTAGAGAAACACCTGTCAGGGATGGTCTTAGATCAGGGATTCTCAAATTGTGGGTTGGTTTAATGGGGTCACCAAGGCTGAAGCCCAAGTCTGAAGCCCAGGCCCCACCACCCAGAGCTGAGGTTACATACCCCTCGCCCCGGGTAGAAGCCCTTTGGTTCCCTCCCCACCAGGGACAGCAAGGCTGGGGCAGGCTCAGTCTTCAGTCCCCCCATTATGGGTTTGTGTAGTAATTTTTGTTGTCAGAAGGGGGTCGTGACGCAGTGAAGTTTGAGAACCTCGGTCTTCGATAATAATTAGTCCTGCCATGAGTGCAGGGGACCGGACTAGGTGGCCTCCAGTCCTGTGATTCTTGTGTGTTTCTGGGATGTATGTGAATACTACTGAGTGATCACTAAGCAGCATTTTCCTCCCCCCCACAAACTTCGAATAATGTTTCTGGCACTTGGAGTGGAAGATGATTAGTTGTAGAGCAAAACTGTAAATTATTCCTCTTCATTTTAAAAAAGCTATGTGAATTGCCTTTTTAAGGTGTGAAATTGAGTAACTGCCCTTTTAGAGCAGTCTTTACATCCCTATTACCTTTCAGCATTAATACTGTGAGGTCTGCCTAATTTATGCTGGCAATTAACAGTGCTGCAACTTTCTCGCTCAGGGGTGTGAAAAACACACCGAGTGCAGCAAATTGCAGCGCTGTAAAGCACCAGTGTAAACATGAGGTGGGTTTTTTAGAGCCGCGGCAGTGCTTTAGTGTTGCCAGTGTAGACTAGCTGTTAGATTCTAGAAGTTAGAGCAAGGCCGTTGAAAATTTCTCTCTGATCCTGACTCTGCCACTGATTTGCTCTGTGACTATGAGTAAGTTACTTAATGTCTCTAACAGTATCTGCATCTGTAAAATGAGGGTAAGTGACAGCTTTATAAAGTACTTCAAGACTTTTGGATGTAAAGCACTAAATAATTTGGGAGTAATCATTACTACTAAGGGGTAGAGGTAACAAAGAGTCCTGTGGCACCTTAAAGACTAACTAAAGTATTGAAGCATAAACTTTCGTGGGCTAATACCCACTTTGTCGGGTGCCAAAGTAAACTAAGGGGTAGTCTACACACTGGCAGCACTTTAACATGCCTTGTGTGGTCGTGGCACAGTGCTGGGAGAAAAAACATCTCCACGAGGGGCATAGCTCCCAGTGCTGGGGCACTGTCTGCACTGGTGCTTTACAGTGCCGAAACTTTTGTTTTTCACACCCATAAGCGAGAAAGTTGCATCACTGTAAATTGCCCATGTAGACAAGCCCTGAGAAAAATGATAAAACACTGGTAATCAAAAGAGCAGTAGAAAGGCAGAAACCACCTCAAACACAACAAATTTCCATTGGCATTTGTTGGCATTTGTGGGTTTCAACTATTTTCTGACTCTGACCTTAAAAGTGACACTGTGGTATAAAAAGTGATTAAGATGTGTAAACCTCACGGTGTCTTGGCAGATCTGCTGCTTGTGTGTCGTCCTATCTGCTGTATTTAGTTACAAAAGTAAGTGTCCAGTACTAGTTACATCTGCAGAGCCAATGTAGGTTAGAGTGAATGGGATAGTGTTACTTGTGCATCAACGGTATTGGTTCCTGTGTTCCAGAGCCAATCAGCTGATGGCAGTAAGTGTCACTGAAGGGAAAATTGGGCCCACAGAATCTCTTACTGTTGACCATGCATGATCTAGAACAGGGGTCTCCAAACTTTTCAGCCCGAGGGCCGCATTAACTATTAAATAGCGGTTTGGGGGCCGACAAGATAAGAGGGCGGGGGGGGGGGGGGGGGAGGCGGGTGTAAGAGGGCTGGGGGGGGGGGGCAGGGCCGGCGACAGGAATTTTGGGGCCCCGTACGGCAGACCATACGGGGCCCCCCCCGCCAGTCTCCCGCCGCCCGCGGCCCCCCCCCGCCCCCGGCCAGTCTCCCGCCACCTGCGCTCCCCCCCCCCTGCCTCCCGCGCCCCCCCCCGCCGATCTCCCGCCGCCCAAGGGCCCCCCCCCCGCCGGTCTCCTACCTCCCGCGCCCCCCCCCCCGTCTCCTGCCTCCCGCGGCCCCCTCCCCCCCGGGTCCCCACCCACCCCCCAACTGACCCACCCAGCCCGGTCTCTCACCCCAAAACCTCCTTTCCTCCAACCCCCCCCCCAAATGACCCACCCAGCCAGGTCTCTCACCCCAAAACCTCCTTTCCTCCAACCCCCCCCCCCCAACTGACCCACCCAGCCAGGTCTCTCACCCCAAAACCTCCTTTCCTCCCACCCACCCCCCCCAACTGACCCACCCAGCCAGGTCTCTCACCCCAAAACCTCCTTTCCTCCCACCCACCCCCCCCAACTGACCCACCCAGCAGGGTCTCTCACCCCAAAACCTCCTTTCCTCCCTCCCACCCCCCCCCAACTGACGCACCCAGCAGGGTCTCACCCCAAAACCTCCTTCCCTCCCACCCACCCCCCAACTGACGCACCCAGCAGGGTCTCTCACCCCAAAACCTCCTTTCCTCCCACCCCCCACCCCCAACTGACCCACCCAGCAGGGTCTCTCACCCCAAAACCTCCTTCCCTCCCACCCACCCCCCCCAACTGACCCACCCAGCAGGGTCTCTCACCCCAAAACCTCCTTTCCTCCCTCCCACCCCCCCCCAACTGACGCACCCAGCAGGGTCTCACCCCAAAACCTCCTTCCCTCCCACCCACCCCCCAACTGACGCACCCAGCAGGGTCTCTCACCCCAAAACCTCCTTTCCTCCCACCCCCCACCCCCAACTGACCCACCCAGCAGGGTCTCTCACCCCAAAACCTCCTTTCCTCCCACCCCCCACCCCCAACTGACCCACCCAGCAGGGTCTCTCACCCCAAAACCTCCTTCCCTCCCACCCACCCCCCAACTGACGCACCCAGCAGGGTCTCTCACCCCAAAACCTCCTTTCCTCCCACCCCCCACCCCCAACTGACCCACCCAGCAGGGTCTCTCACCCCAAAACCTCCTTCCCTCCCACCCACCCCCCCCAACTGACGCACCCAGCAGGGTCTCACCCCAAAACCTCCTTCCCTCCCACCCACCCCCCAACTGACCCACCCAGCAGGGTCTCTCACCCCAAAACCTCCTTTCCTCCCACCCCCCACCCCCAACTGACCCACCCAGCAGGGTCTCTCACCCCAAAACCTCCTTCCCTCCCACCCACCCCCCAACTGACGCACCCAGCAGGGTCTCTCACCCCAAAACCTCCTTTCCTCCCACCCCCCACCCCCAACTGACCCACCCAGCAGGGTCTCTCACCCCAAAACCTCCTTTCCTCCCACCCCCCACCCCCAACTGACCCACCCAGCAGGGTCTCTCACCCCAAAACCTCCTTTCCTCCCACCCACCCCCCCCAACTGACGCACCCAGCAGGGTCTCTCACCCCAAAACCTCCTTCCCTCCCACCCACCCCCCAACTGACCCACCCAGCCCGGTCTCTCACCCCCCCAACTGACCTGCTCAACCCGGTCTCTCCCCACAGACCGGTTCGCTGCGTGGCTGTGCGGCGCGTCCCGGCCCCAGCTCCCAGCCGTCCCTGCAGCCGAGCGCGCGGCGCTTCCCGGCCCCGCGGCTGGCGGCGGCGGCCGAGCGCGCGGCGCTTCTTAGGCCCCGCGGCTGGCGGCGGCGGCCGAGCGCGCGGCGCTTCTTAGGCCCCGCGGCTGGCGGCGGCGGCCGAGCGCGCGGCGCTTCCAGGCCCCGCGGCTGGCGGCGGCGGCCGAGCGCGCGGCGCTTCCAGGCCCCGCGGCTGGCGGCGGCGGCCGAGCGCGCGGCGCTTCCAGGCCCCAGCGCGGAGCCAAAAATATCTCCGCGGGCCGGATGAGAGGGTCTCGCGGGCCGCATCCGGCCCGCGGGCCGTAGTTTGGAGACCCCTGATCTAGAAAGAACTCAACTTGACTTTGCTAGGCTGAGTATGCAGGGCTGGAGGTTAGACTAAAACATCGTTTTACTTAAATTGAGCAAACTTGATACCTACTCAATGAGATGATAAACATGGATCTATATATATGGTTCCTGTTTGAAAACCTAAAATGACCAGGTATGGAAGATGCAGTACTTAAATCTGTGTCTGTTATCCCTTGCTGTGGGAAGAGGTCAGGAGCAGTTGGGAGATTAGGGCACTAAAGATGAATGGAAGCTATTGGGAATGGGGAAGGGATGGAGTCTAAAGGCACAGGAGAGGGGATCAAGAAACAGGCTCAGAAAAAAGGGTTTGACAAGGACAAAACCCATGAACATGGATTGTATTAAATACTTCAAACCATAGATAAGACAAACTACATTGAAGGGTAATTGTGTCACTAACTTGTAACCAGAACCCATTGAAGAAATTACCAGCTGTTAAATGCAGTTGAGAGTTCATTGTTCCTTCTGTTTAGGATATCTCTCTGTAAGCTGTATACACAGAAGCATAACCTTTGAGGCATGTGAATCCTAATAATATATAATGTTGTCATCATTTAGTGGCCTTGTAAAGCTGTGGAGTGCTCTAACACTGCTGGGCTCCTACCAGAACAGGAAGTGTGCTTTCAGAGTCATACAGGTAAAGCCCTGGGGAACTCTACAAACTGATCAGATTTTAGAGTTAAATACCCTTGAAGAAAATACCCATTCAATATGTGAAACATATCGGTGAGAGATTGAATCTGTCTTGTGATTTCTGAAATGCAGTCAATTTAAATGGTCATGACCATGTCTCTCTGTATATTGTACAGTGCTTGTAACAATCACCTGTTTTCATATCTGAGGTTGTCTGAGAGGAAGTAGATGTTGGGAATCATCTTTCCTTTTGGAGACCCACAAAGATGGAGTCTTGTAAAACTAGACTCTTGTCTGAGTTTCATCACTTTACTACATATCTACTACAGTGAGGTCAGGTCTGATCTGGTTAACAGATTTTTGAGGAAACTGATTTCCATGACCGTTTGTCTTTGGCCCATATCTGAGTACAAACTTGTATTTTTTCCCCTCAGTGTTGCTCACCCACTTGAAACCTCATTGCACTTGAACTCCAGAGCTCAATGCTTTGGTCCTTTTGAAATGCTTCACTTCATTCTGCCACGTAACTTTCAGTAACCTTTGTCTGGGAGCTGGAGTTGGTCTCCAAGGGGATAGTTGAATAACATGGCTGGCTTAAGTTGCTCTAATTTTGCTTTTATATGGGGAAAACTTGTTTGTTTGTTTTTATCTTGCCTGCTGGAAACTTTGGGTAATGCATCATTTTTTCTCCACCAGACCTCTCCATTTCTCCTTGCGTTATCTGGGAACAGTAGAGAACTCCTATTGGATTGAATACACAAGAGACAAGGTTGGGCTGTAAGAAGCAGAAATTGTTCAAGATGTTGGCACTACTCAGACCTAGAATTTTTGGTGGGGATTTCAAACGAACCATCCTGACAAAACCAAACATTGCTAGCTCATTGCTTAGATCTCCCTCTCTCCAGTGTTTACATATACAAGTTGGAGACAAGGCTGAACTTACTAAAGTCTTCACGCAGAAGGATATTGTTTGTTTTGCTTACTTAACTGGGGACACAAACCCATTGCACTTGAATGAAGACTATGCAAAGAGAACTAGGTTTGGGAGAACAATTGTACATGGAGTTTTGATCAACGGACTTATTTCTGCAGTTATAGGTACTAAAATGCCTGGCTATGGTTGTGTTTTTCTTTCTCAGGAAATTCACTTCCCAGCTCCCCTGTACATTGGAGAAGAAGTCTTAGCTGCAGCAGAAGTGAAGAGACTGAAAAGATCTGTTGCATACATTTCAGTGTCATGTACTGTTAGGGAAAGTGAAAAGATTGTTATGGAAGGAATAGTGAAAGTCATGGTGTCGGAAGGTCAGCACTCCTGACTCCAAAGTGCTTCATTCTTTAGTAAAATTCAGAAATATGGGGTGGAGGGTTACATTTATCATACCTCACCCCTTGGCAAGAGGAAGCCTGCAGAAATACTTTTAAGGACATAGCTCTCAAAATTGACAGCAAGCTATTTTATCTTGTAGGTGAGAGATGTAAAACATCACTTTTGATGGCCTGTAAGGGTACACACAAAGATCAATATGATCCATACATAACTTATAGTCTATTACTATCATGTGCAACCAAGCCTATTCTATTTCCTAACTCAACTAACTATCTGTCACCAAAATAAACACCACTGTTTACTGGAACCTTTTAAAAAGGAATGTTTACTTCACGTAATGTTCTGGAGTTGATCAAGAGATTCCTATCACCTGACTAGTAAGCATGGAGCCAAGATAAATATCACAGATAATGAATATAGTATTTTATTGGTTCCTTGTTATCATTGCACAATATATGCCATATTTCGTATGTCTAATATGTCAAGTTTTGAACTTTTGATTTGAGATTCTAAATGTGTCTAAGGGCCAAATCTCTCCCACTACCTTACTTAATGGAAGTCCAAGGGACTATGTGGGTGAATAAAGCACACAGCATTTGGTTCATATTAACAGGTGCATGTCATCCTCTCCCCTGACTTACAAGAATAAAAGCTTTTTATTCAAACATTGCCTTTATTAGGGTACCTCTGATGTTTCTTTCACAAATCAATGCATTGTTCCACTTAATTTTCAAGTATAAGGACTAATTTAAGACTATCATTTATGCCATACAAAAATGGTCTGTGTAAAGGTCTTGGATAACTGCTGAACTATAAACTAAATGTCATGTTGCAACTTGTCACAAATATAGGAATTCTTAAAACTAAATTATAGGGAACTCTACATACATGTGGCTACACATGGTGGCTTTATGAGCTAAACTCTTTATAGTCCAGAATTGCTTATTGTGTCATCAGAATTGCTTATTGTGTCATCAACAAAGTGCTTTTAGAAGGTCTGTTCTTTCAGACAACACACAGAGCCAAATGTGCATGAGAGAGACAGGCAGTGGTTGAGCAGATCAGAATAAATGAACTCTAACCTTTTAAATTTACCTGACAAGGTTCTTATCTGCCCGCTGGTACCATAGTGTTTGAGCAGTCTTTTAAACTTTAATGTATTTATCCTCTCAATAGACCTGTGAGGTAGGGAAGTGCTATTATCCCCATTTTTCAGATGGGGAAATAAGGTCTAACAAGACTAGGGGACAGATTTTTAAAGGTATTTAGATATCTAAAGCTGCAGCTAGGCACCTGGTGTGGTTTTCCCTAGTGCCTGGGCACCTATTTGCGTCTTTTGATGTGTAATACCTTTAAAAATCTGGCTGTGATGTGAAAAAGGTCACATGGTATTTGCAGGGAATTAGCCTGCAACTTTGGAGACCCCAGGTTTAACACCCTAAATGCTGGGTTGTCCTACTTAACCAAGTCTGCCACCATTCTCACAGCAATATGCTGTGCATTTTATGGCAGAGTTTGGCTCATAACTCTTTGTGGATACAATGGATAGTCAAAATACACTAGGTAGACTTCTGGTTTAGTAGCTGTAGTTCCTATACTCTCTCAAAGTTAGTTTCATTCCAGGTCTGTATATGATATATATATATATATATACTAAATCTCTAGGCATTAAGAGTGATACATTGTGAATAACAGAACTGCTAGCCCAAACTGGGGGACAAACAAAGCAAACATCCATTCTTCGAGCACTGAGCTTTGGACTCTGTGGACCAAGGAAATGACAGTTGCCAGAACCAAGAGCTTTCTACTGACCAAGCCTACATCCCACTGTACAAATCTGGAGTCTGTCATCTTGAGTGTAGCAGCTGTCTTCTGTGCGGGTGTGGCAGCCTTTAGACTTAAAGATTTAAAAGTCCAAGGAATGGTCATGTATAAACAGCACAATTCTGTGTTCAAATGGCAACTAACTGAAAAAATTGGTGAGTGAAAATGCAGTTGTAGTTTAAGGACACCAAGAACTCTTAATGTACATCTATTTTGTTTTTAAGTTTTTAAAGGTATCCAAGACATTTTAAACTGCACCTTACAGACAATATTGGGAACAAGGTAAAAATAAGAGGTAGCTGCACAATCTGAGACTATATCCGATGAAACAAGAAGTAAAATACATGTTTGTTTATTTGAGGGCAAGTGTGGTCAGTTTAATTTCTTGACTTTCAAGCAGATCTCAGGAGCGGCAGTGTTGATGCAACTAAAAAGGAAGCAGGGTCCCTAGAAAGAAGAATTTTTCACTGTTCAGGAGCTAGAGAAAAAGCAGCTATGTTGACTGTGAAACTTGCTGCTGAGTTAATAGTATAAAGAAGTGAAACCTCAAACTGCTGATTATTCTCCTGTGATAACTCAGACTTTTAAAATCTCTATTACACACTTATTTTTTGTCTTGTGACAGATTGTCATCTCTGGGGATCTGTTTGAAAACAAGAGACAAATTAAAAAAAGAGGGCTCATCAACCAGCTGGTAGTTCTTCCTGTGCTCCACCCAAGCAATAATTAGCACTGTACAGTACATCAGCCTTGCTTTGCATCAGATCCTTTTAATAGCTTTTTCAGCTGCGTGTGGCTCGTACACCTAAGCATTATATTGACACTGAAGCTTGTAACTGATGCTGTAGCTCCTGCTACCATCACATTCTGCTCCTCCAACTCCTTTTGTCATGGTGGTCTTGCTTCAGAGCTTAAGGGAACCTGGGGACACTGACAACAATTACAACTCACCCTCTCTGCTGTGAGAAGAGATTAAAAAATAGGTTTTCAACAGTTAAGTTTAGCCCAAGCCCTACTTATTTCAGTCATATAAATAAGCTGTGCTTACTACGGTTGGTCTATACTTAAAAGTTAGTTCAACATAGCTACAGCAGTCAGGGTGTGTGAAAAATACACTCCCTTGACTGACAGCTATGCCAACCGAACCCTCAATGCAGCTATGGTGGTGGAAGAACACTTTTGCTGATGTAGCTGACTTTGTTCAGAAAGGTGATGTTCCTAAACGCATGGAAAAAACCCTTCCTTTGGTTGCAGCGGCTGCATCTACACTGGGGGGTTATGACACCTTAGCTACATGGACATAGCTAAGTCAATGTAGTCTCTAGTATAGATACAGACTATACTCTGGAAAACCAGTGCAGACTAAAAATCATTCATATTATGGAGTTGCTGTGAGGAAATGCTGCCAGAGCTCCTAGGCCTTTAAAAGTAAATGAAAATCTGGATTAATTATGGTACATATGGGGAGGTGTCACGTTACAGGAATTATTTGGGATCATATAGATCATTGGAGCAACCAAGGTCCTATGGTAACACCAAATCTTATGTGAAGGGGTCATAACAGGTGTCTATGACCAGGTTATGGAGGGCTAATTATGAATATGCCATTAATATGTGTGTATCTTTTTTGAAACTAAAGTTATGAATATTGGATATATGGTGCCTGTACTTCAAACTGATGCTTGGCTGCTGGATAAAATCTCAGACAAGCTGCTGTTAACTTGGCTGGCCTGGCTGATGGCTATTAAGGGACATCAACCACACAATGGACTTTGTATATGCCTGTCCACACCCGAGCTGCTCTAGGAATGTCAACTGCCTGGTCAGAAACTAAATCCTGGAGAGTCTGGTGATTGGACCTTGTGGCTATGAACCTCCATTTTGCAACTGGACTCTGCAAAAGAAGGAGGAGGGTCTTGGCCCAGAAGAGAGAGTCTATAAAAGCTGGAAGAAGTGTCCTCCATTTTGTCTTCTACCTTCAGCTTGCAGCCTGCCCTGCTTCTAGCTCTGAATGGACTTTGCTACACAGGTGAACTCTGGCCAAAGGTGCCTGGAGGGGATGCTTTCTGAAGACTTTAATTTAAACCTGCAGTTTAGTCTACCTTTGCTGTAAGCCTGAACCAAGAGATGTGCCATTACTGCATGTAATTGATTTCTTTTAACCATTCTTAACCCTCACCTATACCTCTTTCCTTGTATAATAAACCTTTAGATTTTAGATTCTAAAGGATTGGCAACAGTGTGATTTGTGGGAAGATCTGATTTGTATGTTGACCTGGGTCTGGGGCCTGATTCCTTGGAATTGGGGAGAACAGTTTTCTTTATTTGGGGCATTGGTTTTCATAACCATTGATCCCCAGGACAGGTGGCTGCTGGTGGTGATACTGGGAATCTGGAGTGTCTAAGGGAATTGCTTGTGTGACTTGTGGTTAGCCAGTGGGGCGAAACCAAAGTCTTTTCTGTTTGGCTGGTTTGGTTTGCCTTTGTGTGGAAAAACCCCAGCTTTGGGCTGTAGTTGCCCTTTTGAAGTAATCTGTCCTGATCTGACACTCTCAGTTGGATCCCACCAGGAACAGCACCGTCACAGGAGGTCTTAAAGAACTTCCAACAGGAGAATATAGAGACAGTACTACATTGATTGCTACATTATCTGACACTAGAGACGCTGAAACATTTCTGGTGGTTGCTCCAGACAGAAGTCTGATCTACAAAGGCTTTTGATAGTCCCAGACCTCCGCTAGGCAATACTGTTGCTATGGAAAGAATTTACAGTAATTCAGACAGACTTCGCACGTAAGGCTATGTTTTGCAAAAGTGGAAGATCTGTGCAATTGAGGGTCCTGTGTTATTTCAAGGATATCCTTTTGGCAAACTCCTGGAGAAAATGAAACTAAACAACTGATGGCAAAGTTGAGTTCAAATTGGCCATTTCATTCTTTATGGAATAGCTGTATGAAGTCTTTTGTGTTTTAAAAAAAAGTTGCCTGTTTTTCTCTGTCATTGAGACCATAACTTTTGTCATAGCTCAGTGTGCAAATGCTCTAATTTTCTTATGGAACTTAAGTGGATCATTATTAAACTTCCATATCATCCAGTGTAGTGCCAGACAGCTTGTATTCCCTTAATCAGTGTTTGTACGTTAGCAAAGTGATTTATTTCTGACAAATACCAATTTATCATCTTATTTCTCAGGTAGGTTGGTCATGACGTATATCAGGATCATAGAATCGCAGAACTGGAAGGGACCTCAGGAGATCCTCTAGTCCAGGGATCTCTAAACTTTTTTGCTCCTGCATCCCTAGGAGAAATTTTTTTTTGAGGGCGCACCCCCATGGGGGAAGCCCCACTCTAGCCCTGCCCCCATCCACTTCCTGCCCCGACTGCCCCCTTCAGAATCTCCCCTCCTTGTCCCCTGACTGCTCCCTCCTGATACCCCTGTCCCTGACTGCCCCCCAGGATCCCACCTCGTATCTAAGCCTCTCTGTTCCTTGTCCCCTGACTGCCCCCTCGTTGTTCCCTAACTGCCTCCTGGGGCCAGTCCCCGCCGCGGCACCCGGCTCCTGGGGCCGGGGCTGCAGCCAGGGTGCATACCCCATGGGGCTGGTCTGTCACAGTGCCCGGCTCCTCGGGCCAGGGCCTCCAGGGCCCCCCATGGATGGTCTCGCGCACTCCCTGGGGTGCACGCACTCCAGTTTGACGACCACTGATTCTAGTCCAGTCCTTTGCACTAGTGGCAGGACTAAGTATTTTCTAAACCATTCCTGGCGGGTGTTTGTCCACCTACTCTGAAAAATCTCCAATGATGGAGATTTCACAACCTCCCTAGGCAATTTATTCCAGTGCTTAAGCGCCCTGACAGGAAGTTTTTCTAATGTCCAACCTAAATCTCCCATGCTGTAATCTAAGCCCATTGCTTTTTGTCCCATCCTCAGAGGTTAAGAAAAACAATTTTTCTTCCTCCTCCTTGTAACAACCTTTTACATACTTGAAAACTGTTCTCATGTCCCCTCTCAGTCTTCCCTTTTCCAGACTAAAAAACCCCCAAATTTTTCTATCTTCCTTCACAGGTCATGTTTTCTAGACCTTTCAATTTTTGTTGCTCTTCTCTGGACTCTCTTCAGTTTGTCCACATCCTTCCTAAAATGTGGCACCCAGAACTGGACACAGTGATCCAGTTGAGGCCTAATCAGCACAGAGTAAAATGGAAGAATTACTTCTCGTGTCTTGCCTACAACACTCCTGCTAATACAACTCAGAAGGATGTTCGCTTTTTCTGAGGCCCACATCCACTACTGTTTTAATCTAAAAGCTCATTATACTCACTCTCTAACGGTGAAATTCGTCTCTGTGGATAGGGACAGAACAAGACCTGTGCACATCTAAGCCTTGTTTATAAGGTGTTATGTGGGACTCAAATGGTGCATAGGTCTTGGCCCAACCAGCTGCATAGGACTGAAGTTACTGTTTATGCATAAAGAGATCTTCCTCGGAGTATATTAGAGATGTTCAATAATCTTATTCTTCTTTCCTGCTTCTGGCTCTCTGTTCCCCTACCGTGCTCACCCATGCCCAAAACACACACACACGCAACCCAACACATTCCAAAATAGTGGATGAGCTGGTTTGATAGTGGATTCATCAGAGTTCCTGGACCGCTCCCCCCGCCTCCGAAGAGTTCAAATGACTTGTGTTTAAATATTACTGTTATCCTCTAGCTATGATTACTTCACCTATTTCAGTGACAAGTAAACACCAATGGCAAAGGACAACTGCTGTAAGGGGAAGGATGCTGATACACACTGCATGATTAATTAACAGGATTTTCTCACATGATCGACTTCGTCACTTCCAGTTGGTATTGCTGCAATAGGCTGTTTCCCAAATGTCCTCACTATCTTTGCCCTTTGTATCTTTGTATATAGTGCTGATCACAATCAGCTTCTTTGCTAAGAGGAGGAGAGTAAATTACTGGTCTAGAGATGAGGTTTGACGGTATTAAGAAGTAAAATGCATATTGTCTAACAGAATCTAATTGTAAACAAACAAATTACACTCAGTGGAATTTATCTATTCGAACTGGAGGGAGGTGGGTTAGGGGAGGTATCAAGGGAGGGCCTGTTTGTCTTCAGCCGTGTTTCTTGCCTGTTGTCCACAGTGTGTAGGTAGCCTTTTACCCCTATGTCATGCAGGTATAAATGACTAGGCAAGGTGCAAACCAGTGGAGAATCAGGGCCTTAAGGTTTTGTCTATCCTATATTAATTTATATTGCTAAACACTGTTTGCTCATCTCGAGTTGACTGAAATGTGCCCTGGGTCTGGACCCACCAGGCCGTTGGTTGGTTACTAGTGGTGCTAAGCAATGTTTATGTTTCAAACACATTAGGCTTTTGGGGAGTAAAGAACAACTGAGACTGAAGCAATCTAGCCTCCATTGCTTCTTTGCTATCATGAACCTTTAAAAATTACTTACCAGCACTGGCGCAATAGCGAGTGTCAGGAGCAGAACTACCAGCCCTTCTCCTCCGCTGGTGAATCTTGTATAGTTTGCTGGCCAAAAGTCCTGTGTCACTGCCCATTACGCTATCGATGCCTTCCATAGTATATCCCACCTCCTTAGAAATACATTTATTCACAATTCATGTAATTCATTTTGTGGACTATCACCAACCTCGGAAAGTTTTTTATTTTTCACTGTATAAATGCTTCTCCCCAGGCAGTTTAGCAAAACTGAATGATGTTTTGTCCTTACAAAGCCCCATTGTAATACAAAGGTAAACAAAGGAGTTTAACAAAGGAGCAAGAGCTGTAATCTGCCTCCTTCAAACTGGAGGAGGTCGGATGGGGGCAGATGGGAGTGGACAAGGATTTTTTTTGTATTCAGTGTGATCTCATCTTAGGAAAAATGTTGAAGCTGCTTCATCTCTGAGGCACTGAGTTTAGCGTGGCCACTGCTGGCACAGAACCAGCACTGACTGCACATGACTTTCAGTTTCTTTTCCTCAGTTTGAGGTGCTTCACTTGGTTTCTTTTGTATTATTACATTTGGCTTAACATAGTCAGTTGCTGAGCCTCCCTAACTCCCAGTGAGGAGGAGTCAAGTACACTCAGGACCTCTCAGGATCAGGCCTTCTTTGTAAAACCTTGGGGAAGATTTTCAAAGGCACCCAACTCCAATTCTCCTTTTAACTTTAATTCCTTTTCCTTCTGCCTCCCTTGGTGTGCATTTCTGTGTCCATTTGATATTATGGATCAAGTTTGGGGGATTTGTTGGGTAAGAGCAGTGGCATTTGGAACAATTTTTATAGTGGGGGTGCTGAAAGCCATTGAACAAAACTAAATCCTGAATATATTGGAGCTAAGCAGTGCTGCTGCACCCCGACCATTCCCAGTTCCAGCACCCTGGGTAAGAAACAGTGGGTAGGAGTTTGGGGGCAGTTACCAAATCCAAATCCAGATGCTGATAGCCATAAACTGTAGGGAGTCAGGAAGCAAAATAGGTGTTAGGGTGACCTTGCTGTGAAAAATCGGGATGGGGGGAGAGATAGTAGGAGCCTATATAAGAAAAAGACCCCAAAATTGGGACTGTCCCTATAAAATCAGTACATCTGGTCACCTTAGGTGTACAGTAGACTCTCGATTAGCCAGGATGATAGGAAAAAAATTAATCCTGGTTAATAAAATCCCGGATAATCACCATCGATAGGAAATATGGGGAGGAGGGGTTGGTTCACCAGCCACCCTGTGCCAGGGGAAGGGGGAGTTGGTTCACTGGCTGCCTTGCCCCCTGATGGGTTTTTGTGTGTGTGTGTGCTTGGGATGGCAACAAAGCTAGAGCCGGCCCTGTGAGTTACGCATATCTTTTTTGTTATCCTGGTTAATTCACATCCTGGTTAACCCAATTCTGGATAATTGAGAGTCTACTGTATCTGAATCTAGGGTAATGGAAGGCCCTGGGCATGGGATGAACTGGGCTTGTTCCCTGTGAATCTGGGTTTATAAATAGCAGGAAGAGAGGGGACCATTATTGGGGTCAAGTTGGACAATGGGAGAGAGTAGAAAAGGAGCAGTGCTGCTTCAGATAATAGCATGATGGTGATTATTCTGAAGAAAGCAATACCTCTGCAGCCACACCTCATCATTTGGTTTTAAATGAGATTGTAAACTCTTGGGAAGAGGGGTGGATCATGTCCCTCTCTGTGTTTGTACAGTATATGGCAGAATGGGGTCCCAATCCTAAGTGGAATTTTTGAGTGCTACTGAAATCAAATAAATCATTTTGATCCAGCACCCTGCTTAAGGTGGCGTAGTTCAGTTTAACAAAGAGTCCTGTGGCACCTTAAAGACTAACTATAAAGTATTGAAGCATAAGCTTTCGTGGGCTAATACCCACTTCGTTGGATGCAAGTAGTTCAGTTTGGAGCTTTAAACCTTTGCAAGAAATCTCACTGTGATGGCAAAAACCAAAACTCAGAATATAAACTCTGAGTGCAATTTGGATTTTTTGTGGTAGTTTGATTAAAAATAATTTGTTACAGAAAGAATAAATAGAATTGGGAAAAAAATCCCACCCACCCTTTCTAGCAACTTTTCCCTGGATTGTGTCACTTTTCTTTGTACGCCTTTTGCAAATAATCTGCAACATTTTGGGACCTGTGTTCTCCCAACAGAGTTGCTCCTCATGTACTGATTCCTACAGAAGCAGTTCTACACAGGTTAGTGACCTCAATAGTGTTAAGGCAGAATAACTTACCAAATGCATGGAATGGGTGCCAGCTAGGTGTGCTGACCGGTTGTTCTAGCACATGAAATTACAGCTCAGGCCCCGGGGTAGAGTGCAGGTTATACGCAATTGGGTACATACTGGATGGCTGGGTGTGGTGGGGCCCCTGAGGTAAGTCCCCCCTGAGCTGTCAGTCTCCATGCAGGATATAGCAGGGGGTTGGGGGTCTAGGGTGAGCCCCCCCCCACTCTAAGTCTCCAGACGGGGGTGGGTGAGGTGAGTGTCTCCCTCCAGGACTGTCAGTCTCCGGGCTGGGTGTAGGGGGGGGGGGATGAGGCGAGGTGTGCCCCCCCCGGGCTGTGCTGGGTCTCGTGGCTGGGTATAGCGGGGGGGGGGGGGGCTGAGGTGAGTGTGCCCCCCCGGGCTGTGCTGGGTCCCGTGGCTGGGTGTAGGGGGGGGATGAGGTGAGTGTGCCCCCCCCGGGCTGTGCTGGGTCTCGTGGCTGGGTGTAGCGGGGGGGGGGGGGGGGGCTGAGGTGAGTGTGCCCCCTCCAGGACTTTCGGTCTCCAGGCTGGGTGTAGGGGGGGGGATGAGGTGAGTGTGGCGGGCGGGGGGGGCGCTGAGGAAACTGTCTCTCCCCCCCCCCCCGTGCTGTGCTAGGTCTCGTGGCTGGGTGTAGCGGGGGGGGGGGGCTGAGGCGAGTGCCCCCCCCCGGGCTGTGCTGGGTCTCGTGGCTGGGTATAGCGGGGAGGGGGGGTGAGTCGAGTGCCCCCCCCCGGGCTGTGCTGGGTCCCGTGGCTGGGTATAGCGGGGAGGGGGGGCTGAGGCGAGTGCCCCCCCCGGGCTGTGCTGGGTCTCGTGGCTGGGTATAGCGGGGAGGGGGGGTGAGTCGAGTGCCCCCCCCGGGCTGTGCTGGGTCTCGTGGCTGGGTGTAGCGGGGGGGGGGGCGATGAGGAGACTGTCTCTCCCCCCCGGGCTGTGCTGGGTCCCGTGGCTGGGTATAGCGGGGAGGGGGGGTGTGAGTCGAGTGCCCCCCCCCGGGCTGTGCTGGGTCCCGTGGCTGGGTATAGCGGGGAGGGGGGGCTGAGGCGAGTGCCCCCCCCGGGCTGTGCTGGGTCTCGTGGCTGGGTATAGCGGGGAGGGGGGGGGGTGAGTCGAGTGCCCCCCCCCGGGCTGTGCTGGGTCTCGTGGCTGGGTGTAGCGGGGGGGGGGGGGGGCCGATGAGGAGACTGTCTCTCCCCCCCGGGCTGTGCTGGGTCCCGTGGCTGGGTGTAGCGGGGGGGGGGGGTGAGTCGAGTGCCCCCCCCGGGCTGTGCTGGGTCCCGTGGCTGGGTATAGCGGGGGGGGGGGGGGTGAGTCGAGTGCCCCCCCGGGCTGTGCTGGGTCCCGTGGCTGGGTGTAGCGGGGGGGGGGCGGTGAGGCGAGTGCCCCCCCCGGGCTGTGCTGGGTCTCGTGGCTGGGTATAGCGGGGGGGGGGGGGTGAGTCGAGTGCCCCCCCCGGGCTGTGCTGGGTCCCGCGGCCCGGCGGAGATCCCGGGGGCGGGCCGGGCTCTGCTCCGCCCCAGGCTGCGAGCGGGGCCGGCCGGCGGACTCGGGCTTTAAGACCCGGCGGCTCCTGGCGCCGCTCCCGTGTTGACAGCGGCGGCCGCGGCGCGGGGCGCTGCGCTGCGGCGGGAGGTCGGTTGGCGGCGCGCGGCGCTCCCGGCCCGGCATGGCCTTCATGGAGAAGCCGCCGGCGGGCAAGGTGCTGCTGGACGACACGGTGCCGCTGACAGCCGTGATCGAGGCGAGCCAGAGCCTGCACTCGCACACGGTGAGCGCCGGCCGGGGCGGAGAGGAGCCGGATATGTGTGTGTCGGGGGGGGGGGAGGGAGCCGTCTGGGGGGGAGCCGGGTGTGTGTATATATATGGGGGGGGGGGGGGTGGAGGTGCCGGGTGTGAATATGTGTGTGTGTGGGGGGGGGAAGCTGGGTGTCTGGGGGGGGGGAAGCCGGGTGTGTGTGTGTGAGCCGGGTGTGTGTATATATATATGGGGGGGGGGTGGAGGTGCCGGGTGTGAATATGTGTGTGTGGGGGGGGGAAGCTGGGTGTCTGGGGGGGGGGGAAGCCGGGTGTGTGTGTGTGAGCCGGGTGTGTGTGTATATATATGGGGGGGGGGTGTGGAGGTGCCGGGTGTGAATATGTGTGTGTGTGTGGGGGGAAGCTGGGTGTCTGGGGGGGGGGGAAGCCGGGTGTGTGTGTGTGTGAGCCGGGTGTGTGTGGTGGGTGGGTATATATGTGTGAGAATATGTGTGTGTGTAGGGGAAGCTGGGTGTCTGTATCTGCGGGGGGGGGGGGAGCTGTGTGTGTGTGTGTGAGCCGGGTGTGGGGGGGGTGGGTATATATGTGTGTGAATATGTGTGTGTGTAGGGGAAGCTGGGTGTCTGTATCTTGGGGGGGGGGGAGCCGGGTGTGTGTGTGTGAGCTGGTTGTGGGGGGGTGGGTATATATGTGTAGGTATATATGTGCGTGTGTGGCGGAGCTGGGTATATATGTATGGGGGAGGGAGCCCAAAAGGATGGGGGGAGTGAGACCTGGGGTATTGGGGTTGGGTGGGAACAAGCCACGGGCAGCTCACTGTGGGGATCTGATTTCTCTGTATCTGGGTTTTGTCCCCTGGCTTTCTACAGTAAACCCAGTGCTGTGCAGCCCCTTTGCTTTTTCTCTGCTTATTGGATTTGCTCTATGCTATGTGCTATCACTGTACTTGTTGTTGGTGATTTGTATTGTGCTGGTCAAGAAAGTCACAATGTAAAAACGCCATCTTCTTTGGGCTTGTACACACTACTGCTTATGTTGGTACAATTATGTCACTCTAGTGTGACTAAGCCGCCCACCTGAGCAATGGTAACAAAGTCCTGTGGCACCTTAAAGACAAACTATAAAGTTTTGAAGCATAAGCTTTCGTGGGCTAATACCCACTTCGTCGGATGCAAGCAGTGGAAGTGTCCAGGGGCAGGTATAGATAGGAGCAATGTACGTTATAACGACTTAGGCACCGGTGTGGACAGCACGCCCGCAGACATAGCTACTGCCTCTCTCTGTGCCGCTGTAGCAATTCTAGGGCTGGTCTTCACTACCCGCCGGATCAGCAGGTAGCGATCGATCTTTTGGCAATTGATTTCTCACCTCTTCACAAGACGCGATAAATCGATCGCCCGCAGCGCCCCCGTTGACTCTGGAACTCCAGCTCGCCGGGAGGCGCAAGCTGGAGTCAACGGGGGAGCGTGCCGCCGACTGCCGCCGCCGCGAGGACGGCAGGTAAGTTGGCTGCAGATACACAAACTTCAGCTACGTGATTCACGTAGCTGAAGTTGCATACCTGCTGTCGATCCCCCCCGGTAGTGAGGACCAGCCCCTAGTGTAGACTAGCCCTTACCCAGACCGTCTCCCACTGTGTCTGCAGTTATACCTGCTTATTCTGGTGCCAAAGTAAGATTTTAACATTTCTTTGCTTATGTTAGCCTTGCTGAGCCATCACAGTGATGGAGCTGGATTCTAATGGAAGTGATAACATATGGTTAAATTCTGCCCACAGTTCTATTTGTGCAACTCCAGTGAAGGCTGTGAAGCTGCACAGGTGTAACTGAGGGCAGAATGTAGCCAGTGTGGACGGGTAGGGAGTTATAGTGCTCCTGGAGGCTTTATCGCCCTATAAAGTGCCACTGTAACCAAGGCCTCTGATTTATGATGCTTAGCCAGAAATAACCCAGTTTGACTTTCAGCTGCCAGACTAATTTTCTTGTGATGTATTTACACCTGACACCATTTTCTTAAGAACTGAGCAGACTTGGTCTGGGGTCATTGATGCCCAAGAACAATGGAATTCCATAGTGCCATTTTTATAGGCCCTTTCTTGGACTATAATTACACTTTTAAAAACCGTTTACTGTGGTATTATCAAGCAGTACCACGGTACAGAATCAAAGAAAAGGAGACCCTGTATGTTATCATGTTTCAGAGCTTTACTCACTTAGCAGGGAATGGGGATGTAAGAGATGAGGACAGGTGTACCTCCACAGCAGCAGGTGCATTAGTAAGAGACTTGTTTTGAACATTAAGGGGTGTGTCCTTCAGCCTTATTCATTGTTTGGATGCACTCATATCATGGCAGCAGGCTTCTGACTTATTCTTTCTGGTGAACATAGAGGTAGATAGTGCTATATTTATAGCTCAGAAGCATGTTATGGGATCAAAATTGTAACAGTTAAAATAATCCTCACTTCTGCAATGCTTTCTGTCTGAGGATCTCAAATTGGTAGTTTAATGAACTAATTTTTATAAAGCAATCTCCTTCTGAACGCAGACTTATAACTATGAGGAATCTTTTAGTAGGCATCAGTGAGTTTAGAAGTCATGACTAGTGACTTATGAGGCCAGGGCTCTACATTCTGAGCTGTGTTCAAACTTGCATTATAACCAAAGCTATGTTAGGTATACTTTCTGACAAACCCTTTACCTCTTACCTGTGTCTTAGTACACTGAGCTGTATAAGAATCAGAGAGGTAGCCGTGTTAGTTTGGAATAGCAGAGGTAACAAAGTCCTGTGGCACCTTAAAGACTACCGTATGTTCCGGCGTATAGGACGACTTTTTTGAGACTATTTTCCTGGCTTAAACTCAGGAGTCGTCTTATACGCCGGTAAAAAAAAAACCACACACAAAAAGCGCGTGCGCCCCGCTCTCCCGTCCCCGCCGCGGGCGGGCTGCTGGGAGCGCCCCGCTCTCCCGTCCCCGCCGCGGGCGGGCTGCTGGGAGCGCCCCGCTCTCCCGTCCCCGCCGCGGGCGGGCTGCTGGGAGCGCCCCGCTCTCCCGTCCCCGCCGCGGGCGGGCTGCTGGGAGCGCCCCGCTCTCCCGTCCCCGCCGCGGGCGGGCTGCTGGGAGCGCCCCGCTCTCCCGTCACCGCCGCGGCTGCTGCGCGGCGGGGACGGGAGAGCGGGGCGCTCCCAGCAGCCCGCCCGCGGCGGGGACGGGAGAGCGGGGCGCTCCCAGCAGCCTGCCCGCGGCGGGGACGGGAGAGCGGGGCGCACGCGCTTTTTGTGTGTGGGGTTTTTTTTGTTTTTTTTGGGGTTTTTTTGTAATCCGGCTTTTTTACTGGAAAACTCGGGGGTCGTCTTATACGCCCCGTCGTCCTATATGCCGGAACATACGGTAACTATAAAGTTTTGAAGTGCTTGCATCCGACGAAGTGGGTATTAGCCCACGAAAGCTTATGCTTCAAAACTTTATAGTTAGTCTTTAAGGTGCCACAGGACTTTGCTACCTGAGCTGTATAAGTATGTTTAGTTGCATGAGAGATTATATAATTTGTTTCCTTGTGCTACCAAGCCAGATTCTAGTTTCATTGTGTGTATGCCCCTTGCCCCCATCATTTAACTGTGTTCAACATCATTTATTACAATCCCTTACTAGTACAAAGATAACAATAGCTTTTTATGTCTTTTCTTTTGGTTTGTGTTTTTTTGGTTGATTCTCCAGCAGGAATTGACTTTAAAAAAACGCCAAGAGTTCTGGTGTACCGAAAGCACTTAAAAGCAGTTTCCTGTCCCAAATACACTTCCACATGTGGGCTTTCAGTAGCAAGTATTGTGACCCTTTGATCATTTATTTGTCTTTGTACTTCCATGTTGTTAATTCACATTGGGAAAGATTCTAATAGTAATTAGTTCTGCTCCTCACCAGAAATGCATAGATAAGCAATGGAGTAGCACTCTGCTTTTGATTTAAAAGCTGTTTGGAGTGCATGTATTTCTGATGGCTTTTACAACAGAAGCACTGTAATTAAGAATTAAAATAAAATATGCATAGCACAGATAGTTTACATAGAGGCAGCATGGGGTGGGTAATGGTTAAAACAAAATAGCGAGTGCCACAGCAGTCTGGTTTTCCTATTTGACATAAAGCTACTACCCTGTCATCTCACAAATCTGACCTTATCTCCTCATTTCTGAGCTGGGAAATTGGATGAGAGCAGGAAGTCATTGATATATAGAGCATCTGATTTGAACTTTTAAGGGGAAAATAAATTACAGTAACAGATCGCAAGTGTAGCGGTAAGATTCCCTCCAAGAGGCACTTGCCAAGGCATCTTGGGGGAGGAATAGTTGCATTTTACTGTATTCCTGACACAATGAAGACCCAGGATGATGGCTATGTTTTATTAATAAGAAGACTGAATGAAATAGGAAGACTATATGAAAACTCCTTCAGGCTTTCAAAGAAAAGGCCCCAAAAGGAAGAAATCCTGGCTATAAATGTGTTTATCCTATACAAATACATGGAGAGCAGAATCTTCATAAATTAGCATTGCCATATAGCAGATAGGAAAAGGGGGCTACAAATAAACCTGTTGTTCATTTGCCACTGTATATTCTATCCATAAATTAATGGTGTGGCCATGTTATAAATAATATTAACAATTTAAATCCTTATCTGTGATACTGATAGCACCTAAGATTATTAATGCAGAAAATGTGAAAAATCCAATTATTTTTTTAAATCTTGCATCTGTGTTGGTTTGAACAATGAAAATAGATAGTAGTTTCAGATTCAAAAGAGGAAACTAAGTCGCATTAGTGCTATGTTGGGCTGCACATGGTGCGGGGATTGCTTAAAGACTTTCCATTGGATTTCTCAAAAATGAAACACCCTCTTCCATAGCTTTTACAAACCAAGATCTGGGGCCAGATTTGATTTACTGTTGTTGCTTTCATATGACATCCAGGCTAGGAATACTCTGTAAAGTTGTTATAAGCTCCAGAAATTATTAGAGTTTTGAATAAACCAATGACTACAAAATAAAGGTGATGAATTGAAGGGGAAAAAAATCTCTAACCATGGTAACATACAAAGTTCAAGACAAAAACTAGTGATGGGGACACTTAAAATGGACTCTTCTAGAGGATTAGCCTGCTTCTGTTAAATTAGGTCAAGTACAACAGTTTGGATAGTATGACATTAAAATATTGGGGGATTGTAAATTTAATGGCATTGAATAGAATTCTACATTTGGCAGCAAACTGATTCCTATTTCTTGTAGCTGAGGAGGGAACTTCAGCATGAATAACCCACTACATAAGTTTGAATTAGTCAGAAACTGAAGAGGGAATTAAATTAGTATTTGAAATGTTTGGACAAAAGTTTGCAGTTCATGGTAATAAACGTAAGTCTCTCACTTGACAGAGAACACACATCTTTAACTTATACTAAGTGTATTGTCTGTCAAAAAGTGGCTCTAAAATCACTATAAAAATTACTCACTCAGCATCCTGGCTCCCATGTGTCACAGGATCTTTTGAGTAGATACAATTCAATGTCAGTTAGCATTGTGAAGCCAGTACACATATAGGGTTCTCTTCAGCTTCATGCTGCAGCAACAGAATTGTCATCCGACTTTTTATTTTTGAATCTTTATTCCTAGTGAAGACTGAGGAGACCACCCGTCTCTCAATCAGAAAGAAACCAAAAAAGAGCTTGCTTCCCCCCCCCCCAAGTTTTCTACACTGAAATAAAAAATCAGTTTGTCTATATGTAAATTGTTTTGCATGTGGAGTAATAGCATGTGATCTGGAAGTGAGAATATGTACGGAACACCATGATCTAATTTTTAGAGACCCCTTTTTCTGATTAAACACAATGTAAAAATTCTTGGATTTCTTAGCTTGTATAATTGGACATAGCTAATTGCGTGTCTTAGTATTTGCCATGTACATACTCTTTTTTTAATTTTGAACATCATATCAATTTGTATTTCATATACATTTCAAAGGCACTTCATATAACCGTCTGGGTATAAGGCCTGATCCTGCAACTGGATTTTGATTTCATCTGGGCTTTTTAAATTGTATTCTGTATAGGTTCTTATACCACTCTCATCACTGTAGTATCTGAGTCTCTAATAGCGCATTGACCAGCGTGACTAGGGTGACCTGATGTACCAATTTTATAGGGACAGTCCCAATTTTGGGGTCTTTTTCTTATATAGGCTCCTATTACTCCCCACCACCTGTCCCGATTTTTTCACATTTGCTGTCTGGTCACCCTAAGTGTGACTAACATGTCACATCGCTTCTTGTGAGCATAATGGTCCAGTTACAAGATCTGCTGTTAGCAAGTCAGACAATACTAGTGTAGTAAGAATGGATCTAATTTCTGTAGCAGGGAAAAATATTCCTGTCCTTTTAATTTCCTTTCAGTTGGAGCAGAATCATGTCCAGTGAGTTTTAAGGTAAAATAAGTGTAAAAGAGGCCTAATAACAAAATACTGTGTTCTGTCAGCAGAGGCCTTTTCAGCAGAAGGGTTTTAATGTGTTTCAGCTATTTAGATGTCGAGCATTTTTACATGTCCATCTGTAGATGAGAACTTGTTTCTATAATTTTCTTTGTATTCCTTAAATGGGAAACTAGTCTCTTTCATCATATTCTCTGCAAATCCGTGCTGCTGGAGTTGCATGTCTGGACCTGTGAGCTGCAGAACTATTTAAAGTAGTAAAACCATTAGAAGGTGTGCATGCATGTCCTCTCTGGAATCAATTATTTCCCTGTTTGGTGTATTGTACATTGAAATTACAACAGTGAAGTGGAATTTGCCATTCCATTCATTAGTCTGCTGTTTTTAACTTCTGGGCTACCTTAAAGCTGAAATAATTCCTCAAAATATATTTTGAAAGCTTTTCTTCTTTGAGTAACTATTAATGGGGACACTATATTTAAAGATGTAATAATCCCTTTAGTTCATTTTAATGACTCAGATTTTTTAATCTCTCTAGATAGTTATGTAGTACAAAATCAGACCACATTTTTCTAAAGCTATAACTTTAGAAAGGGAGAGAATCTTTGATGTTTAGAAACTGTTATGGATCCTTGTGCCATTAAATTGCAATGAATTCAGCCTCTTCTCTAGCATTTTCCTTTGCTTTGAAACACACAATGGAATCAGCATTAAAGATGACCATTAACTAAAAAATACAAAGTTGTGTGTATTTTGAAGAAAACCTCAAACACTGCACAACGTAGTTTTGTAAAGTACAGTCGTAGCTTAAAAGGCAAGGTATCTAACTGTTGAACACACAGCTTATTTTAGTGATATCAGCATGAAGGTTTCTAATAGCACTGGTTATTATTATTATTATTGGTGTTACTATAGCACTCTGAGGTCCCAGTGAAGATGGCAGCCAAATGATGTTGGCTGCTGTACAGTCAAAGGAAGAGTCCCTGACCTGAGAGCCTACAATGTACTTAGACTGTAACTGTTGTATAAGTCTCGGGGATTCATTCTGCAAAGTGCTGAGTTTGTCACAATGCCACTGAAGTCTGTAAGAGTTCTAGGTGCTTGGCATCTTGCCAGATTCTGTATGATCCTGTTCTAAGCCATCCTTTATTGACTACCTCTTATAAAATTCAAAACACTTTGCATTAAGGCAAGAGAACTAGCCAGCTGTTCCTGTTTGGGAAGTGAGACAGCACCTGTGCTCAGTAAATTTCAGTGAATTTCACTGTCTCTCATTTTCTTCTGCTGTGGTCTTTTTTTATACATTATTTATGGAATGGTGTGTACATTATAATAAAGATACAGCTGAGATCACCTGCATTGTTTATACTGCATGTAGGCATCACTTTGTGCCAGCAGTATCTTAGATGAGGTGGTTTAATGATGAATTGTGTGATAGTAAACATACTTTGCCCCTTACTAAAGGAGGACCCACAGGTCTAAGCAGCTTTCATGACTACCCTGCTACTTTCCATACCAAAAGATTTCTCAAATAAGCATTTAAAAGGGGCTCTTTAGAATCCCTTATTGTTAAACTAGTTCTGATGGTTCTTGCTTAATTAGGTTTTCAGTTTTGAGCATTAAAAAGCTGGAAGTTTGAGAAGACTCTTTGGCCTCTGATAAACTTTTGGCATGAAGATGACCTGGATTTCTGTACTTTTGTCAGCTTTTGAAACCTCCTTGGTATTAAACAGAGGAGGAGCGAGGAACCTATGAAGCAGCCTAAACTTTTTTTGAGTCAGAAGCTTCTTAATAGCGAGTTTATTGTGGAAATATTTCTCAGTCTGACCCAGTGGAGTTAGTGGACTGTGGGAGAGCTGATTTCAGCAGGGGAAGAGGAGGCCTGATGATGATAAATAGCTGGATGGGGCAAGAGGATGTGTAATATAATTGTGATTTTTGGATCAGAATTTGTCTTCTGAGGAATTTTACTGTGGTGATGAGGATAGTGTATTGGAAGGAAGATAAGGGGAGCTGTGGTATGAAACTGTGTTGTTGGTATTTTGTTCAGGAACGAACAGTATTGTATTGAAAGCAATTTTATATTTTCCCAAGCAGTAATTGAATGAAAGCTGTGCCTCCATTCTGCCTGCCTGAGCGCATTCCTTACTAGTACAATGAGGTCAATCCCTGTGTAAACAGTGAGCAGTAGGGGAGATTGGGCAATAACTCTGCTTCCTTTAAAATACTAGTAAAGATGAATGACTAAACATCATGAATCATCTTTCCCTTACATTCCTTCAGAGAAACAGCTAATGTTCCTTAGAGACTTGCTGAATATGTGGTTACTTCTTTTCCTGTGTATATATAAAGCAGTCTCTTCCCACTTCCTAAAATACAGATTAGAAATCAGGAAATGGAAAAACCCAACTGTTAGCTGTATATTAGGTATTTCAAGTGTCTGCTTAATTAATCTCTGCTACATTGGTGTAAATCAGGGTTAACTTTGTTGCCTTTCACTGTACCTGGTTTGGGAATCAGGGCTCCTCTTTGGCTTTGGGGAAAAATAATTATAATATAATTGGGTATATTAATAAGAGGAATGAATGGTGTGGAAACCATCCTTATGCTGGTTTTATGTGGAAAGATATTGCTTGAATAGAATTCACCCATTTGCTTTCCTGTGTGGGAGATTTGGGTTTCTCTAGTTCTGAGAAGGGATGAGCAAAATCAAAAAATGGGTCTACACAAAGAAATAAATACACTTCAGAAGTACCCCTCCCCCCAATAATTTTTTTTCAATGGCCCTATTTCAAGAGGCATGGTGTAAAGATGAATATGAAAATGAAGGGGAAAACTGATAAGAATTAAGTCCAAGGAATGTAAAGATGGGTGGGTAAAAATCAACAATTTAAAATATACATGTGGTTCAACAGATTTTAGATTGCCTACAGACAAAATATATAGTTAATGAACATGAGCTATGTATTGGAAATGAAACATTGCATCAGGAGTGACAGAAGTGTGCCAGTTATTCAAGTCTACTATGCAGCATCTAACTCTTTCATCCACTCACCTAAGCTTTCCATAGTAATTTTTGCATTCGGCAGCAGTTAGTGGTAGTAAAGTTGAGAATGGTGAGCTGGGGTTTGTTCAGCTATGAAGGTAACTGTAACTCCAGGAGATGTCTTACAAGTTAGATCTTTAGTGAATCTGTTCCCTAAAGATCTTTTACTGGCTGAGATAACAGGAGGGTATGTATTCAGTATTGTCTCTCATAATATAAGTAAATGAAAGTGCTCAAATGTTTCAGAAACATGTACTCTCTTAAAATTCTATTTTACTTTTCTCTGTGTTCTAGAGATGGCTCTGAATGAGACCCCCTGATCAAAACACTTCTCAGCTTGGAGGTTCTAAATCTAGATCAGAAATGGTGAAAATTCTGGGCTTTTCCAAATTTCATAGTGGTTAGCTTAAGTCCATTATAAAGAGAAGGCTGCCTATACATTCACACTTCTTTGTGAGTCACTAGTTCCTGTTTCTAATAACTTTCTTCCTTGTTTTTCCCTCTAATTTCTAGGAATACATAATTCGTGTGCAGAGAGGGATTTCCATGGAAAACAGTTGGCAGGTAATCTTTCTGTTTAAGTGAACCAAAATTTAAAGTCTTACTAGACAGAGGCAGATCAGTTTTGTGGGGCCCTGGGCCAGAGCAAGTGGGGTCCCCTCCCTACCCTTTCCTCCTGGAATCATCCCCCCCACACCTGGTACTCCTGCTGAGGAGTGGACTTGGGCACAGGGGCTTCCCCCGTTCCTTATCAGGAGCACTGGGTGGACTGTGGGAGTGCGGTCGGGGTGCCCAGTTTTCCAGGGCTAGTCCGCCACTATTCCTAGGAAAAGACCTGGATTGATCCTATTAGTCTAATTCCAGCTAGAGACCAAATACTATTTGAGAGTGAGTCAGGAATGTGAAATACTTGAATGTGTTTGGTCACAAACTTTTGTTTCTAGTATCAGTATTAATTAGCATGAAGGCTTCATTTCAACGTGTAGGTCTTCCAGATAAACAGTACATGTGACCTGCTTTCTTCTATCTATATGACATAAGATACAACACCAAGGCCCATTTTGTACCAACTCTTACCCATTGTCAGTAGGTTACTTTTCCCAACAACAGTTTGGTGAGTCAGTCCTTTAGTTTCTGTGACAGTCCTGCGAGTGGACACAATAAAAGTCCTCATGTTTCTCTCACACACATTTCCCACTAGCATGCTTTCCTATTTATTCATTTATGTCATCCATAGAATAATTTAGGATGCTTTACATTGTTTGCTCTAGTTTTCGAAGCAAGGTTGTTGTTTGTTTTGTTTTGTTTTTTGACTTCTGCCATTGTGGATGTTATAGGCCAAACAAAGAACAATCTGTGCAGTATGTTCCTATTACCATCTATAAATACTTGTGTGTGTATATGTGTGTGTGTGTGTATGTATGTATATGTATGCATGTATATACAGTAAACCCTCGATTTTGCAGACCTCGATTTAACGGACTTCGGATTTACCGGACAAAATTTCCGGTCCATATGTTATATGTGAAAATTAACACCCTGTCAATTTTAAAATGCTTTTAACCAAGATTTGCTTATAATTAAACTAGAGAAAATACCTGGCGTTGCTCGGGTCCGTCGGAGGTGGGGAGTGGGCAGAGAGCTGAGCGAGTGCGGGGTCCGTTGGAGGGGGGAGGGGTCAGAGAGCAAACCTGACACCCCCACCTCACCTCACCCCCCCACCCAAACCCAACACCCCCACGTCACCCCCCTACCAACCCCAACACCCCCTGACCAACACCCACACTCACCCCCGTAGACCAAACCTGACACACCCACCTCACTTTCCCCCCCCAACCAAACCCGACACCCCTACCTACCACCACAAACAAACCCGACCCCCACACCTCACTTACCCCTCGACTAACCCCGTCCCCCCTCCTCACCCCTCGACTAACCCCATCCCCCCTCCTCACCCCCCCAACCAAACCCAACACCCACCCCTCACCCACCCCGACACCTTCCCACCCCCCCGACCAAACCCGACACCCCCACCTCACCCCCCGACCAAACCCGACACCCCTAACTCACTTACCCTCCGACCAAACCCAACTTGCGTCCGTCGGAGGTGGGGAGGGAGCAGAGAGCTGAGCGAGTGCGGGGTCCGTTGGAGGGGGGAGGGGGCAGAGAGCTGAGCGAGTGCGGGGTCCGTTGGAGAGGGGTAATATGACATCATAACTATGTCACAGAGAACAGCAGCTGCCCAGCTGATGTGATTGGCCTTTAAAGAATTTCACCCCTGGGGGGCGTCAGAGGTGAGATTTGAAAATTTTTTCAACTCTTACCCTGATTAGGACCCTAAGACCTATAGCTACCAAATTTCAAGTCTCTAGCTCAAACGGTGTGGAAGGAGTAAGTGCACGTACATACACGCACACATACACGCACACATACACGCACACACCATTTGACTTCTATCTATCTATATATATAGATTAACAGGTTATTTTTTGTTATTAATTCACTGTTACAGTAGACTCCCGATTATCCGGGCGTGGGTTAACCGGGCTGCGGATTAACCGGGATGTCTAAACGGGTCGGTAGGGGAAGCCCCAAAGCGGCGGCGGGCTCAGCCTTAGCCTGCCGCTGCTTTGGGGCTTCCCCCACTGGCCCCTTACGAGCTGTGGTCTCAGCCTGCTTCCAGCCTGGGTGTAGGAAACCCAGGCTGGCAGCGGGCTGAGACCCCAGCTGGCAGGAGCCTGGGGGGAAATCCCAAAGCGGCGGCAGGCTGAGCGCTCAGCTGGCTGCCGCTTTAGAGTTTCCCCGCAGGCTCCTGCCAGTTGGGGTCTCAGCCTGCTGCCAGCCTGGGCTTCCTGCACCCAGGCTAGCAGCGGGAGCTGACTGAGGCAGGCGGCAGGAGCCTGGGGAGAGAGCCCAAAGAGGTGGCGGGCTGAGCACTCAACCTGCCGCCGCTTTGGGATTTCCCCCCAGGCTCCTGCCAGCCGGGGTCTCAGCCCGCTGCCAGCCTGGGCTTCCTACACCCAGGCTAGCAGGGGAGCTGACTGGGGCAGGTGGTGGGACCACCACCATCCCCCACCACCCCCAGGGCGGGCGGCGAACCTCCTCCCCCCAAGTAGACGTGTGATTATCCGGGATTTTATTAACCGGGATTAAGGTTTTCCCGATCATCCCGGATAATTGAGAGTCTACTGTATAGAAAACTTTTCTGCGAAATTAAACTTTTCATACATAATTACACAAACGTGTCTACATAAGTAAAAACAGGTAAACTAACTACTGTAATTTGTCAATTTTTTAACATACGCATTCGGAAAACCTACTTTATTATATAACGGACTTTCGGCTTTAACGGACACCCCCTCGCCCAAATTAGTCAGTTATATCGAGGTTTTACTGTATGTATATATATGTATGTATATGTATGTATGTTTTTAAATCTAAATTAAGGGGTCTGAATAGTCTGTCAGAACCTGCCTTCCAGCTAGTAGTAGAGCCACAGTCTTGTCCAGGCTGTGCTGTAATAAAAATTAGTAACGAGGATGATATACTGTGAAGAGCTGGTGAACATCCACTGCTACCAGATAGAGATTTTCTGAGAAAGGTCAAGTTAAGTTTTTCTAAATTTTGAATCTATGATTGTGAAGTAATGTTGTTTCTAGTATGAGAAAATCAGAAGGTGTCTGCAAACATCTATAATGAAGCTACTGCAATATAATATTACAGCTAGGAAACTATTCATGGAAGTTGAAGCAAGACAAATTCAGACTGGAAATAAGGTGTACTTTTTCAACAGTGAGAGTAGTTAATTACTGGAATAATTTAATAAGCGTTGTGGTGCATTCTCTATCATTGGCAGTTTTTAAATGGAAATTGGATGATTTTCTAAAAGCTCTGGTGTAGGAGTTTTTTGCGGGGAAATTCTCTGGCCTAAGTTATACAGGAAGACCGGCTACATTATCAGTGGTCCCTTCTGGCCTGGGATGTATGAATCTTGCAAGATTAGACATCACAGTGAACAACTCTTCTGTCTTCATTTGCTGGCATAGACTCCTAGACTGCAGTGTAAACCCAGCAGCCTTACGTTTATGCAGAGACGCTTAGTGAAACCAAGATTGCAAGTAAGAATTGTTTCCCTCATGAAGTTTAGTTCTTACAAAACACTGCAATATAAAATCTAGTGGTGTTGCTTCAGTACTGCCTTTGTTTTGCAGATTGTAAGAAGATACAGTGACTTTGATTTGCTTAATAGTAGTTTGCAGGTAAGATTTTCCCCCAATACATAACTATAATTTTAATTAATATATGTGATACTGTATTTAAAATACTGTAGTTTGCTTATTTGTATACAACAATGAAGAGAAAAGACAGCTTCAAACTTACATGACTGAAAATGAAATGACTTAAATTTTAAAATTATGAACTGACATTTTTTGAACAAGGAGAAATGCTGAGTTATTTTAGGTTTTACCTTAGGAAATGTCGGTTGTAACCTTTGTAACCAATTTAAATCTAAAGACAGGAGATTGGCAGATATTGAATGTGTGTGACTTGTTCTGGTTTGGTGTACTGTTATTACCCCTTCTTTCTTTGACTTGCACAAAACGGACATACTGACCTTCTTAATTCAGCACAGAAGTGCTATGAATCTCATCATTTGGCTTCTTCTAAAAGCACTTCCAGATGCCGCTTATCATGTGATGGTTTTCTGTATCATTGCAAAGGGTTCCTCAGTGAAACACTGAATTGAGTGTTTTTTTTCTCTCCTTCTTTTAGGACAGTAGTTTCTTTTAGTTTGCTTAGGAAAAGGCAAAGTGTGTGTGGCACGAAGGGGCAGGCAGAGGCTAACATTTACAGGAAGGAAGTGGGTGTTAACCCACGAAAACTCATGATCCCTAAAATCTGTTAGTCTATTAGGTGCTACAAGACACTCTGTCGCATTTACAGGAAGGATGCTTGTGGTTCCAGGATTTCTTAGTTTAGCACTAGACAAATAACATATGAAGTGAGCTCTATTGGTATTTTAAGAATAGATTTTTATCTGTCACTTTCTTCTCTCTCCCCCCTTCCCCCCCCCCCCCCCCCCCCGGTCACATGTAGTGTGACTGCAGGACCTTAAGGCTGTTTCTGGTTTCATTTCCATGTTAGTTTTAAAAACCTGACTACTTGGTGAAGTCTAGCAAACAAGAATGGGAAAGTATGTTGAACTGTGCTCCTGGTATGAGCAACATTAAATACAGAAGGAAGGATGGCAGTGCGGAGGATAGATGATTAGATCTGGGACCAAATTCAGACTCAGTTTAAGCAGGTGTAACTTAATTGCGTTCTATGGGGTTATCCACCAGGTCTGAATTTGCACTCAGATTTTGTATGACCGCTAATTGACCAACTTTACTTTCTTCTTTGTCTTCTATGGGCGAATCCTGTATTCCTTAATCAGGAAAAGCTCCCAGTGTCTTCATTTGATCTAACTGGGAATTTTGCCTCAGTATAGAATCCAAATTTGGGCCCTTAATCTACTGATACAACATACAATGTTCGTGACTACTCTGGTAGGTTGTGTATATCTTGGCATGTATTAGCTGTTTTCCGCCCAAACATGACTTCAGCAGAGAGGACTGGATTCCAGCAGTTTTTCAGAAGAGAGCACATATGTGGGAATGGAGCAGTTTTAAAAACAACCCCCATGAGCAGGAAAAGAAAATCCTACTGAATGGACAAACCCTGTGGCTTTTCCTCCTGGTCCTCTGTGTAGGCTGATAGTTGTAGTAAGATGCGGCTCTGAAACATAAACTCTTGTATCAGAGGCCTAGCATGAGGCCTGAAGCCTGAACCAAAGTAAGCAAAGGCATTGCTAAGCAAAGATGGGCTGTGAGCCAGAGGCAGGCCCTAATTTCAGAACTTGGCAAGAAAAGGGCTGCTAGAAAGTCCATGCTAATGATATAAATAGTTGTGCCAAGATGGCACCGGGACATCCCGATATGAAGACACTACACAGAGATAACAAGGAACAGCCAGGTGCACCTCAGAGACAGGGTCAAAAGGGCAGCATGATGGATAGATCTGTGTGTTTGAACCAGCATGATCAAAAGGGGAGACAACACCCTAATGAGGCCAGGGGCTGTACTTCAATACATCAGTAGGGATGAGTAATCTAACCTGCACTGTATAAAAGTAACAAAGAGTCCTGTGGCACCTTAAAGACTAACTATAATGTATAGAAGCATAAGCTTTCGTGGGCTAATACCCACTTCGTCAGATGCAAGCAGTGGAAGTGTCCAGGGGCAGGTATACATAAGTAGGCAAGAACCAGGTAGGAGGTAACAAGATTAGTCCAATCAAGCTGAACCAGCTTGTTGTCTCAAATCAGGGAGGGTGGGATATTCTTCTAGCAGCTGAATTGGAGGTGTGAACTCTGAGAGAGGAGAAGCTGTTTTTGTAATTAGCAAGCCATTAAATCAGATATCAGGAATGGCAATATACAAAAACCTGTAGGAGAACACTTCAACCTGCCTGGACACACAATTACAGATTTAAAAGTCACCATACTACAGCAAAAAAACTTCAAGACCAGACTGCAAAGAGAAACTGCAGAGCTGCAATTCATTTGCAAATTTGACACAATCAGTCTAGGATTGAACAAGGATCTTGAATGGCTTGCTAATTACAAAACAAGGCACTCAGAATTATCAGCAGAGATCCCTAAGAAGAACACTCTAGTTTGAAGATGAGTGTTAAAGCATTGGCCCTTCTCTGGCAAAAATCCCATTGGTTGCAGTGGGCACTTTACTTCTCTGAGTGCTGAATTTAGGGTCCAGAGTAAGTATTCCCTCAAGCCCTAAAGTACATGCATAAGTCTTCGTAGGGTCAGGGCCTCACTGAGTTGTCTTTCCATAAATATGATTCCAATTCCCCTTGTGATTTGACAGGTGGGGTTGCAGAAGTCCAATGTGAAAATACTGGGCTTACCTTAAATGTTCAAATTTGTTTTTCTCAATCAAGGAACAAAATCTGCCTCAGGAGCATTTGGAGAAAGTTTGAAAATTGTGACCTAAACTAGAGCCCCTTCTCTGTAAAGCAGTGGCTAACACTCAGGGCAAGATCCTTATGACTGTGATCTGACATGTTTTCTATTGATTGATTGCACTTCAGAAATCAGATGCATTTTCTGTTTAGAACCTTTGCTGTAATTCTCGAATCTTGGCGGAATCTTGGTGCAGGTTCTCAGACTGACGTGTGTGTTTGCTTAGCCCGCAAGTAGGGTGACCAGATGTCCCGATTTTATAGAGACAGTCCTGATTTTTGAGTCTTTTTCTTATATAGGCTCCTATTACTTTGCATCCTGATTTTTCACATTTGCTATCCAGTCACCCCACCTGCAAGTGAGATGATTTTTTCTCAAAGTAGGAGGGTGAGCATGTGGGGAAATGCACAATGGTTAGCATGCTTTGCATGCGTTCCAGTAACTTAAGACAGTCGCATAACCTTTATTTTTCCTACCAACATTTTGTCAGCTACTGATGCATAAGAACGGCCATACTGGGCCAGACCAAAGGTCCATCCAGCACAATATCATGTCTTCCGACAGTGGCCAATGCCAGGTGCCCCAGGGAGAAAGAACAGAACAGGGAATCAAGTGATCTGTCCCATGTTACCCACTCCCAGTTTCTGGCAAACAGAGGGTAGGGTCACCATCTCCACCCATCCTGACTAATATCGATTGATGGACTTATCCTCGATGAAAGCCACCTGGCATTCCAGGCCTTCTAAAACACTAGACTTGGGCCTGGTCCCCACTAGGGCTTAAAGTCGACTTTAGCAAGCTAAAGTCGATTTAAGCCTGTACCCGTCCTCACATGCATGCCCTTAAAGTCGATTTAAAGAGACCTTAAAACTGACTTCTGTACTCCTCCCTAACGAGCGGAGTAGCTGAAATCGACCTCTCAATGGGTCCATTGTGATCTAGTGAGGATGCAGGTGACATTAAGCCTCCGATCTTCCGAGCAGCCCCGCGCCGGACCCCCCCCCCCCCGCCCGAGCAGCCCCGCGGACCCCCGTGCCCGCCCGTGGACCCCCCCCCGCCCGTCCGAGCAGCCCCGCGGACCCCCCGCCCACCCGAGCAGCCCCGCGCCGGCTCCCTCCCCCCCCCCCCCGCTCGGGCGGGAGGGGGGGTCCTGCGCGGGGCTGCTCGGGCGGGCGGGGGGGTCCGGCGCGGGGCTGCTCGGGCGGGCAGGGTGGGGTCCGGCGTGGGGCTGCTCGGGGGGGCGGGGTGTGTGTGTCTGCGGAGCTGCTCGGGCGGGCGGGGGGGTCCCGCGCGGGGCTGCTCGGGCGGTCGGGGGGATCTGCTGAGCTGCTCGGGCGGGCGGGGGGGTCCGGCGTGGGGCTGCTCGGGTGGGCGGGGGGGTCCGGCGCGGGGCTGCTCGGGTGGGCGGGGGGGTCTGCTGAGCTGCTCGGGCGGGCGGGGGGGTCCGGCGCGGGGCTGCTCGGGTGGGCGGGGGGGGGTCTGCAGAGCTGCTTGGGTGGGCGGGGGGGGTCCGGTGCGGGGCTGCTCGGGTGGGCGGGGGGGTCTGCTGAGCTGCTCGGGCGGGCACGGGGGGGGTGTGTGTCCGCGGAGCTGCTCGGAAGGTCGGAGGCTTAATGTCACCTGCATCCTCACTAGCTCACAATGGACCCAGAGAGAGGTCGATTTCAGCTACTCCACTCGTTAGGGAGGAGTACAGAAGTCAATTTTAAGGTCTCTTTAAATCGACTTTAAGGGCATGCATGTGAGGACGGGTACAGGCTTAAATCGACTTTAGCTTGCTAAAGTCGACTTTAAGCCCTAGTGGGGACCAGGCCTAACACGGCTACCTCTCTGATTCATAACTTGAATAGTTCAGAGATGTGCTGGCTAACTACCTTGTGGGCGTTACCCCAGGAGCAAACCTATGAAATCCACGTCTAGGGTCAATATTTATAACTTCAAATACAAAAGTGATACATGCATATAGATAGCATAATCATAACCAGCAAATCATAACCTTTCCACAGACATTTTACATGTCACTTTTTCCTCAAAGATTTGTTGCAAATATATCCGTGATTGCAACAATGAGCTATCTATATGGTTAAATTTTAACCAGATAATGTTACATATGGGTGACCAGAGCTGCACCCAGTATTCAAGATGTGGGTGTACCATGGATTTCTATAGCAGCAATGTGATATTTTCTGTCTTATCTATCCATTTTTTAATGATTCCCAACGTTCTCTTTGGTTTCTTGACTCTGCTGCACATTGAGTGGATGTTTTCAAAGAACTACCCACAATGACTCCAAGATCTCTTTTGTGAGTGGTAACAGCTACTGTAATTTAGACCCCACCATTTTATATGTATAGTTGGGATTATGTTTTTCAATGTCCATTACTTTGCATTTATCAGCATTGATAATGCCAGGGATTGGGAAGAGCTCATGTGGGTGTGGAGGGAGAAGCATGGAAAGGGCGAGGCATTGCTTCCTCTTGTAAAAAGTGATGGTTTCCTCCAGCATTTTAAACTGTTCCAACTGGTGGAAGTGCAGATGGTATAACCACCAAATGTTCCTAGCTTCTTTCCGCTTTCCCATTTGAACACTTGGAGGTGGTGTGGGGAAGGGTCCCCCCACTGCTGGAACTATTTTCTTTAGAAAAGTTGCTATTGTGCACCCACAGTTTTCTTTTCTGCAACGCTGTCATACAGTCTCCTCAAGCTAAAGCTAGCCCTCACTTTGCTTTGCAGGTTAATAGTTGTACCCCAGTCCCTGAACCCCCTTGAAATCTTCCCCTGTGACAGCCAGGCTACTCAGAGAAACACCAGGTTTACTATCCCCAAACGCTGTCCTTCCTCAGAAGGATAGAGGTGTCCTTCAGCTTTGCTTCTCCTTATAACCCCCAAATTCATTGTGCTGTTCCTAAAGTCAGGATGGCCCCTCTCCTTGTTCGCTGGTATGCTGAGTTCATGTTGACTGCATATGCAAATAGAGCTTCCATTGTTTGATTTGCATGTGAACTGAGGCAGACCGCTGAATATACATCCTTTGTCTGATGGAAACCTGTTTGTCAACCTTGCATTTATTCCTAAAAATATCTGAATCTATTTTATGTGGGCATGCGTGAAACTTATGGTATTTGTACATACATTTCACAATGATGTGGATGATCAGTCTGATCCTGGCTTTCATTTAAGATCTTATGTGAAGTGGGTTCTAGCCCACGAAAGCTTATGCCCAAATAAGTTTGTTAGTGTCTAAGGTGCCACAAAGACTCCTCGTTGTTTTTGCTGAAACAGACTAAAACAACTACCCCACTGAAAGGTGTAGTGAGTTTGTCAGGCCTGTTGGGAGTTGCTGTTACAAAACAGGGAACCCTTTGCCAGCTGGTGCCATGGGTCTCTGACAGACACCCCGTTTCTTAAGGATTTCTTCCATGAAGACTCGGTAACTGTTAGGCATCTGTTTTGATTTGCTGAACAGGGTTGTGTTTGAAAGATGAATAATTTATTTTGCATCAGTTCATATGACATAAGCAGATATAAATACTGTGTTCAACCTACATTTTTGTTTTTCAAACACAATCTTTTGATTTCTTTAAAATAATACCTTGCATTTCTGCAGCATCTTTCATCTGATGAGCTGTAAGTGCTTCATGAACATTAACTAAAGCCTCACAACATGTAGGTAAGGGGTATATAGTGACCCACCACTAGAATGTAGTGCCTCTGGGGTGAAACATAACAGCTCTACCTGTATAATGTCACACAGCAAAAATTTTAGAATGGGACGTGAAGAATATCTCATAATTGAAATTGCAAGTTAAAAACTCTTATTGCCAGCTTCTTTAAGTCACAATAATGGTAGTGGATGAATTACAAACTATTCTCAATCTGTGCACAAGTTAAATAGGAGAGAAGAAAATTTTGTCAAGAGCAGACACTAGGATGCAATGTTGGTTTGTGTTATGACATAGGTATGCTGAGAAAATACAGTGCTTTATTCTCATTTTGTTAGTGTGACTCTTGCCCTTAAATCTCCTGGCGTTTTTGGTGGTGGTACATATACAAATCGTTATGTTTTTGAGATGAGAATACATATCAGAACTTACAGCAAAATGCCAATATAGACTTCCTGTATATTCACATTTTTAAAATTACCAGGTTCTTAGAACAGCGCAAAACTAGTGTTTTATGGCTCAATTATTTACCTCCATGAGACATTAGAAGAGGAAGTTTTTGATAATTACCTTTCCTCTCTTTTTAAGATCTCGGCTCTAAGTCTACCTCTACCTCCCAAAAAATTGATTGGGAATATGGATCGTGAATTCATAGCTGAAAGACAGAAGGGACTCCAGAACTATCTCAACGTCATCACTACCAATCACATATTGTCCAATTGTGAACTGGTAAAGAAATTCTTGGATCCAAATAACTATTCTGTAAACTATACTGGTAAGTGAAGGATTGTAAAATTATATTAATACGTTTACTTGCCTAATCGTTGCTGAGCGAAGGGTACAGGAGAAATTCACTTCCTCTTCCAGACTGAGGACCAGTCTCACCTTTTAAATTGTTCATTAATACTATTAAGGAGTGATATTGTGGCATAGAGGCGTGAATTTACTCGGAAGTGGTCACAGGCTGTTTGTCATGAAGCAAATCTGTGTATTAACTGTACTGTTAAGTTTGCAGTTACCACAAAGAGTGTCCAGGACTGAGAGAATCAGTATGAGGAAATGTAACAAGGGGAGACCTAAGACTCTTCCTAGGGGCAGTTTAAACTAGTGTACCTGAGCTAGGGTAGTGAGCCAAGAAAGGCAGGGAACTAGTTCAGCTTTGCTGAGTACTTTGTGAAGCCCATGGTGCAAATTCCTCCTGGTTTCTATAGAGACCCCATATATTACTGTGTACTGCTGTTACAGCTCTTAGATTCCTGCCCACTGCATCATGGGTAGCTGTCACTTTCACACTTTGCATTCTTCATGCCCATCTCTGTGTTCTACAGAGGTGGTGCGTCTGAAATGGGGATACTGAAGCAGAGGTTGTGATTTGTCCAAGGGCGCACAGTGAGCCGTTGGGAATAGAATTTTGGAGTCTTGACATCCAGCCCCATGTCTAATTCACTTTGTCTTGTAAGGTGATCCTTTTCTAGAGTGCTGTATAGACCTTAACTCATCCATACAGTAATAAGCGGGTGAGACAAGCTTAACCCTCTATATTCACTCATCCCCTTAATAACCATTAAGGGGATGAGTGAATATACCTGGGGTGTCATCTTCCCTTGCTTTCCTCTTCCAAATTCCTCCTTGAAATCCACCTCACCCAGTAATCTCACCTGTTTTCTTCACATTAATAGTAACTGCTATACCTTCTTTTCCTGGGCTGCTGTCCATCGTCTCGTCCTGTGTGTTCAGTTTGACCTTACACATACAGCCATGGACTGGCATTTGGGAGATGTGGATTCTATTACTGGTTTGGTCCTTGGCCTGCTTGGTGGTCTTGGGCAAGTCAGTTTACTTCTCTGTGTCTCAGTTTTCTTATCTGCAAACTGGGGATAATGATGTTCGCCTCTTGGTAAAGCACTATGAGATCTATTGGTGAAAAGCACTGTAAGAAACTTGTATATTTATTGTATTATGGTTCTACTTTTATTTTAAATTCTTCAGAACTGGAAATGTGTCCTGATCTGGGTAAAGCACTGTGTAAAGCACTGTGTGGCAGTATATAAATATGCATGTGATGTGCTTTGATCATGCATCCTGAGAAATGTGATAGGTGCATAGTATAAACTGTGAAGGTGGAAAAAGTAAAGTGTGCATGTGTATGTTCTTAATACTAATAGTAAATATTTGACCATACTGACTATTACTCTGGGAGCCTCATCCAACTTGCTAAGAACCAATTCTTCTTCAGCATGTACTGCTGCTTCTGGACTTGTATGTTTTCCCCCTTTCTCCATAATCCAGCACGTAGCAGGCAAGTATGAGAGGAGGAAGAACTTTATGGTACCTGCCCAAATAAGATTTTCCTGTTGGACTTTCTAAGTGTTGTCCATACTAAAGCTGCTGGCAATAAATGCTTTTGTGGGAGACTAGGAATTTTCTTTGGATCTTGTTGACTGAAAACTCTGTTCTTGCAGAAGATTCTAAACAAACAATGACGGCAGCTCTCAAACGTGTTCACGGCGCTCTTGCTGATCATTTGTGGAGGAAGCTTGCTAATCAAATGGTTCTGGCTTCTCTCCTTGGTTCCTACTTACCTTTCAGTAAGAAAGCTGAAAATATATTAAATATGCTCAATATTGCTTCCCCTTGAAACTAGTTGCGATATTTAGCCCCATAGCAGTTCGGTGGCTTTGAAGGGCAATGAGGGAGGTCCTCAGGATTGCAATTAGGAAGATAAATGACTTATGTGATTGTAGCTGGAAGGGGAGATGACCAAGAGGCACCCACCTCTGTTGGTGAACCCCAGACCTATAAGATGTGCCAGATTGATGTCAGCCTAATCCACCCCAAAAAGAAGCTTTTAAACTGAGGCAGCCATTCTACAATTTCATTCTGTAGCACTAACTAATGGAAAACCATACCAGAGACAATGTGTAGTGTGAACTCCCTTATAAACTGCAAAATGCAAACCTTTATTTTCGTAAAAGCACAGCCTAGCAAAGCAGAAGCGTCCTGTTTAGTTTTCCATTTGTGTCTACACTCTCCCTTTGTGAAGTATCCTAGTGCAGGGTGGCCAAACTGTGTCTCGTAAGCTGTATGTGACACTTATAGTTAAAGCACGGCTCGTGGAACCCCCCTGCCCTCTACCCCCTTCTCCATCTACCTAACTTGGAGGTGGGAAGAACTCAGGATCCCTGCCTTGCAGCAGGGGGGTAGGGTAGGGGCTTCTGCCCAGCGGGGAATCTTGGGGCTTCTGCTCAGTGGGGCAGACCTGCCAGGGCATGAGGCTTCACAACAGGAGTGGGGCTGAAATCCCGAGCCCTAGCCGGGACGCCCCTGCTCTCGAACTTTTGGAGATTTGTCATATACAGCTCTGAGAGTCAGTAAGTTTGGCCAGCCCTGTCCTAGTGTCTGCTGTCTCTGCATACAGTGAACTGCCTTTCCCTAAACATTCTCTGGCATTTATGTTAAGCTATGGAGGAGACCTAAAAAATATAAGTAATACAGTACATTAAAATATCAGCTCCTCTAGTTACCACTGAACAAACTGTGATCCTGTCAGAAGTGTTCCGAGGTCCATATTAATTCTGAGCAAGTTCATCAAGATTACTGCAGTTACAGCAAGTACCAGGGGAATTAATAATGATTGAATCACTGCCTGTGAACTTGGCAGACCCGGTTAATGTGGCATTACTTTAAGTTACTGTTGTACCAATAAACAGTGACTGTTGCTCCATTTCCCCCTTCTCCAAGCATGTTTCCACAAATGGTAACAGGCAAATAATACACAACGGATCAAATAAAATCTCAAACCCTGCATCCTTATTCACTTGCACTATTTGTCCCTGTCAAGATCAGTGACATTAGAGAAGTTTCACTGTTTGCCTGCTTTCCCTAATGATAGTTTCTCTTAAATCACCGTGTGAACTCTTAACAGAGTTGTCTTTCCAGCTGCGGGGGAGTGCTCTCTGTCTTCAGTAATCTGGAATGGCATCATTTTTTCAGACTTCACGCTGAAGGCTGCCAGCAGAATGTCTGCAGGGAAGTGAGTGCCTTTGCACTAGTCAGCTCTTGTTGCTCTGCAGGAGCAGAGCAGCAAAGAGTAAAATGGATAGTTTGTACATAGTAATGGCAGAATTAAATGTCCATTAAGGTTTTTAAAATTTGACATTCAAGATGACTAACAAATGTCCTGTTGTGAGGCAGACCAGACATGGGGAAATCCAAACCATGGGCTTTGGATGTGGAGCTGAACTATCTGGGGGTGTCTTGGATCTTGTGGCTTAGGCCCGTTTCTAGTTCTGAGGAAATGTTAGCTCATAAAGTTTGCATTCCCTAAACCAGCTGATTTACACTGGAAGATCTAAACGACTTCAGGTTAAAAGCCCAAACACTTTTTAGCCATGTTTTTGTGATTTATTGAAAAGAAAAAACAATTTTGCTGCTTTGTTACATGTGAAGCAAAGCCTGAATCCCTGCAGTTTGCCTCTGACACTGAACACTCAGTAATGTGTGTATAATTAACAGACTTTTAAAAATCTTTGCAGAAATTGCCTTACAGCATGTTTCAATGTTCTTCCGGTCGGAGCCAAAGTGGGAGGTGATAGAGCCATTAAAAGATATAGGTAAGAAATTGGCAGTTTGGGTCTTGGGTCAAGGAAATACATGGCTGCCATATTAATGTTCCTTGTGGGAAAATATATTGGTCAATTCTCTTTTCTTAAATGTCTCTTTGTGAAGGAGACTTAATTAAAATGGAGAATTATGGTGGCAGTTTGTGCCAAGTTAGAAGAGCACTATCATTATGTATATGGAACTGAATTTGATGAAGGATTTGGAGTCTAACCACCGATAATACTAAGCATTGAAGCCTTTAAATTATCTATGTATCTTTCCACATTGACATAATTTTGGTATATGTTGGTATAATGCCCTACTGATCGAGATCTTTGTAAAAATCTAGAAGAATTTTCTTATTGGAGAAGCATAATAAGGAGTGAGCACATAAACCCTACTATGATTCAGTAGCTTTTTTAAAAAACAAAAATGAAAACTGTTTTTCCTTCTAGGTTGGAGAATACGTAAGAGGTATTTCTTAATGAAGAGTAAGAATCAACCAAAGGAGCGACTAATGTTAAGCTGGGTATGCTTGGATCTTAAATTTCATCCTACTTTCAGGTTCTTCAAGATAACTATAAATGAACTGGTCAAAGCGGCATTATACGACCCCCTCTGTGTGGCTGCCTTTGTCCCCCCACAAAAGCAATACATGTTTTGAGTTCAACCTCAAAATCTTATTTTAGTGAAGCCTAGCTTCATAGTGTTTTATCAGATTTTGCTTGTGAATAACAGAAACCTGTAAACTTGGACACTTGGGATCCAGCTGTAAGCAGCAATGTAAACCAATTATGAGTTAGTTTAAGTTCTAGAATTTTTCTTTTCATATGTATAAAGCGTTACTTTGCATTAGAATTTGCCCTCTTTACCTCTAGAGTAAAACTTTGCAGAAGCAGCTATTTTAGTAACTTGGGAGAAAATTAAGTGAAAATCCTTCCATCTTTTTCTGCATATTATTCAGTTGATGCCTAACTGTTTGTATTCACTTCTAGGCTGACTTTGGCCCTGATAAATACTTGTCTGATAAAGACTTCCAGTGTGCTGTGAAACTTCTTCCTTCTTGTTCTGTGAGTGTTACTTTGACTCTTAAATTGAGCCAACCCAAAACTAACCCTTATGAGGACTAATCCTGAAAAAGTGTATGCAGTCTATATAAAAATATTGTATACTTATAAAACTGCTTTTCATCTGAAGAGCTCAAAGCCTTTGCAAACACTTGTTAAGCCTCTTATACCCTGGCGAGGTAATATGTTATTGCCCAAGAAAGTAGTAATGACAGAAATGTCATTTTGCACTTTTTCTCTTCCTATCTTTCCATAATACTTTGAAAAGAATCAGAGAGGTAGCCATGTTAGTCTGGAATTGCAGAAGTGACAGAGTCCTTTGGCACCTTAAAGACTAACTACAGTATTGAAGCATAAGCTTTCGTAGGCTAATACCCACTTCATTGGATGCAACTTATAATACTTTGAGTTAGTTAGCATCAGCTTTGATTGTAAATTTCCAAGATTTTCAGGCTATCATAATAGTGCTGTCTATAAAGTTAATTGTTTAGCAACTCTTCAGAGATGTCCTGGGTATCTAATGGATATCAATGAAATGTGTTTTGATTCTCTATGCTCGGTCTGCAATGAGGCAGAGGCTGTGGAAACAACTGAGTCAGTGCTCTTATTTCCTGTGTTCCAGGAGAACACCACATGGCAGGATCCGATAGTAGTAACTCTAACTGAATAAGGAATGGTATTTGCTGACTCCAAAGGGAGACCCTGTGCAGCCTGTCTTCGCTTTGAAACTCAGTTGCTTTTTGCTGTGTCACCTTGGGGCTAATTCCTACAGCCAAGTTTTAAATGTGTATGGCTGTTGGGTTTTTTTCTTCAAATCCCGCAAGAAGAGTTGTCAGCAGAAAGTATAGTACCCACTTGCAGTGGGTTACTCCAGTGAGTGATATTAATTTCTGAAAAGGTTATGAAACTAGTGCTGTGAATTCTTAGCCTTGAACTACCTTATATATGCAAATCTGGGGCCTGAGCCTGCAAATTCATGAGTAACTTTATCCAGCATAAATAGAGACATAGTGAATGAGGTAATATATTTTACTAGACCAGCTTCTACTGGTTAGAGAGACAAGCTTCTGATCTTACACAGAGCTCTTCTTCAGGTCTGGGAAACTTAGACCTTGTCTCTGCTACAAATTACTTCAGTATAACAGATGATTAATCTATACCCCTGAGCAATGTGAGTTATACTGACCGAAGTGCCAGTGATACGTTGGCTGGAGAGCTTCTCCCACCGACATGGCTACTGCTTCTCATGGAGACAGAGTCATTAAGCCGAGGGAGAGAGCTCTCTCCTGTTGGCTGAGAGCATCTTTACCAGAAGCACTATGATGGTGCAGGCTGTAAGTGCTCTAATGTAGACATAACCACATTCGGTGTCTCACTGATCAACACCAGATGGAACAGATTGTTTAGTGTAAATAGTTAATACATATTTCAAGGGACGACTCAAGCTGACATGGCCCATTAATACCCCTTCAGTCATAGGGAACATAACAGGGCACTTCATCTTAACACGTATTTCAAGGGACCATTCAACTACTTATGCTGAACAATCTGTTCCGTCTTGTATTTAGTTGTGAGACACTAAGGGCAGGTCTAGGGTACACATTTACGTCAATGTAGCTGTAGCATGTCTGGTGAAGACGCTCTAAGCCCATGGGAGAGAGCTCTCCTGTCAGTCTAATAATTCCACAAGAGGGAATAGCTGTGTTAGTAGAAGAAGCTGTCCTGCCATCACAGCACTGTGTACATGGGCAATTAAGGTTGGTATAGCTATATTACTCAGGGGTGTGGATTTTTCATACCCCAGAGTGACGTAGTTATACCAAAGTAAGTGTGTAGTGTCGACCAAGTCTGAGTAAATTTCCCAGATCTGAAGAGCTCTGTGTAAGCTTGGAAACTTATTTCTCTTTCCAACGGAAGTGGGTCCAATATTATCTCACCCATCTTGTCTTTCTATAATAACTTGGGACCGACACAGCTACAACAACACTTTATGCAGCATAATCCCATTAAACTCGCATTACAGTTACTCACATGCATGAGTGTTTACAGGACTGGACCCTTAAAGTAACTACCTTGTTGATAAAAAAAAGATTGACTGCAGTGTAAGAGTTCAGGAGGAAGAGCACAGGTAATGAGGTTTGCAACCTCCCAACTTCCCCTGATACCCACCAAATTCCCTTGCACCCTCAGCTTGTCCACCTCCAGTTTAAGTGCCTCTGTTTTATCATGTGTGGGCAGGGGTGTGGAGAAGGGAGGACTGAGCAAGGGCATGAGCACCCCCCTCCCCCAGTAATTGGTGGGGGTAGAGCAAGTTCCTCCAGCCCCAGGGCTGTGGCAGGGGCACAGAACATGCTCCTTGAAATGCAGTCTAATTTAAATTCCTGCCCACGTCCCTGTGTGTGAGAATTACTAATTTATGGCCTGATCCAGCTGAAATTGGTAGTAAGATTCCTGTCTACTTCAGTGGAAGTTAAATAAAATCCTTGTTATGTTGGCCCTCAGTTAAGACTAAAATAATGGTCCGTTAAGCAGATGTGACTACAGACTCTGGTTTGTCATTTTGATAAATAATTCAAAGGCATGATATTACTCCAGGATGTTTGTTCTCCATTAAGTGAATCTAGCATGAATTTACTCTAATCTACATTAAAATGTATGAATCTTCCTAACAGATTCTTTTTTTGGCAGCATCCCTACATTTACAAAGTCACTTTTGCCACAGCCAATGAATCCTCGGCACTGGTAATTAGACCGTTCAATGAGAAGGGAACACTAAAGGACCTTATCTATAAGGTACTGTAGAATGGCACTGCTCTGCCGTGTTCTGTTACTTTATTGTTATACATAGGCTCTAAAGACCATAAAGTGCTTTTTATATTTTGCTGTTGAATAAATCAAGGGTACTTAAGTTTTCTTCTTTATAACTACTTAGTATGGACACGACATTTTATACATTAATTAATAACGGTGTACTTTTTTTTTTAAAAGGCAAAACCAAAAGACCCATTCCTGAAGAAGTACTGCAATCCCAAAAAAATTCAAGGTCTTGAACTTCAGCAAATAAAAACATTTGGAAGACAAATACTAGAGGTAACTCTTTTTACTGTCTAAAATGAATTTGTGCATAAAGGGATAACCTCATAATTAACATGAGAAGAGGCTCAAGCTAATTAACAACTAGGATTATTATGATGGAAGGGCGTTAAGAATATTGTATCCTTTTACAGTTAGCTTATTTTGTACATTTGGCGTCAGTTCAGTGTAGTCCCCTGTATAGTTAGGTCTGCATCCTGCAATTGGATCTTTGTGTGTGGACCCTTATGCTTGCATGGAGCCCTCATTGTGATGTAATTGGAGCTCTGCATGGGTGCCACGGTCTGCCCATGTGGATCCAATTTCTGCACTGGTGACTAAGTAACAACCTTTTTTCCTTGCTGGAAAGACCCATAAATATAGACAGGAGCAGGGATACCCTTATCAGTGCTTTTATGGTAACATATTTGAAAAAATCAGTCTCTGGTACATGAAAGGGTGCTCCATCAGAAAGTGGAATCTTTCCAAATTAGTAAATTTTAAAGAAAAAATTCAAGTGAGCAGCGTCCTTTTAAATCTCTTACTTGCTGCAGTCTACATCATTAAACGTATTAGTCTTCCAAAAAAGGTTTTAAAACCATATTGTAGACTTTTGTTCAGTTTGACCCTTTTATTTTATTTTTAAGACCGCAGATAAACCCCTTTTAGCAGCCTCTTGTTCTTGGAGCAGAATCTTTCAATAGGTGTATTAGTGCTGTTTACATGAAAATGACTTCCAGGTTTATTTTGAGTGTTTAAGTGTCAACTTTCAAGATCTCTTGATTTAAGATCATATTATATAGGCTGATAAGATCGTAGTACAATATCTCCTCTTCTGATGTTTTCCTTAGTCCAGTCTATTTTATCCCTTTAGCACTTGGTGGTGAGAAATCATGAATCTTGGCACCAACATTAATGTGAGCCAGAGATGCTTTTATCCAAAATAATTTTCTCTGCTCTTGATCCTCGGTGTTCTGCCCCATCTATCCCACTATTTCTGACATGATGTTGTGAAGCAGAGGCTTCCAGAAGTTTTCAGAAGCCCTTTTGGGAGCCCTGTAGAATTGTCAGCGAAGCTGTCAAACTCTCCCACTCTGCTGAGAAACTCCCATAAGTCCATGGGAGAAGAGCAATACAGGTGTGCATCTCACAGGATCTTTCCTTTGTGGGGGAAGACAGGATGGTTCAGATTCCAGCTACTTGTGTGCAATGTAAAGAGACCCAAATGCAGCAGATTCTGATTGAAGTGGCTAGAGGAAACAGTTGTTAGAGAGGAATGTGAACCTCTACAGCCTGATGGGTTGGGGAAACCACCAGCTGAGGGTTAGGGATGAGTGTGATCATACAGGTGGTGCCAGTCCCAATCTTTGAATGAAAAGTTGTAGAAGATGGCTTGACTCTGTGATAGGGTGGCTAGAAGGTGGGAGCTGAATGGGGAAAAATGAAAGGCCCGGAGTCTGGGGAGCTTATCCATCCATTGTGCATTCTTTTAATTTCACTTCAAACATTGTCTGACAATCCTCCAAACAGATGTCCTCGCAGTGACACTTTTCTCTTTGATCTTTCAGGTATTAAAATTCTTGCATGAAAAAGGATTTCCTTATGGGCACCTACACGCCTCCAATGTGGTGTTGGACGGTGATACGTGCAGGTTGCTAGATCTAGAGAATTCCTTGCTGGGACTCCCATCCTTTTATCGATCGTATTTTTCACAATTTCGGAAAATTAATGTAAGTCACTTAGAATATAAAGCGATAAGTGATATTTCATACATGAAAATTTATCATAGATGTGATCGTAAAACAATTTGTGCTTGACAATAAAATATTACAAGAGTCTATCAACCCTGAAAAGGGACTTTCATGCTGTTGCAAAAAGTATGACTTCTTCTATAGACTTCTGCTCAAGTTAGAATATAGCCCTGCAATGAAATAGAGAATGTCTTCTTCTCTCAGATGAATGGGCTAGAGGCATTATATAGATATCTGGCTCTTCAAAACTCATACATTGATTGGAATTAGTGCAGGTTATTTCTCAGCTGCAGATTTGTACATCACAGTACACTCTGTGTCTTCAGAGAAGCTGGACCTAACTTCCAGTCTGTTGGGAAATCTGCCCTGTTGTAGAACTTGTAAGCTTTTAACTGGCATGTTGCCTTGCCCTCAAGTACTCATTGTAATAAATTACATAAGGTATCACATGGGACAGCCTCTGACCTTGTTCAAAAGTTGTACTGAGTTGCCAAAGAAACTTTCAAAAGTTCATGGTTATGTTAACTATCAGTGCCATCAAAACTTACTAAAGTCTTAGCCAATAATGTGTCTGCTACTAAACATAAATCTAAAAGCCAGTGAACATCCTCTATTAACACTAAATTAAGCCAAATGCACTAAACGCTCTCTGGTATTTTGTACAAATAGTTCTTTCTTTGGATACTTTCCTTTTTATCTACTTACTGTCTGGCTATAAATCAGTGGTGTGTGTATGGTGGTGGTGTGGGCATGTGTACAATTATGATTAATACATTTATATATAGTAGATTAAACCTCGGTATATGAATAATAGAAAATGTGCTAGCTCAACATTTCTCTTCAGTATTATGGCTTTCAAAAACGCTCAATTTATTTTGTAGGAATAAGGGTTGTGTGAACAGAAAATAGGTCAATTATTAAGCTGCATTGTCACCTACATCTGAAAATGCCAAATTTTCATTTCTGAAGAGTTTATTTTATTAGAGGAGCCATTTGGGCCGGGTGCAGTTTGTGTACCTAGTAAGACTGCTCTTCCCCTCCAAATTTAGCATCTACATAGAAGAGAAGGGCAAAGCATGAGAGGATTAGGATTATATTTATCAATGGGGAACTGAGGTACAGAGAGACTAAGGGCCTTGCCCAAGCTCAGAGTTTGGTGGCAGAACTGGGAATTGAACCTTTATCTCCTGGGTCTCAGTCCTGTGCTCTAATCACAAGCCCATCCTTCTCTAATGGATCACTGTAAATCTTGAAACTGAAATGTGTAAAATTGCTTGATTTGAGCCAGCTGGGCTTTTGTCTTCCTAGACTTTAGAAGGTGTTGATGTACATTGCTTTGGTCACTTACTGTATGAAATGACCTATGGGAGACCTCCAGATTCAGTCCCAGTGGACGGCTTCCCTCCTGCTCCATCGGCATCAGTCGGTCAGTATACTACTGGGGAGGTGCTAGCCTCTGTTTAAAGCCACTTCAGTTGTCTGCCTTTTAATCAAACTAAAAGGATCTATTGGAATACACTAGAACCCTACTTAAAATGTCTTGTGTTTTTAGAAGGAGAGTGCTGAGGGTTGGATAATTATTAACTTAATTAACTACAACAGAAAATGTACCATACCTGTATATTTCTGTATTGTGAGCTTCCTTTCCTGAAGAAATATATGACATAGATACACTGAGTTACTTTATCATTCTTTCTTTACTACACAGTTTCTGATCATCTGGTAAAAGTAATATCTACTGCTCTTGAACTGTCTTAGTTGAAAGGTTAGTTAGGGAATGTTACACAACAGTGCCTAATCTTTTATCCCAAAACAAGGAAAGCAGTGTTAGCAAATGTGCTCCTGCAATATAAAAATCTGCCCATTCTTTCTCTTCCTTCCTTCCTTCCTTCCTTTTTAAAGTGGCTGTGTTGGAATCCATACTCTCCTATGAAGCCATAAAGAATGGTATGCCAGCTGTCTCCAAGATCTTACAGATGTCGTAAGTTCTCGTTGCCTTGTTTTTCCAAAGCATTATCTATTTTGTTAATTATATTCATATGAGCAAAGTGATCTGTGTGCTCTCATCATTCATAATAAAGGTTTTTTTCTCTCCTAAATTAGAGTATTAATGGTTTAACTTAATTTGATATACATCACTAAGGAACATCAATCAGGTTTCACAAAACTATTCTGACCCTTGCTACATTCTAGCATACAATATATTCACCCACACAGGTGTGTGCATTTTAATGAAGGACTGCTGATTTTCAACATTAATCAATAAACACCCATAAGACACCCCATATTTTATTTTTAAAAAATTGCATTTATCAAAAAGCCCCACTGGAAATGGTTACTTGTGTCTAAGGGCTTGTCTGTATGGAGCAGTAATGTGGAGTACTAGAGTGACCTTTCTAAAGCGCATTAATGTGCTGCATGTTAATTGGTCCATGTAGATCCTACTGATGTACACTAAATGTTCCCTTGTGCACTTTAATGGAGACCTACTTTAAACAGCACTATGCTAAAGTATGTTAGGGAACATTACAAAGATTATTCACTACAGTATATATTGCTGTAATGAGTAAATATACTTACTTACTATAGTATAGCCTTATAAACCTCTGATCTTTTGGACCTCTACATAACTCAAAAATAGCTAAAAACAAATCCCGAAAAATGGAAACAATTAACCCTGAAACGCATAAACCCGATTTATAGAGCATGTTGCTGTAATTATTTAAATGGACCTCGCCATCAGTTATGAACACATGCAGAAGTACATGGAGGGATGATGATAAAACATCTAAGATGCAGAACTTTGTGGGTTGCTGTTCCTTCTAGAAGTGATCCTTAATAGATTTGATTGCTGATCACATCGCAGGCTCACTGCCAAAGTAGGTAGATATTGCATTGTTCAACATGAGTGCTCAAAATAGGGAGTGGGCAGAAGTGTAATGTTCTATTCTTTAGTTGTGGGCTAGTCTCATGGTGTGTAGCTTATCACACATTTTGGGCATGCTGTGGAGTTCGATATTCTCTGGTGGGAAAGGGTCAGTGCAGTCTTGTATTTTGTCTTTTTTTGTTTGAGGGGCAGAGAGAAAATGAACAGAAATCTGACAACAGGGAAACAGTATTGGTGTAAGAATTTATTAAGGTCATGAGTTAGAGAAGATAACCCATGTCCAGTCTGACCTGATGTGCACATGCAGCATGTTTTGGAATGTGTAGGTTCTGGGTTCATGAACATGCCAATACACGAAAAATAAACTTTTTTCTCTCCTTGAACAAAATACTGCTCTGTAGAAAGAGTCTGTTTAATTTTGGCATGGGTACATAATTAAAAATCAGGTGAGGGGAAAAAAGAAATCCACAAGCAGGTTTTAAAGGGATTCTGACAACTTTATCATACCTTTTTTCTGAATTTTCTATCTACTATTGTTCCAGAGTGGGTCTGGGATGTTGGATACATTCATCACTTGCATAAACATGTGGTGATCTGCAATAGTGTCAAAATTCTAGACTATTGGTCATGGGGGATTGCCCAGTGTAATGTCAGAGTTAACCTTCTAGTGTGTTCTCAAAAAGAAATAGAAAGTAGCTGGAAATGTTCTAATATTTCTATTTTCAGACTAACATTGCCCTCTAGTGTATTTCCCCCGATGCTCTGAAAAGAGGATTAATCATTTTATATTGTTGCTGCTGTCTCGTGGGATTGAATGAAATGTTTTTTTCCTTGTTCAATTAGAGTAATTGGAGTATTAAAATCCAGGTAAACAGAAATGTGAGCTTTACTCAGATGTCTTCCATGCTCTTTGTTTTGAATAATAATATATAATGACTGTGCAAAGAGAGAGCTTCTTTTCAGAAAGAGGAGTGATCTTTTAAATACAATGTACAACTCCTCCCCCCCCAAAAAACAACAACAACAACCAAAACCCCCTGACCCCTGTAGTCACGATGGCATTTTAAGCAAAGGGAGAGTTGGCTTTGGGAGAGTTTATTCTGCCTAACTAAAATTACCTTGTTTCAGCTGTCAAAGCATTTCTCTTGATCTTGTCCTAAAGCTGTTAGCTAGTCTTGCTATTTGTACATTATGACCCTTCTGAATGCAAAGCACCATATAAATGTCAGTGCAAAGACCTGAAGAAGATCTTTGTGTGAGCACAAAAACTTGTCTCTCTCACCAGCAGAAGTTGGTCCAATAAAAGAGATTACCTCATCCACTTCCTCAGTCTTAGTGCAAAGAATAAGCATAAGTGGAGGGAGAGGTGGTAATGCTGCATTTTCTTCTTGATCCTATCTGTGTCTTGGAAATAACAGACCAGCTTGAACTTTTCTTTTCTTTCCTTTCAGATTATTCAGTGATATTCTACTAACAAATTCCGAGAAACCCCAGTTTAAGGTACAAGTGAATGACATTGGCATATTATGAATTGCTGCTGACTGTATGGCTTTGGGCCATCCGAAATGTGGGACTGGGTGAATGAGGTGTGGGGAAGAAGACACCTGACTATGTTCAGGGCTGCCATGGCACCAGTGCTGCTGTTTCTTTCAGCAGCACTTCGCAAGGGAGCTTGTTCATTGGATTCCTTCCTTGAAATGTCCCTGGGAACACTTGTATTTTTTTACTGCTTAGATTTTCTTAAGGATGATGGCAGTTGCTGTTCCTTACTAGGAACAGTGACACAAGCGTAAAGCAAGTTAAGAAGTGAATTGTACATAGTGGACAAGAGAAATACACACAGCAAGATTTTATTTGGTGGCTTTTGGTTATAAGATTATGAAGTTCACACTTGTTCAAGTTCGGTAGGAGATTCAGGACAAACAATCTCTTCAAAGTATAAGTAACATAATATAGATCTGGTGCCATGTCTGTTTACCAACTACTTGCCATGTGCAACTACTGACAGCAATGGGGAGAACAGACTCCTGCAGGATTGCATGGGAGAGATCGCCTTGCCACTGATTGGAACCTTCCCATAAAAAAATCACCACAACCACTCTAAACCACCAGTTAGTCCACAGTCCAATCTGCAGCAGCTTATATCTGAACAGCTGCTCGATTTAACATTGGCTTTAACTCCTCCATCATACATCATGTTCTTTTCCTGTTGTTGAGGCTTGCAACCAGATTTGGAGGGAGCAGTGCTTGCAGAAATCTCATGTGGTCTAGGTGGATACACCGCTATCTTCATTAAACAATCAGTGTTAGAACCTGGGGCCTTATCATAGTTCCAGAAATTTCTCACATTAAAAGTGGATGTTTGGCAATGAAGCTGTGTGTTAATTCTGCTTTCCTTTCCTTTACAGATTCCCACTAAGTTAAAAGAGGCATTGAAAACTGCCAAGGAATGCATAGAAAAGAGACTAACTGAAGAACAGAAATTGGTAATTTCTGCATTTCTTTATGATTTTCCCACAGACATTCTTTCCCCCTCATCTTTTAAACCAAAGATTTTATGACAAATGGTGAAATGTTAAAGGTTTTCATCTGTAGGCTTAACAAATCTTACTGAGGTGAAGTATGCCTGTGAGACTATTCTAGTAGACATAAGAAATCATTTTAGAACAGATTCTTTTTAAACTGAATTATATTTGGGTGTCTTAAAGGTGCGCTGTACAATGTAAAATAGAACATGAGTACTAAAATATAAAACAGAAGCTCGTTTGTTTTCTAGTTCACTTTATCATATTTAAAAATTACATGAGCTAAAATGGCTAATTAACAGCATGAAGCCAAACTTCCTGGCTTCTTGACACTTTTGCATGAGAGAAACACAAATGATAGATTTTTTTTGTGTGTGTGTACACTGTACAGTAAAACCTCGATTTAACGGACCTCGATTTAACGGACTTCGGATGCAACGGACAAAATTTCTGAGCAAGTCTGATGCATCCCAAATCCATTTCTCATGGGCTGGCTGCCGGCTCCCGGCTGCCGCCCGGGTCACAGCAGCGGGCGGGCTGGCTGGCTGCCGGCTCCCGGCAGCCGGGACCCCGGGCGGGCTGGCTGGCTGCCGGCTCCCGGCTGCCGCCTGGGTCCCAGCAGCGGGCGGGCTGCGGAGCTGCCGCCCCGACCCTGTGGCGGTCGGGCTGCTGCTCCTACAGCTCGTTTTTTTTTTATTATTAAATAACGGACTTTTTCATTTAACGGACACCCCCTCGCCCGAATTAGTCTGTTAAATGGAGGTTTCACTGTATTGGCTTTTGCACCTGCAGATAAATACATGGAAAAACTGTAGGACTGTTTGGAGACTGGGCGGCGTATTGTTTAATTAGCTTACATTTAAAGGTCAATCGGTGCCCTTAATTGACTGTATTATGTTGGATACTTGAATATTACTTTAGTAGACTTCAAAGGGCTGTTGAAATGTGTATATATAAGTTTGAGTCATAAAGTCCAGATCTAAAGGTTTGAGCTGTCTGAATCAGGGTTCCCCCCGAGTCTGTAATAGGGAAGGAAACCAGATGTGAAGCTAAAGGTCAGATCCAAGCTTTCCCGAATTTTGGGAGTGTTTTTGTCTTAGGTTTTGTTACAGGCCCACCTCTCGCTGAGGAAGAGCTCAGTATGAGCTGTACGATCTCTGAATGCTTTTGAGAGAGCTAAATATTTTTTTAAAAATTCAGTCACTTGAGTATTTTCTTAAGTGTTGCCCCTTCCCTGAGGTTGCCAGATGAAAGTTTTTACACTTCATGTGGGCTGTTTTGGTCTCTCATATTCTAAAGATTCACCAGCATAGAAGACTGACAAGAGCTCAGTCTCACCATGGTTCCGAGGAAGAGAAAAAGAAAAGAAAGATCTTGGCACGAAAGGTAAGTGGGACTGTTTAGCATGGGTTTCTGGCATGCAGAGAAGTATGTACATTCCAAGTGTAGTAAAGATCATGTGCTGAGGAAATGAGAGTAATGTGGCTATGTCCCACCCCCATGACCTACAGGAACTGTTCTGAGAGAGAAGGAACATCTGTTCTGATTGTTTTTGCGTATGTGGACAGGTGATGTGCTGTGCAGCAATATTTATATGCTGGCAGCTAGTTGATTTGTAGTAACTTTAAATGAGCTAAAAAAGAAAAACCGCTGAAGAGCGGCTATATGAATGCCTGACGTATATAGAGCAGCCTCCCACTTCGCACCTTCTGCCAGGGGGATGGGAAGCCTGTCTCCTGCATCTACAGCACATTTCCTGCACCTCTGGTTCTCTTTTGAGGACCAGTTCCTGGCCCTTGTTGTGGTTGGCAGCAGGGCCATATTGCTGCCCAAGGTGGGTAGCTGGGGATATTGCCCAGCGATGGGTGATTCCCTAGCCAGTGCAGAGTTGGCCTATAGGGATGTGACAGCAGGAGTATGCTTTGGGCATGAGTGTGGTTAGAGCACTGCATGCTATGATACCCTTGGGGGCTGATGCAAATCCTCATGTGTCAAGGGCATCTTGGCGTCTTGGCATTTAACAAAGGCGTCTTTTCTCTCTCCTTGATTCTTAAAGAAGTCAAAGCTCTCTGCCTTCGAAAGTGGGGAAGAACACTCAGCAAAATACAGCAATTCAAACAATTCAGGTAACTAGCAGGGCCCTTTGAACAGGTTTACAGCTCTCTCCCCCCTCTCTTTTGGATTTTTAAAAAATCCTGTTTAGAAAAAATGCTGTTTAGAAAACTTAAAATCACTTTGAATTTTCTATCATATACTAACAGACTATTACAAGCTGATCCTAGTATTGGTTATTTCATCATGGTCAAACTGTGGGTTTAAAAACCATTGTCACTGGTAGTTATAGTTTTATTAATAGGTGAAAATCTCTTAGTGCTCTGAGCGTCAGATGGAAGATGTGGTGTTGCTTACAATAGCATTGACCAGTCAATCCATTGGATACTTCATCCTTCACATGGAAACACTGTTGCAATTTGTATTTCTTGATAAGTTACCAAAATGAATCCCAAGAATCAGAGAGGTAGCCGTGTTCGTCTGGAATAGCAGAGGTAACAAAGTCCTGTGGCACCTTAAAGACTAACTATAAAGTTTTGAAGCATAAGCTTTCGTGGGCTAATACCCACTTCATTGGATGCAAGCAGTGGAAATGTCCAGAGGCAGGTATAGAAAAGTAGGCAAGAACCAGCTTCAAAACTTTATAGTTAGACTTTAAGGTGCCACAGGAGTTTGTTACCTCTAAAATGAATCCATGAGCTACAGGGGGGAAAATATTACTTGATCTGTGTCCAGTCCTGAAGATGGCTCTGTGTGGTAAGCTGTCCCCTTGCCGAACTGTCGGGTAGTGCAGCCAGTTTCTGTTAACTAAAATGACTTGCAAGGGGAAGAAATGCCCATCTTAGAGTATAACTATTCCAGAAATCAATTCATTGTGAAATACAGTCAGCTGCCAAAGTAACTGGTGAAACTATAGCAACTGACGAGAAAATTCTCTCCTGAAAGAGAGATGGGGTCAGAGTCTGCAGGCAATGGGTGGCATGCACCGAAAAGAGAGCAACGTTTAGTCTCTGAAATCCAACCGCGTTTAATCTAAGCAGCCTGCCTGCTATTGAAAAGTGTTCCCCATTGAGGAATTCTGAGAGTGTTGAGATGTTTGTTGGGCCTGGTCCGTTCATCCGCACTGTGCAGTCATCAGTTCAAACAGGTTCTGATTCCACACCCATTCAAGTCTGTGGGAATTATGCCATTGACTTCAGTGGAAGCAGACTGTTTCCGAAGGCCCGTGCTACTGTGCTGAATCCTGAAATCACAGCCCTAGTTACTGTGTTTTTATTTTGTTTAGCAGGCTCTGGGGCAAGTTCCCCTCTGACATCTCCATCGTCACCCACTCCACCATCTACAGCCGGTAAGTGAAAGCCACTACTATGTTGGTCTGTCTTCCAGTGAGGTTTTCTAGAGCGGGAGATGATCTATCATATCCTTAGGGGTGATAGAATTTTGGACAGATGACATTTATTACCTTTACCTTCTAGTAACAGGTTCAGACAGTTGGATTCTTCTGAGCATCCTTGATAGCCTTGTAACATACAAAGCCTTCTTGTTGTTTAACAAATTTCCCTGTAATACTCCTGTAGATAATCTGTCCACACAATACAAATGCTTGTATCTAAATCTGCACTACCCTAATCCGACCTTCATTGGTACTTTCCAGACATCCTCTGGACCTTGCATTAGCTCGCAAACGTGCTTTGTTTTCTGATGATCCAGACTGCTGGCTCCGGAATGCTCTGTTTTGTAACTCAGGAATTTTGTATCATCTTTGTACTTCCTGAGTGTTAGATGCAGATCCGAGTATTAACCCAAAATACATCACTGACCTTTGAAATGTAAGTGTAAGGATCACTGAGGAGCATTATGATTTAGAGGGTGCTAATTCTATCTGTTTTCAGAAAGAAACATTAATACCAACTACTTATGCAGTGGTGACTAGCTCACCTGATTTCTGGTCCAAGGAACCTGCTGCATTGAATGGCGTTATCTCCTACATCTAGGCTACATTAATTGGTTAGGGAAGTGTGTGGGTGTGGTGGTTGGTTGTTCTAATTGATCTTCTAAAAGACACTGTAGTCCACAAACTTCAGTAAAGAGTTTTTTCCCTGTCAAGTTCAGAATATGTTGAGAATTATGAACTATGTCCTCTCTAGGAGACTCAGTCTTCCAGTTCCACTGGATTTAGGATACTAGGATGCCACTATATGCTCTGTATTCAAGTAAATGTTGTTATCCTCCAGGTGTGCCAACTTTTATTTTACTTTTTGGTTGGGGGTTCTTCCCCACCCCCAATATTTGAATGCGTTTTTAAAAAAGAGAGGAGTTAGATGAAAATGCAAGGAACACTTCTACCTTTCCCAAATGGGTAGATATTTAGAAAATAGTTATCTTTGTTTTGTGAAATGAAGTTAGGTTTTTTTTTTTTTTAAACTTAGATTCATGTCTTGACATTGTGGATTTAAACTGAAATATGCTCTGTCATTTTCAGCATGCATTAGGCTTCTCTGTCGTCTCCATTATGAACACCCTCTCATATGTTACTCGTCCTTCTGATATTGTGCTGTCAGCTGCCTGATCTAGTCCATAACCTATCGGAATCGATGCAAATTGTCCCTGCATGTGTGCTAATCAAAAAGTGCTGTGGCATGCAAATTGTGATGATGCTTTTGATTTGTTTCAGGCATTCTTAGTACTGCCACCATTTAAGAATGTATTTTTTGTAAACTGAATACATACCAGATGATATCAAAAGACCATCTGACTTTGCATTAATTGGAGGTGGTTAAATTAGCACTTCAAATATTAGCTATAAAAGAAAGTCAGGGGGGCTTGCAACTCTGATTTTTCATCAGGATTATGCCTCTTCCACTTCTATATTTTGTATAACAAATGTACAATTCCACATGCCTGGTGGATACAATTAATTTATTTATTGTAAATAAGGAGTGTTTTGCACTTCTTTGCAAACAAACCCACACTGCAGCTGCTGGTCCAGTCACCCTGCCATGGCTATAGCTGTGGAGTTGAACTTGGACTCCCTCAAAATACAGAGATCCATCCTAGAGAGTATTTTCAGCAGATTAAACTGCTCATTTAGAGTGTTTACTAGTGAATGAAAACTTTGTATAATGGTACCTACAGTCTTGGTTGCTTTCAGAGTTGGGTTGCTCAGCACGTAAGTTTAGACTCCTACCATTTAACGTTGTTGCCTTCAAGAGCTGTAAGGCCTTCAGAACCTTTGAAATGCCACGAAGCCCAGTTTCTTTGCCACTTCATTGATTTAACGTGGTGAAGGAAAAAAAATGACCTGGTTGAGCATTAGGTTTAAGAATCTAAATAGGTAACTGTATGTATTTAGACATCTTCCTATACTGTAGCTGGAGTGCTGTACTGAACCCTTTAGGGGCAGAAGTTGGTCAGTGACATTCAATGCTGTGCTTGGGGAATTAGCCACATCACAGATCTAAATTGGAGGAAGTAAGAGTAGATTGCCTTCTGTGGTGCCTTCCCATTAGCAATTAGAACAGGGGTAGGCAAACTTTTTGGCCCGAGGGCCACGTCGGGGTTCAGAATTGTATGGAGGGCTGGGTAGGGAAGGATGTGCCTCCCCAAACAGCCTGGCCCCACCCCCATCTATCCCCCTCCCACTTCCCGCCCCCTGACTCCCCCCCCCCCTCAGAACCTCTGACCCATCCAATCCCCACTGCTCCTTGTCCCCTGACTGCCTCCTCCAGAGACTTCCACCTCTAACCACCCCCCTGGGACCTCACCCCATCCAACACTCCTGCTCCTTGTCCCCTGACCACCCCCTCCAGAGACACCCCACCCCTATCCAGAGCCCTGGGACTCCCACCCCCCAGAACCTCCGCCCCAACCAAATGTCCCCTGACTTCCCCTTATCCAAACCCCACAGCTCCAGCTCTGACCCCCTTACCACGCCGCTCAGAGCAGTGGCTGGATCCAGACATGGTGCTGTGCGGCCCCGCCCCTCAGAGCACTGCTCATGCGGTGCGCTGAGGCTGCAGGAGGACAGCGGGGGAGGGGCCGTCGTGAGCCTCCCCAGCAAGCCCAAGGGCCGTTGTTTGCCCACCCCTGAATTGGAACATGTAGCACTTAGCAGCTAGTGGAATGGAAACCTGCTGTGTTTAAAATGGCCTAATCTAAGCAGAGTGAAGGACCTTACAGTGGTCCCCAATGTGCAGCCCTCAACTAGAGGGATTTGAATAACTTCTAATGTATTGCTTACTGAGAGGCCTGATCCTGCAAAGAGCCATGTGCCTTCGTCGCCCCTCACTTCATTCAGGGTTAAGGCAAATCAGACCCCAAATATGGAAGGTTTAATATTGCCAATGCTAAAGCTGCTAGCAAACAATAATGCAAACAAATATCCATGAATATTCCTCTGAATTTCTCAGAGATTTCACTTTGGCTATGTTCATGACCCTTTTGTGTTTGCTTTCCAACATTTTTACTGCAGAAAGTGAATTTCAGAGACTGAGAGTATTCACGGAGAAGTTTGGACCCATAAATGTGTTTCAGTAGTGTGTCCGTGCATATCCACTCACGGAGCAGAAACAATACTATGTGACTTTAATAAATTACAACAAAGCAAGATAATTCAAATGTCACATTTGCAATCTGTTCATAGAGCAAAAAGTTCCAAAAATGAATCAAATCTGAAGAACATGTACAGAAATCATGGTTGGGTAACAGACATGCTGCTAAGAGAAGGAGGCTAAACTTGTTGCAAATTATTTGCTCGGCTTTACTACAAAATCTTCTTGAGAGACCTTATTTAGGTGGTGGCAAATGCTGATTCTAATATAGTTTCCTATGGCTCTGAGCTTGATGATCATAATGGTCCCTTCTGGCCTTAGCATCTATCAGTCTTGTAAGTGGCTTCCTTTTGCATGTTCAATTCCCCCCCCCCCCCACTGCATTAATTCTGCTCTCACTTAAAAATCCATTCATTTTTTGCGATCATGAGTAGTACGTAAAGTAGATGGGATGGAGGATGCTATAAAAGGGAAAAAATATAACTCGCTCTTCAATGCATGCCTCCTGATCCTAGTAAGCACTAATTAATGAGCAAGCTTCTCTAGGAAGTAAGGTAGGGACTGAAAGGGGACATCTCTGGTCGATTCCATTTCACTTACTAATGTGAGTGGCCCCAGTTGCCTCCTTAGGAACAAAGAATTTTGGTCACACATATGGGATGGGGGACTCTGAAAAGGATTTTGGAGTCTTTGTGCATAATGAGCTGAACATGAGCTCCTAGTGTGATGCTGTGGCCAAAAGAGCTAATGGGATCCTGGGATGCATAAACGGGAATCTTGAGTAGGCACAGAGAGGTTATTTTTTCTCTGTTTTGGGCAGTGGTGCGACTGGTGCTGAAATACCATGTCCAGCTCTGGTGCCCACCATCAAGAAGGATGTTGAGTAACTGGAGAGGGCTCAGAGAAGAGCCATGAGAATGATTAAAAGATTAGAAAACCTGCCTTCTAGTGATAGACTCATGGAGCGTCATCTATTTAGTGGAACAAAGAGAAGGTTAAGGGGTGATGTGATCCCAGTCTATATACCTGTATGGGGAACAAATATTTAATAATGGGCTATTCAATCTAGCAGAGGAAGGTCTAACACTATCCAATGGCTGGAAGTTGAAGATGAGACACATTCAGACTTGAAATAGACTGTAAACTTTTAACAGTAAGAGGAATTAGCCATTGGAACAATTTCCCAGGGGTCCTGGTGGATTCTCCATCACTGACCATTTTAAAATCGGGATGGGATGTTTTTCCAAAGCTCTGCTGTAGGGATTGTTTTGGGGAAGCTCTCTGGCCTGTGTTAAGCAGGACGTCAGAGTTGATGATGGTCCCTTCTGGCCTTAGAATCTATCAGTCTTCTAAGTGGCGTTGATCCCAGGAGCAGGATTTGGACTTGACGATGGGTGTTTTTTCTTTGGCCTTAAATCCTTCAAGGAGAAAGATTCCCTGCTGATGGTCATAGTGTGCTGGTGTTCTGCCTTTTAGATCACTATGAGCCAACTTAATTGCATTAATTGTTCTTCCTTTGAGTGTGCAGATCAGATACACAGTCGAAATATTTCAGGGTAAAAAAAAAATGATTGGCATGTTACATACAAAATGAATGGATTTTTTTTCCCTATGGCTGCTTCTCATACAGCTTTATTATTGAATCGCTCTAAGAATGATGGACCTTAGTGTAGCTAAGGCCTGGTCTACACTAGGAGGGGGAGTCGACCTAAGAAACACAACTTCAGCTATGCAATCTTAGGTCGACTCCCCTCCCCTGCGTATAGACGAGGCCTCAAAGTGTTTTCAAGACCCTCAGAGCTTGACATTTGGCATTTTTAGATGGCTGGATGTGTCTGTGTGAGATGACAAACGTAATGTTTCATCAGTCGATAAGGATTTTAGTACAGAAAAGTGTAGTTCATTATATTACATGCACAATTATTTGGCTGTTTTTTTTTTAATATAAAAGGCATTTTAAAACTGTTCAATATCAATACATTCTAATTCGTAGAAAAATGTCTGAGTATAACCATTGGGTAACTGTACAGCTCACAGTGTGACTGACACTAAAACCAGAATAATGATGTGTCCTCTCTCTCTGTCTCTCTGTCTCCCTTTCTTTCTCTCTGCTGTCTTCAATAGAGCTTACATCACTTTGAACATGAATTATCGGTAACGTAAGCTAATGCTGATTTCTCTCTCTTTAAAGATGTTCTGTTTCTGTATGGGAAAGCTGAACATAGACCTTGAACTTCTCATGGCATAAAAAAGGAACAAAGAAGAAGTAGATCATAAGCTACTTCATTAATTATTTTAATTAAATATACCATCTTTCAAAACTATCCCTAAAATGATGTTTGCATCCCATTTTCTTAGTAACCTTTAAATATGTAATTTTCACAATTATCACTTTAAATCCATTACTGATTTTTTCCCCCCCAAGTCCGGCTGAAACTCTTTACAGTATCTGATAAACTTTCAATTCCTCCTAACAAACTCTTAACCAAAGTGGCGCTGTAAAACTCCTTGATAGGTGTTTGCGCATTCATTCATAAATTCCTAAGGATAAACAAATGATTCATTGGCCCTGAGCAGTGTTCTCCAACATGCCTGTAGGAAAGGCCTCTAGCTAACCAAGCTCTTGCATCAAGTCACTTTCTTCCTGTAAATGTTTTAAAGTATTTTCCTGCTGGACAGTAGCTGCAATTGCACTACTGTCCCCTTACAGAAGCCCAGCCTTTGTGGTTCATAATCATTCATATTCAGTATTGGACAACTCCTCTTTAGTCTGTTATCTTCTGTTCCTTGTCTATTGCCTCCTGATTCTTTTCTCTGTCCTGTCCTATCCTATCAGTTTCTCTGCTTTGTCTTTCTCATGCAATCTCATTCCTTACTCAGATGCTCTTGACTTTTTTGTGGCATATTAATGGCTGATTCATTAGATCACAAATTAAACAATGAGGATGTGGGATGACGTTACCTACCCTGTTGTTCTACTCTGACCACTTCAACCTTCACCTCAACCGTCCTGCCTCAGCCTTTGATGACCATTTGTTCTTCCTTGTACCATGAATTTCAAATATCACTCTTCCTAGTATTTCCCCACACTCTGCTGATCATATGTGAGCACATTAGTTAGCACGGCTCTAATACTGGGGATTACTTTCCAATACAGTTTATTGATAAACTTAGATTCTCAGGTCCAGCTGTCTGTGCTGGCATAAGGACAAATCAGGTAGGTCAGTGAATTACAGTGATGAATTTGGGCCATCTCTGCTTTTCAAATTTGTATCAACTTTGCTTCCAGTTCAATTACCAAAGAGAAAAATGAATTTAAAAAAATCTCTGCAACAGAGAGATGGTCCCACTTTGCCCAGTGTGGGAGTCCTTTGAACACTGACCTTTCTACTGTAGAGGAGAGTAAAGCAGACTTGAAACAGTCACATATTTCCATGGGAACAGGCTGTTTTCCCATTGGAGGATTGTGTCTCCCCCTTCGCACCCCCCATTGCAGGAGGTGCTGGCTTGTGAGGAAGGGACACTCTTGTCCATGTGCAAGTGTCTGAAGTACAATAACCATAGGAATGCAGATAGTCACTGGCCATATAAACTGTTGTATAAACATTCTCCTTTTTTTGACTTAGGGCTTGTTTTCACTACAGGGGGGAGGGATCCATCTTTTGGAGATTGATTTATCGCGTCTCGTCAAGATGCGATAAATCGATCACCAGCAGCGCCCCTGTCGACTCCGGAACTCCAGCTCGCCAAAAGGCGCAAGCTGGAGTCGACAGGGGAGCGTGCTGCTGGCCGCCGTGAGGACAAGTAAGTCGGCTGTAGATGCGCCGAATTCAGCACATTATTAACATAGCTGAATTTGCGTATCTACAGCTGATCTCCTTCCTCCCCTCCCCCCTCCCCCAGTGAAGACCAGCCCATAGACTTTTTTTCCACATAGGAACAATCTTTAAAACTGACACAGACTGAAAATATTTCAAACTAAGCTCTTTTCCTTCTAGAACTTAGCTTGTTTTATTACAGCCCTTATTTTTCACCACCACTTACTGGTCTGAGCCTAAGCAGCAGCAAGGAAGAATGGAACAAATTGAGAAGGAAGTGATTGCTTCACCTGCTTTGTTTGTGGATGAGCATTGAATAACTTTTGAATGTCGTTCTGTGTGACTGAATTTCTTACGTGTTCATTGGGAGTGTTGTTAATGGAAATATGGCAGCCCATGGTTCTGCTCTGGTAACCATTACTTCCCTTAGCCTCTTGTCACTTCCTTTTCTTGTCCAATCGAGTTTTCACCTCTGTGTTCTCCACATACACTAAACCTGGCATGACTAAGTACAATGCTGTCTCTTTCACATTCCCCTCATTACAGTGTGTCAACTGAGTAGCTCATATCACCAAAAAAGTATTGGGATGATGGATGTGATTATACCTCCTTCACCCCTGGCAGAATATGTGATGTGTGTATTGGAAATAGTCATCCTGTTATCTGACCGAATAGGGGACACTATAAATAGGCTTGGCAGAATTCAATCTCTCTCTATTTTTTAAAATTTCCACTGATATCATAGATGTTAATTTTTAAGCATTTTTTTTATTCTTCGAGTTAAATTTTCACAGTTGTGCAAAATTATGGTTTTTTAAAAGTTCTTATTTTTATTGATTTAAATTTTCAGTGTCAGGCATATATGGAGGTGGCAGGCAGTGGGGGAGGTCAGACAATTATTTAAGTAGATGTTCCCATTCAAAAAGGTAAAGCTTTAAACTGTTAAAACAAACTGTCAACATCACGTCAAAATATAAATACCTTAAACCAAACTCAAGCAGCTTTTTTGCCTATCTGCAGATTTTGATTAGCCATAGAAATATTTTTTCATCTTTGTGTAGTTTACCAAGATTTGCCAATTAAAAACTCAAATCCTTCCAAGCCTAATGAAGTTCTGCAGTTCTGATTTTGTATGGCCATGTGATGTGGAGTTGCAAGGGAGGATATCTGAAACTCTCTGGCTCGTATGTGCCTGTGTATTTTTGATGTAAGAGTGTAAAATTGACACACCAGCTGGGTTTCAGAAAGTGAAGCCTATGTGTGATCTAGACTAGTGGTTCACAACCAGGGCCCCCTGTGGGGCTGTGAGCAGGTTTCAGGGGGTCCACCAAGCATGGCTGGCATTAGACTTGCCTGGGCCCAGGGCAGAAAGCTGAAGCCCTGCCATATGGGACTGCAGCCCGGGGCCCCAGGTAATTGCCCTGCTTGCTACCCCCTAATACCAGTCCTGGCTTTTATATGGAAAAAACAGTTGGGGAGGCACAACTGAGCTGGGGAGTTTTTATAACACTTTCATGTATAGCTAATGACCTACAAACAGAACTAGAAAATAATCTGACTAGAGAAGAAAACCAGACTTTACAGTGTAGCTATACCTGGGAAACACTTAAGACTTAGTGCCACAGACCAACTTTTTATTTATTTATTGGGTCTGGCTTTGTGAGACAGGGCGGCGGGGAGACTGCTTCACTTGGTGTTAGTACTAAGAAACAAACCATAGGAATCAGAGATGAGGGAAAAGTCCTGGAAATCATTTATTTCATCCCTCTCAGCCAGTGCAAGATTCTTATAATTTGTAGTTGTATGGCCCTTTGAGTCGCCAAGTAATGGGGCATCCAGGGCTTCCCTTCAGAGGTGACTTGGATGATCTCTTATTGGGGGACTGTATAGCTTGCACTTACAGGTAGATGGATGTGATCTCCTAGGTCTTTCTCACATCTAATTTCTATGTTCTCCTTCTCCACAAGCTGGTACCTATTTGTAATACTCATGAAGTTGCATATTTATTTGGGTAAATCACTTCTCTAGTTGATTTATTACTATTCTAGTCAGGCAGCTGCAATTACTAGATCAGCTTGGTCTCATTTTTGGTCAGCTAATGTTGTGGTGGTAGTTTCTTGTGTAATTATTGTCTCATCTTGACAGGAGTGTCAACTATACCCCCGCCTCCACCACCACCAGCAGCTCCTCCACTTCCTCCTCAAATGGATGGGGCAGTGCATCCTGACCCTTCGCCTGCTGACTGCACCAGCCGAGAAGCCTTACTTAGCTCCATTCAAAACTTTCAGAAAGGAGCTTTGAAGAAAGCAGACACTTGTGACTACAGTGTTCCCAGGATCAGCTGAAGTTAACTCTTCACAGGAGGATCGGATATTTTCCCCATCAACTGTCCTCAGTCGAGGCATGATCAGCCACTTCATGGTGGTCTATTTTGCAGCTGTTTGTTCAGAGCCATTTCAGCTTTTCTAGAGAAATTATTTCTCCTTGTCCTTGAGTAGCAGCACTACATCTTTGAACTACATTACCATAGTGTGGTGATAACTATTGACTTCAGTTATTCCAGTTAAAATGAACTTAGTTAAATGATTTTTGGGAGGGAAGTAGAGCAATATTTCTGCCATCTGAAAATAGGAACAAGCATGAAGATACTGACTCAGTACATCTGATTCCACCCTACCCCTTGTTTCAAACACACTTAGTCTGCCCTATTTCCCTACTATTCCTTGTAGTTGGCACATTACATTTTTGCTGCATCAAAAATCAGCCATTTGCTTTAGATAATCGTTTTTAAAAAGCACTTAATCCAAAGTGTAGTGCACTGGTGAGGGAACTGTAGATTTAACTTTGTCTCTATGGTATTTGCCATTGGAGGGTACTCCAGAATATAACAGTGTAGCATGAATGCTGCTCATGCTTATATGTAATATACTGTTGGAATGACCACCCTAAACATGGAGCTGTTTCCAGTTACCACGTGCGCTGGGGAAACAGTCTGTTCATTCAGGCAATAAAATGGGAGTTAATTTGGCACTGATTATTCAACACACATTCTGGAGTGTGGGAGTTGTCACCAGAGGCAAATTTTGCATCCATATAAAATTAATCTTATTCTTGAGGAAGTTGCAGAACAGTGTTTTAAAATGCTGATTGATTGAAAAGATCCTTTTATTCTGATTTGCTTAAAACCTTAAACAAATTGCACTTTAAAGGATTATAGATAATCCATTTTAAATTCAAGTACACATCAGTGTTTACTATGCAGAGAATGTCATTGTGTATAAAGTTTCATGTAACCTGTGATATATATTCTGTCATATTTTTATTACAATAAATGTCACTGGAATTCCTCTAGTCAGAATGAGGGTGCTGCTTTAGAATTCGAGTTGAGCTGTAAAATAGAGATTAATCTAGAAGAAGCTACGACGCCCTGCTTTTTAGTGGTGCTTACACAGCCCAGGTCCTGGCCACTGGTCTGGGGAACTCAGCATTTTAATTTAATTTTAAATGATGCTTTTTAAACATTTTAAAACCCTCTATTTACTTTACATAAAATAGTTTAGTTGTATTAGACTTTCTAAAAAAAAATTACTGGCACATGAAACCTTAAATGAGCACAAATAAATGAAGACTCAGCACACCACTTCTCAAAGACTGCTACAGGCAGCTGCCTGACTCTTCAGGTGAAGGGAAGGAATTCGGCTCCTTGGGTATGTGAATGAGGTTAGTTCAGTTCCCTCCATGAAGATAGAGCTTGGTACTGCATCTGAAAGTGACTGATACACTGTAACAAGCTGCAGTGACTATCCTTAGCTCCTCCTGAAACCACTGTTCACAGGTTTCCTTACTGTTCTAGAGGGAAGCACTTTTAAAGTAACAGCATGTGCCTAGTTTCTCTAAAATGACTTCCCTATTGCCTCCTTTTTTAAACACAGCACCTTCACAATCTACTTATTTCCTTATTGGGGTTAGTAGTGGTCTTAAACCTGTACTTACAACATCCAAACAAGGCTTCCATTATTTCTGTACTTAGCAGTCAAGCTGTGTAACCTCTCAATAGAGGCTTTTTTTAAAAAAAGCAGCAGATGAAATATTTTCAAAAGGATGCTTTATTTTACCAGGACTTTATGATGGATACTTTTGTGGCGAAACTGAGTGGATGAATGAGGAATAAGATTAAAAACTTTGGGACAGGTGCTGCTGTTGATAGTATAGTCAAAGTATTTAAACTGCTAAAAAGGGTTAAGACTTTAAATGCTGATTGGCTATAAGTTTGTTGAACAGCCTACCTTGAACAAGAATAGTTCCTAACCCTAATCAGTTTCTGACAAAGGGGAAGTTATAGTAATGGACAACATGAGCGAGAATGCTGGGAAGGTGTGAACACACCTGACAGCACAAGTATTTTCTTGAGACTGATCTTGCACCTCAATGAGCATTTTTAAAGAAACTGCATCGTGAGTCAATAACTGAGTTAAGGTGCCACAGGACTCTGTCACTGCATCTTGAGTCAGTCAGCTATAACTCATGAGCTGCAGCAGAGCCTGTTTCTTTAAAACCCAGCTGGCTGCAGCCTGGGCTGAAATGCTCCTTGTTCTTTCCACCACCAAACTAGAGCAGCCAGCACCTCTCCTTGCCCCCTGCAATTTACCTCTTCTCCCCAAATTTCCACAGAAGCAACTCCTAGCCTGGGTGACCCTTTGTGCTAGCATGGACCCCTTTCCTTTTGTAATTATAGGGACCACCTTTCCTCCTGCCCAGGGTATAACATCCCAGTGGCAGCTACCTCCCCCTCCCCACTGATTGTGCTAGTTTTCCAGCAGTAATTATTCTAGCTCTGTAGAGTACCATTGTTCCCCATCACTACCACTTCCATCTAGGTAAATACATTTAGTTAAAACCATTCACATTCACTTATTCAGCACCCACGCTCTACTCAAGCATGCCAGTCTTAGACACCACCTCAGTGCTTATTGCTATTTTCAGGTGCAGTTTGGGTCAAAGGCTATTTCCTTTACCATTTGTAAATGGGACAGAGGGAGGCTTATTTGGATCCATTGAGCCAGTCATATTTTTTCACCTGCTGTAATAGTTAAGGCTTTCAATACAGATTAACACTTTACATAGAGTCTGGCACCCACAACTGTGTGTGTACTTTACTGCTTAGCTAGGTAGAAGAAAGTAGCTGAGAAAGTGACCCACTAAACACAGATTAACTACACAAATACATTTAAAAGGTCACCTAAGCCTTTCCCTCAGTACAAAGTCAATAGCACTATACCATGTTATGATTAAGTTTGTAGTCCATTCCATTAATGCTCTTCTTAAGAGACACTTTAGAAGAGCACCATGTATATATACAACCTAGATATTTAATATCTTCTTCACTGCAAATATGATATCTTTCACTTGAGGTAAGCAGTTCTCTTCCAAAATCTTTGCATAAGGCATAGGAACATCTGCACCTGTGAGACGCACAGCTGGAGCATCCAAATAATTAAAGGCAGGTCCTGGAATAGAATAAAAAGGTCTTAGGAAAGGCCCATCCATATACAGCTACAACTTTCTTAAAAGGAGTTAGGGTCTCAAAGTGATCCATGGGCTAATTAATCCCTTTATTCCTACAGCTCTCCTTTGAGGTTTTAACCCTAAACTTGTAGCCATTCTGGCTTAATTCTCACCATCTTCACACATTCAATGAAAGTTTACAGGGTAGGGGGGAGGTGGAATCTGTCCCCCATGTCCTTCTAGGGCACATTCCCAAGTTGCTTAACTGCCACCTCTGAAAGCTCTGGCTCTAGGGCAGCGTCTCAGGTTTTCCCTCCGCGGCCCCTTTCCTGCATCCTCTCGCAGCCCCGGGGTCTGCCCCACTTTGGAGACCTGCTCTATGGGGATTGGCTACAGTAGAATAAAGAGGCAACGATTTTCACTGCCATGTGCCATTTGTTAAGTTAAATGGTTAAACTAACAAAACTTGAATCTTGATTTGACTAAAAAAGTCTTCCTTTCCCCCCACTAAAACAGTTGTCTGGAGCAGCTAATGCATCATATAAGTGGAAGTTTAAGGTTAGTGAGCTAACATTAAATAAGTTACAGAAGCTATTCTAACATACCTTCCATGATCCTAGCACAAATTTCAGCTCCTACTCCAAACTGTGGCCAGCCTCCTTCCACTGTTATAAGATGATTTGTCTTCATAACACTGGCTTCTATGCTTTCCACATCCATTGGTCTAATGGTACGGAGGTTCACCACCTTAGAGAGAGTGTTAAGTGTTTTGGTTTTGCAGGTGGTCCCTTAAGCCTATTGATAATTGCATCAGTGATTAACTTCACCTTAGTACTTTTGTTTTAGTCCTTAAATAGCTTTAAAAAAAAAAGTCTCAACACTTCATGCTGAGATCTAGGGCATTTCCTCCAACTGTGTATATATTCTGCATCCCTTATTTTAGCTATCTTTCCTCTGCAGAGGTACCCAACTTCTGTATTTCAGCTGTAGTCACATCAGAGTACAAAGAGGAACTACTCACTTTGTGCTGGGAGAGGATGCATGTAGATAACTAATTTTAGCCACCACATTATACTACAGACTCCTCTCACCCTCCACCAGGTCAGAAATCTGACTTTCTGGTCATCCCCTCCCTTCCTGTAGAGGTGTATGCAAATAGCCTTGCACACACATTCACTTGTTTTTCTGCATTAAGCCTCCTTGCATCAAAGCAAACAGACCTTTCACTGCCTCTGCTTCTCTGTAGTTTAAAATGTGAACACATGACTCAGGCCTTGTCTCCACCCAAAGAGCACTTCAGTTTACCTTAACTGATTTTAAAAACAATTTAAATTAGTGAAAAGGCTGGGCACTAGATTCAATATAGACTTGACCTGTATCTTGACCTATGGCTTATAACTTGTTCTTGACAAGCTAGATGAAGATAAGCCAGGTTTATACTGATTTGGTTTAACTGAATCAATTGAAAATAAACCCCACTTTAAGCTGCTACAGCTGTTTAGACAAACCCCTGGTCACCTCTTGGGAATCCCACTAAATGTCATCTTGTCTAGTTGCAGCACTACTGCCATGCATAAACAGACCATCTAAACACAAGCTTCTCTTGTGCTTGGGATTTTGACTTTCATCCACAGTATTAATTTTGTACCAGTTCTATGATAAGTCAGGGGATGGCAGATACATGAAAAGTACACAGTTGTCTCCATCACTGTTTAAATCAGTGATGAAACAGTACTTTGAAGTACTCTTTACTAGACTTAATTTTGCATGGCCTTAGATTTTAAAGAATAAGGAATTTCTATACGAGGGTCTGGAATTGTCCCATAACTCACCTCACACTCTACACCTTCTTTGACAAGTACAGCAGCTGCTTCCAGACAGTGTCCAACAGATCTGGAGTGTGACACTAAAGTAACATGGGTTCCTGAAACACAGAAGCTGGTGATGGATCAAATTACATAAGAGTTAACTACTGAAGTCAGGGTGTGGGAAGAAAATCTAAGTAGCCTTAAGAACTCAAGACAACACCATCCAGCTTTGAAACAGTAAGTACATAAAGACCGAACATTGATTTAATTGGACTTTTTAGAAGTGTTTTATACATTAGGAATAGCCTGACATTCAACATCTGAACTCATCCTGAGTTTGTGTATTTGAGGTGTCAGACACTTACATTCTGCATGCAGAATGAGTAGAATTAACTTGCCATAGTAGGGCTATGAAGTTCTTATTGCAAACGAATTTATGTATAATAAGAAATTTGTTCAGCACATTGAACAAAAGTGGTTATCTGAATCCAAGGAAGGAAGAGAAATGCGACAGATTTCACTCTGGTTTATTACCTAGTTCATTCCAGTCTTGATCTGAAATTGCACTTTTGTTGCCAAAAGAACGGGACCAAGTGATTTTTTTTTTTGACTAACAAGATATTAGCACAGTATGTTAAAGTCCAAAAAACTGAACTAGAGTTCTGTCATTTTAAATATTTTCCTATTCCACAAAAAAAGGAGTGTTTAAATGAATAATGTATTTCATATACAAAAGTGACCCAACAGAATTTGAGGATTCAGTGACGTGTTAAGAGTATTCTGAACTTACCTTGCCTTTCTATTTTGGCTTTTCCAATAGGAACAAGAAAGTCCTTTGACTGAGCTTCTTCTGACATTTCAAAAGGGACTCCATATATCAATTCATTTTCCAGCATCACAACTGAAAAAACATCCAGAGCTTCCTTTGGTTAGTTTGATACACTTCTCCAGATGAAAGCACTACGCAGCATCATCCAACCTCTCCTCCCTACTCTACCCTCCCGCCAAATTCCTAAAGTGTTATGGGGCTCCATTATGCTAAACTCTCCTTGGCTCACTTACAAGAGGGCAAACAATACATGCAATAAAAGCAGTTTAGATAGCACGTTTGTATCAGCATGAAAAATACGACTCAGTTGACTTGAACAGGTAGTACTACAGCACTGTTTTAAAAGTTTGACTAAAGTATTTTTTTTTTTTACCATTTTAAACCGTAAGCATTTAAGTTTGGTGATTTGAGATATTTAGTGGTAGGCAAAAGCCTATGAGCAGTCCCATTATTCATGTGGGAAAGGAGGCGGGTTCCTTATAGGGCAATACAGTATCAATTCTCCTTTTCCTACTTAGTCACTACAGAAATTAAACCTCTGGACCTCCCAACTAGGAACTAGGGCCAGGAGTTTGTGCAAGATTTCTCCCTTTAAGTTACTGAAAGTCAGCAACATGCTTTAGGAAGATTTTTAAAAGAACTTTGGCATAATGGAACTCAACAACTGTAATTAAGCTCATTTGTATAGGCGACAGAACTTTCCCAGGACGTGGTACCAAAACAAGACCACTCCTCTGCATGTGCTTCTCCCTCAGGGGGAGGAGGAGAATCGCCCCCAAGTGACAGGTGTGGAGTCATGTGTGCCTGCTAGCATTAAAGTCACTGTATGGAGAAGCATGCCGCCTTAAAATCCCCAAGTTCATTGTTATGGTGTCAGTCTTTAAAAATCAATGCATCAAAGGCGCTCGCTACTACAGTGATGTGTGCGGTATGATTAATGGATAGAGTAACCATGACTTTTCTACTCTGTGAATGCAGAGTCAACAAGACGGCACTACTGAGTTACAACCTAGTTACTTATGACTATGGAAGTTAGAAACCCAGGCACATAATTTGTTTGCCTGGGACAGCTCAATTTCAATAGTGTTAATTTTCTATGAAGTTCATAACCATGCACTAAAGTGGAGCTGGGAAAGGCACGAACATGCCATGAAGTCAGCTGTAGATTCCCTATGCTAGGAAATGTGTGCAGAAAGACCCTACTTGTTCCTATTAGGGCATGGAGAATCTTTGCGATAAACCTGTGATTTTAAACAGCCTAGGTGTTCATATAATAGTCTCTGCAAGATTTTTTTTTTTTTTAAAAGCAAAATGTAACTAATTGGAGAATAAGTTTAAGCAGCTGGCACTTAATCATTAGACCATGGTATTTATAAAAAGTTACATTCACCTGGATTGTCATCCCGGACTGATGCTTTAAGTAGACCTTTAGCATCCTCTGAACTCCAAGGGCTGACCACTTTCAGTCCAGGACAATGCCCATACCAAGCAGCAAAGCACTGTGAATGTTGTGCTCCTACTCCAGCTGAGGCACCGTTGGGGCCTCTGAAGACAACCGGCACAGGAACCCTGCCTGAAGACATGTACAGTGTCTTGCTTGCTGAATTTATAACTTGATCAATTGCTTGCATGGAGAAGTTGAAGGTCATGAATTCACAAATAGGCCTCAACCCAGCCTGTTAATTTAAGACAGCTATATTAGTAATTCACACAGTAGTTTAACATCATAATAGCAAGGCACTTTGCATTTAACATTTTTCTGTTTAAACTACGAGAAAATTGATCACAATTCAAAGTGTCAAAAATTACTTACCATAGCAGCACCTACAGCAATTCCTGTAAAGCCCATCTTAAAAAGAAAAAAAACAACTAAGGATGAGTATGACTTCCAAAAGTCAGGGTGGGGGGAGAGGGGAAGAGATTAAAAAAAATTCTAATTTATTCATACCTCTGATATAGGAGTATCTATTATTCTCTTGTCTCCATATTTCTTCCAGAGACCTCTGCTAATCTACAATTATAAAAGAAAAACTGGATTGCTAAAATATTTTCAAATGTTAATTAAGTTAATAAACATGAGTCTACGTACCTTGTATGCACCATCATACTGGGCAACTTCCTCTCCCAACAGAAATACTCTCTCATCCCTCTCCAGCTCCTCATCTAATGCCTGATTTAATGCATCACGGACAGTCACCTGATAAAAGGCAGATTAACAGTTCAGTGCAAATATTTTAAAGGATAAAAAATAAGTGTCCTATGAAAAGCTCCAGCTTCACTCCATATCCACTGAAAGCAGTCACTGCAATCGAAGTACCAATAAGATAACTCTTTGAAGTAAGCTATAAGTGTTTAGAGAATAGTGGAGGTAACAAAGAGTCCTGTGGCACTTTAAAGACTAACTATAAAGTTTTGAAGCATGAGCTTTCGTGGGCTAATACCCACTTGGTAGAGAATAGTGGTCAGTGGTGGAATACCACAAACCTCCTTCCTCGGGAGAGAAAGTGAAAAGAGAGAACGTCCCTCGGCCACTTGAATCAGTCCCAGACAGACACCGAATCACCCAAGTGACAGACTCTGGCCAGGGGGACTCACCCCCCTGCCTCTCCCAGCGCTGACACGGGCCCGCTGCCAGTCCAGGGCACAGGGCGGCCAGACGGCCAATGGGGGAAATCAGGAAGGGGGGGGGGGGGTAATAGGAGCCTATATACGAAGAAGACCCTAACCCGGGACATGTCGCCGGGACCAGCCCAGCCTGGCGAGGGAGGGGTGGGGGCGGGGTGTCGCTGCACCCACAGCATGGAGGGAGGGGCCCCCTATGCTCCGTGACCCCGTTACCTGGACGGCGGCCGGCGCGGACCCGTGAATCCCGCTCCGCGGCTGCAGCAGCCGGCCCAGGCCCTGCGGAGAGACGGGGACGCGCGTTAACACGGAGCCGGGAGAGAGGAGGGATGCGAGCGGCGGGGGCAGCCGGCCCGGCCCTACCTGCTGGGGCCCGCGTCGCACCAGCCTCCTCAGTGCCCCTGCGGCAGCCGCCATCTTGCCCCTGCCCTCTGCCTGTGGCCCCCCTACGTCACTGTGTAACACCCGGTCTGGCCAATCAAAGCTGGGACCGCCCCTTCGCTGCCGGGCGCAAGGGGTGGAGCTATCCGCTGTTATCGCGAGAAGAGACAGAAGCGGATGTCTTTTCCTCACTTCCGCCCTTCCCTGCATTGAGCAGGCTCCGCTAACCCGCGGGCCGAACGTCCCCTTGTCCTGCCACTATGGCGAGGCGCGTGGACCAAAACTAGTAGGGAGGCGCCATCCTTTATAGCTTTGCTTCCCTGAAGAGCAGGAGCGCATGGAGACGTGTGTCCAGCGGCTGATGTTGTCAGACTTTCACTTGTTTGGCCTGACGCTGGCCATGCTGGTGGGGGTTATGCTGGGAGGGGCGAAGGGGTATTTCAGCCTGACAGGTGCCCGCTCTTCAGAAAACAAAGCTGGGGAAAAGTTGTTATTCTTGACCACATACAAAAATTCTTCCATTTTTTTTTGTTCCAAGGTGTCCTACGCCCATGGATTTGACACTTAGAAGGGTGGTTGCTGTAGCATCAAGGATGGAAATCTGCCCAAATCTGGCCAAGGTACAAGCTGCTGTGGTTATGGTAGGGACTGCAGGTTGAAAAGGCAAGCTGGGCACTTGGAGGGGAAGGGACTGAGGTTTGCGATGGTGCTCACTGTCTGTGGGCCTTCAGTCCACACTCTGCTGGCTCTTGAGCAAGTGCTGACGCCTGCCCATGGGCTTTGTTCTTGTAGACGTAGAAGGTTCCATTAGCCTAAAGGAGCAGAGCTGCAGGCCACAGGTCTCACCCCAGCAGATGAGAGCAGAGAGCAGCATAAGGCACTTGCATCCCACTGCCCAAGGTTCAGCTGGTACTGGGGAGACTCTGGTGGTTGCCTTGCATGGTTCTAGCTGTTGTGCTGTGTCATCGTGTTTGGGGGTGGTGTCATACAGTGAAGTCACAAGATGACAATACTTGCACCAACACACATTAATGGGGTTTCCAGACACTACTTTGGAGCCTGAAGTGGCTCCCCTGGGATTGGGCTCTGCACAGCCAGGGTGTGTCTTCTGTGCCACACAGTATCTAGGCTGCTACAATGGGACACTGTCTCCATGTGATGTAGCCATGATAGCCCCAGAGTGCCTTGTGTTTATTTGAAAGTTAAGTTAATGAGATGAGACAGATCCATGGAAATGGGGCTGCATCTGTGTATCCAAAGCAGGGATCAGACCGGAAAAATCAGTGCTGGCAACATTCTTAGGTGGAGCATATATAGGAAGGATGGGATCCATCTAAACCAAAATGGAACCAGGTTGCTGGCACTTAAAATTAGAAAGATAGTAGAGCAGTTTTTGAACTAATGGCTGGCAGACACTTCGATTAACATAATTTTCTGGAGAAGAGTCAACATAGTTTTTGTGAAATGAAATCATGCCTCACCAATCTACTAGAACTCTTTGACGGGATCAACAAGCATGTGATTCAAGGGGGGATTCAGTGGACATAGTGTACTTAGATATTCAGAAAGCTTTTGACAAGGTCCGTCACCAAAGTCTCTTAAGCAAAATAAGCTGTCATGGGATAAGAGGGAAGATCCTCTCATGGATTGGTAACCTGTTAAAAGATAGGAAACAAAGGGTAGGAGTAAATGGTCCATTTTCCGAGTGGAAAGAGTTAAACAGTGGTGTCCCCCAGAGGTCTGTACTGGAACCAGTGCTGTTCAACATATTCATAAATGATCTGGAAAAAGGGGTAAACAACAAGGTGGCAAAATTTGCAGATGATACAAAACTACTCAAGGGAGTTAAATCTCAGGCAGATTGCGAAGAGCTACAAAAGGATATCTCAAAACTTAGTGACTGAGCAACAACATAGCAGATGAAATTCAACCTTGATAAATGCAAAGTAATGCACATTGGAAAACATAGTACCATTGATACATATAAAATAATGGGGTCTAAGTTATCTTTTACTACTCAAGAAAGACATCTTGGAGTCATTGTGGATAGTTCTCTGATAATAAGACAGAAAATATCATATTGCCTCTAAATAAATCCACGGTATGCCTACATCTTGAATACCGCGTGCAGATGTGGTTGCCCCATCTGAAAAAAGATATATTGGGATAGGAAAAGGTCCAGTAAAGGACAACAAAATGGATTAGGGGTATAGAACGGCTTCTGTATGAGGGGAGAGTAATAAAACTGGGACATTTCAGCTTGGAAAAAAGACGACTGGGGGGAGGGGATATGATTGAGGTCTATAAAATCATGAACGGTATGGAGAAAGTGACTAGGGAAGTGTTATTTACCTCTTTGCATGATACAAGAACTAGGGGTCACCAAAGGAAATGAATAGGCAGAAGGTTTAAAATGAAGATGACCAGACAGCAAATGTGAAAAATTGGGATAGGCGTGGGAGGTAATAGGAGCCTATATAAGAAAAAGACCCTGAAATTGGGACTGTCCCTTTAAATTCGGGACATCTGGTCACCCTATTTAAAACAAACCAAAGGAAGTATTTCTTCACACAATGCACAGTCAACCTGTGGAACTCCTCGCCGGAGGATGTTGTAGGAATTACTGCACTCGGGATGTCTACCCAGATGTACTCATAGGTGCTGGCAGTAGGGTGCAGTGGGTTTTGCCCCACCCCCTCCCCCGGCTTGACCCGTCTCCGTGGGACACGGGATTTCCAGTTTGGTCCAATCCCCCGCCCCGGTGCGCACCAGCCGGCAGCCGCTGACCAGCCTCTTGCGGACGAGCTGGGGCGGTGGAGGCGGGGGGAGGAGCCTGGAGGAGGGGGCGTGTCCGGGGGCGGAGTCCGGGCCGCGCGGCAGGAACGCCGGGCTCGCGCTCAGTTGTCCCCGCTGCTGTCGCCGGCCGCTCCACAGCCCGGGAGGCGCGAGCGCAGCCGGTGAGTGGGGGCCGGACGCCTGGGTCCCGGCGCGGGGGAGCGGGGTTCCTGGGGTCCGTGCGCGGAGCCGCCGGCCGGGGGGAGCCGCCTACATCCCTGGGCAGTCCGGGTCTCGCCCGCCCCGGGGCCGCGGAACTGCTCCTAGGGCCGCCCGGTGTCCGGGTTGTGTAGGGGCGGGCCCCGGGGTTGGGTTTGTCCCGTATAGCGGCTCCTATGGACCCCCCCCCCCCGTGTGTCCCACTGGCGCGCTGGGCGCCCTGACGGCCCCTCACAGGCTCGCCCGCCCCGGGCGGGGCTCGGGGAGGCAGGATCTCCCCCCCCCCCCCCCGCCGCCTCGCCCCTCCCGTCCCTCCCCTGACTCGCCCCCCCCCTGACTCGCCCCCCCCGTCCCTCCCCTGACTCGCCCCCCCCGTCCCTCCCCTGACTCGCCCCCGCCTCGCCCACTGCCCCTCTGACTCTCCCCCCCGCCCCCGCCTCGCCCCTCCTGACTCGCCCCCCGCCCCCTCCTGACTCGCCCCCGCCTCGCCCCCCCGCCCCTCCTGACTCGCCCCCGCCTCGCCCCCCCGCCCCTCCTGACTCGCCCCCTCTTCGCTAGGGGGTCAGTCAGTTGGTCTGGTCCTGATGTAGGATAACGGGGCTGTAAGTGTGGGGATCACCTCGGGAGCCGCTTCTAAAACCGGGTGTGACTTTAGCCTCCAGTCATCCGATTAAAGCTGCTTTTAATCAGAGGCTGGTTAAGAAATGATGGGTTGCAACCCCCCGGTAGCAGTTCTGCAATTTCACATGTGAGCGCTTTGAGACCCCTTGGGTGATAGGGACTTATTACTGGTCAGCTTATCGATTTGTTCCAAAACATCCTCCAATGACACCCTTTGAAACGGAAAATTTTATAAGGAAAAGGTCTGAACAAAGCTTTTTTTTTAATACAAAAATTGTTTGATAAATCTCTCTCCCCACCCCCCAACATTTGAGGGTGCTGTAAATTATATAAATAAATATATACAAGTAAATCAACTAAGCATGCTGAGATACAAATGTTAAGATCACCTGTGTATGGATTTTGTTTTCATGTTTAAAGTTAAATGGCAATAAAGAGTAAGTAATATTTGTTGTCTGTAACCTGTTTTAGAAAAGTAATTGGTTCTAGAAATGTATAAACCATGATTCATTGTGGAGTAGAGCAAAACAGCTGAGTTACAACCCTTGAACTGTGTTGTATTCTGGAAAAAGTCAAGTCTTCAATATCTTAGTTAAGAGTAATACTGTGCTATGATTACATTTCCATTGTATTTGCAAATGCAGCTGTTTCTTGTGCCAGCTAGGTTTCTTTTAACTCAAGTGACCGTCTTAAAATTCTTCTATCAATTTTCTATTAAAATACTGTATTCTCTTTCAAACTCTGCACAGCTGAGGAGCAGAGAAATTCAGTACAAATGTAACTATCTATACTTGGAGCTAGGACATTTGTTTCATCTATATATGTCTGAATGCCAGAGATATAGTGACCTATCTTAAGTAGCTCTCTGGGAGCAGCTTGAACAGTGAAATGTATTTAACTGTGTAGTGGGAGTGCTAGCTTTGCAACCTTTGATTTTTAAACAACCATCTTCAAGAATCTACAGACCTCTTAAATGAGAAAGCCAAGATACCCATTGAAGGCACACAGCCAGGGTTAATATTTTTATATTGGAGTAACCAATAAAGTCTGGAACATGGAGTGACTTTTAGTTGATTTATTGGAGAGAAATGATTAAGCTGTAGGCTTCAATGCAGTGCGGACAGTTGGTCTGCAAACAGCTGGCTGGTCACATGGTGCTTGCTACCTGTCGTCTAGTCTAGCTGCTAAATTGCAGGAAAAGATAGGTAAAAATTGCATTGTATTATTGGGATGAGGGTGGAACAGGGCACATACTCTTCTGAAATGGGGTCCACACAGTGAAAAAGCTTGAGAAGCCCACTGGGTCAAATCTTTTCCAATCTGGCCTGAACCTTCATCCACAGTGTGGATGGTGCAGATGAGAATGCTGAGATGGCTCTGATTAGAATTTGTACTCTGAGCCTGTGCTGTCTCTCCCACCCGCATACACACCCAGAAAGCTCCAATGAAGTAGTGGGACTAATGACTAATAAGCACTATGCCTGATAGTAAAGTGGTAGATCTCTAGAGTCATGAAATATTAAACAACATTTACAGAAGCTGCACTGATAAATGGGATTGCACATTTTTGATGTACTGGGATTATTGATCATTCATCATCAAACGGCCACTCTTCATCAATCACTTGCTTTCTACTATTTGTTTGGTGTTTTTTTGCCATTCCTGAGGTAAAATGGCAAGTGTGCTTAACTATTCTAGAGCTGTGTATCTTGCCCCCAAAAAGCTTATTGAGGACAGGTTTCTTTAGATGCCCTAAAATCAGCCTCACAGTGATGGTGCTCAATTAACTTTTTATTATGTGGTCAACATTCTGCATAGAGTGGGGGAAATGTCTGTGGGCTAAATAGGGTTTAAGTGGAGTCTTATGCTAGCTTGCTGATTTTAACCCCGAGAGAGCATTCATTCTCTTTAGTTGCAGATAAGTATCTTAAAAGATTCTGTGGTGAAATCCCTTTAAGTAAAATAATTCAATACATTGTTTGAAAGGCAGAGCTGTCAAAGGCTTCCCTCTCTATTCTAGTCTTCCTTTAGATATTCATTATGCTTGAGTTGTACCTGACCAGAATAAATAATCACTATACACACAGCTGCCTAAAGGAGGAACCAAGAAACTTCCAGGCTAATTCTGATGAGGAAAGTTGATTGTTTCTGAAGCACATGGTATTTTAACTTGCAATGTGAGCAGTTTTAATGCTGCTATCGAGTATTTCTAATGTGCTCCTCACTTTAATGTTATCTTTGCCTAAGCAGATTTCTGTATGTCTAGTGACTTTCAAATCCTACATAAAATCAATGCAGCTTATTGGCTGCCCTTTATTTAATTATATATGTATTGACCACGTGGGCTGGTCTGAGCTAATTGCTTTCATAAATTATTCACCCGGGTGTTAGATAGTAATGCAGTGATCAAGTGAAGCCTTTTGCCCTGGTACAAACAGGAAGATGTAATCTATTTCTTTCTCTTTATGGTCACCCAAAAGGGTAGTTTTTGCTTGATTTATCAATGCCAAGGGTTTGGAAAGTTGCAATTGACTGGCATCAGCTACATAATGGAAATTTAAAAAGAAAATCTTTTATGTCAGTGAGCATGTACTATCTTCTTCCTTTATAAAATGGAAGTGCTGCTTCACACCTACTTTGGAGACAGGAAGATCTCTCTTCTCATTGTTTGCTGTGCAGTTTAAGTAGCCAGCTGGCCTTGATGCTCACTGTTCCCACAAGTCTGAGTGCTGCTCCTCTCCAGTGTTGTTATGGGGAATTTGTTTATTTCTCCCTGTTGTAATGCAGCTGTGTGTTACATTTTGTGCTCAGGTTGAAGGTTCTTAAAACAAATTAAAAAGCTGTGAAGGCTTGTTTTCTTGACCACTAATTCCTTTACTGTTGATAAAATGAATTATAATATCTGGCAGTCAAGTTGGTGTTCTAAGTTAGTTCCCACCTTTTAGGTCAGCCTTCATTTGCTGCTACACTGCCCCGAGGTGCTCTCCTTCTGCACTTTGTAATTATGGGATTCCAATGTGATTAGTCGTATTTAACTGGGGTGCTTTTAATAATTTGCAGAAGGTGCCTGTTGCGGAGCTAGTACCTTGTCAGCCCCTTAGGTCAGGAAGGGCAGGAGGTAGCACAGCCTCTCTACGCCCAAGTCTGTGTTCTCAACCCTTGTGTAGTAGGAGATGGACACAGGCCACAGGGTGGCCCAGTGGCCTGTGTCCATCTCCTTCCCCTTGCCAATTAGGGTAGTGCAGCCATAATGGCCAGGGTCCATACAATGCATCCCTAGAGCGGTGTGGGCCAATGGCCAGAGTCCACCTAATTCCTCTCCCCTAGTGGGGGATGGCCAAGATAGGGGGACCCAGTCCCGACCCAGGGTCCTAGCAGTGACCACTTTTCCTCACTAGTGATCCGACGGGGATCCTACCAAAACACGCTGGCCTGAATGGTCTCAGCACCATTCTCCTTTAAGAACTTCCTGTGTCACTTCCTACCATAGTCTCTCTTTCAGCCAGGTCCCCAGCCTCCCCTCTGCAGCATGGCTGGCCTCCGCATCTCCGGGTGCAAGCCTCTCTTCTGCTGGAGAGAGCAAGCCTTTGGTGGTCCACCCTGAGTGAGCAGCTCTGCAGGTTTTTATACCTGACTTCCCTGTGGAGCATGCCCAGGCCTGGCTTCCTCTGCTAGGAGGGAAGGATTAACTCCCGCTGTACCAGTGGGAGGCCGATTTGCCCCGTCACAGTGCCGGATTGGACACTGAAGTTCTTTCATTCTGAGATGCAGTGTGCGCTGTGGTTATATCACAGTTCTCCAAGTTCCTGGCTGACCTTTGGAGAGAGAGCCATTGTGCTCTGCTCCTGGGCCTATTTTGAGCAGAAAGCATTGAACTATTCCACATTCTTCAGAAGTGGGTGATATGGACGCCCTGTTTGCGAGGGACTAAAGATTCTTTTGGGGTCCGAGTTTGAAGAGGTACAGAAGAATGTAGGGTTTTGTCTCAGCCAAAGCTTTGTGATTTCATTTGCTGGGTGATCATTGAAGTGCAGTAAGGAGACTGAATACTGCAGCAGATCTTATCTGCCAATAAGTAATTATAACATATGTCCGTCTTTTTGTAAAAAGCTCTCATAGGATTATTTTAGTACCAAACTGCTTATAGATTATGGATTTTGAAGGCAAGATGGAATCTCCTGTGTAACCCAGGCCCTAGGCTTTCACCCCTCATTCCTGGAGTGGAGCGAGTTTCCCTGGCGCTGTGAGTGAACAATGTTGAGGAGCTCTCTTAGAAAGTGATGGTTAAAACTTTTTTTCAAACCGTTCTTGTTGGAATATTAAAAATGTTGTGATTTATTTATAAAAATGCATTGAAATGTAAAGTGCTCTGCAAGTTTCTATGGCAGCTGTGAAATCAGCCTGGGCTCTGGTTTCACACTTTGTGGTTCATGCTTTTACAGCCAAGTTGCAGCCCCCACTAACTTTATTTATCCACCTGTTGAGATGGACTTTCAGCTATGAGGTATAGATATGCGTTTATCTATATCTATCTCTGTGTGTGCGTGTATCTATACAGACAGATACACACACACACAGATCATTATAATTTCAACAGTATTAATCAGCAATTCTGCATAAAATTGTACAGAAACACAAACCCACAAGGCGTCACTGTGTTAAGAACAGTGAGATTCTCACTGAAGTTAACGCTTCATTTCTGGTTTATGTAACTGGAACTACTTATTTCACTTGGGCAAAGGAGATATGGTTTAATATGTGGTCATCTACGTATAAATCATTTTCAAATACCGACTTATTGTTTAACAAAACTGGAATGCTTAGGACAGCCTACAATCACCTGTTGTTTCTAGAGACAGCAGTCTGTTGAGTAACCATGAAGGATAGGCTGGAAGATCATATAAGGAAGTTCTCCTTTGTTAGATGCCTGTGTTGTAGTGGCTTTGTAGATGAATGCAAGTGACCGATTGATGGCACAAGTCTGTCTTTGATTAGAAATATTCTGCTCTGTTCTTTTTCTTGTAAGTACAGTAACTCTCCACTTAACATCTTCTCGCTTAACATTGTTTTGCTCTTAGGTCCCTGCTCCGTTACAGAACATGCTCTGTTTAAAGTTGTGCAATGCTTTGCTATAACATCATCTGGCTGCCTGCTTTGTCCACAACTGGCAGCCCCCCCCCCCACGTACCCCCCTACAGCGCATTCCACCCGCTGGCAGACCTCATGGATCAGTGCCTTCCCCCTTCTCCCCCCGCCTCTTGCCCATGGTAATCATCTGGCTTGTGGCGTTCAGGAGGGAGGAGGGAGGACTTGGCGCGCAGGCTCCCTCTCCCTCCTGAACGCCACAAACCAGCTGATTGCCACAGCAGGAGGCAGGGCAGGGAGGGGGGAGGAGCGAGGATGCGGAGTAAAGAGGGAAGAGTAGGAGGGGAGGAGAGGCGTGTTAAGGGTGGGGCTTTGGAGGAAGGGTTGGAGTGGGCGGGCGGAGGGTTGAGCCCCCCACCCCTGGTGCTTGCAGGGTGGGGGAAGCTGCCGCTGCGCAATGTGCTGCTTCTGGCCCACAGCACCTTCGCCTCCTTGCCTGCCTCATGGTCTGCAGTGCCAGTGGGCTGCGCCTGTGTGGGGTACGGCGGGGGAACCTCCCAGCTATAGTACTGTACTGTATGGCCAAAAAAAATAATAATCCCTGGAACCCAGCCCCCGATTTACATTCATTCTTCTGGGGAAATCGGATTTGATTAACATTGTTTCACTTACTTGCATTTTTTCAGGAACAGAACTACAACCTTAAGTGAGGAGTTCCTGTACTTACAGTCTGCCACACTTCCCCCTCCCCCGCCACAAACCTGCAGGGGATAATAGAAGGTGAATTGTGTATTCTCCTAGCAGCCTTCAATTAAACTCAGACTGCCATAGATCAAACAACAGAACAGATGGATAATGGAGACTGGGGATATATGGTAAGTGATCCAATATAAAGTTGTGTGCATGCTGAAAAATAGAATTGGGCTTTCCAGATTTTTATGTCGAATCCCTTGGTCTTGTGTACATAATGTTGAGTGAAGAAAATGAACGTAGTAAAAATAATATAAGCAAATAGGTTTGTTTTAATAAGTGTTTCACTTCATATTGTGTGTTGGGACAGTTCATGTTCTTAATCTTCAGTCAGATGGTAGTAATTATTGAACCCAAGAAGGGGGTTACATTTCTCCTAAAAAGATGCAATTTGATGCTGGGCTGGAAAGCCACTTTTCTGGTATACAAAGTTGAAAAAAATATGTTCTCCCTTCCTGCTCCTTTAATTACTTTGCTGTCATTTTATTGGGGAAAATATTCTTGCTTCTTAAACTTCATCTTTCATAACAAAACTAGACACACATCTCTTATTTTTCCTTCTCTCCTCTTTCTCTAAACATCCTGTTCCCTTCTCTGTCTGTCTGCCCTGATTGTCTGAATTAGTGCCCTATCCCTTTTTCTCCTTGTCTTTTTGGTGTGGTCTGGATGCTGTAATAGCTCTACTACTCTATGCAGCATACTGTTTGCTTGATAGTTTTCTTTATAATGCCCCCTAGCTGCACCTTTGAATGAAAGCTCTTAGTCCTGGATCTAAAATACATTAAGTCCTTCTATTTTTTTTGGAAAGAGGTTTTTGTACCTTCTAAGCTAGTTCCTTCTCGAGTAAAAGGGATATTGTGAAAGCAAGGAGCCAGCGGTGAAATTCTGACTCGTACTGTGGGGAAATCACTTACACTGTGCATCCATCAGTCTCTTTATCTGTAAAATGGAGAAAATATTGACTTTGCAGAGGATGAAATAGTTATTTGACTGTGAGTGCTGGGCTTTAGTTAATACTTGTAATGCACTTTGAAGATATGCTTTCTAAGTAGCCAGGTGTGGATTATGGCTAGGTTTCTTGAATTTATTCCTGTATAACACTGTTGGTATATTTCAAGCTGAACAGTTGCAATTCTTTCTAGAAGAGCCAGCAGCTTGCTCACAGCAACTGCCATGTGTTGGTGATGAGAAATCTCTCATGGTAGTTTGATAAACTCTGGAATTTCTTTCTTTCTAGATGACTGATCCAGTCACAATAAATGTGGGTGGACACTTGTATACAACATCCCTCACCACTCTAACGAGATATCCCGATTCAATGCTTGGGGCCATGTTTGGGGGAGACTTCCCCACTGCTAGGGACTCTCAGGGCAATTACTTCATTGACCGAGACGGACCACTTTTCCGGTATGTTCTTAACTTTTTAAGGACTTCAGAGTTGACTTTGCCACTGGACTTCAAGGAATTTGACTTGCTTCGAAAAGAAGCAGATTTTTATCAAATTGAACCCCTAATCCAGTGTCTCAATGACCCCAAGCCTTTGTATCCCGTGGATACGTTCGAGGAAGTAGTGGAGCTGTCCAGCACACGGAAACTTTCCAAATATTCCAATCCAGTGGCAGTAATCATCACACAGTTAACCATCACAACGAAGGTCCATTCGTTACTGGAAGGCATCTCAAACCATTTTACCAAGTGGAATAAGCATATGATGGACACACGAGACTGCCAAGTTTCCTTTACTTTTGGGCCATGTGATTACCACCAGGAAGTTTCCCTCAGAGTCCATCTGATGGAATACATTACAAAACAAGGTTTCACTATCAGAAATACAAGAGTTCACCATATGAGCGAGCGGGCCAATGAAAATACAGTGGAGCACAACTGGACTTTCTGTAGACTGGCACGGAAAACGGATGACTGATGCACGACTCCACAGATGCCATTTCAATGATTACATGCAACTTCCCGGAACAGTGTACCTGAGAAAATCTGGTTTTGACTAAAGCAACAGCATGGGGCTTTTTCTGAGACTATTTATTAATAACCATTCAGGACTGGAGAAGTTACATGCTCTAGCAGATCTGTTTTTTGTCTTGTCCAGGAAAAGAGATGCATGTGCCTGTTCACACTGTTAAGACAATTTTTTTTCTTTTTTTTAAAGAGGGAGTCTTAAAAATCAGTATGGTAGGACATTTTATGTCAGCCCTTTCGACCTCAAGTGCTAAATTCACCTATTTAAATGGTCTCTAATCCATTTAACGCTAAAACACTCATCAGAGTAAAGAACAAATGGGATTGAAGATGCAGATGGGTGAAATGCTAGCATCATGTAAACTAACCTAGTGTCTAAATCAATAAACAGTATTGTAATATTTTAGGAAAACAAATCCTACCCTTTTAAAGTACTTAAGTACGTCTTTTTACAGTTATGACAACTGTTTTTCTATGCATATAAATCAAGCAACCAAATATTATCTGTAGCCATGAAAATGTGATTAGAAATATTTATACTGGATTCTGAATGCAAAATATCCCTGTGGTAGAATTCATACTTTTAATGCCTGGTGCAATATTATTCACAAGTGTAATGCCTGCCAGAAGATGCTAATAAAAATGTCAAATATGAAAATAAGGCTTGTATCTTTTGTCTTCTCCTACTAATTTATTCTAGGAAAAAGGGGGGAGGAAGGTATATCAATACAGAAGAGAGAAAGTGGTCAGGCTATTACTTTCCCTATTCTAGCGCATAGGAATATTAGCTCACTCTTAACAGTCAATTTAGTGGACCTTGTGTCATCATATTTCCATGGGGATAATTTCCATATTGAAAATTAAGAGGGGAAGTTCTATATTTTGACTAATGGAAAGTTGGAAAGGACTAATGCCAGTTAAAGGATGCTAATCCAGGATACATCTAGAGTCTGAATAACTATAACCTGGTGGGAAACATCATCCGGTTTCAAAATATTCATCAAATCAATTGCCAGCATGTCTCAGAGCTCTCATCACCCTGCACAGGGCTGCTTTTGTTAAAGTCAATGGGACTCTGGCTCCGCATTCTTATCTCCCAATTCCCTAGACATGTCTCCTGCCTCTTTTATGCATTCTGCAGAATTATTTATAAAAGATGCTAGCAAACAGGAATCAAAGTTGGAAGACACTGAAATAAATAAACTTGGTACAGTAAACCCTCGATTTAACGGACTTCGGATGCAATGGACAAAATTTCTGAGCAAGTCTGATGCATCCGAAATCCATTTCTCGCGGGCGGGCTGCCGGCTCCCGGCTGCCGCCCGGGTCCCGCCAGCGGGCGGGCTGGCTGACTGCTCCCGGCTGCCGCCCGGGTCCCAGCAGCGGGCGGGCTGCAAAGCTGCTGCCCCGACCCTGTGGCGGGCAGGCTGCTGCTCCGACAGCTCGGTTTTTTTTTTAATTAAATAACGGACTTTTTGATTTAACAGACACCCCCTCGCCCGAATTAGTCCGTTAAATGGAGGTTTTACTGTATCTGCTTTGAGTGACTAGGTCAGTGCAATTCTGCTTACTCCTCTTTCTAGGTCGTAATGTTTCTGTCCGCCTTAAATAATTCACAATCCTCTCTAGGGATACAAACTTCCTAGTCACCTGGTCTAACTAATCTGGCCAGTATGGACCCCAGCATCCTGGGTATGGTCAGAGAGAGCCTGGGCTTTACAGTCTGGGATAGCACCTTTTTGGTTAGGCTTAGGGTATGACTACACTGCAGTAAAACTCCCATGGCTGGTCCATGTCCGCTGACTCACAGGGCTCGGGCTGTGGGGTTACAAAATTGCAGTGTAGACCTCCATGCTTGGGCTCTGGGACCCTGCAAAGGGAAGGAGTCCAAGAGTGCAGGCTGAGCCTGAACTTCTATGCTGCAGTTTATAACCCTGCAAACCCGAGTCAGCTGACCTGGGCAGTCACAGGTGTTTATTGCAGTGTGAATATACCCTTAGAGTTCGTGGAATTGGCTGTGGAATGCACTGAGTATTCAGGGTGGCTCATTCACAATTCTTTGACCAAGCAGACCTCTCTCTGTGCCATGTTTTTCTTTGGTCATATCTTCACCTCCCTTTTTATAGGTGCTAAGGGGATGTTTTGTTTGTTAGCATTAAGCAATTTTTATTTTAATCAAACAGGAAAAGGCTGCTATTAGGTCGAACTTAGGAAGCTCCAGCAAGCTGCTTCTGTTTCTTGCCAAACAAAACCCAGTGTATGACCCCTTAAAATAGTTTGTTTGCAACAGGACAAGAAATTCCTAAAATAAGTACTTCACACAATTTCTTCATTTATTTGCAAGGTAATATTTGGTTTAATCACTGAATAGAACATATCTGTCACTTTTACTTGAGAACCACAGAGCCATTTAATAAGCAAACACTAAATCACACACCTCTATTGGAGGCTGAAGTTTATAGAAAGGGTATCGGCAGCTTTCATCATAATAGATCATTTTCACAAGCTGAAGTTGGCACCATATTGTGTGAGTGTTGACTGGTTATTTAAGTGCCCAATGTTCAACAAGATACAAGAAGGAATTCTGTCTCCTCTCCCAAAAAGAGCTTTTAATCTAATTAGTTGGTTTTAGAACTTATGGCTGTGACTTTACATTACTTGTGTTAACTTAAGTTCCTTGATTCTGTGCAAGGTTTTTTATGGGATCAACAAACTTATGTCCTAAGCAGCAAGAAAGTAATTATTTTTAACCTGAATGTAATAAAACATTGAGAACCGGACTGCTAAATATGGCAGCTTCTGCAGCTACTGTGAACATATTGTGGCAGGGTGCTGGCCAGGAGTGCCTGAGCCAGCCCTGCCGCCCCTTTAAGAGGGAGAAAAACCCTCTGCAAAGCTCCCTTGCAGGAAGCCTAATCAGCCACCTGGGCTCAGGCTTGATGAGTGACACCTGGCAGCCTCCTCAGGGGGATAAAAGACCTGCCAGGAAGCAAGCCCAGTGTGGTGGGGTTGGTATAGAGTGTGGTATGGTTTGGAGCTGTTTAGAGCTGTGTATTAAGAACTATTTAGAGTTGTAAACTGTAAGCTGGACTATATAGAGTCTGTAGAGCTGGGAGCTGTAGAGCTGTAAGTTGAAGAACTGTACAAAGCTGTATATATTTGTGGTGGGGTCCTGCACTGTTAATAAAAGAGCACTGTTTGGAGCAAAGAAGGGTTCCCTGCCTGTTCCTGCAGAGGGGTGAGAGAGCGGTCTGTCACACGTGGTCTCAGAGGTGGGATCGCTACACCAGCAACCCAACTGGTGGCCCAGAGATGGAGGGAACCCTGCAGTGGCTCATGGAGCAGCAAAAGCAGACCCAGCAGGCCATGCACGCCTTGCAACAAACCCACCAGGAGATGCAACAGGCTCAAGCAGAGCAGCAGAAGACGCTGCGAGAATTCATCCAGGAGCAAGCAAGTACCCAGGCGAAACTCCTGCAGCTGCTGGTGAGTCCAGGGGCAGGAGAAGGCATGCGGCCGCCGGGCTGGGGACTCTGTAAGATGAGCCCGGCGGATGACCCCGATGCCTTCCTGGGGACTTTCGAGAGGGTGGCCACCACAGCTGGGTGGGAACGGACCACCTGGGCCCTCCGGCTTGCTCCATACCTCGTGGGCGAAGCCCAGGCGGCCTATATGGCCCTGGGGACTGCAGAGGCCCAGGACTTTGAGACTGTAAGAGCGGCCATTTTGGACCGGGTCGGCTTATCTCCGGAAAAATACCGGCAAAAGTTGCTGGCGGCCCGCTGGACGCAGGCGGTGCGGCCCCGGGCATTTGCCCAGAGGCTGAGAGACTGGGCGACACGTTGGCTGAGGCCGGAGGCCCGGTCAGGGGAGGAAATTATGGACTCCCTGATCTTGGAGCAGTTTTTGCTCAGCCTCCCCGAGACTGTCCGTACCTGGGTCAGGAGGCATCAGCTGGAGACGGTGGAGTCTGCGGTGCGCCTGACCGAGGAGTACGTGGAGGCAGAGGGACCTCGGGGAGAAGAACGACCACGACGGGTCTGGGAATTGGGGCTTCGGCCCATGGACTCCCCCCCCCAGCTAAAGGAAAAGGAACTGATGGGGAGCCCAGGGGGGCGCCAGAGAGAACTGCCCGGCTTACCTGCTGCCAGTGTGGGAAGCCAGGGCACCTTAAGAGGGACTTCCCAGCCATGGACTGTGGCTACACCGATTGGTGTGGGTGGACCGAGGTTTGGGGGCGGAAACCGCATAAGGGGATACCCACTCTGCGGGTACAGGTGGGAAGGAAGTCCCAATCGGGGGTAGTGGATTCAGCCTCCCCCTGTACGCTCGTCCGCAGGGCGTTAGTACGCCCCGAGTGGCTAATTCTGGGAGCTACCATGGACCTACAGTGTGTCCATGGGGACAGGAAGACCTGTCGGGTGGTCCAGGTCCCCCTAGAAATCAGCGGACGATTCTGCTGGAAGCGGGTCGGGGTGCCAGAGGGGTTGCCGTGCCCCATAATCATTGGGCGGGACTGGGGCCCGGTGGGAGGTACGAGGCCCCAGGCTGCCCCAAGGCCGAGCGTGCGAACCCGTACCGGGGGTTCGGCCGAGAGAAGGGGCAGGTCTCAGCCCACTAACCCCGCGAAGGACCTAGACAGCCAGGAAGGGCTGAGGCTAGAGCAGGAGGTAAGCTCCACAGAGGAGGCCCTGAGCCCCTGTGAGAGCTTGGGGGAAACTGAGGCGGAGGGACGGTTAGTTCCACCCTACTGCCTGCAGGGTGAGGAGTGGACAAGGCTCGCCCCTGAAAAGCAGGGGTGCAAAGTACCACAACCCCCTGCCAGGCGCCGCCTGTGAAAGAGGCGAGGGCAGAAAGTAAGAAGGCAGTGGGACTCTCCGCCATGGCCGGGCATGACACCCAGAAACCCAGGGACCATGCTGCCATGGTAAAAGAAATGAGGAAAAAGGGTTCAAGGGCCCTGTTAAATATAATTGGAAAATATTGAGGGGTCCGAGCTAGCCCGATGGGGCTAGGCTAAGGGGGAAGGTGTGTGGCAGGGTGCTGGCCAGGAGTGCCTGAGCCAGCCCTGCCGCCCCTTTAAGAGGGAGAAAAACCCTCTGCAAAGCTCCCTTGCAGGAAGCCTAATCAGCCACCTGGGCTCAGGCTTGATGAGTGACACCTGGCAGCCTCCTCAGGGGGGTAAAAGGCCTGCCAGGAAGCAAGCCCAGTGTGGTGGGGATGGTATAGAGTGTGGTGTGGTTTGGAGCTGTTTAGAGCTGTGTATTAAGAACTATTTAGAGTTGTAAACTGTAAGCTGGACTATATAGAGTCTGTAGAGCTGGGAGCTGTAGAGCTGTAAGTTGAAGAACTGTACAAAGCTGTATATATTTGTGGTGGGGTCCTGCACTGTTAATAAAAGAGCACTGTTTGGAGCAAAGAAGGGTTCCCTGCCTGTTCCTGCATTGGGGTCAGAGAGCGGTCTGTCACAATATTTAAAAAAAAAAAAAATTAGGTAAGAACTTCGCATAACTATGGACGTAGCTGAAAACTGTTTAATTTCCTTCCATTCTTAAATGTAAATGACTAAGAATTCCAGTTGTTTGCAGACAGTAGTCAACTGCTCTGTGTTACTCTTTGAGTATTAATAAAACACTGGCAGTGTACCAGCTAGTGCACCATACATGTAAGATGTCATCTCTGTCCCAAACAGCTGTTGATCTTTATAGTTTTGATAGAGCACGCTGAAGAAGTGGTTTCAGGTAACTTGCATAGGCCTGGCTTACCTGTGGAAGAGGGAGAGTATAGGAAGGTATCAGCAGTGACTAAGGAGGAACAACGATTTCTCAATAACTCAGAATTATCTTTGAAGTGTAATTTTTAAAAAATATACTACAGTAGTGTGTAATGCCCCCCAGCTGAGTACCTGGGATCCGCCTTCATTGTTAATAGGCAATGTTGCTCGCCCAAATGAGGATGCAGAGCATATAATTTCGGAAAGCACATTTTTAACTCTAATATTCACCAACGGCAAACTTCAAATTGTGCCTGCGTTTGTAAAATTTGCTAGTGGTGCTTGGTTTGCTGGGAAAAGTACTAAGGTAAAATCTTGTTTAAGTAGGTGAACTGTGTTTTTAAATTAAGCAAGTAAACCCAGTGTAGCATGAACAGTAGTGTTAATTCACCTTTAATGTGATGTTAGAGATGAAGGCAGTGTGCTGAAAATACATCGTGTGGGTGGGGGAAGGGAGAGGTTACCTTGTTTAAAACTTATACCCCCTACTGCTTAAACCTACTATAAGAAGAACACACTAATTGATAAGTAGTGATAAAAGTATCTGTGAATATGCAGCCTATGAATGCAGAGTTGGTAACTATCCTATCTTTCCATGGTATTAAATTGTACACATAGGTTTTGTGCATGTTTGCCTTTTCAGGGTGGTAGTTCAGAACTATAAATAAAAAATAATATTCCAGTCAGAGGGCTGCACAGTTCTGGCTACTGTAATAGGAAATAGAGCCCTGGACCTGTAGATTGCCTGTTCAGATCCGGTCCTGGTCACTAATGACTGAAAGACCATCTGATGGGTTTCAGGGTGGTCTTGTTGCAGCAGGGCTCATGACAAGACACCACTTTAAATGCTACTAGTAGACCTCTGCTGAAACTGCCAAGGAATGAAAGGGTCCGAGTCAACCCTCTCCCCACTTACAGGGCATTCCCGTCAGAAAAGGGCGGTGGCAGACTGGCTCGGTAGTATGGCGAATCAATGGCGCTACTGTGCTGTACTTGTTATGTGGTTAAGCTGGATTTCAGGCTCCAGCAGTGTCGGGCCTTCTGCGAACGTTGAACTCACCAAACAGTTCATGTGCAGGTCGAAACTTATAAGCTTCCGATTACTGCACCAGAACCAAACCACGCTGCTTACTGGTTCTGCGGCTGGAACAAGGGCAGACATGGCTCTGATGTCCTCCTCCAGCAGCTCTCTATGGACGGACGTATGGCTGTGCATTGCCCACTGATGTCAGTCAAGATCCATCCCAATGGAGCTGATTGCTTGCGCAGGGCCTCAGTCATTAAACTCTCAGATTCTGAGCCATGCCTGTAACTGGCACAATTCAACACTCCATCCCAAGGAACACGTGACTTTTACCTTCTGGCCTCAAAATTCCAACCTGACAATCCACTTGCTTTCTCCTGGCTGTCTTCCATTCTTCAGCCTTGAATGTTCTATGTCTAAATAGTGTGTGCCTAGGCTAATGTGTAGGGGCTTATAGTTTGTAGCCCACTGTCCTTACCTGTTGGTTGGTTGGTGACTTTTGAGCCCACTCGTAAAGCCGTTGGTAGACGTGTCCGTCATAACTGCCAAGCGCAGAATTTAAATTTTCATCAGTGAAGTCGAAAGCATCCACTAGTGGCACTGCATCATTCCTAGAGAAGCAAATGGACCACACTCACTGCAGGGTTAATGAAACCCTTTCCACTTTGCAGGGGCTATTGGGTATTTACTGTAGTGGGAAGAAACCTGCTGACTTAGGAACTACTGCTCCTGGTTTCTGAGAGAGATTATTGGCCAATATACCTTAATTGGTGAGAGGCAGATTGTCCAACGTGCCCAGCCTTCTCTTTGCCCGTCGGGGTCAACGGCAGTTGAAGGTGTTTGGCACCTCCGGGGATTGGTCCCTGACTCAGGATTGAATCTTATGTGATGCACTTAATCAGCGGGCCCTGCAGCTTGTGCCTTAAGGCGAGCTGATGGGTTTAAGTGGTTCCTAGGCTTGGGCTGGCCCTCAGCCCAGGGGTATGTTTCACTTCTGGATGGTATTTCACGTGGCAATCACATCCTGCCACCACACAGTCCAAAGCAGTGACACTGTCATTTTAATGAAATGCAACACTTAACCACTGTATTAGAAATTCACTGCTTGATCCTGCTGCCACTGGTAAATAGTTATCTAAGAGACTTAATCTTCGAAAGCTTTTAAACAGCATTACTAATTAAAAAAAAATAGTTTGACAGAGGGTTTATTTTTTAAAAGAACTAAATAAATAACAATGTTTATTTCCCTCACAAAATGTTCTGGTTTTAATGCCTTTGAAAAACAAATGGAGGAGACTAAAGTGGAATTACAATAATATGCCTCCAAATTGTATTTACTCGTTAGAAAAGCTGCTTAAAAATCCAGGATCTCAATGTCGTTATATAAACAAAGAATAAGCAATGGGTCAAATGCCACGTTGGTTTCTAAATGTATGTAATCTACACATGTGAAGACTTCCTCAGGGACACAGAGCTTTTAGTATATTGAGATAAACATAATATATCTGATGGCTCATCTAGTCCAGTATCCTATCTCTGGACCCGATTCAAAAAAGCATTTAAATATATGCTTGACTTTAAGCACCTGAGTAGTCACCAGTGATGAAGTGCTTAAATACTTTGCTGAATCTTGGCCTCTGACGATATCCCGTACCAGCTGCATGAAACGCCGTAGTAGGTAGTTCTGAAATAATCTGTGTGACACTACGTCCCCATATTTTTCATAGAGATATTATGATGGGTCATGTGAGATATCACTGGAAAGGTTATGATTTACTGAATGATTATCCTGTTTGTAAACATGTATCATTTTCTGTATCTGAAATTAGGACTATTGTCTGTGCAGCTATTACAGATGTGTACACCTGGGGAATATGCACTAGATAGAATGCAATCAGTCTAGATGGCTGACTGAAAAAGGCCATTAGGAAGAACAATAGGTCTTAGAAGATGCTAATCTCCCACCTTCTTGGGAAGTTTTCCTGAGGATGTTAAAACTAGCCTTTGAGTTATAGCTGCAGGGTCATGTGAGCAAATCACCTGGTACTGGAATCCATCCTGGAATACCACTGACTGGCATGGGAACTATGGAAACTAAGTTTTGCTATATGCAAAAGCTGTTTAAGGCAGGGGAGTGACCTCAGTGTGGTTCATTCTTCACTGTCTCCCAATGCAAGATGACCTCTAGAAACACCTGAGACTGAACTGGGGAAGAAAGGACTGAACTAGGCTAGAAGGTGTCTGGCCTGTGAAAGAAATACCTGGAATTTTAAGCTTCAAGCAAGAGCAGTTGGCCTTCAAGAACCCCTGCAATCTGCTTAAAACAAAGTTTATTGTGAGAATTTGCTAGTTATAACCAGTCTCTTTAGTATATTAAGCTTAGCTTGCGTGTTTTTCATTTGCTAGGTAATCTACTTTGATCTGTTTGCTATCCCTTATAATCACTTAAAATCTACCACTTGTAGTTAATAAGCTTGTTTTGTTTTGTCTTAACCCAGTGTGTGGAATTCATAACAGGGGGGCAGAAAGCTGTTGCCTATCTCTCCACATTGAGGGGGGGGAGCGAATTTCATGAGCTTACGCTGTACAGTTCTCTGTGCTGTGCAAGGTGGTGTATTTGGGGTTTGCGCTCCAAAGGGAGGCGGGGGTGCACTTGAGTATCTGGGCAGTTCCTTAGCTGAATTCGGCGGCTTTTCGGCGGACATACAGCCGGTCCGCGGCGGCGAAGAAAAAAGAAATCCGGTCCGTGCCGCAAAAAAGGTTGGGGACCACTGGTCTAGTCCATTGTGTAGGCTGTATTCTTACTATTGCGTGCAAAATCCTCACTAGCTCACTTGGTCAACATCTTAGTCTAAAGTCCCAATGAAATTGAATATCTAAATTACAGTGCTGTCTTATGAAAAGTAAATCCTATGTGAAAAGAACTTTTTAAACATAAGATTAATTTACTATGCTAGCTGAGAAATGACTCAGTGGTTAATTTTGTTTTGTTTAAAGGTCATGGCTGAAAAACTTTTAATCTTTTTTGATTATAACCAAACATGACTTTGAAACAAACTAAGAAATCTTGTAAAATGTCAAAGGATTCAATGTGTCAGGGGTTACCGGTATTTCACTTATAGGGTTAGCATGGACTATTGGATGTTTAAAAGCTACAAGACACGCTGCATGGTTGTGATTTAAATTCCTAGTTTAAATAGTTTTTCTCTAAATAGTATAATTTAGAGGCACAGCCAAGGTAAAATTGTACTTAACATTTTTCTTGCTTGTGTTGCTAATAACCTCTTAGATTATTGCAATTACAACCATTTCTAAAATATAACTTTTCACCACTAAGGCAATGAATTACATTTTGCACTGTCACCTGTAGTCGGTTTAATTTTTGTTATATTTTGTGCTTCTCATGCAGTGGCCCAGTGCCACATTGTTTGCAATCCAATCCCCGCAGAGAAATATCTCAGTCAAAGGAAGAATTCGTTGACTCGTGTGTGTGTGTGTGTGTGTGCGCGAAAAGTCTTATGTGAATGCAACTCTCTTTAAACTGAAATGCAGAGTTTAAAGTACCTGAGACGCTCCCTTTAATAGGTAGTAACATTTTAATGATAAAAACTAAGATATTTAAAAGTGGGCAATTTATGAAATCCTGAGAATGCCCCCCCCCCCCCCGACCTCTAAGGGTTTAAATCTGTTTAACTGTAAAAAATAAAGCTTGCACATCGGCCTTGTGATCTGACAAGCCATCAGGCTTGGTGATGGTGACACACTTAACAATCTTAACAATGATTAAACACCATTTCCCCCCCCCCCCTTCTTGTGGGACATGAGGGGGAAAGCTGCTGTATCATTTTTCTTACGGTATCGTGGCTCACCGAATGACAGCGAGTAGGTCCAAGTAGGATGCAGTCACCATGTCCATTTGGTCCCCAGATATGTACCCAGCATGCAGGAAATCGCCCGAGTTTGAGACGATACCATGTAATGCATAAAGGTCACAAAGGTGTTTCATAATCTTCTGGATTTCAGCCTCGTTTCTAAGTGTCTCCACTGTGTCTATGAAGTTTTTCACAATGATGTAGTGGCAGTGAGCCTAGAAAAGAGTAACATTAAACTGTGAATGCATCCTCATTAATATCTCCAGGGATAGGGGCTACACTGAGTGACCTAAACATTCCAGCAAAGGGTATAAAACCTTTCACTTTCACTGGCTGTTTTCTGATAGCTTTTAGCCTGGTTAGGCCATTCACCTTCATGTTTGACTTCTACAGCACGGAAGAGAGCGGGGGACAGTAGTCACCTCTGTGATACTGAGAAGCAGGGGGTCTCAAACCTCATTGCACTGCGCCCCCCTCCTGACAATGAAAATTACTACATGACCCCAGGAGGCGGGACCAAATCCTGAGCCTACCTGAGCCTCATTGCCCTGAGCGGGAGAGGGGGAAAAGCTGATGCCCCGGTGAGGGCCTTGTAACCTGAGCCCCACTGCCCAGGGCTAAAGTCTTTGGATTTTGGCTTTGGCCCCAGGTGCTGGAGCTTGGGCTTCGGCCCCAGCAAGTCGATTGCCAGCCCTGGTGATCCCATTATAAAACGGGGTCACAACCCTCCCATTGAGAACCACGGTGATAAAGATCAGAAAAACGCTTCCGGACGTGGTCAGTGAGCGTTCCAGGCACTCAATGGCAGAAACGCACCTCACCCCAGCAAGGCTGACTGATTGATTGTGTGTGGACTGAGAGAGGCAAACAAATCCATTTGACTGACGAGGTCACACTGGAGCAGCATGCAGCACTCAGCCTGCCCAGGAGCTCAGAGCTAAGGAGATTTCAATCTTTTTTCAGGGAGCAACAAATGAATGTGCATCTTTCCAATTAGCTATTGATTATTCATATTACTAGGAGCCCTAGTCCTGGGCCAGGGCCTGTTGGGGTAGATGCTGTACAAACAGAACAAAAGAGGTCCCTGCCCCAAGGCGCTTACAATGCTTTTGCTAATTTTAGGTAATTGATGGAAATCCTTTTGCCTTCAAAGCAAAAGAAACAATCCCGGCTAACGGGCACAGTAGTGTGACCAGATGTCCAGTTTTATAGGGACAGTCCCGATATTTGGGAATTTTTCTTCTATTGGCATCTATTACCCTCCGCCCCCTGTCCCAATTTTTCACACTTTCTATCTGATCACCCTAGGGCATAATTAGCTGTACAGCTGAACTCCACTGTGATAGATGCAAACTGAGTTAATCCTAGACTTCTGTGCTTAATGATTCACCCAAACAGTTTATGTGGGAGTAGTGGAGAGGGTGAATTCTGCCCAGAAGTAATACAAATAATACAAAGATGTCACAGAATGTTGCGTGTTCAGGGCTGTCTTCAATGAGGCAGGAAGTGTGGTAGGAAAAAGTCACCAAGTACCATTCTTTGTGTTCTAATTCCCTTCCTGGGTTGGGTCACTCATATGTATGTATATACCTGGGAATTCAGCACAGAACTCAAGCTTCACTTCATTTTCACTCTTGCTCTGCCGTTCTCTTTTACTCAGTACTGTGTTTTCCTTTGATAAACACCTGATACAATCAGTGTTCTGTTTATTTACAAATCCTGGTCAAATTCTCTCTCTCTCTCTCTCTGCTGACCGCTTCCATTCCACAGCTGGTAGGGCATTCCTGGCCCTTACTTATCCCGGTCTTGTGATGCCTGGGCCATTTCTCCCAGCCCCGCCCGTTCGCCACCAAGATCATGGACCGTGGAAGTTGGGGAGGTGGGGGGTTCAGACATGGATTTGAATGAGTGGATCAAGCCTGCAATCCAGATTTGTGCACAGAGAAGGCTGAATGAAAATGTTTTGTTTATTGGCCCTAATCCCTTTCTCTGGGGGTCAGGAGATGAGAGGGCAGGCTCCAAAACTGAAGCTTTTATTTCAATTTCTTTCCATTTGAAATTTATCTAATTAATCCATTGGACAATTTTTGGGAAACTTTGTTCCAGTCAAACTGTTTCCCAGAAAATAATTCCAGTTTCTCAGTCATCCCCAATAATAAATGCTGCACTTTTTTTAAAAAAACTTATCCATGCTGAATACCCTGCCTCTTTGAGGCTGCCTGCAGCTCCTCCATCGACCAGAAAGGGTGAAAACACGCAGTGGGCAGCTGGCTGGACTCTAATGCCATTGGAGAGAGCCAATATTGCTCCAAGTGGATTTAGTTACTTCTGCTTTTGAAAGATTACATTGACCTGGAAGATCACAGCACACTGTTTCTTTGGAAAGTGCGACTAGTCGGAGAGGAATAACCTCTCTCATGTTTTCAAAGGCATCGGGCAGTGTTTCCCTGATGGGAAGCATTTGCACTGTTGTGAACTTTGGCTGCTGGATTAAGCACATTGGGTGCAGTTTCCTGTTTAAGGGAACATCTAAGCAATGCTGCTGCAGCTGAATGGTCAGTTTCCTTTATACACCACCCCTGTGAGGGGATCTATACTTTGTCCAGTGGAACTTGGACAGCCTCACGCTGAAGCTGAGCATACAAATACACATTTCAGGAGAAATTTGATTTTAAACTTTTTAATTTTACTAAAACAAATGAGCTGTAGATCTTCATTTTCAAAAATGTTCCCCTTTAGCTACAAAGGAAACAAGAGGATCACTTTATTTTTAACATGGTTGCAGCAACGCTTTTTCTTTGCAGAGAACTTATTTTTATCTGTTACCTACTAGAGATGTAATGAAATTCCAAGTGTTTTCATTTCCCCCTGGAATGAGATTTCTCAAATGGTTCCCCTGGTGTGCTCTGTTCAAGAGCTGAAGTGGAGATGGTGTTAACTTGGCTGTCTTGGCACATTTCAATTTGTGAGGAATGTATATTTTGCCTGCCTGAATTCCCACATCAGTTTCATCAGGATATTCTGTCATTTTCAGGTCTTGCTAAATTGATCTTATTTATGCCTTTGCCTTCCTTTACCGTATCAGATTATCACTGTTCTGTTTTTTGGTAGTAGAAATACCTTTCAAAGCTAAAAAGGAAATAGGCCTAATTCACGCTGTGTGTTACTCTAAGAGACTTCAATAATCTTACGTTGGGGTAAATTTCACCCAATGACCCTACAACTCTTTCTGATTCTAGCTCTGAAGTCAAAAGGAAATGAATGAACATTTTCAATGGCAATTGAGTTTAATGGTGATTTGAGATCGTGCGTTCCAGTGCAGAGAGAACGGAACCGGGAGCCAGTTCCTCTGCTACTGGCTGATGTGTGTCCATGGGTAAGTCACTTCACGTCTCCATGGATTCTGTTTCCCCTCTGCCTCTTGTTTTCTCGACTATAACCTCTTTGGGACAGGAAGTGTGTCTCACTCTGATTGTACTGTGCCTAGCACAGTGGGGTGTTCAGATCTCAGTTGGGAACTCTAGGTACAAACTGTATGGAATAGAATACAATAGAGTAGGTGCTTCTGTCATACAAACAGTAAATAATTGGGAATATTCTGAAATCTGTTTAAGCTGAGCCTGGGCTCCTCTTGTCTGTTGTTAGCCATATCTGGGCGGGCTAATGAATACTGGATTGTACTAACCTTTGCAGCCTGTACGAGCTGTACTGTGCACTGGTTCCATGCCTCATACTGTTGAGCTCCTGACTGAGCCAAAGCCTGTACTTTGGTCGCTGCATTTCCGAGGAGCCTGGGAAGAAAATGAATATTGTACATGTCTATAAACATGCTCCATCACCCCCACTCCACATAGCCAGCAAGTCAAAAAGAGGTGCCTGAAGTGAGTATTTTAAATGAATTTCATTTCACGCACCCTGAAGGCAGAGCTTTGGTCATGGAAACTGAAACCATCTAATCACAAGTCAAAGAAAAGCACCCACGCAACTCATCCACTAACGGCCCTCCACCCAGAGCCGCTCACATCTCTGTTTAGCTGGGACCCATGTGAATTTTCTTTAGCATTTGAATGAAGTGAGAGAGTGAGCAATAGATTTAAAGAAATTGTGACAGACTATAACTGATCGTCTCCAACACTGTTGCCTTCAGCACGTTGGCCAGATACTGTTCTAATGTACTACCATATAAATGTACAGTGACTTCAGCGGAGATGCTCTGCATTTACGTTGGTGTAAACAAGAGGAGAAATTAGCGTTCTGTGTTTTCCTGGGTTCCAGAGACCCGCGACGTCACTTGATCTGTAAATGTGTATAACCCATATCTGTGAGGACTTGCATCATCATTATTAATTTGCTGTAGTACTCAGTGGCTAGAATCGGAGGTGGTAGGTGTTGGAGAGACCATTTGAAGAAGGAATTTGTTCCTTAAGCATCTGATGTTTTCTTTTTTCTTGGCAACATTTAGAATGGCACCAAGTTAAATCACCCAGCAATCTCTCTGGAGGGCCGAGGTTCCATTTGGTCACTTGTATTTCTAGTATATTTTGGGAATGCAGGACTCAGATTTTTGCAGAATTTAAACTACTGTCTCCTTTGTTAAGCTAAGAGGCCGATTTTGGTGGCTTCCTTATTTGTGATGAAGGATTTGAATTCAAGGGCTACTTGAATGTTAAACTTGGAAAAGTTTCTCCCACAGCCCCTCTTTACTGACCTGGTTGCTCTGTGCCGATAGGCCTCCGTGTAAATGGCTGGTTTGAGAAAGTCCATCTTGGTCCATGCCTGACACTTTCCAGAGTCCACTGAAGACAAATAGGCGGCGGATGGAGGGATGGGCTGGCCAGAGTGAACTGCAGTAAGGCACTTTACCAGAAACCTGACAACAGGTAACAGAATGGGACCTTATTGCGGTAGGTTTCCAAAATGGCAGCATGTCCTGAAAGTGACCCCCTGTGGAGGAGACCTGAGGCTTCTTCAGCTGAAGCCAGATGTAAACCCTGGGGAGTGTATTTGAATACATACTGGGTCACGGTCTGGAAACCTGGGGAGTTACTGTCAAAATGCAGGACCCTTTTTCCTCTGGTAGGAGGTTGGGAAAGAGGTTCTTCATTTCCGTCACAGGCTCCTGTCTCCTCCTGTGCATCCCCACCTGGACTACATCACTTTTGACATCCAGCTAACCAAGCAGGGATGGACGGACCCTACACCATATGTGAAGCAATGCCTCCTTTCGGCCCCTCCCCACTCCTCTATGGGAGGCAAGCCCTCTGTCTCAGCGGTGCACGGAGCTGGGGAAAGAACATGGCTTTGTGAGTCTGGCTTAACTAGTGGATTTCAAACCCGGGGTCGAATTTTAGTTTAGTTGTCGGAGATACGTCCTTAAAGAATCTGCTCTTTGCCAATGCAATAAGCTGCACTGAACCTGCTTGTTCTATGCAAATTACTGCAAGGGGTCATGAGCCGCTCTGTGTGGTGAGGGAGGAGCAGTGAGTTACTGGGTCCCGTCAAAAGTCTAAAACCCAACAAACACTTAGCAGGGATTTTGTTTTCTGTGTGCTGTTTGCAACAACCTGATGTGATGGGCCTGGCTTTCCATAGGGTCTGTCGAATAGGGTGTGTCCTGAGGAATGTTTAGAATTATACTGAGATTGCTGTTAACATGATTCCATCTGTGTGACAATTCTCTTTAAAACGGCATGAGCCACAGAACTAGGAAAGGTAACAAAGAGTCCTGTGGCACCTTAAAGACTAGGAAAGTTAAAGCCAAGGTGTGTTTGGTGCATTTATCCCCTTAAAAAAAACCTGCATGAGCATGCAAGATATTGGTAGGAGAGCTCCAAATACTGAATCTTTTTCCATAGACAGAAGCAGTGTGAGCATCACCACCACATCCCTTTGACGCGGAAGGACCATCTCAGAAGTAGTAGGCTGTATGGGTCATCTCCGAGTCTACCCGATTTGTGGCATTGCTGTTGGTAGTGCCAGGAAACGCAGTGGGTGGGTAGCGGTGGGGGTGTGGTGTGGATCTCTCCCTCTTTCAGGATATGGACTAGATTTTTCCAATTTTAGCTAAGTGCATGTTTTATTACTCCAATTAGATGTTAGCACTGCACCTTTGCTGTATTTTATCTGCTGCAGATAATTAGTAGACTGTATCCAAGGGAAAATAACATCATTGAAACAGGCCACAGCTTGGTCGAAGTGGAACAAATTTATCTTCTTGAAATTTAAGCTTAATTTAAAATTATCTTAAAAGGCAACAAGTTCCATTGAAAACTCTTCCCCTAACTGCTATCGTGTGGAGGGGTATTTTCACTTCACCTCCCACTGACAGGATCTTGAGGTAGGTACAACGTATCCAATCTGTTTACAAACCCCCCTCCCCACAGAATCTCAGGACCCCAAGCTCTAGGGACGGACAGCGACCGTTCCTCCTCCTTCCCCGCCGGTGGGAGTGAGAACGGAATTGTTTGTGAAAGGAGTTTGATTTGGGCATGCATTACAGGAAAGCTGAACTTAACTGCTTTGAAGAAGATGCTGTAGGGAGCGAGAGGAGTAGGAGGCAGACTGTTACACAAACAGGCTGAATAGTTACCTGGCAGTCTGCAGGAACAGAACTGTGTTTTCCCCTTCATAAATACAAGATGCGACTAGTTTAGTATACAAAAAAGGGAGTCCACTCAGCGCAGAGTAACCGTGTCCTCCACAGGCCCTGAGACAGACCTCCGCTCCTGCCGTGCTGTGGTCTGTAATTATGGATTTCAGGCCGGAACTAAGCGCGTGAAGCTGTATAAAGCAGAGACATTGTTAACAGTGAAGGAGTTTGGCCGCTGGCCACACAATTTCTGTGATGAAGGCCATTAAAAGTTTACAAAGAGCTAAATTACGGATTCTCTAGTGAGTCTGACTTTAGTGTCGGCTCTTTGGCTGCATGTACATGAAAACTCAAGGGCCTGATTTTTGTCCACTTGTGTCCTTGCAAATTTTCACCTGCTCGCACCATGTGCACTTTTCCTAAACCGTGCTGCCAGGTGAGTCACAGGTGATGTTCACCTGGCCCGGCAGTTTGGACTATGGGCATGTGACTTGCCGCATTCCTCCGCGGTAACTCTCCCGTGTGGAACGGAAAGGTAGCTAGTTTGCATTAACTTAGTCCTGTTTGAAGAGTGTGTTAATGCGAATGAGAGAACTTTTAGTTCATGCTGCGGCATTCACATGGGGGAGTCTCAGACTCCGTCTTTGGGGGTGCTCAAGCCCTGTCCTCTTCCCCCAAAGTCCCATGCCTGGTCTGCCTCTCTCCGCTCCTGCTCCAGCCCCCTCACTTCTTCATGCCTTGTTCCCCCTCCCCCGAGTGTGCCTCTCGCCCCAATTTATAGGCACTCACTGGTTTTCCCCCAAAGTTTTGTACTGCTTCTTGGCCCAGAATAAGGGGTTATTGCAGGATTATCCTGGGGTCTCCAAGAATTAAAGATTAATCTTTAATTAAAGATGGTCAGGTGATGAAATCTCCAGGAATAAATGCAACCAAAATTGGTAACTCTAATTTTTTGTGAGTGTGGAAAGACTCCATTACATCTGAGCCATGTTGATCTATCGGATCCTTGAAACAATGTTTTCTCAAGCTGTTGCTGTCTTTTTGTATGCAGATAGTTCTGGATGTCCAGATCTGGAGTTGTAATCCCTTTGTGGGCCTTGGGCAAATCATTTAAGATCCTAGTGCTTCAGTTTCCCATCTGTCTAGTGGTGTGCTTTGTAAATTATTTGTGAGACCTAGGGATTAAAATGCAGTGTGTGCAAATAATAGTAATGATCATTTTATTATTTTTGCTGGAAATTACCTCAGGTAGTGAATCAAAACTCCCCTGTTTGATCTCTTTGAATCCTTTGTTGTAGAACTCATTCATATAGGCAATCATGAAATGAAAGGCGTAGGCTGTTGCTAGCAGTGGTAGCAGCTTCTGTTGCTGAGTCTGGTAGTCTAGGATTTTTGCCTCTGGGTCACTGTAGGAAGAAGAATTCTTGATTATAAAGTATGGAAAGCTGTGGACAGCAATAATTATTAGTTTAGTTTGAAATGTCTTTGTAATCTAAGGAGCCCAAAGTATTTTTGATTTGCAAACAGAATCCTCTGGTCTGAAAGCAGCTCACAAACTGACCAACTCCTGATGATATTTCTGTAATAAAGGCACAGAAGATTAAAGGTGCTTTAGCAAAATTTCTTCTTCAGCTGGGGGAAAGAATAATTGAAAATAGAAGTGGAAAAGTCCTAATAACAGCAACAACTTCATTACACAGAGACACACACTTACAAATTGTCTTGTGTTGTTATCAGTATTAATAGTCCAATCCAAATGGTCAAACTTCAGAAGCTCTCTTGAATACAAAATGTGTATTTTTAATGTGCACTGTTAGATTAAAGATGATAAAAGTATATGATACCTATCCTGTGGGTGAAATATGAAAATATTTAGACCTTACAGCTTTTTTTAATACTCTAATTTATTCTTCACTGTTTTCTATATTTATTTTTTGCCCCAAATTGAGCTTGTCGATTAAACTAAACTAGTTTGCTTCCTATTAGCAAAGTGGTGCAGTGTTTGGGTTGCACATTTGAAGGAGACTATTTCAACTGGAATTCTAAAATAAGTAAATAAATCTTGAAAGTATTTAAAGTTTTGAGTCTAAGTCAATTAGACAATAGCCATCTAACAGAGTTATTACACAGGGACTTATAATGCTAATAAGAATTCTGCACTGTACAATGTATCTATTCACTAGGTGGAATCTCCTTCCTTAGAGGCTTGACAAAGCCCTGGCTGGGATAATTTAATTGGGGATTGGTCCTGCGTTGAGCAGGAGGTTGGACTAGATGACCTTCTGAGGTCCCTTCCAGCCTTGATATTCTATGATTCTACTATTGGACCAACTGTTGGTGAAAGAGAGAAGCTTTTGAGCTACGCAGAGCTCTTCAGCTTTGGGAGTGACATGGCTACATCAACACTGCGTTCACTAGGGAATCAGTTTAATGACTCATCCATTAATAGAATGGGACTGAAGAAGAATTCTCTACCCCATCAGTGTGTTTTCCCCCCCAAGATTTTGCTGGATTATGTAATCCCAAAGGGTTGCCAATTGGGGAGAAAACAAGTGATCTTTCCTGGCTATGGGAGTATATAAACCTTGTAATAATAATAATTGTGAATGGGGTCTCCTGGGATTTGGCTGAAAAGTTTTGAGTGTAAATAGTGATCGAAGATGTTGACTTGCTTCCTCAAATAGAAAGGTGAATAAACTGATGAGCTGGTGATGAGATCACGGGTGAAAGGAGACAGGGATAAAGGCAGAAAATAGAGAAGGGGGGGCACACTGTGACACTGCACCTGTCCCCCTTGTTTATCCGCATGCCCTTACCCCGGGTTCAACTTGGACTGCCGGCGAACCACAGAATATCTGATGGAGATGGTGCAGGCCTTCTGCAGCATGGGTATAACTTCAGACCAAATAACCTGTACACGTGTCATGATCATGGTCAAGTAGTTAATCTGATCAGACCCTCGTTTCACGTAGGTACCATCTGGTAGAACCTATACTTTGAAATACAGGGTAATAAAACAGCACCCAGTGAGGGCAATTGTTGTCTTCAGTAAAAGAGTGTTCTGTGGTCATTTTGTGTTGAGCAAAATGAACATGGAGCTAATATTCCAGTAGATAAGGGATAAAGTACCTACTCTAAGATACACATGCTCTTTCCTCTGCTGCCACCAATATAGTTTGCCTGCATCATAATCCTTATTCCAGAGGTTCCCAAACTGTGGGTTGTGACCCCAAGCGGGGTCACTCCATCAGCAGATGAGGCCTCCACAATCCTGCGTGGCCGGAGGATACCATTTTACAAAGTGGTGTTCTCTGCCTGGCATGACCTCTCGCAAACTGTACGTGCGAGGTCACGCTGCATGGAAGATGCTATTTTGCACTGCACAATGGCACCTTCCATGCAGCATGAGTTCACACACAGGCTGTGCATGTGGGAGGTCACACTGTGCAGAGGGTGCCATTTTGTAAAGCAACATGGCATCCTCCACGCAGCACGACCTGGCAGGTACGGCATGTGCAGGATCCCGCTGCATGGAGGCTGCCATTTTTAAATGGTGCCCTCCGTCCTGTCTGGGACTGCGGGAAGCGATACATCTGAAAACAGGGTCGTGCAGGGAAAATGTTTGGGAGCGGCTGCCTTAACTGCTAATGTGTGACTCCGTATGTCCAGAGTACAGTTAGTATGCAGGTGAATTCCAGCCTTGTCTACAATTCTCAGGGATTTCAACTGAATTTGCAGGCACCTCAGAAGATAAAATGTTGCCATAAATCAAGATGTTCTAGGATGCTGTTTGAGGAGTTTGTAATTTAATGCATCACATACCTGAGAGAATCTGCTCAGCATGTTTTCTCTAGGAATATTAATGTTCTGCAGCATGAGATAGCCATTGTCAATGTTCTCAAAATTCATTTTGGGGCCGATGTCTCCCACAATAACCCCTAAGGAATGGGAAAATGGAGCCTGTTTACTTCCATTGGAACTTTATTTTTCTTAATACTTCAATAGATTTGTAGATCTAGCTCAAGGTAAAATCCATCTCCCTAGCCCCTCTCCGACCCCTCGTTCCCACTGTGTGTTGGGGGGGAAGGGGGGGTGTAACAGTCCCAAAGGGCTGTCTGCCTACCTTACCTATCTACCAATTTATAGGTGCTGTCTGGGGAATAGGCTTTGAATGTGAAAACCGCTTACAGCAGCACAGCTCAGAGCCTTGACATTTCACAAATGAAAGTACAGCAGACTCTCGATTATCCAGGATCGGGTTAACCAGGATGTGGATTAAACAGGATGTCAAAAAAATATATGTGTAACTCGCAGGGCCGGCTCTGGCTTTGTTTTCACCCCAAGCACACACAAATAAACAAACCACCAGGGCAGCCAGTGAACCAACACCCCCTTCCTCCGGCACAGGGTGGCTGATGAACCAACCCCCCCCCCCCATATTTCCTATGGATGGTGATTATCCAGGATTTTATTAACCAGGATTATTTTTTCCCCCTACCATCCTGGATTATTGAGAGTCTACTGTAGATTGACGTTGAAGCTACCAAAGGGCATTGATACTAAGTTAAAGGGCTTGGGGTAATTATAACTATGCTAGGCCAGTGTTTGACAATCGCTTGTGACCCTCCCCCCACAAAATAAAATATTCAGGAATATCTTTGTAAGTAGTAGGTCCTACATTGGGACAGTTGTCTGGTGTCCATGTCGGACTAGTCAAAATTCAGGCCCCGTGTTTTAGGGACTACGTTGAGAGTGAACTAGACAAGGAAACGGAAGCATCGCTGTAGGATCTGGAGTAAGTTACCTGGTGCAGGTGAATGGTCACGAAGGCTGCGGATCTGCACGATGAAGGCATGCAAACCATAGCACTTTCCTTTAATATACAACTGGGCAAAAACCACAGCGTGGGTTGCTGATCTGCCCACTAGAAGGGGAAAGAATACCAGACTTCTCTAAGATTAGATACAATAAATGCTTTTAGAGTTAAATGCAGCAGGCATTGGTTCTGTTGGACGTAACACACAGAGTAGTTGATAGTGAATGGTTCCTGGAGGAAGTTGTGATCTAGTGGATTGAGGAGGCACCTTGGGAGCTAGGAAGTCAAATTACTTAATCTACCTGCCTCAGTTTCCCTTGGAAATGGGGAAACTCATCTATGTAAATAGTTAATGTAAATAGTATGTACTATGTAAATAGTTAATGGTCCTGGAATATTTAAGAGGCTATTGAAGTGCAAAGTATTTTGTAGTAATTGCCTTGTGTTCTGTGGTTGTGTGTGGAACATGCCATCCTCAAAACCAGGGGAACCTAAGATACTGCACTTCTGTAGCTTTCCCGACACTAGCGAATGTGGCCTCTCAACCCCCTGCAGAGGGGGTGCTGTGTGTTATCCCAGTGTTACAGGTAAGGAAACAAGCACAAGAAATGAATGTCGTGATCACAAGGGTCCTGGTTCCATCCTTCTCTGTAATCGGAAAATTATTCCTTCCTTCCTTCAGCATGCGGACTGAAGGGACAAACCCCGGTTCTTTCCCTAGTTTCTAATGTCTAAAGGTTACTTTGGGAAAACCTGCCACCTACTGGTAGCAAACTGGTTGCAGGGTTCATTGTAATCTGCGAGTACCTACTCAAGGAGAAGACATCTGCCACTTATGGTAGTGGGGACTGTGGCTTTAAGGGCTGAGCTTCTCAGACAGATGCTGGTTGGGGTGTGGTGAAGCTCCTGTTAAACAGTGTCAGTTGGAACTGGACACACAATAAAGCAGAGCTCTTGCAAGCACCTTAAGTGTGATCACTGCACACCACAGGAGGGAGCCCTTGGCTACAGCAGGCAAAGGGTCTGCATTTCCACAGGCAGTTGGAGGTGTGCTTGCAGCACATGTCAATGTACCCGAGCTAGCCTGAATATCGACAGTAGTGAAGCCATGGCACTGCAGAATAGCCAGCCGAGTGAGGACCCAGAGTCCCAGGCAGGACAGAACTGCTTAGGCTGCCGCCCATGTTACCACAGCCTCACTGCTCTGCTACCCAAGTGTGCTAGGTTAGAGCTAGCAGAGGTGTGTCTACACACGCTGCCATCACCTCTCCATTTGCAGTGTAGACTTACCCAAAGGCTTCACAAGAGTCAGGCAGTGGAAGTTGAAGCTAGACATTTTTAATTGGAGATAGGGTGAAATGTTTAAGAATGGGGGATAATTAATCTGTGGACAACTTCCCAAAGGGGGTGATAAATTCACTATCATTTGAGTCTTAATTCTGAGACTGGAAGTGATTCCAAGATCTGCCTTAGTTCAACCACAAGTCATTGGGCTCCCTCCTGTGGTGTGCAGTGATCACTCAATGCTTAAGGTGCTTGCAAGAGCTCTGCTTTATTCTGTGTCCAGTTCTTCTCGTAGTAGAGAAGAATGATTCTCTGCAGAGCAGGAGTCACTGGGTGGATCTCTCTGGCCGGTGCTGTGCAGGAAGCCAGTCTAGATGATCATACTGATCCCTTTGGACTTTTAAATACATGAATAATTATTTATAACACATGGCTCACCCCGTCACAAAGCTCAGCTTTCAAGTGTAACCCTCCTCTGTTTTAGGAGACAAGCAAAGGCAGCCTTGACACCCACATGCCGAGTTAAGTCAGGGAGTGGGAGGGGATAGTGACTGAACAGTGCAGACTGGGAACACTAGAGTGTAATTCGGAGTTCGGTACTTACAGTCCCCAGGCCACCACTTCATTGCAGAGATCTTTGGTGTATTCAGTGTAAATTGCTGAGTGGAAATGTCAAAAGTCGCTGTTGTCTCCAAACCCCGAAGAAACGTCCCTGCACAGAGATAAATGGATGTCCGACGTCATCCCTCAGTATGTCACCTGCGAGACAGACACCACACCCTCGAGGCCTCACTGCAGAAAAGGGACACTGGAACTTTGGTGGATCATTAGCTCCCTCTTATTACCACGCCCCTTCCTCTCAGAGCAGGGTCTGCCAGAAATTGTGCATTAAGTGCAGGCTCTTGCAGCTCTCTCCATAGGATATTTAAGGCTGGGCTCAACCTGTAGGCTTCTGGAGTCTTTTTACACTACAGTTTTCCCTTGAATTGCCATTTAACTTGCAGTAGTTGCACCTTTTTGGAAGCTTCCCAAATGTTTGCAGTTTACTCTCTGGCTTGGAACCTACCCTGGTGAGTGCTACCCTAAAGCCTATCTCCCAGACACAACTACCGTTGCTGCAACCTGGCAAATCCCTCTCCCAAGAATAGAAAATGTATAACCAAGAATATTTCCCCAACCAACTCCCTGGATGAGGATCCCCCTCCTGGATCCAAGTTTTCTGGCATCCACCTCAAAGTCTTCCCCTTCCACCACCTGATTTTTTTAGACTCAAAAAGCAAAACTCAGCTTCCAGCAGACTTTCTCGGACACACCCCCCCCCCCATCTCTACAAAGTAAGAGAGGCTTTTCCTCTTCCTTTGGGACTCTCGTGCAATCCATAGATGAACATCTCTACAACCTTTAACTCAAGTCTCTGAAATGTTCATTGCCCCAAAGGGCACCTCATGTTGTAAACAATCTTTAGCCATATCCTAAGATAAAGTCCATGAGGCTGAGCCAATTTACGCCAATTGAGCATCTGGGCCAGTGTTTTTGTTCCTAAGGAGATGATACATTTTCTCTGTAGACTTACCATGTCCCAATTCAGTTTGAGCATAGGTTCCTATAATGTAGTATTTGTCAGCCAGTGGGACCCACTTGGCAATCTGTTCATCTGTCCCCAGGGCCAAGATACTGCTCTTAAAGACTCTGTGGACGTTAAATGCTAGGTCTCCTCCAAGTGCCCTGGAAGGAACATGTGGACAGGATTCTGCATGAGCGCTACTTCCAAGAATATTGTTAATGCAACAGTGCAAATGCATAAGCCTCTTAAAAGAAAGAAAAAAAAAATCCCTCTTCAGCACACAGCAGTTCTGAGTGTCCATTGTTACTGATCTTTTGAATTAATTTTATAACATAACTCAACTACACAGAGGAGAAAAATAATCCTTCAAAGTTGGTTCCATTTTGTCTTCAATAGCATACCTGCTTGAGAGTCATTTGTTTGATGACTACACCTTCCTTGTTTTTTAATTGGCAATGTGGAAAGGTGCTCTCTCTCATCGGATCAGCTTAGTAGTACTGAATGGAGAGTCTAAAAAACACCATCCAACCCCTAAACTTTCTTTGATTTTTATTAACCCTTTCTTCTCTTTTCCCCCTGTAGTGGGGCGGCTGCCCCACCCCCCTGCCAGAGTGGGCAAGAGCAGGCCAGAGAGGCTGCATGGACTGTCAGCCAATAAGAAAAAGGCCTACTGTGGGCCAATCAGGGCCAAGCTTGTAGCCAGCCAGTCAGGGACCGGCTAGGCACTATAAGAAGGCTGCCCAGCAGCGGTGCAGTTAGTCTCTCCTGGACCTTCAAGGGGGAAGGTCTGGCTCCTGGGAGAGCAGCTGCAGCACCCAGCACCCGGCCAGGCCAGGTCAGGCCAGGCCAGGCCAGGCCCAGGGGAGCAGAAGGGAACTCCGCCCTGGTTATCTGCCATGCTGCAGGCCCTGAGAGAGGGGCCACAGGGGAAGTGGCCCAGGGAAAGTGCAAGGGACTAGAGGAGGGGAGGATGGTTGATGCCAAAGGGTCCCTGGGCCGGGACCCAGAGTAGAAGGTGGGCCTGGGTCCCCCCTTAAATTGCACCTGGCTGCTAGAGTGGCCTCTACGGACTACACTCGACCCCTGCCAGAAGGGGTTTGACTTGGGGGTGGCTGGCCACTGCAGCTAGGGGGCTGAAGGAATATGGAACCCCCCCCCCCTCTGGAAGGGGGTGAGTGTGGACTTGGGGGTACTGCCGGAGGAGCTGTGTGCATCCAGATGCCAAAGGAGGTGCTAACGGAGAGCAAGAGACGGACGAGACACCACCAGAGGAGGGTGCTCTGCCGTGAACAGAGCTAATTCCCAGACTGTCTGGCAGGAGGCACACAGTGGTGAGTCCCCAACCCATTACATCCCCACCTTTCATCTTTCCTCTTCCTTCTATTTAAATCACAATAAAAAATACTGAATATCACTGATTTTCAACTGGAACTGACTGAACGTATCCACAGTCACTTAGGACTTAGACAACTTTGAACTTACCTAATTTTAAAAAAAAAATTCTAGTCCGTTCCTTTGATGACATGCCGGCTGGTTCAACGCAATGGTGCGGTCCCAGAATGATGGATTCTGAGATTATGCAGCCCATAGGAACTCAGATAATGTCATTTCAGTAGCACATGGTGTCTGTGTGTGTGTGTATATATATTTAATAAAATAGAAACCGTGAGAAGAGGTAGGAGGAGTCTGAAGTACCTTCCTTATGGAGTTCCTCCTTCTGCACAGAAGACAGATCACCTCTTGCCACATGTGGAAATCATTGATCAGTGGAGCTGATAGTTCTGATCAATCTCCTTACATTATTTGCAGCCTCTTGTTTTACTGCAGTGCCACCAGAGGCATCTCTGTTATAAACAGATGGACACCTGTTCTCTTTAATAAATGTTATATGGGACCTCTGAGCGCTTCAAGATCACATAGGGTGGGATGTGGGTGTGAAGAAATGTGCATAAGGGAATTGCCTGAAGGGAGATTGCATTGGACAGCGGTGATGCAGTCTTTAGTGAGCTAGCTAGGAATACACATTATTAAAAATGAATTTTCAAAACAGTTTTTGGAGAGACTTGCCACTGTTTCACTATCTCCCACACCGTGGCTCTTTGAAGAACTTACCATATAATTATCTATGAGTTGCAGGCTAGGGATGTGGTCCTCCCGCAAGGTACTCGGTGTTCCGGCTCTGTCTCAACAAAGCACTTATGCACATGCTTAATGGGAAGCGCATGACTAGTCCCACTGATGTCAATGGGGAAAGGTGCCTGATGAAAGCAGGGGGGGTGGTTTATCATCAGGGTGCTGATTGGTTATTTTCTTTTCTGGTTTGGGGAAAGCTGCTGGTTATTTGGTCATTGCATTTAAAAACTATATCAAAGGTGCCCGAAGCCTAGGATAGCAGCTTTCCCCCTTTACGCCTATAACTAAATAAATACACAAACCAAACTGTTTTAAATTCAAAAATGGAACTTATCCAACAACGTTGTAAATTCCCTGCCTCTTTCATGAGTTCAAAAGCTAGGCTGCCGGGCCTGTTTGCAAACCACGTCCTCAGATTGTCATACTAGTGGCCATTCATTTGGGTAGCATTTTATCATATGGAAGAGACTTAAAAATTCAGTTGAGGCAGCATTCTCTGTCCTCAGCTGTGGGACACTGAACCCGTCATGGGGAACTGGAGTTATCGTTCCAGGTCTCCCGCCACCACAGCGCTGGTCAATGCTTACCTTCCACTCCCATTTTAACTCCAAATTTTTAATGTGTACTGGTTGTCCTTGTGGATCACGTGAGTTGGAAGCCTGGCCTGAGTTCTTCCAGGCCACATCTGTCTTCACAAACAGCAGCAGTCAGGAAGGATGTGTGTGTGAAGGGGCAGTCGGAGGAAGCTGGATCAGCTGTCCTTTCCAGCATGCTGAGTCACGTTTATTACTCTGCAGGAGCAGCTGTGTGCTGGTACTGGAGTGGTGCCATTGAAGTTCTATATGGATGTTTTTCTTTTCTCCCAGGCACAGTGCTAAAGTAAAAATCTGTAGCGTGCTTGTGGGGGAACTCTGGTTAATTAACAGTTGCAGCCTCCAGCCTCTTAACTGGCGTATGTGTGATTTAAGCAGATTTTTTAAAAAGAAAAATAAGCTGATCAATATTAAAGCCATTACCTAAAGCAGTACTTTACTGCAGGCCCGTCTTCAGTCCATCCCATTTGATGCATCTTCTCCTTGAAGCGAACAGCCCTGCGGACTGCTGTTTCATACCTCTCATTCTGGCTCTGGAAGTACTGGTTTTCTCTGCTAAAGCTAGGGTCACTGTGGATAATTGTCTCTGTAAAACAGAAGAGGAGAGCTCACTCTGTGGGAATTCAGCGTGGGGGGGCCTGGTATGCTCAGTCTCTCAGCAAACGCTGAGCCGTGTTGGAAAGCAAGCTGCAGCTATAGGAAGCTTTACCACGGTGCTGGCTGGCCACAGGGAAAACCTCACCTTGCAGAGCTCTGCAGACAACCCTGGTCCCAGCCGCTATTTCAAGGGAGGCAGAGCGATGTGACCTACACAGGCAAGGATTCAACCTAATCAAACTCACGGGACCCCCTCTTCCCTTCACAGCTTAATTTTAGTGATCGGTTTTCCAGCCCTCCTTAGCACGACAAAGCCAGAAACCTCCTCCTGTTCTGGTTCCCTCCTTTGGCATGGCTGCAGGCTTTTTTTCAGGCTACCTCCACAGTCCTGTCTACTTGGTGAGTACAAGTGGTTCGGTAACCTGCTCACGACATGCTCGCTTGACATGTCTACCACATAGCACTGCGTCCACACAGCAGGTGTTTGGTAACACAATCATGTATCCAGCTGTTTGCGCCTGCCCGCCCGTACCATGCTGCTTCACCATCTTTGTACCAGTGCATCCTGGGACTATCCTGGCCGTTGTCCCAGACTGCCTCAGTGGGGGAACAGTGCCCAGGAGACATGTGCTTCATGTGAAGCAATGCACTCTGGGATAGTGAACTGGCCTGGGAGGAAGGACCAGCCAAATCAGTTAGGGAGTGTGACAATCAGGGAGAACAGGGGTCTGAACCTCAATAAGCAACTGAATCAACTGGCTGCACAATATGTTGAGTACGGTCTTTTATGAAAGCTTGTAATGTTCTGAACTTGCCGGTCATTGTGAAATATGTATACAGCCTGGGGTTAGAATCTGACTTTTAGTACAATTCTGAATGCACCTCCCAGCCGATAAAACTGCTGAGAGGAGCCAGTCAGACTTGAAGCAGCTAAAGCAGGGATCTTTGGACATTCAGAGAACTATCGGCTGTTTTGACTGGAATGTCTCTGCCCTGTGCTGACTGGGTGTTTGCGCCAACCCTCTCCCTCGCGGTCACTGCATCTCCACTTTCCCTCCACAGCTGCCCCTTTTACCCACCACTCTCTCTCCCAAAAATCATGCAATAGCTATGCTCCCTGGCTGCCGGGGAGGGGGCAAGAGGATCCCTGGGGCTCTCTGGCTGCCGAGGGGAGACGGGGACCTGTAGCTTTGAGCCCCCACAGGTGGCGGGGGCTCCAGAGCTCCCAGCCACCTCACAGCTGCTCAACCCCTTCCCATTGTGACCTGGATATTTTTAGTAGAGTCAGGGACAAGTCACGGCTTCTGTGAATTTCTCTTTATTGCCTGTGACCTGTCCCTGACTTTACTAAAAATATCCAGGACAAAATCTTAGCCTTAATTATGCATGTTGCCTCATTTATTACACCCTACGAAGTCAACCTGAGATTTGGAGGAGGAAAAGTGGCGCAAAAAGTTTGTGTAGCTCCCGTGGCGTTCGACTGACTTACATCAGCTGAGAATCCTGGCCTCAAGCCTCTCTCTTTCTAAAAGCCCTTTACAACCTTTTCTTTGCTTTAATTTTTATTGCTTGATCCGAGGAGAAGGTTTGTCGCTGGGTACAAGAGTCACCACGGCCGAGAAGAAGCAGACATAACAGGGACATGGAAGTGTGTGTCTCATCCAGAAAGCATCAAGTCTTTTAAAGCCCACTCACCCACTTCCCTCCGCATCCTGGTGTTGTCAGCACCTCCATCCAATATGGTAGTGAGCCTCTCCACACTGAAAGAGGCAGTCTGCCTTTCGGCTTCAAGGTCGGGATTCACATCTGTGCTACCAGAGCTCCGGAAATAGCCACTCCTGTTCCACTGGGCCATCTGAGATTGCTGGAAGCCCTGGGAACGGATGGTATGAATTAGTTGGTCAGCTCTCGAAAACCCAGGTGAGCATCCCCTATGGCAGCATTTTCATTAGCTATTGCAAGTCTAGAGCTGGTCTTACAAGGAGGAGGAATTGTGCGTAGTCCAGAGGAGTAATGCTATTGTGGGGGATTTTTCTGATAATGTGGCGCTTTGTGCAACCAAAAGACCTGTAAAAGCACCAGCTGATTGGCTTCCACTGAGCAGATACCAACTCAGTCTGGAAAAATCCTACATGTGCAGGGCAGGCACTTTCTATTTCCCCCTGCGAATTGGCAAATAGAAGACTGTACGTTTTCTGTCACTGGCATCCATCATCAACACAAAAGGTGTAGGAGTAGATATCGTCCCCAGGCAGGTACATTTTCATGACAATTTAATAGACTATGTGGCTCTACATGACTGTGTAACCCCCCATGGCAGGATAGAATGATGATGTTTAGGGCACTTGATGGCACACGGTTATCTTGGATTAGGACTCAAAATGTCAGGATTTAAGGAAAGAGATTCCTGTTGCATTTTACTTTAACAATTCCTATCAGAACTATCCTTCCTTCCCCAATTCTAAATGTGCCTGGTAGTGTTTGCACCCCAAACATTGCAACATTGCAGGGGAACGCATAGTCACACAGGCAAGTGACCAGTCTTCAACCGCTCCCAAAGAACCAGTTGCAGGACTGCAGCTATTGTGCCTACACGGTATAGCAATTTGAAAAGCTCCCTCTACACAACCATAACGTATCCAAAGCATACTCACAATTCCTCCTTGACATGTTGAACATAAACAAAGGCCATAAACAGTCTCTTCCCCTTAAAAGAGAAGTTCTTCCCTTAAAACTATCCTCCTACTCTTTCTGGCTAAAGTGAAGTAGAGAAAAGGTTGCTAGGTTCTGCTTTTTACCTGGTTAACGCCCCCTATGAATCATGTTACTTATTAACCCTGACAGGTAATGGCTGAGCAAGAAGTAGGCTTCCTGACTACTTAACACAATAAAGCTGTTGTAGCTGGGACACTTTTCTTGCTTTTTAAAATGAGATGCATGTGTTGATAGTACTTTAATTTTGGATTGAGATTAAGCTGTTTAGCAGAGTTGCTGAAAAAGAAGGATTTCATGACTGCAGAACCATTCCACTCAAGGAAAAGGAAAGGAAAATGGAATATGCTCTTTCAATTAATTGCAGTGATTCTCCCAGACACTCTATAGTTCAGTGGTTCCCAAACTTTAACAATCTGTGATCCCTTTCACTAAAATGTCAAGTCTTGTGAACCCCCTCCTAAAAATGAATATTTCTAGGGAAGCAGTGATCCTGGAAATATAAAATGTTTTTATGACATACTTATTACACACTATTTATTAATTATTTTTTATCATTACAGTATTTTTATTACATTATGAAAACAGCAACTCTTCCAAGAACTCACTTTTGTAGCTTGTATCACTTTTGATATAAGCCTGTTATAAGACAAGGCCCCTATCAGAGGTGCCAGTAGAAAAAAGTGGCCTGGGGGAGGGGCACCGCCAGAAAAGGGAGGCCACAGGAAAAAATGGGGGTGCATGATGTGTGGGTGGCATGTGACCCTTGTTTGTGAACACCCCATTGTAGTAGGATGAGGCCCTGAAACATGAACCTTGTATCAGAGGCCCAGTATGAGGCCTGAGCTAAAGTAATGGTCAAGACTTTGCTAACATAAAGCAAAGTTAAGCTGTGAGCTAGAGACAGGCCCTGCTCACAGAAGCTGGCAAGGACGGGGCTGATGTTGCAAAAGTACACAAACCTCAGAGGTATCAGAACCCTTGTACAGTCCATACAAATAACAAGGAACAGGCTGACCCATCCTAAAGACGGGCAAAAGGGTAATATGATAGAGTTGTTTTGCTCGAACCAACATGTACAAGGATTTTGAATCTTACTTTCGATGTCTCAGACTCGGAATATTTCCAGCATGCCTCTGGACAACATACTAACCCACAGCAACCTTCCTACCAACACTGCAAAAAGGCTGATTCTGCATGGACTCCACCTGAAGGTCGAAACAGCAGACTGGACTTTTACATAGATTGCTTCCGGCACCGTGCACGAGCTGAAATTGTTCAAAAGCAACATCACTTTGTCAGGGGAAAATTAATGGCACGTCTCTCCCCCTTACCGTACACTCCGGATAGTAGTGGCGGCAAGGAGCTCACAAGCTGTCAGAGACCATTGAAGAAACACACAAGTTAACTTTGATCAAAGGGGAAACTGAGGCACCCTCCTCTCGGTCACGAAAGGGGGTTGGCAGCAGCTCCGTTTATTATCAGTACCAAGCAGCCTTTTATAGAGTATATTCAAAGGGGCGGGGGAATGGGTGGATGGAGGGAAAAGACTTACTTGAAGCATGCGCATTAGCAAACCCTTACATCACGCCTAGGTCATTGCCCTCTTGAGGCACCTGGTGTGTAGACCTTGAGAACGCTTACATGATGCCAACAAGCTTATGAATAGGTGTCTATTCATTCCCTAGCGAAATCGTTACATACATATAATGCAATCTGGCGATATAACACATTAGCTCATCTCGTGAGGCCTACAGCCTGTGATTGTCTAGGCAAGGTCACATTCTTGGTATAGATAACAATACAGAAACAACTTATTGTGCAGCACTATTACACTGAATGTCTAAAGCCTCAAGCGAATGCTGTGCCACTCTTGGGGGTTTAACTATGTGATTGCTGGTGAGGAAGAATACATGGGGAGAAGGAGCAAGGGAAACTGAGTCTGCCCTAACAACTTGTCCCATAATCTCAGCCGTGATGAACACACTGCCATCCACAGTCTCAGGAACAACTCTGACATCAGAATCAAAAAGGCTGACAAAGGAGGTGCTGCTGTCATCATGAATAAATTGGACTATGAACAAGAGGCTGCTAGACAGCTCTCTAACTCCACATACTACAGGCCATTATCCTCTGATCCCACTGAGAATTACCAAAAGAAACTACACCATCTGCTTAAAAAACTCCCTGGAAAAGCACAGGAACAGATCTATACAGACACATGCCTAGAACCCCGACCAGGCACATTCTATTTACTACCCAAGATCCACAAACCTGGAAATCCTGGACGCACCATCGTCTCTGGCATTGGCACCCTAACAGCAGGATTGTCTGGCTATGTGGACTCTCTCCTCAGGCCCTATGCTACCAGCACTCCCAGCTATCTTTGAGACACCACTGATTTCCTGAGGAAACTACAATGGCAGACTTAGAACAACGGTTCCTTAACTCTCGTGCCCTAATGCCCCTACTCTACTTGTGGTATATTGATGACATCTTCATCATCTGGCCCCATGGAAAAGAAGCCCTTGAGGAATTCCGCCATGATTTCAACAATTTCCATCCCACCATCCCACCCTCAGCCTGGACCAATCCACACAAGTGGTCCATGTCCTAGACACAACTATGCTAATAAATGATGGGCACATACACACCACCCTATCCTGGCAACCTACTGACCGCTACACTTACTACATGCCTCCAGCTTCCATCCAGAACACACCACTCGATCCATTGTCTACAGCCGAGCTCTAAGATACAACCACATTTGCTCCAGTCCCTCAGACAGAGACAAACACCTTCAAGATCTCTACCAAGCATTTTTAAAACTACAATACCCACCTGGGGAAGTGGAAAAAACAGATTGACAGAGCAAGAAGAGTACCCAGAAGCCACCTACTACAGGACAGGCCCAACAAAGACAAAAACAGAACACCATTAGTGGTCACCTTTAGCCCCCAACTTAAGCCTCTCCAACGCATCATCAAAGACTTACAACCCACCCTGAAAGATGATCCCACACTCTCACAGATCTTGGGAGACAGACCAGTCCTCGCTTACAGACAGCCCCCCAACCTGAAACAAATGCTCACCAGCAACCGCACACCACACAACAAAAACACTAACCCAGGTACCTATCCTTGTAACCAAGCCCGATGCCAACTCTGTTCTCATATCCATTCAACTGACGTCATCATAGGACCTAATCACATCAGCCACACCATCAGAGGCTCATTCACCTGCACATCGACCAATGTGATATATGCTATTATGTGCCAGCAATGCCCCTCTGTTATGTACATTGGCCAAACCGGCCAGTCTCTACGCAAAAGAATAAATGGACACAAATCTAACATCAGGAATCATAACATTCAAAAACCAGTAGGAGAACACTTCAATCTTCCTGGCCATTCCAGTAAAGATTTGATGGTTTCAGTTTTGAAACAGAAAAACTTCCAAAACAGACTCCAGTGAGAAACTGAGGAACTGGAATTAATTTTAAAATTGGATACAATTAACCAGGGACTAAATAGGACTTGCGAATGGTTCTCTCATTACACTAATTGATTGCATTTCCTGAGTTAATTTACCTGACACAGAAATCCATTTCAAAAGTTTTTTTTTCTCCTGCTGATAGTGGCCCATCTATATTTAAGAGCCCTCTTAGAATTGGTATGCTAATCTACAATTTTTTTTTCTTTTCTTTCTTTCTGTGTGTGTAAATGCATCTTACTTCTGTTCCATTCTATGCATCTGATGAAGTGAGCTATAGCCCACGAAAGCTTATGCTGAAATAAACTGGTTAGTCTCTAAGGTGCTACAAGATTTCCTCACTTTCTTTACGGATACAGACTAACACAGCTGCTATTCTTGAAGGTGAGAGGCGACACCTTACTGCATAGAGGGGATGTAGCTCAATACATCAGGAGTGATGTGTAACTTGTTTGTACCTGTGTATAAGAATACGACCCGGGGGGGAGGAGGGGGTCTTTGTCCAGCAAAGGGGGAAGTGGGAGGTCCACCACTGCCTGAGCTGGTCCATTGTTAGGGGGCACAAATTCATAGTATGTCTTGTAGTTTCCCATAGACCTGTCAAGGGTCTCTATCACTGTTCTTCATTAGACAATAAACCTGGCCGGGTGTCTTCGTAACTTACTAGAGTCTGTGGTCATTGGGGGTTCTCTTGGGGTCTGCTGGGGCAGCGCACAGAGGGAACACGCACGCAGTCGACTGATACCATCATTGAACAAGAGAAGAGCACCACACCGGGAGCTACTGACAACACCCAGCTTGGGAACCACTGCTCTAGTTCAACCACGTTACTGACGTAGGAATCCGGTGGTGAAATTCTACAGCCTGTACTGTCAGGAGGTCAGAGTACATGATCCTAATGGTCCCTCCTGGCTTTAAAATCTGTCGACACTTAACCGTAATTCTACACAAATGTACCGTTCTACTGTGCAGTAAAAGGACCCGGAGTTGATGAAAGAGGTTGTCTGTCTTCATGAACCCATCTGTCATTCCTAGACCTTTCAATTTTGGAAGCCCTTCACAAGACCGATCTTAACAGCTGGCATGATCCTAAGGCACTGAATTCAGGATCTGCCTGTTACTGTCTAGGGCCTAGACTCTAGGCAAGAAACAGTGCTCAGACCAGAGCAGCCCTATAAAACAAATGTCATCGGCTGCCCTTGCTATACAGTGAAAAGCAAACGTGGAGCTTAGAGGTAACCAGTAACCTTCAGCTTCATGCTCCTGCTTTGGTTTAGCTGCACTTCACTCACTCGTGCAAACACACACACTCCCTACCTTCCCCAGGGCAGCCACCTCCAGTCACGTCCCAACTTCCTCTGCAGCTGCCCGCAAACTCCCTTCCCCAGCACACTCTGTGTGGGGCGTTGTCATTAACTCCTTGTTGTGCAGTGCACGCCGGCTGCCGTGCACCACCACTGACCTCTAGTGGGTGGCACGTCACACTTGCTCCAGTGGTGTCAGAACACCCCTGCAGTGGACAGCAGGGCTGACCCCAAGAGCTCACAACCCAGGCGTCTCCCCGCGAAACAGCAGGCCGTTGATTTTTAAAAATGGTTTTGTTTTTGGTCGGCCTGTTGAGTATTCACCCCTCAGGGGACACCCCAGCCCTGCAACATGTGTGGGTGTGAGAGCGTTGTGGGGTGGAAATTCACTGTAAACATGCACACACAAACACAGGCCTGCTCCCCTAGCCTGGGGTGTGGAGCTGTGGCTCTCTGTCCCCTTCCACGCACCCTCCCATCACACTCTCCTTCCTCCAGCCTAACGCTCCTGCTCCATCATCCCCTCCTGGCTCCTCCATCTCAGACCCTCACCTGCTCGTTGGCCCTCCCACTCATATTCCCTTTTCCCTCAGGTTTCTGCCACATTACCATCTCCCTCCCGCTCCCTCTCCACCCCCCAGATATTCCTCCCTGTCCCACTCATTTCTTTCACCTTCCACCATTCACAGATTGTGAGGCCAGGAGGGGACCATTACGATCGCCAGAGCTGCAGCAGAACACAGGCCTGCACACCAAGGTGCTTCCCCCAGGCACCCTCTATCCCTGTCCCTTCCCCACCACATTTTCCCTTGAATCACCTCACAGGGCTGCCCTGCCTCCCAGCAGCCATGTTTGCTGAGGGCCGCCAGATACATTCTCTCCCAACCCACCCACTTTGGTATATGTTGCTCTTGGGGTCTCTCTGCCACACCAGCATATATGTCCGCTCTGGGGGGCTCGAGCACGCTGCAGGCAGTGGCAGCGTGGAGCTGCTGAGAGAAAGGGAGCCATCTTTGAAGCGGTGTCACACTCTCTCCTGTGCTAGGCGGCTGAGTCTTGTCCTCACACAGGCTCCATGTGGCGGCCACCTCCATCGTGGACTGCTGGGTGTGATAACAATATGGTGCAAGTGCTAGGAAATTAGCAGCATCTTTAGTGAGAGCAGGAAGGCCTCACAGTGTGTCCCTCCCCACAGTTATGTGTGCAGCAATTCCCTAATAGCGGACAGAGCTGTCCCTAGGGATCCCAGGCAGCACGGGGCCAGCAGCCCAGAGCCCTTGAACTTCTAAGAGCGAAGCAGATCAAAGCAAGTGTCTCTGTCACACTGAGGAGATTTAAACCTCAGGACTCCTTATCAGAAATGGAAAGGGAGGTGGATATTTTTTTGCTGTTTTTAAAATTAAATCGGCAGCTAGTGTTGTATTGTTTTTAAAATTCGTATAAGAACAAGTTTAAGCTTTGTTGTAACGTGTGTTGTTTGCTGGACTGCTCAAGACCTGAATGCTTGTGTAGGAGGAACTCTTTGAGTTGGCTTCTGAAATACCTTCAAGCTGTTTCACATGTGATACTCCCTGATGAAGCATAGGAGCCTAGTCTTATAACAATTCAAAGTGATACAAGTTATGAAAATGAGATCTTGGAAGAGTGTTTCCATTTGCATAATGTAATAAAAATACTGTAATGATAAATAATAAGTGTGTAATAAGTATGTCCTAAAAACTAATTTTATATTTCCAAGATCACTGCTTTTATAATTTATATTCAGGTAAAGGAAAAAATCCCTGAAAATATTCATTTTTAGGAGGGGGTTCATGAGATGACCTTTTAGTGAAAGGGGTTTACAGGCTGTTAAAGTTTGGGAACCACTGGTCTGTATTGAAATTGGGCAATAGAGCTTCATCGAAGAGCCTCGTTAGTGAGGAGTTGTCCTCACTTCAGATCTCTATTTGCCTACTCAGAAGTGACTGGTGAGGAAAGGAGGTGACAGGAAATATTGTGGGGTCAGTATTTGTTTCACAAAAGCAAAAGTGTAAAGTTTTGGTTTGAACTGCACGGCTGACATGGAGATTCATCCGTGAGCCGTTATTTAATGCAACAGGAGACTGTGTGAGGGCAAAGATCTCTGTGACTGAAGGTCACTTAATTATAGATTTACTTTGATAATAGAACAGCTAATATTTGCTTTATCCCACTGCCAATAATTCACTTTAGGTTAAGACAATTCCTAACAGAAGCAAAACAGTTCAGCACCAAAGGTTTATAGCATGCACTTGTGAAAATCCCCTGACCATGAAGAGTCCATTTTGGAAAACACTCAACAGAGGTCTTTGTTCAGTCCCCCTCACACAGACCCTAAAGTCAATGCTGCTTCAGATACCTCTTTAAAAATGGGTGTGGGCCAGGAGCTGTGTAGGGAACTTTGGCTAATTTAATTTAAAATGTTTCAGTCTTTTTCAGGGAAAATGATAACTTGCCATTTTCATGATAAAAATGTAAAAAGTTTCTCTGCAGAAATGGTGACATTTTGCCTGGGTCCTCCTTTTCTTTCTATATGGTTTGGTATCTGAGGGAGTCTGAAAACTTAACTGTTGGTTTCCTGCCCTTGACATAGTTTGCTAAATTCATGGGAAAAATCTGTTCCTTCATGTAAAAACTGCGAGTTACAAACAGCCTCAAGAATGTTACATGGACTCCTACAGGCTGAAGATAACACTGAAGTTTAGTTCTCTGCATCTTGTTCTGATTGTAACAATTACAAGAGAGATTGTAGATGTGTGTGTTGGTGTCAAAAAAGACTGAAACTGAGCATAGCTACGGAAATTACTGCCCCATCCCCCCCAAAAGACTGACTCCTAAAGATCAGGTTCATGTACAAATCTTATTCTATTTTTTGTTTGTTTGCTTCTTGTTTTATTTTTGCCCAAATATGGAATTAGACCAAGACAGCATTCAAATTCAAAATGGCCTTATTCCTAATAATACCCAAGACCACAGATATAGTTGTTGTTTGTGATTATTATTACAATTGCGAAGGTTAAGGATTTCTGATTCTGTTTACATAACAGTTTTGAGAAACTGTAGGTGTGGCAAATTTTTGAAATAACTGTATTTTAAAAATTTGCTTTTAATTTACCTATATTCAAGACTTAAAGTGAATTAAAAATGGCTGCCATTACAAATGACTCCTATTTTGACATTATATATGTGGAGTTTTGTGAAAAGTGAAACACTGCTGACTTGACTGGTTAAGTAATCAGAGCACAGTTTTCAGGAGAGAGAAACCATTCAGCATCCCTGCTCTTTCACCTTTCTCCCCCCCATACAGCCAGAAGATTTTGGTCTCACTCAACAGTAATTTGAAATAAACATGACAGTGTGTAACCCTTCTGCCCTTCAGAATTGACAGCAACAAGGGCCGGGTTCAGTAAATAGGGGTTCCCTCTCAACAATACAATGCAAACTGGCTCGAGCCCCCACCCAGTGACCTGGGAAAATCCTACACACCCCTGGGCGCCTCAATGAGGCAATACTACCCCTCTTGCAAGCACAGATCGGTGTATCAGAAAATCTTTATTAACATGAGGTAAATGACATCACTAAACTGGGAAAAACACCACACCTAGGGTTCATACACCAACCCACGAGCAAATTGCCCCTCCCCAGCAAGTTTGGGCTGTGTCCTCTCCTGTAGGTTCAGGAGTCCCACAACCCAAACATCACCCAAAGTCCCACAAGTCCAATAGCCCAAAGTCCCTGGAGTCCAGCAACCCCCAAAATCACCCAAAGTCCCAAACGTTCAACAGCCCCAAAGTCTCTGGAGTCCCTGGTCAAAAGTTACTCTGCCGAGTCTTACCTCCTAGGCTGGGTGGAAGTGGAGGGCAGGGTGAAGGGTACCTTTACGAGGTCTGAGGCCGACAGCCCAGTCTCTCCGTGGGGTGCTGGTTGCTCCGCTAGCTGCCCTGCTAGCCGACACAGGAACTGCTCTGTCCGCGGCTCGACTCTGCTCTGCCAGCTGTCTCAGGAACTGGTCCACTGGCCGGCACAGGGACTGCTCTGTCCGCGGCTCGACTCTGCTCTGCCAGCTGTCTCAGGAACTGGTCCACTGGCCGGCACAGGGACTGCTCTGTCAGCAGCTCAACTCTGCTCTGCCAGCTGTCTCAGGAACTGCTCCGCTAGCCGCTCCACAACCAGTCCACAGGGCACTTTGCATTGGCTGTCATTAGAGCCTCTGCGTGTCCCAAAAGGACCCCCGGAGCCGCTGTCAGATAATTTAGAAAGAGAGGCGCGGCATTAAATATGCACTCTTTAATTCTGACTGGCATTCCCGCTCATGAGGGAAAAAATGTCTTTGCTACGTGTGAGTTTAATTTTCACATCCACACTGTGCAGCAGTATTTTTTCTTGAATAATGAAATTGTGGAGTAAAGGCACCAGTAGGTTCAACTCCCTTCTTTGTGCAGATCGGTCGGCTTTGGGCACAAAACCCCTGCTACCCACATCAGTTCTCGTGTGTTCCCTCTGTGTCTTCCTGAAACCCTCTGGGGGACACGTGTGTAGAGAAGATTTCATTGTGGTAGTTTAAAATCAATTGTATAGAGTCTTTGTGAGGGTAACTGTTGTCTGGCTGATCAGTCAGGCCCCCAGGGTGGCAGCCAGCTGGTAAAAAGGGTGGCACTGGGGTGAGCCTGGCATTGTCATCCATGTTGGAACCGTCTCCTTTCGCTGTCTTGCAGCGCATGCACGGCAAAGTGTTGTTGTGGTCTAAGTAACGATCCCTGTGTCCTGAAACAGAACAGTCTCAAGGGGGCATTCGCCTTGAAAACTGCCACGGTGGCACCGCACCAGAAAAGCGATTCTCAACACTGGTTAGATGAGGGGCTATCGGACATAAATCCAGCTGGGATTCAGCACGTTCTTCAGGACTGCCAGGAATGAAAGCTGTGCTGTGTTTTAAAACGGGGGTTACCAACCTTTTACTTTCTGACCCCCCCCCCAACATGCTAGAAAAACTCCATGGCCCACCTCTGCCCCCACAACTGGTTTTCTGCACATAAAAGCTGGGCCGGTGTTAGGGGGTAGCAAGCAGGGCAATTGCCAGGACCCCCCGCGAAGCTACATGGCTCAGGCTTCAGCTCAGCCCCAGGTGGCGGGGCTCAGGGCCCTGGGCTTCAGTCCCATGCAGTGGGGCTTCGGCTTTCTGCCCTGGGCTCCAGTGAGACTAGTGCTGGCCTGCTTGGTGGGCCCCCAACCCTCAGAAACCTGCTCGTGGCCCCCCCAGGGGGTCTATATCCCCTTTACTGTGATCTCCTCTTCCTCAGACGGCTTTCACGTTTGTCTGCGATGGCTTCAGGTAGTTTTCATTTTAAAGGGCATGGGAGGGACTGCTAGTGAACGGCATGATACTGCTCTTTTTCTCCTAATCGCTACCGAACCAGAGCCATCCTGTTGCATGTACGTGCCTTCGTTGTGCGTAATGGCACTAAATACGTGGGTCACTACATCTTTGGATATTCAGGGGTCGGCAGCCTTTCACAAGTGGTGTGTCAAGTCTTCATTTATTCACTCTGATTTAAGGTTTCACATGCCAGTAATACATTTTAATGTGTTTTAGAAGGTCTCTTTCTAGCAGGCTACAATATAAATAGAGTCTTAAAAGCAAAGTACATAAATGGTCATTTGTGGTATCTATGAACAGCTGTTGACACTCTTTGTGTTCCTCACACTTTTATTCTTAGTTCTGGAATAAAGGGTGTTTAAATTTGAATAAATGTTCAGCTTTGTTTCTGAACCTTTAGGTCCAGGGTCTGTCTTGTTTTACGCTTCACCTCTGACAGTTAAACCTGGTAAATGCATTTCTGGGTACTCGTGTTTATACCTATGTGGCTAGAATGCAAGTAACTGGGGGTCTGGGAGGAGGGAGTAGCCTGGTGCCTTTTTGTCTGTATTATCTGAGTCAGGGAGTGATGTGTTTCATCATTATTTGCATACTTTATTAATCAGAGTTAATACAGACAAGACAACTTCCAAGTAGCCAATTTCTTCTACTTTTTCTTCTACTTGCGGAAGAGTGATGACTGAATGTCCCTAGGGTTTCTTCTGACCACAACTGGGCATTCGCTAGTAAATCCATCCACTCGATCCGGCTGAGCATCAATCAAAGAGACGAGTTTCAGGTGGAAGAGATGTTGGTGAAGACTCCTGCAAATTAATGAAATTAATGGAAACCTACAGTGTTTGAAGAGTCAGACCTTCACTTTGCACTTGACTAGTAGTAAATTTGGCCGGTTAGTTAACCCGAGCAGGGTTAAGTTTATTCTTTGTGGGAAGGCTGTGTACCTGACCTTTCTGCAGGGCATTGGACTAGTGGAACACATGGATAATTATGTCAATGGAAGCAGTGAAATCCTGTGGTTTAGAATAAAAGACGAAGGAGAATGAAGAATTGAGTCTATTGATTCCTTATGTCAGGAGGGGTCACTAGGGCTGAGTGATGGGGGGGGAGGGGAATTGTTTTGGGTCATACTGAAATGAAAGTTTTTCAGTTTTTCTTGTTGCAAAAAAAAATGGAAAAAAATTATTCTGGTAGAATGAAATGTTTTAAACCCCATATTTACTTTACATACAACACTAGTTTAATTACCAAAATTAGTAGCCAAATTCAGCTTGAATTCAATAAACCGAAAATGACATGTTTTGACAAATAAGCTATTCATCCAAAATAAATTCTCCCAGCTCTACCTATGGAACAGACAGACAAGCTGAAAAAATGAAAATTATGACTTAGTATTACACTTAGGCTTGGAAGAATTCCATTTTTATTTTTTTTTATAATTTTGAGGATACTATTGGTTTATTTTTAAAAGATGTTTATTGATGTAAATATTCACAGTTGCACAAAATTATGGATGTTAAGTATTTCTTTGTCAATTTAAATTTTCACTGTTGCAGGCAATTATGGGGAGGAGACAATAATTATTTAATGACTGTAGAGACAGAGATTCAAAAGGCTAAAGCTTTATAGCCATCAAAACATGAACTATCAAAATCACATGTCAAAATAGACAAAGTAAATATCCTCAAATCAAACTCTAATAAGGTCTTAAGAAGCATTTTTCTTACTTTGCCTGTCTGCAAGTTTCAGTGACCAATGGAGATATTTTTCATTGGTTTGTGCATGTCTGGTGAAATCAACATTTATTGACATTTACTGATAAAAATCTAATCCTTCCAAGCTTAATTACACCGCAGGAAGATCTCAGAGCCACAGCCAGGGTGGGCTTTATAGTGCTAGGCATTGTTTAAGGGTATAAATGTCTGTCCCCACCCTGAAAGACAAAATGTAACAGGTGGGCGAGACAAACAAATGACATACCCCAAACAAGAGACATACCTCACCAGAGGTAGTGATATAAGCAGTAGTGGTGACAACTCTCATGGCCTGGTACTCGTGGGAGATTGTAATTAGTGAGAGAGATGATCACCCTTAAAATTTGCTAACTTTGCCTTAGGTACACAGATTATGTTACTTCTGATCTGCCACCGTTCCCTGTCCTGACTGGAAGAACTACCCCGGGGACACTGCTAATGCTGAGGTAACTAATCTGTGTCTAAGGGGCAAAGCTCTCGATGGTAGTTGTTAAGGCTGACTGCTTTACAAGTACTTCATCTTTGCCCTCCTCTGCCCTGGCCTGATGAGTCTGTAGACCACAGCAGCTTTGAATTCCCCTTCCTCATGAACGACCTCTCTGAGCTGTGTGCCCGAGACAGCCGGCCAAACAGCAAAGTACCTGCGGCGTCATGGTGGGCTCTGCTGGAGACTCTGTCACTGGGTGGAACTGCGTCTGAAAGTGTTGGGCAGGGAGGAAAGAAAATTAGCAATGCTACCTTTCCCCACCCTTCATTTGCTGCATTCCCAGGAGTGGCAACCCTGACTGCCCCACAGCCCCCCGACTCTTCAATTTTTGTAAGATATATATAAAACAAATACAGTAGAGACAAAAAGTCCTGCCATGAATATGACGTTCCCACCCTCACCCCATCCTTCTGCCTGTTGGCTGTATCCCTTCGCCCACCCTTTGTCTGGTGTTTCTCTCTTTACATTATGGGTTCTTAGGGGTGTGATCTCTGTCTTCCTTTCTCTCATGACAACACCTAGCACAATAAGACCTCATGGCCTGACTGGGGCCTCTTGCTTCTATCACAGTATAAATACTCGTCATTGTTAGGGCCTGTGTCAGACATTTGGCTGAAGACGAATTGGCCCATTTTTCAGTTGAATGGGTGATACCCTGATGACCTGGAAATGGGGGCTGTGTAAGAATGCAAATAAATACATTATTGTGGATGATCTGAACTGGGGACGTTACTTGATTTGAATATCAGCCTGGAGCACTGGCACTGAGGACTGTGGTTCAGGAGTCACTGGGCTCGATACAGGAATTGCTGGATGGAATTTACAGCCAGTGCTACGCAGGAGATCAGAGTAGACGCCCATTATGGATGGTCCCTTTTGGGCTTAAATCCGTGAAAATGGCTGATCATTAATGGAGTGACAGGGCGGGGGGAGGTAATAGCTTTTATTGGACCAAGTGCTGTTGGCGAGGGAGACAAGCTTCTGATCTGAAGAAGATCTCTGCGTGGCTCGAAACCTCATCTCTCTCACCAGCAGAAGTTGATCCAGTTGAAGATTTACCTCACCCACCTTGTGTTGCTAATCGCCTGGGACCAACATGGCTACAGCATCACTGCTTACGATAGTTAATAGGTCAGACTTGGTAGAAGAAATGCAAAATAGCCGATTTCATTCTTTAAAATGAAGATCTAGCTATAAATATTCAGATACCTGATATTTCCCAGAGTAGTGAAGGCGCTGTAGCAAACTCCTAAAGAGATAAAAATTCAAGAACTCTTCCTTAGGAAACAAAAAGAGAGACTTTTTTTAGGTTGCTGTAGTACATATGTCAACTTGGGCAAACAAACAAGAATCCAGCTGACTTTGCATTGTTTTGGTTGCTTTCCTCCCAAAATAGTTTTCCATAGGGACAGTTGCCCTTCTCATAAACTAGGCACTAGAAATCCCTTTACCACCACAGAAATAGCATACTGTATTGTGCCTTTATCATGTTAGTGAATATTGACTCCCAACTGGAGTATGGTGCAGTGGTGATCATTGGAGCAGAGCAAGAACATGATTCACCAGGGGTGAAGTTTAGAGAGCTCGTACAAGGACGTGAACACAGCTGTCGCCCTGGAGGCTTAAAAGTGGCCTCAAGTTTTACATTTGTGCAGACCCTCTGCACAAGGGTGACTTTCATCACTGCAAATAATGCAATATACCAGGATGATACAAGGTCTTAATCCAGGGGTAGGCAACCTATGGCACGGGTGCCCAAGGCAGCATGCGAGCTGATTTTCAGTGGCACTCTCACTGCTGGGTCCTGGCCACCAGTCTCGGGGGGCTCTGCATTTTTATTTAATTTTAAATGGAGCTTCTTAAACATTTTAAAACCCATATTTACTTTACATACAACACTAGTTTAATTATATATTCTAGACTTATAGAAGTCTAAATGTATTACTGGCACGCAAACCCTTAAATTAGAGTGACTAAATGAAGACTCGGCACACCACTTGTGAAAGGCAGCCGACCCCGTCTTAATCTAAGGTTGCCGTAGGGTATGTCTGCACTGCGAAAAGACAGGTTGGACAGACAACGGTCAGGGATGGTCTAGGTCTACTTGGTCCTGCCTCAGTGCAAGGGGCTGGACTAGATGCTCTCTAGAGGTCCCTTCCAGTTCTACGATTACCTTTTTCTAGCCCTACATGAATTAAGGCAAATGAAGGACCATCGAGACCCTTACTGGAACAAATGAAGTAGTCTCCTATTACTATGGTAATGTGATTCAAGCCCTCTAGCTTCCCAGGCAGCCTGCGATCTACTAACCCCAAAGCTTGCATCATCAAAAACATCATTGTCTTCTTCAGAGGTGCATCTCCCACCAGCACAGCCCCCATCCACATCACGGCGCTTGCGGACTTTGTCCAGGAACTCAAGAGCATCTGATTTCTTCAAGAAGGCTACAAAGTGACAAATCATTGTAGCACGTTAATGGAGAGTCAGAGAAGATAGGAGCATGCAGCATCATGCAAGGAAATCTCCTGTTTACTTCAAAGAGCCATCAGCCTACAGCTAGAGGGGTCAAGATCCCATTGAAAAACCATTTGGAATGGTTGCATCTAGCTCTAATAGTTATAAAACATTCATAATACGATGTTCATGGTGCTTATCATGTTTAAAAGTGATGCCTAGCATTGCTTTCTGCTTCCTACACTAGCACCCACTGCTGAAGGTGAGAGCAAGTTTATTCCCAGGTATAACACCACACTGCTATTGTGCTTGTCTTGGGTCCTTTCACTCCAATGGTAAGATCCTGGAGATTATTTTTTAAAAATGGCATGTTAGCAGAGAGCTTCCTTCCAGCGATCTGCTCCATCTGATGACCTGCTTTTCTGCAGCTTGGCCAAGACTAGGGACACCGCTGCACCTTTCCAGAAAGCACTGGTGGCTGCTGTGATGTGAGCAGTGCACATATATCCCGTATGGAAACAACACCTCATAAATACTGTCACGGGGCTGCTGATACCTATCCAATGGCAGGCCTGCCATAAAGATGCCAAGACACATTTTGTGCACAATGCCGGGTGACGTTAAGCATGTAACTTGCATTTTCATTCAAAACTGCTGAGTTTAGTTTAGAGACTAACCAATTTATTTGGGTCTAAGCTTTGTGGGCTAGAACCCACTTCATCAGATGCATAGCGATGATGCACACACACAAAGAAAATAATCCAGCACTCTTTCTCTTAGCTGCATGGCTGAGAAGCATTACAGCTCTAAGGAATTCTGACTAGGAAAACACTCAAGGACTAGATCGACTGAGCAACAAATTGTCATTTTTACACAGTCACTTTTCAGGAGTTGAACTGCCCTTGAATTGTCCTAGCAAAGACATTCCCAGCAAAAGTTCAAAAAGAAATTTACTTGGCTTCTTACCTGAATCTGTTGCACCAAAGAGAGTAAGTGATGTTGCAAATAAGGAGATAGCTAATACTAACTTCATTTCTCCTTATTCTCAGATGTGTCCTTTCTTCCCCTCAAACTTTAAGGCCCTTATAATACTCTACCTGCTGGAAGACACACCCTTCAGCAAGCCCTGGCTGGCATTAAGCCTGTGATTTCAGGTTTCACTCCTCTTATTAAAAATGCCTTTCAGGCATGAGTGTCTTCTGATGACAGATGAGACAGAGTTAAATAGGGTTTAACACAGCTAGGATCTCAAGTTCTCACAAGAGATGTCTTTTCACTTTACTGAAAGCCAGATGTATATTCAATAAAGAGCTGGCTGTTAAATGTGTATTTGTTCCACTGCTTTCTATTGGCTGGAATCAGAAGGGCTCAGCAGTGTGTGTGATATATTCACTATTGCTAACAGTGAGTTCCCTACAGCTCAAGTAGTTCTGGCCTCGTGAAGCTGGGGTATTGGAATTCTAACCCCGCTGTCCTTTCCTAATGGGAAATTCTATATTGCTGCGGTATGGAGCATAATTCCAAACATAGAGTTCATGGATTTGTTTTAATGCTGGAATCAACAGAGCCCCCAAGAATATAGGACGCAGTATTAGAACTAGAACGGTGTGAAACTCAACACCTTTGAGGTTTTCACAGAGGTTCATACAAACATTTGGGTCCACGCAGAATTTCTACTAGCGTCTTGTTAAAACCATGAACTTCACATGATCTCTTTGTATGATCAAAGAGCAGCCTTAGTGTCACTGGAAAGTGTGTGAATCCCAGGCTCTGGCTACACCAGAGAACTTACAGCGGTAGAGCTGCTCCCACCAGCATAACACCTCCAGCCTCTGCAAGCGGCAGTAGCTATGTTACTGGGAAAAGCTCTCCCGCTGGCATTTAAATTGGCATAAATTATGTCACTCAGGGTGGTGGTCTGTTCACTCCCTGTGCAGTGCTTACTTTGGAATGAAAGAGATTAAAAGGTTAAAAGATAGGAAACAAAGGGTGGGAAGAAATGGTCAGTTCTCAGAATGGAGAGAGGTAGCTAGTGGTGTCCCCCCAGGGATCTGTACTGAGACTGTTCAAGATAGTTAAGTCCCAGGCAGACTGTGAAGAACTACAAAAGGATCTCTCAGAACGGTGTCTGGGCAACAAAACAGCAAATGAAATTCACTATTGATAAATGCAAAGTAATGCACAGTGGAAAACATAATCCCAATTATAAATATACAATGATGGGGTCTAAATTAGCTGTTACCACTCAAGAAAGAAATCTTGGAGTTATTGTGGATAGTTCTCTGAAATCATCCACTCAATGTGCAGCGGCAGACAAAAAAGTGAATAGAATGTTGGGAATCATCAAGAAAGGGATAGATGATAAGACCGAAAATATCATATTGCCTCTAAATAAATCTAGATACGCCCACATCTTGAATACTGCATGCCGATGTGGTCGCCCCATCTCAAAAAAAGATAGACTGGAATTGGAAAAGGTTCAGAAAAGGGCAACGAAAATGATTAGGGTGATGGCACGGCTTCCATATGAGAAGAAATTAATAAGACTGGGACTTTTCAGCTTGGAAAAGAGGTGATTAAGTGGGGATATGATAGAAGTCTATAGAGAAAGTAAATAAGGAAATGTTACTTACGCCTTCTCAGAATATAGAAACAAGGGGCCACCAAATGAAATAAATAGATACAGTAGACTCTCGATTATCCAGAATTGGGTTAACCAGGATGTGGATTAACCAGGATGTCAAATAAAATATGTGTAACTCACAGGGCCGGCTCTGGCTTTGTTGCCACCCCAAGCGCACACACAGAAAAACACCATCAGGATGTAGGGTGGCTGGTGAAATAACACCCCATCCCCCGGTGCAGGGCGACTGGTGAACCAACCCTCCCACCCCATATTTCCTATGGATGATGATTATCCGGGATTTTATTAACCAGGATTAATTTCCCCCCTATCATCCTGGATAATCGAGAGTCTACTGTATCAGGTTTAAAACAAACACAAGGAAGTATTTTTCACCCAATGAACTGTCAACCTTTGGAACTCCTTGCCAAAGAGTGTTGTGAAGGCCAAGACTATAACGGGGTTCAAAAGGGAGCTAGATAGATGAATGGAAGATAAGTCCATCAATGGCTATTAGCCAGGATGGGCAGGAATGGTGTTCCTAGCCTCTGGGCTAGATGGACCTTTGGTCTGACCCAGTAGGGCCGTTCTTATGAGATGCTGGGGGTCAAGCAATTTTTTTACATAGCCAGGCTATGAACTGCTGAACCTAGAGGTGCCGGAGCTCAGCCCTGGCAAGACCTGGCACAAATTAAGCAATGCCCTTGGGTGACATAACTTAAATCAACCTAAGCTGGGGCGTAGCCATAGTCTTAGTGAATCTCTTCATGCTATCTGGGATGTTCAGTTGCAAAATCTAAAGCCAGGAGGGTTTGGGGTTTCATTGCATTTCATCCAGCCCGGGTCGGAACAATGCACAAGCGCATTCACTGTAGGTTTAACTATTTTGTTTGTTTTTTTCTCTGTGTGGTATAGTCATTAAGAATTATTTATTATTAAGTGGAGGACACAGCACATTGCAGAATGGAGTGCTCTGTTAAAGCCATCTCGATTAGGGTAACCTTTTGCAAGATAGTTTAATGTTCAACATGTTCAAGCTGCAGAAAAGGGAAAGTTTAAGTGGTGATAGAACATGATCACACGCCGATGTCCCAAAGCCATTTCACAGCACAACGTGAAAAAAAATCTCTTTTTTCACAGTCGCCAAATGACTTGGCGGTGAGTGAAAACGAGTGAAAATGAGTGCACAATAAGTATGGGCTTGAGCAGGGAGAGAATATTATTAATTTCAATAATCTATGAGCTCCACAACGTTAGGTCATGAGAATCAAAAAGAGATCATCTAAAATGATACATCTCAGTGCTAACGAGTCTAGGAAATCCACCTCAGGGGAGCAAGAGAACAAAGGCGAGGTTCTGAGAAGTAACTTGGTCCCTTGTTCTAAGGAGCTCTACAAATCAGGCCAAGAGCTTTACTGCAGCAATTTGAAACCTGGTTGGAATTTGTAACTACAGTCAACAGCGCAAAAGGCCTACGTCTTTTGGTCCTTGCTATCGGTGTCAGTTACAGCCATCTTGCCATAGCCATTGCAAGAGGCCAACAATTAGTGCAGTGACCAGTTTGGAAAGTCAAAGGTAAGTTTGCTCTAAACAGCAGTCTTATGACCTCTCTCTTAAGGAGTGTGGGCCAAATGGCAGTTCCTTGTATTTTGCCTTTAATAATTCCTCTCGTGCCAGAAGGTAGGAGTTGGGATTTTGCATTTTTTCCAAACTCTCCATTATGCAAATGGGCTTCCATATGCTGGGAGATTCCTGTTTGTTATGAAGGTTGGGGAGGAGAGAGCTCTTCCTTCCACATGTTTTGAATGCCCTCAGGAGTGCAAATGTGAGCGCTGTCATCATGACCAACACCAAGGATTAATCAGTGACCCGCCCAGAGGGAAGAACATCAGCCTGTGCAACTCGGGCTAAAGAGACCATCTTTCTAGAGAAACCCTGTACCAGACTGACAAGCTTTGTGGATGGGGCTGAGAGCAGGATCCATAACACACACTGAGCAGCAGGTGAGTCGCACTTTCTGGCCCAAGGGATTAGATCAGTTCACTTTGTACTGGACTGCGGTGTCCCAGCGTTACCGTTTCTTGTTTGGGCCTGTAGTTGCTGCTGTTTACAGCACTGAATGCTGAACTGTGATTGCTACAGAAAGTTTGCCAGTCGTTTAATTGGGGACGGATAACGACCTCAAGCTGAACACAGATCCTGATGTTCTCTCTTACTGTAGCAGTTTCATAGATCTAAAGCAATGTGTTTTTGATGGATGTGACTAATAAACAATTGGAGCTCAGAGGGGTCTTATGGAGAAGAACATCTGTAAAATCCTAAAATCATATGTGCTGCTTTATAAGAGAGAGACAAGGTGGGAGAAGTCATATTTTTTTTAATTGGACCAACTTTAGAAGCGGTTACCTCACCCTTCTTGTCTCTAATATCCTGGGACCGACATGGCTACACCACCACTGCGTCCTGCTTTACAATAGACACATTGTAGAAATGCAGCATGTCAGCTAAGGTTTGTGGGTGGTTTATTTCCATCCTGCCAATAGGATGCAGTGTGTCAATCATTTCCTTATTCATACACAGGGTATAATTGCATTTTACCAGGGCACAAAGGGGGCTGTCTGTGTAATCCCAGTTTATACACAAACGCACAGTTGTGTGTTCTACACTAAATATGGTACCCCAGTTAAACAGGCACAACGCCCATGACTTCAGTGGGAGTCACAACCATGCAAGTGGGGTGGGCAGGTAGCCTGGGTAAGCAGCTGGAGAATAAATGTAAGAAAACTTACAAAGTTGACAGGAAGGAGACATGTCATGGTCTTGTATTTATTATTCTGGGCACAATTTTTCCTATCCGCAAAAGTGCTAGGGATGTAACTCTTTGAACAAAATCTGATACAATTGGACTCACTGGAACAATTGATTCAATGTTATATTTGAGCAGAGTTCATTATAAAGTGTTTCTTTGCATTGACTCTGTTTCAGTATATTTCAACTATCTGATGGTCTGGCCTTGTATTTCAATGACTATAAAACTGGGCACTTCTGTGATATTTTGGGTATGTCTTCACTACAGCTAGAAACTCATTTTATAAATGTTCCAAATCCAGAATATTGTCCAGGGTGCAAGTTAGTATTATCTTATTTTTTTGTTTCTCTCAGGCTAGACTAGACTGTGAATCCAACATTACTATAACGTTAGGGCGGGTTTGGGAGTTTCCATGCTTTAATTTTAAAAGAACGTACAAAGAAGGTAAAACCAGCCTCTGAGATTTTATTGGAGTGGAGTTTTTTTCACATCTGATATGCCTGCACAGCTGCAAAACACTGACTCAGTGGCTCTCATATCAAGCCTCATGGTGTGTAGGGGACATGCTGATAATCAGGCTGCTGATGGAAAAGGACACTGCTACAGTGGCTCTTTGAAACAGGTATCCGGTTTTGTGTAATTGTGTCTGAGTTAACTCACTGGCGCTCGATTAGCCGCACATTTGCCATGACAAATAGTGGTTATCAATCCATAGTGGTCAGGCACCTGAGCAATGAACATTTCTGGGAATGAGTCTGTCAGTATCTTCCCTGGCGTGTGTAGTTGTGAATTTCATGTCTAGGGAAGCAGATTGCTTATTGGTGGTGGTGGTGGTGGGGTGACGGGTGTGTGTGTGTGTCTGACAGGTGACAGGAAATAGATACAACCAAACAAAATTAAAATACTCTTAATTCCTTCCAGCTGGTGTTTCTTAAATCTCTGGGCTGTGCTAATACACCTCACCGTGTTTTCTTCCATAACCAGCTCAAGTTAGTGTTTCAAACCGGAGAGTCCAGTCCCCCAGCCAAGCTCAGGGGCGGGGCTGGCTCTTTAAAGGAGCAGCAAAGTTGACAGTGTTTGTGAAGCCTGCAGGGCAAGGGGCTGAGCCCTGCAGAGGAGTCAGCTTTGGGGAGACTCAAGGCTAGAGGGGCTGTTGGGGTCACCCTGCAAGGTGTCCACAGACTGGTGGAAGCCAGGGCATGGGCAGTGTGTGCTGAGCAAGCTGCTGGCATCACGGCTCTGACCCAAAGCTGCACAACGCAGAAGCATCCAGGGTTAGAGAGCAGGAGGTGACACCACCCCTTCCTGGTCTGGGTGAACCCCAGAGGGTCACAGCCCATGGAGACCCTTACCAGAGGGACGTGTTCAGTAGAATCGCTTTGCTATGGCTCCTCCCCTGGTTGTTTTAAAGGATTGGGTCTCAACTTTGCAGTTTGGAAATTAAAAAAATAAAGGTTTCCAATTTTCAGAGGTGGGTAAGGCAGGCCTTCCAGATACGGGGCCCTGCTCCTGCATGGTTACTTTCAGCAAAGTCAGTGTGAGTTTTGGGTGAGCAAGGGATGATGACTGGGCCCATGGAGAAGAAAACATTTTCTTTCTGAGCCTGATACTGCAACACTAATGGACCAATCGGCTGTCAGACTTCAGTGACTGAATCTGAAATCATTTTATTTGGCTGTTGTCTGCCTTCATCCCTGGAGCTTTTCCAGTTCCTTGTGGAAAAGAGCAAAATATACAATCATCACTTGATTTATTTGCTGATCATCTTTCTTCAGAAATGTGTGCATTAAATAATATGAGCAACAACTGTTAATTTGAATAACATTGCATAATATATAAGTGCATATACATACACACATACAGTATGTATACTATGTAGAGCATTATAGAGCATAAACAATGCAAAAGGTTGTCTTTTCAGTACTATTTGGAAGGTGCATTGTTTGGGTAAATCACATTTATTTATAGAAGCATTTGAAAGGGATACTAACAGGAAGTTTAGGTTCATCACTTAGATTTTTATTTAAAAGCAAAAAAAAAAAAAAAGTTTTTACAAACCCTACTAATGTGATGATGAGAGAACTGTTGTCACTGATCTTTTTTTTTTTTTTTTTAAAATTCAGTGACAACTGTTTTTATTTTCTTTGGATTTAAACATTCTCCGCAGTGTTTACAACCCGAACAGTGCAGCCAGACTCCAGGGTCAGGAACAGAACCTGACTCGAAATGTGTCTCTCACATTTTTCTAGGCTGAGCAGAGTGGTGAGTGAAATACAAACGGTATCTGCGGGGAAAGGACTTTTCAGACTCTTTCTGTTTTAACACCTTACCTGGGTGCCAGGTTACACAGGTGAGGATATTCGTGTTGAAAAATGATGCAATTTTAACCCTACTAGTAAACCCTTAAATACTCACAGCATCATTTCAAATGTGCAACCCCTTCATCCCAGAGCTTGCAGGCCTGGCTCAGGGCGAACGTCTTCCTCTCTCCCACCTTGTGTTGGGGGACGAATGCCAGGACTAGGGAGGAGGGAGCCCTCTTTCACAGTGTGGAACAGGGAGCAAGGAACTGATTTGCGAGTGTTACTCTGGCAGTTGGGCTGTGGTTGAGTATGGGGAGATTGGTGGCTCTGGGCAGTGTGTGCGCCTGCTGGCCATCCCTCTGCCTGGCTCGTTCCCCACCACAGAGTGTGACGCTGCACAGTGCACGGAGGCAATGTGGTGTCTCCCTTGTATGGCTGGCCCCCGTGCCATTCGGCTCGGCTCTAGTTTGGGCCCTGTCTCTCCCCGGGGAGGCACATTCCTGCTGGCGTCACTTAGCCTGAGTCAGAACTGCAGAATTTGGTCCCTCCTTTCCTGTAGAATACACCCAACCTTTTCCTACCTTGCAGCCTCAATGAATCCCAGGATGCATTCATGCTTTACCGCCACCCATAACCTGGACACTTGGTCAAAATGGGACACAGCACATGTCTCAGCCAACATGAGCCAACTCAACCGTTCCCCTGACAGGGGTTTACAGACGCGCCCATGTTGATCTTGGCCCTCAGCTTAGCCAGGCCCTGCTGGGGGGTTTTCATGCTGTGGATTAAAAGGACACTGTTACTGCCGGGTTTCTTTTATTCAGCTGCTTAGCTCTTTTTGGTGGAATTCGCTGCAGTGCAGGGAGCTGACATCCGGTCCCATGCTCTGCTTAGGTGAGCGATTAGCCTGGAGATTAACTGGTGCAGGCTGTCTGCACTGGGGTGAATTTAACCCTTAGAGGAACAATGCTAGTATGTTTAATTGCTTGGCCATGTTTAATTAAGACACCTTAACCAATGCTGTAACCTCTGGGGGGGAAACGATGTCACCATCAGAAACCTGGCTCACTTAGGTTTGGCTAATAACAATGTTATTTAAGTTGATGCTACTTAGAAGGTGTAACACAGTGTCCTTCACAGACAGGTGTAAAAAGTTCCCAACTGCTCCCCTTTTGTGTCGGTGAGAAATGTCTCTTTAAAAAACCACAACACTGCTTTTTTCCCATTGATTGCCCAAGACGCTAACTGAAAAACTTCATTTAGCAGGAAGGATGGCACAGCTGATTTCAGACTAACTTGGCTCCATGCTGACCAAACGCTTGTTGCCATACTAAGCAACAGTCTCTTGAAGTACCAGAGCCTGGGGAGACCACACAAGGTGCTTGTGGGGGTTGCTTTAACTTTTTAGGAAAGATGGTGATGAGTCTCCAGTGCTCATTGACTTTGCATATGAATCTGCTGGGGCTCACACAGTGGATAGTGTTTAATTATCTGATGTCCACTGACTGCTGTGATCAGACAGTCAGTATCCAAAGGCAGCCAATAGGTTATTTTGTTCTCACATTTTATAGAGGATACAGTGAGTAATAAGAAGCCAAGATGGGCCTGAGCTAGAGAATTTTTCTCCAGATGGCGTCCCTAGGGAGGTGGTGGAATCTCCTTCCTTAGAGGTTTTTAAGGTCCGGCTGGACAAAGCCCTGGCTGGGATGATTTAGTTGGGGACTGGTCCTGCTTTGAGCAGGGGGTTGGCTAGATACCTCCTGAGATCCCTTCCAATCCTGATACTCTGTGATTCTAGGATTGGAACTTCCCCAAAGTTCCCGCCTGGGGGGAGTTGAAGTTTGGGTGAGGAGTGTGGGAGGGAGTTCTGACTGCAGACGCTGGGCTCTGCCACCATGAACACTAGAAGATACTCTGCCTTTGTGGCAAATGAGCCTGGCCACTCTCCCTTTAGCAGGCCTCCAGGGGAGGAGGAGGATAATGGAGATTGACCAAGTATTTTGCAGTGATTCACATCTGCTCCTCAGTCACAAAACCTGATGCAGGTCCCAGCTATGCTATAGCACTAAGTCAAGCAGCAGCTCAGGCTGAGGGGCTCTGGAATGACCCCCCCCCCTACGCCAGCTCTCAAGCAATGCACCAGGAACAGGCTTTTCAGAGCTGTGAAAATAACACGTGTCTAGCTGGTGGGAGGGGACCCAAAGCCCAACAATCTGGAGAGACGAGTCAATGAGTCTGCCACCCTGACGCTCAGTATGAGCTTCTCTGGGCCAAGGAGACCTGCTGGCTGCTCAGGACTCACAGTCTTTGCTTTAAGAGCCGAACATTAGCCTGAAAACCCAGGTGGCCTCTGCGGGGCAGCCCAATGTGCTACCTGCCGTGTAGCTAAGTCTTTGTTCATTAACAGATTTTCAGTGTAACTTCAGGACCGATACCAGGAAAGAGCTGCTCCATTCTGAGGCTGAATCAGTAACATGCTGATATGGGCTTAAGTTTCTCACAGCAGCTAAGCAGGGGAGTACTGCCAGGACACAGCTTCTCTAAGGCTTAAATCGTACAGGTATCCTATAGCTCTCCCACCTGGCCCTGGCGCGTCACCGAGCCCATTCCCAGCAACATGCAGGATCATCCCTTTAAGGTGTCACCTGCAGGTCTCCAGGAAGCCCTCCCAAGCGACAGCTGCTGCCCTGTAGATTTCAGGACCAGCAGCCCCATGGTGTGAGATCATCTGGGATGATTACTTAGGAGGGTCTCCCAAACCTGTTGAAGAGCTGCCCCTCCACAAATGTCTCTGCCTTGAACATACGCTGCATCTCAAGGGGTTAACCAAGAGTTAATAGGGATGGATGTTAGCTTGAGCCCACGAGCTGAGGGGAGAATGACATCATCTGCCTCCACATCTTCTCCTGGGAGTTGGTCTATGGGTAAGTACCGCGCTGTTACCGTTTCAATACCCTGTCCTGGACGGGGAAGCCCTTTTATGCATTTCTACTGGAGCAAGCATTAGTAACAGTAAGTAGCCCCAAGGACCTGGTGGTCAATGCCCACCACATACAGAGATGTCAGTGTGTAGGTGTTAGCGCCTCCATGTAGGAATGGCAGATGCTACGCTACGTTCTCTTCCCCAGTTAGCGTTGATGTTCTTCTCAAGTTCTCTTTTACTTTAATAAATTCTGGTGCATGTTCTTCATGCTTCTCTTGTCCTCTCTCCAGCTAGATTAAAGAACAGGGACTGTTATTTGTATGCTAGGGAACAGAGGTGCAATCCATTCACAACATTGCTGCATGTTTCATACTTAATTACTATTGGCCGGATTCTGTAGCTCTTACTCACACTGAGTAGCATCTTGTTCTGCTATTAGTTCCATTGGTTTCAGTGGAACTGTTTATAAGGTACTACTTCATGTGAGTAAGGGTAGCAGATCTGTCCCTACATAAACAAACAATGGATAAGTAGGAAGTATTATTTTAGTTTAGTTATCTCATCTGGAACAGCTAAACATTTCAATTGTATGTAGTTTGAGAAACTAGACAGTAAAATCGAATGAAGTTCACTCAGTCGCCCCGGCTGGCAGCAGGTCTGCAGGGAGGACCGGTTCCCGCCAGGCACAGGTGTAGGGAACGCTGTAGAGTAGGACTGGCCGGCAAACAAAAATACTGTTTTGTGACACGTCAGGGTGTTGCCATTAGGTTTCGTTCTGCAGAACAGCCTGAGCCCTTTCAAAATCCTACACCCAGAAATTGACAGTGAGCAAGAGAGACTAGCCAATAGCCCAGGGATGGGAGAGGCTGCATGAGGCAGAGCAAGGACCGGAACCTGGCTCCGCTTGGCCTAGGTAACAACCCGAACTGCTGGATTACTGGCTATTCCCGGGTGGCTCTCCCTCTCTCTGAGTTTGACCAGAAAGTCCAACCTGGACCCTTGGAACCTTCCCAGCAAAAGCTTTGCCCATCCCAGTCCCTTCCCGGGGATGGTTTTGGTTTTGAGCGATTGGCATTTTCTGGTGAAAAAATGTTATGTCAACAATTTCCGGCAGCCTCTGGGAGGCGTTTTGCCAGAGGCTGCTCACGGGGGGCAGCATGCCACGACTCGGCCTCTGCAGTTCCACAGCGTCACCTCGGACTCGGGGTAGGAATCAGGCCGTGGCTTAGTTCTGACGGACAGCAAACCCTCTCATTTTAAGCTCCTTCCAGCCCTTGTGCGGGACACTTGCTATAACACTGGGAGGGATTTCAAATTCAGTTTCTACCTGATCCAGCCTCTGCTGTCGCTTCAGGAGTTCTTGTTCAAACGGAGACCGCAGTTTCTTTGCCTCTTCTTCTTCCTTTCTCTGCCTGAGCAGCTGATTCCGCCGGCGGTGCTCAAGCACTCTCTGGAGCTCCGGCTTGCTCTCCACGCCCACGCCTCTGTGAACAGAGCAGAGAGTCTCTCGGAGCCGGAGCCTTTTCTCCCTGCAGTCCCGAAGCTCATTGCCACGAGACGTGTGCGGAGCCTGCTGGCGAGGGGAGGTTCTAGAGAGCCCTTCCCCACCCAGATGAATAATGACGCAAGGCCTGGTGCCAAAGTCACAGTAAATGAAATGGAACCTCCCTTCTTCCTAGGGTGGAGCTTAGCCACCCCCGAAACTACACGCAAAACCCCAGCAACCTTCAAATACCATAATGAAGATTTGACACTTTAACTCCAGGGCAATGAAGTTGATTGACTGGGAACAGGTAGCGATTTGTATCTGCTGCTAACCCGTGAATGCATTAGTAGGGGAGGTGTAACATGCAGCTGTGCATACCGGAGTGCAGGGCATGCTGGGAAATGGGTGATGTTTGCAGTGAGTGGCTGGGAATCATGGGCAAGGGAATCTAGCCAGATCTGGTGCCCCTGGTCTATGGCCACCAGTAGAAGAAGCAGAGGTCTCGGCCGTCACACCCCCGTCCCAGCAGCAGCAGGGGTCCCTGGCTACAGCCACCCATCCCCCCCTCCCCCCCTCCCCAGCACCCGCGGCACCCCTGGGCCACCCCTGCCTTAGTGCAACTTTATGAGGCTGTTGAAGTGCCTGAGGTTTTATTTTTCACCAGCAGGAGGAGCGAGGGACAGCAATTAGCCCCGCAGGCTACCTCTAAACCTCAAGCCGTTCATTTCCTAGGTGCTTCTCCACCTCCACTCACGGTGGGGCTCAGCTGATTTTAGGGATGGAGCTGGCAGAGCGATGCTCCTGCCTGACCTAGAGAGTTTGGGCCTTTTGGTCACAGTAAAAGGCCCCTTCTACTGGACGCAGCAGTGTCTGTCAATAGCTGAGGCCGTTTCATCCTTGGAAAGTGGGGTAATACAGCAGTGCTGGTCCGTGCAGCCGAGGTGTGCGGTCTGATGGGCTCACTGGAAATGAGACCTGGTGGAGCTTTCACCTGCGTGTTAACACATTGCGGGCCCACGAGAGAAGCTCTCGCAGCAAATCCCTAGAGTCAAGCACCTCCCACCGTTGGGATGTTCAAAAATCCAACCTGAGCTAGCTTCTGATTTTGCAAACGCCTCCAACCTTCTTCATAACGGGCCCCTAAGACCCAGGTCACAAGTACTCATTAAAACACACCAAGACCACATTCAGATAATAAAGCCACACACTTAGAAGTCAGAAAATGCCAAAATTAAAGCTGCCTGTGTGTATGCAGGGTGAGACAGTCGTCACTTACATGAGCACACTGTCATTTTCATCAGGACCCCGGTCTCGTTCAGTGCACAGGGTGGAAGGAGCACAGCCAGTCTTAACTGTGGCATTTCCTAACTTGAGAGGGTTTAGCTGTGCAACTGTAATGTTCTTTTAGCAGTGTTTTTAATGTGTGTAATTTCCTAGGTTTTAAAAAAAAGCAAACTGACATTGTAGTGACACGCACGTAGGTCATTGGCTGGGTTAGAACCTTCAGATCGGCACACTCACTCACACTCACACTCACACTCACACTCACACTCTCCTCTCTCTGTCTCTCTCTCTCTCTCTTTGCCAGTTGGCTTCACTTCTGCCTGCTCCCCCCACAAACTTAACCACTTTGGTTGAAACTTTTTAAAAACAATTCAGCCTGACCAGACACCTGACATGGACAGTCTCAACCCAACTGGTCATCAGTACCTGAACCCAGGGGCTTAGAATGGGATGTGTTGGGCAACCTGCCCGGCTAGATAACAGAATGAGCGAGAGGTTCAGGTGACCTGCACAGGGCTGCATAGGGAGTTGGTGAGAGAGAAAACAGTGCCCTTATGAGTGCAATGCCCCACATCTAGACTTGCTGAACTTTGAGAAGCAAAGACTTTGTTGCACTTTCATCGGACTGTGCTAAATTATAAGAAACTAACAGAAGAGCTGATTTAGAAGTGAGCTCAGTGATATTGACACAGGATGGCCTCTACCAAGCCCCCTTGTCTAGGGCAATTGGAATCAGTGTCCTTGGAGGACAATTTGGAGTAGTTTGGAATTGTACATTTTACCGAACTTCTAGAAGTAGTTGGAGAACTGTTATTTTTTGAAGGAGAGGAATCAAAAGTTTTACAGCTCTCTAGGAGGGGAAAGACTGATTATACTGTGATCTGTCACATTTCTGTAGGCTTGATCCAAACTCCATGTAAATCAATATGCTTTGGATCAGCCTCTAACGTCCTTTAAAGCTGGATGAAATATTCTGAACACAATTATATTAAACTGCAGGTATGAGGCACGTTTTGTAAGATACAGGGCGTCATCCATTCGTCTGGAACAAGGATTTTCTTGGTCACTTTTCACAAGGCCAGGGATGGGGGAAGGGGGACAAGTGACATTTTGAGAAACCTAATGGGAGTTTAAAGACCAGCTGTCTGAAGGTCTCAGAAGAGAGAGCAAGCTTGTGGTAGTATAGGCTGTATCCTGGTGACATCTAGCGGGCTAAGTGGAAGTAACAGAAGGCAGGCAGCATGCCCAGAGATCTAACATCGAACTGCAGCTCACTTTGGTGTTGATCAATGAAAAGTTTGGTTAAAAGAAGTGCATTCCCTGATTTGCTCGCAGCGTGGGGTGCGCAGGTGACCCGTCCAAGTCCATATTGTCACCTGTAATGATTGTTAGCCGATGAAATACCTTGATTGTCTCTTATGATTAGTCACTTTCAATCAGTCTCGCTGCTGTTTCTAGCTAGCCAAGCAAATGGATGATATTATGATTATTTGCTGAGGTCAGATTTGCAAACAGTTCAGACTGTTAGGAAACATCCCCCGAGAATCAGTTGAATTCGCTCCTTGCTCTGTACCAAATGTGCTTTTACCCAGCTGCTTTTGAACTCCTCACTTTCCACGTTACTGCGGGAGTGCTGTCAGGCCTGATTCCCTGTCGGCATATTCCAGCTTTACCCCGCGTACCTCCATTGATTACAACACGGTTAAACTGGAGTAACACACTGGAGAATCAGGCCCATGAAGACTAACTCAAACGTCAACCTAGCAGCAGTCTGCTTGTAGGGAAACCGGTGTCCGCATTTTCCCAGTACATGGGAGCCTGCATTGATACAATCTGCACAGATCTGATAGGTCAGTACACAGAGCAGTCCACCTTCCCCAGCACAAAATTCACACCAAGCTCTCCAAGAGGCACAGACGGGTCAGACAGGAGGGAGGGGCGTTTGTGGGATACAAGTCAAGGCTGGAAGGGTTCAGCTGGCTGAGTGATCTGATTCTTGGAGGTGCTTAGCACCTGTGGCTCCCACTGTCTCCCGTTGGGGAGCGTTCAGGCCCGGCGTTTACTAACTCCCTAGCGCTGCCGACTCACAGAGCGAGTCTTTCACAATCTGGGTCGCAGCATGGCAGAGGGAAGCTGCCTCCCACTGTGGCCTGTTTCACACCTTTTGCTATTTGCCCATAACAGTAAAGAGATTTACCACGAGCCTCAAACCCCAGCCTGCGGCTTTCCGCCGAGTCACTCCCGACTGAGCCGGCATGACCCCAGAAACCACTGTGCCTCTCGGCCAGTGCAGTGCACAGGCAGCTGACGTGGTGCTTGGGTCTTTGCCTCACCTTTTGTGGTTCATAAGCAGTTCTCTGTGGAGCTCTTGGTGGCTTTTTGAGGCTTTTACCGGATTTAGGATCTTCTTAGGTTTGATGAGATCCGGGTTTCCGTCTATGTAGTCCGGGTGAGACATGAAATTCCGAACCTCGGGCCGCTCCCTCTGTATTTCTGAATACATAGACGCTGGAAGAGGAAAGAGAAGGCTCAGTAGAGACAGGAACACATGGAATTTGAGGTCAAAATCCAACAGATACACCTTTCTTTCACCATTGCCCCGTACCGTGTGTGTGCGTATAGCTGTACCTATGGAGAAAATCATGCTGTTTGGAAAATCTCCATGATAGTGTGAATTTTATACAAATGAATTAGTCCACTTGTTAAACCGTGCAGCCGCTCGGTTCAGTGGCTACAGCATTTCCTGACAATGACTGATTAATGAAAGTCACGACTTTAATCTTTAATGCTATTCCAGACTAACACGGCTACCTCCCTGATACTTTAATCTCGTATGAGAATGAAATGGGTCACAATAAAACAAAAGACAAACATTGGCCCAGATACTCCTGTGTGGTACAGCTGCTTTGCACCTCCCTGCTAGTGCATTCAAGTCCAGCTGGCCCCACGACGACAGGACCTGACTCCATAAACTGCTCCGAAGACCTGGTGACACATTGCATGAAATCTTCAACTATCAGTGATCCCCTATGGGTCTACTGCTTTGTACCCAAGCACGTGCCTCAGAGCATCAATATTACGTTCACACATATAATACTTTTGCACATTAATACGTCAAAGCATGTGCTGTGATGTTTAATTGACAATATTTTGGATGTCAGACAAAGCTGCTGATCTTGTCCAAGGTTCAGTAACTCTGTTTTTTTTAAATTTAATACAAAAAGACCCAAACCACAGACTGAGAGGTAAAGTACGCCAACTTCCAAACGTCTTCTAGTGCGATGCACAGCCAGGCTGAGGGGTTTGGGCCAGGATGCCTGCCTGCTGGAATTGACGGGGCCTGGCAAGAGGAATTCCCTCTGAATCACTCACTCACTCGCACAGGCCTGGACAGTTTGGAGATTTACAAATCAGTGCAGCGTAACCTCAGGAAGCAGGTGCTGCAGGCAGCCCCACATCACGAACTCTCTTTTACACTGTTTGGAGAGCAGACTGGGGGGGCACATGGGTCCGGGGAACGGCAGGTCAAACCTTTGTTTTGCAACATCTTTCTCTTAGCTATAAAATCCATTTGAAAGCGCATCAATAGAGCAAGGCCAGCAATGGTGATCCTTCCACCTTCGGTAAGTGTTCACCAAACTTAACGTGGGTTGCTAGTAAATAAACGTGTGAAGCACGAATACCGCTGTGGAAAATGACTCCGTTCTGAACGGTTTCCCATTGCACGGTAATGGGGCAAGAGCCCCAGCCCCCTGGGAACAAAGAAAAACAAATCACAACCCATTACATCAGCGTAATTGGGGTGAAAAGTTCAGTACACATTTAAAAGCTGCCGGGGTCCTGGGCCAATGATTTCTTATACCAAATTATTTTCCATTAGAATCATACATTACTACTGGCAGATGTGAAAGATGGTTGGGTGCAGCTATTCAGTGATGAATGTCTGACGGATTCATATATTTCTAGGGCCAGATCCGTAGCTGGTGAAAGTCAGGTTTCATGAGCCCACTGAGTTGCAGTAACGGGGTGGGCGGTGGGGGGGAGTCGGTCAAGATACTTTTGGGTTTAATTTGTTTTGTTTCTTCCCTTTTCCAGAGGAAAAAAGGGGCAGGACGACAAAGGGGAGAAAATACCCAAAACCCCAGGGTTTCTCATTTTGAGCCGAATCAACTTGAAGTGGAATTTTCATCCCAAATTGCGAAGGAATATTTTGTTTCATTTACTCAAAAAACCTGAAATGTTTGAAGAAAAATTCGAAAGCCCCCCCAAACGTGTTTCTTTTCTTGCAAAGCTTTGCTTGGAAAATCCTTACAGTACCTTTGAACACCCAGCCCTACTAAGGATCTGGCCCTCAATGTCGCTGTTCCCAGCAGTTCAAAGCTCAAATCTATACTTTGGGGGAAATTCTCCCAAGAAAATTAGGCTCCTGAAGTCACGTTTCGGTCCCTTAATACGTGGTTTGATTCTCTGAAGTAGTGAGCCCCAATCGTAGGTGCTGGATCTAGGGTGCTGGGGGTGCAGTGACACCCCCCGGCTTGAAGAGGTTTCCATCCTAGACCGGCTTTGCCGTGTGGGTCAATGGCTCTCAGGATTCCCTCCTCCCTGCCCTCAAACAGGTTCCACTGAGGTCAAGATCAGATGCTGGGTGCTCAGCGCTTTTGACACTGAGGCCATTGAGGGACCAAAGGGGTGCTAGATCCCAGATGGGGCAGGACTGGAGCGGAGGCCTCAGTCCATTTCCTGGCAGGCAGGAAGAGACTCAGAGACACCACTGTACCGCTTGGCGCCCTGAAGGGGCAGCTTCAGGAGAGAGTTGGAGACAGGACAGCCAGGGAGCTGAACAGGAGGTCCCACAGGTCAGGCTGAAGCCCGTGGATGGGGCAAGGGGGGGGGGGAGCTTTGGGTGCTTGTCTGTACCTCAAACTAAAGCTTCTTGTCAAAGGCCTGGAACCCAAATGACAACCTGACACCCACCTTGCCTGGCCTTGTCATAATTCTCTCGCCTTTCTGCCTTGGTGGCCCTTCCCTTTGGTATCCCGGGGTGACACTGGAGGCACAGAGACTCCTGCCGTTCATGGGCTCTGAGGGAGACAGGAACAGCCTTTGTTGTTAGTCTGAGAAGCCTCAGGTAACATTTCAGTCCTGGAGAGGAGCCGCCTTCACTTTGTTTTTCCAGAGAAAGGAACAAGTATTGTGGCCAAAAAGCCTCTGAGGCGGATTGGCCGCCTGCCTGGAGAGTTACCAGAGCCAGTCAAGTGGCTGGTGCGTCTACCTGAGCCACACAGAGCAGACAGCGGAGTGGGGCCCTTGGGTCTGTCTCTATGATACGTTCAGGGAGAGAGGCTGCATGGCAGATATTGGGCCCACTCTTGCCTCGATGGGTAAATAACCAGTGACCATCTAAGTTAGAAATGGGCCAAACCTAAACCCTTCCAGTCATGCCCTACCTGGTGTGGTGAGCTTTGGGTAGCAGGGGGCCAGGATCCAAATCACCGCTGGTTTTGGTTTTGCAGCATGTAAACCAGGCCTGGTTTCGGCCCAAATCATCAGCTGGTTTAATCTGCAAAACCCCATCAGACATGGAGCAGGGAGGATATGATAGTGGCCTTTAAAATCATGAATGGAGTGGAAAGTGAATAGAGACATGTTATTTAACCTTTCCCACAATACAAAAACCCAATGGAAGTCGACTGCTTGCATCCGACGAAGTGGGTATTAGCCCACGAAAGCTTATGCTTCAATACTTTAGTTAGTCTTTAAGGTGCCACAGGACTCTTTGTTACCACTGCCTAGGTATATATGTAACAGCAGGAGGAGAGCACATGAGTATCTGCTGCAGAGAAAGCTGGCCAAATTGCTTCCTGGCATCCAGTGCATTAGAAATCTCATGTTTTTATTACAATTACAAGGAATGTTAAGTGGATTAGCTCCCCTCTGAAGGGAAGTGTAAATAATCGCTCAGTGGACAGGTCCAGTAGCTGGTTACCACTTGAGGCTGGGTCCCACACGTTTCTAAGGGATTGAGGGGGGAACACCCAGGGCTTCAGAAGCTTTATTTCTGGGCTGAGGCTCCGCCCCCGCCCCTGGCCCAGAGCTGTAGAGGGGGGACCTGAGGACTCAGCACCTAACTGATTTTTACAGCTTTTACTCTGATATTCTTTCCCTTTTGCTGATTGGCTGCCTGCTCTCTCCCTGACAGTCTCTCCTCTCCAGCATCACTCCGCCTGCCTTGTGCTTCCCTTCTCAATGCCCCTTTAACTTTGCCCCCTCCAGGTACCTATAATCCCCTTCCCCCAAACAACTCCCCCAAAAGGAAACCAGGAAACCAACCTACCCACAACTGTTCCCCCGCTCTGCACAGCATTTACAAACTGTCCCATTGGTCACTCTACTTGTATGGTAGGTCCCTTCCCTCCACCCTTTCTCTGGGTAGCGATCAATCTATCGGGGGGGGGGGGGGGTCAATTTATTGTGTCTGGTCTATATGTGATAAATTGACCTCCAAGCGCTCTCACGTCAACTCCAGTACTCCCTCACGAGAGGCGCAGGTGGAGTTGACGGGGGAGCGGCAGCAGTCAACTCAGTGCCGTGAAGACGCGGCGTGAGTAGATCTAAGTACGTAATGTTCATAATTCTAGGAAACCCTGTTCCTGCTGGAGACTGGCCAGAAAGACAAAACCTGACCAAGATTCCAGAAGCTTGGGTATAAATGTGGCTATTCAGGGCTCCTAAAATCACTGTCTGAATAGAGTGTGCTAACAATCCACCTCTCCTGAATGGGGATTTATGAATACAGCTCTAGGAAATAACCCATTCCTTATTTGCATATCCTGTCTGTATTTTATTGTAATAAAAAAACAAATCTCAGTACACTAATGGCAAAATAGCAAATTAGTGATGGAGGCTACTGAACTGGGTCGGTGTAGTATCAACAATTTTATAGAGTAGTGGGAGAATATGCATTGCATAAGCCATCTAAAAGCCACAACTCAATATACTGTATTGCAATGCGGCTTATCACAGCTAGTTGGAATGGTTCGGTTGCTGCCCTGACACTATGAAATAACCCACATTACGCACTCAATATGCTCAGCTGCAACACTCATGAATCTTGTAGTCATTTCCAAGAATTTCCCATCACACATTTGCCATCTAAACTCAAGCAGCGTTTTATCTGCCAAAGCACAAATATTAAACACAACAGGTCTCCATGGTAACTCAAACTTGCACCAAGGTTCCAGTGCCCAAGCCAACTCCTTTTATAACTCTGGATCTGCTAAACAACAAAAAGAACCCAACCCCCAAAATGCTGCATTCTGCAGAAATTATATTAAAAAAACCATCTGCACAGGGCAATTTTTGATGGGATCTGGGAGAGATGTTTAAAAAAATAGCAACAGTTTTAAAATCTTTTGAATAACAGATAGGTTAAGGCAGGGAAGAAACTAAGTATCAAGCAAATATTTAAGGCTATATTCAAAGACACACAAAGATCTTGCTGTTAGCTTTAAAAACCCACCTCCATTACAATTAGGAATAGCCGACTTGGCCTTTTCTTTCGATGAAGGGTCGGCATTGCAACATCATTGCACTTGCTAATTCATTTAGAAGTTCAGTCTCCTTTGTTGCAGAGAGGCAAAAAGGGATCTGGCAAAGGCCATTTAAAACTCACTGGCTGGATGGAAAATTCTGCAGCATTCTGAATGCCTTCTGCTCCCAGAGATGTTTGAAGTGTGATGCTTTGCCAAACAGCTACCAATGTATGATTCCCCTACCCATGGAAAACTGACTCTAATCTAACATGTCCAGAGGGTGGAATGAGTTTGAGAAATCTCAGCTCTGTCTGTATTCATACACAAAAGGGCTGACTTTGATTAACCTCTTTCTTTCAAGCTAGTACCACAATTTGCAGCGGTGCTGGCAGATATTGGACCCACTCCTTGTCTTGATGGGTAAATAACCAGTGACCATTTAAGTTAGAAATGGGCCAAACCCAAACCCTTCCAGCCATGCCCTACCCGGTGGGGTGAGCTTTGGGTAGCAGGGGGCCAGGATCCAAATCACCACTGCTTTTGGTTTTGCAGCATGTAAACCAAGCCTGGTTTCGACCCAAATCATCAGCTAGTTTAATCTGCAAAACCCCATCAGACATGGCGCAGTGCTGACGTACACCAGTGGGGGACTGGCCTAATGTTTACATTCACAACCGTGCAGAGTCCAGCTGGGCGTAATCAAGCCCTAGAGTCAGGAACCAATTCATTGTAATAAAAACATGAGATTTCTAAAGCGAATGTCTGTGTTGCAGAACTGACACTGGGCATTCGGGTGAAATGGAACGATGTCTCTAGTCCCATTGTCACAGTTAGGGCTGCGTCCAATATGTCAGCAGTGCTCCCTGGTTTTTAAGGGGTCTATAACCTGGCCATCAAAATTCACCCCACTTAACAAGAATCAGCCCCCAATTTAGCAGAGCACATACCTCACTTTAACACTGCCATCAACGGGGCATGCAATGCGTGGAAATGGAGGCAGATGATCAAGTTTCAGGAGGGACCCGGTTTGGTATGTCACCAGGGGCTCAGGAGTGTAAGCTGGGCAAGGCGGCTACCAGACAAACACAGGGCTCTCCTCTCTGCATGCTGAATACATCGTGTATTATAAATGTTCCTAGGGAGATGCCAGGAGAAAGCATAAGACTCTAGTGTTAAGGGAGCCTTTGTGATGAACTAGGAACTTAAAAAAACCCTCACATGCTCTGAAGAAAAGACGTATTTTCCAGACGTTTTAATGTAAGCATTTCAAACAGCAAGACCCAGAACTTCTGCTTCCCGCAGGCCCTTGACAATGCAACTGATGCTAGTCCACTGAGCCAATTTGCAGGGGGTCTCAGATGAGTGAGGAAGGCAATCTCTGGATCTGAGCCTAAGGTGACTGTAATCAATGGGGGAATTTCCACTGACTTAAGTGGACTTTGAATTTGCTCTCTGTATGGTGCTAGATGTAGTGTGATGACACTATACGTTATGCCATAAGCATGTCCTAAAGAATGAACTTAGGCAAAGGGATTGTAAGCAAGACACGAGGAGTAATTCTTCTGCTCTACTCCACGCTGATTAGGCCTCAACCAGAAGTATTGTGTCCAGTTCTGGGAGCCACATTTCATGAAGGATGTGGACAAATTGGAGAGTCCAGAGCAGAGAGACAAAAATGATTAAAGGTCTAGAAAACATAACCTATAAGGGAAGATAGAAAAAATTGTGTTTGTTTAGTCTGGAGAAGAGAAGACTGAGGGGACATGAGAACAGTTTTCAAGTACAAGGTTGTTACAAGGAAGAGGGAGAAAAATTGTTCTTAATCACTAAGGATAGGACAAGAAGCAATGGATTAAATTGCAGCAAGGAAGGTTTAGGTTGGACATTAGGAAAAACTTCCTAACTGTCAGGGTGGTTAAGCACTGGAATAAATTGCCAGGGAGGTTGTGGAATCTCCACCATTGGAGATTTTGAAGAGCAGGTTAGACAAACACCTGTCAGGGATTGTCTGCCATGAGTGCAGTGGACTGGACTAGATGACCTCTCGAGGTCCCTTTCAGTCCTATGATTCTTTGATCATCCTTCAGTTTGAATTTCTTGCCTCTTGGGAATTTACATCATAACCCTGCAGTTATTTAGATGATTTTTTTTGCTACTTTACTAAAATGAGATAAGATTGGAAATATTTATGTGTAGGCTGTTCTGTATCCCAACATCCTGTGCCCAAAAACATAAAAGATACAGTAACAAATCAACAGGAGGCTCTGTTATGCCTTTAAGCTGAAGTTACACTGGAGAAGTCATGTGAGTTTTGAATCCTTCTGCAGTCCCTTTGACCCACGCCACACAAGTAACGGTAACAAGTCTCAGATCTCTGGAGGAGCTTTAGGTAATGTTTCCAACCATATCAAGGGAATTCAGAGATCGGCTGTTCTGTTTCCCAACATTCTGACATGCACAATGACTTTGGTATAATCTGATGCTGTGGGAAAGGGACAGATATTTGGTTTGACTTTTGTTCCATAAACACAAAGAGAACGTTAATCTGTTATGGATTTTTGTTTGCTAGAGTTCTCATTGCTCTATAATTCCCATGGTAAGGTCTTTGGGGGGATCTACAGAGTAAATTGTCATAGCTCCTCTGAAGTCAGTGATGCTGTGCCAGAATCTGCCCCTACATGTTTGCAGAGCAGAGTTAGATTTGTAAAAGGATCTGGACCAGAGAGATACACTCTACTTGCTCCAGAGACAGTTCCTCCTGGATATTACTCTGGAGACACAGACTAAGAAAGCAGCCACATCCTGGTCCCTATTTTGTCACAGTTATGAGCAGCACAGCTAGTATTCTTTAGCCAGTGGGAATATGTGTCTTGCATGAATTTAATAAGAGTCTAGCTTCCAAGTAAGAAACATTTTGAATGCTGACCTGGCCTGATCCTCTTGAATTCTCCAAACTCCAGGAATATGAACTGATTTGAAAAGTTTTGTTCTATCCCCTGAGGTGTCTATAGAGTAAGAGAAGAGCCAAATGCAGAAATGTCTTGTTTATGTGATCAAAAGTGAATGCATCCTAGAATCTACCAGAGATCCAGTGGTATTTAGAAATCCCTTAGACTGGTGCTTTTTAAGGATCAAAACCTACAGTATGTGATTCAGAGCAGTAACCATTTTAAGTTTAATTATTTACAAAGATCATTTTGGGGACAAAACAACAACTTGATTCCCTTACATTAGCTTAGTGTCTGCAGTGGTGATGGACATTGCAATTAGCATTACAGAAAGCCCTACGGTTGGTAGATGCTAATTATCATAACTGTCAGAGAATCATTGGCATCATCATTATGATTTTCTTAGCTCTCTGGGTTCTTAGTCTCTGCCGTGTAGGCAGCTTCTGGCATTTGCTGTGCATTGCATTTGCTCTGTGCTGTCTGCATGGTATCCAGGGGAAATGGGGTCTGACTAGAGACCTCCTCATCACTCACCCTCGGCTTAGGCAGGCACATCTCTGGGGAACAACAGGGCATGCTCCAAAAGGAAGAGAAAAATCATTTGTCCCCATTTAATCTATAGTTTTAAATAATTAACCAAGCCTAATTCTGGCAATTTTAATGCAATAGGGCAAATGTAACCTGATGTGATCACCCTGGGAAATGATTCCTAACTCTCTGAATGGGAGCAGGAAACGGACACGTTGCAGGTCCTCTAAGCTTTGATCAAGACTAGAATTCAGGGACGAAAGAAAGGGCACAATGTCAGTGGCTGCCCCACTCCAGGAAAAAGGCCTAGAACAGCCCTGCAAAAGGCTGTGGCTGGGGGCAAGCCGCTCCCAGGCTGATTGGGTCGACCGGCCACAGCTGTGGCTGGTTCAATTAGGGCCCAGCTGGCCGTGATATAAGGGCCCAGAGTTTGGTGCTCAGCACAGAGAGTCTCCTCTGGCTGTGGAGGTGGACAGGCCTGGCTGCGGGGAGCTTGACAAGGTACCCAGAGTGAAGCAGGGCTGGGGCAAGGCAGGAGGAGCTGGGGAAGCTCCAGCCTGGAAGCCCCCAGGCTGCAGGGCCTAGGAGAAGGCCCAACAAAGGGGTACTGGGGTTGCAGGGGGCAGCCCCTGGCAGCAGGCCAACCCCCCTTGCCAGTGATGAGTGGCAATTACACTGCAGTCTGCCCCAGTGAATGGGGGCAAGTGGTGACTGGCAGTTGCCTAGACTGAGGCAAGGTGGGGATAGAGGGTGGGGGTTCCCCAAGGAGGGGAGACCCTAAGACCTGAGTGGGTACTGCAGGGGTGCAGCACCCATGGGAAGAGGGCACCAGGGTCCAGGGAGGGACTCTGGGCCAGCAGCAAGTGGGACATCAGCCCGCAGAGGGTGCTCCAAATGCTGGCGAGCTAATTCCCAGATGGACCAGCAGGGCTGGCGACAGGGGGGTACTACGGGTAGAGCTGTACCGGGCCCCCCGACTTTAGGGGGGTCCCGGTACACAGCTGTACCCATTGTCGTCCCCCCTTGTCGCTGGACCTGGAGAGCGGGGAAGAGGCGGGGAGGCGGCGCGGCTCTCCCCCGGAAGAGCGCGCGTGTCCCCGGCAGGAGCAGTGAGCCCGGCCGGCGGCAGCGGCGTAGTCCGGGGGAGGAGGGGGGAACAGCAAGGGCGGCTCACGCTGCTCCCAGGCTCTCGCTGCTGTCAGCTGGGGGGAGCGCCGGCTGGGCTGGGGGGGGGGGGGAGCGCCGGCTGGGCTGGGGGGGGGGGGGGAGCGCCGGCTGGGCTGGGGGGGGGGGGGGAGCGCCGGCTGGGCTGGGGGGGGGGGGGAGCGCCGGCTGGGCTGGGGGGGGGGGGAGCGCCGGCTGGGCTGGGGGGGGGGCGGCCGCTGTCGGCTGGGCTGGGGGGGGCCCGGCTGGGCTGGGGGGGGCGGCTGGGCTGGGGGGCCCCAAACTATCAGAGTAGGGGGCCCCCAAATTTCTGTCGCCGGCCCTGTGGACCAGCAGGAGGTGCCGCAGGGGTGAGTTGCCGCCCTGCTACAGTCGGGAAGAGAGAGAAAACATGAATGGCATTCCAAATGGAATCAGTCATTTTTATGGGAAGGAAAGGGCTGCAGATACGTTTGGGTCCTTCCCTGTATTGAGACGTCTCCAGGACTTGAACTGACTTCACTGGGGTTGCATGTGCTGTAGCTGCTTCAGCATCACTCCCCTAGTTTTATATAATGCCAACTGGGCTGTTTTTTACAGTTCAGATCCATGTGATTTCAGACCAGGTGCAGTGTGTGAATCTGTGTCACTCTGGGGTGGAAAGAAACCGTTCTGCACTCATTTATTAAGCTCCTCTCCTAGCAAAGGCAATCTCTCTGGGGACGGCTCGCAGAAGGTGGCACTTCTCACCAGGAATAAGGGTGGAAGAAAATGTCCTTTGCTGGGGGAAAGCAAAGGAATCTTGACAGCAGTATCTGCACCCGTTTGTATACAGCGGGCACTGTATCTATTGTCACCTGGATTTTTAACTGCTCCTGAAGCCGGGTTTGTGGATGAAGAACATACAAGGATCATTTCCGAGTGTCCCGCTCAGGACTGGGCTGATGGCATCCCTGTCTGTCTTATTAGCTCTGGAAAGGCTGCTCTAGTTTATGAATACACCCGCTGGGGGTGTATTCATAAACTAGAGACTGAAGAGGGCTGGGTTGCCTCGTCCTTCCCTAGTGCCAGTGCAGGCCTGTTCCCTACAACAGATTTTGTACGGTGCTCTGTCTAACCTGATCTAGGGGTCTCTAGATTTCATGCTGTGAAAGGTACCAGGCTGACAGCCCTGGGGAAGGGAGATCTCTGTTTATCCACAGAGCAAGTGCAGCACAGCCAGCAGTGAGCTTGCCTAGGGTTCCCGGAAGGCGGGGGATGCCCATCCACTGGGAGGAGACCACACCCTTTACTTCCATGTAGATCAACAGCTCCCAGTTCAAAACACCTTTGGGTTACCATTGATCTAAGCTAGATGGACCCAGCAACCTGCGGTGAAAGGCAAAGACTTCACCGCACATTGCCAAGGTCCTGAGCCATCCAGCCGCCATTTCTGAGCTGTAAATAGTCAGTGGCATTACTCTGGATTTACACCAGTGTTACTGAGGAAAAGACTCGCCTTGCTACATCCCCAAGCAGCTGTGCAAGGAGTAACTTGCTCTTTCATGGCATCTAGGTGCTGGTACTCACTAGTATTCCCATGTGCCCTCCCATCACAACACTTAGAACCATTCCTGAAAATATGGGGACAAATTCTGCTGTCATCTAGACGGCTGCAAATTAAGTTCAAAGCAACTCAAATGTAATGGAGTCCCTCTAGATTTATGCTGGTGTTACTTGGCATGGTCCAGTGCCTACCGAGAACCAGCTGCTACCACTGTCTACTGAGAACATAAGTTGCCAATATTGATACCTTCAAAAGATGTTCAAATCCAAAAGTGAACGTGCCACCTGGGACTGCTCCAATCCTGCCCACTAGCTAATTTCTCAAGAACATAAGAACGGCCGTACTGGGTCAGACCAAAGGTCCATCCAGCCCTGTGTCCTGTGTGCCGACAGTGGCCAATGCCAGGTGCCCCAGAGGGAATGAACAGAACAAGGAATCACCAAGTGATCCAAGTGAAACAAACAGTGTCTTATTTTTCAACAAACTGAGTTATAAGGTGTTTACAATTCATGCAAATTTGACTGTTTCAGCTAAGCTTGAAACTGCTTCTAAAGTTATCCCTACAGCCAGATCCCTGCTTTGGTGGCAGCAGGTGAAATCTGGTAAATTAGTTAACAATTGAGGTTAAAATTTCTCCGATTGTGACAGTTAAATACACATGACAGTCCTTGGATTCCTGCCTTGATTAACAATTAACAAGCTGTCTCAGTGAAATGCCTTTCAGAAATGCCAGGCCCGCCACACTTATTATCAAAACATGCCATGGTATTCTAGGGGAGTGGTCAAAACCGTAAGGTGAAGGCAGGGTTTTGGTCATTACTGTGGAAATGTTTCCTGGACAGAGAAGAATTTTCTCTCTAACGTACATAATGCTAATCACTGCCAATGCACCAGCTTCGTTATTTTTGTTAAGAAGTGACAGATGCCTAGAAATCCTACATTCACTACTAATATATCATCACATATTTGCGCTCGGCTTCTGGCATACTCACGATAAAAAGATCCCATTGTCCCAATCACCAGCCAATGGCTTTAGGTAGCCTGAAAATATTTAAAAGAACACAGAGAAAAATCTCCGAAGTTAAACAGCTGGGATTTCATTAGCCCGTATCTTCTTCCAGCATAATTCCCTTCCAAAGAGAACATTTGAATCGCAGCACAGGCTTGCGTACAATAGACACAGTGGCCTATGAGTCTGTTAGGAGAGGCAGAAGAATCCTATCAGCTGCAGAAGGCTTAAAGGAAAAGAGGTACATGACTTAAACCTAGCTGTAAAATAGTCCCTTAAATTACACATATGTGCTGCTGAGTATTCCTATTAGGGATACTCAGAGACAACACAGATACAGGAGGGTTCATGAAATACTTCACCTTTGTTGCTGTCAAAGCCAACGCAGGATAAGTGCAGGCAGAAGGTCGACTGGAAATTTCAAGATGATCAAATTTCTGGCTCTGCCTGAGAGGGCAGTTGGAGACTTTTGCCAGAGACACCTGTGCTTACCTGATTTGACCAGCATTGCTCTGTACAATCCAGTGGCTCCAGGTGGTACCCTCACCTGGTCCTCCACCCTCTGAGACATGAGATCCAGGTCTCTGAGCTCCTCAGTCTTGTGTAGTCTGAGTTAGCTTCTTCTCAGGGCAGGTCTAAGTGACTTTTTGGCTCTGCACTGCTAAGCTCTCTCACTTCTGTAAGATCTTTTCAGAGGCAGTGAGAATAAACAGTCACGTGGTCTTAGCTGGCTGCATAGCTGCTGCCCTCCCCTGCTGACAAGCACATTCTGCACTAACAAAACCATTCTGCGCGGCTCCTGTAATATTACATGACTATTGTGTGCGGGGAGCCGCCCACACCTTCGGGAGCATTAGGAACTCCTCTGCACTAGTTTGGCAGCTCCACTTAGAAATGGCTTTTTGCTGTTAATTGCTCAGCTTGGGGACATTTTTCCCAAAGCAAGTGGCTAGCTCATTGCTCAGGAACGAGTTGATTCTTTTCATGGGAGGAAAACAGCTTCACATGTGACAAGTGATTGGAACAGCAATTTAGGAAAGAACATTCACCGCAAGCCATGGAGCTGACAGAGGGGTGAGACTCGCTGCCGGGGTCTAGCCCTGATTACGGCCCTGAAAGCTGCATTGCACACGCAGACAGAGACAACCCGACTGCCCACAGATGGGCCCACTCCCCACCGCCCGGGATAATCCACTGCAACATGAATCTGGGGCAACAGTGTTGCTGCTCGAGTGATTATTGTTCCCCCTCCGGTGGTGCCCCAAAATGTGAGAGTACGTAGGAAGAGGCAGTCCCTGCCCCTGCGAGCTTACAGTCTACAAGACAAAAAGGGTACAGGTGACACAAACCGCAGCCACACAGAGGTACCAACACCATGATTATGAGCAGCAATCGAACCCGGGGCCGCTGGCACCTAAACCACAAGCCCCTACAACTTACAGTAAATAAAAACTCTCTGAACTGGGAGAAAATAGGAGGCTGTGTGGTCGCTTAGCCCAGACGCACATGCCCACGTGTCTTACACAGACTAAAGGACCAGGGTCATACCAGGCATGTGGCCTGTTAACAGAGAGGGGGCGGGGGAGCTGAGTTCACAGGAGAACAGGATCGTGGAGGGGGAAGGGAAGGGAAAAAGGGGAGAGTAGCATGACAAGTGGGGGGGGAGGACGAGGACTGAGGCTGCTACGGGTGGGACTGTGGGGGGGGGGAAGAGGAGGTTTGGATAAACTGCTTATGAGCAAGGAACCTCCAGTGATGCAGCATCTCTGAGTTATTAGGGGGTATCCCCCCCAATTCCCCACAGGGCTTCACCCTCTTCAGCAGGTTCATGGGGAAGGAACATAAGAACATAGAGGCTGGACTGAGTCAGACCAAAGGTCCATCCAGCCCAGTATCCTGTCTACCGATAGTGGCCAATGCCAGGTGCCCCAGAGTGAGTGAACCTAAGAGGCAATGATCAAGTGATCTCTCTCCTGTCATCCATCACCCCCCTCTGACAAACAGAGGCTAGGGACACCATTCCTTACCCAGCCTGGCTAATAGCCAGTAATGGACTTAACCTCCATGAATTTATCCAGTTCTCTTTTAAACCCTGTTATAGTCCTAGCCTTCACAACCTCCTCAGGCAAGGAGTTCCACAGGTTAACTGTGCACTGTGTGAAGAAGAATTTCCTTTCATTTGGGCAGCCATACCCCAAGCTCCAGGATCTCGTGGGATTTTGGGTCTCAGTCTCGGGGAGGGTGGAGGGGCTACAAACACGTATCGGTAAGAGGGATGTGGGGTGGTGGCAAGAAACGTTCTGCCCCAAGAACGGTTCCTTTTGGGATTTGGATGTAGGGGCGAGAGGGCCCCTCTGCAAGACAACCCCCGAGCTGTCCGAGCTCCACTCTGGTGCCCTGCGATCCCTGCTTTTCAGTCTCAGCAGAGCTGTAATCTGTATGGAACGGGGCTGAGCCTTTTTCCCCACTGGAAAGAAATAGGGGAGCCAGGGCGGAATTACCCTGCTGGGGGGCGGCCATTTCCGTGTGAGACTGGCAGGGTGGGAGCCTACTGGGAAGCTGCATGTGGATTTCCCGCTGTCTGCAATAGTGACTGACTAACCATGGAGCGGAAGAGCCAGGGGAATGCTGCAGCCTGCTCGGGAGGGGGGAGCGGCAGAGGGGCCACGCTGTCGCTGCGGTTCTCCGGGCGGGTCTGGCTGGTGCAGCCCTAATTCCTCCAGGGATCCTGGGGGAGCTCTGTGTCATGCGCACGTCCCGCCTCACCCGCTCAACTCCACGGGCTAGTGCAGATGAGGAACAAGACCAGGGCCCTGGGTACCAGCAGCACCAATAGCATTGGACTAGCCTATTCCTTGGGCTCCCTACTGAGGGGGTGCTGGGTCCCTCTGCAGGGCAGAGAGTTTCCCGCGCCCTCTCCCCGACTTCTGCTGCTGCACAGGGCCCCAGAACCCTCTCCTCCCCCTCCCCCCACGGAACCAGTCAGATGGTCCTATATTAAATACTGTGTTTCAGGAACACTCCTCCTGAGTGAGGGCCAGGATTGTGGCTGGCTGGCACCCATGTTCTGAGCTTCCTCCCTGGCCCCCAGCCTGGCAGTGTTTGCTGGCAAGGGGCAGCCCCAGGAACACTGACTGTGCCGGGCAATTCGCCGTTCAACGCCCCCCGTTCCTTGGGTGAGCAGAACGCGCCATTCCCACCCCGGTGGGGCTCGCTCCAGACACTCACCTGTGCCATTGACAACATGCTTCCCACGTGCGCTGGGAAACGCGGACTGAAGAGAGTATTCTTTCTGTGAAAGAGGAGAGAGAGAAATGTGAGAGGTGACCTTTCTGTGTGCTCGAGGGGCCTGCTTCCCTCTCCTCCGTCTGAGCCACCTCACCCCCCAAAGAACCCCAGGACCTCCCCCTTGCTGGCTGCACCTCACACTCTGTCCCTCAGGCTGCTCCCCCCAGCAGAGACAGAGAGGGACTTGGCCGTCTTCTCAGCCGACTCAGGCGTTGGGAAGGAGGAGGAATAACATTGCAAGGGCTATCGCCTCCTTTAGCCCTTGAGTCCAATTCATCTCCTCTGCTATATGCCTTAGCTTCCCCGGCCTAGGCTCTGAATTCATCATCAGCGGGAAGAGTCTGCCCATGGACTTGTCAATGGACTTTGAAGACAGTAGGGCCTTGGGACCAAAGGTATGAATGTTCTCCTAAGCTACCCATGGCACAACCATGAACGGGAAAGCAGGCTACAAACAGAAAGCCAAGGGTTTGGGGGAAATGCTGGATTTTAATATTACTGGGTCTAGTGGAGAAATCACTTGGTATGTATTTCAATACCTATACATGGTACCTATATACGTGTGTGTGTGCGCGCACACACACACAAAATCCTGAACCCGCCTATGAAAAAAAGGGCTACGTTTGAAAAGCGCCGTACTGACATATACAGAAGGACTCTCACTCTCTCGAACAAAGCCACGTCAGAGAAGTGGCAGTTACACGATTCCTTTAAACAGTCCAGTCACACAACTCTCAATGAAAGCAAACCTCTCTTGGGTTCTCTGACCCCGGGCACATCCTTCATTGTTTCACTTGCCAGGAAATAGAGCAAATAAGAGGAAATATTTAATTATCCGTTGTTGCAAAGATGCCCCAGGATGGTACATTTTCCTGACAAGGGAAACGTGCCCCGGGGGCTCTAACTTCCTCAAGAGAATGACTGCAAATAAAGGCAGATATGAAAACACTTGTATGAGAACAATGACCTAAAAAGCAACTGGCCAACTACAAGGGCAGGGCTGTTTCATTTCCTCTGTAGCGACAATACTGCTTGGTGACAACCTGTAGAGTAGTACACACAAGCCATGGAAATGATCCATTTCGAGTCCCTGTCCCAACGGTCCACAGCAAGTCAGTCCCAACCCAGGAGTCCTCCTGACCCTTGGGGTACTGCGCTAACCATCAGGTGACACTCCTCTCCTATTAAAATATTTGCACTACGTGGATCTAATATCCAGTATTAGATATGGCTAGTCATCTCCAGTATACAGAGCACTGTGCTCAGTGTTATTTACAGCACTCTCCGGCTCTGTGTTTAAACTGCGGGCAGAGGGACAGTCCTCAGAATGTCCTTCAAGCTCCTCTTGGATTCTCCATTAGTCCTGGCCACACTCAAACTCCTAACTCCTACGATGAGCTTCCTGTCCAGGAAGGGATGGGTGTGGGCTCTCCATACTGTGCTTGAATTAGCCAGTGGCGGTTGCTCAGCTCTGGATCAACAAGTTCTCGGGGGCCATATCAAGGGGAACAGAGCAGGATTTAAACTTGCCTTCAGGTCCCCAGGGCCTTGTTGCTGCGGGCCCATGTGGACGCCCGTGTCAGCTCGGCGTCAGCTAACATTGGATAACTGGCAGAAATAGGAGCAACGAAATGCTCAGAACTCTGTGTCTGATGCACTCACACAGCCTCCCATGCCCATGTGTGAGGCTGCTACTCTCAGACTCCTCGCTGCATGCCGGCTGTTTACTCTCTTCTCAGGGGAGTCCTGTACATGTGCAGGGGTGTACAGGCTATGGACTGGGATGGACGAGCCTTTCTGAGAGTAAAGAGCTTCAGTGGAGCCAAAGGGGGCCACAGAGTTTCACATCAAACCTGCTTTCCTAGGCGTTACTTGAACCACGATTCATTTTGGTATCTAAATTAGTAAACAACTTCAACCTGTGCTTTTAAGTTTTCGGGGCTAACAAAAAGCCTTTGTATTTCTCCACGGCTCCCTGAAGGTTACTGTGCCAATGCAGCTGGTTGCTAGGTGATACTTATCTGGAGCGGCTCCTTCGGACAATGCAGTTCATGGTTTGCAAATTCGTCCAATATTACTGGCGAAGCTGAAATTCCTGTACTTGATACCCTGAGACAATGAAATCTGACGACAACTCACCCACTATGTTATCAGCACCATTGGATATTTTTCTTACTTCTTCTATCCATAGTCCTAAGCAGGCCCCTAGTAGGCCATGTTCCTTATGTTGTTTTTCCCACTGTAGCAATTTTGTAGTTTCCTGTTGTGACCCTGAGCTGTTCAGATCTTGTAATTTCAGAGTGATTCCTGAGCTTGGGAAAACGAAAACAAGCGTCTCAAAGAGAAGAAGGGCTGGTCTCGGGCTGAAAGGAGAACGAGCACTTGGTGTTCGGGGTATGGCTGTGGCTAAATGTTCCCACTGTGCTAAGCACTGTACAGACAATTCCTGCCCCCAAAGAGCTTACGACTAATAGACAAGACAGGCCGGGGGATGGGGGGAGAAAGGACGGAGTCTTATGTTCGTTTTTACAGCTGGAGACCTGCATCACACAAGGGAGGTCTGTCGCAGAGCCAGAATTGGAGTGATTGACGCAGGTCTCCTGTGTCCCTGACCAGTCTTCCCTCGCAGTGAGCTGACTTCCGGGGAACCAAGCGGACTCACTCCTCTGAAGGATCTCGCCTTAGGTTTTACTCAAGGCACTGAATCTTGTGCCTGTGGAATAGATGAGGAACCATTATCAATTAAATAATGAATATTAACCCTCCACACCTCTTAATTTGACTGGGTTGTGGGGGAATGGATAGGGGCTGTTCCAAGGCGTGGGAGTTACAGAAGCTGTTTGTTGCGTTGATTTATTAGCGAGTGGAGTTAACTCATTATTAAATCATGACTGTGTTGCTGCTGGGTGGTTGTCATTTGTCTAATTAATTGCTAGGGCACCTAGAGCTTTTTGCTTGGCAGTTGTTCATTTCTATTGAAAACGAAATAATCAATACAGAAATTAGACAGATCATCAGCAAGACCAGACCCTCTGTTTTCCAAAGCTCTGTAGGGCTCAAAGCTATCCTTCACCCCATGAATGGCAAGGGGGTGAACTGACTGACCAGGTATATTTATTATTCACCCAGGCTGTGACATTAGTGAACCATCACCGGGTATGCAAGCTCCAAAGGAAACTGGGAACGGCTGAGGGCACTTTGAAAAGACTTCTCCTTCTGGCCCTTATGTGTCTTTAATAAACCTCATTTGAATCTCAGCCCACTGAGAACAGATTGCAGGAAGGTGGAGGTGAGGTTGTGCACAGTTGTGTCTACTGAGTCCACAGGTGAGATCCTGACCCTGTTGAAGTCAATGGTAATTTTGCCTTCGACTTTAATTGAGCCTGGATTTCACTCCACATGCTGGAGGATCATCTTCCAAACCCTGTCAAATATTTCCTCTCCCCAACAGATAAACAACAGGAGACAGATCCTCACCAGGCACAAATCAGTGTAGCTCCATGGAAGTCCAAGGCATTGTGCTGATTTTCACCAGCTGAGGGCCCGGGGCTTGGTCAGCAATATCAAAGTCAAGGGCCTAGTGAAGTCACTCGCTCAGTATGGGGGCCCATACCTCCCTTAGACTATCGCAGAGAACGAATAGACTCAGGGTTTCCAGTCCTCCAGCACTGGGGCAGGGGGATCGTGATGAACACAAATCTCGAGGCCAATGCAGCCCGGGTGTAAATCAACTGGGATTGATTATTCTCTCCTCTACCCTCGCGTGAATCCGGAGTCACTCAACTGAAGGGAGTTACACTGGTGTAAGAAGGTGGTGAGTGGAGGACCAGGCCCACTGGCTTCAATTGGGTTCACACCTGGGTATACGTTCCCGTGATGTTTATGACAGAGTTTGGGTGGAGAACTAGGCATGGACTGGGGCTTTGGAGTATATCTGCACCCTGAGGGTAGGGTCCAGGGCAGCGCCACAGCCTCTTACTTGCTGCTGTTTTGCCTTCTGGGCTGGAATGATGGTTTATTGTTCTTCCCTCTTTGTGTAGCACTAAGCCCACGTGCGGCATGAATCAAGTCACCCCTGGGCACCCCGTCCATTGAAGGGTTATAATCATGGATCCTCTGGCCTTGGCTTGGCCTCATCCCAGCCCAGCTCCAGGGCACACAGGAGGAGCAGGATCTTCTTGCATGACTGTGCTGCGGCCACTGGCTCCCAGGCAGCCGGTCGCCTTCCACAGCCTGTCTTCTGATGGTGAAATGCGGCACTGCTGTGGTGGGTGATGTTGCTGCGGTGACTTGTCCTTCGCTGCAAGCTGCCTGATAGAACTCAAGGCAAACCCTTCAGGGCTGGGCTACACGACCACGCTAACCCCTCGTGGATGCAGCTATGCCGCAGTCTACTTGCAGCTGTGCTGAGGGACGAGTGCGTCTGTCTGTCCGCTTGGCTAGTGTCCTTGGCTGCATCTGCAGTAGGGGGCTCTGCTTGCGCAGCCAGTCAGGTCAAGGCTCGGAGGTGTAGACAGGCCCTTAGGCCGGCAAATGTCAGCTCAGTCCAGTGTGTAACTCCAGGGAGCAGGTCCCTAAAGCCAGGCTGCAGATTTGGAGACCTGCGTCTTTTGTTTTCTTTTCTCTAAAGAGAGCGACAAGGGAATGAGTTTGCCACATTATTTCCCCCCAAAACAACAGTTACTAAATATGCACACTCAGCAAGGTCAGTGACTGCAACTGTGCTCAGAGAACTCGCATCCCCCCACGCTATTGGCACTATGGGGTCAGGTGTTTCCTCCTCCTCGTAATGGAGACAGGTCAGGAAAAGGGATGCAGAGTCTTTACTGGAAGGTCTCTCATGTGAGGTGAAATTCACCCCTCTGCAGCCAGGATGAAACTGCAGGTCAGGGTGACTGGGCCCTGTGCCGGGGGCTGAATTTCGCCCTAGGACGTCAGGACCCACATTACTCGGTGTGTAGAAAGACGAAGGCGCTGACGTGCGGAGGCACAAAAATGCTCTGAAATGACCTCGGAACGTCAGACGGTGCCAGGCCAGGACTGACATGCAGGTTGGGCTCCAAACAAAGACCTGCTTTGTTCCAGTGTCAAACGCTAAACATGCTTAGCTGGACTGATCAGCGGAAAGTCACGTCCTGGGCTGAGCTCTGTAACTGTGGACTCGGATCAGGACTAAGCAGAAAGACACGGCTGCTAATGACACACCCCAGAGGGAAAGAATGCGGAGGTGCACGCCCAATGTCAACACGTGAGCTTACAACGGCTGCTGTGCATGGCAGGGGAGGTCAGCAGAGCATTTCTACACACACTAGTGGCTGAATTCTGCTGCGATTTACAATATTGCCAAACCCAAAGGGTCAAAAATCATCACTCAGGCTCCAAAAAAACCCATGAGGGTGGCTTAAAAATCATTAGTATTTTTTTTAAATGTTTTTTTTAAATTTGCTTTCTGGTTTCTGAGTCTTCAGCTGACACTCGAGTCACGTTTTTTGATCTTTTCTCCACAACCACGAGGGCTAGAAACGTACTACTTGTTTACAGGAAGGCTAGAGTCTCGTGCATAACCACTGGACTCCAGGAGCTGGGGCTTTATGGAGAACTCACAATTATTGTGAGACTCAGGGAGGAAGGGTTTACAGATGGCAACACCAGACATGCAGTTATATGGGAAGAGGGGGGCAGTAAGTCAGAGCATAGGGATTATGCTATCCCAGAAGCATGTCATCCGTGAAGACAGGCTGAAGAATTAGGCCGTGAAATCACAGAAGTTTTGCAGAGCCTGCTAAGTGCAACTCACAGCGCTGCTGGCTGGGAACTTGCTGCTTTATTTCACTGCATCACTCCAGAGTTGGGGGGAAAGGCTCGCTGCCTAACCAGGAAGCAAGAGACTGGGTGGAACCTGGCTCCATCCCATAATACCCAGTTAACCTGATCATGGCCGCTTTCCTCCAGGGATATGATTGCAGAGGAAAGCAGCCATGTGTCAGGAGAAGAACACAAAGAGAAGGGGAAACAACCCAAAGGGGAAAACCCGATGGGAAGAGTTTTCTTCGTTAGGGTCAGAACTAGCCAATCCAGACCCTGGTACGCTTCACAGATGAAATGAAAGGGACTGTGAAGTTCTGAGCCCCTCCTGCAAAGTGCTGAGTGCTCTTAATCCCGAATGAAGTACATTGGATCTAAGGGCTCCTTAGGTTGCCCTAGGTTGGGGTCAGTTTGTAGCTGCCTGTTTGCGGTGACATTTCACGGGAAGCACTGTCAGCGTCACACATGCCTCCAGGTGGGAGTTCTAACCAGCGAACCTCAAACCGCCTGGAGCCGTAATGCACAAGGCTTCACTCACCTTCCTAGTCTGTTCTAAGAAGCTGCTCCAAGGATGCTGAATTCCCTTGAGCTTCCTACATCCACAGGAGACGAAAAAAATCCACCAGGCGTGAAGCCAGCCAGGAAATTTCCCCATGGGTAGAAAGAGATTCTGAAACACTATGGCTGTGGAAGGGGGCACCGAGCACATGCTTACAGTTTACATGGCAGGGCCTCAGCAGGCCTAGACTGGCATAGCTCCAGTCACCTCAGATTACAGATGCTGAGCCCTCCATAAACTCCCCTTCCTGGCGTATGCCCGGGAGTTGTTCTGTCCTTTAAAACTGAGTTAAAATATAACAACGTGGATGTATGGAACACGCGAATGACCTCACCTAGCTCATGGATTTTTGTCGTCTACTTTCAGAAGTGGTGCTCCATCATTACCCTGCACTAGGCCAGCTATAGTCCTGGTACGGTACAAGTGTCTCTGCTCGGCTGAGGTATTGTGTGTTGCAGAGAAGACTGGGGAAATGACTTATTATATAAAGACTGGCTGGAGTGATCTCCTAGCAGGAATTTGCTTTTTTATTGATATGATTTTGTTTCATAGTCAGCATAAACAGCACCAGCTCTGCTCCTGTGTGTTGTACAGTCTCCAAGTTTGGATCCTGCTCTCACACTGAACCAGATCCCAAGGATTTCTCCGCCTTTTCATCCTGAAACCACTGTATTCCCTGAGATACTTCAGTTCGGAACAGCTGGGACTGGGGAACTTCACCAAAAATTAGGTGGAGCCAAAGCCAGGGCACCTCCATTAACTGGTAAGAGCAAGCATCAATTAGCTTTCCTTCTTCTTCCCCTTCCTCCTCCTTGTTAATTTCCATCGCCAGCCCGGTGAGTGAGAGTCCGCTCCAGGGACCCCACACCTCTGCCAAAGCCCCTATCCAGCCCTCCTATGCAACAATTCAAACAAGTGATACTTGTCCTACACCTGGCTAACGTAACGCTAGCTTTCAGTAAAATTAATCCTTTTGGTAATCTCTACTTGTGTTTGTGTTTGGATTAAAGTTGCTAGATAAGACAGCTGTCAACACGGGCACAATCCAAGTAGCAATAATGGAAATTTAATTACTTTTTTATAAGTATGGTGTCGGGTGGATTTAGGACCATATCAAAGCCCTTATCTTTTAGCATTAGTCATAGTATTATGTTGCCAGTCAAAATCTGAGTGAGCTAGGAAAGGAATTGCTGCAATCAGATCATGGTAACTGAGAAATATTAAGGTGTATAACATGCCTCTAAGTGAAAACATTTATAGCCTGGTTCTGAACTCACATACACAAGGTTTATACCAGTACAATGCCACTAACTAGACTGGAGTTTGCACAAAATATTCTAGTGTAAGGGAGATCGGAAAAAAGGTAATGAATTCCCGTAAATTAACACAGAGACTGTTTACATGGCTGGTCAGTGAACGAACACACTGATTAATGAAAACAATGTTAGTGCTTAAAAAATAACCCTAGAAGGGCGGTCGGATGCATTGAAACACATTAGTTACAGACACATCCAAGAGACTCAGCAATTCCATCTGATGTAACCATATCGTATGAGACTTAGAAACACATCAGCGAAATCCCAGGGGAACCCGGGTTATTTTAACTGGAGATGCCCTCCCATTGCTGGCTCCCATGGCCTTGTATGAGACCATGTGGCTGGCTGCTTACTAAGACAATACCTAAAGCGGTTGCCTTGCTCTCACATCTTAATTCTGAATAGTTTGTCTATTATGCTCCTTGGGCCTGGTCCAAAGCCCACTGAAATCAGGCATTGGATCAGGCCTGTGCTGACGAGTGAAGTACTTCTTGGGGGGCTGCTCAGTGCACCAAACCCCTCGGGTGCCAGTAGCGTGTCCGATGTACTGCGAGCACTGCAGGTGCTTCTGCAGCTAGGGCCTTGTCATTAATTATAACTCCAGGTATTCTTGACATCCATATAAATCTCCAGCTTCGTTTGGAATCTTGCTCCATTCTTGGCCACAATGACTTCCAGTGGCAGTGAGTTCCACCGTCTAATTATGCATTGTGTGAAAAAGTATTTCTTTTTATCAGGTTTGAATTTGCCATCTTTTAATTCAGTTAAATGTCTCTTCGTTCTTATGGTATGAGACCAGGAGAAAAGAAACTCCTAATCCACGTTCTCTGCATCAGTCAGTAGTTTATAGACTCTGCTAAGGTAAATACCTCCAATCTCTCCACTCTTTCTTCAGAGAAGTTTTTCCACTCTCTTGCTCTCTCTTGTCGCCCTTCTCTGACCCCCCCTCCAGTTCAGCAATATCCTGTGGCAGATGGGCTGAGCAATTCTGCACCCCCTGCCTCTGTTCCCGCTTCACGAGGGCCCCTTTAAGAACTCACAATCGTTCCAGTTCCCTTCTCAGCCCCAGAGCCTTTCATTCACTCGTCAGCCAGCTGGCAACATAACTGTCCAAAACAGACCCAAAGACGTCCCGAGACGAACACACAACCCTGCCGCAGGAGCCACACAGTCTCTTCCCCGGCGTCCTGGCAAAGATCCCGCCTCTGGCCATCTCAACCACACCCGCTTCCTGCGAATTCCAGCTGCCTTTTGTATTTGAAATACCTGATTCCCCTCAGGTGGGCTCATCCTTTAATCAGGGCTGACTTAGCCCCAGGCACTTCAGCCCAGGGGCATGCCACTCTGTTACAGTCCCCTGGCAGCTGAATTGATCCATGACAAGACTTTGCCTCTCACCCCACGGTGACTTAGCTTCTTTTCTGGTCTCTTGCGAGGGATCTTGTAAAAGGCATGTTGACAGTCAAAGTAATGCCAGCCTGGTCTCCTTTAACCATTGCTACATTGACACGTTCAAAGACTTCTAAGGGATTAGTGAGACATGATTTTCCTTCACAGAAACCAGGCCGGATAGATGCTATCAGATCATGATCTCCAAGATTTTGATATTCTATTTTTAATCATTGTTTCAACCAGCTTGTCAGGTACAGACGGATGGTTTACTGGGGTGTAATTCCCCAGACGATCCTCGAGCCTTTCTTAAAATATAGGTTCAACATTTGCTACCATCCAGTCCTGTGGAACAGTGGTTGTTTTTAATGAGAGATTTCACATCTTCATCAGCAGCTCACCCGCTAATACTTAAGGTCCTTCAGAACCCTTGGGTGGACTATGTGGGTTTAGTGGCTTAATGCTTCTTTAATGATCAGTTTGCCTCTACCCCTCTTCTTCTAACACCTCTCTCTGATAGTGCCTCATCTTTATTTCCAGAAAAGAGCGTTAGCCATGGAGGACAGAATATTGTATTTCGTTGGTAATTGGGAATCCTTTAATGTACATAAGGAACAAGTTAATGGGAAATACACACGCTGTCCTCTCAGCACAGAGCCGGGTTGTTTGAGTTTGTACACTTGATCTCACCTTGGTTTCCGTACACCATAAGCATTGCTGTTTTATGCCAGTTCCCATTGTCTGGCACTCATATGCATAGCTGGGTTTGTACAGCAGCTGATTAGTTTTTTTAAGCAAAGCACAAAGATAATATTACCTCTATTCCCTGACCATAACCTAGTGGATTTCACTCTCATATTGCAAAGTGCTTTCCAGTATATCAAATCATCGGTGTAACATTTCATTACTGATCTGCCGACCTCTAAAAATCTGTCCTATTCCACTGGGGCTCAAGCTAGGCTCAGGGTTATAATACGTCCGTGAGATTTAAATTTCTGGCTGATCAAAGGAAGATGAACAGGGACCTAATGACTTTTCAACAACTGTTGCGAAAAATGGCAAGTTTACACCGTGAGGCCAGTCACGAGATCCCATTACTGTACTATTCTCACATTACTGCGGCTCACAGGCTGCACCCAGAGACTATCAGACAGGTGGCCACTTTACTAGCTATTCAAGTAGAACTTCGCCACTGCTTGAAATAGCTCTTTGTGGTATTTTATTCATACATCAAGCACCCTTTGGGGTTTTTTCCTTGTGGCCTTTAATCCAAATGCCCCCACCAACCTGAAATGCCAAGGGGTCATGCCCATTGCTCACAGGCCAGGTATGGCCATCACAACATGAATCCACCCAAAGTCTGGACTGAGTACAAGTTACTCCATAATTATATTTAACAGGGGGTGGCAGGACACTTAATGAGTGCTGCCTGCACAGAGCTACTGGTGGGAGACTAGTCCATCCACTTCAGTAAGGAATAAAAAGCAGCACACTTTCCTCCCTAAGGCTTTCTGTGGCCTCCTGGCACAAGCTTTTCATTTCTGGAGGGAGGCCAGGGTTCAGCTTCGGATTAGGCCTGAAATGGAAGCAGATTTGGTGACCTCCTCCCAGTCCCCACGGACTTTCAGTCGCATCCCAGAACCAGAGACCAGCTCTGCATGGGGCAGTCAGCTGCCACTGTGCCAGAGAGGTCCAAGAAGCTGGAAGAGGGCGTTGCAGGTCAGGGTGGACATGCCTGGGGAAAGCAGGATGCTTGCTTCTAACCAGTGATGCTTCACTTTTAGGGACAATACAGGCATCAACGTGAAGAGGTATGGGATGCTGGGATGTGTAGCGAGGGGAATCTCAGGGAGGAGTAGAGAGGTCATTTCACCCCTGTATTTGGCAGTGACACATCTGCTGCTGGAATCCTGTGTCCAGTTCTGGTGCCCACACTTCAAGGGGGATGCTGATAAATTGGAGAGGGCTCCGAGAAGAGCTACGAGAATGATTAAAGGCTTGGAAAACCTTCCTTACAGCGAGAGATGAAAGGAGCTCCAACTATTTACTTTAACAAAGAGAAAGTTAAGGGGGTGATTTGATCACAGCCTAAACGGGATCCCAGGGAACGAATTTAGTTAATGGGCTCTTCAGTCTAGCACGGTGCTTCTCAAACTTTTTCGAACTGCGACCCTTTTTTCTCTTCCAGCCTCACGGCGCGACCCTTGTATCTCAGCAAATGCTCTTTCCCCCTTGCTCTGTCCTCATCCCACGCAGCTGCTCCTGCCTTCCCCGACATCCCTTCCTTGGAGCACAAAGACGTCAGCTTCCAGCCCGTGAGTTTTGCTCTGCTTTTCAGAATCAGCGTTTCCAGTTTAATTAGGATTAACAACTAACTTGGGGATAGTTGCACGTACACATAAATACATGTTGGGGCCTATCCTTGGCTGCTGTAAATTTGCATGAGCTCCACTGGGTTAAATGGAATCACTGATTTACAGCAGCTGAGAATCTGCCCATTCTGTTCCACTTTCCCCTTTGATTCCTGAGGCTGGTTTTGTTACCGGTTGCTGCTTTCCAGCTGATGCCGGAGGAGACAGGAAACGGGAGCTGAGCGGGAGGATGGACAGAGCAGCTTTTGAGTGATCACGTCTGGGACCCCAGGTCTGGTTCTTTCCTTGAAATTGAAGTTCCAGGATCTCTAACTCTGGGGGAATCTCTGGGAGCGGCTGGCTGGCGTTACATGTTAATACCCCGGAAATCGGAGATCTTTCTTCCTTTCACTTTGCCTTGCAGTCAATGGACTAGCCCATGTCTGACTGGCATTATAAAGCCCTTCTCTGTCCTGCCAGCCACAAACACTGCTGCTCTTGTTTGCCATTACCCTGCACTTCTCTTTCCAACCGATGGGCCCAGCATCCTAATGGCCAGGACAAGAGTTTCCAAAAGCTCCGAGGGAGAGAAGCGGCTTTTGATCAATATGAATTTTCCATTTAGTAACATCGATTTTTCCTTTACACTTCCTCTTAGCATTTCAGAGCTCTGCTCTCTGCCAGCTTCTTGCCTGTTCACAGCAGGCACCATTCAAGAGAAAGGGGCAAATTCTTCCCTGGTGTAAACTCCGCTGGAACAAATGGAATGATACCAGGTGCTGCTTTGGCCCAATGTCCAGTCTGTGGCAAACAGATGCTCATTAACTGATGCTCATTAACAACATGCCCTTCAGAAAAACGCAGCCTTTGGTTTTGGGGTGGTTGGGCTAGAATGCTGGAGGTTGTGCTTGTGATCAGATGCTGAGCCACATGTGAAGCTTGGGAGGGAATTCACCTGTTCAGCAGTCTGGGGACACTGATAAACATGGCACCGCTGCCTCTTGCCACATTGAGACCTGGAGGAAGAAGAACCAAAAGAAACCCAACTGCTACTTAGTTCTTCACGTGCCACCCTGGCTGTGCAGTGGCAGAACCAACACGTGTATCTGGGACAGTCTTACAATGAACAGAATGACTAGTTTTGAAAGAGACATCTCTTATGAATATAAGGCCACGTGACTTTACTATATTACCTGCACCAAAGCCAATGAAAGGGGAAGGGACCTGTTATTTATTGATGTACAGTCCTCCTCCTGTTAGAGAAGAGGTACAGTATAGGTAATCTTAATCCATTTCCTTCTAGGGATTTTATTCCAGGATTTAGCTTGTATTTTAGAATTCGTCACCTGTGCAGCATGAATCATCTGGTCTGATGAAACAATTGTACTTGCAATGAATGTACGACTAACCATATTTTATTTGAAATTGCAGGAAGCAGGGTCATTTTGAAACAACAGATCTATTTTGGACTATCTTGTCTTTGTGTCCTGGGAGCTGCAGGGACTCCGTGCCTTTGAAAAATCAAGACACAGTTTCATTTCTTGGGGAGCAGCCATTATACTTGAGGGGAGGGGAGAGAAGGCAGGTAAAAATCTGAAGAAATTAGTAGGAAGAGCTCACGCTTATCCAAAGCTTCTTAATAGAAAAGAGCTGAAGTATGCAGCTTTTCTTCATGGCTGTAGTGTTGTGGCATGCACTCAGCAGCAGCCTGATCTACCACATCAATTGTAAGGTTGCACAGTAGGTACAGTTTATACGGTGGCTGGCCTAGCATACAGTATTATACTTTTACTGCTGTACAGTCGTTACACTAAATCGGGAGTAGCACATCTCTCCAGAGATTACAGGCTATCACTCAGTACAAAAAGGGTACATGCTGCTTTGCTTTCACTTCCTAAGGACTTGGGGCCCGGTGACAACTGGTTTCCCATAGCAGTGGCTGATGTCACCATCACTGGACTGTGTCATCATCTGTGGATAAGTGGAACTGACAGAATGAGTGGAAAGCTCTTGGGTGTGTTTAACTAGCTCGATGATCAGCAGCAGTCAGAAAAGTAATAGAGATGTGGGAGTGAGGGGATACAGGAAACTGGCAGAAATACAGCCGAGTACAGCGCTGTTCTAGTGATCCTGGCAGCATCTGTGTGGTACATTTCATTTTTATGTAGCATCCTTACATGTGTTGGCATGTGTCACATGGTGGCAAGGGCAGAGGCCAATGCACCTGTGATGGGTCAGCGGCTCCCATTTGGGCTTAAAAGAGGGCCCCTGGTCTCTAAAGGGGAGAGCTGGTCAGGAGGGGCAGTGAGAGCTGCCTGGGAGGCCAGAGGTCAGGAGACAGCAGGAGGTCCCTGAAGGAATCTGTAGGTGGTTCCTGGTGGAAGGCGGAGGATGGGAGTAGTGAAGGTGTTTGCTGGTAGAGTTGCCCACACTGGAGCGCCAGGGATAGGGAGGCCACTCGTCTGGTCTGATACCAGCCCGGCCTCTCTTTGGCTGGTTTGTCCCCTGTCCAGTCCTAGGAGAAAGCCAGAGGTGGTTTTGTCCAGTATCGGACGGGGGGGGGGGGCACCATTCTGAAGAGGGTGCCACTCCACCCCTGTGACCTAACCTCACCTGCTACATGCAGGTCAGACTGGCGGGGCTGGGACCTGGCACATGCCAGGCATGTGAGGTCACACTGGCGGGGATGGTCTCATGCCATTCCCGGTAGTGTGGGAATGCCCTATGTTCTGGGAATGTCTGAGCCGCGGAGGGACTTATCCACTGGGAGCTGGAAGAGAGCTGCTATGGGTGCACCCCTGGTGAGGCAGAACTCCCAGCAGAGACGATGGGGTGCCTGCTGGGAAGAGCGGGGTTACAGTCCAGCTGTGTGGGCTGGGGTGGCTGTCTTGCTGAAAGGTCCAAAGAAGAATCTGGGTGTGGTGGAAGACGCGGGCAAGTGCTATGTGCTAAGTCAGTGGACAAGACAATGTGAAGTATTAAGGACTATATACACTGGTGACTATGAAGAAGTGGACTGAGTCTGAGGCTTTTGTTATGAAGTATTTGAACTATGTTTTGGTAATCCAAGGAGGGAATTATGGAGGCAAGAAAGCCTGTGTGAGGTTAATGGGAACTCGGAAGGAGGGAATTTGAGGCCAGCATGCCTGTTCTGCCACTGGAGGGCGCTGCAGGCGGGGGTTGCCCTATGACAGACTAGAAATACTGACTGGCTGAGCAGGAGAGCACCATGGCAGTTCATAAAGAACTGAGTTACACGGGCTGACTTCACGGCTCTGGAGGAGTTTTCAGTTCCAGTGGCTGTTTCCAGTTTAACACTCTTGACCTCCGGCATCTCTTCCTGCTCCAGTTCCCAGAGACTCTTCCCCTTGACTAGAACTAAACCTCCCCACAGGGAGAATTTAAAACAGACGACCAGGCTGGTGCCACATGCTTCCTTTGCTTAAGCAATGCCCAGGTCATTGTCTGCCCATTGAACTGCTGCCTTCGGTATTTCATACCCGCCAGCCGTGCTCCTGGCTGTAGGGCCGGGGAACCGAAGCTGCGCCGACACAGGGGAATGTCTCTGCGGTGTTGTGGAAGCCTGACATTCCGGAGACGGGGCGTCACCGGGAAGGTGGCCGGCTCTGCCAGTCGAAGCGTGGGGCCAGCGTTGCTATGTGCTGGTGAGCAAGAGGTGCAAGGAAACCCCGGACAACAGCAGAGACATGAAAGAGCAATTCCACGCCCATCCCCCGGCGCTTCCTGCTGTCCCTCCTCCCAACTGCAGAGCAGTCTCTGGAGTCACTCCACACAGCGCTGGTGAGGTAGATTAGCGGAGTTTGATCTACTCTAAATCTAATAACCCCCCATTGCCTTTACTCCCCTCACTGTGCTGGGCCTGGCCTTGAGGCCTTTTCCCCTTGATCTCCCCCGTCCTGCCCTTGCCCGTGTTCTGGGCCTCCCCTTGGATCTTGTCCCCGTTTAAACCCCGCTCTTGCTGGGTTACAAAGTCCTGTGGCACCTTAAAGACTAACTATAAAGTTTTGGTCTTTAAGGTGCCCCAGGACTCTTTGTTACCTCTGCTATTCCAGACTAACACGGCTCCCTCTCTGACTCTTGCTGGGGTGGATCCGTGTGGAGCCGGCGTCCCCCCGTGAGGCAGCGATGGTGAAGCAGCTGCAGCCGTGGGCGGGGGAATTGTGTCAGATCCCTGACCGAACGGCCCACAGGCCGGTTCTGTGCTAAGCCCTATTGTTCTGCTGCTGACCTGTCCACCGCAATCCACTTACTCTAATCCCTCGGCGCTGCTGTTCTGTGCTAAATCTGAAAGGTAGGAAGCTGGGACAGCTCCTGACTTCAGCCCTAGCTCAGGTGTGACGTGGGTGTAGCCCCCTCCCCAGGCTCAGCCCTCGGGCACCTCCTTGTGCAGCTCCCGCTCTTCACCACAGAGCTTTCCTGGGCCTGGCTGAGGGAACCCAGCCCGTCTGGGGCAGCGTGTTTAATGCAGCTCTTAATGACGCCGGGGCAGGCTTGGACAAAACCTCCGCCCGGTCTCCGCTAGCCCAACCTGGCCAGGACTGGCAGGTACAGCTAGGAGAGGAGCTGGTCCGGCGGGACCAATCCTGAGCTGTCACTGGGCAGTAACGCTCCTCCCATGCAGCACCAACGTGGAAAATTCCTCCCTGCCTCTCACAGGCGACCGGCTCGCTCCTTGGGCAGGCCCTAGTCCCCCCTGGTGCCCGTCGCGTGTGGCGGCAGACGTCTTTCCTTAGGTGCCACAAACACCGCTAACCTCTCGGCGTGGCTCCCCCTGCGGCCCATGGGCACACTTCAGTGTCTCGTGATCTGAGCACAGTCCATGGCCCGAGTCCTTCACAGGGCTGTGCACAGGGCTGGTCCAGTGATGTAAATCAGAGCCAGAGCGGGGGGTGAGGTGGTGAAGAGATTGGTCTCGAAAGAATCCCAATTCCCACCTTTGCCACAGACACCCTGTGTGTCCCCGAGCAGGTCACTGCTCCTCCCTGACTCAGTTTCCCCAGCTATACCATGGGTCTGCTGAAGTCCCTGCCTCGCAGGTCGTCTGAGAGGCTGAGTCCAGCAGCACGGGCGAGGGGCCAGGTACTGCAGGGATGGATGAAAGTCCTACCTACATAACCAGGGTCAAACTTCTCCACCAAGAAAACAACTGAGGCTAGCTGGCTGGACTCACAAAGGGGGCATAGCTATATCCTGGCCGTGGCCCCGATACTGTCTGCAGAGAGGCATGTCCTAAGGGGGTTCTATGCCTGCCCCAGGCCAGTCCCCCTATGGCCGGCTAGGCCAGGTTGAGGGCCGCTCCCTTGTCCTTTGTTCCGCTGTTTTCTGGGGCCGTGCTACTCACGAGACATTGCAGTAGCCGTGTTAAACCAGGCTCTTGCCGCTTCACTTTTATGCATCAGGCGAAACTGTAGCTGAACATACGGGGGGTTTGTAAATGCCTGTGAAGGACGCCAGAGAAGGGAGGTCAGCATTTGGGAACCCCTGATTACAGCCCACCAGCCAGGCTAGCTTTGTTTGTCTAACCAGGCAACGTTGTGGTTGTTGAAATGCAAGTGAAACCTCCGACTGTGTTTGGGCCCAACCACGTCAAGTCGTCTCCAAACCAGCATCTTTCCGATGCGTGTCAGAGCTGAGCCTGCTGTACCGGAAACTTGTATTTTGGGGGGAGGGACAGGCCCTAGGGCACTTGTGAGGGAGTTTTACTGTTAAATTACAAAATGCTGTTACCTTGTCCCCACTCAGCTCCTCGCGCTCGGCTCGGTGTAACTTAGAAGGCATCGAAGCGCGTTTCAGGGCTGCGCTGGTACAAATTTAACCCTCCATCCCACAGACTTCGGGTACATCATCATTCAAACTCCAGCTTCACGAGACATCCCCAATGGAGCTAGAAGTACACCCGCAGTGACGAGGGGCTAGGGTGGCTCTCCCCTCCCGGCACCATGGCTACTCTCGACCAGAGCTAGCACAGGTATGTCTTCTCGAGCAGGAAGTTACACTGTGCAACTCAAGGGCAGCTCTCCGCTGTGTCACCGCGTTGCAGTGTATGGGATAGGCTAGGAAAGGGGAAACTGAGGGACGTTTGCAGATCACACACAAATGGAGGGAGTGGTGACTAGCGGGCAGGTCACGGATTCAGAGTGATCTAGCTCGCTTGTTAAACTAGGTGCAAGACAGCAACGTGTGTTTTAATACAGCTAAATGTAAACATGAACATCTGGGAACAAAGAATGTCGGCCGTACTTACACGCTGGGGGACTGTACCATGGCTCGGAAAAGGATTTGGGGGTCATGCTGGAAAATCAGCTGAACATGAGCTGTAGATGTGATGCTGAGGCCAAAAGGGCGAATGTGATCCTGGGAGGCATAAAGAGGAGAATCTCACGTAGGCACAGAGAGGTTATCTGACCTCTGCATTTGGCAGTGGGGCGACTGCTGCTGGAGTCCTGTGTCCAGTTCTGGTGCCCACCAGTCAAGAAGAATGCTGCTGTTTGGAGCGGGGCCTGAGAAGAGCCATGAGAATGATGAAAGGATTAGAAAATTTGCCTTATAATGGGACACTCTATGAGCTCCATCGATCTAACTGGAGAAAGAGAAGGTTACGGCGTGACTTGATCACCGTCTGTGAGTGCCTGTACAGGGAAGAAATATTGAATAATGGGCTCTTCAGTCTAGCAGAGGAAGGTCTGGCCAGATCCAATGGCTGGAAGTTGAAGCTAGACAAATTCAGACTGGAAATAAGGCGTAATTTTTCAACACTGACAGGCAGGAACCACTGGAACCATTTCCCAGGGGTCCTGGTGGATTCTCCATCACTGACCGTTTTGAAATCAAGAGGGGATGTTTTTCGAAAAGCTCTGCTGTGGGGATTGTTTGGTGGCAGGTCTCGGGCGGGTGTTATACAGGGAATCAGGCTAGATAATCACATTGGTCCCTCCTGGCCTTGGAATCTATGAATCTGTAATTGCTGCCGCTTCTATTCTCTGCCAAAGGCATTTGATACTGAACGTGCCCTTAATGGGAAGGGGAGTTAATGGGAGACGAGAGAGAGGAAAACAAGAGTGCTCCTGGCAGCTAGGGAGGGGGAGGGAGTCCTCAGCTGAGTTTCACTGACACAGGAATCCAGCCGTGCATACTTGGAGATGAGTGAGCTGTGAACAATTTAGAGGGCAAGAACGATTTCTGAGAACCACTTTTGCCTAATTAATACATGCAGGGAAATTCTGAGCTGCCTGCAGGTGATTCTTGACAAGAGGCTACTTTAAGGAAATGATTTACCATGAATATTTGCTCAGCTGTGGCCTCTACCATGTTTTCTCAAGGTGGGGGGTCATTGTTGATAAGAAATGTGTAGGCAGCAGGTCAGACAGGCAGAAAGGAGAGGTCTCCACTGCAGGGGAATACGTTCTCCTTTTATTTACAGCACTAAAATGAACAAAGAATGCAGTGAGCAGCTACTAGCCACGGAAGATGCCAGACCCCGGAGATTAGCAAATGGAATGATCCCGAGAGGTCTCCTTCGCTGCTGGCACTGGCGTGCTGGAATCATGCCATAGATGATCTATAGAGAATGCAATTTACAGACGGGCACCTCCATTCACTTGACACATCTCCCCAGTGCGCCAGAAATCGAAGGCTGCCCTGCTTTTAACATCGCCCAGGACTGTCACACGCGACGTTGGTAAAACTCTGCTGACCTTGCCTGACAAGATTAAAAACATCAGATACGTGAGTGAACATCGTCATTGGCAGTGACTGGGTGTGGGTGTGTGTAACCCTCCAGCTTCCAGACATATCACCGTTCAGCCCCACTCCACGCTCCTCATTGGCTCTAGAGAGCTCCCTAAAGAAAGGCCAATTTATCAATCTGATCAGATTGAATTACTTCCTCCAGCTGACAGTGTTTGACACCTGTGTCCACACCAGTCCCTCCTTGTCTCTAATCCACTACTGAAAGGGTTGGGTAGTGCACAAAGGGGTTACTCAGAGCTACATGTGAGCAGACAAGTTTCATCTCTTCAAAGCCACGAACACTTAAGCATCAAAGAATAAAGGCAGCCCATTACCTTCTTCCCATGAGCTGCACCCATAGTGTTCAGTATCCAGGAAGCCTCCCCCAAACCTCCGGCAGTCCCTCTGAATTGTCCTCTTGGCTGGCGCTTGCGGGGAGTCGCAGGCTCTGTGTCGTTCTGTGGTGTTGTCCACACAATCTGTGGAGAGGCATGGGTTGCATTAAACACCGGGGAATGTGCAAACACACGGCTCCTGGCACCTTGACAACTCCAGTTTATTCCACAGAGCAACACAGGCAAAAATCAGCAGGATCCTAAAGGAGATGAGCATCCAAGTTTTCCTTTGACTTCTTCTCCCGCCACGGAAAGAACTCACTCTTGTATACCTAGTGTCCGACTTGCACACAGGGGCTGTCCGGGCACAAAGGCGGCTTTCATCCTGTAGCTGCCTGGCTTCTAAGCTGGCTTCCTTATTCTGAAAGGCTGGGGAAGATTATAGTAATTGTACTTGACAGACCAAGATGTCACAGAATGCAGAGCTGATCTGTGAAAGAATTCAACCTGCTGGGCTCGGCGGGGCCCGGCACTAGGAGGTCCTTGTTTGCTAGTGGATTTGTGCCATCCTCGCTACCATTTGTCTTGCACTTCACGATGGCTTGGCGGAGACGCTGTGAAAAAGAAGACCATGTCCCCACTCCCCAGAGAAAGAATGCAGGGCTATTATTCAGCGGCGAGGCTGGGCTCCCGCACTCGGAGTCTGCAATCCCAATCAGGCAGCACTTCAACTTCTGCAACTTCTTGCGGCTGCTCACAAACAAGCATCTTAAACAAAGATGTTATATAACGCGGCTTAGCCCCAGTGGCTACCCACCGCCACTCTGCAAAGGCCTTGTCCTACATGCTGACTCCGGCAGAACTGGAGTTCTGCCCAGCTCAAACAGCACCAGGGCCAATCTGGTGGGGTGCTGAACACCCTCTGCTTCTGTTGAAGTCGGTGTGAGACAGGGAGGCTCAGGTCCTTCCTGGAGACTTGTCAGTGATCGTTAATAAACTCAGTCATAAGGAATCCTTTCAAACCGCTAGTGACTGGAGTCCCTGGGGCACCCACCACCCCTTTTGGAGCGACCACCGCCAAGCGTGACTAGAGTCAGGTCCTAAGGCCACGTTTAGGACCTAAAGAAATGGGGAGATTTTACAACGTGCTGGTTGATCACTAGAGTCCGGTGCCTCCAGGGGAGCTGCTCTGCTCACAGCACTGCTGGAAAGCTGCCTGCTCATGGATTTAGGAGCCCAACTTTAAAGCCCCAGTGTTTTGACCTGCCTTACTAATTGCTCAGTCACGGAATGAAAAGAAGACTCTGCGCAGTGCCTGAAACATGAGTGCCCCTTGGAAAGCCTTCCCAGCCAACCACAGCAATCCCAGTGTGGATGGCAGGGTTGAGTAGAGTTTTTCTGAGAGACACCGTGGCCCTGTGGGAGATATTGACCTCTGGAATGGAATCTGCCCTAGCGTGGACTCCCTGCTTTCTGATGGGAATTAAACCAGCTGACGTATTAACGCTGGCAAGGCATGAGGTGTGTGCTAGTTGACAAGCTGCTGCAGTTGTCACCCGGACAGTGTTTCTCAGCGCTGATATGGGCTGTGTGCATACACACTTGTCTGTAACTGTATTTTTACAGCACAGTTGAGGACCTATTTGAGAGAAATCACGACTCCATTATACGTATTGTAAAAGCGCACAAGGCTCTTGGTATGAAGGTAAACACCGGACGAGCTCCTGACAGTTGAAAGATTCCGACGAGGCGCTCTGCCTTTTGCAATAACCTTTCAAAGGGATTCAGGGAATTTTGCTTTTATCCGCATTTCAGAAAAGAAACTGCAGCTTACTGTTCCGAATTGTTTTTAGGGTTGGCGGATCGAGGGTGTGAAGTCTAGAGGCCGAAGGCCCAGGCTCAGGAGGGCAGGCCTTGCCCTAGGTCAGTGATGGCGAACCCGTGGCACGCGTGCCACTGCCGGCACGCCGAGCCGTCTCTGTGGGCACGCCGCTCGCGAGCCAGATGTGGCTCTTTTGAGCCTGTCATCTGGCTCGCGCGGCGCTCTCTGTCCGCGAGGCTGGGGGGCGGGGGAGGCGGTGTGGCGCGGCGCGGCGCTCTCTGACCGCGAGGCTGGGGGGCGGGGGAGGCGGTGTGGCGCGGCGCTCTCTGTCCGCGAGGCTGGGGGGCGGGGGAGGCGGTGCGGCGCGGCGCTCTCTGTCCGCGAGGCTGGGGGGCGGGGGAGGCGGTGCGGCGCGGCGCTCTCTGTCCGCGAGGCTGGGGGGCGGGGGAGGCGGTGCGGCGCGGCGCTCTCTGTCCGCGAGGCTGGGAGGCGGGGGAGGCGGTGTGGTGCGGCGCGGCGCGCTCTGTCCGCGAGGCTGGGAGGCGGGGGAGGCGGTGTGGCGCGACGCGGCGCGCTCTGTCCGCGAGGCTGGGGGGCGGGGGAGGCGGTGTGGCGCGGCGCTCTCTGACCGCGAGGCTGGGGGGCGGGGGAGGCGGTGTGGCGCGGCGCTCTCTGTCCGCGAGGCTGGGGGGCGGGGGAGGCGGTGTGGCGCGGCGCTCTCTGACCGCGAGGCTGGGGGGCGGGGGAGGCGGTGTGGCGCGGCGCTGCTCTGACCGCGAGGCTGGAGGGCGGGGGAGGTGGTGTGGCGCGGCGCGGCGCGGCGCTCTCTGACCGCGAGGCTGGGGGGCGGGGGAGGCGGTGTGGCGCGGCGCTGCTGTGACCGCGAGGCTGGGGGGCGGGGGAGGCGGTGTGGCGCGGCGCGGCGCGGCGCGGCGCTCTCTGACTGCGAGGCTGGGGGGCGGGGGAGGCGGTGTGGCGCGGCGCTGCTGTGACCGCGAGGCTGGGGGGCGTGTCGCTCCTCTCCTTCCCTCGCTGGAGTCGGGTCACAGCAGCGTGACCCAGCGAACAAGTAAGCGCCGGGGGGGGGGGGGTAAGCGGTGTGCAAGGGGGTGTTGGGGGAAGGCTGGGCTGGGAGCGGGGGTAAGCGGTGTGGGGGAGAGACCGGGCTGGGTGGGTCAGTTGGGGGGGGGGGGGGTTGGAGGAAAGGAGGTTTTGGGGGGAGAGACCGGGCTGGGTGGGTCAGTTGGGGGGGGGTTGGAGGAAAGGAGGTTTGGGGGGAGAGACTGGGCTGGGTGGGTCATTTGGGGGGGGTTGGAGGAAAGGAGGTTTGGGGGGGAGAGACCTGGCTGGGTGAGTCAGTTGGGGGGGGGTTGGAGGAAAGGAGGTTTGGGGGGGAGAGACCGGGCTGGGTGGGTCAGTTGGGGGGGGGGTTGGAGGAAAGGAGGTTTGGGGGGGAGAGACTGGGCTGGGTGGGTCATTTGGGGGGTGGGGGGGAGGGAAGGAGGTTTTGGGGGGAGAGACCGGGCTGAGTGGGTCAGTTGGGGGGGGTGTACAGTTGTGTTTTTTTTGTTTTGTTTTTTGTTTTTTTCAATTAAAAAAAAATGTTTAATGGAAAGCTCTGTTACTGTGTTTTTCTTTTTAAACAAAAGCTGTTAATTAGTTTGAAAAACTGTACGAATTGTTTTTTCTAAACTAAAACCTCGTTATTTAGGTTTAATTGCAGTGTTGGCACTTTGAAAAAAACAAGTCGTTTTGGTTTGCAGTTTGGGCACTCGGGCTCAAAAAGGTTTGCCATCACTGCCCTAGGTTATTAAGAAGTGGATTAGGTATTTTGCAGTGGTCTGTGGACCTTTATTCTTTAGCTTGGCCGAGGCCTCTTTCCCAGGCAATCGAAAGAGCTTCTCTAATTACCTTAATTCTGTGTGATTGAGCGCCTCATCTTGCATCAACCCCAGGAATGCTGCAGAGCAGCCTGCCGGCTGTAGAAATGCTGCATGTCCTTTGCCCAAAGTCTCCAAAAAGCCAACTGAGTGCCTGGTTTTTTCCTCTCTTCTTGACAGCGGTCACACTTCTGCATGGTTAGCACTCCTCATGATTAGACCTCAGGTGTCTCTCACCTAGGAAATGAGGAACACATGACCGTGGCCACCTGTGGAAATGCTGGGTTAAGTGACTTGCCCACTTTCTCATAGGCAGATATTGCAGAGCTAGGGGTAGACCCCACTTCTCATGGCTCACACTCAACTGTCTGATCTACTAGACCAGACTTTCCCTTCCTGCAGAACGGCCAGACTGGGTCAGACCAAATGTCCATCTAGCCCAGTGTCCTGTGTACTGACAGTGGCCAATGCCAGGTGCCCCGGAGGGAATGAACAGAACAGGGAATCATCCAGTGAGCCATCCCGTTGCCCATTCCCAGCTTCTGGCACACAGAGGCTAGGGACACTTCAGAGCATGATTTTGCACCCCTACCCATCCTGGCCAAGAGCCGTTGATGGACCTATCCTCCATGAATGTATCTAGCTCTTTTTTGAACCCTATTATAGACTTGGCCTTCACAACATCCTCTGGCAAGGAGTTCCACAGGTTGACTGTGCGTTGTGTGAAGAAATACTTCCTTTGGTTTGTTTTAAACCTGCTACCTATTAATTTTATTGGGTGACCTCCTAGTTCTTGTGTTATCAGGAGTAAGTAACACTTCCTTATTTACTTTCTTCACACCAGTCATGATTTAATAGACCTCTCTCACATTCCCCCCTTAGCCGTCTTTTTTCCAGGATGGAAAGTCCCAGTCTTATTAATCTCTCCTCATCTGGAAGCTGTTCCATACCCCTGTCATTTGTGTTGCCCTTTTCTGAACCTTTCCCAATTCTAATGTGAACACATCTGCACTCAGTATTCAAGATTTGAGCGTACCATGGATTTATATAGAGGCAACTGATATTTTTTGTCTTCTTATCTATCCCTTTCTTCATTATTCCAATATTCTGTTCACTTTTTTAACAGCCACTGCACACTGAATGGATTCTTCAGAGAACTCTCCACGATGATTCCAAGATCTGTCTTGAGTGGTAACGGCTCATTTAATTTAATTGCATTTATCAACATTGAATTTCATCTGCTGGTCCCGGGGTCTTGCTCGGCCGCCAGTCCTGCAGGCCTGGTTCTGGCCGCCAGCCCCACTCCTGGGGCTCTGCACCCACCCCTAGCTATAGGCCCATTCTCTTCTGCTTTACCCTGTCCGTGTCCCCCGCCCCAGAGCCACAGCTCTGCTCCCGGCCCCAGCTTTAGGGGGCAGTGAGGATTGCAGACAGGGGCAAGAGGGGTGCAGCTCAGCACCCCCACTCCAAAAACTCTTCCAGCACCACTGCTGTGCACTGAATGAGGCCAGGACCGGTGGAAAAAATCATATGTGATCATGAAATTAAAGACTATAGGATCATGAATACAGGGTGGCATGGCCTACAATTACAGGTAAACCATGTTCTTCCCCCATCCAGCTCGCCTGATTGCTGACAACCGTTTTCACGCACAATTCGATTTCCTAGCCCGACCCATGCTCACGAGGCAGAAGGCAGAAGTGGAATAGAGGCTTTTGGATAGAGATCTTCCAGGCCTTTGACACTTGATGCACGCGAGTGTTTCAGATCTGAATGTGGCTGAGGTGAGACACGTCTGGGCTGGCCTGTTCTGCCGTGTGTGTTTGTGAACTAGGACTGCGGGGCTCCTGCTCCCGTTGACCTTGGCCAGACATTGCCTCGCTCCCAAAGAGGCTCTCAGAAAGGCAGCCCGGTGGGCTGCACAGCTGAAGGTCAGTAACCAAATTCTGTACAACTCTGCCATGAATAAGATCCCCAGCAAAGATCCCCAGCAAAGATCCCCAGCATAAGATCCCCAGCATAAGATCCCCAGCAAACCCGGGGGTCACGTATCCCCAAGAAATCTCTCGTAGTGGGGATCCTGGTGAAGTTTAGTCAGCATCAGATGTCGAGTGAGACTCTAAAGCACAAGGTGAATTTCTCGTGAGCTTTGATTTTCTAGTAGAGATGGTAAAGGTAGTAGGGCTTGTGTTCCCAGCTCTCCTGCGGGAAGGTTTCCACCTACTGGTTCAAACCTAGAATTCCCACTTGTTAAATGCGTTTATCACTCGTTCAGAACTTTCATTTCCCAATGTCTCTCCGTGAAGGGTAACTTTGCCGGATTCTCTCCCGATTTAACCACTGGCATGTCCCCTGGAACTCCACTTCCCTGGAATCACTCTCATTTCCCTGTTGTGAGAGGAGACTCAAACCTGGGGGTCCAGCGTCTGTAATGACAAAGTTCTCCTCAGTGGCTCACCTCCCAGGCTGCTCGCTCACACATCTGAGAAGGCAAGAAAATCTGCAGCCAGGAAGAGAAACTGTTGCACCTCCCAGAAGTGGCTCCCTTCTCCTCCTTCCGGCTCTGTTGTCGCAGAGAGCTCCAGTGGCAGTGAGTTCCAGAGGTTGGCTTGGTGCTAAATGTAAAGAAAGGTTTTCATATGGTTTTAAATGCTCAGGCCCGTCCTTCCCAGCAGTGCCCCTTTGTTCAATGAGCGAGGGAGAAGGGAAAAGTCGCTTCCAACTGCAGGTTTCCCACACTTAGAAGTCAGATTCCACAGAGTGTTAGTGGCAGAGTTGGGCACAGAGGCCTGACTTTAACCACTACACCCCTCTGCCTCCCTCGCCCGTCAGCTCTCATTGCAGACGCTGTTAAAGGTCCCTGCAGGGAGAGGTGTTAGCGTCCCTGGGAGGAAGGGGTCACACTGAACCGACCCAGCCAGATGGTGAGCTGACCTGGCCACTGCACACACCCTACTGACCTTGAGGGCTTTATTCTCCGGGGACTCTGCAAGCTCAGATGTGGTCATTTGAAATGAGAAGACGAGGTTATTTTCACCGTGCTTTTATCCCAGTTACAATTCATCCACCCTTGCACTGCCCAATCTACCCCTCCCCAACTCCCCAGCGTGACTCTCCCCAAAAACAAACTGGTAGCAGCACTGGCTAGAAATTTCATTAGTGACTCAAAAAATCCCAAATGCCCCCTGGTTCAGCTATTTGATATTCCCAGAACCGGTGACCCCGAATAAAAGGGAGTGTTTATTTCTGAAAGCAAGAAACCCTCACCCCTGTGTGTGTGACGTAGATGAGCAAACCCCCTCCCTGTCAATCATTCTGGACTCCCCACACTCTAGCCCGGTGAGCTGCTGGGACACCGGAGCAGGTACAACCCCAGCGACACACAGCAAGGCCTCTCCGGCAGGCGGGGATCAAACCCAGGGAACACCAGTAAGAACCATCACAAACAACAACCTCCCCAACCTTCCCGTTGGGCTGGGGAGGGGAGAGACGTGCGCCAGTGACTCTGGGGTCCTGGCAGTGCTCAGTCCTTTGTCCCAAGGCTGATGGTCCATGAGAGACAACCAAGACAAGGCCCCCATTGTACTGGGTGCTGCCCAGAGAGTAAAAGTCGACCCCTGCCTGCCACCAAGACCTTTCAATCTGAGGCCCTGATTCTTGCAAAGACGTGCACATGAAGGCAAACCGTCCTATCGGCGTCAACGGTCCATTGACTTCACTGGGAGGTCTGCTGGCTGGATGATGGCTCCTTCAGACACTAATCATCTCAAATGTTGACTTCACCCTCTGGTATGCAGGTGTCCTGCAGAAACACCCACTGACGTGCAAGCGTGTGCGCTGACTGGGATCTGAGTGGCAGGACTGGGTACCATAGATTGGAAGGCATCACGTCCTGAGAAAACTATTTGAATGTAAACAATGAGGCGTCCTTGTGGCACCTTAGAGACTAACAAATGTATTGGGCATAAGCTTTCGTGGGCTAGAACCCACTTCATCTGATGCATCAAGTGAAAAATACAGTAAGCAGTATATATATTACAGCGCACACACACACACACACACACACACACACACACACACACACACACACACACACACACACACACACACACACACACACACACACACACAGCCAAAGCTCTGGCCTTGTCCCTGTGGGTCCTGTGCTCCCAGGCAGTTTGTGCTAGCCTCAGAGGCTCACTGTGATCCTCCATGTAGCCCTTCTCTCTTTAGAGACAAGGTTACAGCCTACTGAGCCATTTGCATCATAAGCCAGTGAGGAGAAGCTATCCTTCCTGGCACAGTTTCTGTTGTCTCCCAGTCTCAGTGATTAATTAGGGGAGGTAGAAAGGGGGGAGCCCGGGCCCACCCTCTACTCCGGGCTCCAGCCCAGGGACCCTAATCGTATCAGCTAAGATGGCTGACCTTTTAGCCACAAAACACAATACAATTCCCTGGGCTACTTCCTCACAGCAGTCCCCGCTTCTTCATACTCCACCTCACTCTTACCTCAGGGCCTCCTTCCTTGCGTATATGTTGTCTACCACTCAGTCTCACCAACAGCACAACTTCCTCTCACAGCTCCTGACATCCACACCCAACTGACTAACTGGGAGGGTTTTTAACTGGTTTCAGCCAGCCCCTGATTGGTTTCAGGTGTCCCAGTCAGGTTAGCTATTTCCACTGCCTTCTAGAAGCTTCTTAATTGGCCCCAGGTGTCTTCATTGGCCTGGAGTAGCCTTTGTTTGGCTATCAAGGGAACAGGGACCTGCTCATCCTGAGGCTGATATACCTACCTTCCAGCACTCTCCTATACCCTTCTGGTCTGACTCCATCACAATATATATACTGCTTACTGTATTTTTGGGAACGAACAGGGGGAGTCATAGATTCCCACATTCCAAGGCCACCATGACATCCAGCCCCCCCCCCCCCCCCCCCGGCTTTCAAATTTCTCCTAGAAATTCGGTTAAAGTGTTTGCTTAAAAAAGATATCAAAACGTGTCTCAAAGACTCCAAGTGACAGCGAGTGCCCCACCTCTCCAGCAAGCTGTTCCAACGTTTAATCCCCCTGGCATCTTATTTCAAGGTTGAATTGATCTAACTTGGACTTCCAGCCGCTGGGTTTTGTTCTGCCTTTTTCAGCAAGGCTGAAAAGCCCCCCTGCTCTCTGATCTCTTTTCTTGGAAACAACGTGGGAGGATTTAACTGGTAAAATCACTTTTAAGAACTCAAGAAGCAGAAGCTGAAGCAATTTCTTCCCAAGTGGTGTTGGGCACTTATTGTTTTGAGACAGACAGAAAAATGAGATGCCTGATATTGACGTTCCTGCCTTCACCTCCACATGTGCCTTATTAATATAATAGAGCAGCATGCCGAAAGATCAGACATTTGCTATGACTTCCTAGGCGGGGTAGTGCACCATCGCCTCCACGTTTTCAATGCAGCGTTCAGGCACTGTTCTAAGGTGGCTGGTGATTTGAAAACAGCCAGCTGGCTTGTGCTGTCATGGGATGAGTTCATATGCCGGATTCAGTTGCTAAACAGGAAGGTATCGTTAACGAAGGCTGGATGCGGGCATTGTTCTGACTCCAGCGCACGGCTAATCCATCTTCTTTGGGATGCAGCCCTCCATTTCCAGAACTTCAGGCCAGCCGTCGTATTTGTTCTTTGCCGCCTCATTTTTTAAGTGCTTTGGGGAGAGGAAAAAAGAAATAAAGCAAAGGGTTTGGCAGTGGCAGAAGGGAATGTCAGATTTACAAGAAGGCAGACAATCAGCAGGATGTGGGTATAATGTCATCTCCCCTACATCTCTCTGCAGCACAGAGCTCTACCACTTGAGCTAAAGGAGAAGCTCCATTAGCTGGTAGCGGTAGTAGGCTCTTGTCCTTTAGAGGACTTGCCATTTAGTTAGCGAATTGTATATGCAAGACGAAGGGTGCATTTTCAGCAGACAGTGCAGAGAACCGCTCCTAGTGCAGAAATTCGGGTGCTGTCCCTTTACCACTTGGGGTATACAGATTATGCCATCACAGAATTATCAACCCAGTTCTGTCTCTGTACATTTTGGACCATATCTGTAAAAGCAACACCAGGGTGTGCTAGAAGGAGCGGCAGTGGCTCCAGGCTCCCACCTGCCTGTGCAGACTGTATGGGGGGGAGCAGCACAAAGCTGCGTGGAGAGGGGAATACACAGGAGGCAGCCGTGTCTTGGGGCACACAGGACATGTCTCTGCTATGGCACGGTTCCGGTCACCGGAAGGCCTGTGCAGTGGCGTCCCAATCGGTGGCTTTGGATACAGCTGGAATAAGGACAGAAGCATTTTGCCTCAGCCTTTCCCTATGGCCTGGCTTCTCCCGGGCGCGTGTGAACAGTGCCCCACTGGAGTTCAGCCTTGCACATTGTCTCAGTGTGGGAACGGAAGGGGTTGTGTGAGGCCTGGTGGGTTCCTCCCGTCCCGTGCGGCTGTACAGCTAGGTGGGGAACAGAGGACAAGGTTTGGATTCACCTGGTGTGCGCCATGTGTTCTCACTGAACCACACCCAGGGCCAGGCACTCACCAGACATCTTTAAAAAGTGGAATTTGTCTGAGTCAAATGAACCCCGGCAGGAGACAGGACAGGCTGAATTGTAGCGGCTCAGGCAGACGTGGCCATAACACGACCCGGGGCCACGGGCTTTCTCTTGGGGGGAGGGGAAAATACCTGTTCATAGGGGCTTTTATTGTTGAGCCCTTTTGCGCCTATGAAAATCCAGTTGTCTCGGAAGGCCAGCTTGCTCGCATAGCTACTTCCCAGGTCGGTGAACAACGTCCGGACTTCATCGTTCAGCCTAAGAGAAAAAGGGAAAAGGGGAGAGCTGGGTAGCAGCTCCCTCATCCTCTCGAGGGAAGCCCGCACTGCGTTCGAGTCAGGTTCCGGATCGGCCTGACACGTGGTGTAACGTGTTCTCCGCCTGACACGTGGTGTAACGTGTTCTCCGCCTGACACGTGGTGTAACGTGTTCTCCGCCTGACACGTGGTGTAACGTGTTCTCCGCCTGACACATAGTGTAACGTGTTCTCCGCCTGACACATGGTGTAACGTGTTCTCCGCCTGACACATGGTGTAATGTGTTCTCCCCCTGACACATGGTGTAATGTGTTCTCCCCCTGACACATGGTGTAATGTGTTCTCCGCCTGACACGTGGTGTAACGTGTTCTCCGCCTGACACGTGGTGTAATGTGTTCTCCACCTGACACAAGGTGACTGACAAGCAGACAGCTGCGTTCTGCATCGTCTGAGGTTTCTGAATGGTCTCAAGGTGAACTCCCTGTAGAGCACATTATCCTAATCCAGCTCTGATCGCAGTGCAGGGATGGTCTGTATGGATGGGGGGGGGGGGTCTGATCCTGCTCCCCCAGAACTAAACGAGAGATTTGCCATTGACTTGGTGGGTGAAGGACTGGCCCTTGGAAATCAAATGTCACCTCCTCAGATTGTACTTACTTTGTTGCTGGATCATCGTAGGAGGCAACTATCACTATGGTGCCACTTTGGATTGCTTTCAGGAAGTCCAGTAACAGCTTGATATCTGGTAAAGAAAAGAAAATCAACAGAGCCATTCTGCCAAAAGACCCGGTATCCAGACACGACCAGTTTCCCAACCGATGTTATACAGGGATAGGGTGAAATTCACCCCTGGACAGAGGCCAGCATAAGCACTGTACCCCCTATGGTCCAGGGAGAGCCCTCAGTGTGAATTGCGGAGGAGAATTTCACCCAGAGAGTACAATGGCATTTTCCAAGTCAGACTGAATTTGCAGTTAAGAGACCAGACAATTGTTTCAGACAATAGACAACAATGTGACTTTTACACAGTTAAACCTGCCCGGCAGAACACGCATACTGGTTTCATTAAATCACGCTTCATGTTAGAGAAAAAGTGCACAGAGATCTTACTGTAATGAACCTTAAGTTGTTTGACTAGTGACTTGGATCCCGAGGTCCTGACCGGATGGAAAGGCTCTGGTTTTTGAAAAATGATGTCTGTCTTCCACTAATAATTTCCTTTTCAATTATTCTCCTTTGGGTTTCCCTGGTGAGCCAAATGAGCCCATTTCCGTAAAGTATTATTTACAGCTTTCCGATCCAACACGCTTCAAATCAAAGTTCAGCACACAGCATCATTTAGGCTAATTAATAAAATACCTCCTTGCTGATCAATCAGCTAAAAGCGATCGGGCTAAACTCATTAGGATCAAAGGCAGCTTCCCCCTCACATACCCACTGGGCTGCTCCATGGAGTGGGTTAATGACTGGGCCTCAGATACACAACAACTGTGCACAGAATGTTCTGCCTTGGGAAAACCAGCTGAAAACGTATTTCTCCCCATTTTGGGGTAGGATCAGAGCAGGTGCCAAACAGCCCCTCAGCACCTTTTATCTTCAGTGAGTTCAGAGACACTCAGCAATTTGCAGAGGATCCCTTGCACTTTGTAGGACTGGGCCCTTTGCAGCATGTTGCAGACCTATTTTCTCCCCCTGCCCTGGTGTGGAAAGCCGTCTGTGCCAGCGCAACCAGTGGAAGCAAATTAATGTTTGCTCAGGAGCTGTGGAATTCCAGTTCACTAGCATGGAAATGACAATTAATGGCACATGGAGCTCAACTCATAGCTCAGGATCCTGATCCCACAGTTGGCTACACCTCAGTGCAATGGGCTTAGTTAGCAACATACAGTTGGCTGTAGATTAGCTCGCACTTTGTGACTCCATTGCCACCATTACCGCTACCAACTCTAGGCACTTGAGAGTCTCCAGTGTCAGGCTCTGTCTAGGGACCGCGCCGAAAACTGCAACTCCTTTACTGACAGTGCCTAGGGACTCCTGCCCAGAAAATGCACAGCCAGAGCACAGCCATGGTAGGGCTTGAGCAGAATGGCTCATTGGGTTAATAATCACAAGACTTTAAAAATAATAAACGTGGATCTTGTTTATCGAGACATTCAAGCTTTTCCCCTCAGCCATGAGGACCAGAAATGTCCTTTAAAAATACCAACAAAAAACCGAGTCTCACTTAATAACATGATTCCAGGAGCAGGGGCTTTAAAGAAAACACCAAACAGAACTATCAGGAGCTGGCAGCACTGTTTAGATCCACTTCATTTTACTAGTGAGTAAACAGACAAGAAGGTAGAGGGAGCTAGTTATCAATGCTGCTTGCAACGTTCTGATTTTCCTATAAATGTGAAGCACTCATAGATGCGGCGTATTGGTGAAAACAAAGCCCTACCTCCAGAATACATGTCGAAGACGTCTGTCTTCACCAGCTGCCCATTTGTTCCTAAAGGAGGGAAATGAAGCGGAGCAATTACTTCCTGTACTGCAAGCTTTGGGACAGAAATGCATTGTTTAGTCCTGTTCAGCTCACAGATTCAATGGAATATGGGCAGAGTTGCTCCTTGATGCAATCCTGCACTTTGTAAAGGACATGGCGCCTGTGACTGGAACTGAGATCAGCACAACGGGCTGGTAGTTGGGCAGGGATCTAGTGCTGACGAGTGAGCGGAGCTGCTAACGTCAGTGACACCAGGCTGAATGGCCATGGGTTCATTTTAGATCCCAGCCCAGCGAAAGGGACCAACTAGAACCGATCCCTCTGCCCCGGCAGAGGAGGCTCAATGGGGCTCCAGAAGGGTCTAAGCCGGTGGATCCGATTGCAGGATTGGGACTGTAATGTGGAACGAAAAAGTTAAGTCAGGCAATGGCAGCACCCTCCAATCCGAGGGAGAGGGGCGCGAGCTGCCAAAGGGAGAAGGAAAGTGGGGAGCGCTGATCTCCCACAATTCCGTTAGGAAAAGCTCAGTGTGGCTTGTCCAGGCCTACGTGAGCTAGTCCAAGAATTAAGTGCAAACTTCACCTCCCCCCCCCCCCCCGAGTCCCTCAATCTGCGGCGATGCTGCTGATAAATGACAGTGAAGGTTTCCATTTCAAAGAGCGCAGAGTACGTTGGAGGAATGCAAGGTTCCCTAAGACCAACCCCCTACGTCAAACCCTTGGCCTCCTCTGCGGACCCACTTCTGCTCTGACTCCCTTGCGACCCCCTGACACCTGTGGGGGTAGGTGGTTGTGTGGGCAGATTTTGACCATCTGTGGTGTCTGTAGCCAGACTCAGGAGCAGCCGTTCTGTCTCCATCTCTGTCTCTATCACACCGCTGCCCACTCTCCCAGTCGGGCAGGAGCAAACTAGAACAGGCGGGAACCGAACCCTCTTGGACTGTCTAAGGCTGAGCTCCTCGGAGACTCCCGCTCGATGCATCGCCGGGACAAGGTCGGCCCTGCGGGTGGCAGGCTCTGCTATCACTGATGATACCCATCCCATGCTGACAGCAATGTGCATTCACTGCTAGATCATGCCCCGACAGATCTCTCTGCCTGGGTCAGCGGGACGCAGGGGAAGGGCCCGGGAGTCTCCTTGCCCCACTTCTGATGCAGTGGAGGGTGGGGGGGTGGGAGGCTCTGGAGCAGGGGGTGCACCAGAAGAACTCCCAGCCTCCCCAGAGGGGGAGGGCCATGAAGACTGGTCTTAAAGACTGCAAAGAGAAACTGCAGAGCTGCACTTCATTTGCAAATTTGACACGATCAACTCAGGACTGAATAGGGACTATGAGTGGCTAGCTAACTACAAGAGCAGTTTCTCCTCTCTCGGTGTTCACACCTCCAGTTCAGCTGCTAGAGGAATACCTCCCCCTCCCTGATTAGAGATAACAAGCTGGTTCAGCCTGATTGGACTAACCTTGTTATCTCCAACCTGACTCTTGCCTACTTATTTATACCTGCCTCGGATACTTCCACTGCTTGCATCCGACGAAGTGGGTATTAGCCCACGAAAGCTTATACTTCAATATTTTAGTTAGTCTTTAAGGTGCTACAGGACTCGTTGTCACTTCTGCTATTCCAGACTAACACGGCTACCTCTCTGATTCTATGTTCATTGTGTTCACTGCCCTGGTGTGGAAAGCCATCTTTGCCAGCACAACCAGTGGAAGCCGGCACCTGTTATTAACGTTTGCTCAGTAACTATGGAATTCCATTTCACTAGCATGAGCTTTGAGGGAGCAATGGAAATTACCATTAATGGCACATGGAGCTAAATGCATAGCTCAGGATCCGGATCCTGGAATGGATACACCTAGGTGCACCTTTCACTGCTGCATTACCCTCGTCTCCTGCCAGCACAACTCCACTGATTGCAATAGCCCCCCCGGGCAGGGTAACAATGGGGCCTTGGGGTCTCGCTTTCTACTGAGACGTTCCCTGATAATCGGCCTTTTGTCAGATTGGCTTCAAGATGCGGAGTTGAGTTCCCATGGGGGGAGGGGGGGAGGAGGGGATTGGCAGCTCCTTCCTGCCGGAGCTGGGCCCTTTCCCTGAAGTGCTGATCCGAGAATTCAGTTCTCCGGTTAACATGCCAGTGAGTGCAGAGCCGACGCTCGGTGCTTTTATTGTCTGTCCCAGTGGCTTATGCCCCAGCTCCTCCAAGGGGTGCTGTGTTATGTCCAGCAGTCGGAGAGACTCAGGACAAACCTCATACCCGACTGCCTTCCATTAACCGTGCCAGGGCGCTGCTTGCTTAGCCCGCTTTCCTCCCCGCTGGGGAGCTCCCCGGTGAAAGCTCGGTGCTTTTTTTTGGGGTGGGTGGGTGGGTTGTTATTTAAACCCTGAGCCGTGTTGACACCTACTGAGCTCTGAACCTCCCGGCCGGCTTCCCATCACCACCGTGTCATTCTGGAGACCGGTAAGACGAGGGAGTTGGCTCCGTTCAGCGCCCAGCCAGCAGTATCAGTCTGTGTTTCTGGGGCCGGTGCCAAATTCGGCATCTGGCCCACGCTGGGAAACTCAGCAGGGGGTGCTGGGACTCACAGGGACAGTACAAAGAAAAGCTAAACGACCAGGGAGGTTTACTCCGGGAATCAAACCATTTCAGAGTGGGCCCAATAGCATGTCACACTGCAATGCAAGGGCCAGATCTTCAGCGGGTGTGAGCTGAAGTCATTGGATCTCGGCTGGGACCAGGCCAAGCATGAGTTCATTGAGAGACAGCTAAATAGGTAACTAGCGATAAGCCTAGAGCCCAAGGAGTCAGTACTGATCAGTTACTCATGGAGAGGAGCAGCTGCCCAAATGCATGGGAATGGCTGGAGCTTGCAGCCCGGCTGTAGGGACGGGGCCCCCTGGGTCCAAAGGAGAATGATCCCCCTCCCCCCCGAGGACTCACCGTTCACTAGGGCGATGTTTAACCCTCTGCCAACGTTATTCTTCACGCCACTCATGAGACTGGAAATGAAGCGCAGAGAATAAAATGGCAAGTAGCGTCATCCTCGCAATGCCGGGCCAAGGGACAGAGCCCAGCACGGCCGCTCGGAAAGGCGTCTGCAGGGTTGGTTTTTGGCCAGCTGCAATATTCAGGAACCTGGCAGCAGGGAGGCCCATTTTCAAAGGATTTTTCAACCCCATTTGTACCTAAGCTCAGCCCCACTGTTACTCAGCAGGTTTTTCTTCTCCTCTTGTGGGAGCAGACGCTTTCCCAGCTGGTTCCCAAGCCCAGCCCACATTCTCTGAAGGGTCCAAACTTGTCCTTTGCCTGAGTCTGCTTTTATCAAGCAAAGAAATTAACATAACAAAGAGCGGCTAAATCCCTCTCCCCAGACTTGGCTGCTGCTAAGGTTCCTCCCTCAAGGCTGCTCAGCCCACCCCCGCAAGTCCTCTCCCCAGAGAGCCCCTCCTACCTCCAGGGGACTAGGGCTTTTGGTTGCTACTTCAGTACTTACATCGTATTTTCAAAGCATATAGAAGGCCCAACAACATTGGCTGCTCCACTCACGACTCTAAATGCAAAAAGGCTTTCGGGACAACTTTTTTGATTACGGCACTTGTTTCGCAGGGGTTGGGTCTCTGAAGGGAACGAAGAGCAAACTGTAAATTGCACTGCATTGCACCGGCAGCCTTCAGACATTTCTTAACCTAGGTCATCCAGTGAGGGGTTTCTATACAAGGGCCCAATCCTGAGGGGACTGACACCAGAGGGAGTTTGCATCTACCCTGAGCAGAGATTTCAGTGTCTGGGGCACTGGGTGAAATCGATCCTTGCACAGTTGTAGGAGGGGGGGCATCACCTTGGCAGAGCACCACAGGGGTTTATAGTTCTGATATTGGCGTGCAACAATTTCAGGCAGAAAAGGGAGTCTGGAATAACTGCAGCATCTCTAAGGAAAGAGGTAAACTCCTGTAGCTTGTGAAATGGAGGTTGCTGAGGAAAAGGCTCTGTTAGCCGAGTCCCTTTGAAGGTTTAAGGTGGGATCAGGGTATCCGGAGGAGGGGGTGACTCAGGCAGGGCCTGGCGCAGGCTTGTTCAGAATGAATCGTTTGTGATTGTTAGCAGAGAGCAGTGCCCAGAAGGGGTTTGCTTCCCCCGCCCTTAGCAGGTGTCTCAACAGGCAGACGAGTCACAGACACAGCATGTCCGCCGAGGGGAGGCTGTTGCTATCAGTGCGATTGTTATGAGCTGTCGTGCAGTGGCACCTGGGGCCCTAGTCTAGCTTCTGGCACCTCATGGGCCCGAGAACCTAACCCATGGGCTCCTGCGTCCAGCCCAGCACTCAGGTGTGAGGGAGAGCGCAACTTTCGGAAAGACCCCCAGCCTCGAGTTACGTGGTGGGGGGAGGGGGGTCACCTAGGAGGGGTCACTTGCCATCAGTAAGGGGGGCAGAACTGGGGCCTTGGCAACAAGTCAGGCCCCAGGGATCAACTCCGGGCCCCACCGGAGTCACCAGTAAAACTCCCAGGCCCATCAGTGGGGCAGGAGTCGACCCCTTCTCTTGTAATCTGAGCCCGGCTCGGCCTCCTTCATTCTGCCAGCACCGCCCAGAGCTCCGTGTGGCGCCGGCGTGACATGGGGGGCACGAGGACGGTATACTCACGGGACAGGTCGGGGGCCGAACCTGGAGAGAGACAGACAGCGGCATTAGACTGAGACATCCCGCCCCTCTGCCGGGACACCAGCGAGACTGGGCCGCAGGGGAAGCGACGGGAGGAAGGCGGGTGTCTGGCTAAACAAACCCAGCCCGGCGTTCTGGGGAGCCCCACCGCGGCAGAGGAATACGCACAGGGGTCTGCATGAGAACTGATGAGTAACCAGGGAACAACTGAGCGGGCGCCAGCGAGCGCAGGGCAAGGAGCTACGCCCCGAGCCAGAGCGTCTACACTGCCCTTTGCAGCCCCGCAGTGCCGGCCCCACAAGCCCCAGGCAGGTGACCCAGGCTCTGAGACCGGGGGCAGAGGAGCCTGGCCAGTCAGAGGCAGGACCCCGAGGGGATCAGACACATGGAGCCGCCCATTTCCTCAGCGGGGAAGCCTGGGACAAATCGCCGTACCCAGCCAGCTCCGCAGACTGACCGCCTTCCAGCTGGTGTTGAGGTACGTCTGGATGAAGAGCCAGGCGGTGCCCAGCGAGAACAGCACGGCCGCGATCCGGATCAGCCCTGCAACGGGAGGCAGAGGAGAGCGCGGTAAGTCACAGCGCCCTGGAGAGGGGCTCTGCCGGGGGCGGGGGGGCGGGTGCTCCTTTCCCGCCGCTGCCTGGTCACTCTCAGAGAAGGACGCGCCCGAATTTCTGTACCACCCTTCCTATTGGCTTGTACATTTAGTACGTGGACATTCATCAGTGACACGATCTGCACCTGTTGCAAGTTAGAGAATTGCTTTTCCTTCCCCCCTCCCCAGATCGGATCCTGGATCAGCAATTCTCCGACTGCGGGAGCAGTAAAACGAGCCCCTCCCCCCCTGCAGCCAGAGCCATGGGGCAGACCCCTGCCCCCCCCCCCCACAGCTCCTTAGAGGTGGCCCTGCACGGGTGCAGACGCCCACGTGGAGCCGGGGCCCGAGTAATTACAAGCGCTGGGTGTTCGCTAGGCCGTCAGCACCAACCCTTGGCAGGCCTGTCTGGCCGTCCCCGCCCTAGAGCACAGCACGGCAGAGGGCTGGCCAAGCAGCCTTCACCAGCCAGTCCCCAGGCAGCCACAGAGGGAGAAGGCAAGAGAAGAGACAACCGGTCCCCCCACAGCTGCCTGGGGAGAAGAGCAGATACTGCCGGTCCCCTAGGGCGGAGGGGCAGGAAGGCGGGGGAGGGAACTCTGCTCATCCCCCCGGGGTGAAGGGATGGGGGGTGCTGTAAAGGGGGGTGCTCCAGCCACAGCAATATCGCTATATGTGGGTTCCATTTAGCTATGAGCCCGAACGGCAACGTCTAGAGCCAACCATCTCCAGAGCACGGGGGTGTTCAGAGCTTGGGACACGACCCTCGCTGGCTCCAGGGGGTTTGCTTAATGGGGCCTGCATGGAGCAAGAGATCGAGTGGGGAGAGCACGAGACTCGGAGTCAGGTTCTGCCACTGGCCCACGGTGCGACTCTGGACAAGCCGGTTGCCTCAGTTTCCCCATTCTTACACACAAATAATATGCGCCTCGTGGGGCTTAGCCTGAGTTACTGGGGCTGGGTTCGATGCACTGGGTGCAGCTGCTGGTCTGCACTATGCAGGAGGTCGGTCTAGATCATCATAATGTTTCTTCTGGCCTTAAAAATCTTTGACTCAATTAATTCATGTTTCTATAGAGCTTTGAGGTCCGTGGGCGAAAGATGCTACATAACTGCAAAGCGTCACTCATGTTCTTCTCCTTCTTGAAGTAAACCTGAGGCGTTCAAAAGCCCTGTCAATCCAAGTCCTTTTTGAGTTCCCAGAGCTGGAAGCCTCCTGACCCCTGCAACTAGTGACTAGTTCCCATTGAACAGCTCTTCATAGAAATCTGATTGGTCAGTGGAGGACAATGCTCTTTCCCCACCTTGGAAACATGATTGGAGAAAACATTTCTACTGCTTCTGAATGGCTCTTCAGGACCCAAGAACCTCACCACAGTCATCTCTTCCCCAGTCGGGCGGGATTTCACTGGCAGGAGGACAATAGGTGAACTGGATAAAAGTTATTAAAAAGAAGGCTGCACTCTTAGTGACATGTAGATCCTTTGGTACCACTCTGGCTGAACACGGTAATTTGAGGTCTTCGTGCGAACGAGAAACAGGCCCAGAGAATAGGAACAAAGAGCATTTTTATAATCAGTGTAAAAGAAAAAGATCTTCTCGCGCCTCACCTGTCAACCTCATTGTAGTGCTCAGGTGCAATGGACTCTGGGCTCTAATCGACGGTCACAAGTCAACCTGCTGAAACAGAAAAAATACCTTAAAATGTAACTGTGCTCCAGAAAAACCAGATGAGTGTTAAAGAGCTGAACTGCTCTTGAATCGAACACTACTAGAGTATTTTTGCAATAAGATGTCACACCAAAGAAGCATCCCATTAAATAGATTGATACCAGACTTGAGTCAGCTGTGATGGCTCTTGTCGAGCTATTACCAGTCATTTTTATCATTTTCAGAATTTTTATAATTTTGGGCTCAATTATATTAGACCAGCATACATCTTTTTAAACTTACTTCATTTTAAGACCACCCTTGGCTACTCGCCACTTATTCTTTGAACCCGCCGGTAATGTTTTATATTCTACTTCAAAATGGATCAATTTTTTTCCTATCTGTTGCTGGTTATAATAGGAATAACGAGTTTTAAAATTACTTGAAAATTGGCTAGCACATTCTTTTTTACAGACTATTTCAAATCACAGTTTTGTTGCATTTCATAGCTGGCTAATGCAAAGTGCATTTCTAATCCTGAGTCGTGCCAGGTGGGGACATGGCAAGGATTGGCCTTGACAGGTGAAGGAAAGTTTATTGTCACAAATCAAATACCACAATATTTGAATAACTGAAACCGGAACCAAGCAAATATTACATTCTCTTATTGATCTCCAGTCTTTGCATCGTGTATTTGATACCTTTTTTTTGGCTACATACCCTAAATGGGGCCTGTAACTATACAAGTTATGAAAGTCCTTTAGGATCATTTCTAATGAAAATAAAGACATCGGACCAAATTCGACTCTTACCTACCCTGGGTGACACCAGAAGTCTTCCAAGTTCTTTGGATTTACAGTTGAGTAAGATCAGCGTTTGTCCCCAGGATGAGAGCTCATATAACCTTACTGAGGCCTAAGTCCCATTGACTTTTCTGGGCGTTTTGCCTATGTAGGGACTGAGCATGGACGATCTCTCTACGTCCTATAATCCCTCACTACCATTCCCTTTGAGCACCTTCGGTCCACAATGAATCAGACTGTCCGTCCTGGCTGTTCCAAATCTGCCCCCTTATCAGTGGTAACAGGAAGCCGTTAAGGGGACATTTACCTCCTCTTCTGCTGTCTATGCCCATCCTGCTGCTTCCGAGCTGACACACACAATGCAGGTGACTGTGGAGGACGGCTCCCTTCCCTCACTTCCTGCTTTACCACTTGTGATTGCTCTGGAGCTGGGAGGCTCCTTCTAACTGCTTGACACTCGCTCCCTTGCTTGACTTTGTTCAGCCTGAAAGGAGCAAATGCTACTTTTGTTAGCTCTTCCTTGGAAATGTCCTACCTGCACTGTGCTGGGCGCCGCGTCTCCTGTCCGACGGGCTGCGGTGGAAGGAGAATGCAGTTTGTGTTTATGTAAAGAGGGAAGAAGAAAGATCCCTCGAGTCGCCCCCTTTTCTCCACTGACCCTCCCATGCCCTGATTGACAGGTCGTGGAATCGCTGAGCCAAAGAGTTAATGATTAATCATCTCCCGGATCTCTCATTTCCTGCTCCGACTTGGACAATGCTTCCATAGTTGCACAAGGGCTGAGCGTTACCTCAGTCCTCAGGCAGGTACTGCAAGTGTTTCCAGTCCCCCCAAAGTGAGTGTGGTGGGGCATGGCCTGGCCCCTCTCTCTGCACCCCACAGAGGGCATGCATGCCCCGAGTGAGAGCCGGTGAGCGCCCAGAGACGCTGTGGTTCCTTGAAGCTCGTTGGCTCTCTGCCACGTTGGGAGGTTCCACCGTCACCTCCCAACGTGGCTCTGTGCCTACAAGGCATGGCCCAGCTCTCAGAGCACGTATGAAATTATTTTGGCTGCATCCCAACGTGCTTTTTAAGAGCTGGTGGTGCCTCCCAGAAACCAGCCTGTCCACCCCATGGGCCTTTGGGGAAGATCTAGAGATAGGCCCTCTAAGGACTAAAGCTGCGTTCCTGCAGGAGATCAGTGGAGGGCTGGAGTCCCCCGCCAATGCACAATCAGGTCCCAGAGGAGGAGCTTCCATATTGCCCAGGGAGGGTGGAGATGAGTTGGAGGGAAAGATATGCCCAGCAGGTCTGCCAAAGCCAGCAATGAGCCCAGAGCCCCACTGGCCAGCCGAGTGCCCTACCCACAAGACCTTGCATTTAGGATGTGCAAGTTCTTATATTCTTAGCAAATTATTGCCTCTTCTCCCCACGCTGTCCCTCCCCAAGTCTCTGCTAAGCCAAAGGGTTTCGACCCGGTTACAAGGCTGTACTGAAACGTGTTATGGGAGAGTTAATGACACCGTGCTTACCAGCCCAAGGCATGATGTGGGACAAAAGATTGGCCTTCTTTTCCTTAGCCACATTTTAAAGGAGCTCCAGAGCTTGCTCTGTGTGTAGTTGCCTCACATCTAGGTTTATTATTAACATGATAAATATTTGCTAAGCAATGGATTGCCAGTTAGCAGTATTGTGGGGTTTTTGACCCCAGATTTTATTTACAGAAGATAAGATTCAGGCAGTTAATTTACTCCAGTGAAATCCTGCTCATGCTCCAGCCACTGGCCTTGACTGTATGACTCAAGGAAAACGGGCTGAAGTGACACCTTTTCTTTTCAGCCGTTGTTGAGGTTGTAGGTGATTCTCTGGGTTTGCGTGAATTAAATGGGACACATTCCTCTCTACTGCTTCAACCTTCCAAGAAAGGACAAGTAGAAAATTCCGCCGTGATTTGTTTTACTGGAGTCCTGTTGGAATGAGAGAAACTAAGAAACTGGAGACTGCCCATAGATCCATCTCTGATTCCCAGTAAAGGCTAGACAATGGAAACTGAAGAGACAAATTGGAGAGAGTCCAGCGGAGGGCAATGAAAATGATTAGGGGGCTGGAGCACATGACTTATGACAAGAGATTATTTAGTCTGCAGAAGAGAAGAGTGAGGGGGGATTTCATAGCAGCCTTCAACTACCTGAAAGGGGGTTCCAAAGAGGATGGAGCTTGGCTCTTCTCTATGGTAGCAGATGACAAAACAAGGAGTAATGGTCTTAAGTTGCAGTGGGGGAGGTCTAGGGCGGATACAGTAGACTCTCGATTATCCAGGATTGGATTAACCAGGATGTCAAAAAAAAAAATACATGTACTTTGCAGGGTAGGCTCTGGCTTTGTTGCCACCCCAAGCACAACCCCCCTCCCCCCAAAAAAACCCAACCCACCAGGGTGCAGGGCAGCCAGTGAACCAACACCCCCTCTCCCCCGGCACAGGGTGGCTGGTGAACCAGCCCCCCGCCCCATATTTCCTATGGATGGTGATTATCCAGGATTTTATTAACCAGGATTAATTTTTTCCCTATCATCCTGGCTAATCGAAAGTCTACTCTATTAGGAAAAACTTTTTCCCTAGGAGGGTGGTGAGGCATTGGAATGGGTTACCTAGGGAGGGGGTGGAATCTCCTTCCTTAGAGGTCTTTAAGGCCTGGCTTGACAAAGCCCTGGCTGGGATGATTTAGTTGGGGTTGGTCTTGGTTTGAGCAGGGGGTTGGACTAGACCCTCCCGAGGTCCCTCCCAACTGTGAGATTCCATGATTGTAAGATTCTAAGGGACGTTGCCAGATTTTAGCTGGCTGCCCTATTCTTAGCATGCTCACAAGATGATCCGTTAGCTGCGGTCCAACCATTTAGGACCATTTACGATCTAGTTCAGAGGTTCTCAAACTCCATTACACTGCAACCCCCTTCGGACAGCAAAAACACGACAACCCCAGGAAGAGGGGCTGATGCCTGAGTCTCCCCAAACCCCACCATCCTGGTATGGGGGCTGAAGCCAAATCCTGAGTCCCATTGCCCCAGGCAGTAAGGCTCAGGCTTTGGCCCCAGGCCTGTCTAATGTCAGCCCTGGCGATCCCATTAAAATGGGGTTGCAACTCACAGTGTGAGAACTGCTGGTGCAGAATCTCCTGCATCCAGCGCAGCGCCGCGGGCTTGAACTGGAGCACAGAGACGTCTGAGCCGGATGCTGGAGCATTTGGAATAGAATGACAGAGCGGCACAATTCCTTGGGTTGCCTGGCTGGAAGTGCTGGTCCCTGAAGGCTGGTAGTGTGGTCAGATTGCTGAAAGTCTGAAAGTAACATCCCAGCCTGTCTTCCGCACCGCTGCTAACGTCGGTGCACTTTCAGCTAATTATCCGGGATCTTGAGCTCCAAGGGCCAAGACTTAACCTCATGAATCCTCCTGCTTTTCACCGGGAGCCGCACCCAGGAGCTGGCTGGGTCAAGTCCTTTTGGTGGAGTGTGGGGCACTTGCAGACAGACAGCTCTAAGGATCTCGGGGTACGTCCGCAGTATGAAATTAGGTCGAATTTATAGAAGTTGATTTTTCGGAAGAGAATGTATACAATCGATCGTGTGTCCCCACTAGGCGTGTTAAGTCGGCGGAGTGCATCCACAGTACCGTGGCTAGCATCGACTCTCGGAGCGGTGCACCATCCCTGCAGTGTCCGCTGCCCATTGGCGTTCCATTGTTTTGAACGGAGTTCTGCCTGCACAGATTCTTCTCCCCACACTGTGATCCGATCCAGTACCTCCCATTCGGTCCATGCTGGAGCATTTTTGTGATTCTGGGACTGCAGAAAATGAAATTCAAAAGGGCCTTTTCCTGGGTAGTGCATCTGAGTTGACAGTGCCGTCCAGAGTGATCACAAAGGAGCATTCTGGGATAGCTCCCGGAGGCCAATACCATAGAATTGCATCCACAGTACCTCATATTCGAACAAGTGAGGTCGATTTTACCGCTACTCCCCTTGCCAGGGACGAGTACAGAAATCGATTTTAAGAGCCCTTTAAGTTGATGGTTGTGTGGTTATGTTGTTGTTTGGACAGATTTAGTTTTAATTCAACATAACGTGGCTAAATTCAACATAATCGTGTACTGTAGACTAGGCCTCAGTAACAACCATGTATGGGCCGGGGAGTTACCGGGACAGGCAGCCAGACCGGCCCCTCTCCAGAACGGCTCCGTTCGTGGGAGCCCTCCTGCTCCATCTGCCAGGGGCGATGAACTGGCACACAGGAGAACAGAACCAGGCCCGCACTGCCGCCGCCAGCCACAGCCAGGCCAGGTAGAAGAAAAGGGAGTTATGGGGCAGGAGCATCAGCCCAAGCTGCCTGGCTTGGAGACTGCTACGGGCACCGCAAACGTTCAGACCAGCTCTGCAGAGCCGACAGAGCTGGTCTTTCCGTCTCTGGCTTGCAGCTCCTCGCGCTGCCCCGACTCCAGCTGGGTCTGGGAATGCGCCGCTCTGGGCTCCCATGACTGAGTCACCAGAGTTCTGTGCTCTGCCGGGGGACCACGAAGCCAGGGAGTCAGATGGGGGTTACCGCTGCCCCTCTCCCTCTCTCCTGGTAGGCTGGTGACCTCAGCTCAGCCGCGGTTTCAGATTCGTGCTCACATACACGCTCAAGGCAATAGACATTTCTAGCTACTGAACTGCCTGAAAGATGGGAGACAAGGATCTTCCCTTCAAAGAAATCAAAAGAAAAGTAGCACAACAAAAGACGCCCCTGCCCCGGAATCGTCTCTCACATTCACGCTGCAGCTTGGGAAGAAATTAGGGCAGCTCCTCAACTGGTGTAAATCAGCAATGCGCCATTGACTTTAATGCAGCCGTGCTAATTCCCCCCTGCTGAGGATCCGACGCCGGGCCTGCTAGCTGAACAGACACGTGCAATTTGCTTTGAAACGATCATTGTTATGCTCAGAGCGTTTGCAAAATGCATTTGTTTTTGACTTCAAAAATACCTGCCAGTTCGGAGAAGCAGGCGGATGAGTGGGCCTGTGTTCATGTCTTAATTGTGTATTTAGGAGGCAACATCTTCCCCGGCAGCCTCCCCTCCAGCATCAGCATCGCGGTTCTCCGAGAGGATGTTCGGGGTGGTCAGTTTAAACCTTTTCCCTTCTTGCAAGTCAAAGGGGCGGCGGCGGCGGCGGGGGGGGGGGGGGGGGGCTTGCTTGGCAGAGGTGTGGAAAACCCAGGCTGACACCTGGCTCTCTAAGGAGACTTCATGGCCCAATCCACCCGGGTGAAATACTCACATCCGTACGGCAAAACTTAACCCAATGCATCAAAACTAATTTGATAAGAGGGCTGGGGCTGGATGATTTTATATCGAAGGGAACAAATGTATTTTAACTGGTGATAAGGGTCGGGGCTAATGTCATTAGCTGGGCTAGTCCACAGGAAAATGCTACCTGCCAGATGGCTTTTTTTATTTTTACAGTTCAGCTCATAAAAATGTTGGCTTACGGTTGTGAGTTACTTGAAGAATGTAGCGCTATTGTAGGTAAATAGTTACTCAGTGATAAGTGTCAGGGTTAAAGGCTGGTCCCTGGAGCTTTAGTTTGGGGCCAAACAGCTGGTGTAAATCAGCACAGCTCTAGCTGAAATCAGTGGAGCAGCTGGGATGGGTCTGGAAGCCAACCAGGTGTGGCCCACTGCAGTCTCTGTGGCTTGCCTGGAGTAAGGGGCAGGCAGCGAGAAGGCTGCTGGAGGTGGCAAGGGGAAGACTCAGAGGCCACCAGGGTCAACACCAAACAGATGATGGCCTGGCTCTGTTCCTACACACTGCACGGTGGAGTTTTAGCTTGGCCCCTCTCCTCTCATGGTGGTTGTGGGCTGGCCCTGAAGGGTGAGGCTGATGAGCGAGGGAATTCCTGCCCCTCTACAGCAGGGCACGGGTACTAACACGGGGTATTCTGAATACGCCTCTTCCCAGGACCTCAGCTGGCTGGACTAGTCCCAGCCCCGTCTCACGGCTTAGAACCCTGCTCCCCCTGGTGCCTGCTGTGCTGGAGAAGTGCTCACGGGGAGACTGGCGTTGGACTGTGCCTCCGGGACCCACTGTTCCCCAGGACGGAACGGGGCACCGGCCATGGCTTCCAACACCACCTCTCTGTGCCGGGTCCCGTTCCTCCTCCCTGCTGTTCCTCTCCTACCCGGACGGGGCTGGTCAGCTGGTTCAGTGAAGAAGGGGTCGTCAGGGAGGGCCTAGCGGGATCTCAACAGAAGGGCTGCCAGGCCCCACTAGACAACGATCCCCATCTCCATGCACTGGGCTAGATCTTGACTTCCACGGACTCCAGCTGGAGCAATGCGATTCCCACGTCTGGCCCATTGTCTGATTATCCTCGATTTTCAGCCCTTTGCCCCTCCACAGAGCCAGTCTCCAACCCACCATGAACTCAGTCTCACAGCCAGTTTCACCAGGCCTTGCAGGGGGCGGGGGGTGGAGGGGTGGAGGTAGATTAAAGCTATGTCAGCCCCTCTGGCACTGGCCCAGAACTCGGGGATTCACAAAAGGACCGGACCATTCTATGGATAGCCAGAATCCTTGGAATTAGAGCAGTACGTGGTAAAAAACTCTCCTGCCTCAGAGAACAGATGGGAAACCTGCCGCTCCGGGCATAAGCCGGACACTGATCCCAGGGGCTTGGGAGGAAATTTTCCCTGGCAGCAGATTTCGCCTGGAGCTGCCTGCTGCAGGATTCTTGCACCTTCCTGTGAAGCAGCTAGTGCTGGCCACCATCAGAGACCAACTAGTGGCCTAGTTGATCCCTGGCTCTGACCCAATCTGGCAGCTGCGGTGTTCCTATGGCACCCCGTGCCCAGCATCCAGAGTCTGCCCTACGTTTACCAGGCTTGGGGACAAAGCTAGAGGCGGCTCAATAGGAAGAACCTGTTCTACTGCAATCCTCAGCACAGCCGCCAATTATCAAAGAGCAATGAATAGGAGAGCACAATAGAAAGGAGGAAATGAAGAGATGGAAAACCAAGACAAACAGAGAGATAAGGAACCTGACGCACATTGCAGGTGGCTCTCACGCCTGAGTGCTCCATGTTTAATAACCCTGCCCTTTGCCTGGGCCTTGGCTCACACAGCACTCGGCACTTGAATCAATGGGACAGGCAGCCGAGGGTCCAGAGTCGCTCTAGACAGCTGCATAGCCTGGGAGGGCCATAGAGCAGCATATGGCAGGAGGGTGATTACGAAGATGCAAGGGTTTGTGTGGGGACCTTGCCCTCCCTGGCACCAGGTCAGGCAGTCTCAGAGGTCCTCTCCTTCATGCCCAGATGCCTGTGGCCTCCAGGCTCAAACCAGCCAGAGAGCAGCGGCTTTGCATCCTGCTCTCCTCCCCTGTAGCGTAAGGGGCCTGGCGGGGGTCAGCATGCACAGGGAGCGGTGCAGCAGAGGGCGACAGTGTGGTGTGTACGCTCCACCGTGCTGAGTCCAGAGATTCATCGATTCCCAGGGGGAACAGCTGAAATTGTAAGCTGTTACTTGTGTACAACATGTAGTTCTGTGGGGGCCTGATCAGAGAATGATCTCTTTGGACGCGAGCAAAAAACAACCAATCAATATTCAGCAATAACAACTGGCCCTTACGCTAACCATAAACATTACATTTTAATTAGCCACGGCATCTGGCACTGGTACTAAAAAAATCCCGATTCTTTCAGAAATACTTCTAGTGATATTCTGATATCAGTAAACGACAAAGACGTTTGGCACAGAACAGACATCAGACAACAGGTTCTATCTCCAGTTAGTCAATGGACACGCAGAAACCGAAACCACTCAGGGCTTTAAAACTAACTTTTGCCATAAACAGTGTTGTACAAGTAACCCTGACTGGAAAATGTTCCTTTGGAAAACCAGATACATAGAAATAAAGAATGGTGAGAACAGAGAGAGCAGTAGAAGGAAGGACTGTAAAAAGTACACCAGCTAATCTGACTTCTCTCTTATCTTCCACATGTTATAATAAGGGATAATAGATAAATATGCTGTTCCAAATGGTTGCTACTAGCTGTATTTTACTTTACATCCAGCTCCTGAAATCACCCTTGCTTGAGCCAGATTTAATTGTAAAAAAAAATCTACAATGGTACAAAATAAAGGACAAAATCTATTATTTTAGTCATACTTAAAAAACCCTTTTCCCAGGCATTTTTCCAGCCACACAAAGGTATCAGAGCTCTTTTGTGGACTTAATTCAAATGCACATACCAGGGACACCGTCCGCCAGGTTTCTTCACTCACTGAAGGCTGCGTTCCAAATGGGGTGTTGTCAGAGAGAGGACAGGACACCTTCTGACTAAAGCTTGGCCCAGCCCCTCTGTGAATCATCACAACCACCTTCCGTGTGCATTGTGCTGCCGGTCTAGTAAATGTTAAATCAACTACACACAGCTCAGTGGATCAGGACAAACCACAAGAACAAGGAAGTTTGGGTGGTTATTCACATGGAAGCTCAGGTCTGCACTGACAAAACTATCCATGTGGGGATCAGTCAGAATTATCTCGCTCAAATGTAGCTAATTCATTTGTTTAGTTCACTTCCTCCTTTTATTCATACTTAGCTGGCCTCCACCCCATTTCTTGCTAAACATATAAACCCAGGAAGATGTGTGACCTATCCCAGAATCTCATGTGCCTCTTTACTGCTCAGCTTTAAAGTACACATAGCAATTGCAACAGATGATAGATATGATCATATACCTGCCAGTACAAAATGATGACTACTGAAGTCATATAAGTATGATTACTGAAGTCATTGGCTACTTGCCTAAGTAAAACTTTGCAGGGTCAGGCCCCAAATGACAGCAATATTTTCTCTGTATGGCAGAAAATAAGGGCTATGTTTAATGTTGGTGTAACAACAGAGCCTGAAGCATGAAAAACAAAGGATGAAAGTTTGGGGTGAATGTATAACTGGGTATGCATCAGGTTACATAAGGCTGATTGGAGGCAAGCTAACGACTGTGTAATATGGAAAAAAATAAGAAACCAAGGGAGCAAGGCCCAAGTCAGGGGAATAACAGACCAGAGACTGCAGGAGAACAACAGCTCAGACCATCTGCTCCCCTCTCCCACCCTTAGACTCATAGACTATCAGTGTTGAAGGGACCTCAGGAGGTTCTAGTCCAACCCCCTGCTCAAAGCAGGACCAATCCCCAACTACATCATCCCAGCCAGGGCTTTGTCAAGCCTGACCTTAAAAACCATCCCAGAGCCCGCTCCTGCTCTCCCTTCCTCTCCTGGAGGGATTTCCTCTCCCGTCTTCCCGTGTCCTTGTCCTCTTTCCTTCCAGCAGTTCTCCTTGCCCAGCTGCCCCGGCCGGTCTCCCGTGGCTGGAATCGGTGTCCCGGAGGTTCCTCAGGACTGCAGTGGAGGCTGGAATGCCGACTACTCACGATTGCCAGGGGCTGCGAGGCTCAGGCAGGCAGACGAGAGGCGGGGGGAGGGCGACTGCACACCCGTTGCTGGGTGAGTCAGTTGGTCATTGCTGGGCAGGAGCGTCCGGTGGATCTGATTGCAGGATCGGGGACCAGGCTGGGCAGGGCTGACAGATGACCCCAAACGACACCGGTTCTAGCCGCTGCGGGGCTGGGGTGATAAAGCCCTCCCTGCCCTGTAACGACTGGGCTGTACAACCCCGTCACGGCTCTTTCCTCACCGATCGCTTTCACTAACAGAAATCAAGGCCTGAACTTTGCATGTTGATGCTCGTCAGCCTCAGAAGGAAATTTTAGCTGCAGCGAGAATCTGGGCTTAAACAGCAGATTCTCAATCAGAGCCTCTTCCCTCCCCAGGGAAATATCCTTCCTATTCCTTTGTTTAGCTGCTGGGAATAACGGGCTCTGCTCAATAACAAACAGCCTCAGAGACCCGGCGTGCTGCAGCCCTCCGGGCCTCCCCGGCTCTCTGCGGCATCTGAGAGGCGGCCTAATTTGGGAAGCTGTCATGATAAAAGCCTGGCTTTGGCTGGAGGAGGCCTGAGGCCTGCTGGGCTCCTCGTACCTGGGGAAGTCATGCTGGAGAGCGAGCGCATGAGGGGGTTCACTGAGCATGCTCAGGTCCTCTCCTTTGTCTGCCTGGAGAAGGGAAAAGGGACCAAGTGGAGCAAAGAAAGTGAGGCCAAGGAGTCTCTGCAAACGCTTGGGGGCACTTCCCGGGCTAAAGGCTGTGTTGTGTTGGTGTGAGAGGATTGGGGGGAGGGGGGACAACAGAAATCACTTTAACACTGAAAGCATCTGATTGAACGGGCAGGAAACGTACATCCATGATCGACAACATCACAGGGCAAAATATCACCGGCTGAAAGGTGACCTGCAAAGTTAAGAATCAGAGAGGTAGCCATGTTAGTCTGGAATTGCAAAAGTGACAAAGAGTCCTGTGGCACCTTAAAGACTAACTATAAAGTTTTGAAGCATAAGCTTTCGTGGGCTAATACCCACTTCGTCAGATGTAAGCAGTGGAAGTGTCCAGGTGCAGGTATAAAGAAGTAGGCAAGAACCAGGTAGGAGGTAACAAGGTTAGTCCAATCAGGCTGAACCAGCTTGTTATCTCAAATCAGGGAGGATGAGGTTAGCAAGCCACTCATAGTGTTTGTTCAATCCTAAATTGATGGTATCAAATTTGCAAATGAATTGCAGCTCTGCAGTTTGTCTTTGCAGTCTGGTCTTGAAGTTTTTTTGCTGCAAGATGGTGATCTTTAAATCTGTAATTGTGTGTGCAGGGAGGTTGACGTGTTCTCCCACAGGTTTTTGTATATTGCCAGTCCTGATATCTGATTTGTGTCCATTTATCCTTTTTCGTAGGGACTGTCCAGTTTGGCTGATGCACATAGCAGAGGGACATTGCTGGCACATAATGGCATATATGGCATTGGTAGATGTGCAGGTGAATGAACCAGTGATGGTGTGCCTGATCTGGTTAGGTCCTGTGATGGTGTTGCTGGTGTAGATACGTGGGGAGAGTTGGTATTGAGGTTTGTTGCATGGATTGGTTCCTGGGTTGGAGTTATTATGGCGCGGTGTGCTGTTGCTGGTGAGAATATGCTTGAGGTTGGCGGGTTGTCTGTGGGCGAGGATTGGCCTGCCTCCCAAGGCCTGTGAAAGTGAGGGATCATTGTCCAGGATGGGTTGTAGATCACGGATGATGCATTGGAGAGGTTTTCGCTGAGGACTGTGGGTGATGGCCAGTGGTGTTCTGTTGTTTTCTTTCTTGGACTTGTCTTGCAGCAGCAGGCTTCTGGGTACACGTCTGGATACACCCGCAGCATCTAATGCCTCTAAACTTGTGGAGGAGGTTCAGATCCAGGGAGCTCAGGCACCATTTTGTATTGCAGTGACCCACAGCAAAGTGCAATGTTTCCGGTGTGTTTGCCGTAGTACGAAGCCGGCTGAGGTCTCTGTATTCCAAACCCTGAATCTTGTTTAAAACTGCTTAATGATGGACAGTCACACGGTCACGTTAACATCTTTGGGTCCATATATTCATGTACATTAATATAGGAGGCCTGACCATGTGAGACAAGCAGCGAACAGAGCTGGTGAACTATTTGTGCAGAGGATTCAATGGGCGTACGCAGGCAGCATTGCTTTGCTAACAGTCGCTAATCGAGATGTGCTAAATGCCTAACAAATGCCACCTGCAAAGAATAGTATTACAAACAACGTCACAGGGACTGAAAAACAACAATCGGGGGCAGGCGTCTGAGTGGGGGACAAAGCTAGAGAACACTTCTTTCTCCAGGGGACCCTTCAGACTAATAGCAGTTCGTAAGCCAGACAACCACGTCATTGGTTCCACAGCACCCGGTGCACATTCAAGAGAGAGGTTCATCACCGTCCAGGCTTGCTACAGGCCTATGATAATTAACCCCTCTGATTACCACTTCCGGGGCTGAGGAGGAACGTCATCCATTAAAAGCAAACCTCAACCCGGGCAGGAGATTAGCTCTGATCCACTTTTGTAGTGAACGCATCTGGAAACGGGAAAATGAAATGACTAATTCAACTAAGGGGGCGACACACATTAGCAAACAGATCACACGTTCATCGGGCTGGAATGGTCCTTTGCAGTAACTTCTTCTGGCAAGCATTTGCGAGCAGTAGCTGCATAGCTCTCCCAGTCCTCTCAGGGGCTAAAGGGGGAAAATAAATAAAGGCAAATGCTCCATAAAAATATACGATAGTAGACAAAGTGTAAGCATTATTCTGCACCACACTCAGCCGTCTTAACTTGTGCAGCCTAGAGAGAACGAGTGTCTTCTCCGTTATGCTGGATATTGTCTATAGGTGGTGCTATTGTGCAACTGATCAGCTGTTCCAGGCTAGAGGAGCTCTGAAGGCATGTATGTAAGAGTGATGTGAGCAAATCCAAACAACAACTGTTTTACCCTTAAAAGAGAAATATAAGGAAAGCCAGATTATAACCGTCTTACCATGAAAAGAGAAATTAGCCCATACAGCACCGACTGCACAGAACGCCGTGCTAGCCAAATCCAGAGCAATCTGTTTTTATTGTGTCTTATGAGTCCTCTTCGACCAAAAGATGATAAATACCTAGAATTAGAGGAATGTAATTACTCCATATTAGTTGGATTCACAGAGTATAGACACAGATCATAAACAGCCACTGATTATTACTAATTTTGCATTTTTAACATTTTGAATTGCTGCAATTATGCACGTCCTAGGAAATTAGCTTCCATTTCACGCGATCAAACCCTCATTTGTCATCCTGTATTTATGTTGCTTACTCCCAAAAGGTTATTTTCAATATAACCCCGCCTGCCCCATCCCTACTATGTTCTGCTCAGTTTGCTGAGGACTAGCCTCCAACAGTAGGCCACAGCTTTATCCTACCCAGTTTAATTATGGAGACACTCAGTCACTGAGGCCCGGGCTTTGCCCATATAGGCACTTCCAGTAATGTCAGACTGAGATACAGGGGCTCACACTTGTGAAAATCAGGTCACTAATACTTAGGTGTTCACTTATGGCCTTAGAGACCCAACTTCATGAAGTTAAGATTGACAGTTGTGGCCTGGATAACGGATGATTATTCCAGGCACCAGCACAGCACTGCACCCCCCTCTCCCCCCATCTTTGTTTGCTTCCCCATGGGTGAAGTGGGTGGGAAACACGACCACCTGACTGTGCACATGTGCAAGTGACTATGTCGGGGTCAAAGCAGTGGAAAATCGGGGCACTAGCTCTCATTTGCAGTGTGCAATTAAACTGTCATCATAACCACCATCTCCCATTACACAGAACACACGCTAACACCAGGATACCCAAGGGCTTCTTGTGGAAAATAATAATACCTCGCCCTTAGGTCACCAATATAACAGATCTCAAAGTGCTCCACAAGCTTTAATAGGTTTAGCCTCACACCCCTCGGTGGGTAGAGGAGTGGTACTGACCCCATTTTGAAGACCTCCAGTAAGTTTGTTTTTAAGTGCCTTTTCCCCTCCTCTGGCACAAACATTGCATAGAAAAAGCACAGAAAATACATTGCTTGCTCCGAGCCTGTGGAGTATAGTTCAGGAGTAGTTTATGAGTTAGCCTGTGCAGAACAAAATGAGGAGAGGAAGAAATGTTGCATTAGCTTCTAGTGTAAAAGTTTTCCCAGGAAAAGATGCTGTAGGTCTTTTGTTGAGATGGTTTCTCACTGTCCAGGAAATGCTGGGTTTTCCTAGAGCACAGACATTGGACGTCAATAGTTCGACAACGTTTCTTTGTTCCGATGGAAAACGTGCCCATTATAAGACTGAGATTGCAGTGTTCCCACTATGCCACAGACAATGGGTCTGTTTCCAGACTGACACAACAGTTGGGAATCAACCTGTGCAATTCTGGAGAGTAGATTGTGGTTTGAGGGAAAACTAGGTGCCATCCCATATGCATCCAAAACCTTCATTATACATTGGCACTTACACAAGGGTTTTAATATGGCATTTGTAACATTAGGATTTGCCTTGCTCTACAGGAGCAATTTCACCCTGAGTACAAAAGATTTACTCAGCCGTGTGAAGTCTAGCTGTTTTTAACTGGCCAGAATCCAAGAGCTGGCCAAATCAGCCCTAGTCAGATGTCTTGGCTCTGGGGTTATTGGCGGTCCGTTACCTCTGCAGTTCCCCTTTCTGAGTTGTGCGGCAAACCCCTGAGTTCAGCTGAGGTTCTGGGCCCTGCATCTTCTGAATGCTTGTAGCTTTTCCTCTCGGTCACCTCATTTGACACTGAATTTGTCAATTTGTGTTTCAGCCTCTGGAGCTATTGTTAGTTCATTACAAGAGAGGTTTGCCTGGCATTTTCCAAGAGTGGGATGGATGTTTCACTTTCCTTGCCACCGGTGGGTAAAATTGATGTGAGTGGCATCTTGGCTGTTGGTGACCAGTTAAAAGCAAGGCTGTTGTCTCCTCTCAGATGAAGTGCCCCCAAGGAGGAGAGGGGCAGAGAGGGAGAAAGTCTGGAGGTATCCAGCAACGCCACACCCTGTTCATCCAGTTTTCAGCAGTTGGTCTGAGACGGTGTCTGGTGAAGTTTTGCCAGGGGCAGAATCTCCAGCCAGATGCAGTTGAAAGATACTCAAAAAAATACACTCAACACAGCAAGTGGCCCCTGCGGCTTTGTTTCCATTCGCTCTCTGGACAGCTGTAATGTTTGTTATCGAGTTTCCATCACAGGGGAGCATCTCTGGCCCCAGCGTATCAACGGTGATAGCAGACAGGGCTTGACTCAACACCCACATCCCTGGGGGTGTTCACAGTTCAGCCCCAGATCTGGATTAGGGCTGGGAAAAGGGCCCCAATGAAAACAAATACAATATAACAATAATAACAATAATAATAATAATAATGGGTCAACCCAGAACTGCAGATCCCACTTTGGAGTGTTGAAACCTGGATCCCAATTTTATGGCTTAGAGGCACATGTGGCATGTTTCACTTCATGCTCTTCTGGCAGGCGCTTGGACACTTGGCTGAGGAGGGCTATGGAAAGATCCGAAGAACAAAGCACACAATGGATTCATAGAATATAAGGCCAGATGGGTCTATTGTCATCCTCCAGTCTGACCGCCTGCAAAGTACAGGGCATGAAACTGTCCAACGATTTCTGCATCACGCCCATAACCAAGGCCTGAGCTAGATTTACCCTTTACGAAGACTCCCAGCCTTGCTTTGAAGGCTTCAAATGACAGAGGATGCAACAGAATAGAATCGAATGGGTCCATCTCTCACTGGGAGCCAGATAGCAGTTTGCTGTCCTTTTCTACTACTCTTTGCTCCCTGGGTATCCTGTGACACTTCCTTTGCAAGTCATCTGATGGCTGTTTCCCAGCTTTCTGCTGCCTTCAGATTAGGGAGCAGGGAGTGCGGAGAGCCCGGAGGTCCCCAGCTCCAACCTGGCCCCTGGGGATAGATGGAAAGGGGAGGTAACATGCTGCAAAGCTGCTGCTTTGCCTTGACCCTCTCCTTGCAGCAGCAGAATGGAGCGACCAGGAAAAGGCTCCTTAGCCTCAGTGAGAGGTTATTTGTGATGATGATAATTCATCTCGGGGGGTGGGGGAGGGGGAGGCTGGTGCCATTTCCCCACTGCCCCAGGTGCCAGACGGGCACTAACAAGACAGCACCTGCCTTGAAGCTGATTCAGGCTGAGTGCAGGCTGCAGGATTTGTGCATTGAGGAGCTGGCCCTTTGGCTGTGCACCCAGCAGCAGTGTTCTCATCATGACTTTTGCACTAGCGAATGCAGCCAATAATATACAAACCCCGACTATCCCTGCAGCTCCTGGGTGAACTGAGACCAAATGAGTCTCCAGCGTTTAGAGTGAGGCCAGTAACGGGCAGGTTCCCATTTCAAGCACAGTCTCTCCTTTAACCTATGGACAAGGCAATTGACATTATTTCCAAATGGCGAATTTGCACCTCTAGTGGCTTCATTCCGGGGCCCTTTATCCCTGGCACGTTGGTGACTGTACCTCCCCGGACGAGAACGTAAACAGGGGATTGAGAGATTAGCGCCGCGACATTTCATGTTACAGAAGCACAAACAGCATTAAAAAATGAATGTAGCTATAAATGATTAATGCTGGCACAGGAAATTTCTAACCCTATTAGTATCCTATCATTAAATTTGTGTCTTATGCGCAGGCGGTGTTTTTATTGCAAAGCATAATAGAGCATAATGCTAACACTGCAACACTGGAGTTGGTCAATTAATGCTGAGGGGACCGCGAGGGGAGATGGCCAGCGGCTTACCGCGGGCAGCATGTGGAAGGGCAGCGCCTTCTGCGCGGTTGCCTTTGCTGGGTGGAGTAACGATGGGACGTCTGGCTGGGCGCGTCCTGCCAGCCGAATGTGGAGCAACACAACACAAGCTCGGAGCTCAGGCTGGGAGCAGAGCTCATTGCTGGTGCTAAGAGCAGGAAGCAGCACTGGGGATAACTGCGGGGGTCAGAGGAGCAGCACCAAGGCTAGGCCCACGCCACTGCACCAACCCCACCGGCGGAGATAGCACGAGTGTGCTGCGCTCGGGATCCAAGCCACCCCCCTCTTGAGCCACCTCCAGGCCACTCTGCAATGGCTGCCCAGCGATTGTTATCTGAGTCTCCAGGCTGGACGGGAGCTGCACCCCATGAGACCAGGGCCCTGTTGCTCTCAGCGCTGGACAAAGACATGGCACGAGACCACCCTGGGCGGGAGGGTGGGAAGAGCAGGAACCCCATTTTACAGATGGGGAAGTGTGCCGGGGGGCACTGAACGCAGCACTGCTGAGCACCAGGGGGAGACGCACCGTCCTTCGTCCTCTCCGCGTGCCGCTGGCTTCAGGAGCGCCAGGGAAAACGCCACAGCCTTTTGGAGGGAAATGGGGAGCGGAGCAGAGCCTGTGGCCATGGGGCTGGGACAGGGCAGGCCTGGTTCCCACGCACCTTGCTGCGGTACCTGAGCCGTACTCTGCCCTGCCCTAGCCTGCAGCAGCACGTGGGAGTTCTCCCCAGGCCAGGAGAGTCTCAGGGGACCAGGACAGCACAGCTCCTTCCAGCGAAGGGTGGGCAGGTGGACTTGCCAGATTCCCCCAAGCTGGGAAGGTCTGGGGCTGAACCCCCTTTTTTAGGCGCCGGGGGAGAGGGCAGCTGGGGGAAAGGCCGGCGACACTCCTCAGGAGAGGAATTAGGTGGCAGCTGCATGAGTTGGCGATCAGGGGGCTTCCACTTGTCCCAGGGCTGGGCGAGCGGGGGTTTCCGAGAAGTCTCCTGGTGAGGGCACGTCTCACTGTCGGCGTCAGGCAGGGGCCTAGTTATTTCAGCCCCGAGCTCTGGCCCCGCAGCAACGGCTGCAGTTTTTCAGTGTGCGCGTTCCCAAGACGCTGCAGGAAGATTATGCATGCGGCCCCCCTGCGAGCTTTCATTAGACTGCAGACAGGGGTTAAACGGATCCTTGTCAGCACAAATAGAAAGCCCCGGGTGCAGGAAATAGCCTACACAGAGGACAAGAGGCGACCGCTTTTACCACCGTTCTCCAGACTCTTCGGACATTTTTGCATGTTGTACACTTTTTAATTGGGAGATTTTCCCTTTGCCAGAGGATTTTTCGTCTTCTTTACCAATGAGGCTGACGTGCAACAATAAAGCTGTGGAATGACAGTGTAGGACAGAGAATACTTTGGCAGCGAGACAAAAAATACTGGCATTGCGCTGCCAATGTGACCGTTTCAAACCCTCGTTTGGTTGCCAAGTGTAACAATTTCTGCTCAAACATCTTGCTAATGGGAAACAATGGAAATTACAGCCCAGCCCGGCACTCACCATGGAAATGGCCACAACAGAAATGTAACCCGACTCTACAGACGTCGGCTGTGCCATCTGCAGGGTGAGGGAGCTCCACTGAGAATCACCAGCGAGGTCTCTTCTTCTGCTGGAGGCAGATGCCTCCAAGACCCCCTGGAGGAACTGAAAGTTTCTCTCTGACTTCCTCACGGGCTCCATACAAGGGATGCATAATGTCCTTGTCCGTTTCCCCTCGAGGACCATTATGGCGCCTACCATTTTCTGCACACGACTGAATTTAAGTGTCATCATTGTTACATTAGCACAAATCACACCGAAGCTTTTCTTTATTCTGCAACCACAGCCCTGTAAATGTTAATAACAGGCTGCTGTCCTTGGAGGCTTTTAAACCGGCCGAGTTGAGTTGTGAACGGTTTGGGATTTTTTTTTTCTTTTCGTGTTGAAAAAATATATTCAAATGAGCATCCAGTAATGCTGTTCTTTGTGCTGGCCGGGTTTCCTCCACGTTCCAGACACAGCGGGGCGGTGGGGATAGATCATTGGAATGCCAGGAAATTGCCTGCTCTTTGGGGCAGTTAGGGAGGCTGAGGCATTACCGAGCGCCACTCGCCTCTCCACGATGAAACCAGTCTGAGGTTCCAAGGTCAGGAGACACATTCGGCTGGGTCAGTGGAAGAACCAGACAGATGGCAGGAGGCTGAAGAATGGAAACTTCCTCCCTTCCCCCTCCAGTACTGAGCTTCCGTACCACCCTGCCCCCGGAGGTGTCCTCTATGCCTTGTGGTGGGGTATGGCCAGGGCGTTTGGGGTCAGAGCTATGCACAGATACACCCTCACCACGAGCTGGCGGAGAAGAAACCCCCGCTGGAAAGCTTGGCCCTGCACCTAGCAGGGAGGTACAAAGCCCCCCTCCCTGCACAGTGGCCATGCGACATGTCCGCTGCATTTTGGCCCTTACCCAGCTGCTTTGGCACAAAGGTCTCGGCCTATGAAAGATCACAGCCTGCCCAGTCACCCTGTACAGTCAGAGGTAACCAAAGTATTGAAGCATAAGCATCCGACGAAGTGGGTATTAGCCCACGAAAGCTTCTGCTTCAATACTTTAGTTCGTCTTTAAGGTGCCACAGGACTCTTTGTTACCTCTGCTATTCCAGACTAACACGGCTCCCTCTCTGATCCTTTACAGTCAGCACTTAGCTCAGAGCCTTGGCAATAGGTCGACTGGCCCTACATGAAGAGCGGCTTGGAAACATGCTGAGCGCTTGCGGGACAATGATGCATTAGGAACCGCTCAAGTCCTTGGAGTTCATTCTCCCATAACTCGTTACTTTAGTTATTAATACAAATCTACTCCCATCTTGAACCCCGGGCAGTCGCCCCAGTTCCAGCAATGGATGGAGCGGAGCAGGGGGGATACTCCAGTTACTCTGGGTCCGTCTACACAGCTGGCCCATGCCAGCTGACTCAGGGTCCTGGGGCTCGGGCTGCAGGGCTGTTTCATTGCTGTGTAGACGTCCAGGCGCGGGCTGGCACTGGGCTCTAGCACCTGGCGGGGTGGGCCAGTCACTGAATTATTTTTTTGCTGTGTAGACAGATCCGCTCTGCATTCTCTGCGCTGGTACAGCAAATCCTGGTCTCAAGCTCATTCAATGTAAATAGCATCATGGCTTGTCTGCGCGAGGACTTTGCTGTGGAGCCAGGGCTTTGAGGGTGTGGACTGGGGGCAAATACCCACTGGGGGAAAGGATCTTGGAAAAAGATACATCCAATGAATTGCCCAGGGAGGCTGTGGAATCTCTGTCACTGGAGGTTTTTACGAACAGATTAGACAAGTTCCTGCCAGGGATGGTCCAGTGTTTACGTAGTCCTGCCTTGAGAGCCGGGGACTGGACTAGATGAACTATGGAAGTCCCTTCTAGTCCTACACTTCTAAAGTTCTACGCTACTCTCCTGAGTTCGACACAAGTACCCCTCCTGATGTCACCTATCAACTTCACTCGCTGGTCCCTGCTGTGAGTGAGAGTATAATCCAGAGCATGTTTCCCCATTACCCTAACCCCCGTGCATCCCAAAGTCTGAAACGAAGGGACGAGACAATGGTAGAATTGGCCTCAGGAGGCATTCGAAGTGTCTACAGACTCCTTGAGAGACGGCAGCACGAACAGCCCTGGGCAAATCGCCCTGGCATGCGTCATTAGTGGATCTAACACCAACAAGGTTAGAACCTGAGCGGTGATGCAGGGAAAGCAATGGAGCATGCTCAACGTCGGCATAATTAGAGGAAAAAGAAAAAGAGGATGAGATTTCCTTATCTATAACACCATTTTCAATGATCTGTGAGGCAGGAGGTTAAATTAAATGCTTTCAGCTACCCTTGGGTGGTCAGCAGCTGGTGAAACAACCTATGTTTGCAATAAGACCCCAGAGTGTTCAGTATGAATAACTATGGGTTCATTTAAATATCGCATAATGATTTAAAAGCTGGCGGACTAGGGTGTTTTGTATTCCTATCCATTCAGAAAGCCTTTGATCTCCATGCGCGTCACATTTCTTGTAACGTCCTAAAATTCATTTGAAGTGGGAGGGTTTTTCACTTACAACACCTCGGGTATGATGAGCGCTGAGGATTAGGCAGCGAATGTTGCGAATGATTATATATCGGGGACACCAAATCCAGGGCTTGCCCTGTTCTGCTGAAATAAACCAACTGAGGTGAAGTCAGTGGAGAGTTTAGTTTAACCTTTAACTGGTGAGTGTCTCCAGTGTGGCAGAGTTGGGACTGGGTAAAGGTTTCCTCTGCACTCCCCCCCACTCCTTGTGAGGCGGGAGGAGGAAAGGAACAGTCACTGGCTAGTTTATAAAATTCACTGGTTTTTCTTTCTTCTTCCAGTATTTGTGTAAGAGCCCCGTGAAACGCAGCAAGGCCCCGTGAAACACAGCAAGGCCCCGTGAAACGCAGTGGGAGCTGGACTGCCTGAGCCAGAGTGGGGCTGAGGTAAGGGGCAGGCCGGAGCCCTAGCTGAGATGGGAGCAGAGCCGCGCTGGCCGGAGCCAGAGGAGCAGCCCAGGGAGCAGAGCAGGAAGCAGAGGGGAGCCAGGGCTGGGGCAGTCGGAGCCGGGGGCGGTGAGCAGCCTGGGCAGTGGGCCCAGTGCAGGGATCCGCCCCCGCCAACCTTTCCCATTGTCTCCTTATTTCTCCCTGCACAGCACAGAGACCAGCCACATGTGGGCCCCCGAAGAGCCTGTTCCAGGGAGGCTGTAGAGGGCTGGCCCATTGCTCCAATAGCTCTCCAAGCCTCTCCCTGTGCTGGGTGCAGAGCGAGGTGCTAGAGCCAGGGGATCTACTCCAGCTCTCAGGCTGATGCAAACAAGTGCCACCCCTGTTCTATAGCCCATGGCAGATTGGCTTCCTCGTCCGATCCTGGTCAGCTCACTCATACCCAGCCAACTTCCAGGAAAAATGAGTGCTTAGCCTCTTTGCCCCTCAGTTACTAATCTGCAGAATGGGTGTAATTCAGCCAGTGGATGTGCGATGAGAACTGGTGAAAAGAGCCATTCATGGAAGTGCAGAATATTATGCCCAGTAGTCAGGGTGGAGTTTTCTGTGTGCTGCACCTTTACACTTCTAACAACACTGCCTGCCTGCCAAGACTGGAGGGAGCCATTTTGTTCTCAGCGTTGCCGCCGTGTGTAAGGCTGGAGACACACACCCTGTGCTCTCTGTCCGGCTGATTCCCCTTGTGTTCTCTTATTGGTCATTTGTAGGCTGATAATTCATGGTTTGCTCTCTGCGTATGGAGCTATAACTCTGCATTTGTTGTCTAGAGCATGAAACTTGATTAAAAACGTGTATTCATCTCAATGCTCCCCTTGATATGGGGTGTGACGAGCAGGGGGTCCTATGGGGATGTTTCATACACAACCCCCTTGCGCGCACACACACTCTCTCTCTCGCTCTCTTCCCCCCCCCTCCCACCCCCAGAACTGCTTCCCCTGTAAAATTCATGTGAACATATTTTCACTCCCACAGAACTTCCCTCTCCTGCTTCTCCCACCCAGGTGCCACCAGCGCTGAGAGCTGGCGAGTAGACTGGGAGCTGGGTTAAACCACCGAGTCTTGCCTTGGGCTGTGGGTAGCACCAGTGCCAAGAGACGCTTACGGACTCCGCTCTCTTCCAGGATTTAAACGTGTACCATTTGCTTTGGAGCCAGCCATTTCTCCAGAGGTCTGCTCTGGGCTGGTGGGTGGATGCTGCAGGCTGTCGCGCCCATTCCGTCACCTCCGCCATCTTCCTACCATCCCACCAGCAGCGTCCCGTCAAAGGGGGGTTGTGTGAGAACGCGTCACAGCGGCGTCAGCTGCCATGAAAGAGAACCGCAGCGGGTCACACCCAGGCCTTGGGCAACAGCAGCTCAAAGGTGCTGAGCACCCACGGGGATCAATGTTCTCAGCACCGCGCAGGGCTGGGTCCCGTGTGTGCCCAGCGCTGGTGCTTTCTCAGTTATACCAAAGCTGCCTTTCAAATGCATGCTGGAGATGAGCCTGTCTGATTGAGCTCCCCTGGGGCCCAGCAGAAATAAAACACGCGTCTCAGGAAGCTCTCAGTCAGCAACATTTTAAATAAATAACGAGGCGAGAGAGACAGGCGAACGATGGTTGTTTTATCTCTGCGATGAACACAGCTCTCTTCTGGGAAATGGGTGCTTAGGCTGCCCCGCGCGAGCAGGAATAAACCCGTGTATTCCAAGCATCACCACAACCCAACGAGCGCTAGGATGAGAATGAATTCATGGAGCCTCCGAAGCAGCATTTGGCTAGTGTGTCCCTCACTTACACATGCCCCGCTTTACTCTCAGCACAGAAGCCCATTACAGCTGTACTGACAGGTTCCGTAGGGTCCCACCAAATTCACCGCATTGAAAAACGCATCACGGTCCGTGAACTCTGGACTTGTGTGTGTGCTTTTACCCTACACTAGACAGATTGCACAGGGGAGACCGGCCTTTCGCAAATTGGGGGTCGTGACCCAAAAGGGAGCTGCAGTGGGGTTGCAAGGTTATTTTAGGGGATGGGGAGGAGAGGTTGCGGTTTTGCCACCCTTACTTCTCTGCTGCCTTCAGAGCTGGGCGGCTGGAGCGTGGCGGATGCTGACTGAGGGCCCAGCTCTGCAGGCAGCAGCGCAGAAGTAAGGGTGGCAATACCAGACTAGGCCACCCTTATTTCTACGCTGCTGCTGCTGGCAGCTCTGCCTTCAGAGCTGGGCTCCCGGCCAGCAGCCGCTGCTCTCCAACCGCCCAGCTCTGACATGGGAGAGACAGGCAGAAGCAGGGGTCTCCTTCCACTAAATCACATGAAGGGCTGATTATGGATTGGACAATGCTGAAACTTGCAAAGGGATTGCCACAGGAAGGCGATGGTGAGGCCTGTCATCAGCACTTCTCTAAGGGCTTTGCAACCTATTCCTCAGCTGATCTGAGACAGGAAAGGGACCGGTTGGGATCACAGCAGCCAGGATTAAAATGCAGCTTCCTCTGGGGTAGAACCCAGCAGGTGTTTAACAGCACACAGCATGGCCACGTACGCACAGTTTGGAGACAAAGTGAAGAAGAACACAACCACTGGTTGAAACAGCAGCTGCAGTTAGCCTGGGGTTAACATCCCGACTTCTGTGAAAAGAGTCATGGGATCTTTAAAGATTTTGGTGGGTCAGAGCTTCAGTAATACCTGGATAGTGACCCCCTCTTATCCCGCTGGACCATGGACTCAGCCCTGACCCGGGCAGGCCCAGAGCACAGAATTCTGGGGCCCTGTGCATATGGAAATTGAGGGCCTCCCAACTGCTCTTAAAGAGCCCCATCCCATACATTCCCTACCCCTCACAGTCACCCAAATACCTCTCCACCCACAGACCCCCCCAAAGCCCTCCACCAACCCCCGCTTCTCCTGACCGCCCCTGCACATGATGTAAACCCCACTCAGTGCAGCCCCAACACCTCAGCCCCTCCAGCCACAGTCCCTCAACCCCCACAACTTACCCACCTCCTCCCCAACATCTCCTCCGCACCCCCAACATCCTGGCTCCCAAGCCCATCACCCCCAACATCCTCCGCTCCCCTCCAGAACTCACTCTGCTCCTCAGCCGCATACCCCACAGTCCCCCCCCCCACTAACCCTATAGCCCATCAACAGCTTGCCCCCAATCTCTCCCCCACTTTCCTGGCCACTCACAGGAGCTCAACCACCCTCCCCCAAGTCAAATACCATGAGTCAGACCCCCACAATCAGGAGACTGGCTTTAAAATCAGGAGGTTTAAAATACAAAGGTTGGGTTCTTTTGCCCTCCCCGTTGGGTCGGCGCATTCGGATGTCACGTTTTTTCCTCCCCACGCACGAGGAGTAGAAATGGATGTATGCCCTGCCCGTCCCAGGTTCTCCCGGGATCACCTACCTCCAGCAACCGGATCTTTACGAAAAACACCCAAGTATTGCAGGGCTGGTGATCAGCTCCTGGGAGCAGGCGAAGTTGGAGGAAGCATTACGCTACCAAGGGAGTTTTTAACTAAACTGGAGCAACGGTCACTCTATATAGAATGAACCAGTCAAGTCCCTTGTGAAACATGGCTTGTTCCGACTCGGCGGATGAAAGACTCTACAAACCTTAGACTCTACGGACTGTCTTTGTCTGGGGGCCGATATTCGGAACTAGTTGGGCTTTGTTCCTTTTATCGCCGATTCTCGTGTCCTCCTGTGTGTCTTCATGCAACCAGTCCACATGTATTTGAACTCTCCCTCAGTGTTGAGACGTTAATATGGGAAACGTAGCGAATACTGCTTTTCTGTGTTACGTCTTTCACAGCTCAATAAAGAGCAGCCCCAGAAATCCCCCAGTGCAGCGCCGAGACACTGGCTGCGCACTGGGCAGAGGGTTTGCACCGTCCAGGTTTAGTGTCTGCATTTTGTGAGGAAAGTAATTCTTGTCGCTATGAGCTTTTTGTGTACGAAAAGGAACTCCCACTGGCCAACTCTCCTCAGATTTTCCAGTCTCATGACTGTGGAGTAATTTTACTTCCTGTCAGAGTCTTTAGAGAGGCGCCTGCTAGCTCAGGATTTCAGGCGGAACTGGAATGGATGCTGCAGTTCTGGCGAGATGACTCTGTTGGGAGCCAAAGCCGCATGTAGCTGGTGGGATTTCACCAGGAGAGGCAGATGCAGCGATTGCTGCCTCCCCTAGGGTAGCAGCCCAGTAAGAAAAGGGGGCAGGAGAAACGGTGGGGAACGAGCTGGGTGCCAAACGCAGAAGCTGCTCCTACTTGCCCTGTTCATTTGCCTGTCGTGCTGCTCAAGTAAAGGAGAAAGGGACTCCAGGGCCCCCTCCCCCCCTCCCATGGCCACTCTAGTGTAGGGCAGTAGAGTAGTATCCCTTTAAATAATTTGTGATTCCCCTAGTGGTGCTCACTGTGTTTTAGAAGCTACCAGAAACCAGTCGGAGCTGCAGCGTGTCTGTAGCTAGGGTGACCAGATGTCCTGATTTTATAGGGACAGTCCCAATTTTTGGGGGTCTTTTTCTTCTATAGGCTCCTATTACCCCCCACTCCTTGTCCCGACTTTTCACACTTGCTGTCTGGTCACCCTGTGTGTAGCTAGTCTTTGTGTGGCTCCTGTATTTTAGGAAATATGGTTATTTGGGACCCAGGCAATTTCCCCTGCATCCTCTCAGCTCCTCATTTCAGGACTTGTGAGTCCTTCTCTGTCCTGTCCTCTCCCTGTTGTTGTTAGGGGTGTTCTCACATTCCCCCCTCCCCCTGACTCACCTCCCCATCCCCGAGCCCACTGGCTTTTGCTGCACCGAGGCCGGCATGCCTGAATGTACTCTCAATGTGGAAATGTCTTGTGTGACTCCAGGGATCCATTTCCCTGGATTTTCCACATAACCAGGAATTGCAGGAGTAATCAGCGCTTTGGGTCCACTGCTGCAGCAGGAGGGTGTCTCATTCCTTGAGAGCCCTCAGACTCTGTGACTAGCCATCGAAACGCTCAGTGCTGCTCAAACACCGCCTAGGCTGAACCGGTGTCCAAGATCCAGGCCGTTTCAGACATTGGACATGGCCACAAACTTCTGAATGGGCCCTAGGTTGCTAGGCAATAAAGTGAAAGAACAAATAAGTAAAAGAAAATTATACATGGTAGTGAAATGTATTTATATTGCTGGCTCCATTAAGGACCTAGCCATTATTTCAAATGGGCACTAAACACTTCCCACCGAGGTTCCCATTAGCAGGACATAGGCTGTACCACAAGCCCCCAGCCTAACATTCTGAGTGGATACGTTCGTTAGTGCAGCCCATTCTTTTAATTTATTTATCGCTCAATCTAAGTACTGCAGTTAAAAGCTGTCCGAACCCCGAGTGCTGCTCCGTCTCTCGGAAAATAAAGTTTTGTCCTTTCCCTGCTAATGAAACTTAACATTCGAGTAAACATGACGGTGCGGCCCAGCATCTTGTTAAAAAACGCAGCAGAAATTAACGGGAGAAGAGCCCCATGATTGTTGCTTCTCTTGTTTGTATGCTAGCCTATAATATTTGTGGAACAACAGTTTTATCGAGAGAGAATATCTTTCCTCCCATGCTGTATCTCTTAGGCCTTGTCTAAACTACTGGCTGGATCGATGGGTAGAGATTGATCTATTTGGGATCGATTTATCGCATCTCGTCAGGACGCGATAAATTAATCCCCAGAGGCACTCCCGTCAACTCCGGAACTTCAGCTCGCCAAAAGGCGCAAGGCAGAGTCAAAAAGGGGAGCCCGCCGCCGACTGCTGCCGCCGTGAGGATGGCAGGTAAATCGACCTAAGTTGCGTCGACTTCAGATATGGTATTCACATAACTGAAGTTGCGTATCTTAGATCAACCCTCCCCGCTCGTGTAGACTAGGCCTTAGACATCTTAAAGAAGATTTAAGTTTGCTGCTCTCTGACACTTGAACAAGTTATTAAGTGTCTGGATAAAAGAAGCAAACTCAGAAAGTATCACCTACACAATGATTGGCATTAAATTGTCACCATTTCCTGACAATTACTAGACAGTGCTACTGTATAACTGATGTCCCTAAACATAGAATAGGAAATAATTGTGTTTTTTATGTCAAATGCAGTACTTGTGGCTGGAGAACTCTCTGGCCATATACAGTAGCTGACCCTAAAGGAATCCGCTCTTTACTTCAACTTGCTGAAGAATAGAAATCTGCACACATTTGCCAGTAAGAGACACAGTTTCAATTTGTTAAACTTCTGTCATCTGGTTGAAAAGTAGAAAGTGCAGGCGAGATCACCAGAATCTGGAACAAAAAGACCAGGCTCTAGGAAATATTTTAAATTACATAGAAATTAGAGTGATTTTTCCTTCATTACTTTGAAGAATGAATACAAAAAAAAATATATAAGCACATAGCGACAAAATTAGAAAGGCCGAGGCACAAAATGAGATTAAACTAGCTAGGGACATAAAGGGTAACAAGAAAATATTAGAAGCAAGAGAAAGAGCAAGGACAGATAGGCCCATTACTCAATGAGGGGGGAAAGACAATAACAGAAAAGACAACAATGGCTGAAATGTTCAATGTCTTTTTTGTTTCCGTTTTCACCAAAAAGTTAAGCAGTGATTGGACTACTAACCTTGTGAACGTCAGTGTACATGGGGTAGGATCTGAGGCTGAAATAGGGAAAAAACAAGTTAAGAATTACTTAGGGAAGTTGGATATCTTCATGTCAGCAGAGCCTGACAAAATACATCTAAAGAATACCTGAACTGTCTGAAGAGATCTCTGAGCCATTAGCAATTTGAGAAGTTGTGGAGGACAGGGGGGATCCCAGAGGACTAGAAAAGGGAAAATATAGTATCTACCTATGAACATGGGAATAAGAACAGCCCAGTGAATTATAGACCAGTCATCTTACCTTTGATACCCAGAAAGATAATGGAGCAAATAACCAGTTTGTAAACACCTAGAAGATAATAAGGTGATAAGTAACAGTTAACATGGATTTGTCAAAAACAAATCATGTCAGACCAACCTAGTGTCCTTTTTTTGACAGAGTAACAACCCTTGTGGATGTGGGGGAAGCAGTAGATGTGATATATCTCAACTGTAGTAAGGCTTTTGAATAGAATGCTTCATCGGTGATTTGGATAATGGCACAGAGAATACACTTATAAAACTTGCGGATGATACCAAGCTGGAAAGGGCTGCAAGGGCTTTGGAGGCGGGGATGAGAATTTAAAATGATCTTGATAAATTGGAAAAATGGTCTGAAATGAACAGGACAAAATTCAACAAGGACAATGCAAATACAACCCTTTGGAAGGGATAGTCAGTTGCCCAAAATACAAAATGGGAAATGGCTGCCTAGGAAAGAGTACTGCAGAAAAGGTGGTTACAGTGGATCACAGACTAAATATGAATCAACATACTGTTGCAATAAATGATCTTCATTCTGGGATGTGTTAGCAGGAGTGTTGTAAGCAAGAGATGAGACGTAATTCTTCTGCTCTACTCCGTACTGATAAGGCTTCAGTTGGAGTACTGTGTCCAGTTCTGAACACCACACTTTGGGGAAGAGGCAAACAAATGGAGAGAGTCCAGAAGAGAACAGCAAAAATGATGAAAGGTCTAAAAAGCATGACCCCTGAAGAAAGATTGAAAAATCTGAGTTTGTTTAGTCTGGAGAAGAGAGGACCTAGAGTGGGACATAAAAGATATAATAAAGAGGAGGGTGATAAATCGTTCCACTTATCTGCTGAGGACAGGATAAGAAGCAATGGGCTTAAATTGCAGCAAGAGAGGGTTAGGTTGGACATTAGGAAAAACTTCCTATCAGGGTTAAGTACTGGAAGAAATTACCAAGAGAGTTTGTGGAATCTCCATCACTGGAGATTTTAAGGACAGGTTAGAGAAATAATACAGGTTAGAGAAACAGGAGAAATACATCAGCAATGGACTAGATAACACTTAGTACTCCTGCCTCAGTGCAGGAGACTGGACTAGATGACCTATTGAAGTCCCTTCCAGTCCTACACTTCTTTGATTCATGCTACAAAAACCAAATCTCTGTCTTGCTTCCCTTGTCTGCCACATCAGTCTCAAACTCTTTCTCCTGCACATTCTCATCCCATGCTTCATTGCTTTTGCCTCATTTTGCTCCCCCAATACCCATCAGACTAGCTTCCACTCAGACAACACAATCATCCCCAGTCAGATCCTGTGCTTTGCACCACAGCCCAGTTTAGACCGAGCTGGGTACTTGGACTCTCTTAGTCACTCCAGCCACTGACAACATCGGACCATGTATGGTGCCCGATCTTTTCATTTGACTCTTTGTTCCCAGTGGATTATAAATGGCAATGCCCCATCTCTCCAGCTCAGCACCATGCCCTGGGAGCTGCGTAATACGCACATTTGTACTGCAGGGATAAGAGCAGAGAGCATGGGACATGCCACGCCAAGAAGTTTAGATCCAACAAAGCGGAGTATTTCTGCATTACCATCTGTCCTATGAAGCAAGGACAGTTGGCTGAAAGCATTGCTCACGCATTTCACAGTCCAACATTGAATTCAGTGGGCGGTTGTGCTCGACTAAGATGGGAGTGCAACACTGAGACCCAAATAAACCAAGAAAAGAAAATCTAACCCAGTTACAACAGCCTGAAATGAATCAAGACAAAATACTGAACTTACCAACGAACGTCAGCAAGCTTCCCATTGTGAGGAAACTCCCTGAAACTTCATTATAGCCAATGGCCCAGTTACATTCCAGTGCCATTTTAGGTGATTCATAAGTACAGTACATTACAGACAATAACTTGCACCCTCACTTTTATGGTCAAAAGACTGGGGTTTTTAAAGCTCTCTCTTTACTTCTCCTCCTTTGCAGAGTCTCCTGCTCTCTCATTCTCCTTCTTTACAGCCTGGTCTTTCTGTTTTCTCCTCTTCTGTGGTGCCTGGTTTGGCAGATGGCACGTTGTGTCTTAGTCACATAGTGTCTTTTAAAGTAAAACTTCTCTTCACATTAACATTAGTTGTCTGTTCCTGCACCCATCCTGGATTTTGGCAGTAAAGGAGAGTAAATGTATTCCTAGCTGACTTGCCTTCAGGGCTCAATTTCTTACAGTTAATCACAATGGTCTAATTAAGGTTTGGAAGTTTGTTTCAGGGACAGCTATTAGATGAATTAGTTAAATTAATTGGTCCTTATTGGACATACAGATAAATTTAGTTTGGCTGAAAGGGGGTCTGTTTAAAAATAACCTGTTCATTCGGACTCAGCAGGGCGTCTGAGCAGTCAGAATTCACCCACAAACCTCGCAGGAGGAGAGGGAATGGAGTTTTCAAGTAAGATCAGGTTCTACGGCTAGATCCTCAGCCCAGCGGGGCGGTGATGGGGAAGGGTTGGGGGTAAAGGTGGCTTTGTGTCATCACGGAGCTAGTTCAACTAGTTAGAGCAGTGTGTGGCCCCCCGGGGGTCATGCCGGTGGCTGGGGATGGCTGGCATGCAGAGGTGCCCAGTCGTGCTCAGGGATCCGGCCGACAGGGAGGTATGGAATGGCTCTACACACAGGATCCTCAGGAGGCTGGTTAAGTTGGCTCTGTTGTCCCTTTGGTCTTTCCAGAGCCACAGGATAGAAGTGGTGCAGACTCAGCACAGGGGTGAAGGCCACTCACATACTCGAACTTCGCTCCTGCACATCCATTCCAGCGCTGTTTCACTGTTAGCCACTGGCTGGCGATTGGGTGCCCGGCACGTAACCCATCCAGTGGCCATTGCCAGAAGGGGAATGCTCTGTTCCAGGTGAATTTGGCATTTTTAAAGCTCTCTTGGCACAGGATAAACCACCAGAAGTTTCAGAAAGAGAAAAAGTGTTACCAGGGTGATCAGAGGTTGGAGAGCATCTCAATGATGTCTCTGGTTCTTTCCCTTCTAAATCTCTTGCCTTGGGAGCCTATGTTACCTCTGATTCTTTCTGAGGTGGAAGGCGGGTGGGAAGACTGACCGGGCAGAGCTTTGCAATGGTGAGATGCAATGGAATTACTTTGTGGGGCTTGCCTGGTGTGTTAAACTCGGCCGTGACAAAGTGTGCAGCGGGTTACGTAACTGTGCGGGTTGTTGGAGATTTGTGGAACAAGGGGTGTAATTTTACACTTCAGCAAGTTCTAGTGTGAAGTTGAAAGTTGACAGGTTTCTCGGGTGTTTAGGCAGGTTTATTTAGTCTTTACTCTGGTGTAAATATCTCAATATCTTGGGAGGGGAAAAGAGATTTTAAAAGAGAGAGAAAACAGAGTGGTCTCTTTGCTAACTTTCTGAAAGCTGTTCCTAACCAACAACATGAAATATACACTGCTGGGCCCAATGCACAGGGGCTTTCAGAAGAAAAAATGAATTCAGAACAATGTTACAGTGTGAGTGGACAAATGGACACACCCCAGTTCAGGTCAGCCCGTCCCAAGCAGGACAATCTTGTCTGCCTTAGACACTTACAAAGCTCTGGGTTGCATGCCAAGCCGGTGAAGATCAGCAAAGCTCCATTGACCGATGGATTTGTGCCAGCGGAGGCTCTGGCCCTTAGGCCAGGTACCTGAACAATCTTGAGTTTGGTTCCTCATAGCTTTTGCATGAACACAAATCTCATCTTCTTGATTTACAGAAGTTCATTTAAATGAATGGTGGTTTATCCTCCCCATCTCAGCCTGAGGTGGCAATGACCTTCAGTGTCACCTCAGATTCTTTGTTCCTGTTAGTGGTTACAATGCGCTTCTCTTCTGCCCGTGATTTAAATTCCGCACTGGTTTCCCACAGGCTTGCCGCACAAAAATGGATGTTTGTCATTCTGTTGACTGCAGTCGGTGTTCATAGGGTAAAATGTCTCTGCTGGAATAATTTCACTCACACCACGAGGGTTTTGTCAGCAGATAATCCGGCCCAGAGGGTGAAATCCAGGCACCACTGACGTTAGTGGTAAAACTCCCATTGGCCTCAATTTCTCCCATGGGTATTAAGACCAGAAGCAGCCATTAGTATAATCTCATCTGACCTCTTGCATAACACAGGACTTCAATGTTCACCCATAACTCCGGCAGTGGAAGAAGCTATTCTCCCCTATTATGTAAATGACACTATCAAGTTCAATAACGTGTGGTTAAACTTGAGAACAGAAGAACGGCCACACTGGTCAGACCAATGGTCCATCCAGCCCAGTATCCTGTCCTCGGACAGTGGCCAGGTGCCCCAGAGGGAATGAACAGAACAGACGATCATTCAATGATCAGTCCCGTCGTCCAGTCCCAGCTTCTGGCAGTTGATGGACCCGTCCCCCATGAACGTATCTAATTCTTCTTTGAACTGCCCTTAAAGTTGGTCTCTAAGGTTTTTGCTTTGCTACATTTTCCATTAACTCACACAAAGGCAGTGGCTCTGATTCTCCTTGCACGTACACTGGGTTTCACTAGAGTGAACTCCGTTGTGCCTGCGGGTGGGGTGGGGATGGGGGGTTACTCTGGATTCATGGTGAGTTGTGGTATGTGCCAGGAGAAGCAGGCTCAGTGACTCTAACATGACACCACTGCTACATGCCTCGGCCCTAATTTTTGAAAGCGCACGCTCAAAAGCGCGCATCCGCTTCTGCATGTGCCCGCTTTATGCATACATGTCACTAACGTGTACATGCAGCTCAGCGTATGTACACACACACACACAGACACACACACTCACACACTCACACACACGCTGGGGGGATTTGCACACGGACACTGGACAAGCTGAAAAACGTGTGCTTTAACATTCACTGACTTCTATTTTGGTCATCAGACCAGTTTGTCTCTAGGGTCGGTTGCAGAAAAACATCGCTACTGCTGGCTAAGTGCCTCAAAAGCACTGTAAAGAAACACTTTCAGGCTAACTTCAGAAAAAGTCACCTGCCACCCCCCCCCCTTTCTGCGGCTGACAGTCACTCTGAGCATGACAGACATATAGAGAGAGCAAAAACCATTCGCTAAGGGCAACTCTTGGAGGCAACATTTCCTCCCAATGGTGTGAAAATCCACGTGGGGGCTGGACAACTGGCTAGAACTATCAGGGATTTTAGTGTCTAGCAACAGGGGGACAGTCCTGATTCAGTGACGCTCCGGAACACCCACAATCACAAAGCCTCTGCGTTGTGTTCATTGCCTGATTGTTAAGCTGCTGGAGTTAACGGTTCACATTCGTGCTCCAGCGGGGAGGAGTTTTAAAGCATAGTCAAAGCTGTCAATTGAAATATCGACTGCCGATGCTCCTGCTTATTAGGATGCCGTGGGCACAGCTAACATCTCAGCCAAATGAAACTCGGAGTAAAACTGCAGAATGCAAGTAACGGATGATATCGAGTTGTTAATACTTTGCCATCCTCGGGCTAGGATGTGCAGCACGGTCTGGCACGAGGTATCCACTCGGCTTTGTCAACGTAGGTTGGGTTGCAAGAAGAGCTGGTTAGTTATTGATCTTGAGTCCATTCTGTAATCAGATAGGTGTCTCTCCTGTTGCAGGATAATGGTGCGATGGTCTACAGTGCGACAAAAGGAGACAGCACGGCACTGACAAAATAGGAGGATTTCTGACTAGGTGAGAGCAAAGCAATTGACATGGCTGGAAGGCCAATCAACATCCAGTGAAGTACTTGCTAGCCCATTGCAAAAAGAGCCCCGGGGTAAAAGTCAGATAGGAAGGAGCAGTCTAAAGATGACGTGTGCTTGGGGATGGGGATGACTGAGGACACTGCTGATATATATCATACAAGTTGTATCTATATACTCGTTCGCACACTGGCTGGCTGGCTACGTCTTATGTCCACATGGCTACATCCAACATGGCACAACTCTCAGAGACATTTCCCTCAAGGCGAGGTCATTCACTTGGCCTTTCAAAGCTGTATCCAGGTTTCCTTGCAAACCCCAGGGTGGCTTGGAAAACACGCCTGCCCCAGGCTGGACTCACGGAGTGAGTTTCCGTAGCTCACTGTCTGGTTAACTCTTCTCTAACGTGTGGCAGGTAGGTGCTGGTCCTAGTTCAGGGGTCGGCAACCCGCGGCTCCGGAGCCGCATGCGGCTCTTTCATCCCTCCGATGCGGCTCCCTGTGTGTGCTAATTTTAACCGTCCCGCAGACTGTTTTCTATGCGGCCCGCCAGCACTGTCCAACCAGTGCGCGGAGCCGCAGCCGAAAGAGAGGGGCGGGGTCAATAAGAGGCGAGCGGCGGGGGGGGGGAGAAGAACGGAGGCGGAGCCGGGGCCGGGGCACGAGGAGAGGCGGAGCCGGCGGAGAAGTGCGAGTCGGGCCGGGGCCGGGGCCGGGGCCAGGGCAGGAGGCGAAGCGCGGCGGAGCCGGCGGATAAGAGCGAGCCGGGGCCGGGGCACAAGGCAAGGCAAGGCAAGCTGGGGGAGGGGGGGGAGGAAGAAGAGCGAGAGCACGGCCGGAGCGGGGGGGAGGAAGGGGGGGAACGGGGGGGGGGAGGAAGGGGGGGAAGAAGAAGAGCGAGAGCACGGCCGGGGGGGGGGAGGGAGGGAAGAAGAGCGAGAGCACGGCCGGAGGGGGGGGGAGGGAGCGAAGAAGAGCGAGAGCACGGCCGGAGGGGGGGGGGGAGGGAGGGAAGAAGAGCGAGAGCACGGCCGGAGGGGAGGGGGAGGGAAGGAAGAAGAGCGAGAGCACGGCCGGAGGGGAGGGGGAGGGAAGAAGAGCGAGAGCACGGCCGGAGGGGGAGGGGAGGGAGGGAAGAAGAGCGAGAGCACGACCGGAGGGGGGGGGGAGGGAGGGAAGAAGAGCGAGAGCACGGCCGGAGGGGAGGGGGAGGGAAGAAGAGCGAGAGCACGGCCGGAGCGGGGGGGAGGAAGAAGAGCGAGAGCACGGCTGGAGGGGAGGGGGAGGGAAGAAGAGGGTGGGGGAGTGAAGAAGGGGGAGGGAAGAAGAGTGTTATTTCATTTTAAATGTAAAAAGGGTTTTGTGGCTCCCAGTGTTTTCTTTACTGTGGGAAACGGGTCCAAATGGCTCTTTGAGCGGTAAAGGTTGCAGACCCCTGTCCTAGTTCCTCGGCCCAGCCCACAGGCTGGAGGGGCAGTGACTAGCCTACAGCTCAGCTGTGGGTTCATGGAAGGACTTGGCTCGGCTTTTGGTGTCTGGCCGTACAGATGTTAGTATCTGGGCTTATCACCCTCCACCATTTCCCAGCCACACAATCCTCATCCCCATTATCCCAGAAAGCATGTGCTGCGAGCTGTACTCCTACCTCCAGGCAGCATTTCGCCTTCTCTCTTCGGCCCCTAAAGTTTAAACATTAAACACAAAATAATCTGGAGAGGAGCTGTCTCGAAGGCACTGGATTGAATGTAGTTACAGAAAGGGCTCTCGGCCATGCTGCGCCTTCACTGTCCCACTCTGTACACCAAAGAGTGTTTTCTTTTATGGTGTTCTTTCTTTCCCTCGGACCTAACGCGGATGTGACAATGGGGTAATGGGGTGGCCTCCGAGGACCCTGGGGTTTAAAGCCATTTTTGAACACCAGCGCGCTAGGACTTTTTAATCTATCTGCACAACGTGCAACCATGAATTAGTGATGTGAAAATTGATATTGACCCTAAAAAAATCCATACTGGATGATGAAACATACCATGTTTGCTCTCACCCGGATAAACGGCCAAGCCAGGCCGAGGTTCTGCAGCTCTGCTGTAGAGTATAACTCATACTGTGTCTATTGTTTCTCTTCAGAGACTGGGGCACCCTTATTTACCGCACTGAAGAGGTCTTAATCCCAGCTGTTCTTGACGCTTCCTGTAGCCTGCGTTGTGGCACTATAACACCAGAAAGAGCCTTTGTGCAGAGGGCTAGCACAGGGACCTTTAAACTTCCAAAATACGACTTACGCCTACAGGGCCCCCTGCCCAGGGGTGAGTTTCAACCCTAAGTCATTACAAACCAGTGAAGTTGAGCACTGTGGAGACCAGGGCCGTACTCGAACTTCGCTCCTGCACATCCGTTCCAGCGCTGTTTCACTGCTAGCCGTGGGATAATGCCATTGTTCTTTCTGATTCCACGTCCATCCATGTGGCGTCTGTCCTGACACTGGCCATGGAGATCATTACTGCAGCGGCGTCATTCCACTTGCCAACTCTCCTCTGCTAGATCGTCTGTACTTTGAAAAGCTGAAATACCTCTCGATGAGGGGAAGTATTTCTCTGAAATGGGCGCCGTATCGGTTTCCCTGATAGGAATTAATGAATGCCATGGCTTGGCTGTTTCCCCGGTGCCTTCCCATGGATAATAGCATGAATCATTAAAATCATTATTAATATTTTCATAGGCCGCTTCTTCCAATAGTTCACTGAGCTCACCGGCCACCTCTGGTAACAGAACTTGTGCTGGCTCCGTATTTCAACAGATTTAGTATTTGTACATTATTCCAGGGGCTGTGACAGGGGTGGATAGCCAGCAGGGATGCTGCAGATTTCAGCCAGAGCTGACAGAACCGCCCCGCGTTAATAGAGTTCATTTCCAGCGTAGCCCGATTAGCTCGGTGAAGAACAAACATCAAAGAAGAAATTCTTCCCCAGACGATTCTGAGCCCAGGAACGACGGGGAACGGCTCGTGCCAGTTTCAGTCTCATCTCCATGCTGACCAGTTCTAGTTTCAGTCAACACAGGAGGGTGGTCAGAGTCAGGCTCACCCTGCGCCAGGGCTCGTCCGCGGTGAGGAAGTGGGGTCTGCGGTTCAGTATAAACCCCGACTCTGCTCTGGTTCCCGTCTTCGAGATGGAACATCTCATCATCTCCCGAAGGACCCCCCTGGATGAATGTTCCCCTGGCCTGGCGGGCTCAGAGTCGAGAGGTCCCCCCCAGTGGCGAACTCGAACCTTCCCTTTCCCAGCTCAGGCTGGTCTTCTTTTGCCTGCTCTCCTTTAACGACTCTGAATAATTCCTGCCAGTTGTTTCTGTAACAACCCTGCGCTATTTATCCTGCAGACAGTTACTGATACTGGCAATTTTACTGCAGCCACAAAGGAACGGGCGAGAGATGAGGGCCAGAGGTCAGACCCGCAGTCACTGGAGTGAACGAATGAGCCAATTCAATCACTTGTAACTCTTGTGCTGCGCCGCCGAAGGCCCGTTGCTGTCCTCTTCCTGGCATTACTGCGCCTGCCACTCCAGGGGCTGGCTCCTGCCCCCATCTGATCTCCACCTTCCCCTTCTGCTACCTGGGCCCCCAGGGCCCGTGCAGAGCGCGCTCTGTTGCGCTCCTCTCAGAGAGGCGGACCGAAGGGTTCGGGCCTAGAGAATGGAGACTCTTCAATATTTTATTCTTTTATTAGAAGCGTGTAATGGTGTACTTAGCCCACGGAGCGTATTCGGGGGCAGAGGCCTTCTGCTAGGCGAGGTCCTGCAGACATGGCCGTGCGAGTAACAGGGCTCACCTGGGGAGACCCCACTAATATCAGCGCAGGCAGGATCAGGCCCACACAGAAGGCTCACATGCTCATGGTGCAGTGTAACCGTGGGGCTCTCTCTGAATGGCTCCATCACGACCCCCCCGGTCTCAAACCTGGGGCTGCAGGATCACCAGGCTCCAACCCTCCACCTGACAGCTGGAACCAGGACTCCATGAAGCCCAGCTCAGAGAGGAGGCTCCGCCCCCTGGGGGGTTCCAATTGGTGGAATACCAGAGCCCCTCACTGGAGGAGGAACGGGGTGTTGTCCATACAACCAGGCAATCCGCTGCTGTGGGCTGTCACCCCGCACTATCTGCTCCTGACCCTAACTCCTGATTCCTGACCTCGGCTCCTGACCTTCTGGTTCTGAACCCCGGCTGGCAGAGGGACCCAGCCCCCCAACCTGCGCTAACCTACGTCCTGGCCCTGCCTCATCTCATCAAACCGCCACAAGAACATTTGTAGTTGATAGCTTAATAAACGGCTAACAATCAATCAGCTCGTGATGGAATTCACTGCTGCAAATTATCTTCTTCATGGATTAATTTGGGCTTCACAGATAAACGCTGGGCTCAGCAATTGAAATGGTTAGTATTACAATTTGATTTAAGAATAAAATCCCCCTTCTCGTTCATTAGACAGACCAGGCATTCCTTGGAAGAAACTCTAGGCTGGGTGACTACCATTCCTCCTCTCCCCACTCTGCTCCCTTGATAATAAGCACAGTCATGAAACAAGTTAATACCACATTCCTGAAGGCCGTGGGCACCTTCACAAGGTTTAACTACAACATTAGCAACCTGGGCAAAGCAACTTAGTAAACAGGCCACAAATCTAGAGTGGAAAGTGAGCAAAAAGCTCCCTCACCCATGATACGGGGCAATGCCGTTAAACAAAAGCCGCTTGATACATGACTTCTGTGGCTACTAGCCCACGCGGACTGGGAACCTCCCGAGCTCTGCAGGGCCCATGCCCACGGGCTGGTCCCTTTGGACACCGCCAGGTATGTGTCAGCCTGTGACTTCCACTTTCCCAGGAGACGAGTCGGCGACTCCAGCCCACCGCCTGTCATTGGGCTCTCGGGGGCAGGGTTCAGGGAAGCCCTCGGCGCGCTCAGGATGGAATAGACGTGCTCGGTGCTCCTCTGACGGTCTAGCAGGCAGATGATTGTTCCCCCCCGAGCCAGGAAGCGAGGGGAGGATCCTTCAAGTGTGTAATGCCTGGGATCAGTCTCCCCGCCCCCATGAGCTCAGCTGATGGGATGAAGCTCCAGTGGGATGATCACCCTCCCCCACCCAGGCAGGGGACACCTTCAGCAGGCTGCCCCATGGCAGCAATGGTTCTGGCAGAGGTACCGTCTGGCAAACTGCCTGGCAGGGACCAGCAGCCCCGGGCGACTTTCTGGGCCTGGTGATGCACATTTCTCATCCGCAGGTCACGCCCTGGAGGAATCACCCTACCAAAGCAGCGCAGGGTGCCCATGTGATGTCGGGCTGGCAGAAACCCTGGAACGCCGAGGCAGCGTGGCCTAGTGGAGAGGGAACATAGACCCCGGAGTGCCTGCTGCCCTTTCCCCCTCCCACCTGTGCTGTCAATGGAGACTGAAAGCTCTCTGGGCAGAGGCCACGTTGCACTAGCTAGGGTACAGCAACAAGGGGGTCCTCGAGTCAGCGGGGGCAGCTAGATGCTATTGTAATACAGAAAACTGCTCCCGGGGCTTGTAGTCAGTAGCCAAAGTTCCATTTCTACTAGGCAGTTGTCTGCGTTAGTTACGTGGGTGGGGGTGAGCTGAAATCAGGGTTCCCTTTATCTTCTCCTGTGCAATGCTAGGTGACATTTTAACAGCCTAGGACGTTGTGTAACAGTTAAGGTTATCTTAGCCAGGAGCGTGCGACTTAGGACACTTTTCTGGATAGTTTGTAGCAGGTGACTTGAAGCCCACATGAGAGAGATCGGCACAAAATATTTATTCAGAACCATTATGGCCAATAAACCATGAATTAAGAGGGATTTAGAGGCTAGTCTGTGAAAGCTGTTTCAGAGCTGGGAGAGTCTGATCAATAATCCAGTCACAAAAACATGCCTGTACGTGTGCTTGAGAGAAGAGCGTCACTGCTCTTCAAATGCTACTGCAGAAGGAGATACAGTAGCTTAAATATTCAAAGCTACTCAGTGTGTTTGGGCTTTGCCGTGTGTTACTCTGATTTATATCGGGCATAAAAACCAATCCTCAGAAATGTTACACAAGAATCAGAAACCAGAAGCCCAGCCATTTGCTCTGAATGTTCACTGGTAACGCAAGAGAAGAGGATCTTGGAACCACTGGCAGAGGGAGAGAGAAAAACTAAACTCAATGTTTATTGGAAAATAATTTCCCCAGTATAATAATAATAATCCATTATCCCTGGAAGAGAAGATGGTGCCACAATGTTTCATATTTCCCAAAGCAAACAAAACCAGCATTAAAGCACATTGGAATCTCTTCAGCTTTTTTCTGTTAATCTTTGATTCAAATAAAAAACCTTGCTGCCCATAGGAAAAAATGCCCTATAAGAAATACAAGGTTATAATTCAGTCAAGGCTTTCTGATGGCGTCATTCACGGAATTGAATGGGAAAAGAGCCCTGAAATTGAATTAGTGCCTGAAGATTTTGTGCAAAATCCTTCATTGGTAAGGGGACTTGTCAGATCATATTTTATGTGGTTTACAAGGCGTCAAAGAGCGTACATTTAAACTGCACAGAGAAGCGTTTATAGTGCTGGGAGCATGGAGGGAGGAGGACTGCAGGATGGGAGGGGCTGGGGACAGACCAGGGAAATCAAAGGCACATTTTCACTGATCACTCTCACTTAACTCAGCTTTTCTACTCTGGAAAGCAAACAGCTGTTTGTGCATGAATGTCAATAAAATCTGCGTGCAAGGGTCCGGGGAAGACCCTCGGGTCTGCAGTTCACTCCCTGGCTTGTCAAGCTCCTTTCTGACAGGCCACAGGGAAAGGTCTGCCTTGGTAAACGCTTTCCAAAGGCTTTGGGGACTGCTGGGTGCGGGGCGAGGAGCAGTTATTTTTGGTTTCCCTTTGTTAATACTGGTTTAGCTGATGTAAGATTTTCTACCATGGTAAATACACCGGGAGATAAAGAATGGTTGTGTTCTATGTTGGGATCTGTGAGGGTTAAGTAAAGACATGGAAAGTGCTGTGTGGTATCAGGGAGTAGACACAAGCACGCACTATTCCTTCGCTTCATAGATAACGTGCTGCCCCTTCCCCTCCCTTCTCCGGGTTAAGAATTAATAAGTGTTGTATAAGAATTGTGGGGATACCTTGTGGGTAAAGCAGCGTTCTCTCCTCCTCCCTTCCTTTCCCAGCTACATGAGTGAGCCCTGGGTCACGGCCCTTCTCCCTCCCCTGCAAACTGCTGATCCAAGGCGTTCAGACCTGCAATTAGAGCAAAGAAGTGCATCTTCAAAGTAAAACTCATTGGGACAATATGCTAATGAGGTAAATAGTAATCAGGGGCAGGAATAATTATATTCCGTATAGGGTTATCAATATTCATGGTGTGGGCGTTCATATGACTCCTTAAGGGCTTTGGGGGGTGTTGTAATAAATGTAGGCATTTACATACTAATGTAAATAAAAAGAGTAGGATGTAACCAATCCAGGGCCTACGGGACAATTGGGTCCAGGGAACAAGTACCGCACTAAAGAAACCCCTTCTCTACCCCAATCCGCCCCTGGGTCAGCCTGTTCTTCCAACCTTATATACAGGGGAAAATACGTACAGAGCCTCCTTTGGAAGGGAAGCGTACAACCACCTAAGTCAGTGGCTCTCAACCTATTATCATTGTGGGCCGCATATGCAGCCACAAAGTGTTCCCACCCCACACACCCCTATGCCCAGCGCTCTCCACCCAGAGACCCCTCCACAGAGTGGGGCCAGGAGCGGAAAGCCAGGAGGGGGGTGGGGAATCTGACCCAGCCGTAACCCTGGACCCCACCGGGTGGGACCATGAGCAGCCGGGAGCCCGATCCTGCAGTGCCGGGCCGGGTGGCAGCCAGGACCCCGAACCCTCAGCCTGCTGCATGGGGCTTGGTGACCATGTGTAGAGCTGGCACCCCAGAACCCACAGCCTTTAACACACAACTGAGCTGGGCTACAGCTGGGTGCTAATTGGGCTGCATGCGGCCCATGGGCTGTGGGTTGAGAACCGCTGGCCTAAGTCATAGGAGTTGTAATGTCTGAATGTGGAAATCGGGTCACTCACCTGACATCGAAGGGAGGCCCGATGAGCTGAAGACAGGGTGTTGCCTGTTCAAATTGGCTCAGACACCAACCAGACTCTGTGTCCTTGGGTGAATTACTTATCTCCCAGGCTTCAGCCTTGTGCCCTATGAAATGGGGAGAACAGTGCTGTATTCCTGTATCGACCACACAGGTCTGTTCGGAGATTGAATTTGAAGCTCCACAGCTGCTAAGTATTATTAGCCACCACAGCTCACCATCACCTGCAGGGAAGACGGTTCTGAATTTGTGATTTCAGATCTAGTTCCCATTGAGATCACTGGAGCCTTGTGCTGCAAAGGTTAAATTTGTCCCGGGGTGTATTTTTTGCCCTAGGCCATTTGTAACCTGGATGGAGAAAGAAAAAGCTTGAATTTTACAGCAGCAGGAGAGAGAGAGAGATAACCAATTGCCTTCCAATCTTATGGCCTGATCTTGTAAAGGACTCATGAAGATTTACTAAAGACGATTATTGCACTTTTAGAACACATTGAAGGAATTGAACAGAATGGCAAGTTTGTTCCCCACAGACACCCTGGTTATTTGAGTCGCAGTCCTGGGATCTTTTCCTAACACTCAGCTAAGATGGTGTCTGAGTTACTGTTGTGTTCATTGCCCAGAAGGACAGAGGCACTGTCTGAAACGTGGGATGCCAACCACCCAGCGGCACTCAGGCAGTCAGACTGCACAGACAAAATTCCCATGGACTCTAATGCAAAGTGTGCTTGACCAAGATAAGACCTGAGGGGCGGCTGGATGGGAATCTGGGAGTTTACTAATACCACTGGCATGCTCTGGCGTTTTGACACTTAGCAGCGTACTGGCGTTATTTCAAGCTTCTCAAGGCACAGCCTCCCTCTATCCCCGTCTGATGATACTTCTTAGGCCGGCATTTTCACGACACAAGGGATTTGGGTGTCAAAATCCTTTAGCTTGTTGTTTCTGGACAGCAGGCTAAATGGCCACATGCTGGCATGTTCCTTGGTATTCCTCACATCATCCACATCCCATGCTGCCCTCCATGGCTAGCAAACACACTGCTTGGTTTTGCCCCTTTCCAGACAGCTGCTGGGACGCACCGAGGTTTCCTTGGCCAACTGGCGAGTTCGTCCCTGTGTGCAGCTAAAATGTCTCTGTGAATTAGCACCTTCAGGCCCATATTAGCAACCACTCCTACTAACTCACTGAGAGGAATGGGCTAATGCAGGAAGAATTTCCCTGCAAACTATCAATTACTTAGAGGGCATTCCTGCCATCCTAGCACGATTGTAATTTCAAAGCTGGTGCTTCGGGGCATTTGGGAACAGGCTACTCAGGCTGGTTAATATGGTTCGACGTTCTGACTCAAACAATAAATCTGACTATAAACGTGCCTTTCCTCTTTAAGCAACGGGCCATTAACTTTACAGTGTCAAAGTGTTCCCACTATAACATTCAGCGTAATTAGTGCACAAAGTAATATTAAACGCCACCCTTCCCCCTGCGGAAGACATTCCTGCCTCTCCTTTGGGCGTGGGGGTGGCTAGAAATAGATACAGCGACCCGCTGTCCTCACTGTGAGTTTCAGAGAAGCCAGGTGGTGCTGGGGAGATGCAGCCCCCGACAGCATGTGGGGACCAGGCACAGTTGGAGCTGGAGGGATAGAGAGGAGGCAGATCACCAGTCTTCTGCCTTGCTGCTTGGTTCAGCTTTGCTGGTGGTTTGCAAGCCAAGGAAAGGCAATCAGAGAAAGACCTGTCTTGGAGGCCCCACGGGGTTGTGCGCCAGGCACTGCCTTCCATGGGCACCCGCAGGTCACCCGCTTCCTTTAAATGGTTTGGTGCACCGACAGCCCAGGGCGCCGCACACAGCTCACGAGCCCTCGCCACAGGCACAGGCGGAGCCGACGGTGCTAGGCAGGCTGCAGCCATTCAAGCCTGGACATTTGGTGAAGCAAAGGGATCCTCACTAGTTTCCCGAAGAGAGTGGCTAGAGGGAGTCTGGCCTAAGAGAGATGTTGGGCCTTGGCATGCCCCAGAGGAAGCGTCTGTTCCTGGTGAAGAACCCCCCTTCCCAAAGGCTGGCTCCCTGCGTGACAACTGCTGTTCCTGTCGCTGGTGCCTCATCTCCCAGGGTGGCACCTGAGACCGCGGGGCAGGTTCTTCTGGCTGCATCCCCTAACAACCTTTGGGGCCTGGGGAACACTCCTGTGGCTTTGAGCACAGGATTATTTGGAGTCCAGCACGGGGTTGACTAAAGATCCTCCTTGGACTTTGGACTCTTGTAGACCAGCCTCTCTCTCTGTGCATTCCCACAGTCTTACCTAGGAGTTTCTCTGCTGCTGCTCTTGCCATCTGGAGCAGCCTTTCTATATTTCTCCACGCAGTTTCTCCACCTCCTTGTCCCTCCCAAACACTCTCTCCTCAGCCGCCGTTCATGTACTGCTGTAACCCAGAGGTTTCTCTTTGTTAAGCACTTGGGGTTGTTACTATGAAGCACTTCGGGATTCCGGTTCGTGGTAGCCTACGATAATGCTCCAACGTGCAGGGTGCTGTACGAACAGATAGCGACAATCCCTGCCCTGGGGAGCTGACACTCTACAGAGGCGGGGGAGTGGGATATGGCACTCAGAGGCGGGGGAAGACAAGTGCTAACTATGGCTCATGATTAGTACAGCCAGCTAGACCAAAAAGGTTGCGGTGTATTCCTGAGTTAGAGACTGCTCTCCTCTCATTCAATTCCATCACGAGGCCTCTACATCTCCGAACCCAGCCACTTCTCTCTGCCCCATCGGCCCCTCTGTTCGAGTCCAGCTCCAGGGACAGGGTGCAAACGAACCAGCGGCCGCACAGTCATTAAACTGGATGAAGAAGCCTGGGCTGTTCATTTGCAAATATGCCACCGATGGGCACAGTGTGCAGGCCAGACCAGCTCTGGGAACGTGGATGTGACAGACTTGTGCTCGAAAGACCCCCCTGGTTACTGGGAAAGAGGAGAAGAAAAGGTTTGATTATTTTTTGTTATTCTATTGCCTGAAAGTCACTCAGACGTTAATTGGTACTTTGGGGGCAGTTGTTTCTGAAAAGCTACATGCTGGTTCTCTCTCTTGGCAAAACACCAGCCATTTCAACCTGAGCTTCACCAGGCCTGTTAGCAACATACAGCAGATTCCTGTCCCTCATCCCCAGACAACCAGCCAAAAGCTGCCTTGCAAAATTTAGAATTTTAGAATTTCAGGCCCAGCTAATCATGTTCGGGGCACAATAAACTTGTCCATACAATGGGATTCCAGCCTTTACAGTCCTTTCCAGGCTCCAGGATTGGGTCATAGAAGGCACGAAAAATCCTGATTTATTTGCGTCATTCTGACAGTGAAGAAGGTGCCCCCAACCTTAAAGGAAACTTTCACATTTCACAGCTTTATGAATTCATTTGAAAATTACTCAGTACAATAATAAATGCAAGTAGAGCTTTGTTATTTTTCACATCAGGTGGTAAAACTGTAGTCGTGAATAAATTGCCTGTAGTAAGATTTTTGCCATTAATGCTGCGATAACAGATGGCCTAATAAATATGCAGTGTTTTTAAACTACATTTGCAATTTCAGAGAGCTAAGATTTTTTTTAATCTCCCACACAAACTGCACAATCACCCAATATTAAACTTTTTAATAGAAAAAGTTAAGCTGTGTAACTTAAACATTCCTTGATGTGCAACTGCGTTACTAGTTTAGTCACAGTTGCAACAGGAGATAAGTCTTTCTTTAAGAAACTGTTGCCCCCCTTTCAAGCCAGTCTGCTTCTGGGTGAATTCAGGATGCTTAGGGGATGTCTACAGTACAAAATTATAATAGAAGTCGATTTTTGGAAGAGCTTTTATACAGTTGATCATGTGTTTCCCCAAGCGTGTTAAGTTGGCGGAGTGCGTCCACATTACTGTGGCTAGCATCAACTCTCGGAGCGGTGCACTGTGGGTTGCTATCCCATAGTTCCCGCTGCCTAATGGCATTCCATTGTTTTGAACAGAGTTCTGCCTGCACAGATTCTTCTCCCCATACTGCGATCAGATCCGGGTCTTCCCGTTTGGTCCATGCTGGAGCATTTTTGTGATTCTGGGACTTCAGGAAATGAAATTCAAAGTTCCCGGGGCTTTTCCTGGGTACCTGGCTAGTGCATTTGAGTTGACAGTGCCGTCCAGAGCAGTCACAATGGAGCATTCTGGGATAGCTCTCTGAGACCAATACCGTCAAATTGTGTCCACTATACCTCAAATCCGGAACAGCCATGTTGATTTTAGTGCTACTCCCCTTGCCAAGTTGGAGTACAGAAACCGGCTTGAAGAGCCCTTTAAGTAGACAAAACTGGGTTGGTTGTGTGGACGGATTTAGTTTTTAATTTGATATAACGTGGCTAATTTCAATATAATCGTGTAATGTAGACCAGGCCTTGGCAACTGGGAATATGAGAAAGCAGAATACCATGGGCCTGATCCTGCTGGGAGTGAGCCCTTCATGAAAACCACACACCACACCAAGGCCAGCACCGCTCTTTCCTTTGAGCTCGGATTAGGGGCAGCACATCGATGGGTCATTCCCAGAGCAGTGCCCCAGAGACGCAGGGTTCCTTCCCTGCTCACTGCAGCAGGGGAGCAATCTGCTGCTGGCCCAGGACAGATGAATTCCTTGCTCTGAGGTGCTGCCCACATCCAGCTTCCCCTCAGCAGGACTCCCGAGAAAACCCGCTCTTGCCGACTCTGGGGTTGCCAAGGCACGAGTACGAGGCAGGGGACGCCCAGTAGAGCAGGAAGTTTAACATGAGCCCCGATTCCTCTGTTTTTCTAACCAAGGTGCCATAAAATGGCCCAAACAGCAGAGACCGAATGTCCACAAGTCATTGCCCTTCCTGATGGCCAGCAAACCGGGAGGCAGGGCTGCTTCTGAAGGGCACTGGGAGAGGGAACGGCTTGGCGTGATCAGCCTGGGCCGGTCTTCAGCATTTCAGGCTGGCGAATGTGGCTCAGAGGAGTTCATGGCAGCTTCAAAGCTTCATTCACAGCTTTGGTTCGAGCAGCTGGGGCAGGGCCTGAAACATCCCAGTTCCAGCTGTTCGTACAGCTGCTAAAAAAGCAGGTTAACCCCCAGCTGTGAAAACTGCCGGCATTGGTGGTACACAGCCCCTGGCGTGACTTGAAGCAGAGCCATTGGCTTAGCCGGGGGCTGATTTTAAATAGTTTCTAGCGCCAAAAAAGGTAGCAGTTGAGGAGGCCAAGTTACTATAGCAACCATGGGAGAAAGAGGAAATTAGCTATGATGCCACATAGGACAGATTGGTTTTATTTTTGTTCCACGTAGAGCATTGCTTAAAAAAATCAGCCCGATATATACCACAAAGACAGCGGGGAAAGTCCTTTTAATAGAGAATCTGATCATGCAAAATGATTTTCTAAAATTTTATCAAGAGACAAGAAGTCTGCCCAGTCTTGGCTTCTGATGGACATGTCCCCAAAGAAGAAGTTCTTCCGAGCAAGGGTATGTAAATAATTCAGAGAAATGACATTTTATGTTTCCTCACCTGTTAACCATAGCAGCAGAAGCATAATAGAAAGTGGAATCAAACCCCAGACCTGTTCTACACCCACTTCCTAGAGCGTAAGACCGTCAGAGCAGAGACTGTTTCTCTGTACGTTTGTTCAGTGCCTAGCACTGACACACGCCATTTAACTGTAATACGATTGAATACCCTAAGTCACTACTAGTTATTCAGTTTCCACAGAGAGATTCAGCTGGAGTATTCAGGTCTGGTGTTTTCTTCAAAGACAGGGAAAAAATTCATCACTAAGTGATGGTCACTCACCATTGTCTTGGGATATCAAGTTTGGGAGCAGGAATAAGGGTCCTGGAGGATGGATTTCTAATAGCACCTGCTCTGGGTACCAAAACTGCCTGGCCAGGTGGGAGCTATCACAATGACCGGGGCAGCATTTTGCCTGATTGTTCGGCACACCTTGGAAATCGGAGGAATTGGTGGGTTAACACAGATCAATTCCAATGATGGTTGAATAAGGAATGAGTCCACTAGGGATCCTTAGAGTGGAATAAAAAGTCAGGCTCTTGTTTTTGTCAGCCGTGAACAGGTCCTAATGAAGGATCACTTCATGACCTAAGGTCAGGCTTGATAAAGCCCTGGCTGGGATGACTTAGTTGGGGATTGGTTCTGCTGTGAGCAGGGGGTTGGAATAGAACCTCCTGAGGTCCCTGCCAACGCTGATATTCTATGATTCCATGACCCCTTTCCTGGGAAATGCTGTGAAACTCAGACTCCTGGATTATCCACTCGTGAGCTGCTGAGAAATACCTGCTCCAACGGTCCACTAGAGTGTTCTGCAAACCAGGAAGGTGAATCGCTGTGAGAGGTACTCAACGGCGGGGATGACTGTGCACCCCCCCCTCCCCCATAAAACATGGCAGTCAGACTGTCAGTCAGAATCTGGATAGACAGCTCTTGAATCAGAGGGTAGGAACTCATTGGTAACCATCTCCACCTTTTCATGTTCTCTGTATATATTATTATATATACACATATATCTTCCTGCTGTATGTTCCACTCTATGCATCTGATGAAGTGGGTTTTAGCCCATGAAAGCTTATGCCAAAATAAATTTATTAGTCTCTACGGTGCCTCATTCTTTTTGAAAATCTTACGCCCATCACAGTTTTTATGTGTTTGGAAGCACACCCTAGTATGAATTACGCAATTCTCATGAATCACAAATCAAAACATTGTACAGAACTGCTAGGAGCAAATCTGTGTGCCTCCTTAAGTCTTGCCACTTTCAGTATAAATGCTGACTTTGATAAATTGGCCAAAGAAAAGAATCAATAACATGTTCCCCCTTAGTAATGCTTTAGTTCGATGCTCTTAGACTGATGATGAAGAAGAATGACAGTAACAGAACTGTGCCTTGTTTGGGTCTGTACACGGTGCCGGAGTTCACCTTATGATGGCAATGCAGCCCGTAAGATGTCAAACAGACAATGCTGCTCATTAAGACAAAACGGACAAACATCCCAACATGATGCTATTGAAGTGCATTCCTCATATGCAAAATACATGTCATGGTGACAGGAAAGCACAAACAATGTGCCAACATCCCCCTTCACAGCAGCAATAAACTTGCATACAGTTCCCCCCTCCATTGGCCTGAGTATACTTTGTTTAGGCTCTATACTGTTGCCAGAAGCAGAGTATCTGAGCATCTCTCCCCATGCTCATGAAAATATTTTGGTCAATACCAGTGTAAGATCTACTCATCTTTGATTAAGTGTGGGACTTTCCCCAATTCTAAATACTATAGGGAGTTCCTGAGGGTGTTTAACACATTTACTATATAGTGAGCAAATGATTTGCACTATTCTCTCCTCATTGCTGATAAGCAGTAACCTGATCCTAGCAGCACTGAGAAGAAAGAAGCCACTGTGGTGTATTTACAGTAATTAAACTCACCCCATGCCAATCTGAAAAATTGAACACAACAGGAATGTGCATAAATTGAACCCGGCTGATTAATACTCTGCTATAGGTGTAGTTGCCTCCTCCCCCGGAAAGATCTTTCTCCCGTTTACCAAAGGTGACGTGGTTACATCCACTACTAGCTCATATCCAGGCATCATGCTTTTGCCTACTATTGCCTTTACAAGAGGGCTTATTAGGGGCTGGCTCCCTTGATTGTACTACTGGAGAGGGGGGAATGATTTGCCCACTGGGGCACCTTCATAATTTTCCCATCTATGAAATGACACCTAATCTATGGCTAATGTAGTCTCATTAATCCAGGCTACAAATTTAGAACTATCCCACATCTTGGTTAATAGTGGGGCTGTCAGTTAATTGCAGTTAACTCACGTGATTAACTCAAAAAATTCATCATAATTTAAAAAATTCATCATGATTAATTGCAGTTTTAACTGCATGGTTAAACAATAAAATACCAATTGAAATTTCTTGAATATTTTGGAGGTTTTTCTACATTTCCATATATATTGTATTCTGTATTGTAACTGAAATAAAAATGTGTTATTTTTATTGCAAATATTTGCTCTGTATAATGATAAACAAAAGAAACAGTATTTTTAATTCACCTCATACAAGTATTGTAGTACAATCTTTGTTGTGAATGTGCAACTAACAAATGTAGATTTTTCTTGTTACATAACTGCACTCAAAAACAAAACAATGTAAATCCTCAGAGCCTACGAGTCCACTCAGTCCTGCTTCTCGTTCATCCAATCGCCAAGACAAACAGGTTTGTTTACAATTACAGGAGATTCTGCTGCCCGCTTCTTATTTACAATGTCACCAGAAAGTGAGAACAGGCATTTGCATGGCACTTTTGTAGCCGGTATTGCAAGGTATTTATGTGCCAGATATGCTAAACATTTGGATGCCCCTTCATGCTTCAGTCACCAGTCCAGAGGACATGCTTCCATGCTGATGATGCTTGTTAAAAAAATTATGTGTCAATTAAATTTGTGACTGAACTCCTTGGGGGAGAAATGTATGTCCCTGCTCTGCATTCTGCCATATATTTCATGTTATAGCAGTCTCAGACGATGATCCAGCACATGTTCATTTTAAGAACACTTTCACAGCAGGTTTGACAAAACACAAAGAAGGTACCAATGTGAGATTTCTAAAGGTAGCTACGGCATTTGACCCAAGGTTCAAGAATCTGAAGAATCTGAGAGGGACAAGGTGTGGAACAGGCTTTCAGAAGTCTTAAAAGAGAAACACTCTGATGCGGAAACTACAGTGACCGAAACACCAAAAGAAAAAATCAACCTTCTGCTGGTGGCATCTGACTCAGATGATGAAAATGAACATGCGTCGGTCTGCACTGCTCTGGATAGTTATCAAGCAGAACCTTTCATTGGCATGGAAGCATGTCCCCTGGATTGGTGGTTGAAGCATGAAGGGACATATGAATCTTTAGCGCATCTGTCACATAAATATCTTGCAATGCCAGCTACAACAGTCCCATACAAACACCTGTTCTCACTTCCAGGTGACACTGTAAACAAGAAGCAGGCAGCATTATCCCCTTAAAATGGAAACAAACTTGTTTGTCTGAGCAATTGGCTGACCAAGAAATAGAACTAGATAGACTTGGTAGGCTCTGAAATTTTACATTTTAATTTTTGAATGCGATTTTCTTTGTACATAATTCTACATTTGTAAGTTCAACTTTCATGATAAAGAGATTGCATTAGGTGAAGTGAAAAATACTATTTCTTTTCTTTTTGTACAGTGTAAATACTTGTAATCAAAAATATAGTGAGCACTGTACACTTTGTGTTCTGTGCTGTAATTGAAATCAATATATTTGAAAATGTAGAAAAATCCAAAATATTTAAAGTAAATGATATCCTATTATTAACAGTGTGATTAATCGCATGCTTAATCACAATTAATTTTCTTAATTGCTTCATTAATTTTTTTAATAGTTTGACAGCCCTAGTCCTCCCTGAAGTCAGCATGCTGCTGTCTGGGGCTAAGATCATCCCTCGGGGCTCCAAGGATGACAGTAGTGCACCAGAAGGTGTTCTTACCGCAGTTGGCCCCATACCATGCCTTCAGGAGCTTTTACATGAAAGTCCATGTTCTGTTCCCCTGCGAGGGGCTCAGAGTCTGCATTTAGTTGAGTGACAAGGTGTTGCCCTGAACCAACTGTCAAGACACCAAGGCAGCTGCAAAGGACGAACAATGTTGCAGCCACATTTTGCGATTAAGTCGCCTTTTACTTCAGTCTGCTCTGGGGATCTGGGATTGCTGGATACTGGCAAAGACACGGCTTCTTCCTGGTACAACTTGAATTAATTACCCTGGTTACACTTTATTTACCTTTTGTTTGTTACCAGTGACTTGTATTGTATATACAAATAAACTACGTTTGGTTACTAGATTTGAATTTAATAGTTTGATTTTTTCTCCTCTTCCCAAACCTGTGGGTGATGAGAGCAGTGCACCCTGGAAATACATGGGTGTGTTTTTATTTTGGATGGTGAGTCCCTGGCAAGGAAACACCTATTCTACCAGAGCCTTAGCAGTGGCAGAGCAGTTGTGTTAAACTTTCAAGGGAATTGCTTTCACCCAATTTGAAAGAGATCCACTACTTCCTACCTTTGGTGTAAGAGTCAATTTGGAGGGCTTAATTGGTCCCCTGATGTTTTTCAAAGGGAACATTTACACCAAGAGTTTTAACTGCAAAGCTTGTTTTACAATATTTTATTTTCTTTGTATAGGAATTTAAATTCGGGATTAAGCCTTTTTGCATTCCCTTAATCAAAGAAATTCAGTGGGAGTGACAGGTTGGCTCACAAACATGTGAGAGTCTGTTTACATCACACCCCTATGATCCCTTTTTGGAGAATCAATTAGCTTTATTATTTGGATGTACACAGGGTCCATTTGATCTTTTACCTTGAGAACATTAAGGGGCTTGCTAGGGCAAGAGGCTAACACACTAATACAACATAACCGTGGGATGTGTAAGAGGTGAACCATTTGACCAGGCAAACCCTCAACTATCAGAAGGACAAACATTTTATAAGGGTATTATATACCCAAACAGAATCCTAAAAGAATACAATTCACATATTAATCGACAATACACCACAAAATTCCATTCCAGTACATTATGCTTGGCCCAATCAACCTATAATCCTAAAAACCTGGTTAATCCCACTCTCAACATCAGGTTAACACTGAGGTTTGGTAGGGTCTAATCCCCAAATCAGGCCCTATTACATTGGCAACCCTGACGTAGACGGTTGCAACACTCACACTTAGGAAAAGCCTTCCAAATTTTGGGTTTTTTTAACAGTGTTAGCAAATTTGGAAACACTCCAACACACAAGGCTAGATAGAAATAACACAGAATGGGCATCTGAGCATTTATCTCCTCACACCATCCCTTGCACAAAGACCTGAAAGTCATCTTCGTCATCCTCACCATCACCAGTGGTCGTTATCTTGGCATCTCCCACAGCACACAGGTCAGGACAAAACGTTTATAATGTGCTATGCTGACACCACTATGTCTAATGCATATTCAATAGGGGTTTCAGCCCCTTTTCCTTATTTGAACTTCCACACCCACTAATGCTGGGATGCCCTTCTTCCATTTCTTACTAAGCTCTTTACCTCAGGTTTATTAGCATGTACGTCCATGCGTTGCCATGGCATTCTTGTGATCAGACATCTGCTGATGTTCCAACTTGAAAATATCTCAAGCTGGCATCTTGAGGCTACCTGTAAGCAGTTTAGTCAGTCCAGCATTCTATCATGTGATAGCTTAAAATTAAGGCTACGAGTCTGTGGCGGAGGTCATGGTTTCCGTGACTTTCCAGGACCATTTCTGGGACAGGGCTGGAGAAGCTGTCAGCGCCAGGACCATTGGAGCAGCAACTGCCAAAAGAACTGATCAGCGGCCAGCCCAGGGCCAACAGAACAGCTGACTGGCAGCCAACCCCAGGGCCACTGGAACAATAGTTCCCAGCCTACAGGAGCACCAGTCTGACAGTCCTGGAGGCTTGTAGGCTCATGGGGTTCCTGGCTTAACTTACACCTATGCCTTCCTTGGCAAATACCTATACCTACAGGTTACAGCCCTGAAGATAGGGCTAACATGGCAGGAACCCCTAGAAGAAAGGATGACTTACCCTGAGTATGGCCGTACCAGATAACTTCCTGGACCACTAGAGATAGTCAGGGATGTAAGGATGGAGCTATCAATGCCCCCTGTAAGTAGATCTTCAGATACTTCTCCCAGTTTTCCATACTCTCTGTATCTATCCAGAAATATTTTTAGCCTGCATTGTCACACCGCACCTGAAGACTGCAGCTGTTACAAACACTCCTTGCTGGGGAGGGACTCTCACCAAGATACATGGAACACAGCAAATACATGGATCCGTTGCTGATTCTGACTCTTACATGCTGGACACTTCTTGCAGCCAGCCACTTTGTCATGGTAAGCCACGGTTCAACACCAGCAGGGAACCAGGCCCGATTCACAAGGCAGCCTTGGCAGCGGCAGGTCACTCCTCTGAGACCTGGAGACCTGAGGCAATACAAGGAACAGAGATGATCTGGTTTCAAAAACCACCAGAGAAGAGAGTAGATCAACATAACCCCCCCATAATTATCCTGAAATGAACAATGGGTGTCTAAGAACAACTGCCGGAAATACAATGGGTGCTACAGAGAGACTCAGAATGCCCTGAGCTAAGTGGTGCTGGAAGGAGGGAGGTTGGGTCTGCGCAACCTTTTATCACCTTGAATCTACAAGGAAGTGATTATCCCATTAGTGAGGATCAGCCAAGGCAATTCTCAAAGGCCAGAAACATGATTTCAATGCACATTGAAATTGACTACAGGAGTCACAAAAAAGGCTCTAAAACTTGGTTGGCAGAAATACATTGACGCAGGGTAAGTGAATTCTACCAGTACAGTACCTGTCTTCCTGCAGATTCTGTTGGCACGCTCACTTGAATCAATTTGTGATGGCAGGCTCAAGCCTGCCAAGGAAGCCAACGGCATGATCTAATCTTATACCAAATTCCTATTAACCGCTGCATTGTCTGTTGATGCCAGGAGGTTCATTAACTGGGATCCATAATTACAAATCATTTAGAGACGTACCATTTTCAGTCACTTGCCAGTTGTAACCTAAACCTGACCTTAGAACGCTGTATTCTTCGCAACAATTCAGAGTAATCATCTTGCAAATGACCATTGTGCTATAGCAGTGGTTCCCAAACTTCAGCAACCCGTGAACCTCTTTCATGAAAATGTCAAGTCTCCCGAACCCCCTCCGAAAAATGAATGTTTCCAGAGATTTTCTCCTTTACCTGAGTAAAATTGTGATCTTGGAAATATAAAATTTGTTTTTATGACATGCTTATTACATGCTATTAGTTATTATTGATCATTATAGTATATTATATAAAGAAAATGGCAACACTCTTCCAAGATCTCACTTTTGTAGCTTGTATCACTTTGAATAAGCCTGTTATAAGACAAGGCTCCTATGTTTCATCAAGGAGTATCAGATGTGAAACAGCACGAAGATATTTCAGAAGCCAACTTAAGAGTTTCTCCTACACAAGCATTCAGGTCTTGAGCGGTCCAGGCAAACAACACATGTTATAACAGCTTAAACTTGTTCTTCATCATAATTTTAAAAGCAAAACTAGCAGCCTATTTCATTTTAAAAACAGCAAAAAATATCCACCTCCCTTTCCATTTCTGATAAGGAGTCTTGAAGTTGAAATCTCCTCAGTGGGATATATGTTTGCTTTGATCTGTTTCGCTCTTGGAAGTCCAGGGGCTGTGGGCTGCTGGTCACGTGCTGTCCAGGGTCCCTCGGGACAGCTCTGTCTGCCATTAGGGGATGCTTTCCTGAGAATCCCCTGAACATTTCGCAAACTCCAGTTTGGGAACCATATAATCAAGCAGAGGGTCAGAATAATAGAAATGTCTGTAGACTCCTTTTGCCCTGGGAGTAGAGCATTCCCAATCAGGTGTGCTTGGTGCTGTTCAAATTCAGACAAGCAGACAAAGACTCTGAAATCTTATAACCTAATTTAAGGCAAGGTGAAACAAGCAAGCAACACACAACAGGAGGGAAGATGCAGGAAGAGTAAGCAAAATGCATGGCTACATAAGCTAGAAAGTGCGAAATGTGGGTAAATCCAAATCAATAACTTTTTAAACAGATTCCAAAGCCAGCAGGGACCATTGTGATTATGTAGCCTGAGCTCCTATGTAGCACAGGCCAGAGAACTTCCCCAGAGTAATTACAGAGCAAAAAGTGCAATTTGGTTTAATCAAATACCATCTTTTGCTGGGTAGTGTCACACAGCAGCTGTATGTGCACGTGAAAGGTGTGCTCTCTGCATATGAGAGCTATACACAGCTTCCTCCCTAGCAACCCACTTCTATCCAGATCTCGAATGGTGGAAGGGGGACTCCGTGAAGTGAGATTAATCACTACACTACACTTTGGGATCATGGAGTTTCCCAGTCACATATCAGATCTCTATTGTGGTTTGGATTCACAGCTTGACCTTGCACACTCTGGGTCAGCTTTGAACATCACTGTATGAACTATACCACTTGAGAGTTTGGATTTTGTACTTCTGGGCCAAACGGTCGATAGTGGGGATTGTGACGAAACCCAAGATACGTTCACACAACCCATAGCTATGAAATGCAGAGCCTTTAAATCTGCTAGCAGTAATCCAGTGTATTACAGTAACCTTGGAAGGATTATAAGAGGATAAGATGTCTCAAAAGCAGTAAGTATAATGCCATTTAATCAGTACAGAGACTTTCCTGAAGATGATGTTCGTTCTGGTGAATAAGAACAGAGAGCCGATAGAGCACATGCCTTTGAACATCACACTCCTTTTCTTGAAGTACAAAGTTAAGGTATCATGGAATCCATTTAAACAAACACCTGATAAGCCAATAATGAAAAAAAATACATTTTCTTTGTCTGAAGTCATAATTTACATATTAACACTGAAAATCCTTTTGATTCCACCTAATTTCTCCACACACAGAATCTTTCAATATTTAATATAAAACAAGCTAGTCTCACAAACAACTGTCAAACCGACAAGAGCTTGTGAGCTGTGATGTTCTACTGTAAAATAACAATACAAAACTACAAAAATAAAATGTTACATTATTTGTAAAATATATTCATTTGCTTGCAAAAAGACTTACAATTCAACTGTTTAAATTACGCAATAAAATGTTACATTCTAGTTAATACTTTACAGAGGGATAGATGTTAATTCTGTTCTGATGGAGAGCAATGTTTTCCCAATCATGAACTAAGCCAGTTCATAATATTTTCCAGTTTCTGGATCAAAGTAACAGTTTAGACATGGATCATACAACAGAGTCAGAACTTCCTCATCCTCCTCAGCACTGAAGGCATCTTCACCTGTGTGAAGGGAGAAAAATAAGAGTAAAATTACCCTGCTAGTCACTCTTGAAACATAGCAAAAGTACCTTCTCTCACAGATTACAGTCTGGGAGAGTGCCTCTTTGGGAGGGTGTAATCGCTTGGCTTTTGTGCAAAATACTAAAATTGTTACCTTTGAGGTTAACATTTATTCATGTTTTCATTCGTGTTTCTAAAGGTTTATATTTAGTTGAGGTAAAATTATAATGCAAAGTTTACCTAAGATCTGAAAGCACAGACAGCTTACTGGAATAGTATATTTAAAAGCTGGTCTAAATCAATCTATCTATTGATAATGGGTCAAAGTGCTCCTCACTGAGATCTTTCTCACAGAATTGCTCAAATAACTGTATATTAGAATGCTCCAAAAATACAGTGAATCAGCTCTTAATCTGTGAAAATGAAATTGCATTAACCATTAAAATGTTCTATGAAAGAATCCGAAAATCTAACAAAGCAAAAGGTCTTGATTTAGAGATTTTATCCTAGCTATGCTTGTCTCACACAATTTACCTTTAAGATTGCTAATTTATTATTGAATGTGTTCAGTTTTCTGTTGTTGAAAGTTATAAGCACATTAAATATAAGTAATTAAATATGTACATTATATTTCATTAATTGCCTTTAAACAGGTGGGTGGAGAAATTCTGTGTCAAAACTAATCTAACAAATTCATTACATTGTCAGTAGTGCTGCACTAGGTAAAATCAAGTTGGCATTTTTTGACTATAAATTCCTTGTGTACTGGATCATGTTTCGAGTGGTAAACAAAACTTATCTAAAATGTTATTGGTTTGGTAACCAGAGATGGTGTTATTCTGATAAACCTTTTCTATGTCTCGAGCGGCAGAAATCATAATTTAGAAAGATCCTGCTCCAGATGCAGTTTGCTGTCCCTAAACCAAAAAATGTGTTCATTTAAAAAAGTATAAAATTTGTAAGTAATTAGTCCTTAAGTATAGTGAGACAGTGCACTATTTTGAAAAACAAACACAGCAAACAAACTAAGAAACATTCAAGACATGTAACTGAAAATTAATCACTACACGTGCACTATAATGACTGCATTTCCCACTGTTTTGACATCCTACTGGTCATTACATCATGACGTTGTAGGTTCATTACAGTTTTGTTGTAACAGTAAAAAGATGTCAGCGTAAGTCTCTGGAAAGCAAAGTTACAATGCAAAAACAAAAGTTTGGTGATCATGTGAGCCACATTCTGATGTCAGTTACTCCGTATAGATACATAGTGGATGGAATTCACGGATCCATCCCCTGTTGCCCATTCCCAACTTCTGTCATTCAGAGGCTAGGGCCACTTCAGAGCATGGTTTTGTATCCCTGCCCATCCTGGCTAATAGCCATTGACGGACCTATCCTCCACGAACTTTTGCTATTGACTTCAGTGGGGTCAGATTTTCACCAAGTAACCCTACCAAAGAACATAGGCAGATGACATGCAAGAATAACGTCAATTAACACTGAAGAAGTTTGTTACTGCTAAAACAAACAGAATGCACCCTTACTACAACTTTCTGGTTCCTAGACTTTACAGCCTGATAGACATTTTGTAGAAAAACCTGCATTTTGCAAGATAATGCCATTAGTGATTTTTCTTCCAGGTAGCAGACCAGCCAATAAGAATTGGGTCTAGCTCAGTTCCAACAACTACTCCAGTGCAAGGTACAGAGGAACTCTAGTACATTTTTATAATATTTCTAATATTTTCAGGCAATACAATATTTCTATTTCTTGAATGTCAGTTTGTGTATTAACCCTCATGTACAAGATTGTAATGTAGGAGTCAGATTCTCTAGCCCAGTGGTTCTCAAACTTTTTGGAGTGGTGACCCCTTTCCCACACCATGCCTCTCAGCGCGACCCCCCTTAGGAGCCGGGCTGGGCAGGGGCCATCAGCCCCCCCCCCCCCGGGGGCCGGGATGGGGGGAGGGTGTTCAAGCAACCCTCCGGAGCTGGGATCGGGACAGCCTCACGGAAGCGACGGGAGCCCGCCGCAGCAGCGGATGGGATTGGGCTCGCCGGTAGCCCCCCGGGGCCCGGCTCGCTGGGAGCCTGCTGCAGCTGGGACCGGGTGCGCGGGGGCACCAACAGCCTGCCGCGGCCGGGCTGGGGGGGTGCCAGCTTCCCGCAGGGGCAGGGGCCGCCTGCGGCAGCAAGGGCCAGGATTGTGGCCGGATGCCAGCAGCCCGCAGCAGGGGTCGGGGCCAGGTGCTGGCAGCAGGAGCTCACGACCCCCGCATAACCGGGTCATGACCCGCAGAGGGGTCACAACCCCCACTTTGAGAACCAGTGCTCTAGCCCATCATCCATTACAGGCCAATGGCGTATGAAAACTCCTAGCACCAAAGAGTTAATAGAATGCAGTCAGCTAATAAATCAGTTTAAATCTAATATTTTGAGCATTATGTTAACTGCAAGAATGTTTTTAGGATATGGAAATCGATTCTTAGCCCCAAGCACAAGTACGGGGATAGCACTAGAGGAATATGTACTATAAACATTTTGTGTAATAAAATTCTTTTTTCTCAGTTCTGTTTTTTATCTTAGCTAAATGTAACTTATGATATATAACTTTCTGACCCAGGGACTGTCTAATGGCAGCCTCCCTGCCTGCCTTCTCTCCCCTTGTCCAACCACTGACCCTAGGCTGCTTCCCCTCCAGCCCCTTGCACCTCTCTGGCCCTTCAAAGGGCCACAGCCTGGCAGGTAAAGGGCTGGAGCCCTCTTCTGCTCCCCCAAGCCTGCCCAGCATTGTGCTGTGCTGTCCAAGGTGCTTGTCTCTTTGGCTCAGGAGACAGTCCTTCTCCCCCACTGGTCAGGGAGAGATTGCCTGCTGCTCTGCTTGGCAGCCTTTATATAGGGACTAGCCTAGACCTGATTGGCTGGCTCTTTCTGGGCCCTGATTGGCTCCTGGCAGGCCCTTTCCCATTGGCTGCCCATCTGCACAGCCGCATTGGCCTGCCCTGGCTCATGCTCTCATGGGGGTGGGGCAGCCGCCCCACCACATGTGGTCTCAGTGGTTGTAACCTTACTGGACCCACTGTTAGACGAGCTGAACATTTAGCCGAGTATCCCTCATGTTTTCTCCAACAGGCAAGGTGCTCAGATCTGTATTGTAATGATGTGCACCACAGTTCATTTATAAATATTGCCAAGAGTTGCAGCTTGAGCAACAGGACTGTTCAGCGTGGTCCTTAGAGTTCTCTATTAAGAGCAGTTAAGGCAAGTAAATTTATGAAAAGAGAGACAAGGTCCAAAGAGTTTTATGTGAGTCATTTACTACCCATTTTTTCATATGAAAGATATCAAATAAAATGTAATGGACTCTAAATTATAAACATCAATGACCAAGGGAAACTTTTAAAGATATCAAGCATATTGGCTCAAATTTTGCTCTCAATTACATCTTCTGCCCAAAGCCCCACCCCTTCTGGACTGCCATGGAAGCCTTAAATTTGACTGACTAAATTAAGACTTGGCACACCACTTCTGAAAGGTTGCTGAGCCCTGTGTTATAGGTTTATAACAGAATAGGAAATCTGTGTATAATGTCTTTCATACACAGTATTGCAAACATCCAGTTATCACTCACAAGTCAAATTTTGTCTTGTTTTTGCACCTGTAAGGGGTTGTCCACTCCAGATGGCCACAAGTAGATTGAAACACTACTATCGATACACACACATTTTTTTTATCATTAAAGCAAGTTAATTTATGAAAATTTCACAAATTACCTTGCTCAGAGATTGTAGTGAGAATAAGGAAAAACCAACAAATTTGCAAATATGCTTCTGTGCCACTTTCTGACCTAAATCTTTCAATTTTCAACCTTATGGAAATTCTAGAGTTACTGAAGCAAGTTTTGGATTTCATAATACTGACATCAAGAATCGTCTCAGGTCCCTATCAAAAATATATGTCAAACATGCTTTTAACTCAAGGATTGCTGTCCCATTCTCTTTGGTTTATTTAGGGCACTTAACATAACATATTATTCAATTCTTCAAAGCAAGGTCCCCTCTTGACAGCAGAGTTCTATTTTGCTGTCATAATCAATTACAAATGTACACCTATGAAAAGATTCCCAATTTGAGGGGCATAATCTATTTTACACAGTAAATCACTGAGACATGTTCATCCCTTGGGCAGCCAAAATACACAGCTGAGATTTATGAGATCTCACACTGAATTCTCTCTATCTGGTGAAAAATATAGGAACCTAGTCTATTCCCTAGGGTAGCAGAAAAGAAAAAAGGGCCTTTGTAGAAAGAGATGTATTTATTTTAATTCTATTGTTGTTCACTGTCCTGTTTCAGGACACATTCTTTGTCATCCTGCAGCCAGGGCCGGATTTAGGAGTGCCAGGTTTGGGGTGCTGGTTTTGTTGTTAGCGACAAAACGGAAAACAGAATATTTGAAGTAACATCTTTCAGGTATTCCGTATGTGGATTCATTTTTCCTTAACCTTCTAGAATGTTCTGGACCTCTGTAGAATCTCCTGGAACCTTCCAGGCTTTCTGAGCACTACATTTTCCTCAAACCTCCTAGAATGTTGTCAGCCATGCTCTTGCAGGTATCTAAGGAACAGGGCATCGCTAGTCAGTCTGTGAGATATAAGAACGAAGTGAGAGTCCAGCTGCGACATTGTGAACCTTATTTTATTGTGAAAGTGTACTTGAAGAGTGTAAGTAGCAACTAATAATGGAGATATTTAATGAGACGCCAGAAATAGCTGTCAAACCCCTGTCTATACAGCAATATAAAAGAAATATGGCTACTTCTTTTGCTATACTTAACACATAATGTTTGATGACTTTCTAAGACTGAGGAACACAGACTTTTTCTCTCCCAAATACTGCCTGTTTTCCCCCATAGAAAATAAAAGATGCCCTCGAAGAAGCCTTCAGGAGCTCAGTATAGGAAGCAAAAAGCTGAGCTGAAATCTAGTTTGCAGCATGGGGCAAATTTTACAGAGCCTATGACATGGATAAATTATGCATGCAAGTTGTATATCAAAGACGTGAAATGGGCTACAAATGCAATAGAAGGTATTCAAAACTTCAACAAATGGAGGGGGGGGGGGCACCAAAGATGCTCCTTGCTGGGAGCACCATTTGGTGTAAGACCACACTTGCCTTCAGCAAAGAACCTTAAGATATGGGTGATGCTATCATTTTAGGTGATGACTCAACAGTGTTGCTCAAGAGCCATACCACGCTTTCATTTAGGCTTTCATGATCTGAAATCTTTACTCACATAAGCAATGCTTACTCATCAGAGTAGTTCCATTTAACTCAATGGAGCTATTCTTGTGTGCATGAGTAAAGGCTGCAGCCTCATCTTTACACATCTTCCCTTCATGGACTCTCCATTCCTACCTCCTTCTCCCCTAGCAGCAACCTCCTCTTCCTTCCAGAGCTAATCCATACTGCTCTTGATTAGCAGACAGCAGTCATTATGCAAATGAACTTTCTTCTTATCAGAGACAGAAAGTGTTTCCTGCCTGACTCTACCAGCCTGAGCTGACTGTAAGAATCAGACCAGAATCTAGCTGCATGGAAATGCAACCAAATGACCACATTGACTTCCTTGCAGAAGTCAGCATTTAACAGCAGTGGAAGAACAATATTGAGCAATACTTTTCTGTTACAATTTGTAAATCATTACACATGCTTCACATATTCTCCTCACTGTCCCATCTCTATAAATTCCTACCTGGAATCTTTGGACTTGCTGAAGATTCAATATGCTTTGCAAGCTCTTGGCCTGGAAGAATTATGGGAGGGCTGAACACATTTAACCAGTCCCTGAAAAAGAGGAATCCAAATGTCAGTCATTTTGAACAAAGTTGTTTTGTTCCTTCCTAAATCTCGCAATTAAATAAAAAAAATTTCATAAACATCTTAGGTGTGGTGAAACAAAATAAAGCTATATTTTGAGATGTTATCAAATTATGTGCTTTTCACATTTAATAAACTCAACAGCAGTCTTCAAAAGTTTGAAAATTAAGGTGTGCTTAGCAGCACAACGAGTATCTTCTAGGTAGAAATCTCTAAACAGTTCTACAGTGAGTCCTAAAGCTCACAAAGTAATTTTCCTTCAAGTAAACACTTCACGAATATGGGCATTTGACTATAACAGAAAATATCTGAACAACAACAAAACCCACTTCTATTTTAAAATTGACCATTTTATGTGCATTGCGTTTTGAGATACTGCAATCACCAATTATTAAACCAAAACTAATGAAATAAGCACAGTTAACCTGCTATATAATGGAATTTCATAATTACAGACAATTACACATTAAAACATTCATAACAACACATCTATAAAGAGTTCTCATGGAACTTCACGCTAATGGAGCACTTTCTAACAACATTTTATTTTGTTTCTCTAATTATAGCACACAGAAAAATTCCTATATGGCAGCAAATTACAGGTTTATATTAAACTGCAACATAGTTCATTATATGAATATACTTGCATAATTATATACATACAGATATTTACACATATATGCACGTTTGGTCTGATTTTCAAAGGAACTTTTGTTTTTATTTACTGCATGATTATTTCCAGAAAATATCCAACAAAAGTGATAGGAAAGAAAAATGTTCAGTGTAGTTAAAAAAAAAAAAAAGCGAAAAATGTGTACCAGACTCCTATACTGTAAATGAGAAAATTATACAACAGTAGCATAAGTCTTATTACCCACAATCCATGATGGGAGAGAGAGAAGAGAGTGTAGTAGCACAGCCATAGTAAGACCACATGCTCTTCTGGGCAGGGCCCATGTTTTTGTTATACATTGGTCCCATGCTTAACACAGTGGGCTTCAAGCCCCGCGGTGCTCTTGCTGTATAAACAATAACCACACTAATACGTACTCATATATTCACTAGGATGGATACCTTTTTGTATAATTACCACAGAGCTAAGAAATGCAGAGTTAGATTAAGAACATATATTACTGGCTGAATATATAGAGTTAGAAGTCTATGGAGAAGGACGCCTCCTGGACTCATCTACTGCAGTGGCGTTTTGCTTCAGTGAAGAAGATGATTTGGTGGGCCTGCTGTAATTAAGAAGGGAGTCTAGGTCAGATAATTCATGGATGGCTTATCCATCCTTTATTTAACTTGACCTGCTTTTTATGCCTTTGTTGCACTTTGTATTTTCTAAAGTTTGTGAAAAGACTTTCCTGTTATCATGTGTTCACACAAAATCCAGCTGTTCATATACTGCACTCCGTTTATTGCAGCTGAATGTGATATGACAGAAAGCATCATATTTCAGGTAATCTCTATATATAAAAGTCAAATGGTGTATGCGTGCGTGTATGTATGTTCCCTTACTCCTTCCACACCATTTGAGCTAGAGACTTGAAATTTGGTACAGTTATAGGCTTTAGGGTCCTAATCAGGGTAAGAATAGAAAATTTTTCTAATCTCACCTCTGACACCCCCTAGGGGTGAAATTCTTTAAAGCCCATTAACATCAGCTGGGCAGCTGCTGTTCTCTGTGACATAGTTATAATGTAATAATACCCCCCTCCAACGGCCCCCGCAGTCGCTCAGCTCTCTGCCCCCTCCCCCCCTCCAACGGCCCCCGCACTTGCTCAGCTCTCTCCCCCCTCTCCCCTCCAACGGCCCCCCCACTCGCTCAGCTCTCTCCCCCACCCCCCACCAACGCCCCCCCACTCGCTCAGCTCTCTCCCCCGACCCCCGCCAACGGCCCCCCCACTCGCTCAGCTCTCTCCCCTCTCCAACAGCCCCCCCCACTCGCTCAGCTCTCCCCCCCTCCCCCCTCCAACAGCCCCCCCACTCTCTCAGCTCTCTCCCCCCTCCAACGGCCCCCCCACTCACTGAGCTCTCTCCCCCCTCAGGTAAGAATTGAAAATTTTTAAAATCTCACCCCTCCCCCCCTCCAATGGCCCCCGCACTCGCTCAGCTCTCTTCCCCCTACCCCCCTCCAACGGCCCCCCACTTGCTCAGCTCTCTCCCACCTCCATCGGACCCGAGCAACGCCGGGTATTTCTGCTAGTGGAGACTAAAACAATCCTTTAGGGAAATGTTTTTTGCTTGTAGACTGAGCTGCAGACTTTTTCACCAACAGCATTTGAGCAGAAGTCGGAGCATCAGCATACTCATGACACTGTGAATCAAACCAGCCCTTGCAGGCCACTAGGGGGCGAAGTTTCAATATGGAAAAACCACTAAAAGTAAACAGGCCCATCCATTTTTATGGCAGATGTCTGATATTTGTCAAAACTTCCACACAAACCAAAAATTAGCTGTAAAAGCCTTAAAAAGCCTTGACATTTGAACACGGAATCCTAATGCGGAATGTGGTGAACAATCCTATGTTATTAGATTAAGGCACGCCTCCAGATTGAAACCTAGATCCCTCCTGCTGAGCCAAGCTCTGCTCAGTGCAAAATTTAAGTGGCAGGGGAGGGTCGGAAGGGACAAAGGTGCCTTTAAAGGTGCCGCGCTTATGTTTGCCTCATGCTGAGGCTGGCTTAGGACTGGGTGGATTTCTGGCATGCATTAGAGCAATTTCAAGGCTGCTGTAACTAATACCTTATTGGTCATAGTCATAGTAGGCTGTTCTGGCAGCCAGAACAGGGATGACCTGGGTACGTCTCTATGCTGGAGGCCAGGATGACGAGGTGTAAGAGCTGCTAAGGTGGCTCTTAACCACTCAAGGATTCCTCTGCGCTAGCGGAATGCTCATGAAACCAGCCAGATCTGCTGGCTTTTCACTGCTTTCCGCTGTCAGCATGGGGCCCATGATCGGGCACATAATAATTATAATTATGTAAGATACTGGTGCTTACAGTGCTTTCTGCACATCCATGCTGACCTGAGATAACACATATTAGGATTTGTTTCTGAAAGAGAAACCTGGCAGAGCTCAGTTGGATGCCACGGCTGCTAAAATATGCCGTTTGCTTTCCTTCTCTCCGTTGGTTTTTGTGCTGCTGGTGCATGTTATTGCTTCCACAGCATCTGCTGCTGGTATGTACACACAATCTGGGGTGAATCTGGGGACATACACCTGCTCTTTAGCAGCCAAGATGAAAAAACCTAATTTTCTACCTCAGAAAACACAACTGCTGGGGCAGAACGTCACTAAATCCGATAGAGGATTTAAAGAGAGATCTATTGAATTTCCCATAATTTTAATATGGCCAAAATAAAATTTAAAATGTTCTTTTATACCATCCTTGTAATTGCACCTAGATGACCAACTTAACAACCAGGCCTGGCTACCACTCAGCCACTGGCAGTGAGGACTGGTCCACACAGCGCACACAACAGTAGACTTTCTCCAGACTCCTCATTACCATTTCTCCCTACCACTCTCCACACACACACATTCTCCAAAAACACCTTAAAGAGTCTCCAGTGCCACCCAAGTGTCCAAAGCGTCACAGAATGCCAGTTCCGTAAGTGAAGGCACTATAATGCACAGGGTCATAGTTAAAAACACTTCTGTTGCTGCAATTTGCATTTCTGGTATTCTCTATCTTGAGCACAAGCTCTTGAGTTTTCGTGCTATGGCTGGGACCAGGGTTTAATCATAATTAGCTGATGTGATGTTTAAGCTCAGATTTGAGCTGGCTCATGCTGTGTAGTCAGTCATGATCAAGCATCCTGACAGCCAACTTGACTTCACAATCACATTCAAACACCATTCTGTTCTGAGTGAAGACAAGCTCCAAGACAAATTACAGGTGGAATGGAAAGAATATAAATTGTAACGTTTTCCTGGTGCATGTGTTTTAATACCCTACACCGGCAAAAAAAAAAAAACACCACAAACTCTTTAAGGAAGAGTGATGGGTCAGATCCAGAGAGAGAGAGAGAGAGGACTAGAGTGTGTCTCATCTGAAGGACAGTACCTCCATGCTGGTACAATGGCCAATTTTTAAATGGCAATATCTTGGCTCTTTAAAAAAAAAATTCTTTTCAGTTTAATATTATGGACTCCTTGTTGGCCAAACGTTACTTTTAAAGTTGAAGCTATTCAAACAAATGCATGTTAAAGACTGATCTCATATTTCCACACATGACCAACCTTTTTCAAAATTGGTAAACAAAATTCATAGCTGTGCTGAGATCTTGTCTGCCAACTTTCAGAAGAAAGCAAAGATTTGCAACTGATTTATAAACCTCTAAAAAGTGGGTTTCTAGTGGAAATGCTGACAGGTGCTTTACTCTAGCAGTCAAAGCAGGCATTAGGCACACACGAAACTTGTAACCTCTTGGGGCTTAGCTTTCAAGGAAGCACCTAAGACAGCATGTGTGTGTGAATGGGAGAGAGTATAAGTGAGCTAATTTTTTATAACATTCCTTGTTGAAATCTTTTTTATACCTTTGTATACAATAAGAAGTCCAGTAGACAACTGGTCATTAGAATGCTCAGCAATGTAGATCGTGGGCTGCGTGTCTAATTTATCCTTGATCTTACACTGACTGAAGAAATAATCGTTGTAGGGTGAATTTCTTAAAGAAGCCAGTTTATCTCCTCAAAACAGAAAAACTAATCAAGCATTTTGATTAATTAGAGACACCCTCTGTTCATGCTATTATCAAGACCTCAAGCTGTAATCAATACAATCAACATGCCAGAACCTATCTATGGTTTTCTTGATAACAAAGTTGAATGCTAAACAGTACACTCTGACATTGGGAGTCACATTATGTGAAGGCACAGAAGAGGGAGTTTTCATAAACACTCAAAGTTAGGAATCAGAGAGGTAGCTGGAATTGCAGAAGTAGCAAAGAGTCTTGTGGCACCTTAAAGACTAACTAAAGTATTGAAGCATAAGCTTTCGTGGGCTAATACCCACTTCGTCGGATGCAAACCTAACTCAAAGTTAGGTTTAGCACTGATTTTGGCACTAAGATCTTAAGAGTTATTCTGTAACTTATTTTTCATGTCAAGGTATGTAACAGTGTGCACCATACAATTTTACCATCTCGTTCCTTTTTTCCTCCAATATTTACATCAGAAAATCTGTCTTACCTATTCAGGAAATAATTAAAATATATTGAAAATCACAAGATAGTTGAGCAGCATTTAAAAATGAACACAATCATTTGTATTTCTGTAAACACCTCCTGTTATAGCTATGTGACAAACTTAATTAATCTTTGCAACAAATTGGGCTGATCAATAAAGTGTGCTTGGGAAACCTTGCCAATACTTTATAAGTAGCATGGATACAAAGCCTTTGCCAGTGACAGTAACAGTAGCATATCACAACTGTCACCATTAACAATATATTGCTAGCAATAGCAGAATTCAGGAGCACTGCAGGTCCCTTCTTGAAATGTTAGTGCTTACCAACACGGTGTGGAAAAGCGCACCAGAGAGGTGTGATGTGTAAAGTTAACAGTCCCACCTAGACCCTGTTGGTGTGCTGTACCAGGGATCTCGTTCAGGCAATGTAGACAGAACTGGACAAGCTCTCCCACATGGACACTCGCCAGACTGCTTGCTGTGAGGGGATACAACTTCTGGATCCTGTGTGTTTTAAGCCTTCAGAATCTGAACTAAGATCAGACTCTGCTGTTGTCCTGGGCCTCGACACAAACTTGGGTGCACACCCTCTGTTTAGCAACCCCTCCTGAGAGCTGCAACCATGCTGCACACTGCCCATCCCCTGGAACCAGGGCTGATCCCCTCCCCCGTAGCTTAAACACAGCTTCTCCCAAAACTCCAGCTGTGTGAACACTCTGGGTCCAAAGGGTAACTCTCCAAGGGCACGTGCAAAGTGTAACCCGTGAAACACAGTCACTTTGCACAGGATTCTAACACCATTGTTCTTTATTTAATCACCTGAGGAATATAAATAGCTATATAAAAATAAACCTTTAAAGATTTCCCTGCCCTCAGTTTCCTCCCCACTCCAAAGCATTCCTTGGGCTAGGTCAGAGGGCATTCAGGATCCTTCTGCTGCAGCACATGGTCTGTGTTCTGAAATGCGGAGCTTCCTCTTACCTGCCAGCTTTATACAAGTTTTAGCACACTTCTCTCAAAATCCAAACAGAAAGCGTATTATGTGCTATTGATGATTCTTCTGCATAAAAAATGTAGTTGTCCAATTAGGGAGCAGAAAAAAATATCATTTGACTTATGTGACCCATCGGACACTGACAATAATGAACAGTAAACAGCCGAAGAGGACTTACAGTAGACTCTTGATTATCCGGGATGATAGGAAAAAAATTAATCCTGGTTAATAAAATCCTGGATAATCACCATCCATAGGAAATATGGGTGTGTGTGTGTGTGTGTTTCACCAGCCACCCTGGGCTGGGCGGACAGGGCATTGGTTCACTGGCTGCCCTGTTCCCTGGTGGTTTATTTTTTTGTGTGTGCTTGGGGTGTCAACACAGCCAGAGCCGGCCCTGCGAGTTACGCGTATTTTTTTTGACATCCTGGTTAATCCACAATCTGGTTAACCCGATCCTGGATAATCGAGAGTCTGCTGTATGGAGGAATAACCAATAAACTGATATTTAATTGCATAAACTATTTTGTGACTATTTAGGAACAACAGATGAGGACAAGTTCATGAATGATTCACAAGCCGATGAAAAAGGCTGAATTTGTTGAGTTACTTATTGGCAATGAATAATTTCACTAACGCTACACCAGGTCAAAACACCCCAATGTGTAGGCGAAAGCTACAAAAATATTTTGAAGAAATACAGAAAGAAAATTTCTACATCTCTGGTTAGTATCCATAAAGCACTTGTATACAGGATTTCTCATGCGCGTAAAGTTAAGCACACGTGTAAGCACTCGGATGACTGCGGCTTTACATTGTAATGTATACTGTACATGTAGTTGGAGAAGTCATGTTGTTTTATGGTAACACTTCCGTTAAAATAACAAATGTGTGCTCTTCAAAACTAGTTTTACAGTGACTTTAGGAGCTCTGAAGTCCATTAATAATGAACAGCAAGAAAAGATGCTTGTGCTGTATATGTAACTTCTGGTTCATCTTATATCTGTTCTGGGGATACAAAATGTTGAAATCAAATTTCAGTTACTGCCATCAGCTATGTCAATAATAATGCTGCAGTCATCTTAATCTTAAACTGTCCATTACTGCCTCTAAAAACACTTCAGTTTTGCTATTTGAACATTCTCACAATTACTTAAATCAAAACTGTCATAAAACCATGAGAAATTCAATAGTGTTTATAAACAAACTCCTAATTGTTCATTTTTTCTCAACTCCAGGTCAGAAAACAACATTTCTATGATGGATAATAGTGAGAATGTGCTGAAGAATAACAGGACGCATAACCGACAAAGATACACTGTCTATTTATGCACACGAATCAGGGAAAAAGATTCTCAAGTGCACATTTTAATAGAATGTTAAACAGGACGCAAATACATATGTTGGTATGTCTGAATTTTATTTTACAATACAAGTTTGTATGACTTGAAAGATACATTTCAAAAAGAAATATCACAATTATTTTAAGGTCAAACTGGCAATATGTTGATGATTAAAAAATGCAAGGCACGAGCTATATTTTATTACTCTCCTAGAGTGTTATTGTACTTTTAAAATATCATTAAATCAGCACAAACCAACACTTATCATTTCCTGCACATTTTTCACAGTGAGCTGCATTCTGACTATGAGTAATCTGTTAATCTGTTCTTTGCCTCACAATCCGTCAAAGTGACAGATCCATTCCATCCCTAATACATAATATCTTCATTTACTGTATGCCTTACTGGAACTTTCTTTTTTGCTAGCACTAAGATTTAGAAAATCACAAGCAAATTTACAGAATGTCAGAATGTCTTGCCTCTTTCCTGCTATCCACCACTTCAGCAAATCTAGCCTGTCACAGTTCAGGGCAACTGCACCTGTAGTTCCCCTTGGTGAACCAGACAGGGAACACAATCCTGGGCCTCCAGATCCCCAGCTGTTGCCTGTCTTGGGTGAAGACATGCATTCCTCTCCCTTCTGACTGGGGTATTTCCAGGCTGCAAGCTCCCTGCTTTTACTGTCTATTTCCCAGCACACACAGGTTGCCCAAGGACACCTGCTGGCTTTCTCTCTAGAGACGGTTAAAAGGTGTAACTGCTACAGATGTAAGTTACCACACAGCACTTCCTATTGAAGGCTTATTTATTCTTAAGGTAAAGGGTATTACAAAGAAAACATATTAAAAACAATAAAAGAAACTACACATGTTAAGAGTCCTGTGGCACCTTAAAGACTAACTAAAGTATTGAAGCATAAGCTTTCGTGGGCTAATACCCACTTCATCGCATCCGACGAAGTGGGTATTAGCCCACGAAAGCTTATGCTTCAATACTTTAGTTAGTCTTTAAGGTGCCACAGGACTCTTTGTTACCTCTGCTATTCCAGACTAACATGGCTACCTCTCTGATTCTACACATATTAACATGCTTACCAGAACTGACCCCAACCCTAACATGGTTTCTTGTAGGACCCACAGGGGTTCTGCTGTGGTCATGAGTTCACAGCTTCAGCTCAGAACAAGGTCCAAGTCCTTACAACCATATCCCAAGGACTGGGGCCCTCCATGGGCCAGGGATTCTGTCTATTTGCTGGATCAGGAAGAAAAGGCCTCAACACAGTTTCAAAACAGGCTATTTATCCAAACCCCTTTCTTTGTCTGTTGTTCCCTGGCAAATCTAGTTTGATAGTACATGCACGTTTCTTCAGGAGGTACCTTCCAAGTGTTGATAATGAAGGTAGCAAATTAGCATACCCTCTCCTACTAGGGAGGAGAAGGTACATACAATGCCACAATAACACATATACAATTGAATTTTTAACACAATGGACCCCCAAAGGTATTAATACTAATTCAATAAGGTTTAATTTAATTCAATAAAGTTTATCTAAATTTCATAAGGTTTGTTCAGGATATTACAAGATATTGTCAGTCTGTTACAAGGCCAACTAAATACTTGGTAATCCTAAAGGAAGCAAAGAGATTTTATTTTTAAACCTGACTAATTAAATTTTTAATGACTGAATAATTAAAAAAGAGGTCGCTAAAAGTACAAGTGAGATTGTACATGGAGATGCTAATTTGGCTCCTATTAAAGAATCTTTTCATTGGCTTCCATGGAAGCAGAATCAGGCCCAGCGAGAGTAAAGCAGTCATGAATTCTCGATCCTCAGCTGGTGCAAACACTGTAAATCAATGTAGGCACACTGACATCAGTTGGCTCAAAGCACTTGAGAATCTAGTCTATTAAATTTAGCAGGATTTTCTTTCAATGTCAGCTGTTGATGGATATATTTTAGCAGTTTATTAAAAGCAAAAAGAACACATGCATATTCATTTACATTAGGCTGAAAACGGTAGCGAAAGACCTGACTTGCAGGTTAATAATCATTTAATAATTAATAGATCTTACTATTTGGTGGTCAGATCTTCCTTAAGGAAGTACGCACAACTCCCATCATGTTTTAAGTTTAGTAGGCACTAAATTACAATTTTACTTAAAGAATAAACTTCCATTTTATTAAACTGGTGACTTGCTGGCTAGATTTCAAACTTGGTGTTCACTGCTCTTTTGGCATTTAAAAATGATGCCAACAGAGAAAAGCAATGTTTTATTACCTAATTTAACTAAAAATATTATGCTCTTTCTTCTTTCTTACCGGTAACTTTGATTCATTTGTTTATCAGTGGATTGGCTGTATAAATTGCAGTAAGGAATTTTTAAAGGGAAATAAGTTACTTTGCAAAATTCATGCATATTCCCACTTAATCTCAGTCAAATAGACGATAATAAAGCATATCAATTATCCACTGTCATCACTTGCATTCACTTGTCTGCTAGTTCAAATGCCCAAACATTTAACAAAGTGTCAATTAGTGGGGGTTTTATAGAACTAAAAGGCTGAATACAAGCAAACCCTTAATGTTTAATCAATTCATAAAACGCCTTCTAACTAGTCTTGATGCGGCTAACATTGGTTGTTTTCTCTCATATAGTCAACCTCCAGCAGTATTCTGCTGTCTTGTATCCCATTTATTCTTAATGGATGACTAGGGAGCTAGGGGCTTTAAAAAATCAATGGACAAGTACAGCTCAATGGAACAATAACTTTATCATTAATATAATCAACGTAGTTAACAGTTATGCTGCTGAAAACAAAACCTGAAAATTACTTTTCCTTCTCTGTGAGAGGATTCCTTTGAACAAATATATTCAAGATGACATTGGACATTTGGCATATCATTACACTGGGCTGGTTTTACTTTGACATAACAGTATAAAACGAAGCTGTAAACTTAATCAATGTGGCAAAAACTAGGCTATTGCAGTGTAATCTGCTTTTAAAGTAGCAGGTTTTTTCAATAACAATAGCATAACTACAAAGCAATGATGAGTAATAAACAGATGTATAATATACCATGTTGGAAAAAAAACAGAAAATTATTAAAATTAATAGCTTTTCTAAAAGGAAAGTGAACTTTCGAAGTTACATGAGACTGACCAATACCATGCTGGAAAGAGGGATGTAGGACCCTAATCATGTCACTGTCTCTGTGTGGGTGTCCCTCATTTCTGTGTGAAGACAACTTCAGGATCAGGATGTAAGTGAATTCCTGCTCTGCCTTGTCTGCCTGGCAGTCTCCTCCAATGGCATCTCAAAGAACCCCATTAATCCCACCCCTACACCCTCTTATGTTGCAAGGGTAACAATGGTTTTATTTTGCTAGAAAGATGCCTGTGAACTGTGAGCAGCCGGATCTCAGTGGAATCTGGGAGTGTCGACTTGATGACATGACTGAACTTAACAATGCCCCAGGAGGTGAGAGGTCTCTCCTCAGCCTACTGTAGGTCTCAAGAGCTATAGTGTTGACACTGAGCCAGCTTAAATCTTCACACTGTTTTCGTGACATAATAAAAGAGGCTAACCTATCAGAACAAGCTGTTTAGGGTACAACTAGTTACTGAAACAATGAAGTACAGCTTCACTTTGACAGTGTCTTGCAGACAGATCAGCTGTGTGTCCAAATGTTTCACAGAGATAAGGGTTTAATAGCAGCAGGGCGAAAAAATGAAGAGGTCTCAGCAAGGCAGACGTTACATGTCGAGTTGCAATTCTGAAGAAATGGGGTGGCAGCAGAGGGATTGAGAAAAGTGTGTCTAGAGAGGAGCTGCACAGGAGAAAGGCCTCACCTCTGCAATGGGCAGTGAAGGGACAGAGATGAGGCTGATGCTAGAAGAAGGCAGGAGCAGGGAAAGGGTAGAAATTGTTAAGAACTCTGATTCTGGGCTGTAGCTGAGCTCAAGTTTATGAATCCTGTGGATCCCGCGTTCTTGGGCTGCCAGGACCTAGATGAGCTCCCTGTGCAAGCTTGAGCAGCCCCAAGGGATGCTTTACATTTGGATAATTTCCTCAGGCAGTGGGTCTTCCTCGGTGGGGCAATCAGCCACTGGAGCAGCACCAGGGATCCAGGATCCAGCTCATAATCAGGGCCGAAGTGTGTGCAACAAGAGAGGACAAGTCCGAGGATGGCTGCATGAAGTGGAAAGTTTTGTGCTGGATTGTGAAATGAACAGGGAGTCAGGGATTTATCTGAGGACAGAGGTGATCACCCGGACATCCACAGGGAGAGCAACAGAGCAGTGCACAGACAATCCAGGAAGCTTTTGGAAAGCGTTTGGGACAACTTCCTGGTGCAAGTGCTGGAGGAACCAACTAGAAGCCATGCTCCTCTTGACTTGCAGCTCACACAAAGGGAAGAATTGGTAAAGGAAGTAGAAGTGGGTGGCGACCTGGGCAGCAGTGACCATGAGATGGTCGAGTTCCGGATCCTGACACAAGGAAGAAAGGGGAGCAGCAGAATAGTTCAGGAAAGCAGACTTTGACTCTCTCAGGGAACTGATGGGCAGGGTCCCCTGGGAAGCTAATATGAGGGGGAAAGGAGTCCAGGAGCGCTGGCTGTATTTTAAAGAATGAGGGAGGGAGGATGAGGGAGCAGGAACTAACCATCTCAATGTGCAGAAAGAATAGCAAATATGGTAGATGACCAGCTTGGCTTAACAAAGAAATCTTCAGTGAGCTCAAACACAAAAAGGAAGCTACAAGAAGTGGAAACTTGGACAGATGACTAGGGAGGAGTATAAGAACATTGCTCCAGGTTGCAGGGATGTAATCAGGAAGGCCAAAGCACAATTGGAGTTACAGCTAGTAAGGGATGGAAAGGGTAAGAAAAAGGGTTTCTACAGGTATGTTAGCAACAAGAAGAAGGTCAGGGAAAGTATGGGACCCTTACTGCTTGGGGGAGGCAACCTAGTGACAGATGATGTGGAAACAACTAATGTACTCAATGCTTTTTTTGCCTCAGTCTTCACAGACAAGATCAGTTCCCTGACTACTGCGCTGGGCAGCACAGCATAGGGAGGAGGTGACCAGCCCTGTGTGGAGAAAGAAGTGATTCAAGACTGTTTAGAAAAGCTGGATGTGCACAAGTCCATAGGGCCTGATGTAATGCATCCAAGGGTCCTGAGGGAGTTGATTGATGTGATTGCAGAGCCACGGGCCATTATCTTTGAAAAGACATGGCGATCGGGCGAGATCCTGGATGACTGGAAAAAGGCTAATGTAATGCCCATCGTTAAAAAAGGGAAGGAGAATCCGGGGAACTACAGACTGATCAGCCTCACCTCTGTTCCTGGAAAAATAATGGAGACGGAATCCTCCACTTGGAGGAGAGGAAGGTGATCAGGAACAGTCAACACGGGTTCACCAAGGGCAAGCCATGCCTGACAAACCTGATTGCCTTCTACGATGAGATAACTGGATATGGGGAAAGTGATGGACATGATATACCTGGACGTTAGCAAAGCTTTTAATATGATCTCCCACAGTATTCTTGCAGCAAGTTAAAGAGGAATGGATTGGATGAATGAACTATAAGATGGATAGAAAGCTGGCTAGATCATGGGGCTCAACAGGTAGTGATCAATGGCTCCATGTCTAGTTGGCAGCTGGTATCAAGTGGGATGTCACAGGGGTTGGTCCTGGGGCTAGTTTTGTTCAACATCTTCATTAATAATCTGGATGATGGAATGGATTGCACCCTCAGCAAACTCGCGGATGATATAAAGCTGGGGGAAGAGCTAGATAGGCTGGAGGAGAGGGATAGGGTCCAGAATGACCTAGACAAATTGGAGGATTGGACCAAAGAAATCTGATGAGGTTCAACAAGGACAAGTGCAGAGTCCTGCATTTAGGACGGAACAATCCCATGCATTGCTACAGGCTGGGGACTGACCGGCTAAGCGGCAGTTCTGCAGAAAAGGACCTGGGGATTACAGTGGACGAGAAGCTGGATATGAGTCAATAATGTGCACTTGTTGTTGACAGCAGATCAAGGGAAGTGATTATTCCCCTCTCTTCTGCACTGGTGAGGCCACATCTGGAGTACTGCATCCAGTTCTGGGCCCCCACTATAGAAGGGATGTGGACAAATCAGAGAGAGTCCAGCGGAGGGCAATGGAAATGATTGGAGGGCTGGGGCACATGACTTATGAGGAGAGGCTGAGGGAACTGGGCTTGTTTAGTCTGCAGAAGAGAAGAGTGAGAGCTGATTTGATAGCTGCTTTCAACTACCTGAAGGGGGGTTCCAAAGACGATGGAGCTTGGCTGTTCTCAGTGGTGGCAGGTGACAGAACAAGGAGATATAGACTCAGACAATGGAAAGCCATGTGTTTTTCACCAGGATTCCCTCACATATTCTGTACCTGTAGGTCACCAAGTTCTTGAGAATCCCTTGGTAGCCAGCTGTTTCGCCAGCATTATCAACACTTTCTAAGGTAATTTTTAATAAGGTGTGTTCTATATAACCCACATTTATTGCCACGGTACTTTTGGTGCATATTGTGGCCTGACAAGTGCATCAGAATTTCACTAATTCAGATTAACGACTGGGAGACCCGCTGTAAATTACTGAATTTTGTGAATGAGTGAGTAAGTGAACAAGCCTAATGAAAAAGCAAAGTACATTTTGTGATACATTATCCCCGTTTGCTTATTTTGACAGCTGCAGTGTAGTTTTATAATACTTCATAATGTAATGCTGTCTGTTTGGTAAAAGCAATGAAGTTGTATGACTTTGCTCTTGTAATGAATCACAAAAATGAATATGCTTCTTTGACTATATTGCTGCACTCATTTTTTAAACTTACACTTTCAACCTTGAGCTATTTTGCTATTAAATCTGTGCTTGGAAGAGAGGGAGATAGCCATTGTTTATGTATGAATTCAACAGCATGCAGATTAGTGATATTTGGTTGTAGTGCACATATAGATGTATAATCCTTTTGTGACTGCACTGTATTTTAAGGAAGTTTGAACGATACAGCAAGATTAAGGTACAAACCAACAGCGAGTGTACACCAGGGACTGCTCTGTTTGGTTTTCATTAGCTGGGGCAAACAAGTGTGCTTGAATTGCAATCTCAGCACTTAATGAGCCCCTAGGTTTTACTTTCAAGACAATACATGGAGTTTGCACCCAGGCAGAAGAACCTTGCATGTCCATTACAAATTTCAGCCTGTTTGATAAGGCCAAATGCTGAATGCCTGTGGGAATGAGGAGTTGTGAAGAGAACTCTGTACCAGAGAGATACAGTTAAAGGAAACCAAAAGGAAATCACATGGTTACTCAGTCAGGTGGACAGGAGTCATGCACTAAAAGATGTGTTAGTTGAGTATAATCAGTCTGATTTCCTCCTTTATTTTACATACTTGTAAAAAACCACTGACCTGCTGACCTCTGAGCTACCTTACTGCTTCTGTGACTGAATGGGAACAGTTCATGCCAGAAATAATTTTTGTATTGAATTATAAACTCAAAAATTGGGTTGTACAATCAAAACTGCAGCTAACATATGGCAAACGTCACAACATTATTGATAGGATGTATCAGATAAACCATAATAAATACTTTGTACTCAAGTGCCTTCCCTTTGAGGATCTCCAAGTGGCTTATAGCCATCTCTCTATATAAAAGTCAAATGGTGTATGCGTGCGTGTATGTATGTTCCCTTACTCCTTTCACGCCGTTTCAGCTAGAGACTTGAAATTTGGTACAGTTATAGGCTTTAGGGTCCTAATCAGGGTAAGAATAGAAAATTTTTCAAATCTCACCTCTGACACCCCCTAGGGGTGAAATTCTTTAAAGCCCATTAATATCAGCTGGGCAGCAGGTTAACACCTGCTGTTCTCTGTAACATAGTTATGATGTAATAATACCCCCCATCCAACGGACCCCGCACTCGCTCAGCTCTCTCCCCTCTCCCCCCCTCCAAGGGCCCCCGCACTCGCTCAGCTCTCTCCCCCCTCCCAGGGCCCCCTACTCGCTCAGCTCTCCCCCCTCCCCCCCTCCAAGGGCCCCCCACTCGCTCAGCTCTCTCCCCCTCCCCCTCCAACGGCTCCCGCACTTGCTCAACTCTCTCCCCCCTCAGGTAAGAATCGAAAATTTTTAAAATTTCACCCCCCTCCCCCTCTCCAACGGCCCCCGCACTCACTCAGTTCTCTCCCTCCTCCCCTCCTCCAACGGCCCCCGCATTCGCTCAGCTCTCTCCCCCCTCAGGTAAGAATCGAAAATTTTTAAAATCTCACCCCCCTCCAACGGCCCCCGCACTCGCTCAGCTCTCTCTCCTCTCCCCCCACATCTAAATGCAAGAGAATAAAATTAATTAGACAAAATGAGACTTCTGAACAAAATCTGTATTAATAAAAAAAATTGTAGTCTTTTTACATCCCAGTTTCCAATTACAAATACCCCGAGCAACGCCGGGTATTTTTGCTAGCTAAATATATTTAGCTTCACCATAACTCTGTGAAGTAAGTTTTATTATTCACATCTTGCATATGAGGAATCCAGGGCCCCCAGTTAAAGTGATTTATCCAAACTCACACAAGAAGTCTGGCAGAGTCAGGAAAAGAACTAGATCTCCTGATTTTCATTACTGAGGGATTTAATCACTAGATTATTCTTCCTCTGCAAATAGCTGGAGTACCCCCCTAATTTGAATAAATTTATGGTGGAGTGAGCAAGTGTGTTTCCTTTTGAAAAGTTTCTCTAGTTAAGACTTCAGCATCATACATTTATTTGAGCCTCCGGGCCTCAAGGTTGAAAGTAAGCTAAAAAATGAATTCAGAAAGCAGCTTATCCATTTTTATGATTCATTACCTTACCCACTGTAGACAGAACCAAAATTAGAAAATCACACGCTGTGATTAAGTAATAATTAAGGATTTGGGTTCTGCTATAACTTTTTTCTTATCTTTGGAAGTTGTTAATCTCTTAAAATGTTCTGATTTGCAAGTCACTGAAACAAAATATAATTCTGGATGGTAAAAGTTTCATATTAATTGAGATTTTATTATAACATTAAACAATTGAAGCTGATATACAAGGTAACCTCTGCTTGGTAATTTATTGATCTGTATACTTTATCTGTTTCTGTTTGAAGAGATTCATTCACCAAAAGAGAGAGAAAACATGCTTACTGGTTGCAAAAAAATATTTGAGATGGTAAAGGAAAGAAAAATGATGACATCCTGATCAGTCCAATGCAATACATGTAGGATATGATGACAAGACAGCTTGCTTCAGCCAGCCTATACTGAACCGATGTGAACGGAGGTCACTGCCTATTAATCATCTGTCAAAGACTGCAGGCCCTTATCAGCCACAGCTTATAGATACAAGGATGTTTATATCACACTCACAAGTGGCAAAGCTATAAAGAATTTAAACCATAGCCCAGCAATGACACTTTTTATAGATAAAATAGAAATCTAAACAAAGTGCTGGCCTGGATAGCATCATCCATTTCCAGGTAGGTATTTTAGTAAACACGTTAGAAGTTCCTCAGGGTTTTAGAACCTGGGTTAGTTTTCATTTTTTTTCTTTTTGGTAAAGTTAGCGAAGAAAACCCAAGACATGCTAGTAAAGAGGAAACAGATTGTGACTGTAGTGCTACTGGGCGCAACTACCACTTATTTTACTCAATCCATCACTGTGCCTCTATCCCCACATATATGAGGGTAGGACTGAATACTATAAAGTCAACAGGGTAATTACAGAAGAGTTACTCTCCATAGCAACTGTCTGCAGGAAGGTGGATTGGTAGGCTGGGGAGAACATGGAGTCTGAGTGGGAAGAGGCGTGGGGCTGGGAGCAGGAAGGAGAGCGGTGAAGCAAAGAGGAGGGGAGATGGGAGCATAGCGAAAAGGCATTCCAATTCCTCCTGTAGGCTCTGCTGGACTTGTTGGGATCTTTAGGGGTCAGGGCCCCATCCCTAAGCCTTAGTAGGGGCATGGAGGAGCCCTTCCAAATCACTCCCACTCCATGGGAGCCTTATTAATCCCAGAAGATCTCAACTAGTCTAGGAAAGATTGTCAGCTCACCTGCCCTCCCCAAACAGCCTAAATCGGGTCTTTGGGAGATTGACAATTCTGTTTAGGCTTCTGGGGACTAACAAGCTTCCTAACTCTTGCAGTTTTATTGGGATTAAGGTGTTCAGCTGTCAGTGTTCTTGTTTGGTCCATGCTAGGGCAGAGTGAAAGCTGTGGTAGTTACTTGAGCGTCGCAGTGCCTTCCTTGAGAAGTGTAACCCTCACTCCAGTGGTGGGCAAACATCTGCCCTCCAGATGTTTTAATCTGGCCGCCGAGCTCCAGCTGGGAGCTTCAGCCAGGGAGCAGGGTTGGGGTCTTGCCCCACTTCACACGGCTCCTGGAAGCAGGGGCATGTTCCCACTCCGGCTTCTACGCACAGGGCAGCCGGGGTCTCTGCACGCTGCACCTCTCCCAAGTGCTGCCTCCACAGCTCCCGTTGGCCAGTTACCGCAGCTAATGGCAGCTGCAGGGGTGGTGCTTCCGGACAGGGCAGTGCGCAGAGCCAGATGGGGGAACATGCCACTGTTTCTGGGAGCTGCTTGAGGCAAGCGCTGCCCAGAGCCTGCCCCCCTGAACTCCTCCGGTGCCCCAGCCCTGATCCCCTTCCTGCCCTCTGAACCTCTTGGTCCCCGCTCGGAGCTCCCTTCTGCACTCCCAACCCCTCCCTCCTGTACCCCAACCCCCAATTTTGTGAGCATTCATGGCCCGCCATACAATTTCCATACCCAGACGTGGCCCTCGGGCCGAAATATTTGCCCACCCATGCCTCACTCCTATATTCCTCGCTTTCGAAGTTTCTAGTTTTTGCTCTGTTTTTTAACATACATGCTTTTTAAAAGTGCGGTACCCATAACTCACTGATATGGACTAGCCACCTTACTTATAATGACCAGAGATTGCCATCTGGGAACAGAATAGAACACGTTCAGAGAACTCTTGCATATAGCATGGGTCAGAGTTTAAGTGCTGGCCTTTCATGCTGTGTCCACAGCCCAAAGCAGGCAGACATCTAACTACAAGTATCTGAGCCCACAGTTTATTGTGGGTGCATTTATTTATTTGGACAGGTGCAAAGTCACAAGCCCAGCTGAAGCCTGACTGAAAATCTGCCTCTTTTGTCGGAAATTACTGAGGTATAAAATACGGTTCTTATTACAGGAAGCCCAGTTTAAGTGCTGAAATATTTATGTCCCATCTTAGCTTGTTTATGCAGTTACTTGGGAAACCAGCTGCTTGAACTTCAGTGCATAAATTTCAGTAGGTGGCTTGGGAAGAGCCTACTATGCCACCAGGCCAATATTGTGACAGCTGGGGAGTCCCAGACAGGGCCAGTGTTTATAGCAATCGTTTTCAACTTGAATAAAAGAGAGAAAACCAGCTCTTTTTGGACAGAACAGATTTTCTGAAAAGAGTCTATAGAAACTTCAAAAAGCCGACGGCTTGGCTCACAGTGCCTTCTGGAGAGCCGCTCCAGGCTTTACAGCCCTGCAGGGCCTGGAAGCCTGTACAACATTTCTCTTCATTTAGCGTTTCTTTTGATAAAACTTTCAACCCTTCCATGCCACATGAAGTGGATGGAGGATGAAGCAGGACAGCTGCATGCAAGGTGGGTGCAATGCCACCGCCTTCCTCTTTGGGCTCAGCTAGGGGAGAGACACTTTCAAATCCAGCCAGGACGGCACTTATGGAAACTGCCTGGCTCAGGCTTGGAATCCAGCACATCTCCAGGCTCACTGTGCCAGCAGGTTTTGGACCCCACAGAGGAGCTCAGGCTAGGGGGAGCTGGTGTCACTGCACCAGCTTTCCAGGGCGGCTTTCCGACCTGGGCTCTGTGGAACCCCTGGAAACTGAGTCTAGCTCTAGCCCTTTCAGTTTATTGCTCTCAGTGCCATTATCTTTCAAGAAATTTTCTTTTCATATCTGTTCCTTAACTTGGTTAGGGATAGAAGATAAATTTACTGGATAGTAACTGCTGTGATCGCTCTCTCTGTATTTTATGAATAATGTTACCACCCACACTTTTCTCCAGTTATTTGGTACCTCCTGGGTTGTCCATGACTATTCAAAACAACTATTCAGTCATGTCGAGTACCGGTCAGACCCAGATCAGCTGGGAGAAGACTGAACTGCCAGGGATAACCCAGACTGAATCTGCGGGCTGGATCTCAATACAGTTTCCTGTAATGTTACAGGTTAGTTGGATGTTACTGATCTGCAGCAGCTATACGTTAAAGTATCTCTAAAGTCCTAGTCCCACGAAGAAAGATAAGTATTTTTTAAACTATAGCAATGGGTCCTAGTTAAAGGGATGGGGACGTTTGCTACTAGCCTGAAAGGCTGCGGCCGTGGTCTTGTTATTCTAAGAAGCAAGCTTAGAATAAAGTAAACAGGGTGCTTGTGTGAGTGAATATATGTGTTATTGAGGCTCTGTGTCCTGACTGGCTGAGCACCGATCAGATTCACCCCGTCCCCCAACTCTGTAGGGAGCAGGCAGAACTGCACGAGATAACCCAGGTTGAACCTGTGGGTTGGATCTCAAGACGGTTTCCTGTGATTTTGCAGACGTCAGTGAGATGGAGACTGGGAAGACATCTGTCATAAGCATAAAGTAGCCTAGAATTCCTGCTGGCCTGTAAAGGGTTAAGAAGCTAAAAGAAACCTGGTTTGCACCTGACCAAAAGAACCAATAGGGACTGAAGATGCTTTAAACCTGGGGGGAGGGAAAGTGCTTTGTCTTTTTTTTTAATTCACTCTGGGCTTTCAGGGGAATCAGACCCATTTCCACCTATCTATAACCTTTCTAAACAGCAACAGTTAGTAAGTTTAGCCAGGAAAGGCTATAGTTTATATTTGTTTTTTTTCACTTGTGAATTTCTCAGGGTTTTAGGGAAATATCACTGTGTTTTCTCCGTAACTTTGTAACTCAGCAGAGGGGGATACCTCTGTGTGTGGGGTTTTTTTTTCTTTGATTCTTTTTGCGATTGCAAAGTGGTTTTCCACTTATTCCTTATAGATATTGTTCCTTTCTTTTTTCCTTTCTTTTAAGAATTTACTGCTTTGTTTTCCATTGTGTAAGATTCAGGCTTTGGATCAGGCACCTAGCAGGATCGGAGAGGGGTTTTTCTCAAGTCTTTCCCAGGGAGGGAAGAATAGGCTTGGGGGGATTTTTGGAAAGAGAGGGGGCTCAAAGTGGCCCTGCCCCTAGTTCTTGGGGGTATCGCTTGATGGTGGCAGCATAGTGTTCCAGACACAGGGGAAACTTGTGTCTGGGGTGAAGTTTTAACCTAAGCTGTTAAAATAAGCTTAGGGGATCTTTTCATGCAGGTCCCGACATCTGTACCCTAGATCAGTGGTCTTCAAAGTGGGGTGCGTGCACCCCTGGGGGTGCGCGAGACCCCAGCGCTGCTGCCGATCCTGCCCGGGAGATCGCTGAAATTGTGGTCTATTTTTGTCCTGCGGAAATGCTGCTGAAAGAAAGCAGAAGATTTCTATTTGGCGGCATTTCGGCGGACACACCCCGGGGACTGCCAGTGGAGGCAGGACCGGGAAAGGGGCCGCGGCGCAAAAAGACTGAAGAACGCTGCCCTAGAGTGCCGACTGGGGAGGCAATCCTGACAACATCGTAAAGGAACAATTGCAGAACAAAGGCCAAAAGCCTGTGTGAGGTGTATTATGTCACTGAACCAATGACAGCGGGTGAGCCTAACGGCTGCAGTCATTGTCAAGTTTGTTTTCTCTTATTTGAAGTTGTGAATGTGCTCAATGTCATGGATGCTGAAACAACTCTTCATGTATATAACTAAATGTTTTATTTAATTGTCAATACATGGTGAGCCGACACAAAAGCAGAAGATCCTAGATTGTCAGAAGACCCAATCTCTGGATTTATTTATAACAATTTTTGGGGTTAGGCCTATTTTTCATTTGAAGGAAAATAACAAATCTCTAGTTAATACTCTTATTCTAGCTAGGTGCAGTGTAAATGCTGTGCTGTGACTGTTTATCATTGGAGTGTTAGTCATAAAAAAGAATTGGAAATTATTAACTGTGTGTGCACATAACTGTCGTATGATGAAGATGAGTACCAAATTCCTAAGAAGAGAGAGTGAATCTATTTTAATTCCTACTGCTGGTATTTAGAGGGATCCTATAGAAAATCCAGCTGTGGTCTCTTGCAAGGATAGGAATTTATGGTCTGTGCGAACACTTTAAATCAGAGAGAGGATTGGTAAGAAATTGACTTACCACCCCTCTACATAGGTTACATACATATTTTTTCTTAGGACTTGGCTACACTTGCAGATCTAGAGTGCTGGGAGTTAAACCAGCCTTCGGAGACCGCAGCAGGGAAAATGCTGTGTGTTTACACTGTCAGCTGCAAATACAGTGCCGAGGCCACATTAGCAGCTCTTGCAACATCACAGAGAGCAGTGCATTGCTCAGTGTGCAAGTGGCTGCAACGTGCTTTTCAAATGGGGGAGAGGGGTGGAGTGTGACAGCGAGTGTATGTGGGGGGAGAGACAGTGTGTTTTGGGGGGCAGAGTGCCCGTCAGCATGCTCTCTGGTAAGCTCAGACAGCAGCAGACCCCTCATCCCCGTCTCTCCCTCTCTCTCTCACACACACACATGCACCTGGGGAGCAGCAGCATTCCACAGTAATGGGTTGCTTTGTCCCGGAGCAGATAAGCAGCTGGCTGTCAGAAATGAAGCTTTGAAAGGGGATATATGCATGCTTGCAGCCGAGTTCTAAACAATGAGAAGAGTGGTCACTTGACATCAGGGGATTACGGGACCTTTCCAGGGGCCAATCACAGCGCAGTAATGCAACACGTCGTCCACACTGACGCCTGGGCGTTTCAGCCATGGTGCAGCTTCTCCTGGAGGTGGATTACCAGGAGTGCTCCAGCTGCAGAGTCCAGGTGCTGTACGGGCCTTGCCAGTGTGGGTGCCCAGGGCTGGTTTCATGCGTTCTACCTTGCAAGTATAGCCAAGCCCATACACTGCTGGTTAAAACTGGTTTTAAAGAACAGTTCAGAAGCTCACTCATTTTAGAATCCCCATCAATTTTATCTCCCTTCTCATTTACTTGTTCCCCTGTCCTCCATGGTGAACAACATTTCTCAGTTTTCCATCTTCAGATAAAATGTAACAATGCGAATCATGATTTTTCAGTCACAGGCTATAAAATACTCCTGCATTACATATATCCTCTCCAGTTTTTATATCTTGATGCAAGCTGACCTCAAAATTTTGTTGTCTTCTATGTTTACAGCCCAATAATGCCTTTCTGGCAGCTCAGAAGGGATACTGAATTTACGAGGCAGTCGCAAGTCAGGTATTTTACAGGTCTTTTGATTGCCCACATTTGTCAAAAATTATTTTGTAAAAAAATTAAACATTACTGTGCGATGGATTAAACAACGGTACAAAAGCTGGTAGTAATTTTTGCCCAGAAAATCTGACTTTGAATCTGTATATAGAAACACAAACTAACTTTCTTGAACATATTAACCTGACCTGGTACGTTAAAAATGTTTATCTTATGTTTATGATAAAGGAGTTAATTAAGTTTTTCAGTATGTAAAATGCACTTGGCACTAAAGTGTTTGAGCACATGCACATTTCATAGACTGTAACAGTGAATTAACACAAACTACTCACCCTTCCCTTGGAAAAAAAGCTTGCAATAAGAGGTGGACCATGAACCATGCCCTGAAGATAGAAGACTTGAGCACGGTCAGACCAGCGAGAGAAATCAATTCCAGAATTAAGAGCCCTGTACTCAGAAAGGCCACATACAAGCTACCTGGCATTTATACCTGGGGAGCTGGGATAGGAAATCAGGACCCAAGTTATCTATGTCCTTTGTAGACCAAAGTCAACACCTTGATGAACATATGAAAGAGAAGAGGAACCCAGGCCTACTAATAAATAACTCTGTAATACACTCTGTGCAGCAAAGACCACCAAAAATGCAGATAGCTGTCAAGTGCACTAGCCGATGCGTTCGAGTGATCTTCAAGAGTAGTCCCATGCACTTCACATTAGGGTAACAAAAGCATGGATGACAGTGCTGAAATCCAGGCCTGAGAAACAAATGGTTGCAAAAACACCTAGCCGAAGAGAAATGGAAAAGGTGCTTTACTACTGACAACCAGACACCAGAAGCATCCCCAGATTGCTAACATCCTGAAACAAGGCAGAAACTTCCTCAGTAATAGAGGAATATATCACACCATCAAGATCCTTTCCCTGCCCCACCAGCATCACTTACATGTTGCCCGGATATATTAAACTACATGCAACTTGCTTTCATCAGAAAACAGTCTTGGCCAAGCATTGGGAAAGCAAAGAGAGCATCACTGGGGTTAGAGGAAAAATGAAACACAGGTGTCTGTGTGAACTACAGTTCAACCCCGAGGCTCAACAGGCAGGTGACAAAAGGATCGTAAGATTTCATAGATACAGTCATTTAAGAGGTTTCTGATGGTGGACAAGTCTCTCTCCCCCTCTCTCTTTCAAAAGGTCTCACTGAAGCCAAGGGGAGTTTTGGTCCTGACTACAATGGGAAGAGGCACAACTTCAAACTTGAATAGTTTATATATTATAGACAGACTAGATCTGCAAATGCCCCAGTACTAGACATAATATTTTACTCTTGAAAGTGCTGTGTAACTAAAGGTCCTGTCTAACTTCAGAATGTTAAAATCACGCATCATTTGTGAAGAATGGGGCTCTCTGACTACAAGGAATGCAATCCGTCCTCCCCAATGACTTGAGCCCCGTCCTGCAATGTGAGGTGCATACAGAGAGCTGCTGTGTCATGCACCACTCCACAAGATCAGGGCCTACACTGGTTACATTAAATGCATGACACCATGTGCAGATGGATATTACATCTAGCAGAGCTCTGTCCTGCACTCTGGGATAATGTGGTCACACTGCAATATGGCAGAACGCTGCAGAAAAAGAGTGGTGGGAAAACTCTATGAAGAGGTAACAACGGAAAAAAATGATTTAAGATGAAATCAAAGAAAGACATATTTACTAGCCAGAATATTCTACCTGAAGTCTCACTGCCTGGCCCATAAACAGAATCTTACCTTGGATTGGAATGAGAAAGTGGGTTCATTTCTTTCTGATAGTGCTGGCCTTGACTGACAGGCTGTGGAAAACACAAAAAACAGTAGTGAGAAGATAACTGCAAATATTTTTTCAATATGTCTAGAGGTATAGGAGAGAATCCTTTTGGAACGATATATTTGTGGTATCTGATATATTCGAATTCTATGGTCTTCATCACCGAGGTGGAATTTCAAAAATGGTATTCAGGTTCCAATTTTGTAAAAGTACATTTTAAATTGATGATTTTCTTGGTTGATATGCCTAGACATTGTACACTGGGTTACAGTATAAGCATTTGCATGAGACTTAATCACCTTGCACAAAGTAGATGCAAATCCTATGAAAGGCTGTTGACTCTAGTTTATCAATGTTTATCTCCATGATGGTGTCCTACTCAGCTTTAATGTTAGAAAATTTGGATCACATTTTTAATGAAAAGAAATAGTGTATTTGACATAAAAAATGAATGTTCACAAACTGATATAAAAAATCCAAGAGTTCTAAATTTTAGGAATATATTTTTGTCTCAGTGCAAGGTAACAGAAGAGTAATCATTATATTTACAAAGTGCCCAGCTCCACTCAGGGCACGACACAAATGAATTACAATATAACCACACACAGACGTTATCAATACACAATGAAATGAGAAATACTAAAACCAAACATGCAGCTTTATTAAAGGAACAGGGATCAACATCAAAAAAATGAGTGTGTGCACCCCCTGCTGGCTCTGTGCCCAAAGCAAGTGTCCCTCTCGCTCTGCCGTAGTTATGGCCCTGATGATGTCACATGGTGTCACAGCGGTGTGCTGCCTGAGCCACAAGTGGCCCTGAGGCTGCAAGTTGACAACGACTGCTTTAAGAGTCTAGGTGCATCTTTACTGCACTTGTCTAAGCAGTGCCTCACCACCTACACTACTATTTATATCAGTGCTGGGGGGCATGCACAGCGCAGAGTCAACCTGTGGAACTCCTTGCCTGAGGAGGTTGTGAAGGCTAGGACTATAACAGGGTTTAAAAGAGAACTGGATAAATTCATGGCAGTTAAGTCCATTAATGGCTATTAGACAGGATGGGTAAGAAATGGTATCCCTAGCCTCTGATTGTCAGAGGGGAGTGATGGACGGCAGGAGGGAGGTCACATGATCATTACCCGTTAGGTTCACTCACTCCGGGGCACTTGACATTGGCTACTGTTGGAAGTCAGGATATGCGGCTGGATGGACCTTGGGTCTGACCCAATATGACCATTCTTATGTTATCCTTTTACACATTGCCATAAGGAATGTGCAGTGTGGAATGGAATGATACCCTAGGAATGGAAGGATTGCGAGTTTCTGTCCTGACCCAGGTAAGAGCAAGGGACCTAGTGCTGGAGAGGTGGTGCAAAGATTTAAGTCTATTGTGAACTTGTGCCCCTGAAGCCCGAGTGGCCCCTGGAGATGATGCTGTGGTAAGTGTGTTATCACTACCAATACCTTTGTGAACACACTCGCCAATGGAGAACGGATGCATGGTTATGTAGTGATAGTGTCAATTTGTTTGGGTAGCCAAAAAAATAGATGATTATTGAGTTGGATCTGAATACACAGATGATAAACAGCAGCTCTATCATAGCACTTCTTATCTAGATACGTTTCTGCTAGGTACATCAAGATCTGCTGAGATCATATCAATGATCGTGCAAGCCCGTCTCCATCCTGAATTTCATCTTCATCAATCCTTTCTGGCTTTTGAGAAATCAGATGGCCAAGACCTCCTCACCATATTCTTTTTGTTACGATGAAGAACATTGAGTAGGGTCTTGAGCACTGTTTGCTGTGAGAGACAAGTTCGACTGCTGCTATTTCTAGGAGATAAGAAAGCTTCTTCAATCTGTCCGAGTACTCGTCAACTCACAAGGTTGGAGACAGAATGACAAAGGGGATGTGGAGGCTTTCCAGACATTGAATACTGCACTGCTGTCTAAAACTGACTAGCATCAGCCATCTGAGAAATGGGGCCAGCAAGGCCTGCCAGCGAGGCCTATTTCTGGGTGGAGGCAGGCCAGACGCAGACATTTTGGAATAGGAAGATGAAGTGGACAGCAGCAAATATTCCACAGGACTGCGCAACTCCTTTGTGTATTTCATCTCTCTGAAAAGGTCAGGCAGGATGCAATGTAAAATATTTTCATTTTTAAAATACTTGTATTTTTTGAGTCTACATAAATATTCTATTACTGATTTGGAATCTAAGCAATTTCTAATTTTCACATTTTATAAAGCCTTACGAATCACCTTCAAGGTAAAATTCAATCTTTTAAAAATGATCTACAGCTGACAGCTATGCTGGGTAATGTACAGTACCTAAAATTATTTTATTCCTTTTGGGCTGTCACAGTTTAGAACAGCTGCTAAACAACTTATATTTCAACAATTTCTTTTGACAGCATATATATTACATTTCAGTTCTTGGAAAACTATCATTAGCCATAAAATTCAGTTTTTAGTATATCAATTTTATAGTTGTATAAGAACATCTGTTCATTCATTTTAACTGCAGCTTAGCAATATGATCTATATATCTTTGTAGTTCAGAAGGGTTTTTTTGAACCTCATTAAAGCCAAAAATAGATGAGCATCTTTTAAATGAAGCTGAAAATCAGACTAAAACATGCAAACTGATGGAAGATTTAAAGTCACAGAGAACATGTTTCAAGTAAACTATTACATACGTTTACTAGGTAACATGCCTATGTGCTGTATTACTTTACAGAAAATAAAGTGTATTCCAAAGATGAAAGATATAAAATATGCCTTCTGGTGGTGCTGTTGCTATAGATTACATCAAGGGAGAAAGTAGTTATATAAAATTACCCAGCATCTAGCACAAAAAGACTTACCTTTTGGGGAAGAGCTGTTGATAATTTTTGTGGAAAAATAAGAATAGACTTAATGGGGGAATACAATTTGGAAAAACATTATCAATTTAATAGAGAGGAAAATATGTTAATGCTTTAAATCAACAGAAGGAGACTACCTAGAAATGAAGTAATCTCTCAAGGTTAATCATGGCCAGGGACAATTTTTCAGATTGTTCTTAATTTTATACAGTATAATGTACAGATTATTCCATTTTTTCCCCTCTACATTGTGCAGATGAACCCGGCTGATGTGTACAAATGGAAGATGGATGCAGGTTCACTGTAGCTTTTCTGTGGTTTGCACATGAATATAATTTTTATTAAGGTCCTGATTTTAAGCATCTGCTGCTCCACCTGACTCTTTGGGACTGATTTTCAGTAATGAAAATCAATCCCAGTGTAAATACGAACTAGCTTTTAGTTATACAAATTCTGAACTCCAAGAGAGAATGACAGCTGAAGAAATTGAGGCCCTTATTCATGTAGGGTTACATTCACCTGTAGCCATACAGCAGCACAGTGCAGGGAAGAGAGGAGAACAGTCTGCAAATGTTTTCTGCTCACTTCAGAAGGGGGTTCCACCTGGACTCCAAAGAGACGGAATTTTGATCTGTCAGTTACCCTGAGTGACCATGGAGTAGCATAAAGTATACTGAACACTTGAGTTCTGCTTAATGTCTGGATTCAGTGAAAACTCTACAAAGAGCCCTGTGGCACCTTATAGACGAACAGAAGTATTAGAGCATAAGCTTTCGTGGGTGAATACCCACTTCCTTGTTGCATCCGAAAAGGGGGTATTCACCCACGAAAGCTTATGCTCCAATACGTCTGTTAGTCTATAAGGCACCACAGGACTCTTTGTTGCTTTTGCAGATCCAGACTAACACGGCTAGCCCTCTGATAGTGAAAACTCTGTCCAGTAGCTAAGTGACATTAGTTCATAGATTAATTGATGTTAAGGCTGTTACATCATCTAGCCTTACCTCTTGCATATACTGCCATTAAATTTCACCCCATTACCCTTATACTGAGCCCAATAACTTGTGTTTAACCAAAGCATCTTCCAGGCTGGCATCCAGTCTTGATCTGGAGATATAAAGCGATTAACCTTGTTCCAATGGTTAATCACCGTCATTGTTAAAAATGTGTGCCTTATTTCTCATTTGAATTTGTCTGAGTTCAGCTTCCCCCCACTGCTTGCTATGCCTTTCTCTGCTAAACTGAAGAGCTTTTAGTACCTTGGATTTGCTCCCTGTGAAGATACTTATGCCCTGTAATCAAGTCACTTCTCAATCTTTTTTTTTGATAAACTAATGTGACAAAGCTCCAAGTCTATACTCCCGGGTCCTGCATTTCCTGGTGGATTTCCCTAGCCTCAGAGGCTCACTGTGACCATCCACATAGCCCTTCTCTCTCTAGAGACAAGGTCACAGCCTATTGAGCCATTTTCATCATAAGCCAGTGAGAAGTTATCCTTCCTGGCACAGTCTCTGTTGTCTCCCTAGTCTCGGTGATTAATTGGGGAAGGTAGGAAGGGGGGGAGCCCGGGCCCACCCTCTACTCCGGGCTCCAGCCCAGGGACCCTAATAGTATCATCTAAGATGGCTGACCTTTTAACCACCAAACACAATACAATTCCCTGGGCTACTTCCCCACAGCAGTCCCTGCTTCTTCATACTCCACCTCACCCTTACCTCAGGGCCTCCTTCCAAACTGCTCTCTGCTCCAACGCCTCCCAAACTCCTGACACCCACCCCCACCTGACTAAATGGGAGGGTTTTTAAGTGGTTTCAGCCATCCCCTGATTGGCTTCAGGTGTCCCAATCAGGCTAGCTGTTTCTGCTGCTTTCTAGAACCTTCTCTGTTTGGCTAGCCAGGGAACAGGGACCTGCTCATCCTGAGGCTGATATACTTCCCTTCCAGCACTCTCCTATACCCTTCTGGTCTGACTCCGTCACACTAAACAGACTGATGCTGAGTCTCTTGCTGTAAGGCATTTCTTGTAAACCAGGAATCATTTTTGTGGCTCTTTTCTGCACCCTCTCCAATTTTAAAGCATCCTGTTTCAGATGTGGACACCAGAATTATATGCAATGTTTTAATATCTGTCTCACCAATGCCATACACAGAGGTAAAATCACCTCCCTGCTTCTACTCACCACTCCACTGCTAATACTCCCCAGGACCACATTGGCCCTTTCTGCCACAGCACTGCATCCCTAAATTTGTTTCAGAGCCACGACTTTCCAAAATACAGCCCCCCATCCTGCAGGTCTGGCCTGCATTCTTTGTTCCTAGACTGTATTTGGTTGAATTAAAACACATATTGTCTGTGCTGAGCTTGCCAAGAGGTCTAAATCACTCTGATTGATTTCTCTGTCCCTCATCATTATTTTCCACTCTGCCAATCTTTGCGTCTTCAGCAGTGATTTTATATTTACTTCCAGATCATTGATACGAATGGCAAATAGCATGCGGCCTAGAACTGATCCCTGCATCATTTGATATTTCCCTGATGACAACCACTTTTTGAGATCTGTTAGTTAGCCAGTTTTTAATCAATTTAAAATGTGCTTTATTGATATTGTACAGTGCTAATTTGTCAATGAAAATGTCAAAGGGTACTAAATCAAAAGCTGTACAAAATCCTAAACATATTAATTATCGCTACAAAGCTACCTTTATCAACCAACCACATAACCTCATTGTGACGCTTACAGATTAGGTGTCAGCTCATGCCAAAGTTCCAGGCCTCACTGAAGGTTTACAAATGATGGATGGAAGCCAGGCCACTTCACTTGTGTATTAGCACAAATCAAAGTGATTCTTAATGTATAAGAGTGTATTTGCTGTTCAAGCTCCATGAAAACTAATGGAAGATTACTTGCATTGTTTTCACTTCTCTGTATCCTATTATAATGTAATAGCAAACATTTACATTGTGCATACCCCTGTCATTAAATAACCTATCTAACAAGAAAGAAGTCTTGTGGAATTCAAACCAAGAACTTTAACAGAAAAGTGCTAATTTCAAAGCAAGTGTTGATTGTGTGTGATAACTGGCGGTCAAAGACTCTAAATGTATTTCTCATTCTTCGTCATCAAAGAAGAGCCAACACGGGCAGTGACCCTGTCAGATTAGCTTCTCACAGAAAACAGATGTAGGGATTCAGGGGAAGATCCTCCATCTCTGGAGTGTTTGGATTCTAACTGAACAAAGAGTTATTCTGGGTAGCTCTGAAAGACTTTTGGGAAACTGGTAGATTACTTCATCTCTGCTGCCATTTGGAATGATAGACCATGACTCACCTGTGAATATATTTTACCTGCTTTAATCTCTCAATAACTCATTTCCTTTTCTTAGTGAAGAAACCTTTAGTTAGTTTACTATAGAATTTGCTACCAACGTTGTCTTTAGTGTATAATCTAGGGTACCAATCAATCTGGGGTGACTAGTCTTTGGGTCCAGGAGCAACCTACATGTGATGTGATTTTTGGTGTACGTGACCATTATCAGTCAGCTAGGTGGCAAGATAGATTGGAGAGCTTGTTTGTGACTCCATGGTAAGACTGGTATAGTGATCCAGGAGTTCTCCCTTGTTCCTGGGTTGGTGAAATCTAATTATAGAACATGCCACCAATTTGGGTAGCTGCCCTATTTTGTGACAGTGTGTCCTGAGGCAGGCACTCGTTGTTGTGAGCCGCTCCAGACAGTGTGACACGCATCAGAACATTAAATCAGGATTGTTTGATTACACTTATTTTCTATAAAACTGGCATTAATTATATTCCCATCCTTTCATTCTTTTACCAGCTGAATCATGTAACAGCTTTTCCGTATTTTGCCAGGGATTTTAACTGGCCTATAACCTGGATCATCCTGCCTGCCCTTTTGGAATACTGGCCCAACATTAGCATTCTCCCAGCCTTCTGATATTTCTCCAGTATTCCAAGATTGATTAAAAATTAACATCAGCAGGCCAGAGATCTCGTCAGCAAACTATTTTAGTTCTACTGGTGCAAGCTATCCAGACCTTATATTTTAAAAATGTTTATCCCTAATAGTGCTGTTTCATATCCTCACTAGGTACGAATGGACTGCAAAGTAATTCATCATCCTCATGTGAGACAAGTACATTTATCCTTCTTTCCAAATACATAAGTATATAACAGTTGATGATTTCTGACCAGTTTCTAGTAGATGTAAGTCTGCCAAAAGCTAGGATCAAAATTGGCACTAAATGGCACCTGGCAGCTACCTCAGAAAAGACAACAATAGTTGGATGAATGGGCAGGGATATAAAGTATGATTTGATTGCTACAGGATGTTCCCCTAGGCTAAGGCACATTGTTAGGGAAGTGTAAGGAAGGGGCTGGGTGGGCATATGAAGACTTTCAATTTCTAGTGATACAAGGTGGGCAATGTAATATCTTTATTGGACCAATGTCTGTTGGTGAGAGAGACAAGCTTTCAAGCCACACAGAACTCTTCCTTCAGCTGTGGCTTGAAAGCTTTCACCAACAGACATTGGTTTAATAAAAGATATGACCTCGCACCCCTTGTCTTGGTAGCATCCTGGGACTGACGCGGCTACAGCAACACTGCATAAAATTTCTTGTGATGTCCATCTGGTATTTTTCAGAAATATTGGATTCATTTTCTAAATTAAAACAAAACAAACAACCTCCCACTACCATCTAACAACCTTAAAATCCCACTGCCCAGTTTGCAGACACTAGAGCCGACGACTACACAAAGCTGTGCAGATAAGACTTGGGTCTTGCATGCTTCAGGTGTTTGAAATATTCTATTTAATTGAATTTGGTCGTAAATTAGAAACCTTGAAAAATCTGTCTCTGCCAAAGTTCAGTACATATCCTGATAGGTTTGATTTACATAGACACAGATGGCTACAAAAGACTATTCTGAATAACTACAGCTATATCTAATTACAATTTGAAATGACTAATTAATTATATCTAAACACTTTTTTAATCGAAGACATTAGTTAAACATACAGAAGATGATCAAAGTAGTGGGATTAAAGAACACTCTTTGCATTTACACCATGCTTTGTTAAATATTGGGAAAGTACACTTTATAGCAAAAGTTTTCTTTCTTTTAATCATGTAATATATGTAAAACCAAACCTGACGTGTCTAAATAACTGTATCCATTTCCTGATAAATACTCACAAATTAAGGAGTTTTTTATATGCTCTTCATTTACCTGAACCCTACTGGTCCGGTCCTGCAGACTTACTCACACAAGCAGTTCCATTCAGCCCAATGGGACTGCTCGTGTGAGTAGGCACTTAAAGATCAGGCTCTTTGTATGGGTCTAATCAAGTGAATATTAAGAAGACGGTATGTTGTACCTGGGACATCAGGAAGTGCACAGTGTCCGTGTGTTATGAACAATTAGAAGAAAGCTATGTTTACCTGCCCTCCTCCAAAATACTAAGTTGTAATTTAGACTTTTATTAACACATTTATCAATACATTTCTATTCACTTTAAACCTCTACTCCCTAGTCCACCACAAAGCTATAACGTAGCATTGATCATTCATTATGGAAGACTGCTATAATGACTCTGCATTCTGGCAAATCCCAGCCCATGTATATGCCCCTTGTGGTTGCTGGTAGTTACATAAATTCGAACATTACTCCGGTCTCAGTAACTTATGGTGGGGGACTGGCCCCAGTGCAACTAATGCAAGACTGGGCCCGCACCTGAGGGTTGTTCTGCATTATTTCTTATCCACAGGGCATTTTCTATGTTTATTATGGTTTCATCTACTACTACCTTTCCAAAAAAAGTGAGACTGTGCTAATAAAATCTGTGGATGACACAAAGTTGGGAGGAACTGCCAATATGGAGGACTACCGGAATATCCTAAAAAAGTTGGGATGACCTTGAAACCTGGTGTAATAGAAATGAGATGAAATTTAATAGTGGACAATACAAGGTCATGAACTTAGAGACTAATAACAAGAATTTTTGCTATAAGCTGGGGATTTACCAATTGAAAATGACAGAGGAAGAGAAAAACCTGTGTGTACTGATTGATCACAGGATGACTGTAAGCCACCAAGGTGATATGCCCATGAAAAAGACTAATGCAATCTTAGGATGCATCAGGTGAGGTATTTCCAGTAGATATTGGAAGTGTCTGTGCCATTACACAAGGCACTGGTGAGCTCTCATCTGGAATACTGTGTGCAATTCTGATCTCCCATGTTTAAGAAGGATGAATTCTAACTGGAACAAGTGCAGAGAAGGGCTAATAAGATGATCAAAGGAATGGAAAACCTACCTTTGGCTTGTTTAGCCTAACCAAATGAAGGCTGAAGGGAAATATGATTGCTCTCTATAAATCCATCAGAGGGATAACTTAAATAACTCCTCTCCCTCCCTGGTATTTAAGTACCAATGTGCACACAAGAACAAATGGATATAAACTGATTATCAAAATTTAGGCTTGAAATTGGATGAAGGCTTCTAACTGTCAGAGAAGCAAAGTGAAGTTCTGGAACAGCCTTTCAAGGGGAGCAGTGCTGGCTTCAAGACTGAGCTTGATAAATGTATGGAGGGGAAGGTAAGATGAAACTGCCTACAATGGTCTAGTGTAGCCTACGGAAGCTTATGCTGAAATAAATTTGTTAGTCTCTAAGGTGCCACAAGTAGTCCTGTTCTTTTTGTAGTCGTTCTGCGACTGCTACCATGTTTCCCCGAAAATAAGACAGTGTCTTATATTAATTTTTGCTCCCAAAATTACATTACATTATATTACAGCGAGAGGCAAAACTGGAAGTACGTCTTATTTTCGGGGGATGTCTTACTTTCGGGGAAACAGGGTAGTAGCAAATATCCCCAATGGCCGGTGATGGGACATTAGATGAGAAGGGCTCTAAGTTACTACAGAACATTCTTTCCCACGAGTCTGCCTGTTGGGTCTTGCCTAAATGTTCAGGGTCCAACTGACTGTAATATTTGGGGTCGGGAAGAAATTTCCTCCAGGTCAGATTCACAGAAATCCTGGAGAATTTTTGCTTTCCTCTCCAGTATGGGGAACTGGGCTCTTGCAGATTTAAACTAATGTAAATGGTGGATTCCCTGTAACATGAAGTCTTTAAACTATGATTTAGGAACAAGGACTTCAGTAACTCAGACAGAGGTTAGGGGTTTACTACAGGAGTGGGTGGGTGAGGTTAGGGGTTTACTACAGGAGTGGGTGGGAGAGGTTCTGTGGCCTGCAGTGTGCAAGAGGTCAGGCTGAAATCTGTAGTTCCCATCTTATTTATCACTGTAGGCCGCATCCCCACATACCGCTGGGTGGAGGGCCAATCCAGACCCCACTGCGCTAGGCAGCCAGGAACACATGCAGGTCACAATGTGTTACCTGAGCCATAGGGGCTAGGTGGCAGGGCAGCGGCAGTCCAAACCCTGGCCCTGGACCTGGACCCTCGCTAACAGGATCAGCAGGCTGCCAGTCCTGGACCCCTTACCCGCAGAGACAGCTGGGCAGGAGCCTCAGACTCCGTGAGGCAGGCTGGGAGCCTCAGACCTCCGCCACATGGGGCTGGCAGGCTGCCCTGGATCCTAGAGCTTGTAGGACTGGGCAGCAGCCCTGGGTCCTGGAGCCCACGGGGCTGGCTGGAAAGCCTGGACCCGGACCCCACTGTGCGGGGCTGGGTGGCAGCCCCAGATCCCCAACCCCAGGGGGCAATTGGGCCGGGCTTTAGCACACAGCTGATCTGACTGCGGACTGCGAATCGCTGGACTGATCATGATTGTCCCTTCTGGCCTTAAACTATATGAGTCTATTAAATAAAAACTAGAAGTGTTTAGATAAACGGACTAAGCAGTTGTCTAACTCTCTGGTAGCTTCTGTCAATATCTTTGTATGCTTGCTGAAATGTTGTTGTGTGACCACACAAATGCTGTCCTGTCCTTAAACAGCTCATTGCTGAGTGGCTAGATTGTGCTCTCAGAAAAACAGAATTGTTTGACATTGTTTAAAATGCCATTGTTTAAGCCAGCTGTTGGCTGGTATATTTGGGTCTGAATTCTGAAACCCGTTTTGAATTTAAGAACCCATACTGCACATCTGCAGGTAGTTCCCACTGTCATGACATGCTGTGAAGGCTATTTACTTTCTCAGGCTTTGGAGAGAGACGGGTTGATTTTCTGTGGGGGACGATGCTGGGCTGTTGTCTGCTGGGTCATTTTGATGATTTTTTTAAAATGGGTGCCAAAAGTGCCTAACATATGAGAGAGAGACTATTGTATTGACACCCACAGGAATTTTAATTCAAGTCTACTGTACCTCAACATTGGCGAATATTTTTACTGAACATTCATTTCAAGATTTTTAAAGCACTCTAAGATTTACACTTACTGGGGGGAGACAAGAGTTCCAGGTTGTTGTGTCATCACTGCTTGTACTGATGCTGACATGACAGTTGTCAATCTGAGATGCACTGAGTCCGTGTGAGATCCCATTCTCCTCTAGCTCTTCATTTTGTTGTCTCTTCATACTAGCCAACATCTGTAGTTCAGATGCACTCAATCTGCTTGGCTGGTAGTTTCGCCAGTCATACTCCTAAGAAATAAAATTGCACATGCAACACTTAATCTAGAAAGGATAATGGAAGAGAATACATGAACAAAACAGATTGCTTGGATAAGCATAACATATTTTCAAGAAGATGCCAACCTAGAAGGAGAAAAGCAAAACATTTAGTAGAGAGGGTTAATGAACAGACTCCTGGTTCCACTCTGAAGATCTAGCATAAATACTTCCACAGATTCATAGATAAGAAGCAAAATATAATAAATGAGGAAAGTTATTTACTTGTTCCCATAATATAAGAACTAGGGGCCACCAAATGAAATTAATGGGCAGCAGGTTTCAAACAAACAAAAGGAAGTACTTCTTCACACAGGGCACAGTCAACCTGTGGAACTCCTTGCCTGAGGAGGTTGTGAAGGCTAGGACTATAACAGGGTTTAAAAGAGAACCGGATAAATTCATAGATGTTAAGTCCATTAATGGCTATTAGCCAGGATGGGTAAGGAATAGTGTCCCTAGCCTCTGTTTGTCAGAGGGTGGAGCTGGATGGCAGGAGAGAGATCACTTGATCATTACTTGCTTGGTTCACTCACTCCGGGGCACCTGGCATTGGCCGCTATCGGTAGACAAGATACTTGGCTGGATGGACTTTTGGTCTGACCCAGTATGGCCGTTCTTATGTTCTTAACATAAAAAAAAAATATTGCTACGGAGAGCAGGTTGAATCAACAGTGTATGGTGAATCTGCCTTTCCTCATATCGACTACAAGGTTTAGACCAAAAAGAAATCAAGGTTTCTAAAATGTCCACATTCTAATCTTAACTTGGACTCAATCACACATTTATCATGATGTCTTAAAGGTCACAAAAATGAAAATGTATGTACGGTTTTTATGACAGATCTGGATTCTGGAAAGATATATTGGCCCCTTGGGAGCATGAAGTGACATTTATTTTAAAATGTACATTTTAGTTCATCATGTTTCTGATCACTTAAAAGAGGTTGGTTCATAGGATTTCTAAAGAGCTGCAAACATCCAATAGCTACTGTGTGGCCTGCAGCACATTCGCGAGGCTGACGTTTGGCACATGTGGAAACCTCCGACAGGAATGTGAAAGCTCACCTTTACCAGTGTTGAAATAGGCTTTTCAGAGAAAACTAAAGTTTTCAAATGAGGCTGGACAGATACCTGCTTCCCAAAAGAGGAAATCAAAGAACTAAGAGGGACTTCTAAAGCTTCAATTTCATTCAAAGGTGGGTTTACATTTGATTTTTTAAAGAGCTGTTTGTTGGATCTTCAAAAGTGACTGAAATTTTTTTACTTAAAAAGCGAATCCAAAATAACGGTGAGGATTTCAGGTACTTTAAATTCCTATATTAGGCACAGTACTGCAACCCACTTCAGTGGCTGTCCCACAAAGTGAGTTAGTAATCGTAGTCCAGTTCCTATGAATAGCTCTTAACATCAAAAGGAACAATTGCTGTCACCCGTCCTAGTAATTTCACCAGTGATGTTTTGGTAACCTCTCACATGACAGGCAGTTCCAACAGGCTGGATATGAGGCACACTGATGAGGCTGTGGAAGGAAACTTGCCTTGACACTTATATTGTGTTTGTTATATTGAGAGACATATCAGCCTCCAATGCTATCAAACTGGCAACTTCAATAAGCTTTACATTTGCTTTTAAAAATTTCTGTGAACATCTAAGGGCCTCATTTATTAAAAGATGATATGGGCTCCATTACTGGGCTCTGCAGATGCCTGAGCTATATAGGTTTCAAAAGACTTTGCAGACTGTCAACAGCAAGAGAGTCCTTAATGGAATACAGGGTTGTTGACAGGAACAGTATTATTGTCCCTCTGCTCCTCTTCCACTCCAGGTTTTATTGTCCTCAGGATCAATTAGCTCAGTGCAGAGCCAGACACTGCAGGATTATAGGGATAGTACACCACCTCCTCATAAAAATGAGTGCTGGGATATGGCCTTGTGTACTGAAGCACAACTACACAGCATGCAGCACACTACACAACAACAGGGGTAAGGTAAGTTTGGGTGAAGGACACAGGGACAACCCTCCCCCCCTTTTATTTTTACAAAATGATCACACAACAGACATGACCTTATTTTTAACTCAGTTTCTAGAATGCTATTACTTTAATATTCAGTTTCAAAGACAGTTTTTACTTATGCATTGTGGTCACCATTAAAGAGCCAACAGGTACCACCCAATAGTGTTCAAGATAATGTTATTTCCCATTTTAATTACAGTGAAGAAATTATGGTGTCTGTTGACAAATGAAAACTTTTTAAAGGTGATCACTGTGTTACTGTTATAATATGGAAAGTCTGAGCTAAATCATTTGTAATTTTGGGATGCTATTCAACAGTCAGAGGCAAATAAAAAGAACCCATTTATTATTTTAAAAAACCTCATCTAATTAAGCCAAATTTACAAGTTTTGAGCCTGACGGTTGCATTAGCTCAAACTTTCCATATTATAACAGTTGATGGAGAGTCACAGTACCCCAAATTATTCCCAGCAAAATGCACTCAATTCTAAAAAAATTCACAATGTCAAAAAGCTGAAATATACAAGACCAAATATATTTCAGAACATCCAGATCTCTTTGAGTTGACAACTAGTTATTTCCTGAAAGTTCATTCTTGAAAAAGGCTTTGTAAGCTGGAACATTTAAACTTGCTGCCCCCTCAAGTGTTTGAAAAACAGCTAGTAAGTCAATGACAAAGCTTTGGTATGTGTCTCTTTGCCCGTTGTTATTATTATTATTATTATTATTTATGTACAAGTAACACCCACAAAATGCTAGGTGGTATTCACACACAGAAAGCCAAAGTTCCTGCCCCAAAAAGCATTTTAAATACTTTGATCTAGAATTTTTCAGCTTTCTGATTCTTCAAGCACAGGTAAACACCCATTTTTCAGGTTTTCTGAAACAGACAGCAGCCAAATAAGCCTTGTCCATTTCCCCAAGTTTATCATCAATTATATAATTTGGGCTTTCACCTTTGCTCCTGTTATTGTATTTATTGTCTTTTTACCCTTATTTATTAACCTCCAAACCACTTCTGCCAGCCTTTTGTCTTGTGTTGGACCACCTCAATATGTTTTGTATCTCTACAATTTATCAATGTTTTACGGGGTGTTTGTTTTTAGAGTGCCTTTATATGGTAAAGCACCTAGAGTGGCTTTTGCAGCTGGGAATGGCAGTTTTAGTAATACATTTATGTTAACCTATTAAAAAGTGAAAAATTTGTATTAAATGGTTTGGCTTTTTTTCAGTCCATGCCTTTCATCACTGTCAAAAAGTGCTTGACACTCTGATCCAAAGGAGATTTGCATCAAAATAGCAGAAACAATTTAAACAATTTTTGAAAGGGGAAAAAGAAATGTGCCTGGAGCCTGACAACCAGCAAGCCAAGTTTCAGTCTGAAGTGATCTGAGGTGATCAAGATATTACTGTAATACAGGGTTTATAATGGAAGGGCACTTGGGGATGACATCTATTCTAAAGCCTTACTGCTAAAAATTTATCACACATCTCTAGCCCTTTGCCATATTCCTCTGTAGAGAACATGTTTTTGGATGAACAGATTTTCCTACAAAATAGTCTTAAACACTGGAACACTATTTTCTGACACAGACAGCCAGGTTGTCTTGTCAAGTCTTCCATGGTCCATAAGATTTTACATCATTGGAAATCTATGGAATCCAGGAGTCAGGGATGTGAACATGCAAGATTACTGTTATCACTTGAGACTAAATGGGATCTACAATAATTCCCTTGTTAAGTCCAATGTGGAAAAGCAATGGGACTTAATTTTCTCTATGTTCAGAATATTCAGATGTCTCGAACATTTATGGTTAACCAGTGACTTTTAGGAAATCAGTGCTATATTTTTCCTGGTCAGGGAGATTACTTGGTTTCATACTCTTGCACAGAAGTTAAATCAATTCTCTCTATACTTCTTCTCTGATGAACTGGATAAGGTCTCCTACCTGAGGAGATGATATTCACCCAGGGCCGGATTTAGGGGAAGGCGACCCAGGAAACCTATTTTTGTTGTTAGTGACAAAAGGGAAAACAGAATGTTTGAAGTAACATGTTTCAGGTATTCCGTATGTGGATTAATTTTTCGCTGACCTCCTAGAATGTTCTGGACCTTTACAGAATCTCGTGGAGCCTTCAAGACTTTCTGAGAACTATATTTTCCTCGAACCTCCTAGAACGTTGCCAGTCGTTCCCTTGTGAGTATATATATGGGGCAGGGCATTGCCAGTCAGTGAGATATAAACACAGATTTACAGACCCTAGCGTGCAAATGTATTATCTTATAGACAGGGATAAATCAGTCATGTAAATTGTGCAAAGTCGTGAAATAGGATACAAACACAATAAAAATAAGGCATTCGCATTCAAAGTTTAACAAATGGGGGGGGGGGAGGGGGGCGGGAGAAGGGGGCTGCCGAAGACGCTTCTTGCCTGGGGCGCTATTTGGTCTAGGGCTGTCCCTCTACTCACCTTTGTGAAGTAGCTTTAGCTGGATATATTTTAATCCAGGAATTTTTGCACCTGATAGTCATTCTAATTTATTTTTAAGGCATCTATTTTTATGATTTCTGGGTAACAACTGTCCTGAACACTTTAACATTGTATTTTCAGCTCCAGGCTCTACTCTTGTGGTATGTGATAATTATTACCACAGTTTAATTCTACAATAGCACAAGACAGATTCTCTAGTCCCTTACAGAATAGAATACATATGCAACAATCTGAAGTTCCAGTAAGAACATCAAGACATTAGCATGAAAAACCCACTTTGTCATTTTTGTGTCAATCATCCAGGTGAGCTTTAGCTACTGTAAATGTCTATTTTATTAATCTTGCTGAAGTTGTTGAAAGCTTTTCTGTCGATTTTCCCACTGATGAACTCTTTGTTTTATAACACGTGATAATTTTACAGGAACTTCCACTATGTTTGTCAATCCTCTTATGTAGTGACTGACTGGCATGGAGTTATTCCGATGACATGGACTCATGAAACATCTTCAGTCTCTTTCAGAGGACAAGTAATAGAATGTTCACTATCCTCTCCCTTTAATTACAGGGAAACTGTTATTTGTCCTGCCATTTGCCTCTTCTCTTAAGTGCTTACACTGGAATCTTTTCATAAGAATTCAAAACACACAGCACAGTATTGTCTTTTGAATCTTTTTGTGCTTACCTGAAAATATCAAGGTGCTGGCAATTGGTTTTCCTCCCCAATTACACTCTTATTTTTCAGGCAAATAAAATGTTTAGAGAAGAGAGGACCAGCCCATTCTCTCTCTCCTTTATCCTTCCCTGCAACAATATCTTTATTATTAATTTAAAAAGTTGGGGAAAGTATTTTGCTACTTCAGATGCCTGCCACACACTACTTTGATAGGACCTATCATTTCTTAGCTGATATTCAAAGAGAGAATTTGAAAACTGAATTTGAAATTAAGTTCACTTTGTATTTTATAAGGCATTTTTGATGTAAAAATATTTTTGCCATGCACTTACATTTTTCTAAACTGAATATTTCAGTTAGTAATTAAAAGTTTATCTTGTGTTTCTGTATATCCTCCCCTTATGATAAGAAACATTTATTAAGTTCCTAAACTTTTACTGCATTTACAAAACCTGTTATTTAAAGGCATTTTTTTTGCAGTTTAAAGATGTTTGTAAGGACATTTTCATTTACTAGGTTCATGTGATTTACTCTGTATTATTTGAATGCAGTTATACGTGCGGAAAAGTTTAATTACCAGCTATCTACATGGTTTCAACATTACCCAGAGGGCTGTACTTCTTTCTTAATTAAAAATATTTGAACATAATAATAGAGAACTCTATTAAAATATGAATAAAACATTGCAAGCAACCAGGTCCTTAAAGTTTACTAAGTAGTTTTCAAATCAATTTCATTAAGAGTTGCGTAAGCATTTTTACCAGTGTGCTGTATGAAGTGAACAGAGGAGAGTGCTTCTAATATAAACTCACATTTTGACATGAAACTACCTGTGTCATAAAGCTACTGCGATTTTCAGAATGCTGAAACATGTTTCAACATGGAATATATAAAGACTATTTACCAATTACATGTAGCAATGTTTCTCTTCCAGTATGTTTTCTTGAAACTCAAGGAGAGCCCAGGTTTTTGGTGCATACAATGTAAAAACATTCCTAGCTCTAGGACTGTATGTGTTTTGACTTTAAAATAATGTACAGAAAAGTCCATTTCAAATCATTTCTCTTCTCAAATCATACCAAACCAATTTCCTTCTCTGACAGGGTTACTTGCTTAGGTGATAAGGGGAAGCAGTTGACATGATGCAGCTTGATTTTAGGGATGCAACTATCGTTTAAAAAGCTACCTGTTTAAACTATAAAAACTATATTAACAAGTTCACAGTCTGCCCCTGGCTTGTGGGGGGAACCTTGCTGTCTCCCCTGAGAGGTGGGTACAGTGGGCTGGGGGATTGTTTGCATGTGCATGGCTGGGCATGCTCTGATCCCGTCTCTCGCTCTCCCTGTTACCTAGGAGCTGCCTAGCTGTGACTTTGGCAGATTGCTGCCAGGAGGGCTGCGGTGCCAGGGCAGCTCCAAGTGTTCCGGCAGCTCCAATGGTGCCTGGGAAGACCCACCGCTGCAGCCAGCTGCAAGGGAAGCAGAGCCAGGGGGGTGGGGGGGATGCTGGGTTCCCCCAAGCGGTGCCCTCTCTGCTGGGCACAGGCTGATCCAGCGGTGCCCTGAGTTGCAAGAGCTCTGCAAGCTCCAGTGACCCCCCCCCCCAGCCCGGGTGTTGCTGCTGCGGCATTTGTAATGTGCACATTTGGTAAAATAATATTCTGATGTAATACCTACCTGTATGAAACATTAACTGCAATGTATTAGTGGTAAGGCCAATCCTTATTGGTTAGCCATTTAATATTTCACATCCCAACCTGATTGAGTCAGGCTTTTAATACAGTCCTACATAACATGCTCATAAGCAAACTAGGAATATGTGGACTACATGAAATGACTATAAGATGGGTACACAACTAGTTCAAAGAGTGTAGTCAAAGAGTAATCATCAATGGTTTGCTGTCAAACTGGGAGGACATACGGGGTGGGGTCCTTCAGTCCTGGGTCTGGAACTATTCAATATTTTAATGAATGACTTGGATATTGGAGTAGAGAGTATGCTTATAAAGTCTGCAGATGACACCAAGTTGTGAGGGGTCACAAGCACGTTGAAGGGCAGGATTAGAATTCAAAACAACTTTGACATATTAGAGAATTGGTCTGAGATGATAATGATGAAACTCAAAGACAAATGCAAAGTAGTACACATGGAAAGGAAAACATCAACCCGCACAACTACAAAAGGGGGAATAACTGGCTAGCTGACACTACTGCTAAAAGGGATTTTGGGGGGATAGTGGTTCAGAAATTGAATAGGTGTCAACAATGTGATGCAGTTGCGAAATAGGCTAATATAATTCTGAGGTGTATTAACAGGAGTGTTGTATGTAAAATACGGGAGATTATCTGCTCTGGTGAGGCCTCAGTTGGAGTAAAGTGTCCAATTCTGGGTGCTTCCCCTTAGGAAAGCTGTGGATAAGCTAAAGAGAGTTCACAATAGAGCAACAAAGGTTTAGAAAACCTGACCTACAAGGAAAGATGAAAAAGCCTGGGAATGTTTGAGAAAAGAAGACCGAGGGGACCTAATAACACTCTGCACATATGCTACAAGGACAGTTAAAGAGGACGGTTTCTTCACACGTGTGCTGCAAAGAGCTGAAGGAGATGCATTAAAGAGACACCCTACCCACCCGCACCAGGAATGGGAACCCGGCCCGACCGATGCTGAGGGTCTAGCCAATCATGGGCCAATTGGCAAAAGACCAGGGAGATTTTTTGCCACTTTTGCAGTACCTTCAAGCTGCAGTGGGTTAATCAGGGTCACACTTTTTACTTAACTGGGGTAGAGTTGTCTGTTCATTGCAACTCGTGGCTAATTTCCAGTGCGGGTAAGAGAATAAAATGAACGGTTCCCAGAAGTAAAAGACGTGGGATTTTGGTGTTGGGCCTTGGGCTCCTGGGACAGGGTGAGACCTTGGGACCTTCATTGGCCAAGGTCCCCACCCTGCTGCACTCTTTGTCCCCCCCCATGGGGAGAAGGGTTCTACGATTCAGAGAACAGAGGGCGGTGGGCTAAGGAGAGCCTACCATGCATGATGGGTTATATGGTAAGGAGCTCTGTAACCTGGCAGCAATTATGAGCTATATGGCAAGGAGCCATATATGTAACCTGTGCACTGTAATCAATTAAATGCCTGATATAGAACAGGGGAGTTGGGCTGGTAGCAGCCCTCTCCTTTGTTAAAGTTTAATAAAAGTCGCAGCAGATGTCTGACCTCCGAATTCTAATGCTGTCCTCCAAAGTGTTTGCAACCCCTCCCAGCTTGGTGTCATCTGCAAACTTCATACATCATCTCTCTCACACTATGATCCAAATCACTAATCAAAATATTGAATAATACTGGACCCAGGACTGATTCCCTGCTAGACCTCATAAAATACATCCTCCCAGTTTGACAATGAACCACTGATAACTACTCTTTGAGTACAACCTTTCAAATCAGTTGGGCACAAACCTTATAGTAATTTCACCTAGATACCCTTTTTCCTCATTTGCTGATGAGAATGTCGCGTGGGACTCTGTCAAAACCCTTACTAAAACCCAATATATTAGACATATAGATTTTGGACTCTGTTACAGACTTTCTGTTCAAACAATGTCAATCACTTAATTCCAAAGCAAAATCACTTACAGGAGTCTCAGCTTTCAGACTTGAATTCTCTCTTACAATTTCTTTGAGGGACTTTTTACTTATTGATGCTCTTAATTGACTCACTGATGTATCCTTTGTTTTTCCAGAAGTGCTTGGGCTTTCCTTAGAGAATTCAGCTTTACTTCCAGTTGGAGAACGACCGGGGATAGGCCTCAAGCTTCTTGGAATGTTTTCCGGCTCTACTTTTTTCACCACCGAATTGTGTGAGGCGGATGATCGTGTTTCCAGGTGGCCACATTTGCTGTATCCTTTATCCTTCCGGTAGTCAGGACTCCGTGACATCATCTTTAATGGGATCTCTTTAAAGACTCCGGAATCAGATGACCCTGATGTACTGTGGCTGGTCTTGAGGTTTGAAGCACTTTGGATGAATTCACTGGGGTCATCCTAAATTTGGGAAAGAAAACAACAGCGATTGTGAGAGGAAACTATCCTCCACTTGTTTAAGATCTGTTTGCAAATATTTAGTCCTAAGATTTCAAAATTGGTCTTTAATTTTGATGGCTTAACTTGAGATTTTTCAAAGGTTGAGCATCTCCTGCTCCCAAGGAAGGAGAATTGAACGTTGGGTGCTCAGGACCTTTACAAAAATCTGGTCTATGTATCTATGTAAGTTGGGCACCCCCAAAGGACACCATGCTTTGAATATACAGTCCTAAATTCCTGTTCTAATTCAGAATGCTGGAAACCCCCAAAGTCTGCATTCTAAATATCCTTTTTAATATAATGTGGTTTACAAAATCGTGCTGACCAGTAACACTGATGTGTAGAAAGGTCAACAATGTTGATATCCGCTTGACTATTGTAGTAGTCGGTGACACTTTTACATAATGCATATAAAGCCAAATTTTTCCATCTGCAGAGATCCCTTGCCCTTCTTTGAAAGTTATTAAAAACTCATTTAGCATATAACATTTAAGAATACTTTATGAATCCATTATACCTCTTCCAAACAAAGTCTATACAAAGCATCCAAGAATTACACTTCTGATGTTCCCTTAAATTTCAACTAAAAAATAAACAGCAAGCAGAAAATCAAGTAATACGGGAGGAGGAAAGATCGGGTAAACTAGGGATGGTCACCCCGTGGTCACCCTTATTGATACAGGGGAGGGAAAAATGGAGGCCTCCCATTCTCATTCAATCAGGTGCCACACTTCCTCTCCCCCCAGGCACATCACAATACTACTGTATTTGTTGGAAGGATGACTAAAACATGAATGTTGCATTCTTAAATATGCATATTTCACTTCTAGGGTCCAATCCTGCTGATACTGAAATCAAAGGGAGCTTTGTCATCCATTTCACTGGGACCAGGACTAGACCCTAGCAGGGGAAAGGCATATTTAAAAGAAAACCTTTCATTATATAATAATATTTCCAACAAATATAGTAGCACTGTATTATATATTGTCATGAAGACTACACTTTTTTCCTATTGCTTGATTTTGTTTTAGGTTTTCTTTGAGTGGGTTTACCTAAGACAGGAGCAGTGAACATTTTATGGTTTGATTGATTGACCTGTATTGATTACATGCAGATCTTTCTCAGTTATGGGGTTTTCTTGTTGTATGATTTTGTTCTTAATATAAAAGAAAAAAGTGTTATGGCAGAACCGTCTCTCCTCCGGTCCCCCACAATCACACACAGGACATTCCCTATCAAATGAGCTGAGCAGCTTTTCAGCAACCACATCCAGATGGAGATCAAAACAATCAACTGTTCATTAATATTTTTATCAAGGGTGCTCAAGTCACAAAGTTTTTATTTTCTCTTAAAAACAGAATTCTAAAGGATAAGAATCCAGAAAAAAGGGGACCTCTATTATTTATTAAACCCTTTTATATAGTGCAGTAAATGAACATGACACTTTGTAAGCAGATTAGTAGGTTAGCTGCAAATATAAAACACTGAAGTGTTAAAGTAAATAACAGAAGCAGGAAATAAATTTGGAGGCCTTTTGGCTGCAAGGTTTTCTTTTATCTTAGACTATAAATTTAAAAATGCAATTAGAATGCACTCAGTTCCCCCAATCTCTGTACAGACGGCTCCTATTTTCCTGTTTTATCATCCGGCATCTTTTTGGAAGCAATATAAGAAAGTGAAGGTTACGAGGAGGATGTGTTAAATCAGCTCAGCACTATAAGAAAATACGTAAACCCCGAAACAATCGAATGAAAGCAAACATTAATGTTCTATATAGTTTCCATAATCACCAGTCTTCCCTATTCATCCTGAAAGATGTGTGAAAGCCAAATTTATAATACTGTATATTATTTAAGGGTGGAATTCAATTAATATCACATTATAGCCCCAATTCCGCAAAGCATTTAAGCACATGATTTACACACATCGACTTTAGAGGCATATAAGCACAACCTTAAAGTGAAGCACCTGCATAGCTTTTTTTCTGAACTAAGGCTTATAGGAGCTACGTACAGGGAAGCAAACAGGACATTAAGAAGGACAGAATCCACCATACTGAGAGAAGTAGGCTGAATGTAATGTATTCAGGCTAAACTTTCTAAATTTGATTTGTGAAACACCTGCATGAATCAGTGAACTATGGATGTATGCACAACACTTCATAATACAGGAACTCCTCACTTCATGTCATCCCAGTTAACATTGTTTAGTTGCTGGTCAATTACGGAACATGCTCGTTTAAAGTTGTGCAATGCTCCCTTCTAATGTTGTTTGGCAGGCGCCTACTTCGTCCACTGCTTGCAGGAACAGCAGCCCGTTGCAGCTAGCTGGTGGGTGGTTGGAACCAAGATGCCCCCCTATCAGCTCCCCACTCCCCTAAATTCCCTGTGAAGTAGCAGCCAAGCAGGCTATCAATTGCCGGCAGTTCAGCTGTCGCTCTCCCCACTGCCATGCGCTGCTCCTGCCCTCTGCCTTGGAGCTGCTCGCCAAGACTCCGGCTTGCTGTGGAGGGGGTGGGGGGGAAGGAACAAGGGGACTAATGTCAGGGTGTCCCCCTCCCCTGCTCCTGCACCTCGCTTACCCGCATCTTCTATAGAGCTGGCAGCAGCGGCGGCTCAACTTGCTGATCTAATTAACAAGGCAGTGTTTGTTTTTGACTCGGTCTGTCCTCCCTCCTTTCTTGCTCCTTGCAGAGTGTGAGAGTTAACCCTTGAGGGCTCAGCCAATTGCTAGTTCACTTAGCAGTAAGGCTTTCCCTGGGAAATATCCCACCTTCTGACTCCTCCACCTCAACGAAGCTTCACAATCATCATCACTGTGTACCAGGATTAAATTGTTTGTTTAAAACTTATACTGTGTATGTATATATATAATATAGTCTTTTATCTGGTGAAAACTTTTCCCCTGGAACCTAACCTCTTCATTTACAGTAATTCTTATGGTGACACTGGATTCGCTTAACATCATTTTGCTTAAAGTCACATTTTTCAGGAACATAACTACAGCATTAAGTGAGGAGCTCCTGTATTTTATTAATATATTCCATGACATAAGCCATTTAACACCTTGAAAATCTCTTTGTATTAAGGCACAAGATGTATAAGGAAGGGTAAATGAGAATAAACTCTGATTATAACAATGTCTTAGTTTAGCATTACTGACCCCTATTAACTTGCAAATAACTGGAAGAGAGAGAAATATGCACTATTTTTAAACTTCACACATGTAGCCATTTCTACAATATTTATTTTTCTTGTAGGTTTTATGTACACAACATGAGATTCACAGTTATATGAACTGCCTTTAAAATTTATAAACACTTAATATGCTGCTTTTGTTCATTTTGTTTTTGTTACTGCTGAAGTTATATGCATTTTGGAAGGTTGTAAATGTTGCTTTATTTCCCTAGTTTGGGATTTCACTGAGGCACAAAGACACATTTCTCTTTTTTCCAAACTTTTACTTTCCACACACCAGTTATTTTAAAACCTATGCTATAAACCTGCACTATTAAGTCACATTCCCGTAATTTGACAGATTATTAAAGGAAATGTCACATTATTTTCACATATTGGAGACAAATGGATAATCCTGATTTAACTTAAATTTAAATCCCTCCCATCTCTCTATCTATTGAACTTGGGTTTTATAATCATTTTGTTAAATATTCAATCATCAAATTGTGCCAGGACTCTCAATAAAGTTTGTCTGATTAACTCTAGCACAGCATATGTACACTGAAGACGCAAATGATTTCCCTGAAGAGCTAGCATGTCTATTGCTGTACTACATTCCTTGAAAGAACATGCAGATGGGCAGTTGGACAATAATTTCTGGATACTTAAAATTGATTGCTCTTGCTGGGTTGTAATTTTAAGAAGATCATTCTAACAACTCTTGAGGGCCACCTACTTGGAGCAGATGGGATATAGGCCTTCTGTATCCAGAGTGTTAACGTCAGCAAGTCAGAGTAAAATTGATTTGTGCTCTTTGCAAGAGTACACAGTCTTATTTAATTGTATTATGTTGGCTCTTTTAATTATATAAGTGCAGAAAATTTCCTGATTCAATTGAAGGCTTCACAGATGAGCTCATCTGTTATATCCAAAACATTTTGGGTAGCGCTGTAGGATACTGCAGTTGTTATTCTGCACTGCAAACCAGCAAGAGTCCTTACTTTTGCTCTAGGTTTGACTGAATGGGCGGATGCTGACAGCTGAGCCTAATTAGGCAGTGTCTATGACAGACTGGAGATATACATTAGAATTTAGTTGTCAATTTGAAAGTATAGCCGCTTGAACAAATATAGAATAAGTCACTTGTAGTAAGCTGCAGCGAGATAAGAAGCTGTTTTGCTGTTTTCTGATCATTTGGGACTGGCAGTTTAATAACAGCACTTAACTGTTTCAATGACTAATTAGCTACCCACTAACGGTATTTATAAATGATTGCATTTTCCAGCTTGAAAACTAATTTGCAAAACCAAATATTTCCCTTTGGATGGCAGAGAAGAAAAAGTTCCATACATGGAAGGTTCGCTAACGTTATTATTATGCATAGACAGGCACTCCTGAGTGCCACGTGGCCTCCAGCCCACAGCGTAAGGAGATTCAAAGATCACTTCTCTTGGAAACTTAGCTCAAAGCAAAGCCATTTGGCTAGGGTCTCACGTGCCTCATAAATAAAGCCCTTCATTTCTGGTATTCATTTCCTGGGAACTTATCGGTGTTTATTTCAAAAAAATTTTAAACGGGTGACGAATGAAATATTAATTTCACATATTAAGCTCAGAGGGTAATTTCAGGGTTAATACTGGAGAGGGGGAACAGAAAAAAAGCAACAAATAGAAAAAAGGAAGAGTGCATTGTTTAAGAAACCATTATCCCTAATCCCCATTACACAAACAAAACCAATTTACTGTTGGTAACAAACAGTCCTGTGGCACCTTAAAGACTAACTAAAGTATAGAAGCATAAGCTATCGTGGGCTAATACCCACTTCGTTGGATGCAAGCAGGTGGGTATTAGCCCACGAAAGCTTATGCTTCAATACTTTAGTTAGTCTTTAAGGTGCCACAGGACTCTTTGTTACCTCTGCTATTCCAGACTAACACGGCTCCCTCTCTGATAATTTACTGTTGGTGACTTATGCAGTTGTGTTTGATACAAGGGACTTCTGGGCGAATCCCACAGGCTCACAGCAGTTTTTTCAAAGTGTCTTTTCCAAGGCTCATTCTCCTGTGGTCTTGGATGTAGCTGAATTTAGAAAATATTCTCTCTACATCAGCTGAGCCAGGTGGGACACTGCCCACACCATGTGCTCCTCTGTGACCACAGGGAGATTGGAGTGACCTGTTCACAGCTTGGGACCGGCAGGGGGCACAGTCTGATGGCTGAAGTGGAAGGGGCTCTGTGCCTTGGCTCCTCTCTGGGCAGTGACATGTCCCTAGGCCCAGCTACTCCCTGGGACTATCCGGGGGGGGGGGGGGCAGGGGGGAGCAGGTGGGAGGCAAGGGATGCCTGGTGGGAGATGGGGGTGCTCGGTACTCATGGTTGCAGCAGATGGGAGAGGGGGCCCAGTACTCATGGGGGGGCAAGAGAGGATGCCTGGTGGGAATAGGGGTGCCAAATACTCATGGTCAGAGTGTGTGTGGGGAAAGGAGCCTGGGAGGGAGACAGACAGGGTCTGTACCCTGGGGCTGTGCTGAGGGGGCCGGTACTCCCAGGGTGCAGCCTTCTGCTCTCTGCAGCCTGTCGCTGCAGCGGTCGGGGAGTTGTGTTGTGATGGTATTAGCTGACATCATAGGTTCACTCAGTAAATCTATCTTCATGAGTATAAAATCATACAGAGGAATCAAAATACCAGGCACAGTACAAAGCAATCAAAAGTGACATACCCAAAACAACTAACCTAAAAAGAGAAGACTAGAAGTGATGGACCCACAGACAATCAGTAGTAGTAGTGCAGTGGAACCCTGCTATAACGCAACAATTGGGGTCCAAAAAATGGGATCGCGGAAAGTGCGGGCTCGCGTTACAGAGGGGTTACCATTTCAAGCTGGTCAGAGGCTGAGCACCAGGGACAGAGGCAAGAACCCCGAGGGTGCGCCGGCCCGGGATGAGCAGGAGCTGAGTGCCAGGGACTCTTGGGAGAGTTGCTGATGCAGTGCGCCGGGGCTGCAGGGTCAGCCCGAGATCATAAGAGAGTCTCTGGAGCTCAGCTCCTGCTCACAGCATCTCTCCTGAGAGAATTTATACCATCGATTGTGTGTCCCTCACTAAGTGTGCTAAGTCGGCAGAGTGCATCCATAGTACCTTAGCTAGTATCAACTCTTGGAGTGGTGCATTATGGGTAGCTATCCCACAGTCCCTGCAGTCTCCGCTGCCCATTGGCATTCCGTTTTTTTCTGCCTGCATAGATTCTTCTCCCCATACTGTGATCAGATTCAGTACCTCCCATTCGGTCCTTGCTGGAGCATTTTTGCAATTCTGGGACTGCAGGAAATGAAATTCAAAAGTTCCTGGGGCTTTTCCTGCGTACCTGGCTAGTGCATCTGGGTTGACAGTGCCATCCAGAGCGGGCACAATGGGGCATTCTGGGATACCTCCTGGAGGCCAATACCATAGAATTGTGTCCACAATACCCGAAATTCAAACCAGCGACGACGATTTTACCACTACTCCCATTGCCGGGGAGGAGTACAGAAATCGATTTTAAGAGTCATTTCAGTTGACAAAACAGGGTTGGTTGTGTGGACAGATTTAGTTTTAATTTGACATAACGCAGCTAAATTCGACATAATTGCGTACTGTAGACCAGGCCTTAAACTGTGCTAATATAACAGGTACTATAAGTCAGCAGTCTCATGTCCTTTCTTAGGATCATGTGTGGTAGCCCTGAGCTTACAGACCATGATAAAACATTTTTCTACAGTTTGCTTCTGCAGTGCAATTAGGGAATGGTTTGAAAAAGCGAATGAGCACCTAGAATATCAATATACAGCTGACTACAGAAATAATATAAAATACATTAGTGCAAGAATACAAGCAAAATATAACTGCTAAATAATTTTCTGGTTCATTGACTTTTCTTTCACATGAAAGAAAGCCTTAACTCTGAATTAGTAAACTGATAGTGAAATTAAGGAAAAACTATAATTGTTATTGTAATGTAGGTTTATTTTAAATGATCTTTTAGCATTGCACATGTAGTGCTTCGCTAGCTGTCATACTGACGTTATTTAACGTATTCCATAGTAGATAATAAATTAATTGGAAGTCCTTCTCTGTAGTCACTGGCATAGTTTTTAGTTTATACAATATTTAAAATCTTCTGTCCCTGACAAGAAGGGATAACCTCCAATTTCTAAAGGGATCATGCATAATTATACATGCACCTGTCAGCTAACTGATCATTTGCCACACACCTCAGAAAACATAATGATTATGATGATATAATGAGCAACATTATGCGGCATATAGAATTCTCTAACTGTATTTAAGATAGGTTTAAGATTAGCAGCTGTGTTAGTCTGTATCCGTAAATAAGATGAGGAAGACTTTGTAGCACCTTAGAGACTAACCACTATAGCCCACTTCATATACGCTCACTCTTTGGAAGTAAAAAATAACTATTGGTATGTCTCTGGGGGCAGTGAGAACAGTTACTATTAAGGTTACTCCAAGGAATCAAATGATACCGAATTTATTAGGAAAGAGAACTTCCCTTCTTATGAACATGACATGGGATTTTAACGACCACAGACCTTAGTTTTCTATTTTAGTTGAACAAAAAGGCGTCTTCAGCAGTATGCAAAGACAATGGTTAAGTACAGGCTCCGAGAGTGACGCTGAATCATCATCTACACTTCCTCCAGCACCTAAGAGTCCCTTAGTGAGCTCTCATCCAAGTACTGACCTAAAATCTCCTATCCTGCTTATCTCGTGAGAACAGAAAAGATCAAACAATGATGTTTGCTGCAAGCTTTTGGATCACGTAAGTGTTTTTAAGTTTAGCAATGTTGTACGAAGCAGGATTACATGAAATGTTGAAACCTACCTTCACTTTACTGAGCTAATCATTTGTTCAGTATTCAGAGATATTTAACAATTAAGTCTTTCCCTATAGTATTAAGTCCCAACCATGCAAACCCTTCAGATGTGTAACTTTGCACACAAGTCAATGGGACTAGGGGATTGAATGCTCTGTATCATTGTACACCACACTGGTGCCTTGCATCCCTCCATTCCACGCCACAAGCTCCCTGAATCTTTCTGTTTCAGGGACTCCCTGCACCTCCCCCTGATCCCTCCTCCTCCCATGCCAGGGTTCCCCATTCTCCCTTTCATGGCAGAGGCTTTGTGTGCAACCCCATTCTCCCCCTTTCCCTTTTACCAGGGTCCTCTATTCTCCCTCCGTGCCAAGGGTTGTGCACATCCCACGATTATCTCTCCCCCCATTATTTGTCTGGGAGTGTTAGGGAGTTAAGATGTTAAACTACAGGAAGAGCAGGACACTGTTATGTTAAAAAGCACTAAGGGGTGCCATCTCTCAGCTGTTTGAGTATAGCAGCAGCTCTCAACCTTTCCAGATGACAGTATCCCTCTCAGGATTTGTCTTGCGTACCCCAAGTTTCACCTCACTTAAAAATTACTTGCTTACAAAATCAGACATAAAATTACAAAAGTGTCACAGCCACATTATTACTGAAAAATTGCTGACTTCCTCACTTTTTACTATATAATTACAAACTAAATAAATAGGAATATAAATATTATACTTATTTCAGTATATAATATAGAGAGCAGTATTAACAAGTCATTGTCTGTATGAAATTTTAGTTTGTACTGACTTTGCTAGTGATTTTTATGTAGCATGCGTAAAACTAGACAAGTATTTAGATGAGTTGATGTACCCCCTAGCCCTAGAAGATCTCTGTGTACCCAGGGGTACACATACCCCCAGTTGAGAACCACTGATCTATAGCTTCAATTATCTATGCATGTGATAATCAGATAGCTGTGGCTCCATTGTTCCCCATTTTCCCTCGTTTTGGTTTTCCAATTTTCCCCAAATCAGTGAGTTCTGCCACTGATGCTAGAACATTCCCTGAATTACAGAAGTGGCATTGAAAGTTAATGTGTTACATACAGAAGTGCCTCACTCACCTTATCTATTAAATTGACTGTAAGGCCTTTGCGAGCTCCGCCAACAATGCCTTTTAGCATATGAAGTGAAAGCTCAAGGATACTCTTGTTAGTGTGACAAGGTGGCTCCTCGGCTCCCCTGACTCAAGTCCTTTGGGGTTCTGGCACAGCACTGGCGCCCTGGCCAGGCTGAAGCAGACCCCGTGTTTCTGCTGCTCCTTAGCAGCCCACTCCCTGTCTCTCTCTCTCTCAGGGTCAGGCTCCTGCAGCCTAGGAAAGCTAGGTTCCCCCTGGGAGGGACCCTTTTGTTCTGGTCCCCTGCTTGCCAGCAGCCTCTCCGTCCCTGCTTCCCTCAACTTACTCTGCACACTCCTCTGCTTTCACCAAATTCACTCTTCTAGCTCCTACTGCCTCCAACTCACTCCTCAAACTCCCACACTCCTCCCTGGGGAGGAGTCTCTTTAAAGGGCTCTGGCAGCCTCCTTAACTGGCCTCAGCTGGCCCTGCTCCTGGCTGTGGCAGCTTTGCTCAGCTGGACCCAATTCCCCTGTAGTAACCCTTCTAATTACAGATCCTTCTGGCAGCTGCCTGCCCTGGGTCTACCACATTAGTCATATGCCCTCAGGTCTATTTTACATTATATAAAGAGCTACGAGTCTGATTTTGAGCAGTGCCGTGTATCCTCCACTAATATTACCATTAAAGGGCTGAGAGAGTGCAAAACCTCGAAGAACCAGGGGATTAGAGGCTTTTTTAAGCATTATGGTGGTACAAAATATTAAATAAGAGTAAGCAGAAACTCTGGTTCTGTACCTTGAGAAGATATCTGAGCTGGAATATGTGAGTCGTGCAATCAATCTGGTTTAAATTTAAGAAGAAAAGAATTCATCTTCATTGTTTCACACACACACAGATGTTATAAAAGTACATTGAATCAAATACCAAGATTTACAGCACAGGGAAAAGTTTACCATAATGATGTGTTTTAGAATGGTCTTCTTAATCTAGCTTCAGTTAGTAACCAGTCTGACTTTTCTTGAGCATAATTGACATAGAAAATCTCTATGGATTTTAAAGAGATCCAAAACAGACACCATATGGTAGAGACAAGACCCCCTCATTGTTCATGACTCATTATCTCAACTTTAATTGGTTTAACCCTGAAATTCTGGGACCACATTTGAAATAATGAGGTCTGACAGGTCTAAGGTGAAAAGAAAACAAAGTATACAAAACAACAACAACAACAAAAATCCCTCTGAGATTTTCTATTGGTCCTAGTTAGCATCTGCAAAATAATTTCCCAGGAGGAAAGGAACAATATTTTTGCAAAGTTTCATCTGTTTTGCTATCTTATAACTCTGTTGTACTTCTTTCCCAGTCTGTGAGAAAAAGATTAGAATGATAAGAAACAGTTCTATAATTAAAAATGAAATAGACCGGAATGTAAGTAAAGGTAGTTACCATAACAACTTGATGCAACTGTTCACTGACATGACAATCTGCTTCATTTTTATAAATATATTAGAAGTTGATGATTTTTTTCTATTCTCTCACTAATCCAAGTGCTCAAAAATGTTCACATTGCAACAGAATAAAAACCCAGAAGTTTACATGGCATTACCCCACTTCAGATGAGGTGTAAAACTGAAGTGGTGACCAGTGAGTGAAATCAAGCGTCAGACTCAGCTTTCTGGTCAAATTTCAGCTAAATCACATGCTGCCTACTTAAACATCCCCTGTAATTTTTGTTGTAAGAAGTGTTTTTCACTTCCTTACCTAACACGCTGTGCCATGTTGCTGAATGCCTTAGACGGTTGAGATGTCTTGGCTGCATTCTGAAGTAACGGTAAGCAAAGTGATCCCTATGTCTACTCTGTATACATTTATAAAGAGCTAGATTAAGCTCTTAGGCTCAGCCCTGTATGTTGCAGGTGATAGGGAGGGGTGAATCCTTCCACTCCACTGCCCTTGCCCAACTTGAAAACTGGACAGAACTCTAGCTTCCCCATCCTCCCCTGCACCCACAGACACAAACTGAGCAAGATGAACTTGCTGCTGAACAGGAGAGGATATGGGGTGGGGAAGGTTTCACTCCCTTGAGCCTGAGGCCAGAATCTCACCCTCAGAGTTCATCAAGTATTGCATGTGTAGAGCGGCTCACCTCTTCATTGCTGTCACTTCCATAAAAGTCATCTTCCATTTGGGCTCCTCTACAGAACCCATCACTGTCCTCATTTAAATCCAAAGGAGACATGCAGCCTTCTGGCGACATATTCGGGGACTTCCCGTGAGGAGCTGATCGAGGCCTCGATGAAAATGTGAAAATCTCTTTATGGCTTATTTGGTGTTCACCGGTTTGATTGCTTTCGCTTTCAACGTCAGTATTCAGTGGCAGGGATAAATTACTATCAGATGTATTGTGGGGAGCTACTGATTGTCCACTGGAATCAATCTGAAAACTGCCACTGCAATTTTCAGGAAATACCCAGTCATCTGAAATTAACAAAAAGTTAGATGTTTATTAAAATGTTTATTTAGCATATAGCTTTTAAATAGACTCTCTAGAGCATCAAAATATCAAACATATACAACAAATAGATGTTATGGAAAAACCTTTACCCTTTAAAAATCTGAGTCATGGTCTATCCTCCTGGTTAGCAAAAAGAAGCACAACATTTAGTATAAAGGCTAGATTTAGTTGCAATCAACCTGTTTTAATGTTATCAACCATTAAAGAATCAGCTTTTCTATAGGGAAATAATTAAAAACTAGAAAGGCAAAGCAATATTAAAACTGATAATTTAAACCAGTGTTTCCTGCTTACATCAAAGTTTTATGATTAAAAGATCCATCCACCCTGACACATTATTTGGCAACTTCTCTGTATTTCATTTACTCAGTGCAGTGGATGTAATAATACGTACTTGAATGTATGTAAAAAATGTTTGAAATCCCAATATCAAAAGGCAATGTAGAAGTGTAAAGGACTTTTTAAAAGATCTTGTGTTAATAGAGGGTCATTTAACCTTACTTATTTAACCTTTGCTTTCATGAGACTGCGTTTGTTTGCTAAGAATCAGGAAGTCTAACTTTTTTTGGAAAAGCCAAATGGTGCTCTCCGGAGGTGTTCATTAAGTGCACTCAATTTAGTAAAAAACTAAGCACAAACAAACTGCAAATATATTAGCATATTTACTATATTACTGATGCCTAGCATAATGTTCAGTGTGAAAATATGAAAATATAAAAGATTGCAGAACGATATTTTACACTGGTTATGTAGTTCAACAACTTGTGAGACCTGTGGCTAATGCAGCATCATTAATTGTCTACAAGTGAAAGAGATGGGGTGTTCTAGACCAAACCAAATCCTTTTATCTCTCAGCCACTAATTATACTGGCATCTCTTTTTACCTCAAGTATTTCCATATCAATTGTAATGAATAATTTGGTGTATCATCTTAGGAAAATATGTAAATTACTGTGTAATCATAATATTGCAGCAAACAAGATAAATGCAAGAATGATCACCTAAACATCTAATTAGTTTCTCTACACAGTCAGATTTACGCTAGAGCTTCTAATTGCAGCCTAACATTTTAATGAAGGTTTCAACATTGCATAAATAAGACTGACAAACTATAAACAATATTCATTCATTTTATTTCTTCCCTTGCTCAAAAACAATTTACCTTTGTAAAAGTATTGCACACCTGTAAGGGAAGATATGTTTATGGAGTCTCTGCTACCAATTGGAAGAATTTCCATTATAAACAGCAATGGCAATACCAAAAGGTAATATTGGGGATTGTCTTTAATAGGAGACAATCACAAATGAAAACACACTAGTGATATTTAATAAAATGTTAACATTCATTCTGAATAGGGCAACATAAAACACATTTTCTTTATATGGAGAACTGAAAAATGTAAAGTATGTTTTTCTTCAGGCAGCCTTTTCAGTACAGCTTGATCCCATTTTTCCTACTGAAGTCAGTGGCAAAACTCCACATGACTTGAGTGGCAGCAGGATATTACCCTTTTTAATGATCTATTTGCAGGTTGGTAACTGCAGCTGGAAATTTATTTCCTACCAAAAGAGGATTTCATTTAAAACATACTAAAAGATTTAAAAAGCATATTTCATGAACAAGAGAAAAAGGCAAAAAATCAAGCAGATGAGTATTCTGACAGGTTGGTTAATAAAAACAAGCACTCTGGAAACTCTAACCTGTTTGGTCAAGTGACTGCCGCAGCAATCTGGAATTTAATGTTTCTACACTGGTCACTCTTTTATAGGAAAGCACGAAGAACTTACCTGTTGACTTATCTTCATTCCTGTAATGTCTTGTGACTATATAATGTCTCTAAGAGTCATTTTTTCCTTTAGCTTGTTTTAAATAAAACAATGTTTTCTTAAAATGTAAATGTTAAAGAGATTACTTTGGTCAGAGATGGGTGCAGGTGTTTGTGTTCTTTGATTTGATAGCTGTAATATAGGTGCCTTTCCCTTTCTTCTGTAAGCAGTTTCTGTAGCGTTTTTAAGTAACTGGTCAAATTTCCTTTCTGAGGTGGTGTGTGTAAAGCAGTGATATTTTATTTAAAATGATGAGGCTCTACATTCGTTATTGGATATTTTTTCTTTCAAATGAGACCTTCTTTTTCTGTTGATGGCTTTCCCCACAGATTGCCTATCAGACAGTCCCTCATGGTTGGTGGACCATCTCACCTGCAGTCTTTGAAGGCGTGTCAGAGCAGAATCCAGCAGAAGGCTCCTCCCTTTCTCAAAATGGCCACCTGCTGGCATCCCTTTCAAACAGACTATCACGGGGCTGTACGATAAAGGCAACTATGCACATTCAAACTTCTTCATATACAGAAAAGAAACCCAAGTCTGTGAATTGAGCTATCTGTGCCAAAAGCATCAGCCAAGATATGGAGGAGAGGCTGTGATTGCTAGACATGTTATCTTAGAGAACAGAAGTTACTGGCTTTTCAGGCCTGCTTTCAAATATAGTCCACACTATGCAGAATCCAAATTTTCCCCACTTCCTCGCGCTGTTTTATTAACACATAAATTAACAATAATATAAAATTAATCTCCAGCCCTCTCCCCAGGTTGGCTGCTCCTACAGTTCCTGCCTCTGGACTGCACAGCCCCATGCCCTAGAGCCTCCCACCCCTCTCTTTCTCTCTCTCTCCACTTCCACCTCCCTTGTATCTGGGTAGAGTAACAAGCATTAATACTTACAGTGCCACTTATGGTCCTATTGTTAGGTGCTCAACAAATAAATGATTTAAAAAACCGTCCATGGCCCAGATTGCTCACAATCCAGGGAAAGAGAGAGATTCATTTCACACTCTTCAGAAGGATCATCTTTTGTTAAGGGGTGTTTCAGGTAAACAACGATTGAAAGTCATAATGGAAATTATGTATAAGTACTATTGGCTCAGTGGGGCAATATCCAATTTCTTGAGAACACCGTGAGCATCAAAGAAAATACAGATATATTAGTCTGAGTTACCAATGATTTTCCCCTGGACTCAGTTTGAGTATGTTTGAGGTATTGTCCACACTCAGGTTAGATATCTGCTAGGTAATTTTTTTGTCACAATAACATGCTTGTCTAGACACTGCAAGAGATGTATGAAAGTGTATGAAAAGGTTTTTGGCAGGAAAAGGAAGATGATAGGAGACATAATGAGCAGCCTGAATCTTGTTAACAAGTAAGCGGTATAATATGTATTAACCACTCAGCTTTCAAAAATGAAACTGGGTCTAGGCAGCCGCCATAAAAATTAAAACCAAAAACTATTATCTAGGATGAGTAAAAGTTCCAGCTTTCTTAATGATTGGGTTCTTTGGTGTTAAATTGAATAAGGGTTTAAAGAATAATTTATTTTTAGTTCCTTCTCATTAATCATGAGAGCATGGAGGTTTTTTATTTACACATTGCTCTGGTACTCTTTGTCTAATCCTGAAAATCTTTATCAATACTCTAAAGCAACTCTGTTGCACAGTATTTGATTTCCATAATCCCTGCAGCACACACATTTATATTATATGTGAACTGGTTCAGAATCCTTGGAAATTTACAACACAGAGAGGGTTTCTTACCCTGGATAGAACAGAGACATAAAATAAAATAAGTTGGGATGAGGCTCACAGCAGATGAGATGTTTGGAGATTTTTATCAGCCAGCCTCTTATAATTTAGCCAAATAGGGCTGAATTTTCCTGCGGACAGCAAAAGATACCTCGCTGCCCCCACAGGTATCCCCCCGCCAAATCTCACATATTTACTCCAATGCATGGAGATGTTAGAACTCTTCACATAGATGGTTAGAAACTGGTAAAACATCCTCGTTTCCTGTAGCTTCATTGTCAGAGAGGGCAGAACTATCTTCATTCAAACTTTCAAAAATAATTCATCCTGAGGCAAGCATGCAAATTTTTAGCTGAGGTGGTTAAGTTTGGAAAAGTTATATGCAACGGAAAAGAATGGGGCTTATAATGGAAAGTGTCAGGCATCCTAACCACCATCAGCTCTGCCCATAATTACAATGCTCTGCCCAGCATTATGATTTCATTTGCAGTAGGATCAAAAAGGAAGACAAAAAACCATTGTTCACCACAAGTGTCTTTAGCAAGCTTGACAAAAACATTATGAAAATCAAGCGATTAAGAGACACGTTTAAGTGAAATGTGAAAGCTTTTTGCAGCAGGAAAGTATGGTTTTAAACAAGCTGTTAGATATTATTGCTATAAATCAGTCTTCACATATTGTTCACTTTAGTTTCTTACCATTTTGACTTGTAATCTGATTTGTTTGGTGAATATTTTCTTTGTCTCCTTGATCAAAAGCCTTATAGAACGGTGAGGGGGACAGTCCAGACCTCTTGGTATCTTGTAATGACTCGCTTCCTTTTTCTAATGTCAATTGTTGGCATGATCTGCTACTTCGGCTACCAAATGACTTTGTTATCTTTAAGAAAAAAAATCTGAATGAAAGGTGATGTAACAGCTTCAAAATTAGCTCTCTAAACTAAACTAAAAACAAATTTTGGATAAAGTTTATTTTTCACAATAGATTTTCCTCAGCCCATTTTAGTTTTTACATTAACTTTGCAGGAAAAAAAAATCAAGGTACTCATGTCACCTCTTCCGTGCTTTCAGCTATTTTATCACTGTTAGCCCAATGCCTGACTTCTTCAAAATCCTGAGCTTCACCAAGTTTTGCCTAAGTGTAAAATGCATTTTAAGATACAGCTGAGCAAAATGAGTTTCTCTGAAAACTTGGGATCTCTACGGTGCTTGCATCTGGGTTAATGACAAACAGTGCCAAAAGCAACTGATAAATACTTTTTCAGCAGTGGTGTTTTAAACACTTTGAAAATAAGAGAGAGAACTGTGTGTTGGGAATGGGAGGGAAAAATTAACAGGAGAAGGGAAGAAATGGAGGCGATGGAAATGTGCCATGTGAGAATTAATTGAAAATTAAGCTCATGATCAAGTTGATTCCATTCCTCCTCCATACAAAGCTGATATTTCAAGCCTATGCCCACATCAGTTATTTATTATGATAGTCACGGAGGTTTATAAAGAGTTTATCTTACACTGCATTTTACACTGTGGATGGTTCCCTCTGCATGGAGGTTCTGTCTTGAGTTATTGGGACATATATCCTAGGGGCAGGAAGATGTTTACTGCATCTTATGGGATACGGCTGGTGAGAAGCACAGATGTGCATCAGGATATGGGTGAAACTATAAAAGGAATCAGGTGACATTACTGGTGCGACCTCTACCAGAGGATTCTCTGTTGTGAGAGGCTACTATTATGCAGAGGCGAGGATATCTTTTGTGGTTATGGTAGCATAGATGACCCGTTAAAATGCATTTAATGTTTTTATGTGGGTCTGCTACATATTGATCGTTCAGTTTTAACATTTATCAAGCTTTTGATATGGAACCAATTAAGGCACTTTACAATTATTAAGCAGACTAAGAACCACAAGTTTTCCTCCCGTCCCTTCTCAAGAACTACTGCTCCTTTTCTGGACGAGCTGGTTTCTCTCACTCTCTCCTGTTGAAGGCATTCTGCTGTGTATAAATAATTAAATAATGATTGGATTAGGAAGTTGAATTTTGGTCTCCTGTCTGCTAGGTCAACCACCAAGCTATAGAGTTATTCTTTCCCTCTGTAGCCCAAACACGAATCATTGTTGCAACAAATCGTCCACTCACTACATATGGGAATGCAGACTTTGCCTCTTGCACGATAGCCCTCTTACTATGGAAAGATTCCACTTTAAAACACGGAAAAACCTTGCTTTTGTCAAACTTCACTTCTACTTTTACTTACAAAAACATAAAAAATTTGCACTTTAAAAATAAACTTTATGGGAAAAATAAATATTCTCAAAAGAAATTAATTCTGAAGAAAACGTTTTCAAAACCTTTGTTCTTCCATCATATACAAACATAATCTGGAGTTTGGCTCTCAAGAGATAATAACTGCAATTATTCCTTTCTGATAGGTAATACTGGTTTTGTGATAGTTTAACCCTTCTTCCTACCTCTGCAGATACCCTTGTGTTGAATCTTCTGCCAGAAGGTGGAGGTGGTCCAAGGACCTTGGATCCAAATGCAATATGAGACACATCTTGATTTTTACTGTTGTGTGTACTGCCTTGTCCTCTATTAATTAACTGGTCTACTTGAAAAAAAAAAGACACCTTTTCAAACATGATGCTTTAGACTGAACATATTTATAAGCCTGATACATCACAGTATTTGACACAAAAGCAAATTCTTATTTCTTCATTCTTGCTTTTTTTAGTCATTTAAATAATGACACAAATCATATAGAAAAAAAAATACTTCCAAGAAATAATTATGTATCTTTATAACACCACAACGGGTATATATATTATTGTTACAAAATACAAATGTATCTCCTTCCGTTTCCATTTGACAGTGTGCCCAGTGCAACAGATACTATAAACACATGGAATAGTCAGAGCATATTATATTGTCATTATAAATGATGCATGTACCTGTAAGGGCTAGGGATTGTATTCTGGCTCTATGGGGGAGTTACAGGTTTTCCTGCAGGAACTAAAATCATTGGGAAGTGTAGGGATATCATTAAAAGCAACTCAATAGCAAAGCACTGGACTTTGAAATTAAAAGCCATGTTTAAAGAAGATAAGAAATGCTGACAATAAAGTATCATCATGTTTTCCAAAACTTCTCCTCCTAAGGATAATACTCATATACTAACTTATACCATTGAAATAGAAAACAAATTGTTAATGGTAAGAGTAAGAGCGTCAATAGCTATATTTTTAATTATTCGTAATGATGTATAGTGAATGAGTACAGTTTAGGTAACACTGATGCCAAGTCCTAGTGGCATAAGTGTGATTTTGTCAATTCATCCTTTATGCAGAATTGCTAATCTGCTTAAAATGTTACTGGTGACAGAATAAAGGCCACATGTTGTGTTGGAAGATTTAAGTAAGATGACATATCATATAATGATAAATAGCCCCTCCCCGCCTCCCCTTTTTTTCTGGGAATACCCAGGACAGGGTGACACAAAAACATAACCCAGAAACTGCAAAACCAGTCGGAAAAACACAGCATTTGGGTAACTGAAGCTTGCACATGTCTGGGTTAAGTAAAATCAAAAGGGTCAATGTGCTAAAAGCCTATTGGATAAAGATTACATAATCTGTAATACAGAAAAGTATAAAAGTGAACATGGATCCAAAATGGAGAAACACTAGATCACTGAACATGAGAACACTGAAGAACGGGACTGAAGGACCAGACCAAGGGATCAGAGATGGTGATAACTATCATGTAAGGTAGAACTTCCTGGTGCCCCAGAATTTGGTAACTTGGGCCCATTTACCAATTCTGTCTTGTCTTATTATTTGTCTGGCATAACTGTACATGCAGACACTATTAGTGACAATAGTTCTGTTTGAAATTGTATAAAGGAGAAAATTGATTTAGCCTAAATTGGGTGGGGTCGTGACTCTGTTTCCCAATTTTTATTCCCAGAAGAAGTAATGAAAACAGGCAGCAAATCTGGAGAAGCCTCAGCCTCTGGGGGAAACTGACGATACTAATTTGACCCAGTTAAGAGGCTGGCAAACAAATAAATAAAAATGATATAAAATGATCACCCTGATATGGGGAGAGGTTCAAGAATAGCAGCCGTGTTAGTCTGTATCCATTTCAGCATCAGCTTTCCTGGGCTATAGCTCACTTCATTGGATGCACAGAATGGAACAGAAGTAAGATGCATTTATACTGATATGGGGAGAGGTCATTCTCACCTCACCTAACAACTGTTGTGAGACTGTGGCCAAAGGGACAGGCCCTGTGAGAGTCCCTGAAGTACTCTGAAACCTGCCAGGGTCTCCAGGTGGAAAGTGGGGGACACCTGGTAAGCTAGACATAGGTATGAGCTATTCATTGTTCCTAAGATATATTTTTTGTGTAATATTTTTGTTCTGGATAATTAATACTTTTCTTTATGAAGGCTGGCTGGTTACCGGTTAACTCTGTCATTGCCCCTGAGACAGCTGGACTACAGGTGTTGAATTGAAGTCAGACTTCCTGAGGTGATCACAGTGAATTGCAAGAGGAACGGAAGTCTAAATTCTCAACCAAGAAGGGAATGTGTCACAGAACTCCACTCTGAGAAAGATGACCGCTAGAGGCCTGAGGTCTAAGTGATGTGCCTTCAAGCAGGTCACAAATGAATCAGAGGCGCAGTTAGCTCGGGAACTGACACACCCAACTTGAAGCAAGTCAACATGATAAGGTTATTTCTGTACACTCTTAGCTTGAAACAGTTGTTTAAATACTGTGGTTTAAAACCGGAGCTAGAAGTAAATAAAAGTATCATTTTTCTCTGCATAATTACTGAAGGAATACAATATAAAGCCTATGTCATAAAAGGCAGAAGAAACAGCTCAAATTCATAAAGAATTCAGATAAAAGCTGTAGCTAGCCAGTCAAGATATCAGTTACAAGTTCTGTAAAGCATCTGATACAATAATTATTTATGTGTAATTTTATCATCTGAAGATATAGAGCCACTTCAATTTCAACACTTGGGCTTCAATGCTGCAAATACTTATGTACACAGGTAATTTTTCAACTCAAATTTTTTTACTCTTATTTTTCTCATGAACAATTAAAAAAATTAACTTCTTTGAAAAAAAAAGAAAAGGAAATATAGTTAGGTTTGGTTTTTGATAACTGGTCAAAAACCACACCAAACCAAAGGGCAGATGGGAATTTTTATTGAAAATGTCATGTGGAGAAAGATGGGTAAGTGGTTATGCAGTGGAATATAACTCATCTTCAGAGAACAGCTGCAAGTAAGACGCTTTAAAAAAAGATTACCCAAAGACTCTTCTTTCATTGGATCACCACTTCAGGAGTGGATAAAAATTTAGAACAGGGGTTCTCAAACCCGGGGGTGGAGACCCCTCAAGAGGTTGCGAGGTTATTAGGTGGGGGATTGTGAGCTGTCAGCCTCCACCCCCAACCTGAAGCACTTATAAGGGTTTTTAATTGATAAGGGCGGTTGCACTCAGAAGCGTGCTGTGTGAAAGGGGTCACCAGTACAAACGTTTGAGAACCACTGATCTAGGATGTCTTGGCAACAAAATATTGCAATTCTGAAAGAGAAAGTTACTGTAATATGCTATTTTAAGGAAAAGAAAAACAGCATTCTCTCTTCACCCTCTTCTCTTTTAACATAGACTAAGTTAACATCACATTTTCTGTTTTGGGATGTGATATTTCTGTAAAACAATCACTGTAATTGATTTATTACTGTAAAGTAATGCCAAAGCATATTTTTGACAGTCTCTTTTATAATTTTTATAATGGTGGAACTGGTTAAATTTGAATTCATATCAGTTTGACTTTCATTTTCAGCTAGGAAATTTCAACAAGTCCATATATTTACCAGTCACTAGCATCATTCACTAGTATTACTCATAACAAAAGAAGTCCCTGTATGCCATGAATTCCTTGTTCTCCTCATCTTGAAGTGACATTCAGTTGCTATTAACAGATGCCATCTCAATAGCTTAGATGACCTGTTCAGTTTACTGTCAATTTCTTTAATTTGCTGACTACTTTGGGATGCCTTTTGCTCACGCACCAATTATAAAAGCTGATTAACATGAAAATTCTCTGTTTATGTTCATATTAATTGCCTACATCAACGCATGTAATTAATTGCCTACATCAACACATCTGCCACAATGAATAAATATGTGTAGTTAAAAGAAGATATGACCAAAAAGTAACTTGAGCTTTTGATTAGTAAAACAAAACAAAGTTTAGTGGATAAAAAGAAAAAGTTTCTAATTAAACTGAAGCTTAAACTTATCAAAGCTTCCATTTGCAGGAAAGCCTGATTTCTGAACTTTCAAAGGAGTGTCTGGGAGAACTCATATTATAGTCATAGTACAAGGTTAAAAACAAAGATTAGCTTATACCTGCAGCTCAAGGCATTTAATTTTTTCTAGTTAGTGAAAACCAAAACTTTGTGTAGGTCAGGGATGTTACCATTAATTATTTTACTACTTTGCCAAGGTCTATGTGCCTTTGTAGTAAGACAGAAAACCTGAGGGTTCACCATCTAATTGTCCTTTTTAAAATAAACATTCATTTTTCTCGCTACTTACATTATTCTGATTATTTTAGTCATTTAATTTTTACATCCCCCTCATCCAAAGCCTGAACTAAAGCACTGATTTTTCATCTATTGTCATGGAGAGGTCACACTCCAGGCTTTGCTCTGCTATCTAACAATAAAATTAGTATGAAACTTTTTACCAGAACTTTGGCTTGTCTATTTCTGAAGGAAAAGATACTACCACTACGATTTGTCTTTGAATATTACTCTGATTTTCAAATAAAAATACCTGCATATGAAAAGATGTTAAAAAAAGGTTTAAACCAGTAAAACGATTAGGGGCCCAATCCTGCTCTGATCACACTAAGTGTAAGAACTCCCGTTAACTTCGGTAGTGTAGGATTGAACTCTGACTGAGAGTTGATTCAGCACAGGGCAAAAGGTTAAGATTTGCAAAAGCATCTGATATTAGACACAAAATAAGTATATAACTTTTCCTTATTCGCTTTCTCCACACCACTCATGATTTTATAGACCTCTATCATATCCCCCCTTAGTCTACTCTTTTCTAAGTGGAAATGTCCTAGCCTCTTTAATCTCTTCTTATATGGGACCTGTTCCAAACCCCTAATCATTTTAGTTGCCCTTCTTTGAACCTTTTCTAATGCCAGTCTATCCTTGTTGAGCTGAGGAGACCACATTTGTACACAGTATTCAAGATGTGGGCGCACCATGGATTTGTATAAGGGTAATAAGATATTCTCCGTCTTATTCTCTATCCCTTTTAAAATTATTCTTAACATCCTGTTTGCTTTTTTGACTGCCGCTACACACTGCGTGGATGTCGTCAGAGAACTATCCACGATGACTCCAAGATCTTTTTGCTGACTGGTTGTAGCTAAATTAACCCCCATCATATTGTATGTATAGTTGGGGTTATTTTTTGCAATGTGCATTACTTTACATTTATCCACATTAAATTTAATTTGTCATTTTGTTGCCCAATCACTTAGTTTTGTGAGATCTTTTTGAAGTTCTTCACAGTCTGCTTTGGTCTTAACTATGTTGAGCCGTTTAGTATCATCTGCAAACTTTGCCACCTCACTGTTTACTCCTTTCTCCAGATCATTTATGAATAAATTGAATAGGATTGGTCCTAGGACTGACCCTTGGGGAACACCACTAGTTACCCCTCTCCATTCTGAATTTTCAATTTATTCCTACCCTTTGTTCCCTGTCTTTTAACCAGTTCTCACTCTGTGAAAGAATCTTTCCTCTTATCCCATGATAACTTAATTTACATAAGACCTTTTGGTGAGGGACCTTGTCAAAGGCTTTCTGGAAATCTAAGTACACTATGCCCACTGGATCTCACTTGTCCACATGTTTGTTGACCCCTTCAAAGAACTCTAATAGATTAGAATCAGAGAGGTAGCCGTGTTAGTCTGGAATAGCAGAAGTGACAAAGAGTCCTGTGGCACCTTAAAGACTAACTAAAGTATTGAAGCATAAGCTTTCGTGGGCTAATACCCACTTCGTCGGATGCAAGCAGTGGAAGTGTCCAGGGGCAGGTATAAATAAGTAGGCAAGAACCAGGTTGGAGATAACAAGGGGTTAGTCCAATCAGGCTGAACCAGCTTGTTATCTTTAATCAGGGAGGTTGAGGTATTCCTCTAGCAACTGAACTGGAGGTGTGAACTCCGAGAGAGAAGCTGCTTTTGTAAGACTCTTTGTCACTTCTAATAGATTAGCAAGACATGATTTCCCTTTACAGAAACCATGTTGACTTTTGCCCAACAATTTGTCTAACTTGTCTAAGCAGTTTTTACTTACTAAATTAATTTTTACGTACTTAGACAATTAAGTAAGTAAAATTAATTAAGTAATTTTAACTTGTTCTTTCCCTATTTTATCCTCTGATCCTACCTCGATTTCATTGACTTTCACTATGTTAGAAGTCCAAGATGTGTGTTCTACTTCTCAGATATAATCTTTTACTATCTTATCTGGTTACTGAAAATTTTATAAATTCATAAAATAGTGAAGAGATGGAGAAAAATGAAAAAAATTGGAACAAAAGTCTCCTGTAGGAGGACGTATGAATCTGCTCATACTGTACTGTACGCATCTATGTTTCAATACACATCATAGCAAACACAGCTTGCTTGTATTTCTTAGAAGAGGTGCCGAGATTACGTGTCCCAGGACACTTTCTTGTTTCATGTTGACATATAGAAACTTTTTAGAAATAGGAGGATGGATAAGTTTGTACAACTTTGTTCACACCAGTTATCGCCAATCCAGATTATGCCTATTTATTTTTTGTTTTACAATTTTTTGAAATTCAAATTCATAATTGTAAAATCAATTAGGAATGTTTTTCTTCTGTCTGACTTCATTTGATGTATGCAGTGAAAATGTAACTGAAGTCTACTTAGTTCTAAAAAACGGTAAAACATTTAATTTAAGAGCAAGTAGAATGGAAACTGTCTGCCTACAATATTTGTGCTCTGTATGCAAAATGAGAACAAGCTCTTATTTTAAATTAGATGGATCATGTGCAGTTATATGACAAGGGAGAGCAAGAAAAAATTAAGAGTAACATTATTTTTGATGCAAATACTTATCCTGGGTAGATACATTTCCCCCAAATCTTACAGCCAAAGAGTGCTGTCCAAAAGAAACATGGCTGCCCTTACTTAAAACAAAGAAAAAAACAACAACCCACAGTGTTGCTGCTGTGGAAATGAAAGCACTCAGGCAAATAGAGTACTAATTTTTAAGTAAATTACTGGTTTTGATCTGTGCTTAGTGGACCACTACATCTTGTCATTAGTGAGTTGAACTACTCTGTGTTCAATTAAACTGAGGTCCCATTAATGAAAAAAAAAATTACTTCCTACAGTCCTACATTGACTAACAGTCATTACTTAATGTGGATTGGGAATTGAAGGAATTAACAGTGTAAATTTTTAGTTAAATTAGACACTATGATTTACTGGATACATGCTGGTTTTATTAATTTAATTGAAAATATTCAAAACACTCTTGCTCTTGAACAGGTTACATCTCTATTTGTAATTCAAGAAAATTGCTCCTACATGACAACTTAGAAGCGACAACATGATCTTAATTTTGGAAAAACTGTAATCTGTTATTGAAATAAAAATCCTGAAAAAGGACCCATGCAATGGGCATGTCTGTATTTTCTGATTTTTCTCATACTTCATGTACATTTGGAAGCAAACAGTACAATTTATGCAAGTGTATACTATTGTACAAGGGAAGATACTCATTTATATTCACTCATGACATTAAAGATCATCTGTTTTTTAAGTCTGTATCCTAATCAGTCGTTATTCTCGGGCAACAAAAGCATTCACCACCATGGACCTACGTTTGCTCCCTTTGGAGTTAATGTAAGTTTTACCACTGACTTCAGTGGGAGGAGGATTGGGCCTGAAAAGTGATTACCAGAATTTGGATGTGCCTATACTTTAGATGGCATTTAAATAGTGTGAAGGTGTTTCTAAAATGAAATTGAGGATATTATTAAATGAGATCCCATGTTCAGATGAGGCACATCTGCTTATCAATGGACAGGCTCAACTATAATTTCTATCAAGAATTTTTAGTTCAGGTATAAAAAAAAAAATTAATAATGCAGTCAAGAGTTCTCCAAGTCCCCTTTAATGCAATGCATATGGTGTCCTTGAACTTTAAAACAAAAAGACACTTAAAATTCTTGGGTGCAGCTTTGAATATTTATTCAAACATATAATTAAGTGTCTGGTAAAATTAAACTAGAAAAGACTTTGATATGAAGAATGGAATAAAAATAACAAATAATTACAGTATTTATCTAAGTATTTATCTGAACTTACATTTTAAAATAGTCCTATTATTTGTTGTTTATGAATGCTTTCATATTAGTCACAAGAGTACTGACATACAACTTTAAATTAATTATTCATGGCTCACATATTGTTGCTGCTCTTTAATAAAGATCTTTTAACATTACAGAATTGTTTAAAAGGAGGATTCATTCTTTTGTAGCAAGATATTAAAAGAGCTGGGGTGAAATCCTGACCCCGCTGAAGTCAATGCCAAAACTTCAATTGATTTCAATAGGGCCAAGATTTCACCCAGGGTTTCTAAGGGAAGTGTGACTTAGTAGACAAGCATTGTCTCTTTAAATGGTCTGATCTAAAAACGTCTTACTTGTGTAGTGGGGATGCTGAGATCACAGCTATACTTCCAGACATCAACACAATTTTCAAAACTTTTCACCCATAACAACTTTTGTGCTAAATTTTATATTTCCCATAAAAATTTCAGTGTCAGTTTTCAGCTGCCTAACCTCTACTTAGGTATATAACACATTTTGCATACATACCCCTGCACTTTGCAGATGCAAACATATTAACATAGGGGCTGCCAGACGGGAACATTTCTAGGGTCCATTTAGTCCAGTATCCAGACTCTGACAGTGGCCAGAACCATATGATTCAGAGAATGGCAGAACCCTGCAGTAGGCACATCAATCTACCTTTCCATTATAGGTCTCATCCTGATCTCTAATAGTTAGAGACTGGCTAACCCAGGCCTTTGGTCATGCACTATTTTACTGACAGATTTAAAGAATTCCAACAGATCAGTGAGAAATGATTTTCCATTTCAGAATCCATGCTGGTTAAAGCCAGCAGTTCACAAAGTTCATAAAGGAGTATGGATTGGATGCAATGACAATAAGGTAGATAGGAAGCTGGCTAGATTGTCAGGCACAACGGGTAGTGACCAAGGGCTCGATGTCTAGTTGGCAGCCAGTACTCAAGCGGAGTGCTGCAGGGGTCTGTCTTGGGACCAGTTTTGTTCAGTATCTTCATTGATGATCTGGATAATGGGATGGATCGCACCCTTAGCAAGTTCGCGGATGACACTAAGCTGGGGGGAGAGGCAGATATGCTGTAGGGTAGGGATAGGGTCCAGAGTGACCTAGACAAATTGGAAGATTGGGCCAAAAGAAATCTGATGAGGCTGAACAAGAACAAGTGCAGAGTCCTGCATGTAGGCAGAAGATTCCCATGCACTACTACAGGCTGGGGACCAACTGAGTAAGCGGCGGTTCTGCAGAAAAGGACCTGTGGATTATGGTGGATGAGAAGCTGGATATGAGTCAACAGTGTGCCCTTGTTGTCAAGAAGGCTAACGGCATATTGAGCTGCATTAGTAGAAGCATTGCCAGCAGACTGAGGGAAGTGATTATTCCCCTCTATTCGGCACTGGTGAGGCCACATCTGGAGTACTGTGTTCAGTTTTGGGCTTCCTGCTACAGAAAGGATGTGGACAAACTGAAGAGTCTCCAGTGGAGGGCAATGAAAATTATTGGTGAGCAGTGACCATGACTTACGAGGAGAGGATGGGGGAACTGGGTTTGTTCAGTCTGCAGAAGAGAAGAGTGAGGGAAGATTTGATAGCAGCCTTCAATTACCTGAGGGGGGATTCCAAAGATAATTGAGCTTGGGTATTCTCAGTGGTGGCAGATGACAGAACAAGGAGTAATGGTCTCAAGTTCAGTGGGGGAGGTCTAGGTTGGATATTAGGAAACACTATTTCACTAGGAGGGTGGTGAAGCACTGGAATGGATTACCTAGAGAGGTGATAGAATCTCCATCCTTCAAGATTGTTAAGGCCCGGTTTGACAAAGCCCTGGCTGGGATGATTTAGTTGGTTTTGGTCCTGCTTTGACAGGGGGTTGGATTAGATGACCTCCTGAGGTCTTTTCCAACCCTAATATTCTATGATCTTCCAAATGCTTTGTTATTCTATTGTCAAAACACCCAGTGTACACTTGTAAAATTCTAATAATTGAACATACAAACATTAGAATTTCCACCCACAAAACTCATTCTAATTTTTGTTTTGTGCTTCTAAATACCAGGACTTTGCAAGCATGAGTGGTAGAATTGTTCAAGTCTGCATGCAGCCTTTCTCCTTCAAAATGTAGGTGCATTTGTGTGTGTACGTACAATTTTAGGCATGTAGAACTGGTGCCTCGGTGAGAAAACTGGACCCTTAAAATGTGCTGTAGGACACATCAAAATGTTTCTACTTGTATGCACATTATATTACTATATATCACACGTACACACACACTCAAGCAGTAATTTTAGTAAGACGATATACCTGATTCTGATGAAGTTAAGGGACGACCTCCAAATCTTATTTCTGGTTGGCGAAGTTTCGTGATGTTCAGCAGTTGTGTGACTTGTGGCACATCTGTACTTAGCTGGCAGGTTCGAGGAATAGTATCTGTGGGGCCGTCAGCTGTGAATAGAAGACCAAATAGATCTGGAATTAAAGACAAGGGCTTCACTTTTTTTTATCACTATAACGTGGTCAGAAATGTAGTATGACTAAATGATTTGTTATTTGGGCTATAGAGGCCAGTTTATATGATCAGACACATTTCTAACACGCTGGAGTCACTAAAAAGCTTGTGCAGCTATTGATTGTTCAAGGGATGTTCCTGTTAATTCTAAAACAATGCTGTCAATTAGGGCCTAAATGTTAACTATAGTTAAACTTACTAGCATGTGCAAATAACTGGGATAGCCCTGGGGAAGAAATGAATTATGTGGTTTAGTAAGTAAACAAAGCTACTGTCACAAAATGTTCGTTGTTCATTATTTTGACAGAAGTTTAGTTTCAGTTATAATACTTCATTTTTCTGATTTTCAGACATGTTGTGCATCAGCATACTGTACTGATTACTGGTATAATTATTAAAGTAGCAAATACTGAATTCCTAGTAAATACAATACTGCAAAACTCTAGTATTAAACTTAGCTGATGCAGGGACAAACAGTAGTTTATTAATTTATTTTAACAATAAAAAAGGCGTGGGTGCAGCTATATCCTGAAACAATTCAGGTTTAGTAGGAAATGTTTGTTCTACAGATGCCAAATTTTCCACCTTGATTAACTGGGTCTGTTTTTGTGCTCTCAGTTAGTCATTTCCACAATTAAGGGCCACAGAGATGTTGAAATACCTAACTAAGCCACCTTCCACACCAGTAGTTCTCAGCCAGGGGCATGCATGCTTCTGGGGATAAGCAGAGGTATTTGCCTAGTTTTACAACAGGCTATGTAAAACACTAGAGAAGGTGGAAATCATAAAGCTTGGCAATGCACAAGAGACTGATGGATTTGCAGGGTGGGGTATCCAAACTACATGGGGGCCTCTGATGGGGCCCATATGCCAATTCTTTTTGCTCTCCACAGGCTTCACATATCATTAAAAAGAAAACACGGTATTTTTTCGTGTTGCTCTAAGGCCTGGTTGATCACCAAAACAGGCTGACCAATAATATGGGGTGGTCTTGAAAGTTCCACGCTGATGCTCAGATCTTTTGAAACTCACACTCATTTTCTTTAATGAAAAAAGGAATTTTTGCTTATAGGACCACGATGGACATTAATGCTGTTGTGATTCCCACTCTCATTCGGAGAGACTGAGTTTACACTTTGTTTCCCTGGCTTATGTAGCCTTTTATTGGACATCTGGACAGGACAAAGGACTTGTTCACCTATAACCTGAGTAGCTGCAGAATGACAGCAGAGTATGCATTTGGAAGGCTGAAAAGAAGATGGCTTTTTTTCATGAGGAGGCTGAAAGCTGCCAAATAATATATACCTCAAAGGATAACTGCTTGCTGTATTTTGCACATCTGAGAAAGCAAGGGAGAGATCCTCACCAGTGGGCAGGAGTCAAATGTGCAGAGACTTCCTATTTCAGTGCTAAAAGGTAGATTTGCATTGATACAAAATGGTTCCACAAAGATGGGATCATATTTACTGCCCATCTGTAAAAATTTCCCAACAATCATAGAATATCAGGGTGGGAAGGGACCTCAGGAGGTTCTAGTCCAACCCCCTGCTCAAAGCAGGACTGATCCCCAACTAAATCATCCCATCAATCACCTATACTCTTTCTAATATGCTGCCCCTTATGCATGGGAGGATCCCCCCCCCCCATAATATCTGCAAAACCACTTCATTTATTTCTTCAAATCCTGCTGTAAAACTCTCCTCTGGCATAATGCTTTAAAAAAACCCACAGAAACTTGCCAATGCTTAGATGAGCTGAGGCCATTGCTTATGCTGACCACTATGGTCTCACTATTACTTTGGTCTCTCTTGTCTCTTTTGTATCCACCTATTATCTCATCTCATACTTAGACGGTAAACCTCTCGAGGCCCCTACTGATTGACAATAATAAATAATAATAGCTATCTCAAGGTGGTTAAATGTGAGAAGTGCTGCTGCTCAAATGAGTTGTATATATCAAAATAAGTTATTGTGGAAACTGGAGAGAAAGCCTAACACAAAGAACACGTGAATATCATGTTTCCAGTGTAGGTAAATCTTCCCTCCTTGCACTTAAATTATCTCCCATGGAAAATAATCTTCCAGGAACAAATATTAAACAATGAACTTGGACACCAGAGTGCCAACCACCGAACACTTCTATATGCAAGGGCTCAGATCCTCAACGGTTATTCACCTTTATATCTTCATTGCTTTCAATGGAGCTAAACTGATTTATACCATCTAAATACTGAGTAGTAATTGTCTAAGAAGAGCAAGGCAACTTCGACCAGACATTAACATTAACTAAAAGTTAATAAATACATAAGTAATAAATCTATCATTTGGAATGTGGTATGGTATTTTAATGCAACTACATTTTTCGGCATTATCCTAATTGTAAAATGTGTCTAGATAAGGAAAATTCATAACTGTACAGAAAATATTAATACCCAGCAACTGAACAACAATCACAGAATGTTATAATTCCACTCATTAAAAATGCAATACACGACAGTGAACGCAGTTTATTAGAACTATCTCCTTATTAAATTAACCACATCACACTAGGAATTTTGCAACTCATTTAGGCCATTTTTGCATTCTTTTAAAAACTGAGGAAAATGGAAGGGAGAAACCATGTGCACTTTTAATTTGAAACTAAATGAAAACAAGTACCTTTACTGCATTTTTGCCAACTGAGTATATAATGGATTCTCTCCCTGGTTCGTGGTTACTTCTGATATGGGCAATTTGTTCTATGTTTCCAAAACAAAAATGTGAAGTAGCTTCATGACTTCACACTTCTCCCCCTGATTGGTTGTTTTGTTGAATTAGAAGATAATTTCACCACCTCCCCACACTTCATACACCGCCACTGGCCAGTGAGTTATCTTCTAGGCACTTCTGTCTAATCTAATAATAAACAAAGAGCAATGTATCATAAGGCACCCTGATTCTGTACAGACACAATCCCCTTTATGTCAATCAAAATCGAAAACCATTGCCAATTTTTTTTTATATGGTAGAACCCTTGTTTAGCTGTCACTCTCATGAAAGCAACTCTACAAAAATTTAAATATGACAGACATACTTTGAGACAGATACATAAAAATCAGATAACTAACAGTGAAATGGATGCCTACACACACATCACTGCTCTGTAACAAGCATTACTCTGTCAGAACAACACACTTACAAATTCAAATAATCTGGATGGAATGGCACAAACTAAAATACCCCTACAGTGTCTTTTTGACAATAATTCACACGGATTGGAATTCTTTGCAGTCAGTCTGGTAAAGCACAAAGGTACAGTTATTTAAATCACTGACAAATCTGCACTGACCCTATAGTTCCAGAATTCATATCATTACAATACATTATCTAAACACATGATCTCACTGTTTTATCTTCACTATCAAGTTTTAGTTGCTACTGCTCACACTGAAGACACTGCATTACTTTGCTCTGGTCTACGGTTGGGTTTTTTAGAAGCACTTTAACAGATTAGGTGCCAATCTCCTACTGAAAGTCACTAGGGGTAAGGTTACACTGCAGAATTGTATCGCGTTTATTTATAGCGCGTCCCATATTGCGCGATAGGGATTGCGCTAGAGGCTGTGCACATTAGAACGTTTAGCGCTACAGCATGGACACATTTCCGGGGCTTCTGGCGGCACAGGGAGTGGTGAATTATGGGTAGGTATCCCATTCAGCTGGGTGCAACGTGCTTTGCAAAGGAGGGGGGTGAGGGGGAACGGGGAACATGTAGGCAGGGAGACAAGTTCAGGCTGTCAGTGACTGTTCGTTAAAGGAAACTGACAGGCTCTGCATTGAAGTCACACAGCTCGGTCCGTCAGCATTTCCAGTGCTTATTTGCTGTGATTTTTAAGAGAGAAAATCAAAAGGTACTTCCGCATTCTTCCTTCCCTTTTCAAAAGAACACTCTGTGGCAGGGTGGGCTTGACCCAGCCTGCCGCCCCTTTAAGAGGGAGAAAGGCCCTCTGCAAACCTCCCTTGCAGGAAGGCTAATTAGCCACCTGGCTTGCAGGCCAATCAGCCTGCATGAGTTGCACCTGGCAGCCTCCTCTGGGGGATATAAGGCTGCCAGGAACAAAGCCCAGGGTGTGTGGAGGTGGCATGAGCTATTCAGAACTGAGTGTGTTTGTTGAGCTAACCAGAGCTGTGTGTGTTTGTTGAGCTAACCAGAGCTGTGTGTGTGGGAGCTGGGTATTAATGAGCTGTTTTAAGCTGTATATATTGGTGGTGGGGTCCTGCACTGTAAATTAAAGAGCACTGTTTGGAGCAAAAAAGGGTTTCCTGCCTGTTCCTGACAAGGGGTGAGAGAGGCGATCTGTCACAACTCACACGTCATTTGCCTTAAATGGCTTGCTGATTGCCTTACATGGCTCGGAGGCATGCCAGAGATCCCATATCGTGCAAAGAGTGATTACACTGGCCCTAACACGCTACAGGGAATACGCAAAAGCCCTTATCACCCTCGGAGAGGAGGTTTACAAGTTGCGCTTTAAACGGAGATTCATTGCGCAAAATGTGCCTTGCCAGTGTGTAAGGTTAGAGAATTATAGCGCTACTGGAGGCTTTTAGCGCTATAAAGCGCCAGTCTAACCAAGCCCTAGGAGTCAGGTGCTTAACTCACGGAATGCTTTTGAAAATCCCACCCTAAATCTCTATAACCATTTCTGCCTGCTCCTGGTGCCCTGCCAAGTCATTTACTTAGCCTCTCCCTTGAAATCCCTTTTCTAATATTCTCTGCATATCTTCTCCCCTACTGTGTGGAACACTTTTCTAGTACAGCAATCAAACTTCTCTCCACATCCCTCCTGAAAATACACTTCTTACATGAAGATCTTCAATGTTAATCCCCAAAGAAACTTATGATATATAACTCTATATAATAAATCCCTAATATCTACCGGTATCTATACTGGTTTGGAACTGGTCATCTTGTTATCTTGGGTACCATGTATCCAATTTATACTGCAACACCCTATGGCAGGGACCCTATTTTCTTCTAGGTTTAGTGCAGGCTAAGAATGGTGGTACCTAATACATAAACTAGTCTAAAAGTACGTGTACACGGGCCAACGGTAACGGCTCATGGCTCCCCCACTCGCTCAGCTCTCTCCCCCCTCCAAGGCCCCCCCCGCTCACTCAGTCCCCCTGCCCCCCACTCCAAGGGCCCCCCCGCTCACTCAGCCCCTCTCCCCCCCACTCCAAGGGCCCCACCGCTCACTCAGCCCCTCTCCCCCCACTCCAAGGGCCCCCCCGCTCGCTCAGCCCCCCTCCCCCCCACTCCAAGGGGCCCCCCGCTCGCTCAGACCCCCTCCCCCCACTCCAAGGCCCCCCAGCTCACTCAGACCCCCCTTCCCCCCACTCCAAGGGCTCCCCCTGCCTGCGCCTCCTGTGCCCAGCCACCCTCCTGCCCGCGCTCCCCGAGCCTCTGATCCAGACCCTGCTTCCCTCTCGGTGGCACACGCACAGCGGCCATGTTGTGCTGCCGAACTACACCTCCCAGCATGCCGTTCGTCTGGGCCGTCTCTACTGCGCATGACGGCTTCACACAAACTTCCCTAGCCTTTTATTATATAGGATAGGGGGTGTTCTGTGGTAGACTGTGGACAGACTAATGGAAACGAGATTTTTTTGGTGTTGGGGTAGAAACAGAAGACATCACAATAGTCCAAAGATGCCAAGTGCAACAAGGCCCATGCCCTAGCCTGCATAAGAGGCTAAATTGCCCTGTGCAGCCCCTAAATAGGGAAGGTGCAAGTTGCCTCCCATCAATCCTTACATTGGTGCTGGGTTTGGTGTAGGGATGATGCTGTCTCATCAGGCAAATGGCAGTCTAGTGCAGGAGTGGGCAAACTACGGCCCGCAGGCCACATCCGGCCCATGGGCCCCTCCTGTCCAGCCCCATAGCTTCCGGCTGCTGAGACTAGCTCCTCCCCCCACCCTGCTCTTCTCCCTCCCCTGCAGCTTCAGCAGGGGGGCAGGGGGCTGTGCACTCTGGTGGATCAGCATGGCTGCATGCCTGCCAGGGCCAGGCTGTTTGGGGAGGCACAGCCTTCCCTACCTGGCCCTCCGTACAGTTTTTCAACCCCGATGTGGCCCTCGGGCCAAAAAGTTTGTCCACCCCAATCTAGTGGTTAGGGTGCTAGCCTGAGACTCTAAAGACCTGGTTCAATGTCTTGCTCCACTATGAACTTCCTGAGTGACCCTGAGAAAGTACTTTAATCTCTGTTCTTCACCTGCAGGATACAGAGAATAAGACTTCCTTAACTAACAAAGATGTTTTAAAGACAAACCCAATAAAGACTGTGGGGCACTCAGATACTATGGCAACAGGGACCATGTAAGTATTTATGATCATTCAGAATATTTCACTTGTATAAATTCCCTTTCTTGTAGTTTTGGGGTACATTTATACTACTCGCCAGATCGGTGGGTAGCGTTTGATGCATCATGGATCGCTTTATCGTGTATCCTCTGGATGCGATAAACTGATCCCCAAACGCGCTCCCCGTCAACTCTGGAACTCCAGCTCCACAAGAGGAGTAAGCGGAGTCGACAGGGGAGCTGCCACGAGGACGGCCAGATACACTGAACTAAGATACTTTGACTTCAGCTACGTGAATAGAATAGCTGAAGTTGCGTATCTTTGTTCGAATCCCTGCCCCCTCAAGTGTAGCCCAGGCCTTTGTGAGAAAAGTACATTCCACATGGGGACACTTTAAGTTTTCTTTAGATTCTTTGCCATGAGAGGATGGTATTTAAATTGCAATTAGAATTTGAATAATCTAGGACTGAGCTACACGAAAACTTTCTGTTTAATGCACCTTAATATCATCAGAGAGTAGGAGAGTGACTTGCAGTCTCCCAGCTAACATTTCCTGGGATTGTTTAAAGAAAGCCTTCATCAGCTGTTAAATCTTCAAGCTTAGAGGTAACTGGGGAAGTGCTGGAGTACAGCTAATTTACATATTTTTCATCCTCACTGGAAGCCACCTGGAGGAATGACATCTCCTGTTTTTCAGCAGAAGCAGCTACTGATAATTAAGCAAGAAGCCATCTTCCAAACTACATGATAAAATACTTCCACATAGAGTATTGCCAGAAAAGTATTAAAAAGGTATTCTAAACGAAAGAGGAGACCTTTCCCGCAGACCAGTATTAATGAAGCTGGCACTTCATAAAATGTACATAGCTACATTTACCTGATGTCATCTATTGTCCAAAAAGTCTAGATGCATATGACCTAAACACACTTCAGTTTTCACGAAATAACATAATTTCTCAAATGATTAATTCAAAGATTGTGGTCAAAAAGCTTTTGCTTTTACAATATGAACAGTAATGACTAAGACAGCATAATATGATCTGTAACACACCTTCTTCCTCGGCTGTATCTTGAGGCTTTGATTTCAAAGTGAAGATCTTTCTCAGTTTACAATTAGCTGAGACGATAATTCCATCCAAAGACTGGAAAACAGCTCCTTTGAATATTTCACTGGTGAATGCAACCAAGTCAATGCACAAATTGCACCACTAGAATAGAGAAACAAAACATTTTTAGTGCAATCTAGTCCAAACCTGTGCTGAGGTGCTATGGTATATTTAGACTATAACTTGCAGGTGTTTGTCTAATCTATTCTTAAAAACCTCCAATGATAGGGATTCCACAATCTACCTTGGAAACCTATTCCAGTGCTTAACTATCCTTACAGTTAGATTTTTTTTTAAAATATCTTAAATCTCCCTTGCTGCAGATTAAGCCCATTAGTAATTATCCTACCTTCAGTGGACATAGAGAACAACTGATCATGATCCTCTTAATGACAACCTTTAATATATTTGAAGACTATCTAGCTCTCTGCTAACTAAACTTGCAGTATGGGATTGGACTCCCTGACAGTTTTCCTTTACGCATAATATTTCACTATTTAAAAAATAACCATTACCACTGTGGTACTTACACAAGCAACAGTCATTTATATATACAAACTAGTAATTGCATATATAAAATTGGTGACTGCATGCTCAAATGAGCACAACTATCCAGGGTATCTTCATAAAGACTTTTTTGCAGACACAACTGGAAAAGCAAATTATGAGAAGCATTTGTTAGCCGCAAGTGTTTTGATACAAAGTTTGGCTTCTTTCAATACTTTAAAGGTTGTTTAATTTCACTGCAGCTTTTTTACTACTTTTATGGACTTTGCTTAAAAACTCTTTTGTAACTTCTTATATCAACATTCCCCCATGAATCACAACAGGTGTCGCCTCACATCCTCCAAAACTATGGTTCACAGTTACTAGTGCTTTGTCTGCATTAGGAAACTGTACTATACTTAAACAATTTTTAAACTATTTAGTGGCTAACACAGTGACACTCATGACTTTAACAAGAACAAGTTACATTCAGCATCATGCAAGGTAATTATAACACAATACTGAACTTGTCCTTTTCTTGTTTACATTCTGCAAAGTCAAGGTCAGCATTAAGTTAGCTAACTTGATCGTTAACACCAGCATTAAATAGCGTTTAAATACAATGCAATTTCTTAGAACAGACAAGACCCTGGTGATTATTTTTCCAGTAGGTAAAAAAGACAGCCAAAAATTGTATTATATTATGGCAGTAGTCTTTCTTATATTACTCCACTAGCTCCTGCACTTTCGTCAGTTTTAATTTTATTCAAAGAGAACATCTGTGCACAAAGCTAATTTTGGTATAATATAGACATATAAGTGGCTGAACATACATCATGTTGAACATAATGAAAATCAGTATTTCCCAAGAAAAATAGAATTTAAAAGGTCCAATGTATAAAAAAACCCTGAGTATCTACATGACAAATATAAAACATATTGGGGGGAAAAATTCAGTGTACAAATTACATTTAGTCCCAGACAGCTTTAAAAGAAAATTGCATCCATTATTTTTCAGGTCCTAAATCTGAAAGTTCAAAAGGTAAGAAATATGTATTATGAATAAACTGTGAAAGTTAATGAAAACACAATTTTTAATTATAAATATACAATTATATATAATATAATTTGCCATTTCTAAATCGACTACTGGTGCAGTCACCTTGCTGAAGAACTGCAATCAGTTGTAAAAATGGCACTACAGGAAGCCTAGGTATGAAAATTCCTAGCCATATTCCATCTGGTTTCAACACACACAAAAAAAGAAGTGTTTGGAAATGGCATTGAATGACACATGACAAAAATACAATGCCTAGTGGATAGAGCTGTGCAGGGTACAGGATTGGTTCTCAGGAGTCCTGGCTTCTCAAGAGACATTGGGCAAGTAACTTCACCGTGTCTTAGTTTGCCTATCTGTAAAATGGTGATAAATGATACTTACTCCTTTGCAAAGTGTTTTGAGATCTACAGATGAAAAGTACTATATAAGAGCTAGGTGTTATTAAGGGACTAAAAGTTCAATAAAAATATTGGGATTTACATTTGAACACAGTAGATACTAATATTAGATATCAGCACCTACATATATACATTTTAAAAAGTCATGCAACCTCGGCCGTGGAGAAAACCAACCTTTTATTACCAAAAATAAACATGTCCCTCTTTAAATATCTATCACAATAAAAAGGATAACCATCAGATTTTTAAAAATGATTAATTACTCACAATGCTCAGAGTTTAAACCTATTCTTTAACACGTAACGGTTGTTCAGGGGTTAAGGTTATTAAAACATTTTGTCATTGTATTAGATCAGAATATTGAGTCAGATCTCTGATGAAAGATTTATTATCTGAATGAAACCCTGTAATTGAGGTTCATATTCTGATTGAATTTAATTTACTGTATATTAATGCATACTTTAGTCTTGACACATTAGTGTTAGCCTGACACCTAACCAACTAATTGAAATTGTATTGAAGAAAAATAATTTATTTCAATGGATCTTGAATTAATGACTACTTCAGTGGTATGGCCTGGTGCATATTAATTTTTTTAAAATAGCTCTTGCCAGAAAGTAGAAAACTAAGGGAAGTTAGAAGTACAAATTAACATAACTGCCTTCAACTAAATGATAATAAAATAACCCCTTAATAATTTTAGAGTTCTCTATTACATTTTTTTCCCTTATGTCTAGTCTTATATCCCATAGCTACCTGTGTAGAATTCTATGTAAAAACAAGAATCAGAGAGGTAGCCATGTTAGTCTGGAATAGCATAGGTAACAAAGAGTCCTGTGGCACCTTAAAGACTAACTAAAGTATTGAAGCATAAGCTTTCGTGGGCTAATACCCACATCGTTGGATGCCCACGTCGGGTATTAGCCCACAAAAGCTTATGCTTCAATACTTGAGTTAGTCTTTAAGGTGCCACAGGACTCTGTTACCTCATGTAAAAACAAGTGACATTTCAAAGTAGGAGTAAGCTAATGCTTACTGAGAGTTCCACTGATGGTAATAATGTTTATCTCAGGTGAGGGTGACTGGAAATGTTTATCTCGGGTGAGGGCTGCCAATGAAACAGAATCAGTAAGGAAAACAATATGTTTCAGCAATGTTGAGGAGATGCAGTTGTGGGAGATTAATAGGTCATCAATGGTAGTGAGCTTGGAAACAAAGTAGAAATCCAAATGTATTGGAAGGGAAGCATGGCAGGTGGGAGGACAACAGACAACAACAAGGTTAGAGGAAACAGAGCCTAAAGGAGAAGATGGGAGTCAAGGGTGGTAAGGAGATGGAGAGGTTGCAGGTTTATATGCAGAGAAAGTCATGAATAGGACCAATAGCCAGCCAGTAGCTAGGAGAAGACAGACAGAGAGAGGTGGGGAAGAGATTTGTGAGAAGAGAGAAAGCACCAAAAAAGAAATGGATTGTGGGAGAATAGGAAGAGGTAGAGTTTTTACAATAGACACATGACACCAATTATAACAGACCCACAGACTCCTCACATTTTGATCATCACTCAGATCTTTATAGTGGTACGGGACACAGAACTCAGATTCTTATCCTCCACATTATAAGCAGTTCTGATACCATCAATTAGAGAACAGTTATACACTAACATAAAAATATCTACACATACGCATGCACATGTACCAGAGATTGCATTGCTCCTGTTCAGTTAGACAAAGTTTTTCTTACAAGTGTCTTGAGTCAACATGATTTTATCAGGTCTGTAAAGCTATATATATGAAATCTTCTGATACAAACAGAAATACTCTGTTCAACAATACTTTAAGTAACATATATATGCAAGACACCTACTATTTTGCGTTTGATTATAAAAAGAGGAAGTTTTGCATGCAGAGGGGTTACAGACAACTCCTTATGGACCGTTGATAAATACAATCTTCTTTTAATGTTTCCTAAATCAGTTACCCTGTAAAGAGAAAGTGGGTGAGGGAGGGAGAAAGAAATGGATCGTGGTCAATTCAATAACCTCTATCTTTGGGTAACCACAGAAAACGATTATTCATATGCAGAACCTTTATATCAAGGATAGCAAACGGGGAATTTAAGAATTACCTCTTTTACAAGATAAGTAATGGGATTTCTTTCTCAAATTCAAACTTAGTGGCTACAAGACTGCATATATAAAATCACTTTACATGCTAATTTTATTTCAGAGCTCTAAACTCTTCACTAGATTTCCACAGCCCTTCAGTCTATGAAAGAATTCAATTTGTATGAACTCAGAAGCCACTAGCTTCTAATAATCATGCATATTTTGGTCCCTTTAGCTTGTGTTATCTTGGGACACACTGTCACCTACTAAATAGGAAAACATTATGGGCTTTCTTTTCCGAAAAATGCACCTGTCATTTTATATAGGCTCTTTGTTAGCTTAAAGATAGACACAAAACATTGTCTGTCAGTTTCACTTCCTGAGCACATATCTCTAAACTTGAATTATAATACATAAGTTTATTGCTCACTATTCAGGTCACCTCCAAGTGACACCAAGGAGACTGAATTTGAACATCTGTAATTGATTTAGACCACAGTCATGATTACTAAGATTAGGTTTGCTTAAAATTGATAAAGAGGCTCATTTTTATATTCTGCTTCCTTCAGATCTCAGGGGTAACAGAACAAGCTTAATATCTCCCTACCTGTCCCACACTTGTACTGAGAACGGATGTTACCTTAAAGGCTACATTTTATACCTGGAAATCAGGATTAACTCATTTGCTATTTTAAAAGAACTTTGTGTATTTCTACCAGACTGATAATTTTCTAAAATTTACAGCCCCCTTAAGAAGCTGACAATTCATTCTCACAGTCAACTGTTAATCACTGTTTAGTTTTGATATTTTTTCTTTTTAAACCTACTTAGTTAATGTGAAACCTAAATGCAGTGTTCCAGTTTCAAATGGTAAAAAACTGTCCCTCACATATGTCAGGTCTTTCCCTTCTGTTCTTCAAACTTTAGGCTTTGATTTTACAGAAAGGAAGACAGTTTCTAGCTCTTTGCTAGTTGTGAAGACAACCTTCCCAAGGTAAACTAAAACTTATCAGCTCCCTCAGAACTGCGAGAGCCTTCAGCCATTTGAACCTCAGCCTGTACTTCAGACATTGGCACGGGAATAAGATAAATCATCTGTATAGTGACCTTGAACATAACGTTAGGAATGCTGCGCAACTTTCAAAAAAATTCCCTCATGTAGACAGAACTGCCTTGTCTCATCAGACCATCTCTCGGGTTCAGTAAAGAGAAGGCAAAAGAGTGTAATAGCAAACCTCTCTCTCCTAATGCAATTATGGTAGCAGTTATAATAGTGCTAATGGGGAAGTCTCACTGCAACATTGAAAATGTTAGCAAGTAGTCCCCAATAAAGAAATATAAAAAAGTGTGACATCCTTGTCCCATCAGACTTGTCCAATCAAAACAAGTTTCCAGTGATTCATATATAGATAGTTCTGGTCTAAAAACATGAGAACAGCCATACCAGGCCAGACCAATTGTCCACCTACCCCAGTTTCCTGTCTTTTTACACTGGCAAATGTCAGGTGCTTCAGAGGGAATGAACAGAACAGATGGGTCATTGAGTGATCCATCATCCCCTGTCATCCACTCCCAGCTTCTGGCAAAGAGAGGTTAGGAACACTCAGAATATGGTGCTGCATCCTTGACCTTCCTGGTTGTTAGCCACTGGTGAACCTATCCCCGATGAACCTATCTAATTCTTGTTTGAATCTTCTTATAGTTTTGGCCTTGGCATCCCCTGGCAAAAAGTTCCACAGGTTGACTATGTGTTGCATGAATAAGTAGTTCCTTATATTTGTTTTACACCTACTGCATATTAATTTCATTGGGTGACCTCCAGCTCTTGTATTATGTGAAGGAGTAAATAACATTTCTTTATTCACTTTTATTCACCAGTCAAAATTTTATAAACCTCTATCATAACCCCTCTTAGTCATCTCTTTCCCAAGCTGAAAAGTCCCAGTGTTTTTAATCTCTCCTGATCTGGAAGCTGTTCCATACGCCTAATCATATTTGTTGACCTCCTCTGTGCCTCGAACAGTTTTGTTCTGTTCCTAGAATAGTTTTGGAACCTCACCAGAAGCTTTGAAAACCCCTAATCATAAGTTTTTAGTTTGAAAAAACTCAGTCCACATCCTTTCTTTCACTTTGTTCTGTGCTTTCAACAATATGTTTTACATAATATGTTTACCCATTAAAATGACTTTACTTTCACCCACTTTGGGCAATTTAAAATTTCAACCAAAATGGATTTAACACAGCTCATCCCCTAAACATGAGACTCACGGAGGGTTCTTCTGGTGGCTGCCGACAGAAGTGGGTACGTGAAGGGACAGCTTCAGAGCACCCGTTAGCTACTTTCCTTGTTCCCTAGTATTAGTGGCAGCTGACTACAAGGATGATGGAATTTTTGGAAAATTTCCACAACTTGCTGTTCCTCTACTTTTCACCAGAGCAGACTCTGCTTTTTCTCCAGCCTTCTATTGCAAGAACTCACAGGGAAACCAAACCAAGGGGAAGCAACAGTTCAACAGCTCCCCTCACAGGACTCCAACCGTTCCAGAGAAAGGAGCTACACTTATTGGTTGGGGAAGAAGAATTCACACCCTTTGCTGTTTTTGTTGTTTGGCTGGAGGTATTTTTATGTAAGCTTAGCTTCCATGGGCTTCCATAAGATCAGGCGGTTGGTGTCTAAAGTTGAGCAACGAATATGAGAGGCCACTAGTTGTAATAACCACATTACTTAAACTAATGGTCCCCACACTGTGGGGGTGCTCCCCGCTTGGGGAGGGGGGCATGTGGCAGGGGTTGGGCCAGCCCCACAGTGGGGAGGAGGAAGCATCACCAAGCTCCAGACGCAGATCTCTTCCGCCCCTGGCCCAGCTCTGGCCTAAGCTGCAGCTCACTCCATCCCCTGCTCCATCTGCAGCCCAGCTCTGCCTTCTGCCCAAGCTCCATTGCTGAGCAAACTATCCTGTAACGAGGAATGGGGGGAGCACAGACAGCTTCCATTATTGGTAAGGGTGGGGTGCAACAGGAAATGCTTGGGCACCAATGACTTAAACAGAGCCCAATCTTAATCCCATTGAAGTTAACTGCACAGTTCCCAATGGAGAGTACTGCTCCCTATGAAGCCAATGGCAAAACACTGTAAGACTGGATCAAAGTGAGAGCCTATGAGTAAGTTCCGCACACCTTTCCAAATGAGTGGCAATGAAAACATAATAGTACCCCACATCTTGAAAGATTTGTTTGCAACATATGTTTAAAATTAATCATTTATCCTGTTTTATTCATATTTGCCTTTTCCTCTCTGAAATATATTAGTTACATATGTAACAATAAAGAAACCACTAGCGTAGGTGCAACTGAGTGACATCCAAATGTGCAGTGCAAAGCACAGTCATTTAAGTAATGACCATTTTATACCATCAGCTGTAAAATGCAGGAGTTAAATGTGATGGTTTCCATGACCATATCTGTGATATAAACAGTAACACACTGAGATTTGATTATAATTACACCGGAAGAAATATTTGTTCTTTCTTGAAATAAATTGCAAATCTGCACATCCATATTTAAATTCTATTCAGGGACCACATTTGAACAGTGAGAGGTAGGCTTGGAAAAACAGGCATTGCTTAATATGATGTAAAAGTAATTTATTTTGGGAAACAAACTGAATTGTTATTTAAGATTTAGTATAACTTTTTATACTTTCATTACAGTACTTCTTGCAGGTTATAACTAAACTGAGAGATCTGAACAGTTAACACATCCATCAAGAAGCTCTTATTTGTGACAATACAGATACCAAGAGATTAGAATTTAGGAATCTTATTTGCAAAATAAATTGTATGATACGTGCTGTGAAACTCAGCCTTCATTTTTGCTATCAACAACATAACCTATGTTAAACCCATGAAGACAAGAAACATCTGCATTATTCTCCTTGTACTCAGAGACATATGAAAAAAGCCATATAAGAGTTAATGTGTTTTTATTGTGTCTGTGCTTGAGTATTCATATTTAAGGGTCAGACCTGTGATAGAAAAGTAATGAGACCACGTTGAGAAAAAATGAGGTAGTCAACAAGAAAATCAACCTCATTTATAATAATATTCCTGTGATCAGCAGGTGCATAACTCTCCCAGCTATGGTCATTAACGACATTCATTTCACACTTAACATCTACATTTGCAAACCATTTGAAAGTAAAATTACTTTTCAATTCAATTTTCAATTCTATTTTATATCTTCAACTTTGATTGACTATTTTCCTCACAATGGCAACTATAGTGAGAATGTGAGTGAATGGTAGCAACTACCCACGAGTATAGACAAACTCATCTACTCAGATTACCTATTCACTTTGCTACTGTATAGACAATAATTTACAACCATTTGTTAATGTTCACTTCAAGGCTTAAAATGAACTTGGAAAAAAAATTGATGTTAGGCTGTGAAGGGATGCTTCATTTATCAGACTCACTTGTTCTAAATATGAAGCGGTTTCCTCTCTTTTTAAATGACTCAACATGGAAACCTAACAGGTATGAAAGCAAATCTTCTTTCACTAATGTGAAAAAGGAACTCCCATATAATTAACCGTTCATTTACAACTTTGCAACTTTTATTCTGCACTCTGATAGTCAGCTAGTAAAACTTGACAATTATTGGTATAAGGATACAAACATTGAGTTTTAATAGTTTAACAGCACTTAACCCAGAGATGAGCTTTTTATCATTCATAGATCACAACGTGCTTTATAAAAAGGTAGGTTAGTAGAATCATCCCCATTTCACAGAAACCAAGGACTAGAAAGGTGAAGTGACCCATTAAAATTATGGACAAAACTCTCTCATTCAGCAATCGTTTATATTTACTTAGGACCTTGTTGTATGCACTATGTATAACCTGATGTCCCAACAAGCAGTATAATAAATTATTTAACTGACTGACCTAAAATCCAAAACAATTTAGTTCTGTCCCAATCACAGATTTAATTGTCTTGACAATCCATCAGAATTCTACAAACTAGACAGCTGACAAGTGACTGATCTGGTGAACTCCAGTTACGAACAGGTACCTTGTTCTTTACATCACGAGATTTCCCTTCCATGGATCTCATACCTACTCTTGAGAGAATAAAAAAAAAATAGTATCCATAAAAAGACAACAGCATCCGGGCAAAGCCTCAGAAAGAGAATCAAGTCCCACAAAGTGGAGTGTCTAAAAGGAGTTGACACATGGAAGCCCTTTGAGAAGATGAGCAACTGTGAAATCAAAAGGAATGAGCATTCATGAACCCTCCTTATAAGCCATTTAAATCCATTACATCAATTTAAGATCGGACCTGAAAGCATAATCCTGATACAGTTACTAAACAGGAGTAATTTTCTGTAAGGGTGTTGTTCTCACTATTCTCACAACTTTGTATATTGCAAAGCCTTTTGATAAATAAATGCCAAATGCTTATTTAATTCTTTTTACTCGCTGGTTTCCTTTCTAGTGTTCTGTCTTTACTGCCTCGACAACAGAGCCACCTGGTTACCTGAAGGCAAATTCTACTAACTGTGCTGAGCCATACTATGCAAGTTTAGAGTAAGGGTTATTTATACAGGATGAGAGTGGGGGAAGACAGTGTACTTGCTTACATGCAATAATTTTTCACTGAACGTATGAGTTGTAATTGAATCACATTTTGAGTACGTGCTAATAGCACAAACCAAGGCTGTAACTCTCCAAGCTATACTGTTTAAAAAGTGTCTGGGGACTTTGAAGAGCTGGTTTTGGGAAGAGGCTATGGCAGGAGGATTATGGAGGGCATAAAGACATACAAGAGGGACTGGAGTATTACTGAGGCCTTGGGAAGACTGCCAGAGGCAAAGGAACCAAGTGTAGAATGGGAAGTGGCGCTGGGCAGATTAAAAAGAGATAAATGGTGGCCCTGTGAAGCTATCAGTGCAGCTTTACTGCATATACTCTGACAGTTTTCATAATCACTGAATTTGGAGAGAACATGTTCTTTTAATTCATTAAAATTAATTACTATATTAAATCTGAGACAATCTCAGGAATCTGTCAAATGTAAACAAGTCACAGGAAATGTTTCTGTTAAAACAGGTTTAGTGGTCAAATGATTACTACTTTTAAAACTTAAGAGAATATAGCATAGACAGTTATACAGTTCTGACAGCATTTTACTAGCTTATCTCCCATTTGAATGATAAGCAAGCAGATTTTAAAGAGATCTAATCTAACTTTCTGAAGGAACATTACTATGTAGTTTCATTTTCTGTCACCAGAAACATACAGTTTTCATACTATAGCAGTATGTTGCGTTAGTCCTCTGCTTTGTATTTTTTAAGTAAAACAAATATCCCCAACAGTCCTTCAGCATGTTCTAAACATATAATCAGGCGCTCAAATCAGGCGCTTCTGTGATGGTCGCCATATGAATACCCATATAGAAATACAAACAATGGGTCTTTGGCAAAACATAATGGAGAATACACATTTGGTTTGGCAGATACTAACCACTGGCATAGGACTCGAGACCACAAGATTATGGTTGATGCTACAAAACTATTAATATAAAATGAAAATACTGTGAATAGATCAACAGTAATGTGGGTTTGGTGTTTCTGGGAAAACTTACTCGGTCACCTTCAGATTCATCTCTCTCATTTCAGTTTATTAAATGTGAGTTTGCAAGGGATTTGTGCATGTGTTACTTTGATGTACTGGCAATCTACTAGTCTTAGCATCTTGAGCAACATAATAGCAGCTCCGCCTATACACCATTTAAAGCAATGGGACAGATTTCCACAGCTTTTGCAAGCTACTAAAAACCAAGAGTGTTTAATTTTGTAAAAGATTGAAAATATACATAATACGCAGAGCTAGGTTTTGCCAAAGAATCATATCTAGCATCTCAAAACATAGTAGTATTACAGTATGTTTTATATGTACATCTTCTTGTTCACAGAACCAAAGGAGTATTGATCACTTTTCTAAGTTCACCTGCTTTAAAAAAATTAAAAACCAGAAACCTGTTTACAATCAATTTGAAATTAAAAATCGTTGACCAAAGGAGTCATATTTGTGACCAGACTCATGTCTTTTGTGTGTGTTAAAGAGTTTACAATAAAGTTAAAAGGTAACTGATATGAATGAATGCCTTATCTCCTGAAAATTTCCAGTAACAATCTTGCAACATATTTTCTTTTGAAACTCATATATATGTAGCTTACCTCAATGCCTCCTTTCTTGGGTTTTAAATATTTCCAAAATTCAATTTTATGGCATAGTGATTTGCTTTTTTGAATCTGGCTATCTGTCTCAGATAATCTAGGAAAATGTAATTCCACAAAATAGCTTTTAATTTGTTCAGTACAGACAAGGTGCAGTAATGAGTATATATGTATGCAATGTTCAGCACATGCATCTCTTCCAAAACCTAGATTAGTTATGCCTAAAAATGTGGCTATTTATTATTCTAATTAATTTTGTTGGTTCTTCTCTTTCGTTTATTGGCTGCTCTCTCTTCCATGTTTTTCTCCTCTCTGTAAAATTATCTTTTCACAAGACAATCTGTCCCTTCAAGTTTAAAGACAAAGAAACTTGGACTAGATGATCTCCTGAGGTCCCTTCCAACTCTCAGATTCTATGATTCTATTCTAGGATTCTATGAAAAGGTTAAATTCAAAGCTGTGATATAATACTTCTATAAGTATGGTGATATTTCTCCCACATAAGTTGTATTTCAGTTCTAGTTGCTGATCTTCTTTCTATTATGAATTGCTAACAAACTTGTCCTTTAAATAGCCATACTTTGTTTTTTTTATTAAGATTACATCTTCAAGTTCCGCATTCAGCACATTGATTTAAAAAACAGCATTCAATTGTCCTTCCATGTTACATTAAACTGAACCACCAATGAAGGTTATAAATAATATTTTTTTCCTTTGGAGAGTCCATGTTAAAGGATAATTTCTTTGGTGGCATTATCAGAACATGATCTGACAAAAGGATATTATGAATCATACCAAGCAAACTAAAGAAGTCCATTATAAAGAATTACTTCTATAGCCCATTGAAATGAACAGCATAAATCTTATCAAAAGGAAAGCAAAACATTTCATATTTCAACTCAAAGAGCTTTGGGATATACTTCAAAGATTAAATTCTATTGGTTACAATGTAAAGATCTCAAGGGTAGTTTTGTGACTCTTTGATAGGAATATGACAATACATAGAGATCCTGGCCTTGATCCTTGGGCTGGGCTGGGCTGAGCTGTGCTTGGCAGAAGACGTGGGGTGGTGAGGGAGGAAGGGAGACTGGAACAGTAGCTGCTTACTACCTTTATCACCTCATAAAGTCTACTCTAATGTAGGCTGGCTTCAAATGGCCCCAAGCACGTGTTGTGCTAGTGGCAACCCAAAAGCTGTAAGAGCATCCCTGGAGGATCAGTAACTGGGAGGGAGAAGCAGTCTTCTTCCAATGCCTCTTATTCCAAAACTGACACAGAGCTTCTCTTAGTGCTAAACTGAACTCCGTGACTTTCATTGCACCAGGGCAGTGACCACACAGGATGTTAGCGCACTGTAGATTCACACACTGGCTTGCCATACACTAACTTGGTATATAGACAAGTGCTCAGGTTAGGTCTGGAAGCAGTGGTGATTTGGCATAAATGGAAACAAGTATGTGAAACAAGTTTGGGTCATTGCTTTTTTGTGTGTCATTCGACTCAACTGGACTGTACATGAATGATAATGTTCATAATATATACATTTTTCAGACACCCAGTCCCCTGAAGGACCCAAAGAGAGTATTCAAAAAGAAGCATACTCTTCTCCATTCTAAAATTAGGTTTAATTGCTAATACAGAAATGAATTTAGTATAGTAGGTAATAATATGCATAACATTTCCATTCTTGTTAGTTCCTTCATTGAAAACAGTTTATAAATGTATGTTGATTGCATTCTCCTGTTTCCTTTATTGTGCAGCAAAACTATTCAAATCAAAGTTTATGTCCTCAGCTGCCCATTGTGTTAACCCTCCCTCAGTCTCCGTTTAAAAACATAACTGATATGAGGCTACAGTAAGTGGAACTATTGTGTACTCATTTTTGCTCTGGTCTCTTTAGAATGATGGACATAATCTGTAGCATAATTTGAAAAAACCCCCCAAAAAACAGGGATTGTCCCCTTCCCATTCAAACTGTACGCTAACATCTACTCCAGCATACGTGATTTATGTTCAGTTTGGCCTGCCACAGAAACATCGCTGTTATTTCTGTTCATACTGTAGCTAGATTTTATGTAATTCTACATGTTTGTTGTGTTTTTTTTAATTTCACAGTTACAAGGCAGTGGGATTTTTTTTACCCCTAAAATCATAGTTTTAATTATTTATATTTCTGTTTTGTTCTCCTATGCCATGCATTTCACAAATATTCAACCTTTCATATATTAAGCTTGTGTGTGTGTGTGTGTGTGTGTGTGTGTGTGTGTGACACACAACACTTGTAAAATAAATGTAAGTTTCACACATGATTGTAACCTTAGTTTTCTCCTAACCTGCATCTTGGCATAAAACTGCCTTATCTATAAGGTGCAAGAGAAAACACTCTTCCCCTATGCAGTATGAAAATCTATATCAATATACATATAATGTACAGTTTATTTAAAAGAAGAGAGACCCGTTATACCTTTGGTGTTCAAAAATAACTGAATTTTTTCAAGTTCTCTAGCAATAAAAATCAATCATTTAAAAATAAAGCTGTTGATACTGGAATATTTTTGGTGTATGTATTTTTTTATTGAACAAAAGGAACAAAGAAATAGGAGAAGTTTTGGGCATGTAAATATTTAGTCAGGGCTTTTAAAATGTGTTTTCAATATGTGAACAAGGTAATGATCACACATATTTTGGGAGTACAGTACTTAAAAACTCAGAATACACAAAGTGCTTCACAATTATGTATCTAAACAACCAAGGACCTTGCTTATTACTTCTAGCCTTGTCTATATGGGTATATAAGTAACATTTTCCATTTAACAGTTTTTGGCACGATGGCCCTCAGTAGCAAAGATTACCGTGAAACCAAATGAGAAACAACTGAGTGGGCCGGGGGCATGGACCGCTACTTAAGCATGCAATTACAATTTTCACCCATTGCAAAATAGGATTACTTGTCTAATTACATGTCAAAATTAAGTTTATGCATTTCTGAATTATAATTTGTTAGGTTTTCTTTAAAAGCACTTTTTGGAATGCTTTTTTCCCCTTCTACATAACAAACTAATGAGAAACAGATATGATCGTAATTTCTTGAAAATTGGGGCTAAAGCAATATATACATTTGAGAACAATCAGAAATAAAAGGTATTTTTAACCTTGCCAATAGGGTAGACAAACTGCAAACATCCTTTCCCAGGATCTCTACCTAGGATTGTGGCAGCCAGAAAGCTTTACTTTACCATTCACACTCTGTCCCCTTCACTGTCCAGCACCTCCCCAATTCCAACTTCTCACAACACTCCCATTCAAAACATGCTGCTGGCAAATCTGTCTCTATCTTCGTTGATGACGATACAGACACCAACAGCTGTAACATTCTATCTGAACTCCAGCACTAATAAATACAAATTGTGCTTTCTAAGAGACTGCCAGTATCACAGACACATCAGATCAGGCAGCATGCTCAGATAGGGCCATATGGGAGCAGAACATAAGAACGGCCATACTGGGTCAGACCAATGGTCCATCTAGCCCAGTATCCGGTCTTCCAACATTGGCCAATGCCAGATATTTCCAAGTGAATGAACAGAACAAGGCAATATGGTGGGTTTGATTGAAATCTAGTGATTTAAATCAATTTGTCAGGAAGACGATTTAATCAAGGTTTTCTACATAAAAGTGCATTTTTGTTTGTTGTTATAACTGTAATATCTATTCTTCACAACTCAGAGATAGGTGCAAGTTTCATTTTTAGAAGGCACACACTATACATTTTTAAACACTGATTTAGTTTGAAAATTTTTCAGATTAGTTTTACAGCTATATCAGAAAATGAATGACTGGTAATTTCATTTACCAAAGGTAACTGAAGTATATTTATGAAGTCATTGGGAGGTGAACTGTCTCCAATTCAACAGGTTAATCATTGGAGGATTTTCTTACCATGCTGTATTATGAGGAGAACATCACCAGGCAGACATTTAAATTGTTTTATTTAACTAAAACAACAACGTTAAGTATTCTGGATTTTATTCTTCAACTGCAAACATAATATTTTAACAAAACAAGCACATCCCTTGCTTCTCACATTTATTTCCAGACTTCTCCATATCCAGATTTACTCTGCCCCCCAACAATCTTCTAGTCATTGAACTTTTTGAAACTTTGCACTTTGAGAGGTAAGAGATTGATTCTGTGAACACAAATTTGCAGAGGGACAACAGAGTTGAGGTCTGTTATTTCTCAGCTCTATATATTTATTTATTTAAAAACATTTTTGGTGTTAACAAGCAGGTTACGTCTAGAAACACAAATCCACAGTTTGAGAACTGCAAAACTAAGCATCTCTAATGGTATCTTCTAGACTGAGCACTGAGTCCCATTGAGAAGATGAACAGATTAACCTAAATAATCTATACAGAATAATCTCCCCATAATATTGGTTTCAGAGTAACAACCATGTTAGTCTGTATCTGCAAAATGAACAGGAGTACTTGTGGCACCTCAGGGCTGGTCTACAGTAGGGAGAGAGATCGACTGAAGATATGAAACTTCAGTTAGCTGAAGTCGGCGCATCTTCACGTAGCTGAAGTTGCGTATCTGCCGCCGACTTACCGCTCGTCCCCACGGCTACCCCGTTGGCAAGCTGAAGTTCCGGAGTCGACGGGAGCACCTTTCGCAATCAATTTATCACATCTTAACGAGACGCGATAAATCGATCGCCAAAAGATTGATCACTACCTGCCAATCCGTTGTTAGTGAAGACATACCCTTAGGGCTTGTCCTCACTGGGGGGATGGGGGGGTTCGACGGCAGATACGCAAACTTCAGCTACGTGATTCACGTAGCTGAAGTTGCGTATCTGCCGCCGACTTACCGCTCGTCCCCACGGCGGCGGCAGTCGGCAGCATGCTCCCCCGTTGACTCCAGCTTGCGCCTCCCGGTTGCAGATCACGCTGGCAAGAATAGGGCTATTAATATACAACGCTGGGGAAGTGTTATAAGAGTGCATGAGAACCAGTCTACATTCAGTGCCAAAGGACAAACAAACAAAAGTAATTATTTCATTTATAAAGCCCTCATCCACACAAAGATACTCATGTCACTCAGCAAATACAATTAAAATATAGTTAAAGTTAGTTTAAAAACCACCCTCATCATATTCAAGAGATGAAATCTATGGAGAGGTCCAATAATTAAGTGAAAAATGGAGTAAAGGCGATAGTTATGAGGCCAACAGCGGTTATTCAAACATAAAACCAGTGAATTAAAATACTTTTGCAAAGTTCTCCCCCCCTTTAAATAAAGTGAGAGAACTGCACTGTGACAGATATCTTGAGATTAAATGGATTCCCTAACCCTAGTGTCTTAGTAAGCAAGAGGATCATCACCTGTCAACCTGAGACACAACAGTGGGATCCAGTGAAGGAGTGTACTAGTCCTCAAGGGAAAGAGTCCTGTGGCACCTTATAGACTAATAGATGTATTGGAGCATAAGCTTTCGTATTCACCCACGAAAGCTTATGCTCCAATAGGTCTGTTAGTCTACAAGGTGCCACAGGACTCTGTCGCTTTTGCAGATCCAGATTAACATGGCTACCCCTCTGATATTCCTTAAGGGTGAGCCAGAAGCTCACAGCCTGAGATAATCAAGGAGACTCTCTGCTCCACTTTGGATAGTTCTATTTACACAGAAAGAGGAAATTTAGTGGAGGAGAGAGACCAGAAGTGGTCTAGCTGACAAAGGGGATGAACTCTCTTCAGCAGCTTAGCCTGACCAGACACAAACTTTATTTTTGAACTTTTAGACACAAAATCCAAACGCTTCATTTAACAAACAATAGGAAAACAAACTCCTCAAAACTAGACATGCCCCTTTCCCCCCCAAATCACCCCTATACACCCTCACAAAAGAAGCTATCATTCCCTGGGACATTGGGGAGGATTAAACTGAAAAAACAGGGACTGTCCCTGCCACACTGAGAGGGCTGTAAGGAAGGCACTGCCGATCTAAAGCCAATCTACCACTTCATTAGCTGCCAAGGTAAAGAATGAATGCCAGAAGGATATGATCCTGGCTATTCATTGTGGCAAATAAACACTCCATGGCATTATGAATGTGATGCAGATGGTGGAAAGCCTTGCTGTAAGCCTTGATTGGAAGGGAATGGGATACTGAAGCCTTGTGGTCATGAAGGCATATGCTAGTGTTAAGAGATCACAGAATAGTTAAGGGGTCACCTATGCAAACTGCACAATTGAATGAAATCCTGTACTTTGTCTGAAACATGGCTTTACTTAGAAAGGGAGTAGTCAAGAAAAGACTCAGATTCTTAACCTGATTCACTAGACCTGTGAACAAATCCCCTGAACAAGAAGATTAGCAAGCCACCTTGTAATATCTGAGTACTCTGACACATGTACCTATTCTCCTCAGGAAAGCAAGCTGAAATTTCAGAAGTGGCATCTCCTATCGTGAATAAATTTAAGAAAAAAGAAAAGAAAATTCATATGAAATTATCCTTTGAAATGTCAGGCTTCTTGGATAACCAAAATCTGTAACATTTTCTTTAAAATGGTAATAGTGTATACAGTAAAAACAATGTTATTCAGCTCTTTACCAACCGGAAAGCTCTATAAACCGGCATTTCTAATCTTCATAGAAAGTCCAGGTTATAGTTCGGTTGGTACGGGGCTAGCAGGCTCCTTACCTGTCTCCCTGGAAGCAGTGATATGTCCCTGCTGCTCCTAGGCGGAGGAAGGGCCACGAGGGGTTTGGAGTGTGGGAGGATGTGTGGAGCTGGAGCATGGGAGGGGTGAGGGCTCTGGAAGGGAGCTCAGGGTAGGGGCCCAGGAGAGGGCTCGGGATGTCAGATCCAGGGGACACTCATCTTGGGCAGATCCCCACAAGCAGAAACCTATCCCTGCTGTTCCTAGGCAGAGGCTGCCCCACAGCTCCCATTGGCTGCAGTCTCCTTCAAACTTTAGGGTTAGGGTTATTTATTATTGATGATTTTGTTTTCTTCCAGGCCATTGATAAAAATGTTAAGAATGTAGAACTGATCCTTGTGGGATTCCACTGGAAACAACCTACTCGCTGATGATCTTCCATTTATAAGTATAGTTAACCAATTAATTGTATATCTTACAGAAGTCTAAGTATGAGTGTGTCTGTCTGACCACAATGGTTCCAGTGACAAATCTTATGGTAAGAACTTTTTCTCAGTCTTTTCCATTTTGATAAAGACATGGTGAGGTATGTTCCTTATGCTCATCCTTCACTACCTTTTTAAAAAAGATTAATTTTTAATACCTTTGGATTGATTTAGGTGCGTGAGGCCTAATATCTTTTATTGGTTCAACTTCTGTTGGTAAGAGAGAGACAGAAAGAGAGAGAGAGAAGCTTTCGAATTACTCAGATCTCTACTTCACCCTTTCCCATTCTATGTTCTTAGCAAGATAGGTTGGTGTTTGATATTGATACTTAAAGAAATCATCATAATAGCTGGTGATGACAACTTCCCAGTTCTCGGCCATCTGGCTCTGCAGGCATGATCAGTTTCCCAATACTTTAGGATGCTTATTCAGCACCAATGTCCTCATTACCTTCCTTCCTCTCTCTTTGGAATGCCTTTTTCTCAATACTAAGTAGTTGCTTTGCCTCGCTTCCAGCAGACAATAAAATTCTCTCCATAGGTGGTAATCTTATTTGAGATAGTAATACAATTATGTTGACAGTCATGAATCCCTTTAATATATCACCTTAACATAAATGACTGCAAAATGTTATAGGATATTCCACAAGATGTGACATGGGGAAGAGGAGGTCCATTTTCTGCTACTCTAGTCTGCAATGATCTTTAGAAAAATGGGGACATCTGCTCATGCGTATCCTCAGAGGAAGGATTTTGTCCTTAGTCTCCCACAAATCTTCAGATACAATTCGGCATCAGTGGCAGCTTTTGATCGAAAAGATTTTAGGAATCAGAGGACCAAGTAAATATATCTGTCATACAAGAAAGGAGATTCTTCTGAGTCAGGTTTAAGTTTAAAACAGATTAAGTAGATTTTAGTTTTCAGCATTACACGTTCCTTAATGTTAGCGAGTCTAATTTCCAACATGTGAAAAAAATGACTTGTTACAAAAGGCACGAGGTGTTGACCTTTTGCTATTTAAATTTTCATTTGGCAGAACAGACCTAAGTGTGCATTTGAGAAATGTTTTTCAGCCTTGATGTCAACGGTCTAGAGCTCTTAGTAGGTCATTCCCCCCTCTCCTCCCATTTGTTTTATATCATAAGATTTTAAGAGACTGCACTGAAAATGAAAAATGAAAGAAAGCCCATTAGTACCTATTAGCTAGTGGTTAATTAGGAAGAAAAGGCAACTTAGGTTTACAAATGATAATATTAAACAAAACTAGCATGCCTCCATTTTTGTTAAGTATATAATGCAGAAAAATAAAATATGTTTGACAATAATCACTGCAGCAATTCAGATAGCATGGATTAGAATAGGATACATTACTTATGAGATAGATGTACTATCTACCTATCTATATATATAAAAGTCAAATGGTGTATGTATGTTCCCTTACTCCTTCCACACCGTTTCAGCTAGAGACTTGAAATTTGGTACAGTTATAGGCTTTAGGCTCCTAATCAGGGTAGGAATCGAAAAATTTTAAAATCTCACCTCTTACACCCCCTAGGGGTGAAATTCATTAAAGCCCATTAAAATCAACTACACAGCTCACGTAACATCATCTGGGCTGCAGGTTAACACATGCTGTTGTCTGTGACATAGTTATGATGTAATAATACAGATAACCAGAGAGCTTAGTGTTGTGTAGCGCAAGCCTAATTAAATACACAGTTTTTTTCTTAAAAAGGACCCTATTTGTTATGCTGCGTAAAAAGCAAAACTGTATCGGAGAAACCACATCTAAATGCAAGAGAATGAAATTAATTAAGACAAAATGAGGCTTCTGAACAAAATTTGTATTAATAAAAAACATTGTAGTCTTTTTACATCCCAGTTTCCAATTACAAATACCCAGAGCAACGCCGGGTATTTCTGCTAGTACTTTATAGTGGTAGTCAATTTGCCTATCAACTTTCATTCACAATGTTGCAAAGTATATGTTGAGAGAAGTTTTAAGGCATTTTATCATCAACTTTCTTGAACTGTCCCCTTATGATGGCTACTTTGCAGTTGTGTTCTCACTAATATTCTTAAACTGAGAACACTCTAAAGGGAAGGGAGCAAAGCTGATGTCTTTCTCCTAGGTACAATAGAGGAAACACTGTGGGAGGGGCAATGGAAGCATGCAGGTAGGCATCTTTCCAGTAAGTGGAGCAGATACAACACCTGATCCAATATAGGAAAAACCCTCTTATGAATTTGGAAATGCCAAGAAATAAAACTCTAGGCCCTGAAAAATGGAGGCCCTTCCTCACAATTGTTGGAAAAACAAATATTTGTCCATTGAGACCTTTCTTGTTCAAGAATGGCCCAAAAGTGAAATACCAACTACCTTTTCAGAACAGCTCTGTTAAATGCTTATTCTTTGGACTTTGGGGGACGACTTCTATATCCAGTGACGTTAGAGCTCAGCCAATCATTTATTATTCAAATAAAGCAGAAGGCCTCAATTCCGTATCTGTATGATTTTTCTTTGGCTGACTCAAAGGAAGACAGGGTTAACATGTAGATGAAAAATATGACTTTGGCATGGGCTCTGAGCTGTCAGGATGACGGAAGCTAAGAGTCTGAAGGAAATATAAAGGAACTATCCTATACAACCTTGAATGACAATTTTTTTTTGCCTTTTTGCTTTCTGGTAGGCAGATCTATAATGCTGTCCACTAGTATCTTGTTTTGTATGATGGGGAAAGAGGAGGAGACTAACATGCAACTTCTATAGTTTCAACCTGTCTCTTCTATTTTTAAAATATATTCCTTTTCTGCCCTTCCAATCTTTTAACTGTACCCCCTGTATTTTTCTTACTGCAATGACTATTGGGTCATTATGGTTAGCCATTGCTTTTACTCTGAAGATACTGTTTCTACAGAGGATAATTAAGAGGTTGAGATGCACAAAATACTCTTGCTTACTCTTCCCTATCACTCTGAAAAGGTCTCCTCCACATAGATATATTTTATAGACAGGAAATAAGATTTTCAGAGCCTTCAGTAATACCACAGGTTTTGCTTAAGGTTTTTACAACAGAACTGAAAGACCCAGATGATTCTTAATTTAAGAACACCTCATAAAAATGCAACATTTGAACATATTCACAGACAAGGGAAGAGTGAATGTGATCAAATGCCAAGAATTAAAGGCATCTATCTCCAGAGGGAAACTAAGAAATTAATTCGGAGTAGGAGGGAAAAAAAGTGTTCATTTTCTTTAAGACTACATACTAATCAAAATAGAGGCTCATTTTTCAGCTGCAACTGTGCCTCTTACTATTAATTCCATAATACATTGCATTAATCCTCACATACCTGCCAAGCAAGACAACCTGCAAGTGTTCATTTGGAATATCAGTTTTCTACATACCCCGGCTGGGGGGTGACGGGCAGAGAGAGAGAGACATTACTATCAGATTTGTATTGCTGTCCCTTTCATTAGGGCAACAGAGATTTTTTTTTCTACGTACAATATTGTGAATGAATGAGTTAATCTTTTTAATAAATTATAGAAATAAATGTACTTACCGTATATACTCGAGTATAAGCCGAGTTTTTCAGCCCACTTTTTGGGCTGAAAAAAGCCTCCTCGGCTTATACTCGAGTCAACCCGGTAAAAAAAAAAAAAAAAAAAAAAGCCTCGCTCTCCCGTCCCCGCCGCGCGGGCGGGCTGCCGGGAGCGTCCCGGTTCCCCCCTCCCCGCCGCGGGCGGGCTCCCGGCAGGGACAGGACGGGTCGCGCCCGCAATGGCCGGGGCTCCCCCCGTGACAGGCCGCGGCACGGAGCCTCCGGGCCCAACCGCCCCGGGATCCTCCCGAGCCAGCCCTGCTACCGCGCAGCGGGGGCCGTTCCCCCCCCGGGGAGGGGTGAGTGCAGGGCCCGGCCCGGGCGGCGGGCTCGGGGGGGGGGGGGAACGGCCCCCGCTGCGCGGTAGCAGGGCTGGCTCGGGAGGATCCCGGGGCGGTTGGGCCCGGCGGCTCCGTGCCGCGGCCTGTCACGGGGGGAGCCCCGGCCATTGCGGGCGCGACCCGTCCTGTCCCTGCCGGGAGCCCGCCCGCGGCGGGGAGGGGGGAACCGGGACGCTCCCGGCAGCCCGCCCGCGCCACGCGGACGGGAGAGCGAGGCTTTTTTTTTTTTTTTTTTGTCCGGCGGGGAGGGGAGGAACCGGGGCGCACATTTTTTTTTTGGTCCGGCGGGGAGGAGGGAACCTCGGCAGCCCGCCCGCGGCGGGGAAGGGGGAACCTCGGCAGGGGGAACTCGGCAGGGGGAACCTCGGCAGCCCGCCCGCGGCGGGGAAGGGGGAACCTCGGCAGGGGGAACTCGGCAGGGGGAACCTCGGCAGGGGGGAACCTCGGCAGCCCGCCCGCGGCGGGGAAGGGGGAACCTCGGCAGGGGGAACCTCGGCAGGGGGAACTCGGCAGGGGGAACCTCGGCAGGGGGAACCTCGGCTTATACTCGAGTCAATAACTTTTCCAGCTTTTTGTGCTAAAATTAGGTGCATCGGCTTATATTCGGGTCGGCCTATACTCGAGTATATACGGTAATTTACTTCAAAAAAGGTTGTTTCCACATTTCATTTTTATTTCACAAAATTGAAAGAGCAAGCTACATGCTATTAAAAGTTAACGAACAGCTTTTGAATTTCAAATGGATCTCACCAGCTAAATCTGTTCAATGAACTTTTACCTTCAGCTCGTATCAAAAATCTTCAGTGCTGTCAACAGTAAATGATGGAATTATCATCTGTTTTCTGCTTCTAATTTTACAAGGCCATTCTAAGCTCAACAAGACTAAACATGAAATTCATATTTTTTGTTGCATTATATGTGAAAACATGCTGTGTCATTACAGCAAGCATGAATAATTTATCACATCACTGTCCTCAGAACTACAAGACTAATCATGACAGCAAACAATTCAAGTTTCAGTAAATTCCTAAACAATTAAAACCTCATTAAACCTTATCAAGTATTTCAGAAAATACCTTAGAACATTCTATATCTAAAGTGTTTAAAAGCCAGAAAATTCTAAGCTAAAGTTTTTTTTTAACAACAAAACAAATGCTTGGAAATTTGGTTCAACACGCAACCTTAACTCTGCCCCTGTATTCTGGCACCCTGTGCACCATCCCTGTGAAGTAGTTAAGTATTACAACTACTTTCCAATTTTTTTTAATCCATTAATTTGTAATTGTCCACAGGCTATGTTTAAAGTTTAAACTTCATACAATCTGGTGGTTCTTCTATACACTAAGAAGTCAGCAACCTTTGACTGCACATTTCTTATATGCTATAAAAGATAGGTCTGGATTTTGAAACTCCAGAATTTAAATTCCAGAGTTTGAGTTTGGATAGTTCCTCTGGTTTTATCAAATGTATACAAAATAAACACATTTTGAGTCCCAGGATGGCTTCTTACATCTGAATCTTTGGATATCACTACATGATAAGTCAAGACATATTATCAACTACCTTACCTTCAAATATGCTTTATGTAAAAAGTTCTTTGTGAATTTTTAATAGCTGTACTTTATGGAACATTTCTTCCCGTTCCATTTTTGCATACAGATGGAAATGTTATGAATCTAGTTTGAGGCTGATCCCCCTTTTCGCATTCTGTTCTGTGATTGATCTGATCACAAACAAGAAATTCTTCAAGGCCATCCATCACTCATGGCAGCAGCTGAGCTAAACCTTCTAACTCACTGCTACCAGCCAGTCATGCGAAATTCCTGTCATAAATACTAAATGTGAAAACAACTGCTTAAATTAGCTGTTCTATCTGTTTTAAAGCAATTTCAGTCGAAATATAGGCAGATATTTTGTATGGTGGCATGAGGTGGAGGACACAGAGTTAACATTTGTCACATTAGGAGCCAATGTATTGGTCTGGCTCGCAAATATTTAATTGATTATGCTTTTTTTTTAAATCCCTAAACACAGAAGACGAAAAACAAAAAAGAACTAAAGCAGCAGAGCATGTAATTTATGCATCCTTTTTGAAGCAAATACCACCAAGCCTGTTAGTAATAGTGGGTATAGCCATCTGCTGTAAATATAGTAGCCAATTGCTTAACACTCAGTTTTAGAAATGTTGCTACCTTTTTTTAAATAACCAAAGTAGCTCAGTGTTTGGAAAATATTTGGGTAGTAAAGAAAACAGCATCTGGCTTGCACTGGCATTCTTGGTAAATGCTCCAAAATATGCGGCATGTGCAGGTGCAAGGACTTCTGCTGGTTGGAGTCTGACCAAGGGGCCACACACACACTCATTCTTTTTGAAGTACTAACCATGATGCCAGTCATTTGTCACAATTTATAACAGATGATTTTACTTTACATGTCAGTTTTCATGTAAGCTGTGAAAATGGCAAATCATATTATAACTGATACGTTTTACAACAAATAAGTAAACCTGTTCATGTGAGAAAATGCATAAGACAGTCTTAGTAGAAAGGCAACATGGGTAAGTCATTTCACTTTTCCATCTCAGTTGCATTTTCTTAATTTTATTTTAAACTTCAATTATTATGGGAATAATAATATTTACCTGTCTACCTTGCTGGGGTGGTGCGGGCCGAGGGATGTGCTGTGCATCGTTTCCCGCAGCCTCCATTGGCCTGGAGCAGCAAACCGCGGCCAGTGGGAGCCGCGATCAGCTGAACCTGTGGAGGCAGCAGGTAAACAAACCAGCCTGGCATGCCAGGGGCTTTTCCTGAATAAGCGATGGACCAGAGTTGAGAACCACTGGCCTAGGGGATGCTCCAAATCTCTGCCCGGTCTCCACACCCTTGCAGGGCTGTATGTGGCTTACAACTGATTTTCTGTGACTCAGTGGCCCCTTATAGAAAAGAGGTTCCCCACCCCACTGTACAGAATAGTATCACTTGGGAGAATATGACATTGCATCTATACCATCCTTGATCAAAGATCATCATATATATATATATATATATATATATATATATATATAGCGTTGTCTTAAAGCGTTATTTAGTGCTTTTGAAAGATGCTCGACTCTTAGGGCTGATCTCCACTATGTGTGTGTGTGTGTGGGGGGGGAGATCGACTGCAGATACGCAACTTCAGCTACGTGAACCACGTAGCTGAAGTTTGTGTATCTGCAGCTGACTTACCGTCCGTCCTCATGGCGGCGGCAGTTGGCGGCGCGCTGCCCCGTCGACTCCAGCTTGCGCCTCCCGGCAAGCTGGAGTTCCAGAGTCGACGGGGGCGCCGCGAGCGATCGATTTCTCGTGTCTTCATAAGACATGAGAAATCAATCGCCAGAAGATCGATGGCTACCCGCCGATTCGGCGGGTAGTGAAGACATACCCTTAGCTCCAGATACTGATGTGCTCTGTTCATGGAACAGACACTGCACTGGTAGCACAGCAGAAATTTCTTTCATGTCATGACATTTAGGTTAAACCTGTTCAGGAAGGATCGCTTAGAGGACTGACAGACTAGCTCATTCCCGATAGCTTATTCCACCTTTGGCATGTACCAAGGTAGTAATCTCACAGTCTTCTGTGTTGTAGATATCCATCTACTAGGAATATAAAGTTAGACCACCACCTCACTTCAGCAGTTCACAATGGTTAGTTACTACTGACCAATATTTAATTCTTGATTTTTGTCATTTATTGTATGCAGTGTTGCTGTAGCCATGTTGGTCCCATTATACTTTTATTTAGTGAACTGAATTTGATAAAAATTCCAAAAATGTATATAATGCTAGCAATAGCCTGAAAATAGCATTGTGAAAGGATTTGCCATTGCTTCATGGTTCAGCCATTTTGTACTCTATTTTTTCTTCAGAATTTTTATTTTCTCATAAGGTAGTTTATTAAAACATGAAAGCTACATTCAGATATTTTTGCGGTTATCAATGTGTGGAAATTACTCTCTGAAATGTATGTATTTGAATCATAAAAAGTAACATTAGCCACAAAATGTGTATATAAATTCAAGCAGTGTACATTTAATTGACTGTTAATAAATTTGAATAATAAATTTGAATAAATATAGGTAGTTGAAATAAGTTAATTTAAACTTAAAAAAATTTGATTTTATTTTGTCAACGGTTTCCTGTAATGTTAACAAAACCAGGATGCCCAAGAAAATGCCCTGGAGTCCTATTCACAATATCTCTCCTGGAAGAACCTTGGAAAAAGGCAGCAATGCTTCCTGCCAGAATTCACAAAATAACAAAGCACCCCCCAGTCCTGGGATGTGTAAACTGTGTCCCTCCTTTGCCAGAGAGACCGAATCAATCCTATTGCTTTTTTGATGCTCACTCACCTCAGCACTACTGGAAAATATACAATTGTTCTTTCTTTATATTTATTGCATTAAATTAGAGTTCTTCAAAATAATCTCTGGCCTAATTTCATTAAAGTCAAAGGAGTTACCCGAGAAATGAATTTTTTCCATTGTACATAGTTTCCTGAAAGGATGATGATTTTCTTCCTCCTCTCCCCACACCTTCCCTAACCTCTGGCCCTCAGAAGGAGATACTTCCACTGTATGCAACCGATGAAGGTGGCATTAGCCCACGAAAGCTTATGCTTCAATACTTTTCTTAGTCTTTAAAGTGCCACGGGACTCTGTCACTTCTGCAGATCCAGACTAACACAGATACCTCTCTGACTCTTCACATTAAAAATGTGATCAAGTTATGGTTATACTACCATTAATTTTTACTTCTGTGATCAGTTCCTCTTTACATGTCAAGATTAGGTCTAATATAGAATCCCCCTGTGTTAGCAGCAATATTTCTTGAGTTAGCAAATTTTCATCAATAATATGTAGAAATTCCAAGGATGTTTTAATACTGGCAGCATAAGACCTATGGTATATGTCGCTCAAATTGAAGTTGCTCATGATCACACATTTTAGTTCGTTTACAGATTAAATTAAACACTGAATATACCCCAGAAACTTTAATGGTAAAAAGAATAAAATGAAGATGCCATTTCTACCATGTAAAATTGACTACATTTGTTTTTGTTATGTCAAAGTTCACTGATGTCTACTAGGGCATTTTAACATATTAAATGTGTATTTGAACAGGCATTTCTTCAACAGCCATTTTATTGCCATGGTTGTAAATGACTGGCATTTAACCTTAGGGAAAGTTTATGATGCTTCTATCTTTGAACAGACAGAAGCTGCTCTTCTTGATCACTTGTAGTTGTCTCAAACAGCTACATAGAACAGCATTTTAAAAGTGAAGTATTAAATATATTTAAATGAAAGATCACTAATACAGTCCAAGAGAAAAAAAGGCAAAGGTTTAGGACAATTGGCTCAATTATATCTATTTCAGGTGTGTAATCAGAGGGTTTATATAGAAGTTAAAACTTGAATGAAATGGGAAGCATGCTTTTTCTTTAAAAAGACAAAGCTATAAAGTGCAACAAATGGGATAGATTTTGGCATTTCCCTCTCCCTCCACTCTGTGTAGGTCACTTGTCTTCTTGACTGAGGTCTTCAATATATGGACTATGGCTATTTCTGTAGGATTTTTTTCTCCAATAAAGTCCTCATTCTGACTGGTGCTTCTGGGTGCTACTGCAATATAAGTAATAATTAGGAGAGTTTGGGCAGTATGTCAGTGTTCCCAGTACGATTTTGTGATAGGCCATGTGGTATTTCAGTCTCCATTTTGAGTATCAGCTTGATTATGTGCCACTGTAACTGTCAGATTGTATAAAACTTCTCATGTTAAAGGGGGAGAGGGGGAAGAAAGTTAGTGCCTAGGTGTCTGAAGGAGAAGGCCATTAAGCGTTATCAGCCATTGAATAACCTTGCTCTGGCAGGAAAATGGAGGCTATAGGCAGTGCCATTAACTTTTGACAACCTTCTGCCACTAGTATCACTCCCAGGTCTGGATCATGGAAAATCCCACCCTGAGAAGAGTAAAGATTTCATAAAGACTAATTTTTTAAAAAAGAGTCATGCTTTCTAAGCAACAGAAAGATTACTGCAAGTAAGAAGACTGAGCAGAAGTGGGGTGCAGAAAGGTCCTAGAACACCTAAAGGACACTGAGTCAAATCCCAAATGGCTGGTCAGAAATAAGGAAGCTGAGATAACAAATGTTTGCATGCAGGTATTTGTGGAGCTCAGCACTGCTCATAGGGCCCCACTGCCAGCCCAGGAGTATGCCCGAGAGGCTAGACTTGGAGATAGAGCTTGAACACTGATCAGACCCAGCTGGATTGAAGACACATGAGATCTAAAAACTATTTCCAATACAGCAACTTGTTCCCACCGATAATAGGAACTCAGCCAAGGCTGCAACAAAATTATCGTGAAGACGTCAACAAATCTAAAGAAAACAAATGCTCAAATCAAGAGGCGTAAGTTTAGGTACATAGAGCAAGGAATTCTATTTAGTGCTCACAGTTCAGAATCCTACACAATGCTAATGACAACATATGATGCAATTCTGCCTAAATACAGACACTAAGGAGTACAGTACATGCAGGCTGAAAGTTGAGATCTTCCCTAACCACCTCTTGCTTTTCAGACTTTTAGATGGCCAACTTGGCCAGTTCCAGAAGTGGGTTAATAAGAAGGATGGAAGACCCAGGGGAGCCACCCTCAGACTAACTTTTATTATTATTCTCAAGAGATTTTCTTTCAAGAGAGGTAGCCGTGTTAGTCTGGAATAGCAGAGGTAACAAAGAGTCCTGTGGCACCTTAAAGACTAACTATAAAGTTTTGAAGCATAAGCTTTCGTGGGCTAATACCCACTTCGTCGGATGCAGACACTTCCACTGCTTGCATCTGACGAAGTGGGTATTAGCCCACGAAAGCTTATGCTTCAAAACTTTATAGTTAGTCTTTAAGGTGCCACAGGACTCTTTGTTACCTCTAAAATACCATAGTTGCTTCCCAACTAGGAGCAAGTTGTACTTACTCCCCAGGTGTTCATTTCACATATCTTGAGTTCTGTAGGCCCCAGTCAATTCTGTAGCACAAAGCTCAGGAGACCAGGAAAATTAAATTAAATGTGTGATCCTATAGTTGGAGGGCTAGCCAGGGTGTTAGTGGGTCCAAGTTAAGAGCATATTTAGGCTTTCCCAGTCAATGCCTCATATTCTCTTTTTAAAAATATAAACTTCCCAAGCCATGGAAGAACAGTCTGTCTCTCTCTCCCCTGTGATTGCTCAGTATGCAACTGTCAAACAACTTGGGAGATATAAATCCTATTTTCTTCTAACTTCAGTGATAAATAAAGCCTTTCTGAAGACTGTTCACATGCCAAGTTTGAGAGATGGGCCAAAAAGTGTGATTAGAATTATTTTTTAAAAGGGGAAAGTGGATTTTTACCTTAATTCAAACGTGATTTACAGGAGTTTCCGCAAACTTTAAAAAATATTCATACTGAAGATACACCAAGTACTGGAAAGTTTCAACCTAAAAAGTGAAGTTTTCCAGTAGGTTGTGAGTGTTTTCATGCAGACTTACATACAGTGGTCATTAGTTAAGAGACGTTACACGATAAACAAGATTAAGTAGTGGAATGATAATGCGATACACAGGGCATTTCAGCGCAAGTGGAAAAAAAGTGCAGCACCTCAGCATAAGTTTACAAATTGCTTTGCTAGCCTGGAATAAAAGTGAGCAACTCACGTGGTCTGTTTCCTGGACTACAAGGACTCATCATTTTCTAGCTTCATGTGGTTAGTGCCTTCTTTACCAGTCTGATTTCCAACACTTTAACATCTAAAAAGGAGAGGTGTTGAATGGTACCCTAAGAGTCCCATAGAAACGAGGCTCACACACAGTGGCTAGATAGAAAGTAGTGAGTTTACTGAAGGTGCGGCACACCTGCGCTGGGGGCCCCAGTCAGCGCGGCCGCGAGATGGGAGACCTGGCACATCGGAGCAATGTCCAGGAGGAAGCCCATCATACATGAGGGCTCAGACACATAAATACACTTGCTCATTTGCATCTCATGCATAGCTAATTACATGTTATTCAGTACTGCCTTAGTTTACCTGTCTGGTTTCACACAAGCCGAGTTTCACACAGACCAAGTAAACAGCTCACACAGCTGAGAAGCTCTTCTCAGACACACACACACACGAGATAACAGGAACACAAGGCCATTCCCAGGCTGATAACCTTAATTATGTGTTACCCTGGAGGCGACTTGGAAACGTAATTGCGCCTTCTAGCGACTGCCATCACATTCATCTTCCGCATACTACAGGAGGATTTACGTTCATCCTACCATCCACATGTTCATTATATATATAATTTTCCTTTTCTTTCAAAACTGTTTCACATTCCATACAGTCCTATTTAAAGGACTTGATTTCCTATCTTTTTGTTCCTTCTTTCCCATTTACTCTGAAATATTCTAGAGAATGTGTTTTCTTTCCTATTCGTCGTCTAATCAACTCAGAAAATATTGTGACCAATCACCACCACGTAGGGGAGGATCACAATCCATATAGGGGGGAAAAAGGGATCCTCCTGTTCTACAATTCCTTTAAAAATTAGAGCATAGCAGAGTTGGAATTCAAAATGCTTAACAAGGAATTTAGCTGAATTCCATTCCCTCCAATGAAATAGTAGAGATTAAAAGCACTTCACAGCACTTTAATCTCTATTTCTTCTACTTCGAGGGAAGATTATTTAAGAGCTGTATGTGCTATGCCCAGGCTGAGGAAGCAGGTGACTACACTTTGCTCTACCCCTCTTGTCCTGTGTTCGTTAGAGGGAAATACCTAACCACTTCATAAAAACAGATAATTAATAGTAGTCTAAAGGAAATTTATATTTGTTAAAGTTTCAAAACATTAAAATTAACATAATTTTATAAGAACACTCAGCACAGGCAATCTTTTGTGCAGTGGGCTAATGATGCAGTGCAAACCCAAAAAGTTTCTTACAATTTATCCTTTTATTTTTAACCTTGAAAGAGCATAGCAAGGCAGAAAGCACTAAGAGTGAGAAAACAATTGAAATAAGACAAAAGGTATACACAGAAGGGAAAAACAGGGAGAGAGAAAAGGGAGCTATTAAGCTTGAAATCCTATCCTATATAATAAAAGACTAGAGAAGTGTGTGTGAAGCCGTCATGCGCAGTAGAGACGGCCCAGACGAACGGCATGCTGGGAGGTGTAGTTCTGCAGCACAACATGGCCGCCGCGCGTGCACTGCCGAGAGGGAAGCAGGGTCTGGATCAGGGGCTCGGGCAGGAGGGTGGCTGGGCGTAGGAGGCGCGGGCAGGGGGCTCTGGCCGGGCGGGGCGCGGGAAGGGGGCGCTGGGCCGGCGGGGCGGAGGCACCCGGGCATGGCCCGGCCAGCTGTGCCCAGCAGACAGCCGAGCGAGGGGGGAGGGGGCAGAGAGCCGAGCGAGGGGGGAGGGGGCAGAGAGCTGAAAGGGGGGGGGAGGAGGCAGAGAGCCGAGCGAGGGGGAGGGGGAGGAGGAGGCAGAGAGCCGAGCGAGGGGGAGGGGGAGGAGGAGGCAGAGAGCCGAGCGGGGGGGAGGGGGAGGAGGCAGAGAGCCGGGAGGGGCAGAGAGCTGAGCGAGTGGGGGGGGGGGGGGGGTTGGGGGAAGGGGGGAGAGAGCTGAGCGAGTGGGGGGGGGCCCACGAGCCATTACTGTTGGCCCGTGTACACGGGCTTTTACACTAGTTTTTACAATATTTGACACACATTCTGGTACTTCCTGTACTGGAAAGGAATTGGGCTTGGACAGGTCCGGGCGTAATGTTCGAGTACGAAGAAAAGAACACCACTCACTCTGCTTCAGAGGTAGAAATGACAGTTTACTTAAGCATAGGCAGAGGGGATACTTACACTCCAATCAGCACAGGGAGCCCCAGGGACGCATGGAGGGGTTGCAATGGGCATCCTCTGACAGCCCAGGACAGCTAATCAGGCGAGACTCCAGCATGGAAGTCCCTCACAGGGCTTTTATCCCTTCTCCGCGGCCTGCTGGGGTTACTTATGGCCAAGCAGTGAGTATATAAATTATTACAGATTATCCTGTATATAAGCTAATATATGCCTAATTATCTCTCCTGGGCTTACAACTGTTTTTTACTAGGATGTTGCTTTGCTGACCCCGCACTCATCACATCCCTGCACTGCTCTTGACCACTTACTTTGTCAGTCTGCCATTACTTGCTCCAGCTCCTCGCCATTTCCTCTCACAAATACTACCTACACTGTAACTGTGCTATGGATTTTTCATATATCTTCATTTTTCTGTCTTCTACAAACACTATATTTACATACAATTAAGTGGTCAACTCCCTCATTAGGGAATAAAAAAAATCTAGCTTTAGTGTATCTGCCAAAAGTAATATTCTAGACCAGAGGTTCTAAATGTTGTCAGTTTGGACTTCATCTAAACAGAAAGATTGCTTTGTAGAGCCTCGCTTCCAGTCAAGTTTGTGTGAACTACCTCTCTTCTTATTTGCACTTGCATAACATTCTTGTAAACCATAGGAATTGCTTGCATGCCAGGTAATACTAGGAAATTATTTATGTACTTATAACTTGTTAATTTAGCGGAGGAAGAGAATTGACCCAGTATTGTAATTCCTATGCATTTAAACCCAGCTTTTCAAAAGTGATTACCGATTTTGGTGCCTTGGTTTTGGGTACCTGATTTAAGACTTCTAAAAGGGGCCTGATTCTTCAGAAATTGCTGAGCATCCATTCTCTGAATGTCAGGCTCTTTGAAGTGTCCTAAATTGGGCACATAAACTGAGGTACCCCAAGTCCATATTCACATATGAAAATCTTGGCCTTAAGTTCTAAAACATAAAGCCAAAGAACTATTACAGTAAATATGAATAAAAATCTGTAAAATATATCTTAAAGCACTAAATTCAATTCTATGCAGCATCTACATTTTAGCTGTCAATGTGCCATTGAATTTGGTATAAAATCAACATAAAAATGCATGAGTAGTGCATAACAATACACTGTCAGGGTTTGTTTTTTTTTGGGGGGGGGGGGGAGCTGCAGGCAGAAGAGAGGACAACTAGATCTGCATATCTGGAGACTTTGCCACCAAAACAGGCAGAGGAAGCCCTTTGGGAATGTAGCATACCCTGTTTCCCCGAAAGTAAGACATCCCCCGAAAATAAGACGTACTTCCAGTTTTGCCTCTCGCTGTAATATAATGTAATGTAATTTTGGGAGCAAAAATTAATATAAGACACTGTCTTATTTTCGGGGAAACACGGTAGTAGAATGTTAACTTTAGCTGAAGTCCCTTTACATAACAAAACATTGGGGTCAGGAAGGAAAATATCAAAGGATCTACTTCTGCTAAGCTTACAGGAGGAAAAAAATATCACATTCAGTAATATCCTGCTTAGAAGTAGCATAAATGCATTTATCAAAGTTGTAAGATAGTTATTTCAAAAGCTATGCTTTGAAGGCCCAATCTTGCAGTCCCAAGAAGCAAAACTGCCTCTAACTTCAAATGAACCCCCACAGGTTTTGGAAAGAGGTTCTGTCCTCAAGATACTATAGAACAGCATTCCCATGAGTGGAAATGTAGAAAATGAACTTATAATTCTCAGTCTCTCAGGAATTATTAATATATTACAGAAAGCCCTCAGTTTTTAAACAAACCAATACATTAAAATTCTAACTAACAAAGTTTTTAGTTACCCTTTAAGAACTCTGCCTCCAGCTTCTGAAACTCTTTGTACTACATGATGGATTCTTACATCTGCTTTATAATTTTATACTACACATGAACTCTTCAGTATTTCCTTATGATCTTGCACTAAAAGCTTACGTATCCATTGAATTGTAACACCTATGTTACTTCTGTATGATTAATATGGGCAGGTAAAATTCAAATTCAGTTATGGACAAAAGCACTCAAGACCTGCAAGAGGCCCATTTCAAATGTGCTATTCTAGGGACATTAAATCTCTTAACACCAGACAGTAAGGGAAACAAAAGACTCTCTTCTTTGGGTTGGTGAAAAATTTTCTGGAGAGTGATAGATGCATAAGGAATGGAATAGCAGGAACATATGGTTATGGTCAGCATGGGGAAAGCCAAAGGACTTGAGAGTTGTGAAGCCTCATTATAAGCTGTTTACTGGTTGCAAAGTCTTCTAAGGAGACTTAATGAAATTTCATAACAATGTTTTATTTTTCCATTTGGTAAATATGTTTTTCCTATGTTGCAGACAAATGTTTGTTTGGGCACCAGCATATCTGATAACATCAGCACAGCTCTGGCAATAGCATCAGTCTGATATTACAACTCATGTCTTACTAGAAATCAAGCTTACATTACAAAGATTAATTTTGGTCTTGGTCCTGCACAGCATTTGGTTTATTTTAGTTCTTGGTAACAGGCTGGCAGACAAAAATGAAGACACTTAGGATTTTCAGGACTAAATACAACATGTCATATTTAGCTTGGATGTAAGTAGGCAGAACAGCCACTTAAATCAGGCATGTGATCTCTCAATCAATGGATTAGCGGAGAGATACACTATGAGTTGAGAGAAGCAGCATTAAGAGAAACTCTTTTTTCCTTCACTATTTGCTAGGCAAATCATTTTACTGACAAGGAAATGAACACTCACTCTGTTTTTAGCTTGAGACAGTATCTTTTTACTTCAGTGAATCTGTAAATTTCACCATCTAGCTTCACTACCAACAATTCAAAAGATAACCCTGAAAGGTTTTAAGCATCATCCGAAAGAACCAATATGCTACATTAGTAATGTACTGGTCTCACTAAATGGACAGCTGAACAAATTTAATGACCTTCATTCTTTTCTCCTCTAGGTACAAAAATAATTACATTGACTGGGTTCTCCCAAATGTTCTTAAACTAAACAGTATTTCTTTTTTCCCCTGCCAGAGGAGACCTAAATATTTAACACACACCACTTTTGATTCTCTTCTGCAGTTTAAGAGGAATTTCAAGCACCCATCTTTTCCACATAGCTGTATCTAGTTTAGTCTGCATATTGTCATAATTATAATTAAGTTTTGTTAAACAAAATTTACTTTCTACTCTTAGGGAAAAGTTAGAAAATAGAGGTGTCTGACAAATAATGATCAAATTAACTTAATTACTTCATGTTTATGTCATAAATCACCGCTCTTCAACACAATCTGACACACATGACTGTTGGTATTAGTTCACCTGATCAAGTGTCTACTATACATAAAATATGCTATGAAGTTGTGTGTCTCTTACAGCAATTCAGTAGAGAAGTCTCGTCCCAATGGCACATAAATCTGAAGTACCAGAAACCGCTGGATCAGTCCAACTAGAAACAGAGACAAAGAAATATATAGCCATGGATACACACACAAAGCAAAGTCCACCATTTAGCATTTCAATGATGTATAGCTATACAGCTGCAAGACCATTTCCCAAGGTTCACACAACATTCGAAAACAGAAAAGAACTGAAGAAAACCAAATCAAACCGTAATAAAAATGTTCCTTTTGAAAAGTCCCATTTGTGGCGTTGGTGGAATTCTTATGAAAATAAAAGGAATGTAATTTTTTTTATTTACAGTTTTTCGTTGTGTTCACAGAGCATGTAAACAGCATATCCCACAAAGACACATAAAAGTTCACAACAAGACTATTATAAAAGCATGTGGCAGTTACTCACTACTTAATCAAAAACAATAAATCATAAATGCAATCCTAATTATGACAATGGAGACCATCCTTACACCATGGGGAGATTCTAGCCTAGGAAGCAATGACTCTGGAAAAGATTTGGAGATTGGAGCAGATAGTCAGCTAAACATGAGCTCCCAATGTGGTGCTGCAGCCAAAAAAGCTAACAAGGTCCTGGGATGCATAAACTGGGGAATCCTGAGCAGGAGTAGAGCAATGATTTTTACCTCTGTGTTTGGCATTGGTTTGCTGCTGCTGGAATACTGCATCCAGTTCTGATGTCCACAGTTCAAGTAGAATATTGATAAATTGGAGAGGGTTTACAGAAGAGCCACGGAAATTATGAAAGGTTTATAGTGATAGACTCAAGGAGCTTAATTTATTTAGCTTAAAAGAGAAGGTTAAGGGGAGACTTGCTTACAATCTGTAAGTAGCTACATTGGGACCAAATATTTAATAATGGGTTCTTCAATCAAGCAGAGAAACACAGAACAAGATCCAATAGCTGGAAGTTGAAGCTAGACAAATTCAGATTGCAAATAAGGCAAAATAATAATAATAGTGGTGACAGTAATTTCCCAAGGGTTGCCATGGATTCTCTATCACTGATTATTCTTAAATCAATATCAGAGGATTTTCTAAAAGCTCTGCTCAAGGAATTATTCTGGGCAATTCTGTAGCCTGTGCTACTCAGGAGGTCAGACTAGATGATACCAATGTTCCCTTCTGGCCTTAGAATCTATGAGGCATTGATGAGACAGATCTAGCTCTGAGATTTAAAATAGTAGAAATATAGCTTAATTGGAGAGCAAACAAGAAAAACTTTAAGATACTTTCCTATTCAGGAAAAGCCACACACTTGTAGGTTATACAAAGTATCTATGAGTTGAAATGTGTAGTTTCTTCTTATTGGTTCAATTAGTGAAGGAGACAGTTGGCCTTTTATTGAATTGGCAGGCTTTTTAAGATCCTAAAGCAGTATTACTCCAAGAGCAACATGGATTTCAAAATGTCTTCAGAAGCCAAGATCATCCGGTCAAAAGCTCACTGCCTCTGAACAGTTGCCTAGGCTACTCCCTCATCCACAACAACATGGCTCCTGTAGGAGTTCTGATCCCATTGACCACCCACCTTGAGTCTACAAAAAAAGTCCCCCACCTTTGGAAGGGGGAGCAGACATAGATCTTAAGCCCTGGTCTACAATGGGGGGGAAAAGGGGCAATATCGACCTAAGATATGCAACTTCAGATAAAGGAATAGCATAGCTGAAGTCAACATTCTTAAATTGACTTACCGGGGTGTCTTCATGGCGCTGAGTCGACTGCTGCCGCTCCCTCATCGACTCCATTGCAAGGGGAGTTCTGGAGTCAATGAGAAAGCTCTTGGGGGAATCTATTTATTGCGTCTAGACTACACGTGATAAATTGATCCCCCAAAAGATTGATCACTACCCGCCAATCCGGCATGTAGTGTAGACCTGGCTTAAGTTAACAGTTCTTCGATCCACCAAAAGATTGATCACTACCCGCCGATCCGGCATGTACTGTAGACCTGGCTTAAGTTAACAGTTCTTCCAGCACTCGCTGTTTAGGTTAGCAGATTTCAAAACAGGTACAGTATGTATGATTTAGGGCCAGATACTCAGGTAGTATAAATCAGTGCCATTTCATTGAGTTTAATGGAGCAATGCTGATTTAAACAAGCGGACAAGCTAGCTCTTGAAATGTTAAGATAGATATTTGACTGTAAGACGCTTGTTAAGTTCCCTGAGCCAGTGAGGGGGGGGAAAATATTCAAGTGAGAAATTCTGCAAAACTGAAGTTTTATTCTGTTGAATAAACTTCGCACCCCTTGTTATTTCTACTCCAACTTAAAAAAAGTAGTGGATAAACAACTGTTTGCAAAAAGTAATCAGAAATGATCACTCAGACTATATAGCACATTTTATCAAATACAAAAAACTCTAAAAACAATTAAGCCTCACATCTCTATAAAGTGGATAAGTATCACCATTTTATAGAACAAAATTCAAGAAGGATTAAGAGCCCCAGACAATGCCTGCTGACAGATAGACTTTTACTGACAACATCGTCCACCGGAGCAGAACCTAAGTTAGGTTTGACCTTGGACAAAAACACATCAGCTGAGGATCTGCCCCAACGTGTTTAGTTGCATATTCCATTTCTAAACGTCTACTTATCGGTAACAGCTGTCATCCTGAAAAGAGACCTTCCAGTCCACTGGCAGAGGATCTGTCCAAAGGAAGAGACAATATCGCAAACAGCTACATCTTGGAGTAATACTGGATTAGTACAGAACATCATCGTATATTTGTAATGCCTCAATACTTACGAGTTTGTCTAGTTTCCTTTGGTAGCTGAATCTTGTTTGTTTGACTGCTTCCTTCAAGGACAAAAACAAAGCCTTTTACTTCTTTATCAAATTCCTACAAAAGGGAACAGTGAAAAAAATAAATCTTGTCTCAGTCTCTTAATCAAAAGTTAAACAAATTTGCAGATGACACAAAGCTGGGGGTGGGGGAAGGGAGGATGAGTTGCAAACACTGGAGGACAGAGCTAAAATTCAGAGAATCTTGATAAATTGGAGAACTGGGCTATAAACAACAAAATGAAATGCAACAAAGACAAATGTAAGATGCTACACATAGGGGAAAGAAAACAAATGCACAAATAAAGAATAGGGGATATCTGGCTTGACAGCAACACTGCTGAGAAGGATTTGGGAGTTATGTTGAGGTTGTGATCCACCACAAATCAAAAATGCAGTGGTATTGAAGAAAAAAAAAAGGCAAACAATTTTAGGTTGCATTAACAGAGGCATAGTATGAAAATCACGCACTGGTTAGGCCTCAGCTGGAGTACTGTGTCCAATTTTGGTCACCAATGTATAGAAAGGATGTAACAAACATGAAAGGATCTAGAAACAAGCCACAAAGATTATCAAGGGAATGGAATACAAGCCATGCGAGCAAAGGCTGAAGGAACTGGGTATGTTTAGCTGGGAAAAGAGGAGATTAAAGGGGGGAACATGAATAGCAGTCTTCAAATACTTGAAAGGCTGCCATAAAAAAGATGGAGAAAAGTTGTTCTCTCCTGCCACAGACTGCAGACAAGAGACAATGGGGACAAACTACAACATATCAGATTTAGACTAAATCTCAGGAAAACCTTTCTAACTATAACAATAGTAGGACAATGGAACAGACAACTAGGGAGGTCATGGAAACTCCTTCACTGAAGGCTTTCAAAAAGAGGGCCAGATAGCCATCTGAATGGTTTAGACACAACAAACCCTGCATCTTGGCAGGAGATTAGACTAAATGAGCCTTGCTGAACCTTTTAATTCTATGGTTCTATGATTCTACGATTGCAAAAAACCCAAAACTTATAGCCAAAGTATCAGGCTACTCTGATTGTTCTTAAGACGGTCAAGAGGTGTGTAGCAACAAGAACTTTATAGCTATGCAGAAATGGTAATAATATTCTCAGCCTTTTATAATATACTAGCATAAGTGCCCGGCGTTGCTCGGGTCAGTCGGAGGTGGGGAGGGGGCAGACAGTTGACACCCCCTGACCAACCCCAACACCCACCCTTCACCCACCCTGACATCTTCCCACCCCCCCGACCAACCCCAAGACCCCCCGGCTCACTTACCCCCCGACCAAACCCGACAACCCCACCTGACCCCCCAAAACAAACCCAACACCCCCACCTCACCCCCCGACCAAACCCGACACCCCCACCTCACTCCCTGAGCAAACCCAACACCCCCACCTCACCCCCCGACCGAACAGTGTATTTAATAATCTGTGTGCTACACAGTGCACCGTGAGCCAGGGGGGGGGGGTGTCGGGTTTGGTCGGGGGGTCAGGTGGGGGTGTTGGGTTTGCTTGGGGGGGGTCAGGTGGGGTTGTCGGGTTTGGTCGGGGGGTAAGTGAGCCGGGGGGTGTAGGGTTTGGTCTGGGGGGGTGGGAAGGTGTTGGGGTGGGTGAGGGGTGAGTGTTGCGGTTGGTCAGGGGGTGTTGCGGTTGGTGGGGGGTTGAGGTGGGGGTGTCAGGTTTGCTTGGGGGGATGAGGTAGGGGTGTCGGGTTCGGTCGGGGGTAAGTGAGCCGGGGGGGTGTCGGGTTTGGTCTGGGGGGGTGGGAAGGTGTCGTGGTGGGTGAGGGGTGAGGTGTGGGTGTTGGGGTTGGTCAGGGGGTGTTGTGGTTGGTGGGGGGGTGAGGTGGGGGTGTCGGGTTTGCTTGGGGGGGTGAGGTGGGAGTGTCGGGTTCGGTCGGGGGGTAAGTGAGCCGGGGGGTGTCAGGTTTGGTCTGGGGGTGTTGCGATTGGTGTGGGGGGGGTGAGGTGGGGGTGTCAGGTTCGGTCGGGGGGTAAGTGAGCCAGGGGGTGTCGGGTTTGGTCTGGGGGGTGGGAAGGTGTTGGGGTGGGTGAGGGGTGAGGGGTGGGTGTTGGGGTTGGTCAGGGGGTGTTGCGGTTGGTGGGGGGGTGAGGTGGCGGTGTCGGGTTTGGTCGGGGGGGTAAGTGAGCCGGGGGGGGGGGTGTCGGGTTTGGTCTGGGCACCCACCCCAACACCTTCCCCCCCCCAGACCAAACCCAACACCCACACCACACCCCTCACCCCCCCCCGACACCTTCCCACCCCCCCAGACCAACCCCGACACCCCCCCCGGCTCACTTACCCCCCGACCAAACCCGACACCCCCACCTCACCCCCCCAAGCAAACCCAACACCCCCACCTCACCCCCCCACCAACCGCAACACCCCCTGACCAACCCCAACACCCCCACCTCACCCCCCCGACCGAACCCGACACCCCCACCTCACTTACCGTCCCACCAAACCCAACTCAGATCCGTCGCAGGCGGGGAGGGGGCCCAGAGCCGAGGGATTCCGGGGACCTTCGCAGGTGGGGGGGGGGGCACAGAGCTGATGGAGTCCGGGGTTGAGGTGGGAGGGGCAGAGAACTGAGGGCTCTCCGGGGTTCCGTTGGGAGGGGGGAGGGGCAGAGAACGGAGGGATCTCCGGGGTTCCGTTGGGAGGGGTAGAGAACTGAGGGATCTCCGGGGTTCCGTTGGGAGGGGGGAGGGGCAGAGAACTGAGGGATCTCTGGGGTTCTGTTGGGAGGGGGGAGGGGCAGAGAACTGAGGGATCTCCGGGGTTCCGTTGGGAGGGGGGAGGGGCAGAGAACTGAGGGATCTCCGGGGTTCCGTTGGAGGAGGGAGGGGTGAGCTGAGCGAGTGAGGTGTCTGTTGGAGGGGGGTATTATGACATCATCACCACCTAACCGCCCAGCCGATGTGATTGGCCCTGAAAGACTTTCACCCCTGGGGGGCGTCAGAGGTGAGATCCGAAAATTTTTCGACCCTTACCAGCATCTAGACCCCAAGACCCCTCACTGTACCAAATTTCAAGTCTCTGGCTCAAACGGTGCGGGAGGAGTTCGCAGTCATACGTACATACATACACACATACATACACCACTTGACTTTTATATATATAGATTTTATAAATAAAATATGTTGACAGATATGTGATTCATGATCCACTGGCCTAGACTTGACCCAATGGTTATCAAAATAGCAAAACTATTTTAAGCTTTGTTCCACTAGAAATATTTAAGCTATAAAACTACAGCTGTGACCAATCCAGTTTGCAAGCAAGCATAAAGTGCTAATTTAAGTGGTCATTTATTCTGTCATGGTGACAGAACTGCAAGTGACAACTTTTCCATAGTCAGGTCAAAGCCCTCATTACCTTCTAATTTTAAGCTTCATGTACTTTTTTCCACGGTTTGTACTTTAGGTCTTATAAGTCTCCCATAAAACTTACTTTCCAAATTGCTGATGGACTGCCAAAGTTCTTCCATTTTGCTCCTGGATTCTTGCCTTGAGCACTGAATATTTCAACAAATGGGCCACCCTGTGATAAAATTGTTTAAGGATAAGTCATTCTAGCCAGGTGTTGAGCATAGCATCAACATTGAGCACAGTTAGCTCAATGTCAGAGGAAACCCTCATGAAACAATGGTTAACCTTGGTTAATATAAATATTACTGACCAGTCAACCACCAATGTTTTTTTTTTTTACACAATCAACAAATGGCACTCTTGACTTATAATCTAATTTTACTGCAGCATCAGAGTCCATGCTTACTTACAACACTACTTTATTTGGTAAAGGAAATAGGATATGTTTTTACCAGTGTCCTTTCTTTACATGCAAGCAAAAAACCAAACTCTTAAACGTGGCAATTAAAAATATTAAAAACATGCAAGAGGTGAAATGTCTATTATTGTCATAGGTTTGAGATTAGCAGGCAGTTAGTCTGTATCCATAAATAAAATGAGGAATACTTGTGGTACTTTAGAAACTAACCAGTTTATTTCAGCATAAGCTTATGCTGAAATAAATTGGTTAGTCATTAAGTTGCCACAAGTATTCCTCGTTTTATTTATTATTGTCATGTGTTTATTTCTGCAACCCACCCTAAAAGAAGAGTATCTATTAATTTCTAGCAAACAGATGTAGCCAATGTAGTGGATATTTTATTTTTCAATATTTCATCCATCATGAATCATAACAGAACTTTACTATGGTTTTTGAGATGCCACCTTTGCACTTTAACTGAGTTTAATAATTAAGGGCCCATTTCAGAGATTCATAGATTCCAAGACCACAAAAACCAGTGTGATAATCTATTGTGACCTCCTGCATAAAAGGTGATGGACCTGTCCCTCAAAATTCCTAGAACAGACATTTTAGAAAAACATTCAATCTTGATTTAAAAACTGTCAGTGATGGAGAATTTACCAGGACCCTTGGGAAATTGTTCCAATGGTTAACGACTCTCATTGTTAAAAATGTACACCTTATTTCCAGTCTGAATGTGTCTAGTTTGAGCTTCCAGCAATTGGATAGTTTTAAACATTTCTATGCTAGACTGAAGAACCCATCAATTATTTGCTCTCCATATAGATACTTGTACACTGTAATAAAATTACCCCTTAACTTTCTCTTTGTTAAACTAAATAGATTTAAGAAGCTCAATCTATCTCTGAACCCTCTCCAATTTAACAACATCCTTGAATTGTGGACACCAGAACTGGACACAGTATTCCAGCAGCTACTGCACCAGTGCCAAATACAGAGGCAAAACAACCCCTACTCAAGATTCCCATGTTGATGCACCCCAGGATTGCATTAGCTCTTTTGGCCACAGTGTCACATCGGGAGCTCATGTTCATGTGATTATGCACTCTGATCCTCACCCCCAATTGTTTTCAGTCACTGCTTCCCATGATAGAGTTCCCCATTCTCTATGTATGGCCCACACTTTTTGTTCCTAGATGTATGTATTTACATGTTATAATATAATACATATTGTTTGCTTGCACCTAGTTTACCAAGCGACCTAGATTGGTTTGTATTAGTGACCTGGTCTCTTCATTATTTACCATTGCTCCAATTTTTCTGTCCTCTGCAAAAATTATCAGCTTTTAATCGACTAGCCCTGCTGACTACAGTTACTAAAATCAGTGAAGGTGCAAAATGGCATTACATGAAAACACCAGTAAAGTTCTGCAAAGGTCAGCAAGAAATACCTTTGGCAAATGTGGGGACTGTTAGTTAGTCTTTAAGGTGCCACAGGACTCTTTGTTACCTCTGCTATTCCAGACTAACATGGCTACCTCTCTGATTCAGTAAAATTCTTAGAATTCATGATGGAGGAAACAGGGAACAAACAAAACTCACTATACTGGTAACTTGAAGTCAACAGAATTACTCACATATGGATGTACTGAAGGATCAAGATCTCAGACAGGTACTAAAGTTTTTGAAAATACAAACTTGGGTGTGTTTGTATTGGATATTATTTGCAAATTAATTATCATTCCTATATTTTCAAATAAGGGTTAGCAAATATTGACTGATAAATACCGAAGAAGGTTTCAACATCAGGGGTGTTTGTGTTTCAGCTTTGAAAGATATAAATAAAAGGAAATTTAAAAAATAGCAATTTCTGCTTTACCTGATACTCATTTCTAAACATTCTTGCAGATCTTTCACAGTTCGAAAATAATGTCAGCACTCCAGTGAGTAATTCAAGATTTTCAGATGTTGCTGTAAATATAGAGATTTTATTATTAAACATTATAGGGAAACTTCCTTGGTGGAATAATCAAGTAGGAATTCATGTATTAAAAGTCAATTAGCACATTTCTAAAATACTGTTCATTACAGCAAACTTGTAACTCTTCAGCATGAAAAAAGCTACCACAAAGGAATTAAGATTAGAAAACGGATTTCTATTGTTGGTCTCTCATGAGCAATTTTTCTTTACATAGCCACCATTCAACCTGACCTGCCAGATATACCAGTTAAAATGGCCACTCTATCCCTAGCCTTTATTTTTAAGAAAGGAGGATCCACTTATCTTTTTAAAATGTTCAGAAAGGTTTGATGAGTAAATATATACTAGCTTCAACATGTATTGTTTATTTCTCACTGCTATCAAGCGTTCACTGGAAAAGGTTAAAAATCCATTAAACAAGAGCCTTGCCTTTAACACAGAAAAACAGAAATGTATGGAAAACATATAATGGAAACCTCATTTTCAATCCGAGATGTGAGGCAGAGACTTATTCCACAAGTTACTTTTTAAAAAAAATTCATCCTTCTACATTCAGAATAGCTAGGGTAAGTATCAAACCAAATGATATGGCCGAGGTGCCAATCTAGAGGCATGCTCAAGCCCATGAGGACTAAAGATGAATTGCACCTTGGGAGAATCAGGACTATGGTGAATTAAGGGTTTGATTCTGCAAACACCCAAGCATCTCCCAATAGGTGTTGAGTGCTCACGGCTCCCATTGACTTCAGTGGGCACAGAGTACACTGCACATCTCAAAAGATGCTCAGCACCTGCAGATTTAAGCCCTAAATAAGAACATAATGGCTGTGCCAGGTCAGACCAAAAGTCCATCCAGTGGCCAATGCCAGGTGCCCAAGAGTGAGTGAACCTAACAGGTAATGATCAAGTGATCTCTCTCCTGCCATCTATCACCCCACTCTGACAAACAGAGGCTAGGGACACCATACCTTACCCATCTTGGCTAATAGCCATTAATGGACTTAACCCCCATTAATCTATCCAGTTCTCTTTTAAATCCCATTATAGTCCTCGCCTTCACAACCTCCTCAGGCAAGGAGTTCCACAGGTTGACTGGGTGCTGTGTGAAGAACTTCCTTTTATTTGTGAGATACTTCAAAACAATCTCACAAAACTAAGCGATTGGGCAACAGAATGGCAAATGAAATTTAATGTGGATAAATGTAAAGTAATGCACTTTGCAAACAGGATATTAAGAATCATTTAAAAAGGGATAGAGAATAAGATGGAGGATATCTTATTGACTTGATATAAATCCATGTTGAGCCCACATCTTAAATACTGCGTACAGATGTGGACTCTTCATCTCAAAAAAAAAAAGACATTCTGGCATCAGAAAAGGTTCAGAGAAGGGAAACTAAAATGATTAGGGGTTTGGAACACGTCCCATATGAGGGCAGATGAAAGAGGCTAGGACTTTTCAGCTTGGAAAAGAGGAGACTAAGGGGGGATATGATAGAGGTATATAAAATTATGAGTAGTGTGGAGAAAGTGAATACAGAAAAGTGATTTACTTGTTCCCATAATATAAGAACTAGGGGCCACGCAATGAAATTAATGGGCAGCAGGTATAAAACGAATAAAATCTCAAACCCAATCCCAGGAGGTGGCAAGTGCCCTCACGGTGGGAGTTGAGCGTACTTATCAACTCACAGGGGGCACTGTTGCAGGACTGTACCTACAGTGTATATCTTTGGCAATGTTCATTTGTGCTTAAATTCAGGGATGGAGTACTTCAGAGAATTGTGATCTTGCACATGGTCATATTTCCTCAGATCCTGAAACTGTTCTGCTAGTGGACCAAAATAACAGGCCTGTGAGCAAACTCAGAGAGGACACCCATGTCTGAGATATTTAAGCATGTTTATGAAAAGAGCTAGGGATCTTGGTTGGACCTCTCGTTGTCTCCTTTCCCCATAGAAACCAGGCGCTCTCTCGCTGCACCCTCTCCTCCAGTCTTTTCACTATCTATAGACAAGGATTGGTAGACTCACCCCCCATTTTATACCTGCCCCCCCCCCACCCCTGAACAGGGGAAAGGGAAGGCTTGGCCCCAGGAATGCTGCTCTCTTATGCCAAATATGCCCTGTAATTTCCTTGGCCAGAAGGTCTGACCTCCTTCCCAAGATGATCCTCCTCCTCTTTTCCCTCCTTTGTTGTATTCCTTCTCCTCCTCCACCACTGCCTGTCCTCCCCCTTCATGTTCTCCTCTTTCCCAAGATGTGCAATGAAGATCTGACAGGAAGCAAGCTACAGGCTGTGTGGACACTGAGGGACTATGTTAACATACTCGAGGTAATCAGAGCATGCCAGCAGGGTCCACACAAGACAAAGTGCAACATGCAGCCTGTGGCTTGGGAGATGAATCCAGCAGCACTCCAACCCATTCAAAATTGCTGTAGCTTGCCTCTGATCAGACCCTCTGGACATGCCACAGAGATGGTAGAAAATAATGCCCCCCATGGCTGTGGTGCTCTTTGCTGTGTTTGTCAGACACAAATGGTGGTGAGTGACACACACACATTTTTATATACTCTGTATGTGTGTGCACACTTGCAAAATTAATAAAATAAACCTGGATTAATAATTTGGTAATTAAATGTAAAAATCAGGATTACAGAAAATTAGGGAGGGTTAGGATCTCTCCAAATCACATGTACAGTTTATCTTAAGAACTAGCTTAGCCAAAATACTGATCTTTCAGAACTGAGAAGCATTTAAATGTTATAAAATGGTATATAACTTTGGGTGAATTAGTAAATGTATGCCCTGATCTTTCATATACTTATGCACGAGTTGTTTCCTGGGTAAAGTTATTCACATACATGTTTGCAGAATCAGGGCCTTAGAGAGCTAACTGATTAATATTTTAATTTTATTGATTCAATACTGTCTACTAGTATTTTGATACATAGCTTGTATTATACTGTAAACCACACTATTTGTTACAACCAAGTTATTTGTCAGTAAAAGAAACTGAAACAGATATTGTAACCGGTATAATTATTTAAGAAAGGCACATTAATAACTATATTAAGTAATAATTGACAACCATGAATTAGCCATTTTACAAGTTTGAAAGTAGTATACTATTTCTTTGTTCTATAAATAAAGCAGTCGGCAGTACATTAACAATTTCTGGAATATGTTGTTGCTTTAATTTTATTTCCTCTATTCAGATCTCATCTTTGCTATTATTCAGGGCTTTTAAACCAGAAGAATGTTCAACATTGCACAAATCGTTCTTAGCCAAGAATACAGTACTTTGAAGCAAATCTCACAGTGACCGATGTGCTGATCCGCTGAACCAAAATTCACATGCAAAGAAGGTGGTGAAAGGGTGATAGTGCAGGTTATGTCCTCTTACAGTAAGTATTTATAAGGTCACATGGAGCTGCCAAAAAAACCTAACTATACTGGTCCTAATTAATCAGAGGAGTCTTTTCACTTACTTCAGTGGAAGTTGGATCAAGCCCAAAAGAAGATAAGCAAACTTGTGTAGGGCCAAACTACATAAACTCACTCATCTCATACAGCTGTATGATTCCTATGAACATAAATATACAGTAGAACACACTGCAATACATTTTGCTTATATATTGCCTGCTTGTAATCTTTGAGTGCTTGCATTAACTTAATAGAAAAGACTACAATTATTTTATTTTCTGCATGAGGATTGGTAGCTATTGGAGAGACTAAACATAAAACAAATGACAATTTTTATAGCATACCTACTATGATAATACTAAGTAGCACATCTGTGAGACACTAAATATCATTAGTCTCTAATATCCTGGGACCAACACGAATACAACTACACTGCAAACACTAGTGGAACATAAGATTTTGCCAAATTGGTTTCCATACTATAGTCCTATATTGGGCATGAAATTCATGCATTGCAAGGACTGAAAGAACACTTAATGGGGACTGTGTAAATTATCATAATACAGTAGACTCTCGATTATCCAGGACTGGATTAACCAGGATGTGGATTAACCAGGATGTCAAAAAAAATACACATAACTCACAGGGCCGGCTCTGGTTTTGCAGCCGCCCCAAGCACACACACAAAAAACCCCCACCAGGGTCCAGGGCAGCCAGTGAACCAACACCCCCTCTCCCAGGCGTAGAGTGGCTGGTGAACCAACCCTCACTCCCCATATTTTCTATGGATGGTGATTATCCGGGATTTTATTAACCAGAATTATTTTTTTCCTTACCATACTGGATAATCGAGAGTCTACTGTATATGCTTTAAGGAGAACATTCAAGGAAAATTGAGATTTGCACTTTCAACCCCCAACCTCTCAAAAAAACAAAACAAAACAAACACCACGTTAATTTTTGGACCGACAAAAATGCTTAAAATCCAGATTGGGGTGGGTTGGGGGGAAGACACAACTACAGACTGTTTCCTGAAATTTAAAGTCCTCCAGTTTTTAACATTTTTTCAAATAAAACATGTTTCTAAGATGCTGTAAAAAAAGAAGTATTCTCTCATTTTTCAGCCAGGGATCCAAATTCTTACTTTAATTGCCCTACAGCATGTACTTTTAATATAGCGCATCTGCCCAACTGGAGATACAGAATCTGCAGCGTCAGAGTTAATGATAGACGATCAGGAATGCAGTTTATGAAATTATGTCACCTTGTAAAACATATTCATTTTCATACATGTAAACCCTATTAGGACTTATTTTACAGTGCTCCTGATCTGTATGCTGATTTAAAAAAAAAAAATTCATTAGCTTCACAATGCTTTCCACAGTGTAAAACAAAATACAGCATTCTCCCATTTACCCAAACAGCAAGGGAGACACAGATTGTATTTAGATAATCGATAGTGCAGGAGGCACACAACAGTGGATGGCCTCCCCCAGAACTAGAGGCTTCTTGTTGTAATCCTCCTCCTCACAGCCCTGGCTGTGGGTCTCTGATTTGCCCTATCAGGACCCAAGACCCTCCTACCTGCACCTTGCAACTGCTGGATCAGGTCTCACTGGTCCTATGGCAGTGTAGGGAGCTCTCTGAGGCCCTGCTGTCATGGCCTGACTCATTCACTCCAACGTAGTAGTATATATTCTACGGTCCCTCATTATCTTCATCCACCACCTCCATTTTAGACCCCTATATATCTCCATCCAGCACCGATGGCATTTCCCCTACTATTAACTCTTTACATCAGAACTTTTGCCACATAACCTTAGTTTTATGATCTATCACCATTTATGTTGAAGAAATGAATTCCTTATCTCATTAGTAAGGCAGTGAGTCTATCATGGAGGTCACGGATTCCGTGACTGTCTACGACCTCCGTGACTTCTGCAGCAGGGTTTTGGGTGTGTGGGAGAAGGCTTGGGGCTAGAAGCATGAGTTTGGGGGGTGCAGGCAGCACTTACTTGGGGTGGGGGGCCCCTCTGCAGTTCCTAGACGGTGTGGGAGGGGTCGCCGTGCACTGCTTGAACTCACAAGCCGTGCCCCGCAGTTCCCATCGGCTGCAGTTCCCAGCCAATGGGACCTCACTTGTGGTGGGAGCAGCAGAGGAGCCCCTGCCCTGGCCCCTGCCTCTGCTGCCTAGGAGCTGCAGGGTCACGGAGCCCCGTAGGGAGCCCCTGCCAGGCCCGTCAACCTCCTCTCCCCCAGTATCAATGGAGATCCCAGGTCACCTCCTCCAGCAACTGTAACACCCCTGGACTGCCCCCCACCCCGAGCACTGCCACCCCATATTTAGGCACAATGGGTATTTTTAGTAAAAGGCATAGACAAGTCAAGGGCCGCAAACAAAAATTCATGGGCCTGTGGCCAGTCCATGACTTTTACTAATACCACCCGGGACTAAAACGTAGCCTTACTCATTTGCTCTCCTCAACTATTTTTCTTGTGTAATTCCAAATTGTTGTTCCACAACTGGATCTTGACAAGATAATTAGAGAAAGGGTCAGTTTACACAGAGTAAAAGATAAGCTTTATTTTGTTTTTACACAGATAAACATGATTTAAAAAACAATACTTGTTGAATGAGTACTAGCTAGTGCCACAGTCCTGTAAACACATATGTACATGCTTAATTTGACTCCTATGAGCAGTCCCATTGACTTCCATAGGGGTATTCACAGGAGTAAAGTTATGTGCATGTGTTTGGAAGACTGGGGTTCTAGAATTAAGTAAAACACTATTTGTTGAAGATATGCTATGAAGTGAATGTGTAGCTCGTATTTTTGACAGGGAAAAGAGACTTAGGTATAAGATTGTTAATACATATAAAACTCAGCATCACGGTACTAAAGCTAATGCTGATTTATGATAGGCTGGAACACAACAGAGAAAGCAGTTAATCATAGATGAAAGGTTTTAGCATCTTCTAGACAAATGAAGTCCACATACTGAATATTTAAAACTATGTCCATCACATTGCTATATATTTTCTCAAAATACAAGTTAGCATAACAGATGTATATTAATATCCTTTTTACCCATACCAAGACTATCAATGTTTCAATATAAAAGTAAAAAAATATTCTTTACAAAAAAGGCAGAATATAACAATGAAACACCTGTTTATTTGATAAGTTAAAGCTATGAACAATTGTTTGCAATACATGTCATGTATGAGTTCAAACACCAATACTCGTTAATAAACGAGTCTCTTTTTCTACAAAGTACTGAAGCTTTCAGATGAGTATTACTATACTTTTCAGGAAATGAAACATTTTAATGAACATAGCTTGATGTCATCCATACTGTATGAATCTACAGTAAGTTTCACTGATTACATTTATACCATCGAAGATTCCTATTAAACCTGGACTTATTGTTAACACTAGGATAAAGGACCAAAGACTAGACCACAGAGAACAACCCTGGCACAGGCAATAGGATACAATAGGTTGGGTTGTCACTCCCATCATTGATATGATTTCTGGGAATCATATAAATCCTGCATTCCATAAGCATAGAGCTAGAAACTGACAACATCCACACACCTGTCCTTTGCTGTTTTTGGCATTGTACAGTGAAATATTGAATTAGAAAGGAGCCCAAACCAAAATCCAGAGCTGAACACCATCCAAATATTATGGCTTGAGTTTCTCTCATGTACATAGAGTATTTATGCATTTCAATAACAGTTATTTGGGGTGGGGACATTATCCCATATTTTAGTTTATATGTGTTATAGCTATCTAGTAAGTGTTAGTGAATATTTTATATTTATACCCACTTCCCCATAAAGGAATAGACATTTCAGATCACTTTATCACACATTTCAGCATCGTGATGTTTTGATACTCAGCCATGATATTTAAAGGCACCACCATTGCACTTAATTGCGACAAGCTGCCATGTTATAAAATACCCCCCTCCAACAGCAAAGCACACACATTTCCACGGCAATGCTGAAGAACAGCTAAACTACCTATCCCACCGCAGCCTGGCCTAACTGAATATCAGAGGGGATTAATATCTCTCTCCCCCCCCCACTGCTCATGTGGGGAACTATAGGGGGGCTGGAGGGGCTCACGTATGGGGATCATGGGGGGGGGGGGGGGAGAGAGAGAACAGCATCAAGCAAGGTCTCACCTACAGGGTGGTTTCGCCTTAGGGAGTGTGTGAGACTCTCACCAGGGGCACTGCATCTGGGAGGGGGGAGCATGTCACCTGTCTCTCTCACCTCGGGAGTGTATGAGGGGACAGGGGTTTCACATGAGACACTGAGAAGATTGTGTGACAAGGTGGGGGGGGGGGCTCTGTACCTATAAGGGAGTGTGTGGGGGGGAGGAGGAATTCACCACACCTGCGGCAGGGCAGGGGCACACCTGGGGGAGTGTGGGGGAGGAGAGAGTGCTTCACCTGCCGGGGCGCTCACCTGGGGGAGTGTGGGGGAGGGGAGAGTGCTTCACCTGCCGGGGCGCTCACCTGGGGGAGTGTGGGGGAGGGGAGAGTGCTTCACCTGCCGGGGCGCTCACCTGGGGGAGTGTGGGGGAGGGGAGAGTGCTTCACCTGCCGGGGCGCTCACCTGGGGGAGTGTGGGGGGGAAGGGGAGAGTGCTTCACCTGCCGGGGCGCTGACCGAGGGGGTGTGTGTTGGGGAAGGGGAGAGTGCTTCACCTGCCGGGGCGCTCGCCTGGGGGAGTGTGGGGGGAGGGGAGAGTGCTTCACCTGCCGGGGCGCTGACCTGGGGGAGTGTGGGGGGGAGGGGAGAGTGCTTCACCTGTGGGGGGCACTCACCTGGAGGAGTGTGGGGGGGGGAGGGGAGAGTGGTTCACCTGCGGGGGGCGCTCACCTGGAGGAGTGTGGGGGGGGAGGGGAGAGTGGTTCACCTGCGGGGGGCGCTCACCTGGAGGAGTGGGGGGGGAGAGTGGTTCACCTGCGTGGGGCGCTCACCTGGAGGAGTGTGGGGGAGAGGGAAGAGTGGTTCACCTGCGTGGGGCGCTTACCTGGGGGAGTGTGGGGGGGGGAGGGGACGCCTCTCACCTGGAGGATTGTGGGGGGAGGGGAGAGTGCTTCACCTGCCGGGGGGGGGAGAGGGGAGAGTGCTTCACCTGCCGGGGCGCTGACCTGGGGGAGTGTGGGGGGAGAGGGGAGAGTGGTTCACCTGCGGGGGGCGCTCACCTAGAGGAGTGTGGGGGGGAGGGGAGAGTGGTTCACCTGCCGGGGGGCGCTCACCTGGGGGAGTGTGGGGGGAGGGGAGAGTGCTTCACCTGCCGGGGCGCTCACTTGGGGGAGTGTGGGGGGGAAGGGGAGAGTGCTTCACCTGCGGGGGGGGGGGGGGGAGAGGGGAGAGTGGTTCACCTGCCGGGGCGCTGACCTGGGGGAGTGTGGGGGGAGAGGGGAGAGTGGTTCACCTGCGGGGGGCGCTCACCTAGAGGAGTGTGGAGGGGAGAGTGGTTCACCTGCCGGGGGGGGGGGGGGAGAGGGGAGAGTGGTTCACCTGCCGGGGCGCTGACCTGGGGGAGTGTGGGGGGAGAGGGGAGAGTGGTTCACCTGCGGGGGGCGCTCACCTAGAGGAGTGTGGAGGGGAGAGTGGTTCACCTGCCGGGGGGCGCTCACCTGGGGGAGTGTGGGGGGAGGGGAGAGTGCTTCACCTGCCGGGGCGCTCACTTGGGGGAGTGTGGGGGGGGGAGGGGACGCCTCTCACCTGGGGGAATCACGTCACTCAGGGTGGACGCTGCGGCCACAGCACGGGATACACGCTGCGCCTGCGCCCTACAGGTGCCCGGTGCCCGCGCGCCGACGGGGGTGGGCGGAGCTTGAGGCCGCTGGTGCTGCCCCGCCGGTTTAAAATGGCGACGTGCGGGGACGCGTGATCGCTAATCACCAGTATCCCCCCTCCCCCCCTCCCCCCGGAGAACGGGAACTCCCCCCCCCCCCCCCCCCGTCCCGCTCCCAGGTGGGCTCGCCGTTGCCGGGCCCAGCCGCGGGAGGGCTAAGGGCGGCCGGTGCGGAGGTAAAGGGGTGACCGCAGCCATTGCCCCCCCCCTCGAGTCCCGAATGACGCGCACCCAGAGCCGGGGGCGCCTCAGGAGCTCTCGCTATGCGGGGCGGCGGCCTAAAACCCCCTTGACCCGAGGGGCTGTTGGGAGCAGCCGCCCCTCAGCGGGGCCTCGGGCCAGGCCGCCCTTAACGCGGCCAGGCGTGGAGCGGCTCGGGGAGGTTTCAGCGATTCTATTGCCCGCTCCTGGCCTAGGTTCCCCGCGTGCTTTGCCCAGCCCCGCCCGCACGGTTGCTCTGGCTAGCGGGAGAGGGACGCTCCGATGGCTGGTCCCCAAGGCACTGAAATGGCCGGACAGGTGCCTGGTGCCCCTCTCCGAGGAGACGAGAAAAGGCCCCTTTACTGTAACACCCCCAGCAAGCTCAAGGATACGGGGACGGTTCACTTCAAAAACAGGTGAATCCTGAGGGACAAGATTGTGGTAACAAATTTGATTAAGAGTTTTCGAACCCGAGTTTAGTCTGACGTTCTGGTAATGGCCGTTCATTTGGTAGCTCTGTTTATTCCGAGAGGTTTATTGACTTTTCATAGAAATAGAATTTGATGCTTTTTTTGAAGGTCTATAGAATCATTCTTACTGAGAGAAGTATTACTTATAATTCAGTAACCCATCCCTGCTTGATGATTACATTTAATCCTCAAACTTCCACAGCTTCCCAATAGGGTAAAACTATAGTATAGTATAGTCTGGGTAGGGAGAGGGAAAGCATTCAATAGGTTATGAAACCTATAGAGCAACCTCATGTTACTTTGGGGTTTTAGAAGACATGGTGTCCTGTGCAGTATTATCATATATTAGGTCACTGGTTCTCAAAATCACCGAATGGACAAGTTTGAGAATCATTGTATTAGATTGTATTGATCAGAGTTTGTTGGGTTTTAAAGAACATAAGAATGGCCCTACGGGGTCCAACCAATGATCTGTCTAGCCCAGTACCCTTCCGACGGCTGCCAGTGCTAGGTGCTTCAGAGGGAATGAACAGAACAGGCAATCATCCAGTGAGCCATTGGATGTAGAGGTAACAAAGTCCTGTGGCACCTTAAAGACTAACTATAAAGTTTTGAAACATAAGCTTTCGTGGGCTAATACCCACTTCGTCGGATGCAGACACTTCCACTGCTTGCATCCGACGAAGTGGGTATTAGCCCACGAAAGCTTATGCTTCAAAACTTTATAGTTAGTCTTTAAGGTGCCACAGGACTTTGTTACCTCTGCTATTCCAGACTAACACGGCTACCTCTCTGATTCTTGACACCATTGGATATAATTCATTCCCAGTTATCAGTCAGCGGCTAGGGAGGCAGTTCTCAAACTTGTGGGAGCGGAAGCCCCTTTTCTCATCCCCGCGGGCCACTGTGACCCCTGTGTCTCTGCCAAGCTGAATGCTTCCGGTTTTAGTGACATTTTGACGGACATGCTGTGCGCTTCACAGTGTCCGCCAAAAAGCTGCCAAAACCGGAAACTTTCACTGTGTCGGCTTTTTGGGCGAACACTGACGCGCTCGGCATGTCTGCCGAAATGCCGTGCACTTCAGCGGCACAGGGAGCTCGTGACACCCTGGGAATTGCCCTGCGACCCCCCCATGTAAGAACCGCTGGGCTAGGGATATTTAGAGCATGGGGTTGCATCCTTGACCATCTTGGTTAATAACCATTGATGGACCTATCCTGCATAAACTTACCTAATTCTTTCTTTGAACCTACTTATTTCTTTCGTCTTCGCAACTGGCAATGAGTTTAAGGGTGACTTTTATGAATAAGTACTTCCTTTGGTTTGTTTTAAACTTGCTGCCTGTTAATTTAATTGGGGAACTCCTGGTTTTTGTTATATGAAGGGGCAAATAACACTTCTGTACTCACTTTCTCCATACCATTAATGATTTTGTAGACCTCTATCATATCTCTTCATAGTCCTCTTTTTTTCAGTCTGAAAAGTCCCAGTCTTTTTAATCTCTCCTCAGACGGAAGCTGTTCTATACCTTTAATTATTTTTGTTGTCCTTCGCTGTACCTTTTCTAATTCTAATATTTTGAGACGTTAAGGACAACCTTAATGATAAAATTGGTACAGTTTATTAAATAACAAAAATAGTTTACGGAGCTAGGACTAAAGAGAGAAGATGTTAGCTGCAAAAGAAGGGTGAAGGAACTGTTAGGCTGATTTGGGGAGACAACAGATGGTAGTGGAACTGTAGTTTAAGCTAAAGTGATGCTAAAATTCATTTCACACAACTCTGTCAAAAGTATCTGAAGTTTATGTGACAGGAAGGAAGAGCCTGAAGTCTTGAAAAATTCCGCACAAAACCTGTCATCCTTCTGAGGTGTGATTGGTAGCAATATGTTTATAATAATAACTGCTATAGAATTTGTTTTATTAGTTCAGTAGCCATTTTCACCTGATTTAGATCACTGTTTTCTACTTTAACTGCTCACTTTATTGCTATATTTCAGTTCTTTAAATATTGCATGGTTACTAATTCTTCATGACTATGTATAAACATCAGGATTGGAAATTAGGTGACTATACAGTATACATTGACTAGCACTCCTAAAATAGTGTGTTTCGATTTTGGTAAGTGTTTGAATAATAATTTTCCTATGAAAAATACAAATTTGTCTCTTACCTTCTGGTACACTCCTACTATGCTCTAAACTTAACCCAGTTTACTTCACAACCTGTTTCAATGAACACACATTTTTACCCTAATATATAATAGGAAACACCAACATATGGATTCCCCACTTCCTGATGGAAAGACCCCAAGCACAATATGGGGGTTAGTTCAACTGTATTTTGAATTAAAATACAAATGTTAGCTGCATTATGTTAGGAACTGAATTGACTTACCGGTAATTTAGATTATTCAGTGTGCTGCAGAATATTTGATGTGTGTTATTAAAAACAGGCTTCTTTAAAGGCTCCCCACTGATATATCATGGCTCAGGATCCATGGGTATATTACTGTAATTTTCTTCACCCATTCCTGACTCAGACTTATTTGAGAGCATCAGTTAAGCTTGGAGCAGTCTGCCAGTTAACGTATGCCAAGTGGCCTCCCCTGCTGTGTAAAGGTTCATTTCAGCTGTAATGACAATTTGTCAGCTTGTTCTATAAGGCACTGTTTTGAATTGGCCTTGCCTTTTCAGACTGTCATCTCTTCCAGTTTGGGATTCCCTATCTGACTGTTGCAATTTATCTCCTGTAAAATGCCATGTAAACTTGTATTGCACCATAACTAATAAATAATAATCCTAATAACAAAGTACGAAAGCATCTTTGAAAGTACAGGAGGTCCAGATTTACTGAGTCATTGGCTAAAGCAGAGTTAGAAGGGGAGAGGGATTAGGAGTTAGAGTGGAAACTGCAAACTTTCTTTGAAGTAGTCAGTAAAGAGAAATCTGAGAATGGATTGAGTTATTCTTTCTGAATATTAATATATTTTTACAAAATCAATAATCATATCATGTCTCTTTCATCACATAATAAAATCATAGCCATGTAGGGCTGGATGAGACCACAAGAGGTCATCTAGTCCAGCTCCCTGTACTGAGGCCCGCATATGACCCACGAGCCATAGTTTGCCCACCCCTGCTTCAGAGCATTTCATTAATTTATACCAGCAAATGAGAGCATCTAGGAAACGTGAAACTTACCTTGTTTTACTATTGTACGGGGGCAATCTGTGCTTCGTTCTTGTAGTTATCTTAAAGCTAAGAGTTTTCTTTCCAGTTGTTAAGATGTGATTAGAGTAATTATAGTCCTATTCTGACACCACATAAATATATTGGTGTATCAGTAGTTTTATTTCAGCTTTTATAATGTATCAGGAGGCATTGTATCATCTCTTTAGTATTGTTAGGGTTGAAGTGAAACTACTTCACTGATGTCAACTTGAGTACTAAATAATTATGATTGTTTAGATTACTTAAAAAAAATCAGTAGGAACTCTAAATAGCATTAGCTGCTTTTGTCTATCCAATTGAGCCATTTTAATGCTATATTATTGATCTTTATATAATGCAGTTAAGTTTCCCATGATTTCTTTAGAATTCAGTTTAGATTAATTTATATTATACACTGAGTACATTATCTATTGTAAGTTGTGCAGTAGAGTTGTCAGTCTGTTTTCATCTTACCCTCAATATTTTAGGTTTAAAAACTTAAAAAGAACTGATGGCTTTGCCAGAGAGCCTTTTATCTATCTGGTCACTGCATGGATTTATACACACACACACACACACACACACACAATGTATTTATTTAATCTGAAATTCACTAATAGTTTAGCAAGCTGAAAGGGGGTTAAGCATTTGTGTGAAGAGAAACAATATTTGCAGTCACACTAGCAAGGTTAAAAATCCTTGTGCTTGAGGGCATAAGCTGATTACTATCTGGAGTCAAAAAGGAGTTCCTTCACCTTTTATGGCACAATATTAAACAATGGAGAAGAGTGTTATGGAGGTTTTCCTCTGAAGCAATATCAAGTATATCAGAGGCAGGATATTGGATTTGAGAGCCCCAAATGGTCTGTTCTTATGTGACATTTCCTATGTTCTTTTGTGCTAAATCAGAGTCCTTATTCGTTCTGATTTTTATCTTCTTTCCATCATACCATTTTTTTCACTGAAAAGATTTTAAAAGTGGCCAATATATAGTTTGGTTTAGTTCATCCATCTAACTTACACAGTTCTAAAACTAAGCCTATTTTACTTATTTCTTGTTCACATTGTTATGATTTCAAGTTTCTCATGTTATGCAGTACACATAGAGGACTATTGTGACATCTTTATAGTTTTTTAATACATTTTTGGTGAAGATAACATACACACAGCACACAAATGTAGTCAAATAACACACACATAGAAATGCAGATAAATATACAAACTCAAAGACAAATTTTGAGAAATAGTGAGCATCTGTACTCATTGACTTCCTTGGGGTTAAGGGTGCTCAAGACCTTATAGAATCAAACCCAAGAAGAGGCAACATGGAACTGATATAAAGTAAAATACAATATGAAAATAAATTAAGAGTTTAAACCCAGTGTGACTTTTCATGAAATATTGTAGGGCATATGGCACTGATACACTTTTGATATAAATAGTTATGTATAGGCAATATCAGTATTCAAGTCACTCTTAATATGGTTCAATAAGTTCCCCTAAACTGCTTTGTGCTCTGGTAATTCACTTTGTGTTTATAGATTACTCTTTCAAAAGATGATGGATGCAGTGGATTTTGAACATTCATATGCCTGTCTTCTCTCTCGTGGATTTCCCGTGTCCCTCAAACTTTACTAACTGTATAGTGCAAGGATTGGCAGTGTTCAGTCCACGGCCCACCAGGTTAAGCCCCTGGGTGGGCTGGGCCAGTGGTTTACTTGCTGCGTCCGCAGGTTTGGCCGATCATAGCTCCCACTGGCCGCAGGTCACCGTTCCAGGCCAATGGGGGATCCGGGAAGTGTTCCACACTGCAGATAACAGAAGTCTGTGGATTTGTAAGTTTATAAGGGAAAGATTTTGTGTAGCTGCAGGGGAGACTTGGGGTATTAAGTATCCATATGGTTATGGGGATTATCTCTCTTTTCCTGATAGTTTAGGTCTTGAATTAAAGTCCTACACTGATATGCAATACATTGTTATGCAACGTTTATGTAAATATGTCCTTTTGCTTCTTTCTGTGGTATGCAATAAAAATTCATGTTTACAGTGTTACAACTGAGTAGTCATCAAAGTCTTCTGATGTGCTCATGAGTTGGATCTGTGTGCAAAACAGGTGCACACTTCCTCTTCCAGGCAGTCATTTCTGTACTAAAAAGCAGCCATTGGTAAAAACAGGCCAAGGCATGTGTGTTACATGTGGTGAGGCCTACAGGATTGGTTGTCTCCTGCTGCCAGCCCCACTGCCTCGGCACACCCTGCCCTAAGAAGGAACCCTGCTGGAAAGGAGGAGCAATGAGTTCAGACCTCCAGGGGTTACCCAGAGAGGCCTCCCATGATCACGTGCAGTCAAAACCAGTGAGAATTGGTCCTCTGGAACCTTGACAATACCAGCCAGAGATCTCTAGGAAGGGCTAGTGTTTAAATACTGTAGCGTTTAATGCCCAGATGGCTATTTTGAGTTGAGATTTAATTTGTTTTTTGTTAGCTGCAGAAGCGGTCTGGACTGAGAGGTGACGGGTGGAGGGCTTGGCCGCAGTAGCAGCAAACCATAGTGGAACCAGGAACAATAGGGAGTGCTGGAGTGGAAGAGTCTCTACAACCTGGCATAAGGGTGTACCCTGGGGAGTGAGTGCATGCTATAAGTCATGACTGCATTTGTTTTAAGCCAGAATGTAAATGCCATAAAAATATTTCTAATGGGAAATTTGGCAAATTTTCTTTAAATGTCCGTGTCATGGAGCATGAACAAAGGCAATACCCACTGAAACAATTTTTAACCACATACCCTTTATAAAACCATACATGCATGCACAGGCTGCTTAGCAGCAGGCAAGATGACATGAATCTACTGTTCACTTGGAAAACACGAATCAAGAGTGGCTATAGATTAATTGCTTATGTTGTATAGAAAACAGTGTGAATAACATGGATTACTATAAGGCCCACTTTAAATTAATGAGTTCAGTGTTATAAGTATTCTGCCGCTGCTATGCATGAGTAGTTACCCTCATGAGAGAGAATGAGGTGATGAGATACATTGCTTGCTTACCAGTTTACATTATTAGAGATAACAGCAACAACCCTTGTTTGTGTGGACTGATTATTTGTGTTTTCACAAGTATTTCACGTGATCTAGAACAACAAAGGCTATATGCCCCTCTCCACTAGGTGTCTTCAGTGAGTGCAAAGAACTAGGGTTTGGGGGCCAGTTAAGAGAGAGGGCAGTTTTTTTCCACCCTGTAGTGATTTGTCACCAGTTTGCAGTGAGGGTGGGAGTGGTTTGGGAGCGGGAGCACCTGTTCTGAACAGCATGCTTTCCTTGCAAAGCAGAAACTGTTACTGTGTACATTATTGCTGATATTTTCAGCATTAACTCCCTTGCCAGGAGTTCCAAACATCTCCTGGCAGGGGAGAGGCATACATGACAGGATGCTAGGGGATCTAATGGCAGCATAGTGGCAACAAGATATAAACATGCTCAAGGCTTGTTCAGTATGTGTGGGTGTGGAGTGTTTTGTGAGTTGTGCAGAGGCATCATGATTATACCAAATGGTCCAAGTTCTGCAGGGCTTAGGCCCAATTTGTCCCTCATGAGATCTGGGGAATAGTATGCAAACCTAAGGTAAAGCTAAGGAGCAAAATTCTGTTGACTTCAGTAGGGTCAACTGAACATGAGCTGCCAATATGATGGGATTCTTGAGTAGGAGTGGAGAGGTTATTTTACCCTTCCTTTTGGTATTGGTGCGCTTGCTCCTGGAATGATGTGTCCAGTTCTGGTGCCACAATTCAAGAACAATGTTAATGTATTGGAGAGGGTTCAGAGAACAATTAAACGGTTTAAAAAACATGCCTTATAGTCATCAACTCAAAAAGCTCGATCTATATTTAGCCTAACAAAGAGAAGGTTAAGGGGTGACTCGATCACAGTCTATATGAATCTACATGGGAAACAAATATTTAATAATGAACTCTTCAGTGTAGCAGAGAAAGGTATAATCTGATCCAATGGCTGGAAGTTGAAGCTAGACAAATTCACACTGGAAAGAAGGCCTCACTTTTAATAATTTATGCTAATTAATTGTTGGAACTATTTACCAAGGGTTGTGGCAGATTCTCCATTACTGAAATCGTTTAAATCAAGATTGGATATTTTTCTAAAAGAATTTTTCTAGGAATTATGTTACATAGCCTGTGTTGCATAGGAGGTCAGACTAGATGTCACAGTGGTCCCTTCTGGCCTGGGAATCTATGAACTGACAATAGAATTTGGGCTGGGTTCTGTTAAAAGACCTGTGCTATTCCAGTGCCTGGAGAAAGGTGAACCTGAAGAAGACAGTCCTGAAGAGGGTGTTGCTTGGGTCTATTTAACTCACAAGCAGTGAAAGAAATGCAGAAAGTGGCCAAAAGAGGATTTTGCTGTGTTTAGTTTTTCATAAATTATCAGTAATTTTTTGGCCTGTAAAATCTAGTGTACAGTGTTAATGTCTTGGCCTGATTCTGCTATCCCTACTATTGGAGTAAATCAGGAGCAACTCCACTGAAGTCAGTGTGAATTATGTTTGTGTAAAGCAGGGGTGGGCAAACTCTGGCCCACGGGCCACATCTGGCCTCCGGCACTGTCCTGTCCAGCCTCTGAGCTCCCAGTTGGGGAGGCTACCCCGACCCCTCCTCTGCCTTCCCCATCTGCTGGAGCCACGCCACTGTGTGGGCAGCGCTCTGGGGGCTGAGGCTGTGTGCTTCTGTGGGGCAGTGCCTCACAGCTGCCAGGCACAGTGCTCTGAGCAGCGTGGTAAGGGGGCCGAGGCCAAAGAGTTGGATAAGGGGCAGAGGGTTCCAGTGGGCAGTCGGGACAGGGAATGGAGGGGAGGTTGGATAAGCGGAGTCCCGGGTGGCCTGTCAGGGCGGCGGTGTAGATAGAAGTTGGGGCAGTCGGGATAGGGAACAGAGGGGTTGGATAGGGAGTGGGGTTCTGGGGGGTGATTAGTCTTGGGAGGGGGTGTTGGATGGGTCAGGGAATCTGAGGGGAGCAGTCGGGACAGGGAGAAGGGGGGTTGGATAATGGGTGAGGTCCTGGGAGAGGGTGGTCAGGGGACAAGGAGGGGGGAGGTTGGATGGGTTGGGAATTCTGAGGGGGCAGTTAGGGGGCAGGAAGTGGGAGGGAGCAGATAGGGGACAGACTGTTTGGGGAGGGACAGCCTTCCCTACCCCGGTCCACCATACAGTTCTGCAACCCTGATCTGTCCCTCTGGCCAAAACGTTTGCCCACCCCGGTGTACAGCCTGTGTAGGTGAGAGAAGAATCAGGTCCAGTGAATTCTCAGACTTTCCTTTCGTTTTTACATTTCATATTCTTTAACGTAGGGTTTAGGAAAGATAGAAGACAGAGCAATGGAGTAAACTACCTAAAGGAGCAAATCTCACTGCGGAAATGGCTTGGTGTGCTGGGATGCTTGGGGGAGCCTAATAAAATAAACATTGCTGTTGGCTGTGATGGTACCTTGCGAATAGCTCCATATGTTTCAGGCCCACCAGATAACAAATGGCAGTATGATAAAAGAGAGAGGGAAAGCAGCATTAAATAAATATATTTATTTTTAATTGGCTTGTACTCACCTCCCAGCGTGAGGCAGACATTTGATTTGGCAGAAAAAGCAATATTTTTAATTGCCTTGTCCTGATCTCCGTGTTGTGATGCTTTATCCAAACTGGCAACTTGACATCACCATGCATATGTTTTATATGGCCTTGTATGTTGTAGGCCAAGTTGACAGATCCAGGTAACATCACACATCTTTCATAGAAATACCCAAAAACATCTTGCGGTTGTCTTGTAGGTTTACACAATCCATCATATTACAAACTAGCAGGTCCAATTTTGCTGTCAGGCATATTGTTTTAAATCTGGAGTAAATCCATGGGATTAAAATCCTGTGTAAATTCAAGATGTTGAGTATGTGACTCTTAGGGAATGTCTATATTACTGCCGTATCGGCGGGCAGTGATTCATCTAGCGGGGATCAATTTATCGCATTTACTCTAGATGTGATAAATTGATCCCCGAGCACTCTCCCATTCACTCCTGTATTCCACTGCCGAGAAAGGTGCAGAGTCGACGGGGAAGTGGCAACAGTCAACTCACCGCAGTGAAGACACCACGGGGAGTAGATCTAAGTATGTTGACTTGAGCTACATTATTCACATAGCTGAAGTTGCGTAACTTAGATCAATTTCCCCCATAGTGTAGACCAGGCCTTGGCCTTAAAAAAGGCGAATCTTACTTACCAAATTCTTACTCAGCAAGGATAATTTAAAGATTCTGGTAATAAATATTTTTACCTGAAGGCACTAATCCCCACTCCCTTACCACCCAAATCTTCCATGTAGCCTATATTCATTCTTTGCAAAATTTCAAGGTAGGATACCTTAAACTGAATTTTCTCTAAAAACAAATCCCCCCAATAGCAGTGCTGTTTGCAAGTAATATGTTTGCTCTGAACTGGAATTTGGGGATTATTGATTGTTACATTTATAAGTTTAGGTGTAATGTGTACTCCGCCACAGAGCGAGAATGAAAAATGTTTTGCATATGACGGGGCCAGGATGCCAACATGCAGGGATCACAGCAAGAGGAGCAGGACAAGCCAATACAAAATGCTTCTTGCTTTTGTAGCTATTTACAGACATTCCTTTCATGCTTCAGTCCCCTGTAGAGGGTCCAATCCTCAGCTGTATTTTCAGCTGAAGGTGAGCACTATAGAATCCTTTATACCTCCACCAGCTTGAGGCCATGTGACTGCTGTTCCATTGCCCATGGCAATTTAAAGCAGCCTGAAAGCTGATCCAGTGGGTTGACCCCCAGAGACTGTTCTGCCCCCCAGGAATCCCTGTGACTTCAGGATACACTGGAAATGCCCCTGTGACTGTGGGTGGTATAAGATCTGCTATAGAGGCCATGTGCAAAAGACTGCCCTCACTGACTTTACGGCTGCTCTGAGCCACTAACAGTGCAAAGCGGGTGGCATACAGACCACCCCAGATGGAGTCAGAAGAGTTATTCTGAACTTACAGCAGGGTGTCTGACTGAAAGCAGAACTAGTCCACCACCTCTACCATGCTGGATAGTGCTCATTTGTGGCACTCATAGGAGCAGCTGCATCAAAGGATTAGTAGGAATGTTTGAGGAGGATACCTCAGGGCCCGGTCAACAAAATCAAATGCCTTACAGACCACATTGTGAAGCTATATTTAAGACCACTCATACTGAGCTGAAACCTGAAAGAGATCTCTGTAAAGATCTACAAAAGCAAAATGCATTTGTACTAGCTTGTCCTGTTCCTCTCCCTGTGATCTCTGCACATTGGCACCCTGGCCCTGAAATACAAAGCATTTTTTTATTCCTTCATTCTCATTCTGTGGCAGCAGTGCACATAGCAGACTCTGCACACCTATTATACAATTACAGTCAACCCTCTTCACTCCTTTTCAACGCAAGTACATTACTCACAGCAGCGGTATTGCTAATGTTGGTTGTTTTTTTGAGGCAATTAGATTTTGGTACCTAACCTGACCTTTTTAAAGAAATTGGCAATAAAGGTACCTGAAAGCATGTTCGTTTTGTTTGTTGCTTGGTATACGCAGAAAGAAAGAAATATATTACTGTGAGTACATCTGTAGAAAAACTTTGGTGAGTAAATGGGTTAAGGATGATGAGGTTAAATATTTGACCCGAATTATTATATGGATCTCAGAGACCAATTTTTTTAAGATCAAGGAATGAAAAGTTACACTGGACTAGATTCCATCACTTCCATTAATTGAATAGCACCTTAGTGTTGAGTAATCCCATTGATTTCCATGGAAAAGCTCCTAAAGGCAGGCACTACTCATTGTGAGTAAGGAGTGGAAGAGTCTAGTCCTTAATCAAGAGCTGGAATTTATTAAGGATCTTATTTTAATGTGGGATAATAGCAAGAATTTTGAAGCCACAGCGACATAGTAGTGGCAACACAATATAACCATAGCATCCCTTACAAACACACCAGATCTCTCTAGAATATTGTTAGGGTTCCCTCCAAGACCTTTTCCACTAGGCTTATCCAGATCTCTTTTCCAGTTTTGGGCAAACACTTCATCCAGTGCTCTGGGATCCAAAACACACAGTTTGATTACAGATTTCGCCACTCAGGTATTTTTATTTAGTATGTGGCAAAGTGACACTGAGCTGATTAGATTCAAGCGTAGGGGGTGGGTCTAGGACATTTCACACATGATTTTCCACAGACTGTCCCTAGGCTCTGATAGTCAAGCTGGGTGCTTTCCATCTCATGGATCATGTCCAGCGGTAAAGGTTTTGCTGGGCAAATAATACCCTCCTGGACACCTGTGCTACCCCCTTGACTTCAGCATATATCCTCATTGACACCTGTGCGAACGCATTGGTTTCAGGTTACACCTTAAGTGACTCGTCATTTTTACCCTATTTGTGAATAAGTGGTGTATGTTCTCTGCCTATACAGTTTAAATGTTTTTTTTTATTTCAGCCAAAACAGTTCAGCCATTTCCAAGAATGAGGTTAATGGAAAAAATATTGTTTTGGCTACAATTTAAAATGGCCACCAGAATTTTGTAATAAATTCCAGCAACCCCACGCTTAGGAGCAGACCCTAGAAATTTGGCACGGAGTGGCATTTGTGTCAGGGATGTAAATCACGTAGCTGAAGTTTGCGTATCTGCTGCCGACTTACCGCCTGTCCTCACGGTGGCGGCAGTCGGCGGCGCGCTCCCCCGTCGACTCCAGCTTGCGCCTCCTGGCAACCTGGAGTTCCGGAGTCGACGGGGGAGCCACGGGCGATCGATTTATCGCGTCTTAATGAGATGCGATAAATCGATCGCCAGAAGATTGATCCCGGACCGCAGTAGTGAAGACGAACCCTTAGAAACGGTACTGGTTGGGGTGTAGGAAGAAGACATAGCTTAAGGAAGTGAAGTTGCTTTGCATTTGAGGGGTTAATTTGTAATTTTAAAGGCTGTTCTTAAGTTTGAAATGATACTTTATAAACTACTCCGTACACTTAATATATTTAAGCATGTGAAAAACTGATTGTATTATATAAAAAAATAAAAGGCCATAAAGAAACCTTTCTACAAATGTCTCTGGCTACGTCCTTTTAAAACAACAGCCACTTATAGCATATTCAGTATTCAATGGGATTTTGTGGAGTTGTAATACCCATTAAAAGACTGAAATATCAGTGATATAATAAATGAGTGGTAATACATTTCACTTACATTGGTTAATGTAGATATTATACTGATCCACGTGTATAGTTTTCTTTAATCTCCTTTAGTTAAGAGGATATGAACTCATTTACTAGGAGTTTCTAATATAAATGTAAACCATTTAATGTAATTCTTGCAGGGTGAAATCTTGGCTCCATTGTAGTCAATGACAAAACTCCTGTTGACTTCAGTGGGGCACGGATTTTACCCCCAGAACGTATGAACATGCGTACACACACTCTCCCTCACTCTCTTTCCACCTTCCCCGCAGTAATGCTATTCATTTACTTAACCAGCATAGTGTAAGTCATCACATATTGTAACAGGAAATGGGAAATAGGAGCAAATATAATGTTTCTTGGTCATACCTAGCTTGGCTAAACTGCTTGAAGCTTTGTTTCCTCACAAAATACTATGGATAGTGACTGTCCCATACTTGGGAATTTTGCCTGGCAAAGAAATGAAGAGTCATATCTGTGTTCTGTATTAAATCAGGTGAAGTATTGACTTTGAAGCCTGTTCTTGTTGGTCAGTCAGAACAAGGCTCCAGTTGTCAGAAGACTGCCTAAGATGACCCAGCTTATGCATAAAATTAAATTTTAATTTTAAGTGCAATGGTATGCACTGGGGACTAGTAACAAGAATTTCTGCTGTAAGCTGGTAACTCATCAGTAACAAATGTCAGAGGGAAACAACCTGGTTAAATAGGTTGCTCACAGGGGGTCTGGGTACATGAACCACCTGCATATTGCTGCTGTAAAAAGACAAAGGAGATCCTAGGATGTATCAGATGTGGCATTTCCAGTAGAAATACGGAAGTATTAATGCCATTGTAGAATCTCATCTGCAATACTGTATAGAGTTCTGGTCCTCGTTTTCAAGAAAGATGTACTCAGACTGGAACAGATGCCAAGAAGGGCTACTAAAATGATCAAGGGAACGGAGAGCTATTTATGAGCAGCACCAGTGTTTGTCCCATGGTGGTTTCCCTGCAAAACACAATTTGGCCCATGTTGTCTCCCATCACACTGGATGGGGTTTGCGTCATTGTGTCATCGTGCCAAGCGGCTGCATTTCACTTCGTTTTCAATTTGTCACCAGGGACAAGGATCTGAGTTACTATGTCTGGCGACCCCGTCATTGCTTTGTGGCTCCCTGCAATTGCATGGGTTGCAAGTGCCCAGTGCTGCTGCTGCTTATGAGAGAAGACTGAAGGAGCTTGGCTTGGCTGGCCTAGAAAAACAAAGGATGAGAAGGAATCGGATTGCTCACTATAAATGGACGAGGGAGGGAGAAGAGCTGTATAAGCCAAAGGACAAAGCTGACACAAGCATGACTGCACATAGTCATCCAATAATTCTACCACTTCTTCTTAAGATGTAGTCTAATGATTAACTCCACATCTGTTTACATATTTTAGCTTTTTTCATAACTGGCCATGGATTTTCCTCCCTCTTTTACTCCTAGACACCTCATGGTCCAACATTCACAGGTATGTGGATAAGAGCTCTGCAGAAGGATTCCTGGTTCAGTCCCACTAGCATCTCATCACTTGTGCACTATTCCAGCTGCCTGTGCTCAACCGTGTTCTTCCATGTAGTGTACATGCTGTTGTTTATAGCCCATTCTTACTGCAAAATCTTGTAAACCACATTCACTTTTGCAGATTTTGCTTTAATACACGTTGATTTTGTCACATACACAGTTTTTCTTTGTGGATCGTACTTTTGTCCCAGCAATCTATTATCAGCATGACCTAGGTTACCAGACCCTTTATTCTCCTCTCCTGGGTTTTTTGAGAGTTTTCATTCAGGTCTCCTTGCCGTTTGATAGGACTCCCAGTTTTGCTGGCTGCTCATCAGAGTAATGTTAATCATAGGTAGCTGTGCCAGTCTTCCCTGGCACCAGTTCTCTTTTTAGAAGCCACCAGAGTACTCATGGCTGTCAGATGGTATTTCACCAAGCAGATGAGCAGTGTACAATCTCTTAAAAACGTAAGTGTACTATAGAATTTAGGGCCAAAGTCAATGGGAAATTTGCCATCTGTGGGAGTGGAAGTGTAGCTAAAAGACATTCCTGAATTCGGGAACAATTTTCAAGATAAATAATTCTGAAAATCCAGATTTAATCTGCCTCTTCCCTTTTGCTCCAACTGTGTATTCTTGTCAAACCTTTTATCCAAAGAAACATTAGTGTAGATAGCTTCCCAAACACAATTTTGCTTTTGTGGTTTACAAAGATCTTCTAATAGGTTGTATTTTGGCATTTTTGCTCATTGTATCTGTATCTTGAACTGATTATGCAAAGAGTTATTTAAAAAAAAATCAGTGGTCACATGCAGCTCTCAAGTTGACTTCAATAATACTTCTGCACATTAGACTCATTCTAAACAACCAGTAGCAAGACCCCAGGTACTCCATGGCAAAATAGGACCAAATTCCACAGCAAACACTTCTCATTCTGTGGCATATTCCATGGCAATGTTAGTTCACTCTAATGCCACATTTGAATCCAGACCAGAGAGCCACAAAGACAATCTCACTATCCTTGGAGTGAATACTTTGCAAGAACATCCCTTCTTATTTATTTTGATATTGTGGTTTAAGCTGGCCACTGATTTCAGTGCTGTAGCACCCAGCAAAACCCGAGCCTAAACTCACTCTTTAGACAGGTGCTGGCAGGGAGCACAGGGTGGTTTGTACTGGCTAATTAGTGTTTATGTATTATTGTTTTTGTCTTTTATTATCCCTGATTTCTTCTTGCATTGTCCCTTATCCCGAGTTCCCCGTAACTAATAAAGCCTCAGTTACTGTTTCATTACTCTTGGAATCGTGATAGCTGTTTTATTCGTGTGTGCTCTGACTGGCACTCCTCTGCATGAGATTGGGTGTTGAGTATTTTCCCAAGGGAGAGGCCCTCTGTGGTCTCTGCACTAGGAGGTGTTTCCTTGGGTGGAGGTACTAGGTGCCACTATCGGTGAATCCAGGACCATACCCTTGAGGAGGGAAGGGAGAAGGCTGCAGCCACACCTCAGAGTGAGGTACAAACATGACAAGGCCAAAAGTAGGATTCCGATGGGATGATGAAGGACTCAACTTTTGCTCCCAACCCTCAAGGATTATAACGCTCATTAGTGTTGCATATTTTTACCAAAACTTGGGAGTTCTGATGCTGCTAAATGTTGAAGTAGTATTTTACTCATTACCACTCCAATGTTACTATTCTGCTGTTAATTAAATAGCAAAATGCAATCATATTCATTCCTCCTGACACCTGTTTTACTAAAGCCAAAATGAAAGTTAATATCAGGAGAGTAGCATTAGTGGTGCTTTTATCTCTAATTAAAGCTCTAGCGTCCCAAAGAGGGATGAAAGAGGGTAAAATGAGAGTCTGCACAATAAAAACAAAATGAGAGGAACACAATCTGACAACTTCTTGGTTGCCATGGTGAGGGGCACACAGCTCAGCTTGTAAAGGCAGCATAAAGTGCATTCTTGTACTCCCCCAAACCAAGGACTGCTGTGTTCAGAGCTGGTCCCCTCATGTAAATCGGAGCAACCGCGGAGGCTGATCTAACTTATACCTACAACTTTTACTTGTGCTAACAGCCCCAAGCAGCCAAAACTACAACTGGGGAGGAGGTCAACATAAGAGTTTCCCAACTGTGCCCCTTTTCCTCTAACCACATTCCCTATAATAGCAGTAAGGAGGTGAAGGGTAGGAGCCCACAGTGGCTTTATGCCACTGGAAGTTCCCTTTGCAAACTGGGATGATCCTCTTGGAGTCAGATATGCCAACTCAGTGACCACAGTTGGCTAGTGCTGTGGCCCAAAGGGCTATACCATATTCAACAATCTGGCCCAATATATTTTCAAACTTTTGAAGTTTTTATTATTATAATTGTATTATACTGTTACTTAAAAATAGCACTCAATACCTTTCATCCCTAGAGCCACAAAGGTGGCTAAATATCCCTCCAACCCCCCGTTTTATAGGCAAACAGATGTGTGTAATAAGGCCAGTCGGAAACCTTAACCTTTATATTTAGGTTCCCAAAGGAGAGCTGAGCCCACTTGAGGGTAAGATTTCAGTTGTGGATGCTGCATGCTTGAAAATCCATAAGGAAGAGCCCATAATGATCCAAGCCAACATCATCTCCCTGCCGCTACTCCATATTTGCAACCACTTCTCAAGCCCACCGGAGAGGCACCTGCACAGCAGACAGAACTGAGGCCTATCTAATTGCAATCAAGGTAACAGCTTGTTTCACAGCATAAATAAGGTGTGTTATCCTTTCATTGTCTGCACATCAGGGTCCAGAGCTTGTAATATCATACACATGGGCATTTGTTTGGTTAGAAATGGTAATCATGGCCTTTGGCTATGTTAGCAGAGGGAACATCCTGTCTATCTCTGTGTAGGAGCCACTGCTTTTATTGCTTTCTCCTACAGTTTCACTGAAGGATGCATAGTAAAGGAACAGATATTGAATGAGGGCAACGTCTAGTAGAAACTATGTGGTAAGTGGGCGGGCTACTAATCAAGGACTACTTCTGCACAAAGATATATTGTGGAATATTAGGTAGATATCATGACCCCAAATCTGTTTTGGTGCTATTTTACTGATGAGTGAGGGCTAATTCTAAGGTGGCTTAGAATGTACAAAATACTTAAACAATGTGGCCCTAATTCTCTATGCCTGTGCAGGAATGCAGCAAGAGAAGGCAAAGGTGGCTCTAAGTCCTTTATTATTGAGACAGTCATGGGCCTGTTGGGTCCCTACGAAGTCAGACACTTCAAGGTTGGCCTGACACACTCAGGAAGCCCAGGACTCCCTAGGATCTGTCTTCATTGTTGCTGGAAGCGTGTTTCCCAGCACTGGTTAACAGGACTCGTGCGAGAGCACAAAACAAAAGAGCCGTGTAGATGTTCTGGCTCAGGCTCTGGAGCCATGGGGGGCTGGTGCACTTGAGAGCCCAAGCTCCAGCCTGAGATGGAATGTCTTCATTGGTGTTTATAGAGCAGTAGCCTGAGCCCCGCTAACACAAGTCAGTTAACCAGTGCTGGGAGACATGCAGCAGGCCAATCATCTCCCTTCCCCAATGTGCCCTGGTATGCTCCATACGCTGGAGGGCGCGGGTATAGAGCCATTACACTCTTTACTGGCCAGATAATCTCTTTACAATGGGCCCTTTGTGTATTACATGAGCAGTGTAACGGGGCCTTAGGGAAATGACTAAGTGGGCCCGAAGAAATACTGCTAGGAAATTTTCAAAAGAAACACTTGGGGGATCTGCAGTTCCTGCTCTTGTCCACACCTGGAGTGTTTTGTGGCCTGTCTGGAAGATGTTCAGATTTTTATTTCCCTCCTTTTCTTCCTGCTATTTATGTATTGCAAGCAGTCGGTAGAGCTGAAAACGCTTACAGGCAGTTTGTCTTGCTGGGTCGCTGGGACTGATTATCCTTTGTACGGAGGTCAAGGTATTTTGGATACAACACATACACTCTTAATGGGCATCTATTAGTACAGTTAAATTCCCCAGATTTCCCAAGAACAGAATGTGTAGAAAAGGCACACCAAAGCCATCTAAACTGGGCTTAACACTTTTATTTCCAACCCAATGTACTATAAATAAATCTCAGGTTTTTAGCAGAACTACACAAAGCGTGGCTGTTTTCATTATTAACTTGATTGCTTTCCACTAACAGGTACACCACCCTTTCCTATTGGAGGTCAATACACATTTCCTTGGCAGGCAGGGTAGCCAGAATGCTTTGAAAAGTGCTGGAGTAGCCAGTACAAAGTGAGATGTAAAGCCAGTGCAGGTCAACAGACACGAAGGGTAAATCTTCAAAGGGCCAGAATTGTGGCTCAAAGCTCTGCCCTGTATTTCATACTTGTCGTCTCACACAATAGGGGCCGACCTGGTTATGGCTTCTAGGCACTACCACAATGTCAATGTTAAATAATAATAATAAAGCCTATGGAAATGCAGGTTTTAATCATGAAACTTCCCTCCCCGTGGAACTTGGCAGGACAAGAGAGGGTTCCCAGTCAGAACTATGGGAAGCTGTCTTCAGAGTAAAGAACACCATTGTCTGGGATGTCTTCATCCCAGATGTGCCTCCGGATTGAAATGCGGCAGATGCTTCACCCTGAAGTCCAGAGCTTGCAAAGACTAATGCACATGCCTAACCTTATAGTCTGAGTCGTCTCATTGAAGGCAATGTATTTACACGTTTTTGCAGCATTGGGGCCCAAGATGTATTGAACTACTTAGCAATTATATTTTGATTTGTATTCCCAAAACACCAGAAGAAGAATAACTAATCCTCCGAGCAACCAACTAAGGTAGGTTGTAGTACAAAAAAGAAACCAGTGAATTTGATAACAGAACTGAGAACGAGAACAATCCGACACAACTCTCCAGATCCACTTTTCCACTTATTCAACTCTCTCATTTATTGGTGTGTTGTAGTTTGCTAAAATTCTGGGTTTCACACATTAACTAATTTTCTTTCCTGAACCACGTTTACAACTCATTAAAATACATATGTAGGAAACAGTACAGGATGTATCTGAGGATTTTTGGTCTGTGGGCTGGGATGTGAAAGAAAAGGCTCACTTCTGGGAATGGACAGCAGAATGTTGGTGGGAGTTTGTCAGCTGCAGAAATACAAAGAAGGCAAGACATATCTGATTTTTGGGGAGTGATTCTTTGCATCAGATCTACAAACAATTTAATACTTTGTAAGTTGGTGCCCTTCTAGGAAGAATCCTTACTGGAGATTAACAGGGGCAGCTTCGAACCAAAGCCTGTGGTTTCAAGGCACTTGACTGCTCTTATTCCCAGATCTCCCCTCCCCGCCACTGCGGAAGTGGCTTGACAGTTGGACTGAGATACCTAACCCCTGGGAGTGGGGAACCACAGATGGTGACATGGCCAGAGGGACGAGGCATGAAAAGGATGCTGCGGTTCCTGGGCTGAGATGGGTCTGTATGTGGAAAAGGTGAGGGCACCACTCCACATGTGGAGAGGCACCACTAGAGGGAGTGTGTCGGCTGAGACAGATAATCCCTGACACAACCAGCAAGAGGCGCTGCTCTGGTGAGTGAACCATATCACAGATTTATCCTCCATGAACTTGTCTTTTGTGAACTTAGTTGTACTTTTGGCCATTGGATTATTCCACGGCAATGAGTTCCACAGGTTAATTGTGTGTTGTATTAAAGAATACTTCTTGTTTGTATTAAACCTGTTGCCTGTGAATTTCATGGTTTTTGTATTGTGGGAAAGAGTAAATAACATTTCCTTATTCACTTTTTCCACACCTTTCATGATTTTATAGACCTCTATCATATCCCCTCCTTAGTTGTCTCTTTTCTAACGTGAATAGCCCTAATCTTTTTAGTCTCTCCTCGTATAGAATGGTTTCCATAGCCTGGATCATCCTTGTTGCCCTTCTCTGAAACTTTTCTCATTCTGCTCTATCCTTTTTGAGATGGGGTGTACACAGGCATTTAAATTTGACTGCTTTTCAAGGGCACATTAAACCACACAGTATACACATTAAATCATATCAACACACGCACATACACCATATGCATAGAAATAAACAGCAGTACACTCACCATTTCAATGAAAATTCATGCGCCATCTGAATAAATATAGTCACAAGTACTTGGCTGTGGCAGAGGGGTTCTCTGCCCCCAATTATTGGAGGGGCCTTGTGCCCCTGCTTGCCCCCTTTATACATACCCCTGCTGTTATCCCATGACTATTTTAGTTTCCTTTAGAGTCTATCGCAAGGGAATTGATCAAAGGCTTTCTGACAATCCAAGTACACTGTACTGAGTGGATCACTCTTATCTGCCTGCTTGCTGACACTCTCCAAGAATTCTGGTAGATTGTTAAAGAATGACTTCCCTTCACAAAGCTAGTTGCAGACCTTCATTTCATGTAATTTAGTGTGAATATTGTGCTAGGGTAGAACTGCCTCCTCCCCAAAAGCTAGATGAGCACACGGGAAAGTACTGGAATGCGCCCCCCCCCCCACACATACATGGGTTGTTAGTAGTTTTGAACCCAGAATATTCAGTACTGTGGGTTGACAAATTCAAACCAGAAATAAGGTGCACATTTTTAATAGTGCAGGTATTTAACCATTGGTACAATTTACCTCGGGATATGGTGAATTCTCCATCACTTTGGATCTTTGCAGCAAGTATGGATGTCTTTCTAAAAACTATGTTTGTAAGAGGGGCATGTTAAGTTCAGTGCTGCTCAGGTCTGCATCATTTGGTTTGCCCTTGATTTGACCCTTGGCCCTGGATATGTTTTCGGGATCCTGGCAAAAGAGCACTGATTTGGATTTGCTTCAAAGCACCGATTTGGATTTCTCAAAACATAAAGTCCCTGGGCCTGGCCAGGCAAATTGTCATGGGCCGGGGCCAGAGATCACCATCCCATATCAATTATTTACCACAGGGGTCGGCAACCTTTGAGAAGTGGTATGCCAAGTCTTCATGAATTTAAGGTTTCACATGCTGGTACATTTTACATTTACAGGGGCCGGCGGAGGGAACCCCAGACCCGCAGTGCTGGTGGCAGACGGAACCCCAGACCGGCAGGGGCTGAGTGGCTCAGACGGAACCCCAGACCAGTAACAGGCTGAGTGGCTCAGCTCACTGCCAGTCTGGGGTTCCAGCCGCTGCTAGCCCGGCGTTATGTCCATCCAGGCCAGCAGCAGGCTGACCGGGGCCAGTGGCCGGGACCCCAGACCAGCAACAGGTTGAGCAGCTCAGCCTGCTGCTGGTCTGGGGTTCCGTCCACTGGCTCCTTCCAGCCGGGGTCCCCGGCCACCGGCTCCTCTCAGCCCACTGCCGGCCTGTGATTCAGTTAATCCAGGCTGGCAGCAGGCTGAGTGGGGCTGGCGGTCAGGACCCCGGCTGGCAGCAGGGTGCCCCTAAAAATCGGCTCACGTGCCGCAGTTTGCCAACCCCTGATTTACCATCTAATCTCAATGTCACACGCACTCAGCTGCCTCTTCCTGTGTTAAAATAGGGACTGGGTGGAGCAGGGACTCTCCTTGATTATATGCTGATGGCTCTGATTTTGGCTCCAGTGTGGCCCTCAAAAGACAGTACCCTCCATGCTCTAGCTCAGTCGCAAGTTATTGGGCTCAATGCAGGAATCAATGGATGAAATTCTCTGTTTCCTCCTCTGTGTTCCATTTTTATCCTGTTTCTTCTACCGTACTTTTCCCCCTCTGTTCTTTTATCACTGTTTCTCCCACAAGCATTCAGGTTCAAACTGAACTTTTGAACTCACAAGGTTTAAAACAGACAAAAGGAGGTTGCCCATCCCTAGTCACAAATGTTAACAGTGGTATTCCACTGCAGGCCAGCAATAAAAAGCAGATGCTGAAAAACTGAAGGAGAAGGCAAGTTTGAGAAGTGAAGATTGCTTTCAGAAAATAGAAAAAAATCACAATGACAATAGAAAATGGTCTGGCCCATTCATCAGTGAAAACCTCCGCCAGCTCTCAAAGTGCTCTGGAAATGAGGAGCAGGGATAAAGGAAGAACTTAAATGGAAGACATCTCTCAAAGTGTTTCTCTCAAGCAAACATGATTATTGAGAAATTCACTCAGGCTGTAGAAGAATCAAGAACAAATGATATTCTGCATTACGGACTTTTTTACTGTGAAAGTGTGACACAAAGACAGATTGTTTTTTCTCTACCATCTCTATCAGCTGGGAATTGGGAGGCTGAACATTGCAGCAGACTAGTTTTTCACCACCACCTTCTTCCTTTTAATATCTTGTTCAAAGATGTGATTTTTTGTACCAAAGAAGTTTTAAAGAAGGCTTCCACTTCAGGCCCTATCCCCACCCTACCTTTTGTCCCTCATTTGCTGTCAAAATGTCAACTCCTGCCTTTGATCGGCTCATGATGCCAGCCTCTCTCGCCCACTTATTCCAGTTTCAAACAAGCACCTTCTCCTATGCTGCCCCTCGCTCTTGGGAGATTCTCCATGCAAATATCTGCAGAGCCCCCTCATTGTGTTTTTTCAGACCCTCCCCACAACTCTCCTTGGCCGTGACCTCCTACAAAAAAACTTGATAATGAGCAACCTGCTGGTGTGCTGAAACCACTGCTTATCAGGCTGACCAATATGTTTCCTTTACGCCCCGTCCAACTGTATCCATTTGTTGTCATTTGACTTCTACTTAGACTGTAAGCTCTTTGGGGGCAGGGACTGTCTGTTTGTTCTGTGTTTGTATAGGGCCCAGTGCAATAGGGTCTGGGTACATGACTAGGATTCCTATGTGGTATGGTAATACTAATAAATAGTGTAGTTATTGTAGCAGCCACTAACCAATCGCGAGACGAGATGTGATAATAAATCGATCCCCGAAAGATCGATCTTTACTGGCTGATCCGGCGAGTAGTGTAGAGCTGGCCTCAGATACTCTGCTGTGGTGATTGTAGGCAGATCCTGATTTATTTGAAATGGGATCCACTATCTAGATTCCTGACATTTTGTATATTGAAACCCCTTATCAGCAGTAACAGCACTGTTTAACTGGGAACAATAAAGTTCTTGTTCTGATGGTTAAAGTAGGATGGAAACTGGATTAGAGTCTCTGTCACTGGTCTCCAGCATTCCGTCAGTGCTACATATGAGGTCACTTGTCAGCCATTATGGGCCTGCCACAATGATCTTCAGAGATGCTGATTCAAAACTTTATTCTCCAGTACAATTTATAGTCTGAACTTGAGGAGGAGAACTTCTCGCCACATGAACAATGAAGATGCTGAGCTGAGTAAAATGGATTCAGCTTCTTTTTGAGTAGTGCCTCTCCGTGTAGGATTGATTTCCCCATACGCATATTGTATTTCTGTTCAAGCTCTGTGAGTGAAGGCAGCTCTTCATTACATGTCTCCAAATAACTAAAGTTTCGGATAACAGTTGAACAAAGCTTTCAATAGTGTTGTAACAGCCAACATTTATCTTCTCTAGAGCCCCTTTCACTTAAATAAGACCTTCTCCTGTAGGGAAACACATACATAGGGTTTTTAATTCAGGCACAACAAGAGGGCACCAACTGAAGCTGAGGAAATCTCCTTAATGTATCTCTGCCATCCATTTATTGTAGACGGGTGAAACTGGGGACTGTAGTATTCCTACTAGCAGCCATAGTAATGCACCCTATCTGCTTATGCTGCAAGATTTGAATTATAAGCACATAAGAGTTGCATAGATGGTTTCCATGGAGGGCGAACAGTCTCACACAGTCACCATCTGAGAGCTCAGCCAATCAGAGCACAGTGGGGGAAAGATTATAAATAGGAGGGTTGGAGACCGCGTGGGGACTTAGCATCTGAATGCTGCAGGACTAAGATGTGCCTACTGTATGCAGAGTCTGCCACGGGGCAGCCACCCTGTCCTGCTGGACACCGAGGAGGTGGCCAATTCTTGGCTCTTGGACTGGAATCATTGCTGGCCATGAGGATGTTCAGACTTTTTCTGGAGAAGATGGTGTGAGCATCTTGGGGAAACTGTAGGGCTGCCATCCTCCTTTGGCTCTGTGGAGTTCTGGAGATGCACCTGCACTTTTCATGCCTGTGGTAGGGCAATTGCCATTCCTCTACACCTCAGACAATGAGTCAAGGTTGTGAGTTCAGTCCTCGAGGGGACCATTTAGGGATATGTGGCAAAAATGGGATTGGTCCTGTTTTGAGCAGGGGGTTGGACTAGATGATCTCCTGAGATCCCTTCCAACTCTGAGATTCTATGATTCTATGAACTCCTGTGGTCCCAATCAGCTACAGCCTGCTGCACCTGTATGGCTAGCCAGGCCTGGGGCAGGCCCTTAAAAGGGAGAAATTCAGCCCAGTTAGGGTGTGTGAAGGATGTGCTGCCCCTTGAAGGGACAGGTTGGGAGTGTAAAAAGGGAGGCAGTGCCCTGCCTCACTCTAGGATTGGACTATTTAAACAGGAACACGCAGGCAAGCCAGGGAGGAGGGAATAGAAGCCATGCAGGCTGCAGAAGGCGGTAGTTTCTCTCTCAGGCTCCAGAAGACCAGCCTTACCAGATGCAGAGACATTGCTTTGGGGACTTTAAGTTTGGGGAGCTCCGAATCAGGGCCCTGAGATGAGGCCCTTATGAACTGTGTGTTATAACTGCTCCATCCCTGATGGAAAGGGGACATACTATTTGTTAGCTTCTCCTTGCCCTTGGTTGTTAAAGAGAACCTATGTCTGTCCCAGCTGGGGGAAACTAAGGTGGGGCACACCTACAGTGCCACACTGGGACACTATGGGGTGCATGGGGCTGCCCTTAGACTCTGAAATTAGCAGAACTTGAGGTCAGGGCTCCCAGAGCACTTTCTGAGGAGCGGCTTGGGGGTACCACCAGTCTGAGCCCTCTGAGGCAAGGAGTCGGGCGGGTCCATTTCCTTGTTGAAACACCCAAGACTAACTTGGCCTTTAACCAAGAGGAAGGATGGGAGCCGAGACTCCTGGGAAGCCTGCTTTCCTCTTCTTTATGTGAAGAGGGCCTTGGAACACTTGTGTGAAGAGGCTCTCATGGGCCTTGGAACACTTTCCCTTCTTGTTTGGACTGTTTTACCCATGCACACTCTGGAAGTGGGTGGATTTGCTCAGAGGTACAGCCACAGGGCTGTACCCCACACCCAAGGACTGGCCCGCAGGATTGCTGTCTCAGGGAATGACTTAGGAGGTAAGCAAGGTGTCTGCCCTCACCCCAAGGGGGCGACTTTGAGACATAACCTTTGGTACTGCAACACTGCAGAGAATGAGAAGTCATCTCTATGGGAAGAAAGGGTATTTGTGTGTGTACAAAAATATACTTTGCACTGAAAATGATCTAACAGCCACAAACTGGGGAAGTCTATGTGGGGAAACAGCCAGTAGTTACTATTGCACAGTTTTGTTTCTGAAACCTATTCATGTTAAATATGATTTTCCACTTTACACTGCCTGCTGAGTTCTATTAAACATCGTCCCGCAGGGCCATGCTCTAATGACCTAGTGCAGGGGTTCTCAACCTTTTTCTTTCTGAGGCCCCACAACATGCTATAGAAATTCCATGGCCCAGCTGTGCCACAGTAACTAGTTTTCTGCATACAAAAGCCAGGGCTGGCACCAAAGGGTAGCAAAAAGGGCACCTGCCTGGGGCCCCCAAACCACAGGGGTCCCCACGAAGCTACGTTGCTCAGGTTTTGGCTTCATCTCCAGGTGGCAGTGTTCAGGGCCCCAGGCTTCAGCTCCATGTTGCGGGGCTTCGACTTTCTGCCCTGGGCCCAGCGAGTCTGACACTGGCCCTCTTGGCAGCCCCCCTGGAACCTGCTTGTGGCCCTGGGCCCCTGGTTGGGAACCACTTGTCCAGTGATGACAACCCTGGTGTTGGAGAAGTTCTTTCATGTCCCTGTTACCTCACTAGCACCCCTTCCCTGCTGCCTGCGCAAAGATATGCAGAATAGGGAGCTGAACACTGATTGGAAGCTCTACAAAACCTATTGCAATCCCATCCTTGGCCCTTATCCAGCAAAGTATTGAAGCATGTACTTAACTTAAAGCACACGAGTAGTCGTATTAAAGCCAATGGGATTTCAAATATGCTGAAGGTTAAATATGTGCTTAAGCGCTTTACTGGAGTGGAGCCCTTCCAAATGTAGGATGAGCATGGATCTTATACAGGGGCCATTGACTGGGAGCCAGAGGCTTCTAGAAGAATGTCCCTCCCACTGATTTTGTCTTCATCTGTCCACAATGTGCCTAGCTAAAGCCAGCGATGTTCGCTCTTCATGTTCATGAGTAAAAAAATCTAAAAATCTAAAGAAACTAAAAACAAACATCAAGAACATCAAAGTTGCCTACTTGACCCTCTTCTGCTCCAGTGAACCTAGCTGTGATAATTGGGTAAAAAGCCAGCTACTGCCGAAATTACCAAACAAATAACAAAATGTGGAGAAATGTGATTGTGCACTGTAGTAGTGATTACATTTAATAAATAGTTTACATGTGTGTTAGCTACTTGGGCTTTGTTCTCAATTGCAATTAAATATCTGTCTCTTCAGAGTACAGGACTCTGGTAAGGGCCTAATTCTGAATTCCTTATTTCAGCAAATATCCCCCCCCCCCCAAAACTACCTTCCCAGTGAAATTAATGGGAATTTTGTCTCCATCAGGACTGCTGAATTGGGCCCCAATAGTATAACAATCTGCAGTCTGTTTATTGTACCAAGAATTTTCTATGACCTTTTGGACCTTCCTTGTCATTCAGGCTTGATATAAACTGAAACAGGTGGATTTTAAAAAACTCATACATTCTGCCTGTAATTATCCTGGTGGCATAGTGTGACCTGCTGATTCAATCCTTATTGAGATGAATATGAGCAGTTAGCCGAGCAAGGTTCAGTGAATGCATTAAATCTTGCGGCCCCAATCAATCACCCATATTCTTTTGGCAGCATCTGGGATGTCTGCAAAGTGGGAAGTCTCATGGGTGAGAGTTTGATGCAACAAGTCACAGAAAACTTTCATTTAAATGTTGTTGGTGTCCCCTGGCACTTCCCTGGATTGAATTCTATTTCTCACTATTGTGAGGCAACGAAAGGAAATGGAAGAGTTTTGTTTTGCTATTTTCCATGGACTCACTATCTTATCTACACATTGGGGAAGGTCTGGCATTTTGATACAACATGCTTTATCTGCTGTGCTCCATGGCTAATAAACAAGGTGCTGAGCACCATCTCCCACTAAACTCCGTCAGCGAGAAGTGAGGGGCTCACGCTTTGGAGAGTGGGAGCCAGGACTTGTCTGAAGGCAGAACTATGGGGATCCTGTTGCCCTGTTTACAGTTAGCAAGGAGCAAAAGGACAGTTCCGCTAATGGGAAGCATGCTGTAGCCCTGCCCAAACAATAGGTCAGGCAGATCTTGTCCGCTCTCTCATGAGACTAAAAACACTGGTTCCAAAATTCTGTTCTGGTGCCTGTTATGACTGATGCTGATAAAAAGTAGAGGGGCACACAGTAACCTGTGAATGACAGTCCTTGATCTGTGTACCTTTCTCTTCCACTGTCTCCTTCACTTTTCATGTTCTCATCTTCCTCAGTGGTTACCTTTGTGTATACTCTGTCTAGTTATAATCTCTTTCTCTCTTGCATTCATCCAGGCCTTCCTTTCCATACTAGTGTGTGAGTTTGCACTAATGAAAAAAATCAGTGACTACACTGGGCACTAATGGACCAAAGCCAAATCCTTCACGCCATTACAGCACCATGAACGTGCAAGAGAAGCAGGGGGGTGGACTAGATGACTTCCTGAGGTCTTGTCCAACCCTAATATTCTATGGTTCTGTTGTAAGAGCAGAAATATCCAGAATGCAAGGCGTGGTAGTACTGGAGGACACTAATTACCCAGATATCTGTTGGAAAAGTAATATGGCAAAACACAAAATGTCAGTAAGTTCTCGGAATGTATTGTGGGAACTCTTCATTTCAAAAATTGGAGGAAGTAACAAAGGGAAAGGCATTTTAGACTTGATTCTAACCAACACAGCAGAGTTGTTAGTGAATCTGAAGGTGGAAAGTAATTTGTGCGAAAGTGATCATGAAATGATAAACTTCATGATTTGGAGGAAAGGAAAGAGTGAGAAGCAGAGTAAGGACAATAGATTTCAAGAAAGCACACTTTAAGAGAAATGGCACGGAAGAAAATCTAAGGGAAAAAAAATTCAGGAGAGCTGGTAGTTTCTCAAAGAAATGATATTAAAGGAACAACTGCAAACTATCCCAATGTGAAAGAAAGAGAGGGAGAATAGCAAGAGGTCAATATGGCTTCACCAGGAGTTCTTTAATGAGCTGAAATTAAAAAAGTACCTATTTTTAAAAAGAGGTACAAGAAGGACTTGGGAGCATTATAGATTTGGTCCCTGAAAGGATTCTTCAACAAATTATTAAACAATCAATTTGTAAACTACTAAAGGATAGTATGGTTTTAAGGACTTGCTAATATGGATTTTGCCGAGAACAAATCATGCCAAAACACCCTAATTTTCTTCTCTGTCAGGGTTACTGGCCTAGTAGTAAATGTGATATATCTTGCTTTTCAGTAAGGCTTTTGACAAAGTCCCACATTTCATTCTCGTAAGCAGACTAGGGAGATGTGGTCTACGTGAAATTATTATAGGGTAGGTGCAAAACTGTTTGGAGGACTGTACTCAGAGTAGTTTTCAGTGGTTCACTGTCGAACTGGGATATCTAGTGGAGCCCATCAGTGGCAAGTCCTATATCTGGTACTAGTCAATATTTTCATTAATGACTTGGATAATGGGGTTGAGTGGGCTTGTAAAATTTGCAGATAAAACTGAGCAGGGAGGGATTTCAAGCACTTGGAGGATAGGATTAAAATTCAAATGGCTGTGACAAATTGGAGAATTGGTCTGAATTAAAACAAGATGAAATTCAATAAAGACAAATGCAAAGTACTATATTTAGGAAGGAAAAATCAAATGTACAACCAGAAAATGGGGAATAACTGGCTAGGTGGTAGAACTGTGGGAAAGGATCTGGGCGTTATAGAGGATCACATGCTGAGTATGAGTCAGCAATGTAATGTAATTGCAAAAAGGGCTAATATTCTGCAGTGTATTAACAGAAGTGTCATGTGTAAGACACAGAAGGCATTTGTGACTTGAGGCCTCAGCTGGATACTGTGTCTAATTCTGGGCCCCACACTTCAGGAAAGATGTGGATAAACCGGAGAGAATCCAGAGGAGAGCAACAAATGATAAAAGTTTTAGAAAACATGACTTATTAGGAAAGGGTTTAAAAAAACAATCTGGGCATTTTTAGTCTTGGCGAAAAGAAGACTCGGGGGCACCAGATAATTCTTCAAATAGGTCAAGGCTTGTTATTAAAAAGGACAGCAATCAGTTGTTCTCCATGTCCACTGAAGATAGGACAAGACGTAATGGGCTCAATGTACAACAAGGAATATTTAGGCTAGATATTAGGGAAAACTTTCCAACTACAAGTATAGGTAAACTCTGGAATAGGCTTCTAAGGGCGGTTGTGAAATCCCCATCATTGGATGTTAAGAACAGGTTGAATAAACACCTGTCAGGAATGGTTTAGGTTTACTTAGTCCTACCTCAGTGCAGAGGGCTGGACTTGGTTTCCCAAGGCCCCTTTCAGCCCTACATTTCTATGATCTTCCCACCTTTTCTGCTCTGCCAGTGGCAATCACCAGTCCTTACTAGGGTGACCAGATAGCAAGTGTGAAACAGGGGGTGGGGGACAATAGGAGCCTATATAAGAAAAGACCCCAAAATCAGGATTGTCCTACAAAATCGGGACATCTGGTCACCCTAGTCTTGACATCCCATCTAGCTACTGCTCTTGGCATCTCTGTCCCCTTTTTCAAGTCTGTGCTTTATATTTTGAATATCATCTCTGAACCTATTTACCAAAGAACCTCCCTCAATGCATTCACACCCCTAAAATTCTGCCTCCAAGCCCACAAGAGGTGACAAAAGGAAGGAGGGAATTAAAAAAACCCACAACTGAATAGAATCATCACAACATGCATATACCTTGCCATCTGATCTTCCTGACTTCACCCTTCTCCTTCCTCTCCACTCCCCATTCTTGTCTGTTTATGGCCTTCACTTGTGTCATGACACATCAAGAATCTATGCCCTGTGGACAGAGACTATGTATTCATCTCTTTCTCAGGCTCCACGGGGTATCCAATAATACATTTTTCATAAATAGACATGGTTCTAACTTTCATAATGTGAGCAAGTTCATAGAAGTTCACTAGGCACATTTAGGTAGCTTTTTCACTTTAAAAAGATGTCTTGTCTGGGCGGTTCCATGTGCTAACCCCAGACCTACTGAAGTCAATGTGCCTCTGTATGTGTGCAAGAGCAAATTGCAAGGTTTATAACGTGGACTGTATAGGTCAAATTATCTGCTAGTGTACACAGTATAATATAGAGGGCACCACTTTATATGCATCTTACGCCAGCGTCAAATTTGACCTTTTGTCTTGTGTGATCTCACTAAACTCAGCAGATCTTCACATCCCACAACTTTTAAAGTCACTCTACCTCTTGATCAATGAATGGAATAGGTGGGTGTGATTGGCCCTTTGAGGCCCGTTGCTGGGGGCCTTGTGGTCCTATTACACACTTTCCCTAGGAAAGAGCAGTAGAGCTGAGTCCTCCAGGCTGCCTAGTGGGGCTGCAGGGAAGCAACCAATCACAGACCAGCAGGCTCATATAAAAGGAGCTGCTGGCCAGAGCAGACCAGTTGTTGGGTAGAACCAGAGGAGTAAGAAAGATGTTCCAGGCTGATGACTTGGACTCAAGCAAGACTTCAGCCCTGAGGTAAAGCTGAAGCTTACAGTGCTGGGGCTAAGAAGGGAAGTGGCCCAGGGAAATGCAGTAGCAAGTTGTTAAAGGGAAGCAGTCAGTGGCTGCCAATTTTAGGGTCCCTGCATTTGGACCTGGAGTAGTGGGCAGGCCTGGTCTCCCTCCCCCCCTCCCCCCCAACCACCATGCAGCTGCCAGAGGCAGAGTGACCTAAGATGAGAAAAGGAGCTTAACCAAGCCTAGAGAAGGAGATAGAAGACCCCAAAGAGGGTCAGCATTTAATTGAATGGTGTTAACCCTTGAAGGGGATGGAACTGAACTAATGCTTCAGCTGGGTGTCAGGAAGGCTCACTGCATAGCAGAGTGTCCAGGGAGGAGCCCTGGGGCACTGCTCCTTAACAGAGCAGGTAGCATGGAAGCTAGCCCAGAAGGGGCCAAGGCTAATGAGGGTACGGTAATACGTTCGACTTACTGAGAACCAAGCCTGGAGACAGGGCTAGGGACCAAGATGTTACAGAGGGCACAGTGAGAAGCCCTGTTGAATTTGCAACCTAGAAAGGGGCTGTTTTGTTTGTACACCTATAGCCAAACCTGGCTAATTGGGGCACTCCCATGAGGTGAGTAGCCCCGTGACAGTGAGACTTGAACTAAGGCTTCCCCGGTTCATATCTCCGTGCGTTTTCTCTGACGCTAAGGGGAATTTTGATTAAGTCAAATAATTATTCCTGGTTTTATGGGGGAAAATCATCAGAATCTACCATATGCAGTGAGATAGGAGAAAGTCTTACCCTCTGAAACATGCTACTTCCTTTAGAAATATTTATTTACATTTTTGAAGTGATTGCTCACTGTTTTCAGAGTCTAACTTATAGAATTGCTATTAAACTGCTTTTTCTGGATAACATTTTATCTGCCTGTTCTATGCTAATACAATCAGTCATGCTGTACATCTTTCCCACCTCTTCTGCCCCATAAATTTATTCAAAACTATTATAGGTAAAACTGAGTGGATTATTTCATTTGCCTCCTGAAATGCTAGGAGTTATTTGGCTTTGAAGAAAGGTGGAGACCCCTGTTGTGTGATCCTAGGACATCTCCTTGAGGAATAAGGGACGTGTGGTGAGGCAGTCGGCTATCTCCAGGAGGAATCGGGGAATATGGATATAAAAGCTTCTTTTCCTTTGAAAAGATTAAAAAGGGAAATTAAAATACCAACGTCTACCAGAGGCCAGTTTAACTCCGCATCAAATGCATGAAAGCTTATGGTGCAGAGTCAGTCCTCTACTGCTGCTATGTTCTTTCCAATCCGGCTCAAGCTTCCCCAAGCAGAGCCTTCCCAAGTGGGGACCCCATTGCTCTCTGGTTCAGTCCACTTTGTAGGAAAGGATTACGCATAATCCCTAGCCTAAAGAGAAGTCTCCTTTTTCATTCAGAAACACCCCACTTACTCTCCCATGATGTAAACTGACCAGATAACTCATGAGCCCTCTTGAATACACAAAAATAACTATGTAAAATCACGTTCCTTAATTTTCAGTTGGACACACCAGGAACAAAATGGTCACCAACTCTCTCAAAAACACATTTCTCAGAAGAACCCCGACCTGCGCTCAGAGTTCTCACCAGTTTCACAGACACAAATGTGTGTTGATGTGGAAGCTAGAGGTTAAGTCCTCCTTTTCTAATTACTATCCTTATCCAATGCAGTAACCCCTTCCTTATCGTTCTATTTATGTTCCTGAAAAATGCAACTTTAAGTGAATCCAATTTCCCCATAAGAATTAATGTAAATGGGTTTCCAGGGAAAAGATTTTCACCAGATGAAAAACTATATTACAAATACACAGGATATGTTTTAAACAAACAATTTAACACTGTATACAGCGATGCTGATTGTGAAGCTTGGTTGAGGTGGTGAAGTAAGAGTGTGGGATATTTCTCAGGGAAGTGTGTTACTGCTAAATGATAAACTAGTGCTTGGCTGAGCCCTCAAAGATTAACACGTTGTTAATGTAGCCTCTCACTCTACAAGGCAGCAGGAATGGAGGAAGGGGAGACAGCATGGCAGACTCACTCACACGTATTGTCCCTTTAAGTACGCTGACCCCACTCTAAGTACACTGCCTTTTTAAGTAGATCAGAAAGTTGAGACAGAAGCTGCTACCAGGAAGCTCCCTCTGTCCTGAGCCTTGTTGGGTCTCTTCTCTCCTCCCCCCCCCCCCACTCTATGGATGGGGTAAGCAGGAGGGAGGGGGAAACTCTGACATTAGCCCCTCTTTCCTTTTCTGCCTCCCCTTTGCACAGCAAGCTGGAGGCTCCAAGGCAGGAACAGCACATGGGGGGGGGGGGGGGTGACAGCTGAACTGCCAGCAATCGATAGCCTGCTGGGCAGCTGCCGCACAGGGAACTTAGGGGAGCGGGGAGCTGATGGGGGGGGGGGGGGTGAGGGCTGCTGGTCCACCCTGGTTCCAAGGCCCCACCAGCTAGTTGCAACGGGCTGCTCTTCCTGCAATCAGTGGACAAAGCAGGAGGCTGCCAAACGACCTTAGAAGGGAGCATTGCACAGCTTTTAACGAGTGTGTTCCCTAATTGATTAGCAACGAAACAATGTTAACTGGGATGACTTTAAGTGAGGAGTTCCTGTATATAATTGACTTCTTGAATATTTACTCTCCTCAGAAAGGGCTCAATAAATAACACTGAACAGCAAACCTCTGTGCAAGTACCAGTCTGTCAAAACATTCTTCTTTCCCCATGCTGATGTGTGAGAGTCAAATCTGCACATTCCGGATTACCCCAGATCACATCAAACTACATAAGTCAATAGCTCCTAAAAGGAGAAACAAACAGCTTCCTGGTCTCACTCACAGAGACCACAATGTAGAGTGCATCCCACAGAAAACCTTTAGCTACTATTTCCTGACCCCTCTAGGGTTCTGTGGGGTACAGGGCTCGCTCAGTGTCTTGTTGGAATTGGATGGAACTACACCATCATGGCTTAGAGTGGAAATCTGTTTGCTTGGTCAAAGCCTAAGCAAATATTCTTCTTGCAGCTTGTGTGTGTTTCGTGTCCTGTCCCCCTCCTGGGAGGGAGTAGCACTTCTGCAAACAGTTCCAGTGACTAATGGTGAGGTGGACACTTGGGTTTTCTCGGAGTAGCTCTTAAACAAAAGCTTTCGTATATGTTTTAATACTCTTTAAGGACCCCATGGAAACCCAGCTTTCCGTAGTTTGAATCATGTCTCTCTGGAGCAACGAACGCAGCACAGCACACACAATATGATGATGATGCAGCTGGTGTCAAAGCACTACATAAAATGGTTTTAGAAATGGCAAAAATTGCACCCCTCTAGTCCTTGTATGCACATTTAATCCTTTGCTTGGCCCAGGGAGCTCTCATGACTACTTTGTCATATTGGTTTCATTTATTAATACATGGCCAGGTTCGGGGACTCTTGTTCCATTGAAGATTTTCCATGCTTTCCCATCTCCCACCAGCAATGATGTCATTAACCTGGGGAAATCCCCTGAGCAACAAAAGAAGTTGTGTATAGCACCCTCTTATTTGGATATATTATTACATTGCAAGAATCAGAGAGGTAGCCGTGTTAGTCTGGAATAGCAGAGGTAACAAAGAGTCCTGTGGCACCTTAAAGACTAACGAAAGTATTGAAGCATAAGCTTTCGTGGGCTAATACCCACTTCGTCGGATGCAAGCAGTGATTCCTAGGAGACTGCTCATGAGCCAGGACCCCATGGGGCTAGGTACTGTACAAACACAGAATAAAAAGATGGTTCCAGCCACAAAGAACTTATTCTGAGTATTAAACCAAAGACACCACTGGAATGGAACAGGTGGGCAGGGTGGGCCTAGGCCTTGGACGTGAAGACAAGTTGTTTGATGTAATGGAGGAGGGGTGCGAAGAGACAGGTGACGTGGTCAAAGCGACAAGCCAGGAGAAGAATCAGAGAGGTAGCCGTGTTAGTCTGGAATAGCAGAGGTAACAAAGAGTCCTGTGGCACCTTAAAGACTAACTATAAAGTTTTGAAGCATAAGCTTTCGTGGGATAATACCCACCAGGAGAACGCTCTTTGTAGTAGTGCTTTGAATGGCTATGTTTGCATTTAACAAGGCTAGAGAAGAGGAGTCGTGTTAACGTTAAGCAGCATATTCGCTAAAATCTAATAGCAACAGAACTAGCTCACATGTACTGTCTCTGAAACATGCTCTGGGTACAGTCGGTGGCTGTCCTAAATAGTGATGGTCTAAGCCCCAGAATTTGATGTAGATTTTGTGCACCCCCGAATTCATGGGTGTTCTGTCCTGCATAGCAGTTGAGACCAAGGTGAAGATAGGAGCACTAGCAGAACATGCATCCAGATCTGGGGTTAGCCTCTGACTCACCTCAGCTGAGTGGTGTTTCAACCCAAATATTCTTAGTGGAAACCTTAGCACCATCTATATAAAACCAAAATCATCAGAAGAGAAACACTGCTGCCAGCAGAAAATGTGACGAGTTTTTCACAGAGTCATTGTTGTGGGACATTTATCCCTCCCCTTTATTTTTTATTTTTTTGGGTGCAAATGTAAAAGAAATTAATCCAGTGGTGACATATAATTTGTCCTCATTATCAGGAAACAGAATGTATTTGTGCTGAAAGGCGATTTGTAAGACTTAAACAGGCCAGCTCGAAATTTCAGCAACCACCGATTGAGCATTGTTGACTTGACAGCAAAAGTAACCATAACTTGCACTTAATGAATGCTTTCATGCAGTACACAGTCCTCCAAGAGTCCTTATTTCCAACTCTGTAATGCTGTAGTGAACAGTTGAGTTTGACAGAGGTTGAATCCGCCGGGATGATGCTTTCATTGGAACGTTTAAAGTGTGTGTGGGGAGGGGGGAAGAAGATGCTATTGTGTCATATGGAGGAGAGCCCGGCATGCCCTGCTCCTCTAAAATATTGCAAGCCAGCCTGATGTTGGGCTTTGAATGCTGTACAAATTGCCTTTGTTCACCTACTCCTCTGATTGCGTCTATTGATTCCTTCCTGGAAGGGTAAAAAACCCAGGGAAATAATTGGCTGTGTCCCACATCAGTCACTGGAAACGTGAGAGTGCGGCACTTGCTTCAGAGTTACTGGCCAGCGACTGGATGACATTGTGCTGGGGGGTGCCGGATGTTGTTAGTGCCAGAGGGACATGAGTGTAAAGGAGAGTGCTAATTCACCGCACTCGACACCTCTTTGGATGGACAGTTCATCTGTCTGGTATCCAGGAACTTGAATTATTTCCTAATTATTACATGCTATAGGCAGCTGGTCTGTCTGATTAATACCACGCCCAGTGGCTGTTCAGGCCCTTTCTTCAGGGCACCCTTGAGTGGCTGCACTGCCACTCTTCAGCACACCCCCCCCCATAACACTAACTTCCCCTGCCCCTGGGGCTTCCCTGCTCCTAGCAGCTCTTCTCCCAATCCCCCTGCAGGTCATCGGCCTGGGAGTCCCTCTGCTCCAAGGCCGGCCCTATGAGCCAACCCACTTCCTGTCCTCCTCCCAACTGAGCTCTTTCCACACTCCTGGGAACGAGGTGCTCCTCAGGCATTCACCGGCCCCCTCTCCAGCTGGGTCTGACTGCCCCCCCTGCCCGGCTTAAAGGGTCTCTGCCTCCAAAAAGGGCATATCCTTAAAGGGGCAGTTTGCCCAGCTGCTCCCCTCCTCTCTGGGTACAGCTACACTGCAAAGAAAAACCCACCATGCAGAGCCTAAGAGCCTCAGACAATTGACTGACTCGGGTTCAAGGGGCTCGGGCTGCTGCGGGCTAAACATAGCAGTGTAGACATTACCCACACAGGCTGGAGACCCTCCCCATTGCTGGGTGTCTGAGCCCTGACTCCAGCCCAGGTGGGGATGGCTACACTGCTATTTTTAACCCCACAGCCCGAGTCCCAGTGAGCAGGAGTCTCTGAGACTTGGTGCTGTGGATTTTCCATTGCAGTCGATGTACCCTCAACGCTTTCTCAAAACCCAGGTTCACATCTCCCCCGCCCGCCCACCGGCCAGCCAGCTCACCACATGCCTCGTTTGCTTTGACCCTTGCATGTTTGGAAGATACTTGGGGGTCTCATAAAGAAACATGGCATTTGTGCAAAACCTCACTAGCACTGTTAGGCACTGCGTGTGTACTGCCGACGGATCCCAGTTGGCGGGAACGAACCGGGGACCTTGGGAGCTAAATGCATGAGCAACTACTGCGTAAGCTGAAATCCATATGGCTCTTAGCTAAGGCTGTAGAGCAGACTCATTAATCTTTCTAAGTGGTCCCGGTGCCCCAAGAGGGGACAGAACACCACAGCCGGGAGGTTTGTGGGTTACAATCGCAAATATCTTCCACTGGCTTTTCATAACCATGTACCTCATGTAAACTATCCGCTGCTCTGGAGTCCAGCACTCATCTTGGTTCAGAAACTGGATTACATTGAGCTGTAGTAAGATAGACGGTGAGACTTGCATCTGGAGCACTTGTCATGTGAAATAATTTGCAGCTATATACAGCACACTGGTTGACAAAATATGTAATGCAGCATTATAAAATAGCTTGAACTAAAGCGGTGACCTGATTGCTTGGTGAAGATTAGACCTTGACTGTGAAAATAAGCAGATAAGGAGCAGACCTAGAGACATAATTTGGTGAAAGAGCAACATCAAAAGTTGGTGTGATGCACCTGGCAATCTGTGCTGCCGTCTGGACACTTGTCTTTATGTTCCTCTGCTATGTACATTGGCCAAACTCGACAGTCCCTACGAAAAAGGATAAATGGACACAAATCAGATATCAGGACTGGCAATATACAAAAACCTGTAGGAGAACACTTCAACCTGCCTGGACACACAATTAGAGATTTAAAGGTCACCATATTGCAGCAAAAAAAACTTCAAGACCAGACTGCAAAGAGAAACTGCAGAGCTGCAATTCATTTGCAAATTTGACACAATCAACTCAGGATTTAATAGGGATTATGAGTGACTAGCTAACTACAAGAGCAGTTTCTCTTCTCTCGCTGTTCACACCTCCAGTTCAGCTGCTAGAGGAATATCTCACCCTCTCTGATTAGAGATAACAAGCTGGTTCAGCCTGATTGGACTAACCTTGTTATCTCCAACCTGGTTCTTGCCTACTTATTTATACCTGCCCCTGGACACTTCCACTGCTTGCATCCGACGAAGTGGGTATTAGCCCACGAAAGCTTATGCTTCTATACTTTAGTTCATCTTTAAGGTGCCACAGGACTCTTTGTCACTTCTGCTATTCCAGACTAACACGGCTACCTTTCTGATTCTTGTCTTCATGTAGCATTCACATGGAGAGGGGAAGTATTGGGTGTATTGCAACAACTGTAAGAAGGGTTTGAGTGTCAAGTTGCTGGATGAGATTGCACCAATAAAAAGCTCCCAGTTCTCCAGTAGGATGAGCTGCTATCTACCATGTCAGAGGTCACATTCAAATTATTAAAATGGATAGTCCATAATGGACAATTTACCACTGCAGCTTATTGTGACGTTGTGGGGTTCACCCCAGCCGGTGAGGGATTCAGCCACCATCTGTCTTGTAACCCTGGGTGTTTATGGCTGTATACCTTTGGTCCAGGGCTCTGATCCCTGCAGTCTGCTAGGAGCTCAATGTGGTTACTCCTTGCAGCCTGACCTTAACGGATTTGATTGTTTGACTTCAGTACAATTACTTGAGGAATAAGGTGCTACTCAACATATGGGGGCAGAATTGGACCCTTCACATTTAATTACCATTGAATGACTGCAGGTGTGGCCCCTCTGCTGAGCAATAGCTTATTTCAGGGCTTTGTACATTGGCTTCCTGTTGGAGATAAGTGATGCAGAGTCTGAGTATATTCTTTGTGCAACTTGTTCTAATTACATGCGTACTCCAGTCCTGGAACAGAGGCGCTCACAAACAGCACACCCCAATTCCCTCTTACAGGGCTTTCGGCCCAAACACTAGACTAGCTCCTCAGTGTTACTCTTCCCAAAGAACTGACTCTAGTTACAGAGATTAAAGCAGAGAGCACACTCTTCTGCTGTTTACAACAGCTCCTTCAAAAAGAACGTCTTTGCAAAACTAATAGTGTTTCTTCAAAACTGACCAGTGGTTGCCTGCCGAGAAAAGGAAACCTGTGAACCTCCGCATACCAGCACCACCTGGTGATGTCTGCCATAATGCAGCGATAGTTCTCCTTCAATACCAACACCCTCTGTTGCAACACTCAGCTATGCCATGTCTTAGTGCACACGCTGTGAATACATACATATTGTGATAAAACCCTCCCGCCCCCCAGTAGCTGTCTCTCATGTAGATTATAGGCTACACCCTGGGTGATGTAAAATTCTGCTAAATGGCAATTTTAGGGCAGAGTTGATTCATTTAAGTTCAGTTTCTTGCAAGTGCACATGTAGTCCTCTGAATTATGCCAAGAAGTGATGTTGTCCATGTTCTCTCTTAAGACAGACACATTTTCTGCTATTTCTAGCGCAGACGTGTACCAAAATTAATTAGCTGTACAGTTCCAATAGCGAGGGACTTGCCTGTTAGGTGCCAGTGTTCTTGGGTTGCTTTCAGCATTAGATTTCCCTGCTGAATTCTGGCATTCAGACAAGTTTGATGCTGGTCCAAGAACATCATCAACAAGCCTAGAAGTGGCTCTGCTATAGGCTGTCAGGAGACAGGCACCCTGTGGAAGTGACTGAATGCCATTCAAACTCTCAGCATTGAAAGAGCAGCTCCCACATTGCCTATCAATGACTTAGAACAATGATCTGTATCATGGGCCAGACTCTGCCTCATTCTTACTGACTCGCGTCTTCTCCTCAAGGGGTTCTGCTGCTGGTACAGTAAGGTATTGCTCTGTGTGAGGGCTGGAGAATGGGGCCTGAAGTGCTCTTCTCCAAAGCACCACCCTGTGATCAGGAGTCGTGCATTAAGGCAAAGTCACCCCCCTTGAATGGCTGCTTAGTTGGCAAAGCTAGAGGTTTCCAAGACCATAGTGCTAGGCTTGAATACCATGGACACCTCCTCCTGCATGGTGTGGAAGAGCTTTCTGCACTGCCGCAGATGTGTGCAGATACTGCAGGTGTGGACTTCTCACTCCACTTCCTCTGCATGCACAGTTGCATGGGCTGCAGGCACCTGCCTCGCCCATCTCATGCTTGTGCCATGGTAAGGAAAGAAAGGGCTCAGAACAGGGGGGCTGGCATTGGGGATTGCATTGGGCTGGCCATCTTACTGCTCCAGCTCTGAAGCAATAACTGGGCTTATGAACCTGAGGCAGCTGGCAGGACAAGGAGCAGGGCTGCTCCTAGACATCTTCCCTACTGCACCCTTGACACTCCCTGTTTTCTGCCACTGCAAAGTGGGTTGTGGCCGGCACAAAGGATCATGTCCACTCACATGTCTGTGGAAGTCACCGGCGCTTGTGTTAGCTTAGGTATGCCAGCGGCAAAGGGATGTCTTCAATGGAACATGGAGGTCATGGAGTGGATCGACCTTCTCACCTATGCATTTTCACACTGAATGGAGGACAAGATAGCACATTAGGTACGATGACACCATACACATCCAAGACGAGACTGACTTTGGGCCTCAATCCAACCTCCACCATTTTGCACCCTCTCTCCTCTGTATACACTCCTTGGTGAACTACCATGGTGCTCTGCTCTAAAAGAATATACATATTCCCTGCATATGCCCGCGGCAGAATATTCATAAGCAATCCTCACCGGATGGATGGCACTGAGGGCCTGAATCAAGGCTTGCTCAACTCAGTGGAGGATATTCACCTGTGGGTATTGAACGGGGCCTTGCAAGTATGCCCCTCATCCAGCTCTGCTCTGAAGTCTCGTCCTGCATAACTTTGCCTCAGAGTTAAGGGAGTGAAGCTTTGCTATGAATGAACACGGCCACTGACCAGCTTTGCAATCAGTCAGGCTTGGAATATAATGAAGTTGGTAGAACCTGAGCCCAGGAAGCTGTGGGCAGAATTGGCAAAACTTTCAGGTGTGCACATCCTAACTTACATCCCTAAATAAAACTGGCTCTTTCTAAAGAGTGCAATGCCCATGTGACTCCAATGGAAGCCTATAAGAGCTACGGGTACTTCAGTTAGCTGGGAACCCAAACCTGGCTTTTAAGTTTTTGCACCCAAGTTTGAAAATAGTGGGCTTAAGCCTCTAGAATAGCTTGGTTTTCGGTAGACAAGGAGTCTTAAAGTAACTGCAGAGATAATTTAGGCCTCTTGTCACCCCATGGCATGAGCCCTTCTCATTGAAAGAATCATAAACATAAAATGACGCATCACTGTGTTTCCATTTCCTGCCCGAGCTCTGCAGTCTGCCTCCTTGTTTCCAAGCAAGAGGAAAGGGATGTGGACAGGAATGTAAATGAAGCTGGACATGCACTTCACAAAAGGTGACAGCAAAGGAAAACCAATGACCCAAAATTCCCTTCCTTGAGCATAACGTTCAAAGCACTCAAACTTGCAGAGTCGTTTTCTCAAAGTATGTTCTCTATTGGTCAGCTTCGGTTGCTTTAAAAAAAAGTCTTTTTTGCAAATGTCGGGCGTTTATTGCTGCCGTGTTGTAGCAACTAACTCTAGCTGAAATCTGTTCTCCTGGAGTCAATTTTCCTAAACAACAACGATTCAGACTTGCTCTGGATGGCAGCAGTGGCACAGAACAGAGCATGTTTTCCTTAAGTCAGAGAGTGTGATGCAAACTGAGGTGGAAAGTGACTGCAGAAATATCTGATAAAATTGCAGAGGTATCTGCACTCCTTTCCATGGCGAGGCTGCTGTAGGCTTTGGTCTGACAGACTCCGTAATCCTATGTGCAAACAGAGGATTTTATAACCTGATTTTGGAGAACGATCCCTAGCATCTCCACCTGCTCAACTTTTGTTGCAGTTACAGGCTTCTGCATGTTTGATAGCAGTGCTTTAATATAGTAAAATATTTGTTAAATCTCTTAAAGGAGCAGCATGCGTCTAGGGAGGGCATATTCTTTATATGGTTTTAATAGCACAATATGCTAACAAACTTAAACAAAGGCTTTGTTTAAGTGTGTTAGCATATGTTTTGTGCTGTTAAATTGGTCAGGAGATGGAAGGTGTTTAGAGAGTGCTTTTGATTCTGTTTCTCCCCATTGGTCTGAAGTATCTATTACATCCATATTGCATCACATCAAGTCCAAATCATTAGAGGAATGCCTCTGCTTGTACTGACCAGACGATGTTTGGATTCTGATGTTAGCCCAGTTCTGCAGCCTGATGGGAATCTGGTGTTGTCGCCAGTGTACACAGAATTCTTCTTTGCAGCCAAATTAGCATGCATTTTGTTACCTGGAACTGGAGCAGCAAAACAAAGAAAATAAAATGCCTCATTTTCCAGCTTTGTGCGTGAGAAAACTGTAAGTGATGATTATAATGCCAGACACTGATGACCTTAAACCAGCTGCCTCGGGAATCTGCCATATTTGCTGAAAATATCTTCATTTTAGGAATGGATCTCAGACTTATCACACATCTGCCCTCCTTGTATTCGAATGAAACTCCTTCTGATCTGACAGCTCAGGCACTGTCAGTTTCATCCAGAACAATTTACAAACCTGGAACCTAATCCCGTAAACCCTTAATGATTTGATCAATCCCACTGAAGGAAATGGGACTATTCATATGACTATGGACCACTTTAGTCAGTGGGGCATACTGGCTGGCACACATTCAGGCTCATGGGCTTCACTGTTCCTTTGTAGTTCCCAGGTTTATGAACATTAAAAAGTGAGGTGCTGAGGTGGTTTAAAGCGGAACAGAAGTTTTTAGGTTTGTAAATCTATGAACTTTTGCCTCTTTGAGATTTTATTATTTTTTGCTGCTCATAATGGGGGAGGGTCTCCTCTCTGCTCCTGAGGTTATGTATATGTCTTGTAATGCTCTTCTGAACACCGTGGGGAAGGAATTTAGGCTAAACAGAGTCATGTCACTGACATCATCTCTGTTACATAACAGAGAACTCCAGTGGGGCATGGTGCTGGCACATAAGGTCTCCTGTATGCCATGCTGAGGAAGTGATGAAACAATTTGGCCGTAGATCTATCAAGATGGCACACACGGCTCTATGCCTCTTTTCCATCACCCCCAGACGGCGCTTTGCTCTTCTAGTGCCTGGCGGAGAGCGATACTTAGCTAGAGGTAAGCTGGCAGAAGCTTAGTTTGGACATAAGGGAGGTACTGATAGTGTGTTAAGGGGAAGTGGGGTGATTGTCCTTCCCAGCCTTCTTTCATTTGAGAAGTTTTCTGTGTGGGGTGCTGCTGGATCCTCAATGATTCCTGGAATGACAGGAAGTGGTCTGACCCTATACAGCTGTTCTTATGTTCTCATCAGTTTGCATTCTAACAAACAGCAGCAGGAGAAGAAACCAGCTTGGAATTTCCTTCTCCATCAGACTCCGTATCTCCTTCCTCACAGCTTGAACAAACTTTATTTTGGGGGCTAGCCTTCAGAAGAATCCATTTCAGATGTTCGCTGTAAAGGAGGAACAAAGGGAAAGTAAAACAAGTTTGTTTAATTACAAAGAGGTTTTAAGTGAGATCCTGTATAAGGGAAAAAGATTGAAATTATTACAAATAAAAGTGAAAGCGGCTTTCTAATGCTGATGAATTTACAAGCTATTGCCTAGGTAAGATTCAGACCCTTGGGGGGACACCACTATTTAACTCTTTCCAGGCTGACAATGGACCATTTATTCCTACCCTGTGTTTCCTGTCTTCTAACCTGATACCAATCCATGAGAGGACCTTTCCTCTTACCCCATAACCAGACCTCTTCATTATTTACCGCTCCCTCTATTCTTGTGTTGTGCAAACTTTATCGGTGATTTTGTTTTTTCCCAGGACACTGAGGAAAAAAATGTTAAATAGCATAGGGTCAAGACTAGATTCCTTTTAATCCCTTTAATGTGTGCCATGTTAAGTTTCTTTCTAGTTTTTATTAAAAAAAAAGTCATGCAGTATTAAGTCAAATACTGTACAGAAGTCTATGTATATTACATCAGCGCTATTAACTTTACCAAACTTGTAAGATCAGTGGGGGGAAAGATATCATGTTAGTTTGACAAAATCCATTTTCCATAACCCATGTTGACTGGCATTCATTATATTACTCTCCTTTAATTAACATTGTTTGCTTTTTCTCTTAGCTGTAATGAGGGTAACTCCTGTTAGCCATAGGGGTGTATTGGCAATTCACCCTTTCAGTCTTATTTTGTCACACAACGTATTTAGCGAGATTGGGGGGGGGGGGGAGGGGAGGCAGGAAAGAAAATCTTCCAATAGCCAGGATTAAAGGTGCTATTACTGGAAGAGTCAGGACAGATATTAAAAACACAGCTTGCTGCAGATTGGCATCTTGATACCCAACCTCCAGCTCCAAGATACAGAGATTGCACAAAATAATCCCATTGCATTTAAAAACGGCAAATGAGAAGATGTTCTGGAGGCAAAACTTTACTGAAATTAACATGAAACCCCTTTAATCAGCAAGTGTAATCCTCAGTAGGAAAAGAATTCCAAATTTATTTAAAATCTCTGAACGACCAGCCTCTCTAATGTGAAGCAAGGATCCAAGTAAATGAATGATTTGCTTAAAAAATTCTGACTAATCTTGGGAACATTAAAATTAATATAAACTTGTGATCTCAAGTTCTATCCACTTTAGATGTGGTTTCAGTAAGTACATATAATTTGGAATGGGACCTGTAGCTGTCTTACATGCAAATGCTCAGGGAAACACAGCCTGGTGTTTTAATCAGCGAGTATTTAGGGAGGTCTGCTGCACATGTTCTGTATAATCCATAGATACATTTAAAGCGAATTAAAATAGAAACAAATCCTATTTCAGAAGGGCAAAGTGCAATTGCGGAAACATTTTAAACAGGCCACCTTTCCCTAAGTAAACCGTATTAAATCATAACGGAGTCTGGTTAGGTCTGCTAGCATTTTGAAAGTTGCAAACTTTTGTTCTGACACGCCTGTGACTTTCCAAAACATCCCCATTTTGTGCTGAAAATTTCCATATTGGGTTTGATGGGCTTTTCTTTATTTTTCAAAATCATTTCAGCACTGTGAATTGTGGGGGAGAGGAAAACAAATTAACTTTCCCCACTTAAACAATGATCTAGCCACCTTTTCAAAAACCATCTCCCCACCCTCACAACAAAAGCGCTACAGCAAAAATGCCTGTTGAAATTTGGCAAAGATACCAATGGATAAAGGGTTAGAGCAACATCCTGGGATCCTAAAAGCCTCATAACCAGCCAGCGAAGGTTCCTCCAGTCCCCCATAAGACTGTCTTCCAAGGGCCCCTTTCAAGTCTTGGTGTAGCAGATATTCAGGGAGGTGATGGGGCATGGTGGAGCAGAGCCCCTGTGTTGTCGAGTCTCCAGCAGAAGCTGTGACCCATAGAGCAGAATTATTGTAACTAGGTCCCAGGGTGATCCTAGGATACACTGGCGGCCTCTCTAGGCCCCCAAAGAGCCTAGCTTCAGGAGGATGCAAAGACGACATAGTCCCACCTTTGCCTGTGCGGTGCCTCTGATGGCATATGGCATACCTTGTGTTATAGAACATGTTCCCATTCCAGTTCAGGGCTTGTAAAAGGGGCCAGATCAACAGCCTGATGGGACAGAACATTCTCTGTCTGCAGCCTGGATAGCTGGAGCAATGCCAGTTTGCCGACAACATCCAGTGACCAATTATATCCCTGCTAAACCCAGCTCCGGTATAGTACTTGGACTGAAATTTGTGTCACGCTGAAATTGCTGTGATGAAAATCTGGAGATCAGCTGTATCAGAAACCTGGGGTAGATCAATACATAAAGCTCTCTGGATTGTACCTAGAGCAATCCCACTATTCCCAGTGCACAGAGCTATCCTACTATAGCTACACGGAATGGGGTTCTCAATCCAGAATTAAAAGCAGTCATTTGAGTGGGGTATACATCTCCTCTGGGGGCGTGACGGGAGCGGAGTCTGCATTGGCCGTTCTTCAGAACGTTTGCACAGGTGTTTGAGATTGCCCAGTTTACCTAACTGAACTCCAGGAGTGGCGTGTGCAGCTTTGCTGGACGATGAGGAGTGTGTTTAATAATGTCAGAGATGAAAAGCACATAGAGGAATGAGCTACAGTATTGGAACACCTGCTTCGCGAGCCGTTTAAGAGCTGGAGGGTTTTCAGTATTGTCTTCTTTCTGAAACTTCATTATTTTCTTCCCCGTAAATTACCCAGAGGAATATTGCGGAAGATTTTAGCTGACTCTAATGTGGAGATTGGAGTCGAGTAATAAGTTATGAACTCGTAATCGTAGGCGGTCAGACAGAACTGTTTATCATACACCATTCGTAATCCTGTTCTCATGGCACTTTTGCATTACCGACGTTCCCGTCTCCGAGAGAGCGAGGCCTGTGATAATCACTGTTCTGGAGAAATTAGAAGCAGACGCACACGGTTCACTATTCTGTGGTTTCCTAAAATCAGCAGAGTGATAAGGACTCTGGATGAAATCCTGCCTCCAGTGAAGTCATCAGCAAGACTCCCCTTCACTTTAGTGGGGGACAGGAGTCCAAATCCTCCATCCTTTGTGTGGTGCATTTCCCCCCTCTGTGTCTGTTAGTCCCAGCGATGGAGCCTGGCTCTTTAGCACACGCTTTAGAGTCTTTAACTTTCAGCTTGGAGCTTCCTGGACAAGCCACCATTCATGTGATGCTACACTGGAGATTGAGCTGGGATGGCCAGAGCAAAAAACTCTTTAGCTGGGAGCTCTAACCGACCCCATCCTCTGGATTGGGCAGGCACTGACCAGTGGTTACACTTGCACACCCAAATCTCCCACGCATGTGCAGAGACATTTAGGTTGAATGAAAAATGTCAGCCTGAGCCTCAATATAAGAAGCTAGATTGTTCAATGGTTTAATCGTTAATACTGACTTTCCAGCTAGGGCCTCAAGTTAAAATCTTGGCTTAATGGTCAAGTGCAGGCAGAAAAGCAGCCTGCTTGATCCATCACAGCCCTAGAGCATGGGGCACGGTGTCCGCCGCATGGCAGGGAGGCCCGAGTACGCACGTGTGGCTGCTAAGCTCTTTGAGTGGCAGGGATTGCAGCGGGTGGTGACAGAAAATGGGCGACTGGTAAATTCAATAAATGGAATGAGGAGCTATGTGAAATATGATTGTAGGGGTCACTTAATGGTGCAGCTCCCCAGATTCCCCTGGCCAGAGGCTTTGCAGGGAGGCAATTAATCGAATGAGATGGACAAGGATCCGTGTTACCTTCCCCAGCTGGGCGTCCGCAAATACACGCGACAACTACATTGGTTGTGATTGGCAGGGTTGTAGTGAAACATGACATGTTCCCTGGCCAGAGGCCTACCATGGAGGCAATTAAACGAGATGTGCAAGGATACATGACGGCACCTGTTGCAATAGCACTGCATGCGCACATGCGATTCCTGGCCTTTGGGAATGGGAGAGAAGACCGTTGAATGTCACGTCTTTAATCTGGGTTGTGACTTTCTCTGCCAGTCGGAAAGGACCCTCGGTATTGTTAAAGCAGGGCTGCCTTCGCATACTCAGCTATAATGCTGGTTTTGTGCAAAAGAGGCCAGGAAAAGATTTTCAGTGTCTTAAAATATCCTGGGCCTCTGCAGTCTGAGTGCATGCTCTCAAGCGGTGGAAGGCGATAGCCCCCAAATTTAATCTAAAGCCCCCTGGCTAATCCCAAATCCTAAATATGTATCACACTCAATGTGTGAGACCAGCCTTCAGATCACTTAATATATGAGCCTGAAAATGGATAATCTGCCAGCTGATGGAATTTGCCAGTCTTCTAAGACAGGACAGGTTGGTCAAGTCCAAATGAGGACTGAGCTGAAAACTGTCTCCACCGAGCTAGTGCCAGACTGCGCCTTGCGTGGGAAGTGATCTCATGACCAAAGGGCATCAAGAACAGCCGGGATGACTCCCCCCCCTCAGACATACCTGGCTCATTGGCTCTTTTGCTGGGATATGGTTTCTCACCCACCACAGAGTATTTTCCCCTTGTGATGTGCTGGGTTCAAAGGTGAACGGTGCAGAGCTGAAAAGTCATTTTTTAAAGGAGCGAAGCTATTAAAACTCCATGTGAGACACCTGTCAGTTCAGACCCTCCCCCAGGCTCCTCTGCCTCAGACAGCAGGGACCGAGCAAAGCTCAATGCACATGATACGATGGTAGCTCAGCTGCTTGTCCTAGTCAGACACCCACCCTCGCCAGCTTGGGACACAGTCCCCAGGCCCTTACACAGAGGAGAGCTGCAGTCCTCTGCACTTGTCCAGAAGCAGTTCCTCTAGGCTGTCATGGCCGGTCTGATCCGATACTCAGCTGCCTGCAGTCCTCTGTATCGCCCCTGCTGCTGTGACAGGACCTACCTCCCTGTGCCATGCTGATCCTGCACTTATTCCACAGCCCAACTGGATCCCTCCTCGCTCTCCCTGGCCATTGAAAACAGCCTCTGAGCCACCTATAGCTCCTCTGCTACCAGACCCGTATACTTTTAAATGTTGCTGCTCAAGTCCCACCGACCGAAGTCGAGGCCCAGTTCTGTTGCCTCCAATAGAGGCCAGGGCAGAACTCCTGTTGATCTCAGTGGGTCAGGGTTGGGCCCATGGCTGAGGGGGCAGCTGGTGCTCAGGTCTGGAAGAGGAGATGTAAGTCGGAGTTATGGGATGAAATGGAGAAGATTGATCCAGGAAGAATATCAGCAATATTTCTCAGCAGAGGGGGCTGATACATTGGTGGCAGTGGGGAGTTCCTCAGAGATGTGGTAGAAGGCTCCGTTTGTCATCTGGACTGGACAAAGCAGATGAAATCTATTCTAAGGAACAATTCATCACTGGCAGGAAATGCAGATGGCTTATCTCTAATGTCCATGGCGCAATCCCTTTCCCACTAACGTGAACAGGAATGTCGCCATTGACTTCCACTGAAGTCCATTGGGCCCCGTGGTCCTGAAAGTCCATGCACTTTTCGGTTTCTCCTGTCGAATTGGGAAAAGGCATTGTGTGGAATCCTTCATACGTGCCTGTAAATAATAATGGGCTTACTTCATGGAAGCCTCCCCCGATCAGTGCGGGGTCAGTCGGCAAGGCAGTGGAATAGTTCTACCAAGGAAAAACCCAGGATTTCTATTCTTAACACTAAAGTTAACTCTGAATGAAGTTTGTTTTTGAACTTTTAAGAGCGTTCCCAGGGCCGGGGGGGATGCTTTCCTTGGGATAACGGTTCTGAGCGGTGTCTACTTCTGGGTGTTTCACATTCTCTTCCGTGGCAGGCAGAGCTGACCGTGCCGCTCCCATCCCTTCATGACTGTAGTGCGAGTGCCTCCGTCCAAGACCAGGGTCCCACTGTGCTCAGTGCTGCAGTCCCAGTCCTGGGGAACTATGGTCTAGGACTAGGACAGGACAATATCGTTTCCCTTCTCTCCTTCCTCCTCAGGGAATGAGTGTGTGTCACAAAGAACAGCCCCTTTCTGAGGTCTCCTGCTCTGTCTGGGACGTGTTTGGTTTTTTTAACTCCCTGCCAAGACAGGCCATTTTTAGGAATGGTGTCACTAAATTTTCCTGCTACGGCAGTAGCACTCCTGGTGTCATTGCTTCTCCCCATGTCTTTGTTGGGCTCTTGGGCAGTACTCCCAACCGGAGTTTCTAGGGCACAATGGGTATGAGATGGAGGGCACTAGGAATAAGGTGGGAGAAGGAGATGCTATTTCTCCATGCACAGATTCACCTTCCTGTTGCTCTTTCTGTTAGCCGGGGGTGTTGGTTTCTCTGGCACTGCTCGCTTTCTCCCCGGCTCATTCCTTGTTTTCCCCTTTCTCATGCTATAAGATTTCTTCTCTGTCTGTACTAGGCTCTGTAGATTTGTGGCATCCTCTCCCCTTGGATATCCAGGATCTGAATGACTTGGGGGCCTTACCCCTTCCAGATTCAACAGCCTTCCAACCACCTTCCCCTCGAGGGCACAAAAACACACCCACTGAGCATCCTGCCTCTCCTCCACTCTGTCAGGAGATGCCATAGGCCCATGTTGGTGTCCTTAAGGTAATGTCTTTCCCTTGTCCCCATCCAAACGGGGGATGGATTTGTTTAAGATCTGCAGGGAAACATACATTATAACTTGGCATTTACATCTCAGCCACGTGTCTAATCAGATCTCTAGCAGGTCCTGTTGGCAGGTTCACCTGAGCCGAGTGCCTTTGATTTAGCTCTAAGCCAATGATTGCACTGTTACCTTTTAGAAGGGGCATTTGAAATCTAGATTGCTGATTGCTTATCTGGGTCTGTTCTGTACTTGCTTACTGACAAACGGGAAAGCTGAAATGAACTCATTCGATCAGGATTTGTCACAATGGACGAGGTAACTTCAGCCTATTTCTGACCATTTCAGAACATACTTTTCTTGTATTTTTCCTCCTGGTTCCCATGTTGGAACGTTCCCTTGCAAGGTCTCTTGGTATGAAAGTGAACGTGGGTTCCAGTCTGGAGAAGACTCATTTCACGACCAGCTCGGTCCTTCTTTGTCCTTGTGCCATGGCTCCTTCCATTTAGCTGGTAAAACAATAATTGCTACTTGATGACTGAAATGTCCTGGGGTCCTTTATTCAGGTATTCAATACAGCTGCCAGGAGGATACTGTTTGCTGCAGGCTTCTGAGTATTTAATATTATTTGCACCTGGCAAAAGGCAAAATGTCTCCCTATTTCCATAGCATCACTTAAAAAACAATGGTGGACTGTCCCTGGTCTTGCAGTGTGTGTGAACGTTTCCCAATGCTGCCGTAGCAGCAGGTTTTCATCTGCATGTTCTGCAGAGCTCTTATTCCAAGCCTCAGCACCTTGCTGATCTGAGATGCAGACAATGTACTTTCCCTTCATGGACCCAAGCTTCATGTGCTATGAGCTACTTTCTTCCAGCTGGTGATGAAAGTGTAGGAGACTTTCCTTTTTTTTGCAATCTTACAAGTGCGTGAAAGTCACCATGACAAGAAAAAGCAAAGCGATATTGTGAACTAAAATGATTGGCAAACTGGCTGGCAAACACTATGGGGAAATGATCTTTAGTATGTACATTAACAGCTTGCAGTTTCAGAAAACTCCTCTTTGAGTTGAAATGAGTGGCACTTTTGTTCTCTTTGCAGAGATTCATTCCCACAGCAGGGAGAGTGTAAGAAAAGGCAGAATGGTTCCCTACAGCTGACAGTTTGATCAGTTAATTTCAACCTCAACTTAAAACGCAGCGTTTCATGTGTGATTCCTCACAATCCTCAGTCCATCACTTGCAGAGCCCCGAGGAGAGCAAGAGAGCACGTGCCCTCAGCCCCAACCACTCCCACAAGACCAAATGCATTATCCTTTCCACTGCCCCATCTGAACTGTGGCGAGGGAAAAAAGAACCGGAATCCGTTAGCTCCCCCCCCCCCCTTAATAAAACATAAAAGCATCAACAAAGAAGGCTGAAGAGAGCAGCAGGAAGAGCACAAAGACTTGCACAGAGAACAGAAAGAAGCTGAACTTAACACACACAAATGGAGGTTTATTCTCATTCCTGCCATGGAGTTTTCTGTACCGTTGAGACGGAAGATAAATGGTCTGGCTGCATCAGCCGTTTGGAATCGGACAACTGTGCTCTGCAGTCACTTGGATTTTTCTTTTTTTTTTTTAAATAGCCACTTTTTAATTATAGTTATAAAAAGCAAACAGTATTAACCTGCCGGCATGCAAACAGCTCAAACCCAGCGCGTGCTGTATGGAGAAGGATTAATAAGACTGACACACGGATATAAAGGATGCGCCTAGAAATGAATGGGGAAATGAACCCTGAGCCCCGCTGGCGCTGGGAGACGAGGCAGAGCTTGACAATTCTCACACTGGGCGCAAGGACGGTCTCGGATCGTGTGCTGTTAGTCTGTGCACGGCTAGGTCACTCAGCGGTGCAGTGGAGGACCTGGGGCAGAACCGCCATTGACTGAGCTCTGTGGTGAACCAGTGTGGAGGAGGAAAGGGACAAAAGGGATGCTCCTTTATGCCCCCCTCCCAAACACTGCTGCAGGGGTCAGGGCCTAAGGTCCATAGGAAATGGCACACTCCTCCTTGCATTAGGCTGATCTCCAGGGAAGATTTGCCCGCTGTTAGCAGGCCTCTGCCTGGTCTGACTCCTCTCTCATGAACGACAGCACAACTAGGGTTGCCATCTTTCTGACTGCAGAAAACCGCACATCCTTACCCCGCCCCCTGCCCTGCCCCTTCCCTGAGGCCCCACCCCCTGCTCACTCAATTGGCCTTGGGGGCATGCTTTCGCCTAGGGGCCGCAGGGACATGCTGGCTGCTTCCAGGGACTGCCTGAGGTAAGCGCTGTCCGGAGCCTGCAACCCGGCACCCTGCTCCAGCCCTGAACCCCCCCCCCCAACTCCCATCCAGAGCCCGCACCCCTCCTGCACGCCAAACCACTTGGCCCCAGCCTGGAGCCCCCTCCTGCACCCCTCACCCCCAGACCCTGTACTCCTAGCCGGAGCCCTCACCCCTGCCTCAGCCTGGAGCCCCTCCCACACTGCGTAAAACTGTGCCTGAATCTACAAGAGTCTTATGTTTTTTCCTTCTCCTCTAAACTGAAAATGGCTTAATTTTAATGTTGTAACAAAGGACAAAAATCAAAGACGGGATCAGGGCTCCCAACTTGTGAGCTGTATGTGAATTAGCTGGAAATTAAAATGACCACTGATTGACAGAGAAGAAGCTATGATTTGTTAAAAACCATTTAAAAATAACTGTGCAACCCTCAAAACAGCTGCTTTAGGTTCACAAATCATATCTCCCAGCTCTGGAAAAGACCCAACTTCACAATAGCATTATTTTCCTAACAAGCAGTAATTAATCTTGGAGTTTTTGGTGCAATGAGCTATTGGTTTAAAGCTAAGCATTAGCAACACGCTTTTGGGGAGACAATCACACAACATTGTGTGCAGACAGAAACACGCCCATGTGCAACACCTGGAAAGGCACTGCAATAAATTATGAAAGAGTTTGTAAGCATTTAAGGGGTAATAGGAATAACTAACATGGATTTGTCAAGAACAAAACATGCTAAACCAACCCAATTTCTTCCTTTGGTTGTCTCCTCTTGTGTGTCCCCACTGGTAGCTGTCCATGTACTGCTGGCGTGTGTACCTTATACCTGCACATTTACAGTGCTGGTGTGTGTATCCTTTGTGCCCTTGGGGGAGGGATAGCTCAGTGGTTTGAGCATTAGCCTGCTAAACTAAGGGTTGTGAGCTCAATCCTTGAGGAGTCCATTTTAGGGATATGGGTCAAAAATGGGATTTGGTCCTGCTTTGAGCAGGGGGTTGGACTAGATGATCTTCTGCGGTCCCTTCCAACCCTGAGATTCTATGATTTACCCACATCCACACTGCTCCTTGCTGGTACACATCATTGGCACTACCTTTTCAGGGGTGGTATCCCAGAGTTCTGTGCCTCATAGGAGATGCTCTAAACTACCTTGCTGTGTGTTGCTGGAACCATCCTCTGCTTTCACACATTTGGTGATGGCAGCTGCCTCTGACCTCTTCCATCTGCCAGAAGACATAGAGCAAGTGCAGGAGCATGTGGTTCTGCTCCTACTATTCCTTGGGGTGCAGTATCTATTCGCAAGACAGTGGACCGATGCGGCCCAAAACATTCTGAGATGCCAAAGTCAGCTGACTGAGAGGGCGAATGACAATCCAGTGTGGTCCCATGGTACAGATATGACCATGGCTGGACTGCTGCGTCCCATCCAGGTATCAGCCATTTGCCTGGGTTCCCTTGGACCTACTGGTCCTTCTCCTAAGATTGACAAGTCCTACCAACTACTTTCTGTTTCCAAATTCGTACATTGTGTTGTATGTTCCTTCCTCCACGTTCCTGATGTATCTTGTGCATGAACTGGGCCCAACACTGATTCATGCAGCAGTTCCACTTCCTCCTTCTCTACAGTTTATATTGCACCATCTACTACTAATCAGTGACCTCGCTTGTGTTACTAAGTCCCTTTTCCTGTGCAACTAAGAATTGCCCAATGAATACCTTACTTTCTCCATTTATGCGCTTGTCTTATGTGGTACTGTAGAAAAGCTTTCTTGAAGTGCAAGTACATTGTGTTTCGGTTTTATCCCAGACACTCTCCATTGTCCATTCACAAAAGATTCATTAAGCATGACCTCCTCTTTAGAAATCCTCTTTGACTAATTTTGGCCACTCACCATGAAACTTGTCCAAGTTTATCCTGTTTTATCCCTTATCACTGAGTCTAGACTCTCTGCCTATACTAAAAGTCCGTAGGGACCCACTTCCTCCCTTAATCCTCTTTTTGACACGGGTGTCATGACACTTGTATGAAATGTTTTGCCCATAATGAAGAATAATTGCAGTTTTCTAAGGTGATGGTACAAACCACTGCAGCTCACAAGAGTGCTTTGAATTGTTCAGTACAGTACCGCAGAGTTTTATTTTTCATAAGGGAGGTACTTGTCCTATTTTCAGAAAGGACTTTACCTCAAGCAGAGCTTTCCGGGTCTTCTCCAATACTGGGTTGTAGAGATTCCCTAAAGTCCAATAGGAACCTTGCTATTGTCAATCTATTTTACATGGACAGTGCTCAGATCAGCTGTAGTACTTACCCTATGGGAGGTATACTTGGAAATCGCTGGTGTCACTACTTTCATTGCATCTCCTTGGTGTCCTCATGGCTCTACTTGCCTTGACCTCTGTATCGCTTTGGAGTCTCTCCTTAGTTTCAGCAATTTGACATGCTGTCTGACGGTAAATATATATCTCGTTCTCATGCAATTTTCCCTTTCTCCTCAGTGCTCACAGATGCAAATAAATAGTTTACGATCCCAGCAATATTTGTTTCTTATATCACTACGTTCTCCATTCATCCCTTCTAAGAATTACAACTCTCCGTGACGACCGCACTCTCTGTTGATTTAATCTCTTGTGTAATCTCATTTCCAGGTTTTGGTCTGAGCTTCCTTGATAACTCTTCCCACATAATTTTATTTGAGCCTTACGCAGACCCTGTTGCTTTAAGTCTTCTGCATATCCTTTCCTTGATGCTCTACCCAGATTAGTCCTCACATGTGGCCTATCTAGTTTTGATTTTTCAGTGTCCCTGTTTTTGTTGCAGTATTTCTGGTTCTCGGTAGAATGGCTCAGTGTGGGATCATGAAGCATAACAGCGCTGGGGCCAATGTGTTTTTCTTAAATACTGACCAAGTGTTACCCAATCTCTCAGACCAGTGGTGGTGTTCTCTTCCTCCTGCTGTGTCCTCCTCTCGCTGCTCTTCCTCTGAGAGGTGAATTTATCACCTTATCGACAGACGGGGCGCGTTGGCAAGGAGAGAATCCAGATGCAAAGCTCTGGAATGTTCCCAATAGCAGCATCTGGCTTAGGTTGGCTCCTTGCCTGACTTCTGCAGCCAGCTGTTAGGAGTCAGCAAAGAACTGTCTCCGGGGTTATCGGGGAAGCTTGCTGCAGATCTGGCTGATGTCATGTTCTCCTAGACTATCTGTTTGTGAGGAAGTGCTCCAATAAATTTACGTGAAGGACTTTTTTAGCTCGAGCTATACCATATACCACTACTAGCTGAAATACCTGTAACTAGGAACACACCGGGAATTATCCATGTTTAGTCATCTGAAAGCTACGTGTGCAGTGAGTTCATATACCGCTACTTGTTAGCAATGGGCCTTGTTCTCTGTTGCTATGACTCCTTTGACTCCAAGTCAGTGGAATTATGCCAACAAACAATTTGGCCACATATTTTTACCCTCTCTGGAACAGCAGAACACGGTAGGTTTTGGGCACGTTGCCTTGTATCTATTTTACTTGAAAATGTGGCCTTCTGCAGTTCAAGTGTTACCACCGCTTGATGGAATTCATCCCTGTGAACAGCAACAGCACAAAGCCTATTTTGAGATCTTAAATGGTTCATGAACCAGTGCTGGTTCCTTTGCTTGGGGTGAATTTCACCCACAGAGTAGATTAGGATTTAGTTGGCATGAATTCCAATGTGGTAAAAAGGAAAACGCATAAAGACTAAATGGGGGTTGGTATTTCATAGCCCTCATAAAAGCTGTCTCATATAAAGAAATATAGTTGGGTGAAGAAAATCCTGGTCTCTTGTTAGATAGATCCTTAACTATAAGGTCTACAAAATATTATGTCTCTATAATTAAATGGTCAGATTTCTTTGTGTTTTGGCATTTAGGTATAAAAACACTTTTGCCAGAATAAATGCTTTGTTCTATGTTTATAGACCTGGAAGCCACGGTTTGGTCTGACTCCCAGCTGAACATTTTATTTGTCTGTATGTAACTTTACACATATGTACATGCAGATGCTATTGGCTTTAAGATAACATGTGATGCCCCAGTTTTCTAGGCTGAGATCTTAACATTTGTGGGTTGAACATTAGTGGAACTTCACCGATTTGCACCAGTTTATGGGTCTGGCCCTGGAAGTTTGGTGCATAAAAATGTGGAGCAGAGATTGTGTCTATAGTACCCAGCATGTTGAAGGCACTACCAGAAACAAACCATACACAATAGAAAGTAAGAAATTGGACCAGTTTCTCAGTTGATGTAAATCAGCATGGTTCTGTTGAAGTCAACAGATGTATCCTGATTTTCCCAGCAGAGGACCAAATTTTCAGCAGCTGTCAATCAGTGTGGATCCATGGACTTCAATGGAGCCACGCTCTTTTACACCAACTGTGAATCTGACCCTTTGTTGAGAGAGTCTTTGTGTTTCTATTCATCCAGTATATTTAACGTACTGTAGAATACAGATTTGTTACCTATCAGGAGTGACAACATAAGGTAGCCATGGCTTTAGTGTGCTGATTGCTGACTGAAAATATTTCATGCAAATTAAGCAATGACTCATACCAATCATTCTCTATCACACAGAATTCATCAAGTCCCATAAAAAAGATGAAAAGGCTGAATTTCTGTTCAAAGAAGCCAGCGTGTAGAATCTGAACACATATTTTCAATGAGTACCTTTGTCCAAACCCCGTTGATGCAATATGAGTTCTAGCTTGTAAATATTATGTCTACTTTGAGATCACGTCATTCATGTGAAGTAGTTGAAATCAGACAATTTGAGGAGTTAAATGTATTGCAGTCCACATCCAGGATCTTCTAATGTGTTTCAATTTCTTTGCCTTCCTTAGAGGACTAAAATCAAGAATATCCTGCTTTTGATCCTACAAAATGTGCTGGTTACCGTTTTTATCTGACTTCACTCTTTGTGCTCATTCCTATCAGGTAGGTTTTTCACTGCCTGTGATAAACTGAAATATACAAATGTTAAAGACCAGGTGAAATTTATGTCCTTTGCGAGCACCTCTTTCCCCATTTCCTTGGTTCAAATGACCTTATAACTAAGAGCAAAGGAAGTTCTTTAATCTGAAGTCATCCCTGCTGCAGAATGAGGTCCTGTCTCTCAGAGTATTTTAGAACTGAGTTTGCTGGATCAGTTTTGTCCCCGGAGATGTTCCATCTTTGACCTCACAAAGGGAAGTAATCTGTATACTTGCTTGGAATGCAGGTTCCCTGCAATCATCTACTTCTGACAGCTAGGCTGTTGCCAGCTTTTACCAGTCAGTGGGAATACATCTGCTCTTTTGGCTCTCTTTGTAACACCGAAGGTATCAGACTGTTCTCAAGTGTCTGTCTCTGTTGTCTGGGAGAGTCTGATGCCTGAAGTCAGAGGCATCAGATCGCGCCAGGAGTCATTCCTTCCAAGTGACCTCTGGCAGTCAGGCCAGGCTAATGATACTATATTATGCACAGCGAGCGCTGATTCTCCTGTTGTGGCTGCCTGCTCTTCTCTCCCCAGTCCTTGTACAGAATAGACATTGGCCACAGCAAATGAGAGGCCTTTCTGTGGTAATGAGAAATGTGAGGGAGAACAGGAGTCTCTCTCCATTTCCAAACACTGCTCTGTATAAAACTCACTTTAGTGCAAAATGAGGCACCAAGATTCCTTTTTAAACTTGAGATTTTTGGCAGGTTGCAGGGGACGGAAGGGAGGGGTAAAAACCCCTTCACTAGCTCTTTACAGTTAGCTTCCCAGAGCTGGAAGCTGTGTTGCTTTTTGGCTGGAGGGATCAGTCTTGTCAACCACTTATCACCTTGCAGATCCAACTGGATTAGGGCACCTGCATTTCATAGAATACCAGGGTTTGAAGGGACCTCAGGAGGTATCTAATTCAAGCCCCTGCTCAAAGCAGGGCCAACCCCAACTAAATCATCCAACAGATTTTTGCCCCATATCCCTAAGTGGCCCCAGAATTGAACTCACAACCCTGGGTTTAGGAGGCCAATGCTCAAACCACTGAGCTCTCCCCCTGCCCATAGCAATATGTTCCTCCCTTGGGGAATATATTGCTGTGGTGACCAACAGCTTCCTTCCAGTATTGGAGCAAACATTAAAGAGAGGATTTTAAAACCCTAGAGAGCCCACCTGCATCTTAGTCTCATTGAATTGTACACTTTAGTATAGGCTAAATTGGGTAGGGTTTATTCTTCAGTGAAAAGAACAGAAACCACTTACATTTCTTTCGGAAGCCCAGGAGTTCTTGGGCCCCTGCCTGATTTGAGTTTTAGCTCCCATGTTCTGAAAGGCCCCCTCTCTCCTTCCTCTGGGTCTAATTACCAGACTGTGTTGTGGTCTTTGGGACAGGACGTAGGGGGGAAGGCTTCCCTTTGCCAGCGGCTACTTTTTCCCAGCCGGTCAGCTAGAGCCCCTATAAGTGATGGTTGCTCCACTCTTTGGTAGTTAGACCCACTCAGCTTTAATGGCTTGAAATCACTGGTCTTGTGCCTGAAGGTCCCCGAGAAAGGAGTCTGCTTCCCTCTGCTAGTCTAACCCGCCATCTCCAATACCCAATATACAAGTCACCTTTGGAGTACAGATCAAGATTCTTTGCCAGACACCCCCACACTCCTCCACAGGGTCTGAATCGGGAATCTCCTCTACCACTGCACAGACCTCTACCACTTGACCTGGTAATGGAGGGGGATGAACACACACTACCATCACTGAAACTGGAAGTATTGCTCTAAATGTTACAATACCTTCTGAAGCTTAAAGGCCCCTTTTCTTCTATCTGGCAAATGTGTAAGTTCTTGGTCTTTTTCTGTTCACTTATAATGAAGGCAAAAGGATAGTGTAACCCAAACACACTTGGCTGCAGGATCTAGGTTTTAAATTCTAGACAGCAGGCAGCCATTAATAGACTGCACCGCTTATTGCTGTCTGAATATTTTGTAACTCACCGTGCAGGAAGGATTATAGCTGATTTTTTTTATTTTCAAATTCTGTCCTTAACTCTGTTGGATCCATACTGAGCAGTTTAATTTAATTTGACACATAACATCCTCTTTATCCTTTATGATCTCTACATGTAAAGCACCATTAGTGTATTTGTATCACTATTTAATGAGGTATCAGCAGTCTCCCTTTTCATAGCAGTTCTGGGTCGCTGACCTATCTTTAACCTAAGACTTCAGATGAACTCTTGAATCCTGCAAAGAATTAGTGAACTGCTCTTGAATATCAGAATAATGCATCATTTCAGATTCCTGGGTGCAGGAGGGACATTTGTTTTTTCCCCCATCCTTTTCTTAATACTTTTTTAATAATGTCTGTTTCACCCTTATAGAGTACAACAGTGCATTTACAAAGGACTCTTTCCTTCAGCAACCATTGTGCTTTTAAACTCCACTTCAAATAACAGAAATTCACTTTCCTAGCACCTTATGTGGCCGGACACACTGTTCCATCAGTGGTATCATTTTAAAAATTAGATTTATATTTAAAAGTTCACTACATTTATTTGTTAAATTAGACCCAGCCATGGAATTTTCTTTTAACTGCACACCTTCAAATAAATTATATTTTTACTCCCAGCAAATTACCTAGGAGAAAAAATGACAAGAGTAATCTATTTTTTTCACAGCTGGTCGGTTGGCCAGAGTTTCTCATCAAGGAGTACATGCTGTTTGCTCCCCAGATGGACAGCCTGGATGAGTAACAAATCCACAGAGCCTGGGACACAAGGTAGAAATTACACTGCCTGTGCTTTTAATCTTGCACAGCTCTGCACACGGGTAATTGCAAGTGGCCCATTTCCAAATGAGACTCTATGGGGGCAATATCCTATATCTTGTCAGAACGAGTCCCATTAAAGCCGCCGCTGGAATTAGACCAAAAACTTGTAATAATTATGGGGAACTTCTTTAAAAAAAAAAGTTGAAGCTGTAGAACGGGGACAGCTGGCCATGGCGGTAACATGACCTATAACCAGAATCTTCCACATCTTCTTCCAATTGCCCTTGGAAGACAAAACAAAAGGGGCTGTGTGGAAAACAGCCTGTATTTCAGGTGTGATCATTGTCTCTTTTCTTGTATTAGTGCCGCGGCACTGAACAGCTCACTGGAGATCTGAGCTGCGCCAGCAGGGCCCCTTCCCACTCCCCCAGACTTGCAGGCGAAACGCTGTCCTTACCCTGCCATTCCCCCAGGAGGGTCACCTCTTGCTCCTTTTGCTTGCCTGTTGTTTTAAAGCACGTTCACAGCTATTCTGATTCTGTCAGGGGAGCCTCTTGCTCTCCCGGGTGAGGGGCTTTGGGATTCAACACTCATTTAGTGAGATTTATTAGATTGGATTACAAAGTACTTCTGTATATTGGCGTCAACCCTTCAAATCATTTCCTTTAGTGACCAAGGTTCCCCACACACACACACATACATCTAGCCACTCTAAAACCTGCATGTTTCCTGCTTTCAGGGCTGCTTTGATGCAGTATCAAAGAAGGAACCTCTCAATGGTGCACTAAAACGCTAGTGGGCATATTTTAAAAGTGATCCGTCTAATTTCTAAATAGAGCCTCTGGGCAAAATCCTTCTCTCAATTACACTGATGTAATCCTGCTGCCTCGTAAATCACTAGACTTTCAAACTAAGCATGTAAACATTAGACTTCTAAATCATTAGCATAGGACTCGGAGGGCTGCTGTCTGGAATACCATAGTAACCCGGGGCACTCTGTTTTCCTCAGTAATTTTAATAGGAACTGGCATGCTGGAACAGAGCCGTGGCCCATTTAATCCAGCAGGCTGACTTCTAAAGTGCTCAACTCTGGATGGCAGAAAACCTTTTAGAACAGAATAATGAACCTAACAAACAGGTGGAGATTCTTTTCTTACTTCTCCCCACCCCCTTTGAGCAGCTGATTACCATTATAATTTACCCAAGTTTTACAACACACAGATACTATACAATAAAAAATACAAAACGGAAGACCTGATACCTGGTGTATACAATAACCAATTACCTGAATGTGTATGATCTGTCGATCCACTAACGTATGCATTGTCCTTGGTAGGAAACTGCAGATGCTTCTATTATACATCCTGGAGTCTTGGCCCCAGTGAAGTCAAAAGGGAGTTTTACCATCGACTTCAATAGGGCCAAGGTTTTACCCATAATTCTAATCCTGAGCAACATGCATATCATTGGATAGAATCAGAGAGGTAGCTGTGTTAGACTGGAATAGCAGAGGTAACAAAGAGTCCTGTGGCACCTTAAAGACTAACTAAAGTATGAAGCATAAGCTTTCGTGGGCTAATACCCACTTCGTCGGATGCAAGCAGTGGAAGACTTGACTTCCACTGCTTGCATCCGACGAAGTGGGTATTAGCCCACGAAAGCTTATGCTTCACACTTTAGTTAGTCTTTAAGGTATCATTGGATAGCTACCCTATAACTGTTTTCAAGCACATTAGAGGTTGTTACAGGGAGGAGGGAGAAAAATTGTTCTTCTTAACCTCTGAGGCTAGGACAAGGAACAATGGGCTTAAATTGCAGCAAGGCTGTTTAGGTTGGACATTAGGAAAAACTTCCTAACTGTCAGGGTGGTTAAGCACTGGAATAAATTGCCTAAGGAGGTTGGAGAATCTCCATCATTGGAGATTTTGAAGAGCAGGTTAGACAAACACCTGTCAGGGATGTAGACCATCTAGAAGATAATCCTTAGTCCTGCCATGAGTGCAGAGGACTGGACTAGATGACCTCTCCAGGTCCCGTCCAGTTCTAGGACTTTATCCACAATGAAAGTAGGCTTTTGAGCGGCAAAATAGTTGAACGTCATGTTTGTAAATACAGGGATGGATTCTCACCTGGTAAAAATCAGAGCAGCTCCTGAGTGGAGGAATGGGGATACGGCCGGCAGTTGTTGCTCTTCTCAGTGAGTAAATTCCATAACATCCTCTGGAGCTGCTGTTTGTATCAGGGTTTGTCACTGAATGTAATGTTTGTGATTGTTAAACAGTAGGTTTCAAGGCCAGATTAAAAGGAGAAGCAAAAATTTAAAATTGAGAGCTGACCTAGATCCATTGTAACATGCTTGCTCTCTGCAATCTCCATTGGATGGTTTTACTGGGCCGTTATAGTCCCTTACTTTGTATGCTAAAATTAATTTTTAAAATAGCCCATAAAATGACTTGACTTAAGGATCGGGACTTGCTCCCTCTCTTACTGGTGGAATTGTAGGCACTCTCCTTTCAGTGCTGGTCTCTGTGTAGTTAATTGTGGGTACGCTGGTGCTCTATGGGCCTGAGAATAAAGAACTCTCACAAGCAGTGTCTGTTAGACTGGATCTGAGTCTCTCTTCTCCTCGTGCTCAGCATCAAGAGCATAAGGACTTAGATTATGGCCAGGATGCTGAGTTTCAGAATGTGTGTCTGCTGTCCCCACTCCTTCTTGGTCAGTGGCGATCATCACTAGTGCTTCTACTGCTTTGGAGAAGTTCATACTGTACTTTGTGGAGACATCTGCTGCTCTTTTCCCAGCCAGACAGGGCAGGCATGAGAACTCTGGTGTTGGAAGCACTTTATGGTGTGTACAATGAAGGCAAAGAGACCCCTGTGCATTTGCCAGAGTAAATGAATGCACCCCCTAGTACAGGTTGGGCGCCTTCACAAGCACGTAAGCCCCCCATACCTCATGGCCATGATCAGAAGACACATAGGAGCAAGGCTCCTTCGGTATCAGCATCCGCACTGACGTTAACACAGACTGTGGTACCAACTAAAAACATTGGGAACCACCAGTACCATGGAAAACCACTAGGGTGATGTGGTTTTGGATTCGCTAGTTGCATAAATTGGCCACTTCTATACTCAGGGGGATGTATTTTGCCCCTCCCTGTTTGTTTATACAGAAAATAGATATATAATCTGACAGTCTCCTTTGAGTGCTTGTTCGTGTCAATTCCAATCAGGTGTGTGCTCGCTATGTGCACAACAGCTGGAAGATTTTTCCCTTGGCAGCATCTGTAGGGTCGGCCTGAGCGCCTCCTGAGGTTGTGCCTTCATGGCGCCCAATTGAGAGACCTGCCAGCCCACCCCCCCTTAGTTCCTTCTTACCGCCAGTGACGGCTCGCTGGAACTTCCCTCGCTCTTGCTTTTGCAAACACCTTTAGCAGTGTCCCATTGTAGTTCGTATCCAGTTAGTTGTGGTTTTTGTCTTAAGTAAATAGTAGTAGTAGTTTTCATTGTTTCCTCCCTGGCAGCCGGAGCATGCCTCAGTTGCTGGGGTTCAAACCTTGTGAAGTCTGCGGAAAGCTGCAGATGTCAAAAAGTGCCCCCTCAAAGTGTTGACCCCCTCAAAGAATTCTAGTAGATTGGTGAGGTGTGATTTTTCTCTATAATGGCCATGTTGACTCCTCTCCAACATATAGTGTTCATCTATGTACCTGATAATTCTGTTCTTCACTATACAGTAAACCCTCAATTTTGCGGACCTTGATTTAACGGACTTTGGATTTAACAGACAAAATTTCCGGTCCATATGTCATATGTGAAAATTAACACCCTGTTAATTTTAAAATGCTTTTAACCAAGATTTGCTTAGAATTAAATTAACAGGTTATTTTTTGTTATTAATTCACTGTTACAGTACGCTCCCAATTATCCGGGCGTGGGTTAACCGGGCTGCAGATTAACCAGGATGTCTAAACGGGTCAGTAGGGGAAGCCCCAAAGTGGCAGTGGGCTCAGCCTTAGCCTGCCACTGCTTTGGGGCTTCTCCCACTGGCCCCTTACGAGCTAGGGTCTCAGCCGCCGTCGCTTTGGGCTCTCTCCCCAGGCTCCTGCCACCTGCCCCACTCAGCTCCCGCTGACAGCCAGTGTGCAGGGAACCCAGGTTGACAGCGGGAGCAGACTGGGGCAGGAGGCAGGACCCCAGCTGGCAAGGGGCCAGCGGGGGGAAACCCCAAAGTGACGGCGGGCTGAGCGCTCAGCCTGCCGCTGCTTTGGGGTTTCCCCCGCTGGCCCCTTGCCAGCTGGGGTCTCAGCCTACAGTCAGCCTGGGTGTAGGAAGCCCAGGCTGGCAGCGGGAGCTGAGACCCCAGCTAGCAGGAGCCTGCGGGGAAACTAAAAAGCAGCAGCGGGTTGAGAGCTCGGCTGCTGCCGCTTCTCAGTTCTCTGCCACTTTAGACTCTCCCCCCCCCACCCCCCCCGGCTCCTGTCAGCAGGTGTGTGTGTGTATGTGTGTCTCAGCTCCCACTGCCAGCCTGGACTTCCTACACCCAGGCTAGCAGGGGAGCTGACTGGGGCAGGTGGTGGGACCACCACCATCCCCCACCACCCCCAGGGCGGCCATCGAAACCCTCCCCCCCAGTAGACGCATGATTATTTGGGATTTTATTAACCAGGATTAAGGTTTTCCCGATCATCCCGGATAATCGAGAGTCTACTGTATAATTAAAGTGTATTTTTGGAAAAATGTTTATTTATTTCGATTGAGATTGCATACTTATTACAGTCTCAAAACTACCGTGAGTACATAAGCAATAATACACATAGAAAACTTTTCTGTGAAATTGAACTTTTCATACATACTTAATTTTAATTACACAAACGTGTCTACATAAGTAAAAACAGGTAAACTAACTAATTTGTCAATTTTTTAACATACGCATTCGGAAAACCTACTTATTAGATAACGGACTTTCGGCTTTAACGGACACCCCCTCGCCCGAATTAGTCCGTTATATCAAGGTTTTACTGTAGTTTCAAACAATTTTCCTGGTACTGAGGTTAAGCTTCTTGGCCTATAATTGCCAGGATTGCCTCTGGAACCTTTTAAAAAAAAATAAGTGTCACATTAACTATCGTCCAGCTATCTGGTACAGAGGCTGATGTAAATGAGAGGTTACACTATCACAGGTAGTAGGTCTGCAATGTCCTATATGAATTACTTCAGAACTCCTGGGTGAATACCATGTGGTCCTGATCTCTTATTACTTTTTAATAGCTCATCGACTGACATCTCAATCTGGAACAGTTCCTCAGATTTGTCACCTAGAAAGAATGGCTCAGGATGAGAATCTCCCTCATGTCCTCTGCAGTGAAGACTGATCCAAAGAATTCGTTTAGCTTCTCCGCAATGACCTTGTCTTCCTTGAGTGCTCCTTTAGCCTCTCGGTCATCCTGTGGCACCATTGATTGTTTGGCAGGCTGCCTGATTCTCACATTCTTAAACATTTTTTTGCTGTTTTTGTGTTTTTTGCTAGTTGCTCTTCAGATTCTTTTTTGGCCTGCTTGTTTTTACACTTGACTTGCTAGAGTTTGTTCCTTTCTATTCTCCTCAGTAGAATTTGACTTCCAGGTTTTAAAGAAGTCTTTTTACTGTGTTTAGCTTTGCTGGCATTTTTTGATCCTCTTTTATGAGTTTTTTATGTTTTTTTTTTAAATTTGGAAGATGCATTAATTTGAGCCTCTGTCACGGTGTTTGTTTTTTTTTTAAGTTTCCATGCAGCTTGCGGGCATTTCACTCTTGGATTGTTCTTTTACATTTCCATTTAACTAGCTTACTCATGTTTATGTGGTTCCCCTTTTTGAAGTTAAATACTTCTGTGGTGGGCTTAGTTGGTAATCCCCTCCTCCCCAGGATGTTAAATTTAATTACACTGTGGTCACCAGGACTGAACAGTCCAGCTATATTTATTTCTTGGACAAGATCCTATGCACCACTAAATCAAGAATTTCCTCTCCCCTTGTAGGTTCAGAACAGTTGCTCCAAGAAGCAGTCATTAATGGTTGAGGCTAAGCTTTTGTCATGGATATTTTTAGTAAAAGTCCTGGACAGCCCAAGACCTGACCCTGACTTTCACAAAAAATATCTCTGACAAAAAGGGGAGGGAGGCACTGCTGGAGCTCCGGGGTCTCCCGCTGCAGCTGGGAGGTGCAGCATCCCTGCTGTGGCTGGGCAGCTTCTGGGGTCCCTTGCCACCCACCTCATTTGGAGCTGCAAGGTCACCACACCATGGTGGGAGCTGGGAGCTCCACCCTCCGGGCAGAAAATGTCACCCTTTTTCTCTGAGTACTGCTTGTCAGTCATGAATACCCACAGGGACTAGGATTCAAAGAAGGGAAGTTACTTACCTTCAGAGTGTGTGGTCCTATGTGTGGTGCACAATCCATCTTCATTCCCCTCTTCTTTGGATTATGACAAGATTTGCAGGAGAGAAAGAACCGGTCTGTCCACCCCACCCCTTGTGCCCTCGGATCATGAGAAAAGCCGGGGTACAGGAATGGACTAACTGACCCTGCTTGCAAGAATTCTCTAGTCGGAAGCACCTGGAGTGCTTGTCCATCTCCTCTCCCCCCTCGCTGCCACCGCTCCAGTGAGGCCCAAACGTCTTGAAGAACTCCACTTACAATAAGGAAGTAACTTTCCTTTCGGGTGAGAAGAGAATCAGGCCCGGAATATTTTATTCACCTCTGTACTTTAAATAAATTATTCTTAGCTAATTAGGAGATAATGTTAATGGGATTGTACCTGGGGGTGGTATAATGAGTTCTTTCTGAAATATAAACAGTGAGAGACTGTTAACCATTCGCAACATACAACTCCATTAACACTAATGCTATTAGAGCAAACTCTTTTAGTTTTAAATCTAAATAAGATGCAACAGAGTGTGGTGACAACAAGTCATCCCTGCCTCTGCCAAGAGATCTAACACTGCCATTGGTGGGGAGAGGGGCACAAGGTATTTCAGTCTTCAGGGTGTTTCAGGGGGGCGCAGGATGCTGCAGTGGTGTTGAGTTGAAAGAGAAACACATCCAAAGTCATTTCCCTACGTGTCCCTGTTATTTATGGTGTTTGGAAACCTCTTTGTTCAGAAACCTGTCTGGCCCCTGCAACTGCAAATTGGGACTTGCAGGAACTTGCCTCTTCTTCCCTCCCTTTTCTCCATACCGGCCACAATACTTCCGGGTAGCCAATGCACCCAAAAGCTACATCCACCTTCCTGATGCCATGCCCAGTCCTGCGTGCCTTACTCAGACAAGTATTGTCAGTGACGTCAGTGGGACCACTCGCGTGAGTAAAGGGAGGACCCAACACCCTTCCTTTCTGTGTAAATACCGTACTATCTACAGCGGGTCACAGCAATCCATCTCAATATGTTCTTAATAAGCCAGTCACTTAGGACCGAAGTTCATTGCCGGTAAGATTGTGATCTTTGTTGGGAGGGTTTTACTGATCATGCTTCGATAGGTGTGTGCGTGTTTGTGTGTGTGTGTGTGCTGAATTCATGTGAATTCTGCAAACCACTTTATCTTCACCAACCTACTCAAATCAACTGATCAGAAGTAATTTAGATAAAGCATCTGCTTCCTTGTTCCCCCCCATAGTCAATATTTAGCTGTTTAGCTATAATAAAGAGACCTTGCTAACCAGCACACACTAGACATGGGTTGTCTTAGTTACTTGAGTGCAAACTTGATGCTATATTCCAAGGGTAAATTTTCTCCTCCATAAGTAGGTAAGCTAATTTCTGTAAGACTGAAGACAAATAGAAGTCTCACATGCCTTTAAAGGATAGATTTTTTTTCAGAAAGTGTCCTTTGACTTTGCGTACTGCAAATCACCACTGACATACACAGGGCAGCTCGACTCAAATACTCCTAAAATATTGATCTAGATATTACAAATATTGCATTATGCTTTTACAAGTGAAGCAATGTTTTAGGCATGCATGTGTCCTTGGTCCAGAGAGCAATAACATAGACATTTTGTAGATTTCAAGGCCTGAAGGATCATCTTATCTGAATATTTATTTACCAGGACACAGAACAAACACTGGCATGTGCCTCTCCTGCTATTAAAACACCATGATTTAAACAGGAAGCAGCTGAGGAGATTCAGAAGGAGGAGCCCGTTCACAGCCCCAGCACAAAGCAGCCTTTAAGGAAATTCCCTCTGCGCATGGGGTCCTCAGGTGGGGTGAAGCTGATATAGTGGCTCCTACATCACCATGCTCAGCCCCTGCCGTTAGTGCTATTGCCAGGAGCAATGGGGCATGGCTGGGCAGGAAAGGCCCCTTGGAAGACTGCTCTAATTTAACTCTGAGACTCATACCTTGGCCAGGCCGAGGAAATGGGGAATCTTCAGAGCCAGCAACCTTTGCTACATTCTTTGGTCTTGCACAAGTGCAGCTCAGTCATATAGGGGAGCGAGGGGTGTCTGGGGCCTGATTTACTTGCACCAGAGCTTTGCCTCCCTGGGAGACGTGCTCCAGTGCCTCGATTAATTCTGTTATTTTTTATTCCCTAGTTAGGTCGGTGCTGTGATCTGTAGTGTTGTAATAAACCCAAAAGGCAGGAGGACACTTGCTAATTACAACTTACTCAGGAGACTGGCGGAACGTGGGGAATGCTCTTGCATTTAAAAAATAATCAAATATCCTTTACGCTTCCCGAAAAGTGTGTTAGCCAGGGTGGGGTGTTGGCAGATCCATCGTAGTGTGATACGAGCCATTTAAGGGTCTATTCAGATTCCACTTCTTTTCCCTGCTTAAAAATTCAAACCTTTCCTTGTGGCTCAACTTCTTCTACACTCGTATTCCTATTTTTAAGTGTCTTGGCTTCCTTGAAGTCTTGTTCCACTTGAGGAGAAATGTTCCTGCCTTACTCCTGTCAGATTTGATTCAGAGAGTAATATTGTACAGAACTGTAGAGTTGCGATCTTTCCCACCAGTTGGCCATCGATCATTTCATTACAGCAAGGTTACCAAATTGACATGTCCTGGCTAATTCTCATAATGCAGCAATATAGATGTCTACTGCTTTGTACACGCTGCCTAAATTGATAATGCTCAGCTGTACCAAATGTATCAAATGTCAGAAAATGACCTTCCTCAGAGACCTGACCTGTCATAGCATGAGGAACCTCTCAAGGTAACCGTGTCCTCAGGGAGAGTGTGAAACATCCTTTTATCCTCAGAGCCCTGTCATTGCAACTGTGGTTTTTTGTTTTGTTTTCCAGCAGAAAATGCAAATAAAGACAGGCACCCAGGTGTCGAATTGCTGATATTTGGCATTGTAGGCTGCTAATGGTTGAGTCAAGAGAAGGGACTCTGTTAATATTAATTCATACTCTTTATTTGAAAAGGGCTATACTGTAGTAATTTTTCAAATAGTAGCACAGGAGTGACTTCAATAATAATAAAAAAATCTGTAATCACTCAAAAAGCAGGGAGAATGCAGCTGCTAACTTTAATCATCTTGTGTCTAATGCAGAGAATCATAGAACCACAGGCCTAGAAGAGATTACAAGGGTCATCTAGTCTAGCTAATTAGTTACTATTCCTCACCAAGGATATTTGAGTGGAATGAGCCTAAGACCAATTAATTCTCCGTTTGCTGTTGTTGAAAAGTAAATTAACTAGAAACTAAGCAAGTTAACAAAATGGTCAAGTACAAGGTTTGTTCATGAGTTCCCCTAAGGAAACATTTTGGGTAATAATTTCCATGCACAAATAAGTGACATTGTCTGCAGATAAAAGGACGCAGTACCATGTTTTCAAAATCCTTCTATCCCGCCTCACACATGGAAACAGGAGCAGTGTACAAATTCGACTTCTAAAGGGGGCCTGGGCCTAGATGTTTCCATGTCCTGTTCTTCAACAATTGCCTATGTGTGAGCAGCACACCTTTTACTGAGACAGGGTCTAACTATGTACAGGTACCCTAGGGTAGCTGAAAACCCCCTTGTTAAAATAGAGTTCAATATTAATCCCCCTTCTGCAGCATACTGTGGTGCTGGCCAAGGACCAGCCCTGTTAATTGAGGGGTGATGTAGCAGAAGAATATGCAGCATATGCCCATAAAAGCCAATCTCTGCCTGTCACAGCATGTAGGCTGTATGCCCTGAGGCAGGTCTTCTCAAGTGAGATTCCTGACTACAGTGGAGTCTGCTGAACAGATGTGCAGGGGTTTTGATTGAAACTGGTTCCTCCAGGGACTGCTGCTAGCTTGGGCTTCTCTGTTTGTCTTATTCTCTTCTTCCTGATCTTGTATGCAAGAACAGCTGGAGAAGAGAAAGGGGAGGTGGCAGGGCCTAAGGCCTGGAGGTGCAAAACAGCTGGCTGTGGATATGGGTGGTAAGGGGGGGAAGTGACTCATCTAATTAGATATTAAGTTAACAGCTATTGTTGAATCTGTTTCTTGATAGAGCAGTACCGGTGCCTAGAATAGGAGTTCATTTCCTGAATAAGTATCTGTTTAATCTAATCTACTTTAATTTATTTTATCTAATCAATCTCACACTCCTCTATTATATATATATTTTCTAGTAGATTGCTCGTTATTTTTACTATACTTAGGCTAACTGTACTGAACATGAAAACCGAACAGATAACACTGTAATTGTTTTTAGAGTCTGTAATAATTCATGAGAATTGCCTGCAAAGCAAGTTGTTTATCGTCTTCAGGGGTAAACACATTTGTAAAAGAGCTTAGAAGAGCCCGTTTTAATCTATTAGCATAATAACATCCTGAAAAACAAGCATTTTCATGATCCAAAGACAGCTGATATCGAGCCATTAAATACCTTTTATCTTCTGCTCAAATGCCAGTGGGCCCCCGTTTTGGGCAGCATCGGGTGATTGTACATGTACCACAAAGTATCCTAGCTCAGGCATTTCCTGCTGTTCTGTAGAAGTGACCTAGTGTTAATAATACACTAGGAGTCAGTGTCTCTTACAATACAGATGCTTTAAGCCCCTTGTGAATGCGAAAATCATGTTACATTTTGCTGCATGCCAAGATATATGCCAATATTCACATAGCTTAATCAAATTAGATCTTGAAACCTTTAATTCCATCATTAGGAGTTATTATTTCCTCTTCAAACCATGTAATTAAATATCACGTGAGGAATATATAATTTTTCCTTCACTTATTTAGTAAGGTATCAAGGGTTACATTTGACAATGGTATTATGATACACATCTGTTTGTATTTAAATTAGAAAGGTTTTAATGATACCTCTAGAATTACAAAAGCAATTGGTTAACTAAACTGAGGGAATTCACTGCAAATGAGATCATTATGTTTACATAAGATCTGTTTAATCCAAGAATTGTTGTATAATTAGTGACATTATGCAGAGGAAAATTAGATACGCTTACATGATTTACTCTTCTTTGGCATACTGCGAAATTACAAAGAGCACTGATTAATCAGTCTTCAGTGAACATCCCATTTATTTCTTTTGTAGGTAATGTCCAGCGGCAATAACGTGTACCATTATTGGATTTTGAGAGATTCTAGCAAATTTAAAAGGAAACACTATCAAATAGAGGCCGAAACTATAGTATTTTGTTGGAAATTCACAAGTATTAAGAATGAATGTACTACCTTTAAATGATAGGTAATAGTAAATATAACAATATTGAGAATAATCTGGCGATTACATCTAGTAACAAAGCAACTGAAAGCATTCTAACAGCGCAGACATTACTACATAGGAATATAGGAATTGCCAGAGAAACTCCGACAAGTGGCTCTCTGGTCCAGTATTCTCTCTCCTTTGTGGCCAGCCCCAGCTGTTGCAGATGAAGGTGGAAGAAACCCTGGCTTTGGCGGTTACAGGGAAACCTGTCCATAGGGAAAGCTTCTTCCTAATTGTCAGAAGTTTGGTTTATGGCCAAGGGCCAGCATTTTTCAGCAGTTATCTCGGGAGAGGGTGGGTGGGAAGCCCATGTTCACCTTTGCTTACAATAGGAGATAACTGTGCATGTATTGGCTTTTTAATGACTCCCACCATCTTTTAAAGGGATATCCACTGTTAGGGGGTTTTCCCTTCACCCCTGCCCTGGTTTTTGTCACACAGACAGAAAGCAGACGATCAGAAGTCTGAAGTGCAGGCAATAGGATGTTTATTGGGGTTAGTTCCAAACAAGCACATCCAGAGCTCTTTCCAAGTGTTCTGTTCCCTTTTTTGACACCACAGACCGTTTACCGGTGTCCCCCCTTCCCAGCTCTGATGCTGAAGAGCCCTGCCTGTATCCCTGTTCCTCATTTCCCCCTCCCCATCTCCTCCTCCTCCTTAGCAGGCCCAAATATACCTGCAATGCATTGCTACAGTCCCACCCCTTTTGCACCCATGGGAAAGGTAAGGAGTTAGGTTGTGCCGGGGTCAGGGACAGGCATTTCTTTGATCTTTTAGTGTTTTATAAAGAAAGCGAGGAATACTTGTAGCACCTTAAAGACTGACTAGTTTATCTCAGCATTAGACTCTAAGGTGCTGCAAGTATTCTTCGCTTTCTTTACGGATACAGACTAACACGGCTGCTATTCTTGAACTAGTGTTTGATACCTTCCCCCCAATTCTCCCATTGGCCCTCCCCACCGGTTGCTTGACCTTGCCTTGAGATAGGGGTTGAGGCAATCTTAAAGTGTGCTGTTGAGTAACACTTTAACTGCTCTTATCTGTTCCCATTGTACTAACAAATCCACCCGATTAGGCAGAAGCAACATCCCAGGGCTTTTGTTGTTTGTTTACACAAATTAGTAGAAGACAGAAGAGTGTCAAAGCCAAAATTCTATCCCAGCTAACACAGAGACATATACACTAACACCTGTCTCGATTTCCTAAAACCATGATCCGGGGCATTTTGGAGGAGAGACCAATGCTCTGGCAAATGTCAGAGGTTATCACCTAATTCCTAAACATCAACACCAAGCATAAAACATGTTTCACAGGTTGTGTTCTGGACCGTGCATGTGTTGTACTTTATTGATGTGGGGGAGGGAGTCAAAAACCCGTTGTGTGTCTGTCTGATTAATATGAACTGAGCAGAATCTGAAATGACGATATTGCTTTCAAAAGCTCCAACAGTCACGAAATATTTGAAGATCTGCAAATCAGACACTAAAACATGTACAGTGGGAACCATTAAAAAATCAGCATTTCCTAACCTGCAGATATTACAAGTATCGCGTCTTCAGGGGACTTAATCAGAGTCCATTGAACTACGTAGGACTCTTTCCATTCACTTCAGTGGGTCCTGAGCACTGTTTTATTCAGATCCACCATTTGGGGTCAGGCTGGTATAACGACAGGAGCCATTGTCAATTTTAGTCCTGATCCAGGTATGGATTTGGAACCGGCCTACATTTCCAAGGTGTTTGGATTCGGTGTGTGTACAGAATGAGGAATTTTAGCTGTAAGCACAACAAGAGTCTTAGCAATGCCTGGAGGCCCCGGGAGAGCGTAAAGGACGATATAAGTGCTCTCTGATCTGAGCCATGGTGCAGTGGAGACAGCGGTGCGCAGCAGTCTGGTGCTTTTCAAATGGCACAGATTAGTGTCTCTGTTTTCTGCTTCCATCACCAAAGGGCCGGGTCCTTCCAGTGCGGACTTTTTGCCTTCCAGGAAACATATTTGAAAATGGATTAGTTTGCATGCACTTGAATTGATTTAGTGTGTTTACTGTTCAGATACGCACCAGGGCTATTTACCACTACAGGGTAAATATTAAAATTGTATTGGAACCTCACATTAACATTTATAGCCTTGTCATTACAGTTTCCTTCTCTGAATAAGATTCACCTATCAGTCTTATGGCAGTAATAAGAATGCGTCTATTGTTGTAACTTTTCAGCTGCCCATGATCACCTGCCATAGGAAGGAATTCATTCTGTAGCATTTTTACTATTCTCTTTCATCATTTGAGTCGGAGCAATGAAGCATACATCCAGATTAGAGGAAAAATGGTATCTGTGAATAGAGCTAGACTGACAGGTCTGGCAGTAGAAATCCATGTGGAACACATTGAAGCCACAGGCACATACAGGCAGCATCAGTATTATTTAATAAGTGTTATTATAGCATTGATTAAGGGCCAACTGAGAACGGGCCCCGTTGTACAAATACAGAATAGGAGATGGCGCCTACCTTGAAGAGCTTTACAAGCTAAATAGACAAGACAGACCTACCGTGGAGGAAGGGGTGGAACACAAGCTGAGTGAACAATGTGATGGCAGCAAATGGCATGCTCATTCCACTGTTTTTGGTGAGGAATGGAAATAGTTAGCAGGGGATTGGCTAAATGGGAAAGGAAGATAGGAAAGGGGGACACAGGGACAGGTAGTGAAGTCCAGGTGAAGTAATGAGTGGGAGAGAGGAGGTGTAGGAGGTTTAGAGGAAATAGCCAATTAGCACCTGGTAGAGAAGTCCAGTCAACACTGTAGAAAGCTCTCTGAATGTCCAGAGGTCTCTGCTTTGGTTGCTTCTGCCACTGCTGGCTGGAATTGGGCTGGCTTGATGGTTGGTCATCACTGTAGATTGAATTTGGGGTCATCAGCACCAAAAGCGCCTGCACCATGGGCCATCAAAAGTAGATGAATAAGTACGGTAGTGGTGCGACAGGGTGAGACTCTTTATCCTGCTGTCTTAGAAGGAGGGAAGAGCCCAGGCATGACAACAGTTTTGAGCCCTAGGCCTCTTGTACACCAGGATCTGGATGGAAAGTTTCATTTGATGTCACAGAACCTGCCGAACAGCTGTAAACAGTGACATTTAGTCACTATTGCTACTTGTGCCACCTAGAGGTTCATCTGCCCACCACCTGTCCTCTGAGGTATCTGAATATGCATATCAGCTAAGAGAAAATGGAGCTGATTTTGTACCGGAGAAGTGATTGCCCTCCATTTTCTCTCTCTTTCTCCGGTGAACTCCTCTATGGAAATGTCTCTGCCATTACTTCCGTAGTTTTGACATTCAGTTCCCTTCTCAGCCCTTCTATAAATGGAGGAATCCCAATGCGCTCAAGCAACATTGCCTTTAAAAATGTCGTGTGCATTACACCCAGTGGGCGCTGGCTCAGATTTCCACACAGGCATGTTCTGAATAGTGCCCTTTAGGCTCATGACTGCAAACAGGGTTGTATGCATAGACATAGGGTGCTTTTAGCAAATGCCCATTTCCAAATGTGTTGCATTCCATAGTTCAATTAGCTTTAGGTGGTTTGAAAATATGGTCTACTTGGTACCAACTCTAGCCAAGCTAGAAATGCCAGTCTGAGTAATGTCACATATCTTGTTACCTGCAGGTAATACCCTCACCTCACAGACTGTGTCAAACCATTGCGTACTTTGGTACTAGAGGAGAGATTTTTGACTTTCCTGCCAGTCTTACAAAGACTAAAAATTTTGTTTTTTCTTTCTGATTTTGCAGTTACCAGTGTGGAACTTGACTAGTAACTTCAGATACCAACCTTCCAAGAACTAATGGCTGTAATTAGGGCCCTACCAAATTCATGGTCCATTTTGGTCAGGTTCACAGTCACAGGATTTTAAGAATGGTAAATGTCATGATTTCAGATATTTAAATCTGAAATGTCACAATGTTGTAAGTGTAGGGTCCTGACTCAAAAGGAAGTTGTGTGTTGGGGGGGAGGGTCACAAGGTTATTGTGGGGGGGTTGTGGTACTGCTACTCTTACTTCTATGCTGGTGGTGGTGGCGGAGGCGCTGCCTTCGGAGGTGGGTGGTCAGAGAGCAGGGGTTGCTGGCCAGGAGCCCAGCTCTGAAGGCAGACACCTCCAGCAGCAGCTCAGAAATAAGGATGGCCTGGTATGGCATTGCCACCCTTCCTTCTGCACTGCTGCCAGCAACCACCACTCTCTGGCTGCCCAGCTCTGAACGCAGCAGTGCACAGATAAGGGTAGTATGGTCTGTAGAGGTGCTGCCTCCGCCCACAGGTACCGCCCCCACAGCTCCCATTGGTCATGGTTCCTGGCCAATGGGAGCTGCGAAGCCAGTGCTCTGCGCACAGGCAGCCTTCAGAGCTGCCTGGCCACACCTCTGCCTAGGAGCTGAGCCAGGGGCATGTCACCACTTCCAGGGAGCCCCCAAGTAAGTGCCGCGCAGAGCTCACCTCATGGTGCCCCAACACCCAAACTCTGCTGCTGGGAGAGGGTGTGGAGGCGTGGTGGCCCAAGACTGCCCAAGTAGTGGCTGGTGCGCCTGGCACAGGGACTGCCTGAGCTGCCCTGGAGTCAGGTGCACCGGCCTCTGCAGAAGTCACCTTGGTCATGGAAAGTCATGGAATCCGTGACTTGCTTTTGTGATCTCTGTGACAAACCTGCAGCCTAACACCTCCATCAGGCAATAGGTCACTTGTTAATCAGATCATTGAGTTACCCTTGGGAAGGGTTCACATTTTTCTTTCTTCATAGTATTCATAGCAGTCCAGCAGGTCTTGATCCTTTCTACCACCATCTAGTCCATCCTCCTGCCCAGGACAGGATTGTGTCCTTCAATGTATTTCCTTGTTCTTTGTTCAGACTGAGTATATTAAACAGACTTCAGTAGTTTGGCATGGCTGGAAGTCAAGGCAGACTATGACCATCATCTTACTTTGGTTGTATGCTTTTTGGGACAAGCCTGGCATCTTCCATGTTTTGTATGGTGCCCAGCACTTGTTTAGTTCTTGGTAAGTAATAGAGAATAATGATAAAGACCTCTGCGGACAGGTACTCCTAAACACAGGCATGCTGGTCATGTGTGATGGGGATAAGATCCTTATGCTCAGAAGCTAGTATCATGTTTTGTATCCAAGAACAAAGAGAAATAACGTGAGGTTCTTTCTTGACATACTTGCAGTATTGGTATGAAGCAAGGCCACCAAAGTCAATTTCCCATTTTTGTGTTTTTCAGAGGTTACAAGACATCAGGGTTCCTGGATGGTGATGCTGGTTGGGCAGATCATTGTGCAGAGGTAAGTCCATGTATCTCTTCTGTCAAATACATGCATCTGACGAAGTTGGTATTCACCCACGAAAGCTTATGCTCCAATACTCCTGTTAGTCTATAAGGTGCCACAGGACTCTCTGTCGCTTTTGCAGATAAAGTATCACATTTTGAGATTATTTGGAGGATACCTTCTACTAATATTGAAACTGCCATATTACCGTATGAGTAGGTCCAGAGCCATCCTGCCAGATGGAGATGAGTGAATGGATCCAAGAAACCCAATGTGTGTATCACATATCGAGTGTTGGAAAGCTGGCTTCCTAGCCAAGAATGTTGAAACAGTTGAAGGCAATACTCTCCACACTATATTTAAAATACTGCACCACCCCTGTTACTACTTTAAACTTTAATAACTTTAGAAAACAGCCAAATAACAAAGCGTATGACGTTTGTTATCTCAGATGCAATTGGTGCAGAATGTCACGGTCACTAAGGGGTATTTTTCATTCCTTAGCTTCTCTCCATTTATCTGCAAGATAGCAAAAGGCTAACCATGCTGAGTTTGATCACTAATGGGAGGTACAATACACAAGCTCCTGCCACACACTTCTTCTGGTTCTTTTTCTTTTTGGCAGGAAATGTGGGTGAGGGTAGGTCTGAAACCGTGCACATTAAGTTGGTTTTATGGGGAAATCATCTCTGAAGAATGTAGACATAATTGATTGTGCAAATCCTCCCAAATTGTGTTGCTAATTGCTCTGCTTGTTAATGGAGTACTTCTGCTGTCTGTTACAAGACAAAGAGAAGACACTGCACTTTATCTCTTTGGGGCTATGATACGCTCGACATGCCAGACTGTTCAGTTTACACCAGTACAGCCCAACAGGTTTCAGTGGGCCTGCTGAGATGTGACTGAGAGCTGAAAGTTGGCCTACTGGGGTTGATGATGTATTTCCCAGTCCAGGACGGATGCACTGTGTATTCCCTTAATTTTATACGATGTGGAGAAAGCACTTTCTGATACTGGGCTGGCTTCTTCCCAAGAAAAATGTCTGGCTGTTCCGTGCAGTTTGTTGACGTTGAACAAATAAACAAACTTGCTATTGGACACTTATCTGCTTTCAAAGTTTAAACAATAGTATTGGCAATAATTTCTGACCCAGAATGTATGTAATATGAATATCTTACTTTGGGGAATGGGTTGGTAAGTTCTTCCGTCCTTCACACTGTAGCAGGCAGAATCATATATTTGTGTTTGGTGGGGCTGACTTTCTAGATAATTCCTTCCACTGAAGAGAATCTCCAGAATGTTCTCTGCTTTCAAAGTTGTAGCAGATTCAGAATCAGGGCCTCGGCAGACTGTCCAGGTCATCTTTAGCTCGTGTCAAGCCAGGCCTACACTAAGAAATTGGAGATGCTTGAGGCCTTATTTATTGGGAGATAGGGTTAGGGAGGCTAACGGATCAGCAGGCTGGAAGCAGAATGCCTGTAATGGCTAAGCTAAAGGGAACACCCAGGGAATCACTGACAATTTACAAAGATAACAATGGATAAGGTAAGCCTGGAATGTGAGATGAGGTAAAGAATAATTTGTGTTTGGACAGTGTGTCCTCTACAGGGATTGGTTCCTATAGAGTGACCAACCTACTCCCAAAAGTTGTGATGCAATGTAATATGCAAGTGTATATAACAGAAGAGGTTTGCTGTGTAACTTTGGATGTGTGGTACGCCCTATACCCACTCCCTATGCTTGAGTATGATCTGTGTAGCTTTGCCGTATGCCAAATAAACGAACCTGAGTGACGAGACTGGAGCCAGGTGGGGAGCCAAGTGCAAGAGATGTTGAGAGAACCCCAACATAGTGGTGCCATGACTTGATGCGCTCATCTTGGGCACGTCATGTATTCATCCTCTAGTACAAGGGCCACAAGCTCGCTTTAAGGGAAATGGCGTTGGAAGGGATTAGAGATTATAACCGAGGAAGTTAGTACCACACTGGTGAAGAGGGGTAAATCTAAGGGCAGACCATGTGCAGTCTCTGGGGAAGTATTAGAGGGAGACTGGGACCAGATGAAAAGGGCACTCCAGAGAGAGGTATTTGATTTAAAAAAAATCTTGCTATGATGATCTGAAAGCTTTCTGTCCCCTGACCCTATGTTGTATCCAAATGAATAAGAGTGGCCGTTTTACTGAAGGACTTTGTCCTCTTAAAATAGATCTGAACTGCCCTCCAGATGTCAAAGGTGGACCAAATCCTGTCTTTGGGATAGGCTGATTTGAGCAAAAAGAGAGAGGCAAAATCTCCGGGGATTGGGGTAGAGGGAAATTCTCTTAGAAATGAGCGAAGGGTCTGTCCATAGTACCACCCTGTCAGTATGGCAAAAAAGCAAAACAAAATCCACAATACTGAAAGAGGACAGTGGGATCCCAATGCTGATACCTTTCATGCAGATGTTATGGCCACTAAAAACGTGCCCTTAATCATCAGGACACTTCAAACAGTGTTTCAAAAAGTGGAGCCAAGAATGCATCTGAGAGGAGGAGTAAATTACCTTTGCTTCCTCTTCTGCATTTAACTGGACCATAATATCATCTTTGCCCACCTTATCCAAATGTTTTGTTTTATATGGCTGTATCAGTGTAGGGCATGAAAGGAAAGGACTGATGTTAAGAGAGCTGCTAACTGCTCCCTGCCAGCTCAGAAAAAATGTCTCTGCTCTTGAATATTTAGGATAATTGCATATGAATTTTTCAAATATCACCAAGGTTGGACTGTCACAAAACTGGCCAAGAGCACTCCGTGTCAGCCATCAGTTAGTAATCTATCTAGACAGCCGGCATCTGAGCTGAATTAATGGCAACAGATAGAAGCGCAGCAAATGTTAAAGTGACTGTAGCATTTACACCAAGGTGGATTCTGTGGTTCACCAGTTCTGAATTATTTTTGGTTCTCAGTTGCTCAGAACTCTGGGGAAAAACAAGACGTGTCTTCCCCGTAAACGGAGTGAAGACTGACGTGTGAGTCTTCACTGAAAATACTTTTGATTTAGCTTTCTGTGAACTACGTAGTCTAGAAAACACTTTTTCAAATGGTTTAAATTTCTTGGGGTTGACCTCAAGCTGAAGGAGGTCAGAAGTGGGCATTACCTTCAGACCAATACCTTTATTTGCTCTATATTCATTTGAGTATATAATTTATGTGCAAGATATAATTATCAAAATGTAGAAGTGAAATATTAATGTACAGACACTTTAGAATGATTTTGCAGGTTGATTTCTACAACTAATAGTTGCAGCTTAAAATCCACGGGAAAAGGACCTGATTTTGCTCTTATGAGGCAAATTTGTAACATTCTGGTACATATGAAAATAATTTAACACCTAAGAGTGGCATAGACATCAAATGGGAAAAAAAAGCACTGAGAAGCAAAACATTTCCATAGCAGCACAGAAAGAGAGGATACTAGAGCTTATTCTGGCTCTACTGAAAATACATCTGACAATGTTTAGACATCCGAGTCCCAGTTGCTAGATCTTGCTCAGTGAGATGCTCTCAGTACTGACCTTTCAGCTAAATGGGTGCCATTCAAATTCATACTCGTTAACAATTCAAACACGCATTTATTACTTTTAATTCTCAAAGCAGTATATGGTGACCATGAAGCAAGAGACCTGTGTTCTCTGTAAGATAAGGTACCCTGAGACATTCTTGCTTTACACCACTAGACTCTCAGTATAGAACTTGCAAACAGTGCTTGACAAACTCAATTACCATTGGGAAAGCAGTGGTGGCAGATAAGGGTGGTGGAATTTATGTATTGGGAATGGTAACATCATCCCTTAATGCGTATGCAATTAATTCACTAATAAAGTCATATGCAGAGATGTGGGGGATTAAAGCAGTTTAAGAGATTAAAGTACATCTCTCCTTTTGGGGACTTTTCTGTTTAAATGTTTTATTAGTTTTAATAGTATACACGGGTTACAGACATTAAACGTTAACAGCATTGTGAGCATGATCCAACTTCTATTAACGTCAACAGACCAGATCCTCAGCAGTGTAAACTGGTATAGTGAGTAAACGCTTTCCCCTTCCTATTCATTTCAGTGGAGTATACTTATTTATACCAGCTGAGGATATGACCCAATGTGCTTCTTTCCATTGACTTTTATGGGAGTTGGAGCAGAGATTGGACCATATTTGAATGCTAGAAAATAAAGATCCATGATCAAATTAATACGATCTATGGGGAAAAGATAGTAAAGTACTACAGGGACTAGCATTCTCTCTTGTTTCACATCTTTATTAATGATCCTGAATTTGGGCTAAGCACTCTTGGGGTCCAATGATCTTCCCAGGCCCACTGATGTATGTTTAAAAAGAAAAAGACTGGGGGGAGGGCTGGCAGAATTAGACCATTCATGAGCATTCGGTTTTCCTGTCTAGCTGTTCTCATTTGCAAATGATTACCTCTTGGCACTCGCTCCCCTGCTCAGGGCTGTCAGTCTTAGCTTCAATACTCCTGCTTCACTTTAGCCTTTTAATGTTATTAACAAATCTGAAGCAAGATGTTTTTTAATCTCTTAGTTTAATTTTGCAGCCGAGAGTGGGTTAGGGGAAGGCGGTTGAGTGGGAGCAGTCCGAATCCTGCAGAGAAGGAAACCAAGAAAGCAAATGGCCGGGTGTGTGTACAACAACGTGACACTTCATGTCAGTCGTGAAGGGGGAACTCTTTGGAGAGCAAAGCTGCTCATTAAATTATTCAGGAGTCAGTCTGCAACCAAATTGCCTATTATTGCATATGGCAACTCAACATGTAAGGCAGCTGGGAGCGAGGAGATGAATAAAAAAGACAAGTGACACTAAACAAAAGCCAAAGATAGTACAAAAGCTATTATACGAAATACAAATTGCATGTATTAATGACAACTTTTAGGTGCCTTTGTTGCTGAATTGATATGCAGGGTCAGGGGTCAATTACTCCAGGGGCCAGCTCAGTGGCAGTAATGTGTGGACAATTGAGGAGGTCATTGACCCGATGGAAGAAAATTCTGTTGGGAATTCATCTGCGGTTCAGAATGATCCCTAGCTATCGGGGACAAGTCAGTGGCAAGAGCGTTGGGGGGCTGAGATCTCACAGTTAGTTTCTGCCATAGAAAGGGACTTGAGCCCAAAGATCAGCTGCCATAATTCTACTGAAGCCATCAGAGTTTGTCCTATTGTGTTTGAGGCTTTATGGGACGGATTTTCCCCCTCCTCCGTTCACTCACCCTGATCTTTTAGAGGCAAAACCTCACCAGACATCAGCTAAAAAGCCACTGGGAGCTTGTCAGATTTCCTCTAGGTTCGAGCTGGAAAGTGAATGGGTGTAAAACCTCTGTCCAGTCTGCTGGCTTGGTATCAATAGAAAATCCCTACGCTAACACTCAAACTCCCTTCACGGGCTAGTCCTCAGAGCTCCCCACTGTATTCGTTTTGGTATCAGTGGTACAAGTCAAATGCAGGTTTGGAAGGACCCCAGTAAGCAACAGTGGATTGCTAGAAGATCTTCCTGGTGGAAAGCGGTTCTGAGCCCCAGGTGTTTCAGTATAGACCTGGAAATTGCAGATTTCATTCGGAAATAGCTACAAAGCAAAACCACAAGATAAAATTTCCCATCTCTCTGTGTTGATCCATCCTGTTACCTTCATCCAGGAAAGTCAGAGCCATCTTGTAGCCTGCAGCCCCTCTGTACTACTACAGGCTGACGGCTCACACTCTGGGAGTGACTCAGTGCTCTGGTTTAGGGGAATATGGAGGTGCCATCTTGTGGATGAGTTGTAAAGCTGAAGTCCTATCAAAGTGGGGTCAGATTTGGCTCCAGGGGTAGCCTCTGAGCTTCTCTGATCAGCAGACAAAGAAGCTGAAATCCCATTACAGTGGACCCATAGAAAGTAGGTTTATTTTATGCCAGTTTTACATCTTCTTAATGACCAGCTAACACAATTTTATTAACCTGTATTGATTACTTTTTAAATGTAAACTGGATACTTCAGCAAAAACCGAACGGTAAAATTACAGCAGAATTAGTCCAGGTAAATGAGTATAGTATATTGGTGGGAAGATCATCACCTGCAAAATCATAAATTAACAGCATCGAAAGGCAATTTGATTACTGTATAACAATTAAAGGGAGTTTCAATAAAACAATTAACTCATTAAGAAGTCACATGCATCAAGTACGCAGAATCTGCCATCCATGATAGGTGAAAATAGAACATTGATTGGTCAGTAAACTAGCAGAGCATTGAGACATGAATTTTTATCACCACAATCTTTTGAATATTTAAATGACAGACAAGTAAAGAGGGTCATGAATAAAGAACAGTCAGTGCAAATGCTCAGCTATGGAACATCAACTTCCAATCTTTTACAAATATTTATCATAGTGCAGTTAATAAAAATTAAAGCAAAAAAAGGGACTTCAATTTACTGAAGTAACTATCTAGGACACTTAATACTAGAGTTGGATCTGAATCACAAAATTTGGTCCTAGATTTTCCTAGACCTGTGGGATGGAAGGATCAGGGGTTTGATTTGGACTATTCAAGACTAGATTGTGTGAAAATCAATAACTGTACAAATACAGGACCAGATCCTGCAACTGATTTGGGATAGGCGTCACCTTTGTGCTTGTGCAGAGCCCATCGGTTTAAAGGATGCTACCTTGGTGGACATCATGTGTGAGTCCCCTTGAAATGAATGGGATGCAGACAGGCTTTGTCTACACTGCTCGCTAAGCCCTGCCTCTGACTCAGATTTGAGCCCAAGCCCTTGTTTCCATCCACACACACACACATCAGACTGACTTGGGTCAGCAAGCTCTCACATCCCGGGCCCTCGTATCCTGGTAGGAGAGGTGGAGAGGGTCAGAGCCTCAGTCCCCCTGGTACTCTGGTCCAAGCCCTCTGTCATTTTGCAGTGTGGACGCAGGTCAAGCCGCAGACCTGAATCAGAAGGTCTGTGTAGTGTGGCATGGATTTGTTAGCATAGCTGTGAGACATGGGTCCAACAACTGTATATAATGCACTGTGGAGTCTCAAGCCATCCACAGAGTTCAGTGTAATGTTGAAGTATCCATAGGTGCAAAAATTGGCCTAAACAGATTTGAGTGCAAGAGGGGAGCTGTCGGCACAGGTGGTATTTGATTTATACCAAACTGAGGTAAAGAGTAAACTCTTCTTATTATAGTGAAACTTCTCTGATTAATCTCAGGGGCTACCGGATGTCCCTTGCTCCACTCAGATAGGAACAACATACTTTTCTCTGGGAATTACAAAGAAATAAAGCTATAGCAGCATGGTTGGTTAGCTTTCCAGTGAAGACTGTGGGGTATTATAACAAAACGAAATGGGATCTTCCCAGGTCCACTGATGTATGTTTAAAAAGAGAGAGATTGGAAGGAGGGGGGGAGGGGTAATCTATCAAGCTGTGAATCAAAGCAAAGGTTATTTTCTTCTGCCAGTAATAATTCCTTAATTATTGTTTCCTGAAGGAGATGGCTTGTCAGCTTGCTGTGCCTGAGCTGACAACGTTGATAACGCCATGGAAGTTTGTGGTGCAGTGTGTATTGTTCTGACTGCTCAGGGACTAGTACTCAAGTCAGCCTGCAGCTGGCCTGACAGCGACTAATCCTAACCATTCAGTGGTTATGTGCTTAACAAACGCAACAAAGAAATTATAATCCAGACCAGACAACTCAGTGTGAGCTTTGTGGTGGGTTTTACAGCTCCCCCAAACCCCGGTGGTTCTATCTCACATTTCTTAGAGTGAGGGTGAAGGGGTCTCAACCTCTTCCACGTTGGGCCGCCACTTCCATCTAGCAAGTAACTAGCTAAGACCTTCCTCCTGCTTATAAAATATAATAAATATAATATATGCTTAGAGAAGATCTTGCCAGCACCCCCTCCCATTCAGCATCATTGGAAAGGCAGGGTGCTTCGTATCTCCCATCTTGAGAGCCTAGTCTTAGATTGTAAACGGTTCTGGGCACAGTCTCTTTACTGTGTAGGGCTCTGCACAATGGAGCCTTGATCCTTATTGGAGCATATGAGCCCTATTGTAACATACATATTCAATCATAAATCCCACATTTTAGGTCCTTTTCCTGCATTGGGCTCTGTTAACATGGACCACCGCACCCGTGCAGAGGTGACTTGAAGCCAACAGTTGCTGGTGTTAGCACTAACAGCACTGGGGAGATATTGCTTGTTTATATTGGATGCAAAGGACTAAATGAATCCCAGCTGTAACTCCATCAGCTACCCGGAGTTAGGACAGGATATGGGCAGCTGGCAGAGGCACATGGAGGGGTGCAGAGGGGCTACAAGATTCTCCTGAGTCTGGCATGTGCATTCTGGTTCACCAAAGAATGTCTTGTGAGGTCTTAAATAAAAGCCAGTGTCATATTGCTCATCAGTATCATTGCAAACTGTATGTATGGCTGTTGTGTAAGGAATGATGTATATAGCCTGAAAATAATGTTACCGATACCTTTGGCCCATTATATAAAATAACATTTGTCCAGCAGCCGAAGTAGTAATAAACTAATCCTAAAACTGGGTTTTTGAAGACCAACACGGGGCCTGCTGCTATGAAATATCCAGAGCAAGACTTGATCCCTATTGCACAGACACAGAGCAATACCACCATGGAATATCCACAGCAGGATGGTATTGATGTGATTTCAGTATGTTAACAAGATATTAAACGTATTTAGCTGACCTACCAGAGGAAAAACCTTACTTCAGAGAACAATATAGCAGTAGGTTAGAGAACTATGAAGCGATACTGTTTTTAACTCCCCTGACCCCCACAATAGATGGGCATTCCTTGACATTACTCAGGAGGTCTGTCTGACCAGCTATTCAGGGGTGCTATGAATTGAGGATTAAGTTAGCTGTGTTTACTGGAGTAACTGGACTCACCGTGGGCACACCAATTTCCCACACAGCACTGGGAGGACAGACCCTGAAAACGTCAGAGTTTCTCGGTTCAGGTGATAGGTCTGAGAATTTGGAATGGATTCTGATTCAAAGGCCTTTTAGATGCCTTGTAAATTGTGTGTGTCTTTAGGTTGGAATAAAATCAATTCTCATGTTCAACTTCAGAGATCTGCAAACTGGGGCAATACTTATCTGTGCTCAAACATACCAGGCGAGACACTGTGCTGATTTAATGAAGCATAATGATGTGATTAATGTTTGTTACATTTTACTTCCCTTTTTAAAAGATGATGTAATAAAAGCGGTCCCCTGTGAAAGAAGAATGCCAATGTGCGATAAAGTACTTTACATATTCAGGGACTTGATTCTTTATATGGATTGAATTCACCCACAGTTTTAAAAAAATAAAACGCACAGTATTTGAACTACTGTGCAGCCCAATTAAATCAAAGCCTAGTGAGGGAATAACCCTGCTGAAAGATTACACTTCCCTTCACTAAACCTCAAAGACTAAGACAAAGCAGCTCTTCTAAAGATACGCCTGCCATAGGGATAAAGTGCTTAAGGAAGGCATCCTGTGTGCATCAAGTTTGAGATTAACAGGTCTCTGCTGCACTTTATCTTAAATTACTTTATAAAAAGACCCATCACTCCAGGATGAGCTCTGGCAGTGTCTGTTGTCTGCCTAAAGACTAGATCATCATTAGTAGTGGCCCTTATCTACCCTTTGCCTATGCTGCAGGATTTCTAATGCCACCCAGCCCATTGGAATTTAATGCTTCCATTTTAATTATGTTTAATCTTTTGCTACTGTAGATCCAGCTGTATAAATTATTTCAGAGGTAGAAAGTTTTTCCTCAGTAATTAATGACAGGTTTATTAGATATGGTATCAGCCTCAGGCTTGCTTTCCATACGCAGTTCTCTAACAATCTCATCATTACCTAATATAACAACCAGCCTCATGGCCTTATACAATTACAATCGATGACTCCTACCAATAGCACTTGAGGAGGAAAGACTGTGGTAGAGTTGGATGCACTTGTTATCACTGACAGTTAGGAGGTTGTCTCTTGACAGTATATGGCCCATTTTTCAACTAATCAGGAAATACTGTGCGATATCAGAACCTAACAAACTAACTTCTTTTATGTCTGACTTTGACCAGATTATAATCTGGAAAATGATGTGTTGCCATACACCTCATAGATTGTAAAATATGTATAGGAGGCCAAGAAAACCCATGCTGGTAATAAATACTTCACAAGGGCCTCTTTCTCATTCCCCTTCCTTCCATTGTCTGCTTGATAAGGGAGTACAGTTTTACTATTAAGTGTACTGCAGGAGTCTTTATGAGGATTCATTTTTCTCCTGCATCACATGAAGTACCATAGGTCACCTCCTTAATAGGAGCCCTTGTTATACTTCTGAGCAATGAATCCTTTCCCCCATCAGGTACTAGATACTGTCAGTCTTGTCAGTTCTAATCAAAGGATCTTTGGTTTTTCAGATGATGGATAAACACAGCTCATTTGCCAAAGTTCAGCAGTGAAAGCACATCAAAGCTACTATAGTGGCTTGCCTGGATTAGCAGAATGTGTCTTTGAACATGGCACCAAATAGGTGCTAGTTCAACACTTTGGACTTAATTTAGTCAAATCATAAACCTAACCAGAATGTGTCTCTACAGCTTTGGATTCTCCTATGTTTCTAGCTCCGTAACCTCAGTATATTTTTAAAATGATGTCCAGGATAAATACCCTCCCCGCACACCTTACAAATCTAAATGAATGATATTCTCTGTCCAAAGATTGTTCCTATTATAATTCCTTCCTTTGCATATTATGCAATGAAACTGAAACCCATTTTGAAATCCTTCCCTCTGTATCCAGGGAAATCAACACAAACATAATGGAAGGACAACTTTCTACAGTGCATTGTGCAGTTGTTATTATTGTTCTTTGTGTAATAGTTGGCAAGACAGGGCCAAAGTCTAGGATGCTCTCTGCACCCTCCAGAGGTTCAAAAGCAGCACGTTGTTTGTACAGAGCTGCCAGTGGAAACTAGAGACAAGAAGATCCAAGATGGGGGCGTAGGAGAATGTCTAATGCAGCACTAGTAAACTCATGGCACGGTGTTCTAACAGTGTATTGTGGTCTTTGTGTCATGATGTTGCATTTATGTTCTGTTGGAACATTGCAACGGGCATTACAGTGCCCCACAAGGCTGCTGGAGTATGGCTATGTTCAGACTCTGCAATGTCACGTGATAACAAGTGCAAGCAGCTCTGCTAGCTTTGAGTACTGCTGATTTAGGAGTAAACTGCATGACCACATATCCCAAAGAGGAAATACAAGCTCCTGTATATTCATGCTAAGGCCAACTTCAAGCCTTAAAAACTAAACCCAAGCCCAGATCCTGCAAAAAGCCCTAGACAACTGCAGGGGTCCACCACTGAGGGTCCTTTGCAAGGCCAGGGTCTTAGGCCCTAATCCCTCACTTCCTCCAGCCTGGAAGCCTTGATGGCTTTATAATGAAAAGCACAGTTCTGCTGTCAATGTCTGCTCTAGATCACGGGGTTAAAATGATGGGAATCCATAGTTTGCTGTGGTCTGCAGATAGCAATGATAAAACTTGTGCTTTGGCAAGCCTGCTTCATGACTCACAAGGTGGTAATGCATTTGCATAGCTGTATATAATTTATTCAGGGCATTAAGTGAGTTAGAAAAGAGATTAGGAAGGAGAATTCTGAGCACTGAGAGAGGGCATTCGCCCGTGTGCTATGAAATCGGCACTATTCTCCCTCTTAGAGAATGGAACCCTTCAGTACTGGTGAATGGCCACAGTTGGTCCACTGACCCTCATTTGCTTGGATGCTAGAAGAGACTGCGAGTGAATGCAGCCTCGCTGCCCTTTTACTTGAGCGTCCTGCTTTCTAAACTCGAAGGCCCTTTAAAATGATGCTCTTTTCACATTGCTACGCCACGTAAGTTGCTTTCAAAATTATTCAGCTTCTTAAGGAATAGGTAGAGAGTGCAAGAGAACAAGCCAAAAGAATTATGTTTTTCTGATCTTTTGCTCCTGACAGCCTTGCTGATGTGCAGTGAAATATAAATGGCTTAAAGCATGATTCACTATTAAACATTAAAGAGAAAAAGTTCAGCTATTCATAAATTAATGTTAAAGCTGTTTTCTGCAGCCCCTGTAAAGCTTGTGATATCTCACTTGCCTGTAGTTAGCAAAGAGAAATGCTCTCTGAAGAATCACATTCCATCGTTTCTGTTGACAGCTATTAAGAACAATATTTAAAATACCTTTTAAGATTGTATATGTAGTTCTTGGGGAAAGTGACATTGCAGTTTTTCATTAAGTCATCACCCTGTAGTGGGACTGGAATCTGTGACATACTAATTAACTCCAATTTAATACAACCATTATTTTGGGACTTAATGGTTAGAAAGCATTGTCTAATATTATCATATAGCAATTAATATGATTAAGGAAAACAAGTTAAGTACAATGGGAAGAAAGTCAACATGGCAGTTCAGGAATACAGATAGGATTTTGTTTCTGGATGCTAAGTAAAATAAAGGATCTGTAATTTATCTTTATCAGAAGTTGTAAGGGGACAGAATGTGCTGGACTTATTAAAGCTATTTGGTTTGGGTGTAATTCACTCCTTTTGAAGAAGGCAAGATCAAACCCTATGCACCATGTAAGTCCCACTTAGGCCCTGTTTTTTTATCTTACATAGTATTTATGAGCTGACCACAGAAGTGATTTTCACCCTGTGTCTCAATCCCTGAAGACGTTACATAGTCCAAACTCCTGTTGAAGCCGAAGATCTCAGGAGTAGATCCCAAGGGTGGAAATATAGATTCTTAAATTCCAGGGACAGAAGGAACCATTGGGATTGTCTAATCTGAGCTCCTGTGAACACAGGCCAGAGACTGCCCCAGAAAAATTATTTGAGTGGATCTTGTAGAAGATCATCCACTCTTGATTTTAAAATGATCAATTATGAGGAATCCACCACAACCCTTGGGAAATTGTTCCAGTGGTTAATGACCCTCGCTGTTAAAAATGACCCCCTTACTTCCACTGTGACTTGGTCTAGTTTCAACTTCCAGCCTTCGGATCTTATTATGCCTTTCTCTGTTAGATTAAAGAGCCCATTATCAAATATTTGTTGTCAATATAGATAGTTACAGATGTAATCAAGCCACCCAATAACCTTTTCCTTGTTAAAGCTTGAACAGGTAGAATGAAGGTGCTGAGTTGCTATAAGGTATGTTTTCTAACCCTTTAATCATTCTTATGGCTGTTCTCTGGACCCTCTCCAATTTATCAGCATCCTTCTTGAATTTTAGACCCCTGTCAAGGTTCTATTTCCCCACTCTGAACTCTAGGGTAAAGATGTGGGGACCCCGCATGAAAGAAAAATCACCCCCCAAACTTATTTTACCAGCTTAGGTTAAAACTTTTCCCCCAAAACCCAAACTTCTCCAGTTGGGGCTTGGAAAACGCTGCCACCATTAATTTGAGCCCTCAAGACCCTGGGTTAGGATAAATTATAACCCCTATTTTAACACACACACCCCTTTTTACCTGGGAGAGATTCGAGAACACAAACCCTCACTAGCTGTGAGACGTGCCTGATCCAAACCAGGATCACTCCAATGGAAACAAACAGACAGTTCTTACAAGAAAGATTTTAATAAAAGAAAAATAGAAAAGCAGAAACTCTGTATACAGAAATCAATAGCTACTAAGCCTCCTAGTATCACCCAGCCCTCATTGAGCCCCCTCCCTTGGAATTTCTCTCTCTGCTAAACTTAACAGTCTAAGGACACCGTGGATCAATTACCAAGTGATACAATTCAAGAATACACTTACTGCTGGACTTTTGCCTTTTTAAGAAGATTATTGAAATGTAGAAGAATAGAAACATAGATGTGATTCCTCCCCATAGCCAGAGGAATGCAGACAGACTCCGAGCAGCTGCGGAGAGAACGAAAAAAGCCCGGGAACAAAGGTGAAAGTAACCCCTTTGTCTGCCAGGTATTAGCAGCTCCGATACGTCATCCCCTCTCCTGTTTCAGGTTAACCCTTCACAGGTAAAACAGTAATTCTAAGGTACTTCATACTTATAAGAACCCCAGAAGTGGACACAGGACTCCAGCAGTGGTCAGACCAGTGCCAAATACCGAGGTAAAATAACCTCTCTCTTGCTACTCAAAATTCTCCTGTTTAGGGTCACATTTGCCCTTTGGGCCACAGCGTCGCACTGGGAGCTCATGTTCAGCTGATTCTCCACCACCATGACCCCCAAATCTTTCTCAGAGTCCCTGCTCCCCAAGATAGCTCTCCCCTCAAGTATGGCCTGTGTTCTTTGTTCCTAGATGTATATACTTACATTTAGCCAGATTGAAACACATCTTGTTTACTTGCACCCAGATTACTAAGTGATCAAGATCGCTCTGTATCAATATTATTATTAAAAGGCTTTACTCATAACGAGGAATATGTATTTACTGTGTTCCAGCAGTGATCTGATTCCTATACACCTATTCAAATAGGCTCGTTACAAAAATTTCTCTCCAAAAATACACGTGAAATTCTTGATTTACTATAAAGTTTTACAGGAGATTTTGACTTAACCACCCAAACTAATTAAGTGAAATTATCCTAATTTGTTTATTATGTTAATGATTTGAGTTAATTTATAGCAATTTAGCATGTATTACTAAAGATTTATTATGTTTCCTACAAAATGACTTAAGAGCTATAAATCCCATGGTTAAATGTAATTAGTGGAGACATATTTATCGAAAGGGATAATTACATCTGATAAAAGTTCTTCAGTTAGGCTTAATTAAAACAGATTATTCCCCCATAAATGAAAAATAAATACGGTAATTTACTGAGTTGATTTTCATTGCAAAAATGAATATCTCAGCATTTGAATATTTTAAAAGGTGTGGGAAAATAAACTAAATAACTGATTGGTTTCCAATAAACTATGATTAATAATCCCTGGGAAACAGATACTTTACAGGAGTAAACAGTTTGCTACTTAATGACCAAAAAGTAGAACCTGCTCAGAAAAATCAACCACTAACTTGTTTTTAAGTGGGCTGTTGTTGTTTTGAACCACAATGAAGAGCAGGTTAGGAAAATTATGTTCTCTTCCAATGAGACAAATTCTGGCTCACCTAAGAAGTGGCGCGGTGGGGAAAAATGAATGTTAAGCACCCTGGAAGTAATTTGTACTGATAGTAATGTGAGCCATGTTCTGTAAGATATATATAGTAAATTTACAACTTTTTCTGAGGCTAACAGAATATGTTTAATACCCATCAGTGCACACACAGAGATTAAACTGTAAATCTGTGTTTTCATCATTTATATATGAATACTATGTAAAAGCACTTTCCACTAGGCCCGGACTTGTAAATCACACTACAAATAGTACAGCATCATTTAGAAAGGCAAAAAATTAGATGCACAGCCAGATTCCTTCCTACCCCAAAGTCTGCTCACAAAGTGTGGGCGGGGGCGTCAAGAAACCACCGGTTTTGACCCCTTCTTTCTGGAGCAGTCCTGTTCCTTAGAGGGAGCCAGGAATTTCCCATCAAAATGTTTTTTTCTATGGAAAATGCAATTTCTGCAAAACAGAAACGAGATTGAAACCAAACAAAATATTTCGTTTTGTGGCAAAATGTTTGTTTGACCCAGAATGATTTTTTAAAAAACTTTTTGATTCACTGAAAATTTCAAAACATTTCATTTCAGTTCAACCCAAAATAATTTTTCTTAAATTTTTCAGACTTGCCAGTGAACAGAAAATCCCTTATTCTGCCAGCTCTGCCTGAGAGAGCGGATGTCGGTTTTCTCATATATAGTATATACTGATGGAAGATCTCTGGCCCACAGAATCGTTGGGAGTTGTATGTGGAGAGGAGTGCAGGGCCTGGGGAACACACAGTGGGGTTGAATTTGCTAAAATGTTAATGTCGAGCGATTCCGAGGCAAACAAAATGGCAGTGGCCATGTAGGATGGTGGCTGCTGAGTCAGCGTCCGCATTGCAGGGTCCCTCAGAGTCTCCCTTTTGTCTCAGCGGCCAAAGGCGTATACAGGCCATTAAGAGCAGCATACGCCAGAGCTGGGATCAGCCCAGGTATGTTGGAGTGTGAGCAAGGACGGAAGAGAGAAGACTCTGTAGGGTGAAGATAGCTGGCTTCCACGACTGCTATTCAAGAGTAGAGGTTGCTTCCATTGACCACTCTGTCTTAGCATTCATAAGGCACATACCTGACAGGGTGGCAGGCCAGGGGCTGTAGCTGGGGCTACAGAATGTGTCTGTATAGGGCTTACAGGAGAGGATGGAAATTGACCGAGGGTCCCAGGAGCTGAGCTGGCTTGGGTGCAGGGCTGAGGGAGCTGGTGAAGCGTAGCCAGGGCAGCGGCGAAAGCTTTCAATGTTGCTCAAGCTTCCAGTCCTCAGAGCTTGTCAGGCTGCTAGGCCCTTGCTGCCCCATGCCCCAACACCATGCCCCAGAACAGACCCTCGAGGGACTCACCTGGGACGTGAGCTCAAGTCCCTTCTGCAAATCAGACAGAGTAGGGCCTTGAACCCAGGTCTGCTGGTCTATTGAGGGGTGGGTGTCTCACCTGGTTTTGACCCAAGAACTGTTCTCTGCTGGAAATTTTGTCAAATGCGCCATGTTCCCATGAAGATTTTTGTTTAGAACAACTGATGTTTTCCAACAAAAACCTGGCTTAATCAAAAAATTCCCTACTGCCAGGATGGGAGTGTGATAATATTTGGAGATTGGGATTGTATTGGCTGGAGGGCATCACCTGACCATGGAATTTCCTGCCTTTTTAGCGCTGGAGGTGTTGTAAGGAATTAAATGTGTTGTGTTGTTATGAGGGTCGGTCCTGGGACTGGTTTTATTCAATATCTTTATCAATGATCTGGAGCAGTGGTCCCCAACCTTTTGATCGCCGCGGACCGGTCAACGCGGCCGAGTCAAAGCTTGCGGCCCGGGGGCAATTTAATTTTTCACTCTCTGCTGCGGACTGTTGTATGTCCGCTGAAAAGCCGCAGAATTTATTTGATCAGCTTTACTTTTACAATTCGACGCAGCGGACTGTTGTATGTCCGCCGAAAAGCCGGAACGGAACGGAATGCGGGAAGCCACCGGATGCGGAAGCGAACGCGGCCCGGAGGGGAACGCGGCCCGGAGGGGAACGCGGCCCGGAGAGCGCGGCCCGGAGAGGAACGCGGCCGCGGCCCGGAGGGGAAAGGTAGCAAAGGCGCCGCGGCCCGGTAGCAAAGGCACCGCGGCCCGGTACCGGTCCGTGGACCGGGGGTTGGGGACCACTGATCTGGAGGATGGTGTGGACTGCACCCTCAGCAACTTTACAGATGACACTAAACTGTGGGGAGTGGTAGATACACTGGAGGGTAGGGATAGGAAACAGAGGGACCTGGACAAATTAGAGGACTGGGCCAAAAGAAATTTGGTGAGGTTCAACAAGGAGAAGTGCAGAGTCCTACACTTAGGACGGAAGAATCCCATGCACTGCTACAGACTAGGGACCGAATGGCTAGGCAGCAGTTCTGCAGAAAAGGACCTAGGGGTTACAGTGGATGAGAAGCTGGATATGAGTCAACAGTGTGCCCTTCTTGCCAAGAAGGCTAATGGCATTTTGGGCTGTATAAGTAGGGGCATTGCCAGCAGATCGAGGGACGTGATTGTTCCCCTCTATTCGACATTGGTGAGGCCTCATCTGGAGTACTGTGTCCAGTTTTGGGGCCCACACTACAAGAAGGATATGGAAAAATTGGAAAGAGTCCAGAGAAGGGCAACAAAAATGATTAGGGGCCTGGAGCACATGACTTATGAGGAGAGGCTGAGAGAGCTGGGATTGTTTAGTCTACAGAAGAGAAGACTGAGGGGAGATTTAATAGCTGCTTTCAACTACCTGAAAGGGGGTTCTAAAGAGGATGAATCTAGACTGTTCTCAGTAGTAGCAGATGACTGAACAAGGAGTAATGGTCTCAAGTTGCAGTTGGGAAGGTTTAGATTGGATATTAGAAAAAACTTTTTCACTAAGAGGGTGGTCAAGCATTGGAATGGGTTACCTAGGGAGGTGGTAGAATCACCTTCCTTAGAGGTTTTTAAGGTCAGGCTTGATAAAGCCCTTGCTGGGATGATTTAGTTGGGGATTGGTCCTGCTTTAAGCAGGGGGTTTGACTAGATGACCTCCAGAGGTCCCTTCCAACCCTAATATTCTATGATTCTATGAGGAATGCTTTGGTTTCCCTTCAGATCATATGAATCTTTTCTTTTCAAAATACACTTGCACACTGTCAACTCTGCTAGCAGATTGTGTGTGGATTCCTGTGAGGTGTGAGGTATTTACAGTTATGTTGCTGTGTTCAGTAGTCAGAGACCACTTTAATATATTTGTATTCATCAAGTCAAAGGATTAACTCACTTATTTTCAGGCCAAAGCCTGAACCAGAGTAACCCTAATCCTCTCTTTATTTTGGGGCAATGAAAGGACCAGTCTTTCCCCAGACCCCGTTCTCTCCTAATTTTTGTTGACTTTTTTTGTCATAAATATTTGCTATTTCCACACTGTAGCCGCCTACCAAGAAGAGCTTTTGTTCACTCAGATGATTTCCGCAGCTCCTTAAACATTTTGAGTACAATGGTTACAGGACAAGAAACTGCTGGTGCAATCAGGTTTAGGTCTGAATTGTTAATTATTGCAGCAGATGTTCACTCCTTCATTCCTTCCTTCGATACAAATCCTGATTCTAAGCCCTTCGTTGCTAGAATCCAAAGGGATCAGCACACTCTGTGTTCTCTTCCAGCCAGGGTCAATATTTTGTTAGTCAATCATGACTTTAAAAAATGCATGATGCATTTATTTATTTATTCAGGGAAAGTTCAGCCTCATTTTATGGACCTTTGTTTTTATTCCCCATCTGCTTTTGTTTGCTCAAAATTTGGCATGAATGCAAAGGATTTGAGTCCCGGTTCAATATTATGATATTAATTGACTCTCGCCTCCAAAATAGCAGCTATGCCTCGGAGTTTGAAATCCATTTCTTTGGGCCATGTAAGATTCATGCCATAATTGATTTTGCAGTCCATACCCACAAAAGGAACTTTGCTCATCTCCATGAGTCAAACATGGTGGAGGCAAATTAATCCCTGGTGCAATGTCAGGGGAGGTCGGTAGAATTACACAAGGCCCTTTGTGCATTGTCTGATGCTGCCTGTATGGAGGAGAAGATTCAGTTGCTCCCATGGCCTGAATCCCCTTTGCCCTGGACCTGGCGACAGCCCTCTAGAAGTCCTCTCTAGGTAGGAGGGTTGAGGACAGGGTGGTGCACCATACCATCAATGGAGCAGAAAACCTGCAGGAAAGTTAGTGCTTCCCTGTAACTTTGGAGGGATTCTGTGGACACCCACAGCCTGGGGAATTCCCAGCAGTGCAGCTCCAGTGCTACTGTGCTGCCAAGGGGACCAGACAGGCACCCACAAGTAGTGCATAGAATCAGAGAACTGGGAGGGACCTCGAGAGGTCTAGTCCAGTCCCCTGCACTTGTGCTAGGACTATACTTGATAGGCCTTCGTGCAGTATGGGCTGGGTCTCTGGCAGGTTTCCAAGCTCCGCTGGCGTTCAGGAAACCCCTGCGCCAATGGAAGAATTTGAGGATAGGCTGTGTCATGAACCTCATGGAATTTCTCATTCCCCCTATGAGCTCCAGCGGCAGAAAGGGTGAGCTGGGACAGAGATTATACAAGGGGGATGGGTTGTGTTACTATGATGTCTCTGGCACGCTCTTCATTTTTATATAATGTTCGTATGGCAATAGTGCCTGGGGTCCCAGTCGGGATCAGGGCCCCAGGTGCTGGGTGCTACAACCATATACAAAGACATTACCTCTGCTCAATGAGCTTCTGGCCTGAAAAACAGGGACATGCAGGATAGGGGGAGTTGGATGCTCTCATATCGATATCGTTTTTACATGCACATTGCCACATTGTCCAAATCCCTCTGCAAGAGTCATTTCTTCAGTGATGCCCACAAGAAAACAACAATAAGAACAATCCAGATCTATTTGTTTGCTACTCTGCACTTCCTCTCATGGCCCGGCTACCCTCTCTGCCATATTTATATAGAAAGTCTCCAGGGCAGGGAATATCTGGGCCAACTCCTGTCCATTTACATCTGTGGCAATTCACCCCTCGACTGCAATGGGGGCAGAATTGATGTATCTGTATTTTTGTCTTATATGGTGTAGAAACATAACACCCAACACACAATCCACATGAATACTATCAGGAAATGGGAAATCGATCTTTTCTGGGTATTAGCCAAAGTCTAATGAAGTCAATGGGAAGATTTCCATCTATATATATAAAAGTCAAATGGTGTATGTGTGTATGTATGTATGTTCCCTTACTACTTCCACGCCGTTTCAGCTAGAGACTTGAAATTTGGTACAGTTATAGGCTTTAGGGTCCTAATCAGGGTAAGAATCGAAAATTTTTAAAATCTCACCTCTTACACCCCCTAGGGGTGAAATTCTTTAAAGCTCATTAACATCAACTACACAGCTCACATAACATCATCTGGGCTGCAGGTTAACACATGCTGTTGTCTGTGACATAGTTATGATGTAATAATACAGATAGCCAGAGAGTGTTGTGTAGCGCAAACATAATTAAATACACTGTTTTTTTCTTAAAAAGGACCCTATTCGTTATGCTGCATAAAAAGCGAAAATTTATTGGAGAAACCACATCTAAATGCAAGAGAATGAAATTAGACAAAATGAGACTTCTGAACAAAATTTGTATTAATTGTAATTTAGTCCTTTTACACTGTAGTCCTTTTACATCCCAGTTTCCAATTACAAATACCCTGAGCAACGCCGGGTATTTCAGCTAGTTGATTATAAGAGCTTTGGGTCTGACCCAAAGCCATACAAGATGCATTCAGATCCCCTGTATTGAGATTTCAAAATGCTTGCATCTGAGACTAGTCTAGACCCATTACCAATAATATGGATACTTACTGAAGTTAGGTCACTCTCTCGGAGTATATGTAACGTGCCCAGCCATTTGGTGGTGACATCGTCGGCCAGGTGGCGAGCCGGTAGCCTGTCATCAAAATAAGTCACTGAGCCCACGTCAAGAATATGGGACATAGGCTGAAACTGACCACTGCTGCATTATGGGTCATTAGCAAAACCCCATTTCATGACCTTGGCCACACACTTGCCCTGACCTGTTTGAAACCAGTTCAGGGATGATCACAGGCGCCTTGGCACATCAAAACCCAGTGGACAGCTGGTTGAGTCAGTGATGAGAAAGTGATTAACAACGGTCGTTGCTGACCACTCATTACACCAAGCAGATTCCACCATCATGTCCTGTGGTGGCATAAATGACCATAAAGGGTGTCTAGAAGACAGGCGAACTGGCAGGGGGTTGAAGAGGCCTGCGTACAAAGGAAGGTCGCTTGTCTTATGGATCTTGGCCAGCAGCAAGACAGAGGCCTTCTTGCGTTGAATATAGATATTCGGTGCTATGTTATTAAGCATTGGCAGCCATGGCAACGGAGTTGCACTTAAGGTCCCAGTAACAATATGCATAGTTTTGTTAAGCTCCCCATCCACCAGCCTTGTGAGACAAGGGACATCAGACAGGAGAGTAGTACTCTAAATCACGGAAATATTTGCATGCCCTCAAGGCTACTATTGTCTCCATCGTTAGGCTATTACTTGACATTTTGAACAATTAGTCTCTGTTATTTTAAAGAGCATAAATTGAATGTATTGTTATATAAACAATGGAATGTAGCGAAGATCAGTTACAAAGTTCAGCATATCGCCTATCTATCTATCTTTACCAGATTTCAATTAACTCTTTAAATCTCAATAGAGTACAGAGGTTCCTGAAATGATTTCAGACTTAATTAACATCGACTCCAAATATTAAATTAGATTAACCTTCCATCCCCATCATGGAAATGACAGCACATTGGCAGGAGATAAGTAAACAGTGTTTTATGTACTCTTCAAACTACTGCGCTGCATGCATATTATTATTATTTGAGTCACCATAGTGCTTATCTATGGTAACTATAGGTAGGGGGTGAAAGTAAACCATAGATATTCTCTTGGAATAGTTTTAAACAGCATCTAAAGGCAAAGAATAATATAATGCACAGACGATGAAAATTGAAGCAACCAGGCATCATTGGTTGCAGAAATGTTCCCAATGTGAAATGCAAGTGCCCATTGTTTGGTAACGGTGTGGTTTAAAATGGGTTGTCTTCTTTGCAAACGATGAAACTAAATATAACAGAATATGATGCTGCTCTTTTTTATTTCTAGAATGTAGAGATCCAAACAAAGCAATTAGATCTAGTCCATTTCCCTCTTTCCTTTCTTCTGGCTAGTTATTTATGGGGATGTTTTTAAAGAAAAAAATATCTTCTTATGGGACACAGACCAGAGCAAGGAAATCAGTCATGCACAGTAACTTTTAAAATGTTATTTCTGTTGTGGCTCCCTTAGTGAATTGACCCACCACATCAAGAAGTGGTTCAAATCCCAGTTCTGTTGAAAAGGCTGAGATATGAATGACATGAATGATGAGTCAAGTTTTCATAACTTGGGTTCACTAGACAATTGGGTCACTTTCCTTCCTGAGTCTCAGGATTAACAACCTTCCCAATGGGGAATTAAAAAAAAAAGCAAGCCCCTCAAACCCTGAATTCTGCTCCATTGGGACTCAGTAGACCTTGTTATCTCTTACCTGACTCACTGCTTGAGTAAGAGAGGGTTTCTCTGGAAGCACTTTGTACAAAATAAAAACCCACCAAACCTGCCCATGTCTCAAAAACAAGACTCTAGTGAATCAACTATATCAAAACAGAGGCAGACTGTAAAGAGGGCCATGAAACAAAGACGTTTAACAAAGGGATAACTAGTGACTACTGTAATAAGCAAGTTGAGAAGCCATTTGTTTTTGTAAGGTGACAATGGGTGACCTTCTCACTATTGTGATTGTGGTTTGAATTTCATTCTGACCACATTTAAATAAGGGTTTTGTTTTGAATGTGTAAACTCCTGGGAGCAGTAAATCTTGTCAGCTGGTTTCTTGTGTTCTCTACTGGTATGTTGTCTGACTGGTGGACAAGGTCATAAAATACTCACGCTGCTTGAGCCTGATTGATACTGAGGTTGGTAACACCCACCGACTAGAGTGTGACAACGTCTGATGCATGACCTCTGATGGCCTGAACAATGAATGAGATGTTGGGTAAGTGATGCGGCCACTCTATCATGGCAGCGTCATCTGGGGACATCGAGCACATCCATCTGCCATCAGGATGAGAATGAGGGCAGTCCATACCCAGCGGGTCCGCTGTATGTTCTTGAGCTCTGCAGCCGTGACGATGGGGGAGCTCAAGGAGCCTCAAGAGGAAAGGTGGAAGGTGAACTTCCCATGACCACAGTGTGTCTGTTGTAACGAAGCAGGATTTTTCGGTTCATATGGTGGTTCTGGGGGCATGCAAGAACTGATCCGGAGGGAGTCTAAGGGCTGCAGAGCTGAGTTGTCCAGCTGCCAACCCACAGTGTGAGTTGAATGTGTGCAGGCCCTCTTAGGATCTGGCCCCAAATAACCTACCCAAAGTAACTGGGCAAATTGCCCTGTGTAGTACTGGGGCCACATCATGTTACTTAATAGTTTAGTACATGTAAACAAAACCTTCCTTTTTTACAGAGAAGAGAAAGTCATGCGTGGAGTGGTAAGGGGGCCAGGGCTGGGGGGTTGGATAAGGGGAAGGGGCTCCCAGGGGGTGGTCAGCGGGGACAGGGAGCAGAGGGCAGTTGGATGGGGTGGAGGTTCTGGGGTGGGCTGTCAAGGGATGGGGAATGGGGAGGGGGGTTGTATAAGGCGTGGGAGTCTTAGAGGTCTCTCGGGGCGGGGGTGGTGGTGGATAGGAGTCGGGGCAGTCAGGGGACAGGTAGGGTTTGGGGTCCTGGGGGGGCAGTTAGTGTGTGGGGTCTTGGGAGGGGGTGGTCAGGGGACAAGGAGCAGAAGGGTTGGTTGGGTTGGGGGCTTTGAGGGGGGCGGTCAGAGGGTGGGAAGTGAGTGGGGGTTGGGTAGGGGGCGGGGACAGGCTGTTTGGGGAGGCACAACCTTTCCTACCTGGCCCTCTGTACAATTTTGGATCCCCGATGGGGCCCTTGGGCCAAAAAGTTTCCCCACCCCTGTTCTAAAGGTTGGTGCCTGGACAGAGAGCTTGTTGATAGGTGCATGCTCCATAATTTCTTGGCAACATGAACGATGAAATGGAGACTGCACTTCCTACTATATCTATGCGTATGTCAGCAGTGTTGTCTGATGGTCAGGGAATGGAATGGGCAGTGGTAGATCTGGGTCCTCTTCTTGCTCTGATAATTGCTTGTGTAACATTGACAGACCCCCGTCGTCGACAGGTGGGTGGGTCGAACTGGAGACCTCTGGAGCTAAATGTCTGAGCTGAAAGCCAAGTGGCCCTTTGTTGAGGCTGTAGCAGACTCATTAATCTCCCAGTGGTCTTGGTGCCACTAGAGGGGACAGAGAACCACACCCAGGAGGTGTGTGGGCTACACTTGGTGTGTAACCTCTGGCAGGGGAGAGACAAACTTTTCGTGTGTGCACAATTTTGCACAAGCAAACACCTGTGTGTGCATGTGTCAAGAATTAGCCCCTCTTCCAGGTGACAGACTCTGCATGTGGATGCCCATCCCCCAGGCGTGCAGAAGTTAGTGCACAAAAAATCACGCACGGGGCTTGTGCATTCAGAGTTGAGTTTCTCCCTGCAAACGCCATGCTGGGGCTTTGTGAAGAGCTCTGAGATCCTTGCAGAGAAGGTGCGTGGCCTTGTTATTACCAGTGCTGTTTCAGAGCCCAGTCTCTTCTCTGCCTGACCTTTTCAGGAGGTAAGTGATAGATAATTGCAACATTATCCAGTAGTCTCACACATTGGATGAGTAATTTACAGCCAATTTTCCAGGGACAAATTTATCTACTTCCTTTCCCCTTAAACTGCCCTGTCTGTCCCCCAATCAGGGGTTACTTAGCCTGCACACTAGTCTTTTAGGAGCCAATTTTCAGACGCGCTGAGCACCCCTCAGCTCCTGTGGAAGTCAGTGGGGGACGCAGGTGCTCAGCACATTTAAAATCAAGCCCTTGGCACCTCTGTCATTGGGAAATCAGGAGACTGTGTCATTAGAGCCCAGCGCTGGGTTGCCCCGTGGTGCCTAAGACACTAACACAGCTGGAAAGATGCTTCTTGGCTGCTAAAAGGACATAGGGCTGGGCAGGGAAAAGGAGACACCCTGCACTGTGGGATCTCCACCAGCTCCGTGCTACAGAGCCCCCTACCCAGCTCAGGCATGGCTCCTGGGTTTGCACATTGTGACAATCCCTTGGGCCTTGTGCCAGTGAGAAGGGGAGGAGCAGGAGCAGCTCAGGGAGTGGCAGCTCTAGGGAGTCCAGCCTGCTTGGGCCTGAAGGCTCCCAGCCTTTTGATGTCGCTGTTGCTGCCATGCCCAGGACTGGGTCTATGGCAAATACCCAAATGGGCCGTTCACTCTCCTGCCCCGTCCCATCCGCCAGGAGCCGGAGACTCCCCGGTCCCATGCAGCGAGATGCTGGACGCTGTTTACTGTGAGCTGCAGCCAAAACACATAATCAACGTTTCCTGTAATAGGTCAGCTTTAAAAATTCACCTCCGGCGAGAAAGCCAGTGAAGTACCCCCTGCCACTTCACACAGCACCGCGGGCTCCCGCCGGGACAAACCATCTTTGCTGCATGTATCCTCCAAACTGCCGTGGTGTGGCTGGCCTGTCGGCAATCTCCAGCATCGCACTCCTAGGCTCTCTCTTGAACAGCTTCGCGCAGACACGACGCTTCCGGGCCGAAGGGCAGGGAGCCGCAGACCTCCCCCATGGGAGCTGTAAGGAATGATGCATTAGCTACAGCACGGTGTGAGGGGGGGAGGGATAGCTCAGTGGTTTGAACATTGGCCTGCTAAACCCAGGGTTGTGAGTTCAATCCTTGAGGGGGCCATTTAGGGTTCTGGGGCAAAAAAAATCTGTCAGGGGACAGTACTCGATCCTGCTAGTGTAGGCAGGGGACTGGACTCGATAACCTTCAAGGTCTTTCCAGTTCTAGGAGATTGGTATATCTCCATTTATTTATATGTATTTTATTTTATTTTTCATTGCTGGCCACCTAGAGCAGAGATGGCCCTGGTCCCTGCAGCGGGTCTGGTGCTCTACGGCTGAAGACACCGAGAGGGGTGTACAATAAAGAAGAGATGACATCATCTGCCAGCCTCACACCAGCCTCTGTACACGGAGGGTGACGTTCTCTCCTGTGCAGAGGGTCAGGGAATGGCATTGACCTTGTGTTGCTGCTCTGCATGGGGACGCGCTTTGCCGTAAGGACTTGCTGCGGTTCTGGTTCCACTGCTGCGTCAGATCCCGGCCTCCGTGGCTCAGACAGCGATCCCTGTAGTGTGATCTCTCCACTGCTGGGCTTGAGTGCTGCCGTCCGACTGGCTGGGCTAGGGGTCGGTGTCGCGCCCCTCAAACGCGGTGCCTCCAAAGTAGCAGGCCACGTTCCTCCAAACTCTGCTCTGATGCTTGAGATACCTGGGGCCTGGTGCTCTGATGTGTCGAGTCACCTGCCACCTCCAGGGACTTCAGCTGAAGTTGGGCTTGCTCCACACTCCTTGAAATCATCATAGAAAGGCAGGGCTGGAAAGGACCCTGAGAGGCCATCAAGTCCGGTCCCTTGCGCTGTGTCCAGACCACATAAACCTAGAGCATCCCTGTCAGGTGTTTGTCTAAACTGTTTTGAAAACTCCCCAGTGATGGGGATCCCACAGCTTCCCTTGGAAGCTTATGCCAGGGCTTAACTCTCCTTAGAGTTAGAAAGTGCATCCCAATTCTAACCTACATCTCCCCTGCTGCAGCTCCTGCTCCCAGGGACTGACCTTCAAGGGTGCTGATTGCCTACAGCTCCAGGTGAAGTTGCATGGGAATACTGGATGCTCAGCACCTCTGAAAATCAGGCCTGGGGGTTCTCAAGTTGGGTACGGCCAGCCATGCCCCTCTGCCATGTCCATTTGCCAAACCGGACAGTCTCCATGCAGAAGAATAAATGGACACAAATCAGACATCAAGAATTGTAACATTTAAAAACCAGGAGGAGAGCACTTCAGTCTCCTTGGTCACTCAATAACTGGCTTAAAAGTGGCCATTGTTCAACAACAATAAATGTCAAGCACAGACTTCAATGAGAAACTGCAGAACTGGAATTAATTTGCAAACTTGACACCATCTATTAGGCCTGAATAAAGACTGGAGGTGGCTGGGTCACTACAAAAAGTAATTTTCCTTCTGTTGATACTCACACCTTCTTGTCAACTGTTGGGAATAGGGCACATCCACCCTGATTGAATTGGCCTCATTAGCACTGACCCTCCAGTTGATAAGGCAACGCCCCTCTTTTCATGTGCTGTATATTTATACCTGCCTACTGTATTTTTCCCTCCATGCATCTGAAGTGGGTTTTAGCCCATGAAAGCGTATGCCCAAATAAATTTGTTAGTCTCTAAGGTGCCACAGGGACTCCTCGTTGTTTTTGCCGATACAGACTAACATGGCTATCACCTTGAAACCTGCTACAGGACAGTATTCAACCTGCGCGTACCTGAAAAACATTAATCTCAGGCTCATCCAAATGATGAATTAATTAATAGAAATAAAACCAAGGAGCTCACTCGTGTAACAGTAAGCTTGTTGTTTGCATGGCACTGAGACAGGCCTGTCGACTACATTCCTATACTGACGCAGAATAGGCATCTCCTGCAAGAGTTTAATCAATCTTTCCTCCCTACTGTTTGTAGGAGACAGAAGCAAGCACGTCACCACCTCTAATTAGCAGCAGACAACAAGGCTGATTCTTCGCTCACGCCCCATTTTTACACTGGTTTCCATGCCTGTTGATTTTGGAGTTCCGTGTGATTTGCACCAGAGTGAGTGGAATAGCGGGTTTAATGCCTGCTGCCTGCCTGAAATACAGATTATGCCTTGGAAACAAGCACAGAAATGTAAAGCAGAAGCAGGTCCACGGGCAAGGAAATGGAAAAGAAGAATAATTATCCTGCTTTAACCTAATGTTGTAAATCTATATTGCCCATTAGAATCTCGAGTGTCCTGCTTAGTGAAGTATGCGATCGGTAGTGCTGGTTCTTGCACCAGCGCTGTATCTAATATAATGGACTGCCTCCACATCCATCATCATAATTACTGGATCATAATTTGCTGCCCTACTTGCCTCTGCTGCGCAGAGATAGAAGAGGCCTTTAAAGTACTCAGGAATTTTCATCAAAAATTTCTCTGGATGTTTTATGCGGAAAGAAATCTGTATTTCTGCCCTATTTATTTTTAAAAATTGGGCTGACATAAGGGAGTGTATTTCATGGGCAGTACGTAAATGTAATATGAATACCTGGAAAAATGTCTGTTTCTACTAAGATCTAATGTTGCTTGGCTGTGCACATCAGAAATCATCATGCACTTTCCCAAGAAAGCGACCTAGGAAAGGAGGCCTCCCACCAGAATCCCTGATCCAAACAGTTCCAGATTCTGGGGAAATTCAGGCCTGGAGCCAAATTTGCAGCAGAGGGTCACGTCTAATGCTAAGCGATTTACAGGGTGGTCCCCTTGCTGTGTTATTCCTTTTGATGTGCAACGAACTGACAGCAGTCCTAGTGCTGTTAGCGCTTCAGCCAGGCCTGGAGGAAGGCCTAAGCCCTTCATGCCTAGGCCCTCAGCTTCTGTGACTACAGCACAATCTCAGCTTTCATTTAAAAAATAAAATACGTGTCTAGCCCTCCCTTTGGAACCGTGACCTGGGTGAAACAGTGTTGTCTGCAGAGAGACTGACGCAGCAGCTCGGAGAGGGGCCTCAGTGGGGTGTTAATGCCAAGCCCCACTGCTTTGGGTGGCATCTTCAACCAAACCAGGGTCCTCCTGCATGTGGCAGGAGAATGCAGTGCCCTGGGCCCACCCATACAAACACGTGCACTCCAACTGCTGGGGTTGGGGTTCTGTTGTGATCCCCTCCCTCTCCAGGAAAAGAGGGGATCCCTTCTGCCATTGCGGGGGTGGGAAGGGGTTCCCTGCCAATGCCCCATCTCTCTGGGGGAGCCTGGTCACAACCTCTCCCAGTGAGCAGTGGCATCCCAGTGAGGGTGGGGCTCTGGGGGTGGAGCTGGGGGAATACTTGATCGTGATGGCTCTCGGGTCCACCTAGCCCTGCTGCCGATGCCCTGTCCGGTGGGTGTCAGGATTATTGTCAATGGCAACACATTCTATTTGTACCCAATGTATTTTGACATTTACCCATGTTATTAAATTCTAAAATAAGGGACTGTTACAGGGCCATAGTGGGCGTTTAAACAGGGCTCCCCGTTAGTGCAGGGCTGGGCTGGGAAACAGTCAGAGAGTCAGGTTTCTTGGGGACTAAAGAATCAGAGAGGTAGCCGTGTTAGTCTGGAATAGCAGAGGAAACAAAATCTTGTGGCACCTTAAAGACTAACTATAAAGTTTTGAAGCATGAGCTTTCGTGGGCTAATACCCACTTCGTCGGATGCAAGCAGTGGAAATGTTTAGAGGCAGGTCTGGGAAAGTAGGTAAGAACCAGGTGGGAGGTGAAAAGGTTAGTCCAAATAAGCTGAACCAGTTTGTTATCTCCGATCAGGGAGTGTGGATTATTCTTCTAGCATTTGAATGGCGTGTGTGAACATGGAGAGAGGAGAAACAATGTCTGTAATGAGCCAGCCATTCTAGATCTTTGTTCAGTCCTAGAAGGTGTGTGCTGAATTTGCAAATGAATTGAAGTTCTGCAGTTTCCCTTTGTAGTCTGGTCTTGAAGTGTTTTTGCTGCAGGATGGTGACTTTTAAATCTGCTAATGTGTGTCCAGGCAGGTTGAAGTGTTCCCCTACAGGTTTGTGTATATTGCCATTCCTAATATCTGATTTGTGTGCATTTATCCTTTTTCGTAGGGACTGTCCAGTTTGGCCGATGTACATAGCAGAGGGACACTGGTGGCATATAATGGCATATATGACATTGGTTGATGTGCAGGTGAATGAACCAGTGATGGTATGATTGATCTGGTTAGGTCCTGTGATGTTGTTGCTGGTGTAGATATGTGGGCAGAGTTGGCATCGAGGTTTGTTGCATGGATTGGTTCCTGAGTTGGAGTTATTGTGGTGCAGTGTGCTGTTGCTGGTGAGAATTTGTTTAAGGTTGGCAGGTTGTCTGTGTGCCAGGACTGGCCTTCCTCCCAAGGCCTGTGAAAGTGAGGGATTATTGTCCAGGATGGGTTGTAGGTCGCTGATGATGCGTTGCAGAGGTTTTAACTGAGGACTGTAGGTGATGGCCAGTGGTGTTCTGTTGTTTTCTTTCTTGGGCTTGTCTTGCAGCAGTAGGCTTCTGGGTACACGTCTGGCTCTGTTGATCTGTGTCCTTATTTCCTTGTGTGGGTATTGTAGTTTTGAGAAAGCTTGGTGAAGATCTCGTAGGTGTTGGTCTCTGTCTGAGGGGTTGGAGCAAATCCGATTGTACCTCAGTGCTTGGCTGTAGACAATGGATCGTGTGGTATGTCCGGGATGGAAGCTGGTGGCATGAAGGTAGGCATAGCTGTCGGTAGACTTTCGGTATAGGGTGGTGTCGATGTGGCCGTCATTAATTTGCAAATTAATTATGCCACCAGCTTCCATCCCGGACATACCACACGATCCATTGTCTACAGCCAAGCACTGAGGTACAATCGGATTTGCTCCAACCCCTCAGACAGAGACCAACACCTACGAGATCTTCACCAAGCTTTCTCAAAACTACAATACCCACACAAGGAAATAAGGACACAGATCAACAGAGCCAGACGTGTACCCAGAAGCCTACTGCTGCAAGACAAGCCCAAGAAAGAAAACAACAGAACACCACTGGCCATCACCTACAGTCCTCAGTTAAAACCTCTGCAACGCATCATCAGCGACCTACAACCCATCCTGGACAATAATCCCTCACTTTCACAGGCCTTGGGAGGAAGGCCAGTCCTGGCACACAGACAACCTGCCAACCTTAAACAAATTCTCACCAGCAACAGCACACTGCACCACAATAACTCCAACTCAGGAACCAATCCATGCAACAAACCTCGATGCCAACTCTGCCCACATATCTACACCAGCAACAACATCACAGGACCTAACCAGATCAATCATACCATCACTGGTTCATTCACCTGCACATCAACCAATGTCATATATGCCATTATATGCCACCAGTGTCCCTCTGCTATGTACATCGGCCAAACTGGACAGTCCCTACGAAAAAGGATAAATGCACACAAATCAGATATTAGGAATGGCAATATACACAAACCTGTAGGGGAACACTTCAACCTGCCTGGACACACATTAGCAGATTTAAAAGTCACCATCCTGCAGCAAAAACACTTCAAGACCAGACTACAAAGGGAAACTGCAGAACTTCAATTCATTTGCAAATTCAGCACACACCTTCTAGGACTGAACAAAGATCTAGAATGGCTGGCTCATTACAGACATTGTTTCTCCTCTCTCCATGTTCACACACGCCATTCAAATGCTAGAAGAATAATCCACACTCCCTGATCGGAGATAACAAACTGGTTCAGCTTATTTGGACTAACCTTTTCACCTCCCACCTGGTTCTTACCTACTTTCCCAGACCTGCCTCTAAACATTTCCACTGCTTGCATCCGACGAAGTGGGTATTAGCCCACAAAAGCTCATGCTTCAAAACTTTATAGTTAGTCTTTAAGGTGCCACAAGATTTTGGGGACTAAAGCTATTCTCTCAGCAGAGCCTCACATTTAACTTCTCTTTGGCATTATGCCATCGAACAAACCCAGGAATCCAGGCAGAGTCCAGGCTGAATGGCGAACACTTCCTCCAACCACCCCTCCGTTAAAACGAGTTAGTCTAGTATACGTCATGAAAAGAGGCAGGAAGAAGAGTCCTGTTCGCCCCCTCACAAAACAGTCACCACTTGAGTCCTAGTTCTAGGATAAATGTCCAGACTGGGACCAGCTGAGGATCTGGACACCTATGTTTCTAAGGCTTGGTCTACAGTACGGGGGAGGAGGGGGCGGAGGGGTTTCAACCTAAGATACGCAAATTGAGCTACGTGAATAGCGAAGCTGAAGTCGACACATCTTAAGCCGACTTACCTGCCGTCCTCACAGCGGCAGCGATCGACAGAGGGCTCCCCTGTCGACTCTGCTTGCGCCTTTTGGCGAGCTGGAGTTCTGGAGTTGACAGGAGCGTCTGTGGGGATTGATTTATTGTGTCTTGACAAGACACGATAAATCGATCTCCAATAGATCGATCTCCACTACCCGCTGCACTGGCAGATAAAGACCTACCCTAATTTGAGGAAAAAGCAGCAAATAGACTGCAATAGATAGCAAACTGTCAAATATGGCATCGTGGCACCTGTTGTCTCGCAAGTGCAATATACCAGTTGCCAGTTGGCATGGTACTTTTGTAAAGATCTAGTGGAATATTGCAATGCTAGGAGTCTCCTGGGTCATAGATGGCCATGAATACCGTTGTTCAGTGCAAAGTCTGTCTAAAATGCCACCAAATTAGAAGAATGGCATTTTATACACACTTCGCACAGGAAAAATGCCTGTACAAAGTCAGGACCTATGTGTTTGAATATCAGTCCCTGTACCTACCAAAAGGGGCACAAGTATATTTTTTGATGTCACTGCAAAGGTATCGTTCCTAGCAAGTGTATTCCTGCCTCTCCTCGGTCTGCATTTCTGAAGCACCGTCACCATAGGATGGAAGCACGGTTACAGGAAAGAGATGACAGCTCCAGCAATGATCATTTATATAGGTGTTCTGAGCACTAAACCAGGGTAAACTCTGGGAGCTAACTCGTGGTACACTAACTTCAGGACATGGGACAGTAAATTCATGACACAACAGATCATAGATTGTGATAAAATCAAGTCCTGTCTTTTGGGGATTGGGAGGACTAATGTTTTTATGCCCACACTTTACTAGGGAAAATCCACATAAAGAGTTTTATTGCCCAAGAAAATATTCAATCACTGAAAGGTGATAAAAAGGTTCTTAGTAAATATGCCCTAGCGAGCACTACTGAATGCAAAACCAAGGCCCAGATTCTGTGAATGGATTGAGCTGCATGAACCGAGCATTTGGGGCAGGGTCTAAACTGAATTGATTCCAGAAAACTCTACAGGTGTGTTTTTAATTTCTTGAAAAATGAATCCCTTCCATGTAAACATTTTTGTCTCCTTTGGAAGAGCCCTGCCAACAGTGGGCACCATCCTGCAAACACCTGTGCATAGGCTGTAAATAGTCCTCTGTATGAGCTAGAACCTGTAACTGGATCTGCCCTGGTGAAAGCAGGATTTTATCCAAGTAGTAAGTGTTTGCAGGATAGGGGGTGTGTGACCACATGAAGGAAACAGTTGTCCATTATCAAATTCTGTCCCGGGCACAAAGTAAACATCCTATGAAATAGAGAGAAATAGTTCTGTCTTTTAATCTTTCATTTATAGCTCTTGGGGTGTTTTAATAATAGTAGGTAACAACAAAAGTCAGTCAGAAATGTGATATCTCAGTTGATAGTGTCCCTTTAATGAGAAAAAAGCTGACGGGAATCTGAGCTCAGAAGAGTCTCACGATACAGGCTTGGAGAGATTTTCCACTGTGGAAGAACACAGAACGACCTCAGAACGTCTGAATATTGAAATCCTTTTAAACCCACCTAATATTATCCTATTACTGGAACGAATCTAATAGTAAATTGGATTAAAAAATAGGGACCATCTTAAATATATGCCTTCCCCATCCATTTTCAGCTACAGTATTATGTAAAGGTGACAGTTATCAGCTATATAGAAGAGCAGCTATATTAAATGTTAAATAACCTTTAACAGCACCAAATATTTAATCATAAAAAATTAAATTGACAGTGGTGTGGTTCACATAGTATCCCTTCGAAAACCTGACAGCATCATTTCTCATCTATATTGATAAGCACAAGACGTCCATAAAATCGTAGGCTCTGTAGCCTTCTATTTATGAGAAACTATCTAAAACTCATTCATTGCAGGTAATATCAGTAAGTCAATTCAGCTTAGGCTGATAGCTCATAACTTTTCAGACTGTTGTATTTACTGAGCCATAGACTATTCTTTCTTTGAGTGTACTTGAGAAAATGACTTGTACTATAAGACGGTTTCTTCTCAAAGTATAATCAAGTGCTTTAAAATGAACTCCATAACTGCAAATTCAAAACAGCATTAGACCTTGGTAATATAAAAAATATTGCTTTAACGATGCCTTGAAAGTTGCACAGACTCGTGACACTACTTTTCTGATTCTAGTAACCCACCTAGAAATCCTATCACTGGATGTCTGGTGTTAGATGTCTAGATCTGCGTTACAGGCTGACAGAAGCCTGGGAAGCAGAGAGAATACAGACTCAAAATACACATGAGCACCTATTGGTGAATCACTGACTTTGGATGGGAATTCTGAGCAGCAGAAATGATGGGCATGGTGATTCCAAACCAAAGATTAACAGGAAATACTGCCCTGGTTTCATGGATGGGCCCCATTCAGCCTTGATGTCAATGAATGCATGCCACTAATTCTGATGGAATTGCAAGCACCTCCTTATGTCAGGTGCTGAACTTGACCCATTGACCTCAGTGGGATCCATATGTGAGCCTCTTCTATTGTAGAGCCTGCTCCTACTCCCATCAAAGTCAATGCCAAAACCTCCACTAATTTCAGTGGTGCACAATCAAACCCTTAAGGAGAAAGACTCTTCATTTACCTCAGGGGTCATGACCGAACTCTAGTCATAGGTATGGGTACAGTAAAAATTCACAGCTCTCTCGAGTAGGTTGGCCGGGAAAGATTGTCTCTTAGGTAACGGGGGCCTGATCTGAAGCCCACTCAAGTCACCTGAAAGATGCTTGTTGAAGTCAATGTCTTTTGGATCAAGTCTGGAATTTGCTAGTGAGCAAACAGCAGAATCATGTGAGAGTCTCATTTCTGTAAATGGAGGCCATTGTGAAAGGCAGCCATTTCCAAATGGAGTCACAACTACCCTGAACCAAAGTCCAAAACTCAAATGGACTTTGAACAAAAATGGGCACAGGGAAGTGGCATTTCCTTGCCACTGCTTGTCCTCTCATGTGCTTCCTGCATTGCTTGGTACTGTCTGGGAGCTTGAGGTAAAATTTCAGGAGTGAGGCTATTTAGTGTGTGCTAGTGGAGTTTGCTCTGAAATCATTTCCATCCATAACTCATTCTGCAAATTGCCGCTTTGAAGGGCCGGAGGGTGGAGAATTGCGGCACCGAACCCTTTCATTATCTCTAAACCAGGTTGGGTTTTTTTGCTGCCTGATGGCTCTTGGCATTTAGGTGGCAGCAGTTGTTCCTGATGCAACTATGTTTCCCAGAATTGAGGCTGAACTGCAAAATTGAAGCTGAAGACCTCCAAATTGTGGGGATGGGGGAGGAGAAGGTGGCTTAAAATCCACAACTAGATCTAGCTCTGAAATTTGGGTTTGGGTCCATCTGTGGCTTCAGGCTCATTGAGAATTTGAGACAATGGGGAATATAAAACAATATTTCATTTGGGGTTGAGTCGACATTGTTCTCTGTCCACCTGAGCGGCTGTGGTACCTCATCAGAGTTGTGGTTCTGGGCTGTTCATGTCTCTGTTCTCTATACATGCCCTGGTCCCTGACTGGACTATATTTCCCATGATGCATTATGGGAGTCCTTAGGCAATATCTATACTGAGGGACTTTTCTTTCTCAACTGGCTCTGCAGCTGATTGAAAAACTCAATTTCTGTCCCACAGGGAATTCATCAGCCTTACTTCAACTCCTGGAAAGATACAGGAACAAATGATTAAAGAATCAATTTGTATAGACCTAGAAGATGATAGGGTGATAAGTGAGAGCGAACATGGATTTGTCAAGAACAAGTCATGCCAGACCAATCTAATTTCCTTCTTGGACAGGGTTACTCACCTAGTGGATAGCAGGGAAGCAGCACACATGATATACCTTGATTTTAGGAAGACTTTTGACAGTCCCGTGTGGCATTCTCAAAAGGAAACTAGGGAAAGATGGTGGAGATGAAATGACTATAAATAAGGTACACAACTGGTTCAGAAGCCATACTCAAGGAGTAGTCATCACTGGGTCAGTGACAGATCTAGTAGGGACTGCTGGGGTCAGTTCTGGGTCCAGTACTAGTCAATATTTTCATTAATGACTTGGGCAATGGAATGGGGAGTATGCTTCTAACATTTGTGGATGACACCAAACTGGGAGGGCTTGAAAGCACTTTGGAGGACAGGATTAGAATTGAAATGACCTTGACAAATTGATCTGAAATCAACAAGATAAGTCTTCAGAAATGTTAAGGGATATTATAAAGAAGAGGCCCATCATTTGTTCTCTATGTGCACTGAAGGTAGGAGTGGATGTCATGGGCTTAATGTGCAGCAAGGGAGATGTAGGCTAGATATTAGGAACTTCCTAACTGTAAAGATGGTGTGTGAAGCTCTGGAACAGGCTTCCAAGGCAGCCTGTGGAATCATCGGAGGTTTTTAAGAACAGGCTGGAAAAACCCGCATCTGGACAGTCCGGGTCTATGTGATCATGTCTAAGTGCAGCGGGCTGGACGAGAGAACCTTGAGGATTCTGGGAAGTGGGACAAAAAAGTCAAAAAATTGAAACGTTTCATGCAACAGAAATTTCAGAGAAATATTGATTTGGAATCGGTATCATTTTATACCTGGTTGGTACCGGTGTAACTGATGACACATGGGGCCAGTCCCTTTGTGCTTAAAACCCTTCCCTGGATACATGGAAGTCTTGCCATTCACAGAGTGTTTGGGTTGTCACTCAGAGAGACTGACAGGAAGCTATTCCAGGTGTCACTCACAGCTGCCCGTGAATCTGCTGCTGCTTGCGTATGCTGGATATTGCAGTGCAACATAAAAATCGTTTGACAGCTTTTGTGCCTCACACTAGCACTTTATATTTCAAAAGACTCTGTCTTTAAGATAATAGATGCTGTGAACAGTGAGTCGGGTGACGTGATGGTATTTGGACGGCTTGATGCCGGCAGAATGGAATTTAACCAGGACTCTAGTGTCATGGTCCTAGTTATGTGAAAAGGGCTGTGGGACCTCTCCAGACCACAGATGGTCAGGGGGTTTATATCTCACCTGAATGAAAAAGCCTTAGCACTGCGTTGGGGTATCTACGTAGTACTGACTCTGAGGGAAGAATCAACTCCACCAACTCCAGCTCCTGGGTTTTCCGTGGAGGTCACCCACCTGAGTGCTGACCAGGCTAGGGTGACCAGATGTCCCAATTTTATAGGGACAGTCCCGATTTTGGGGTCTTTTTCTTATATAGACTCCTATTACTCCCCCCACCCCTGTCCTGTTTTTTCACATTTGCTGTCTGGTCACTTCCCTGCCCAGGCTATCAGAGCTGAAAGCTACCTGCAGACACTTCTGAGGTGAGCTTTTGGATTTAGAACAGACCAAGAACCTTGAAATGTGTTGCACTGGATTTTAGCACTGGGGAATCCTGGGACCCTGCTCTGCAGGTGAACTTGGTCTCTTCATGCAGCCCAACTTGTTGCTGCTTTTGTTGCACTCCATGTTGCTTGCAGCAATAGGATTAATTTTTCAGTGCTAGTACTACATCTTTTAGCATATGCAGTATGTGGGAGACAGGCAATAAATAACTAAAGGAAGCCAACAGAACAGTGCCTTCCCCTGAGGATTCTACGGAGAGAAATGAATTCTGTTAAACTTTGCTTGGTGGAGTGGAAAGTTAAAACTGAGAGAAAAAACCAAACCCTCACAAATAAACTGCTGTGCTGTCATATTTGAGTCAGCAATCTCTGCGTAAAACGGGCACAGCAGAGACATGACGGGACCTACTTGGAAATAGGGGCTTTTGTACCGTGTTGAGTGGCTGGGGCAGAAGGGCCCTGGACTTCCTCTTGGAAAGGCAAACAGAAATGCTGTTGATAAAATCAATCAGTGATGTCTGTTGCAGATCCCAAATCCAGGCCAGATCCCTGCAGTCCTTTCCCAGGCATCTCTTCCAATGGAGCCAGTGGGATGGTTGCCTGAGAGCCAAGTGAGTAAGACCTGCAGAACTTGGGAGTTTAGGTGCCAGTCCTGCAACTGATAGGAACTGGGCAGCATGCTGCACACACCTGGAGCCCCATTGACTTGGAGGGAGTGTGCCTTGCAAAGAGCATGTCAGTTAATACAGGAATCTTGAGTAAGGGTCTTTGGCCTCTGTAATGCGGGGGGGCCAGACTAGAGCACAGTAGTTCCTTCTGGCTTTACAATCTACGTGTCAGAGAGATCACTCCTTTCCAAAGGAAACAAAAACATCGCACTAAGAAATAAGTTCTAATGGTCTCTTCCCCCTGCAAGGTCTCTGGGTTTCATTCCGATGCTCTTGGTACACTTGTAAAGGGTGGCACTGTATGATGTCATTTGTAATTTACGGGCTGGGTGTAAAGGGCTGGATGGGCATCTCTAGGCATATTTTTAAACGCTGAAGTAAGTAAATAAGACGTGAAAATGTTCTCAGCAGTGAGTTTTCTGCCTACGTTTTTTCATTGGAAGGCAAGTAAGGAGTCGTGTGTTGGGGTAGAAAGGAAGGTCTGGTTGATAGGTCAATGAGAGTTGGGATCTATTCTGATCTCTGTCACCGATTTCATGTGTGCCTTTGGGTAAATCATTTTGGGATTGTCTACATGGTGTGTTAGTCTGCTCCAGAGGGGATTCAGTTCTAGTGTGCACTAGCATGTTGCACGCTAACTGGTCCGGTGACTCCTGCTGGTGTGCACTAAGAGCTCCCTTGGGCGTGTTAATGTAGTTTACATGAACATCCACTACTGTATGCCAATCCACATGGCCAATTCATGCACAACATTCTGGTAAACTACATAGACCATGCTCATCTCATGGCACAGGTCTATTGAGCTAGCCTTAGGGAGGGAACCCCTGTGATTGACATAACTGGACAATGGAACCATTGCTGGACAGTGTCAAAGGAGTGTGTTTGGCCAATCAAAGGCTTAGTTTTGGAGACTGCAGTTCAACTGTGAAATGTTTTTGATATTCCCCAATGTGCAAAACCAAAGAGCAGCAGGACTGTCCCGATTCCACTGGTTGGGCTGCGATACAAGAGTAGTGGTGAGAGATTACTACTCAAAATACAGAGAATGGTGCCAGGCAGAGGGAAAATCTTTATTTCAAACACAAGAAACATGATAAGAAATAGTTCCCTTAATCTGTTGTCTTTTTTAAATCCAAACAACACTAAATACAGAACATGCTATCAAGGTTCCTCTCACATTGAGGGAAGAAAAGTATCTTTACAGCATTAAAGGTTTCTGTCTTACGGTTGTCATCAGTAGAAGATATGGTATTGATTGGTCCTAATGTTTCAGTTGATTGGTTGCTTTAGTGATTACAATATTGATTTGTTTCACATGCTGTGTCTGTTAGGTCCACAGCCCCATCCCCGGAAGAATGATGGAGATTCCTATTTGTTATTTGTATGTTTTTCTGGATGGAAACTGGACAGAATTCATTTTTCACTCAACAGAACTGTGACTGAGTAATTAACTGAAGGGAGGGCCGTGGGAATTAGCAAGGGAACCAAGCACATTTACAGTTTTTCAGGCATGTGAAAGCAAAGAAAGATTTTGCGTTTTCAGAATGTTTGTGAAATGTTCTGTGCAAAAGAAATATAATTATGACTGAAAAAATGCAGCACTATGATACTTGCCAATAGTTTTAAAAATCATCCCTGCTGCTAACTCTATGGAAAAACCTTATTGGTCTTTTAGATAGTTACCAAATTGCTTGTGTCTAGAGCTAAATTGAAGCTGATTCTCACTTAACCTTTAGGAGCCTGAGGTGTTTCAGTTGGTTATGCCTACCTCTAGGAATGTCCTATTCAAACCCGGCTCTGAAGGCAGAATTATTAATTTCCTTGTGAGCTCTTCTGTGGTGCTCATTGTTATAGTATCGGCGTGCTTCCCGAACATTTAATTTTCACTGTGCTCCACCAAGGGGAGGGATTATGCCCATTTTATGGATGGGAACCTGAGGCACAGGGAGATGAAGGACAAATATTTCCATTAATTTTGAGTGCCAAATTTGAGATTCTAGAACCTGTTTTTTCAGAGAACTCGCCATTAGATAATTTCATTCATTCAAAGCACAGCTCCTATGAAGTGCCCAGCACTTCTGCAAATCAGACCCTAGGGTATCAAGTTGGGCATGCAGAAAATGAGAAATAAACACTTTGTGACCACCTGTAAAAAATGTATCCCCCAGCTTCACACAGGAACTCTGTGGCAGAGGCGGGAATAGAATCCCATTTTCCAGGGCAGCATTTATCTGCTCTGACAACGAGTCCAAACCTTCTCTTCCTGCAACCCTCTAACTCATTCACTGCACCCATTCCAGCTTCTGCAACAAATGAGGCAGGGCCCCTACAGACAACAGCCTCCTTTCCACGCAGCCCAGATTCATCCCCGGAGCAGGCCCAGTCTGTGCACTGAACGAGGCAGGTGTCCTGTGGAGAAGAGAGCATGTGATGCTGGAATTAAAGACTGGCTCATCACAGTTACACTCAGATCTATAGTTTACCAGCCAGGGAGGAACAGGAAGTGTCAGGAATCTTGGGTTCCATTTCAGGTTCTAGAGGGGAATGTTCTCAAGTGGGCACATTCCCCACTAAGCTTGGACTTGTCTGTCCCACCCTCTTCAACCTGTCCATGTCCCATCTTTCCACCCCCTTTGGATCTGTGTCCCAGTCCTGTTCTCCTTAATGAAAAATGTGTGGCAAACATATTTTTCTAAGTAATGGGAAAAAACACTTTTCTCAGCCCCCCCCCCCCCCAGCCCATTTTCCTACTGGAGAGTGTTGGGAAGAGGTGGAAAGCAAGAAAGTGGGGAAAACCCATACACTTTCTCTCTCACTTTAAAACCCTTTCCCACTAGGAAAGTACAAAAAGGCGAACAAAGTAAAAAAGCAAACATTTTTCTTCAGTGCAAATGGTGGGGGAAAGATAAAAAGGAAAGAAAACCCCCATAGAAATCTGAAATAATATATTTCCATTGAAACATGCAGGATGGCAGAGGAGTGGGGGTGGGGAGTGGGGGTTGGGGTAGGGAATGAACAAAATTAAAATTGTTAATTGTCTTTAGGAAAAAAATTGAAAAAAAAATCCCATTTCAAACAGCTCTGCCTTCTACACAGGGAAGAATTTTACCCTTAATGAATAATCTTGAGCAAGCCTCGCCACTGGATTGCCGTATAATTATGAGTTCACTTCAGTATCATCTGTGTATGTCCTTAGGCACCAAGCAATTTGCAAATTGCAGTATGGTGCATTGGGTTTTTAAAAAATGATTATTTTATAAGCACAGTCGAAATTGCTGTTAAATTTGATAAACAAGCCTTGAATTCCAATCCTATTTTTATGGCAGGAGGAACTAAAGATTACTGAAATCTCAGTGGCATTCTTAAAGGATATCAGGATGCCCATACAACCCCTATTTGCACACTGCTGTTGTTTTAGGTCTGAGTGGAACCACAAACATTAGAAGCTAGACTGAATTGGGAAAAACATCTCTTGAAAATTTTGATGACAACAAAACAATTTCTTTTGAGTCAAAATTTTCCATGATTTTTTTTTACTTTCTGTTGAAAAAATGAAAACTAACCTTTTCAGTCAAAACCAAGAATTATTTGGCTTGGAAATCGTAAATATTTTGGGTTTTGAATGTTTTTTTTTCAATTTTTGGATGTTTGGTGCTTTGAATTGAATTTTCGATTTTTCCCCCCAAAAAACAAATTTTCTGCAAAAGAGGTGGCATGTTTTTGAGCAGCTGTGTTGGAAACCCTTTGTGGCTACGTGAAACTGAAAGAGCTGCGCCAGGCTGTGAAGTGTCGGATCCTGCTCCATTGCTGCCTTCTGCTCCATCTGGTGTCTGGGAATTCAATGCTTCAGCTGAAGCCCCCAGAGACCATGGTGTTCATCATGGAAGTAGGCACCGATCTTTTGGGCGATCCACTTTCCCATCATCATCACCTCTTATCCACCACGTTAAGGTTCTTTATGAGGTAGGACACAGATGAAAATGGCAACCCCACACTGCCTTCCTTTAGATGAACCTGTTGTTCTGCAAAAGGGAAGGAGGTTACCATTTGTGCATGTACCCACTTCTTTCACACAGCCACTCTTTGGGTACATACCAGGAGGACTGCATTGCCCAAAATATAACTGCCCGTGTAAATAGGTAATTTGATTATAGTTACCCAATTGTCATGGGAAAATGAGGTTATTGCACCTGGGTATGTGAAAATTTGCCCCTTGGGATAAAGCGGTGACACTATCATATTGTTCAGAAATACAACTGTGTTTTAATGATGGTCACCTCTGTGCAAGGTGAAACCATGCTGCAGTGCCTCTCAAACCCAGAAATCAATTCATGCAGATACTTTCTATGGTGGTTGCAACTTTGACTTGAATTCCACTCTAAAGTCTTTCAATCAAGCTTTCCTGATCATTATAGTACACAGAGATCCACTAAACCACGGATGTATGATCATTAAATTGGGGGAAACAACTGCTGCTGCGCATATGCTGACAACCAATTTATTCATTGCAAAATAGTGAAGAACTGAGTATCCATTCCGAGTCAGTTGGAGGGCACTGTGCTATATGTTGCCATCATCATTATAAGGGTTACAAATGACCTACCTGGAGCTCTGCATCTATCTTCTAGGATGAAGTGTCAACACAACTATAATAGGGGTGAAATTTGAATAGAGGCTTAGGTACACTTGCCATTTTGCACGGCAACTGAAGAGATATTGGTTGGAAAGTGTGCAAAAAGAAAGTAGCTGGAGAAAAGCCTAACTCACTAACCTCACTTTAGGCATCTCTCTTTGGAACCCAGTTGTTTCTCCTGCCTAGCACTAGCAACAGCTAAGTACAGTAAAAATGAAGAAATCAGGTTTGTCGTAATCTTCTCTGATGTGTTTGTCATTCAAAAGCACACACACAATGCATAATCAAAAGACTGGCTGGCATTTTGAATAGTGCTTCTATTCAGTAGGTTTCAAGTCTCTAATTGGTCGTTGGGTTTAAATGTTAACAGGTTTCAGTTTTAAATGATTTCTATTATTTCTCTTTGATGTTTGCAAAGATTAACAAGAGAAATAAAGATATTAATTGGCATCCAGAGAACAGCAGCCGCTACTATATTTTTCATCCACTCCAAATAACTTCAGCAACTTGAATCGGACAATTGCCATTCAAAGTGATTAGCTAGCAACAGGCTGAAAAGAAATGATGAATCAAATCCTCAGCTGGTGGAAACTGGCACAGTACCACTGACTTTACCGGAACTATGACGACATGGCCCAGCTGAGGATGTACCTTGATATGGTTTAGTATTTTGTCCCAGGCTGTATTTCTTGACTAGAGGAGCATGAGCCAGTGCTTCCGAGTGCTGACGGAGAGGACGTACACACATTGTTTTAGGTCAGTGCAAACAGAGCTGAACTTTTTGGGGATTTGCACAGGGCTGGTTGTGGCTGAAATGGTCCTGGCTGTAATTTGCAGTTCATCATGTAACAGATTTTCTTGGGCAGGAGACCACAATATAAAGCACTGGTAGAAAATGAAGGTTGACGTATGTGCCCAAAGAATGCATCTTTACTCTCATGGTAGGCCAACTGATTTGGGCCCAGTGTGCAATCTCCCTACCACAGGATATGGATGTTGATATGCATTCAGTCTTTGGTAATTATAATGTGCACTTAAAATGGACCCCCAGCTCCATAGTACCTGCATGCAAGTGGAGGATCCCAGATGAGATCTGCAGCCTGCTGGTATGCAGAGAGATCTGTGGGCATTCTCTGAGGAACCTGGGCGCAGGAGTTCAATTCTTGGGAGGCATACTGACTTTGCAATAAATAGAGCATCTTTTCCAGGCTAATGGAGTATCACTAACATGGCTCTCAGAGGAGCCTGTGAGTACTGGATTATTTGCTGCAAGGAAAGTTACAAGATAGTCAGCAGCAGTGGAAGGATTGATGTGTGTGTGTGAGAGTGAGTCCAGAAAGAAGGGGTTCACCATCCATATTGTGCTCGCTCTCTCTCTCTCTCTCTCTCTCTCTCTCTCTCTCTCTCTCTCTCGGATTGTGATCGGGTTGCCTAGGTCTGAAGTCCCCCTGCTGGAGGCCTTGTGGCCCTGCTTCACCCCGCCGCAGTACAGAGCAAGAGGAGAAGTACTCCAGGTGGCTTAGAGTGGCTGCAAGGGAAGCAACCAATCAGAGGGCCTGTTGGAGTAGCCAATCAGTGGTCAGAAGGGCCACATAAAAGGAAGCAGAAGAAGCCGACCACTCAGTTGCTGCCGGGAGATCAAAGAAGGAGGACTGGGTGCCTGGCTGGTGGGAAGAGCAGCAGGACCATGGGCAGGTCAGTGCGGGCAGGCTGAGCCCAGGGGACTGAGCCCAGAACCTAGCCAGACCGGGAGAGGGTACCGAGATGGACCCTGCTGGTCCAGTTAAAGACTGAGCCCAGGGCGGGCTGCTGACAGCACACCAACTGAGGTACTGAGGTGGGCCTCTGCTGGACTGTTAAAGAAGGCAGTGTCTCCAGGAGGAAGCCTTGGTGCTACGGTCCCATACAAGAGCCGTGAGCAAGAACTAGAGACTTTATACCCCGGAAGGGGGAACAGCGTGTGAGTCACTGAGGACCAGCTAAACAACCATCAGCCGGGGGAGGGGCGAGTGCTTGTGAGAGGTGGGTGCCACCCTGTTCAGTAAGAACTGAAAGAAAAGGAGGCTTACACCCAACGAGAACAGGAGCGCCCGCAAGAGGTGGGTGCTGCCCAGTTCAAAACAGAGAGATTGCAGGCACGGATCGGCCAGAAGGGGGCCCTCATGAAAATCAAGTGCTGACCCCATGGCAGGGTTTTATACAAAGACCCAGGTCTCTGAACACCTTCTACATAAGGCAGAAAGTCCCTCGTGAACTTCATAGAGTGTCTAGCTCGTTTCTGTTAGGGGGGGTGTTGGGAGGGGGTGGGGGAAGGAAGAGAGGAAAGGTGACTGACACGGTGGAAGCGTTTTATGAAACACGAACAGCGCGAGGCTCTGGATTTGTCTAATCTCTGGAGGTTTGCTTTACTGCTTTCTTCCTGTCACATCAGGGCGGTTCTGCCAGTGACAATGGAAGAAAACAATGGCTTGGAAACAGTTGCCTTTTTCAGCTTGATCCTGATGCTAGGCTGTCCCTAAGATTTGTATTTTTATGTAACTGAATGTCAAACCCAGGGTTCATCAAAGCAGTCTCCAATCAACTTGTACCAGAGTGTATGGGGCACCTTCATGCATGGGTTTAATGTTCCTGCAAGTCGAAATGCTGTGGTATATTTGCATGAACAGTGCGGTAGTTTAAAGGATTAGAAACATTGTGAGAGTGGTTGTTAAAACATATTGCTGCACAGATACTTGGAGCCATGGGGGTTCTTGGCACTTTTGTGAAGTTGTTGACAAGCTGGGATCGAACTATACCGAGAAGCAGCATCAGCTCGGCAAAAGAAAATCCCCGCTATATGTTGGGTGCAGATGGTGCTTTTAGTACTTTATATTGTAGCTGTTTTTAAGTTTATTGGAGTAAAATATTGATTTTTAAAGCCTACACCTGCACGCTGAGAAGAAGCATATGTAGAGAGCCACTTTATCCCTTGGTGTATTCTGAATGTATTGTCCACAGCGTGGTCGCCTGATTCTGCCACTCTGACTTGCTTTGAGTAGTACCTTACTTCATGAATCGTCCCACTCAGATCTGACTCACCGTCCTGACAAAGATGAATAACGTTGACAGTTTCTGGCCTTGAATGGCCTGAATGCAAAAGTAAAGAGAGGCTGTTAGAGATTATTCCTTTAATCATAGATCATTATCGCAAATCGTTTGGCAAAGAAATAACAGTGAAACAACGGCACAGTAGGCACACAACCTGAGACCAAGTTAAACTGAGACTAGATTGGGCTCTTTGCTGAGTCAGGAATGAGCCTAATGACACTTTGTTAAAGGAGCCATCTATTTGCCAAGCCAAAAAGGCCTCTTTGGTATTGGTTCCCTTTGAGGGTAAGGGATGAAAGGTAGCCAGATCTTTAAATATGTTGTTATGTAATGCATTGCAGATCACTGTCCGGTTGCCCTTAGCGTTAACTCCGTTCCTGATGTCTAGCCCAAACCTTTCCTTTCATTGCTCCTTGTCATTCCTCTTTTCATAGAATCATAGAATATTAGGGTTGGGAAGGACCTCAGGAGGTATCTAGTCCAAACCTCTGCTCAAAGCAGGACCAACCCCAACTAAGTCATCCCAGCCAGGGCTTTGTCAAGCCGAGCCTTAAAAACCTCTAAGGAAGGAGATTCCACCACCTCCCTAGGTAACCCATTCCAGTGCTTCACCACCCTCCTAGTGAAAGAGTGTTTCCTAATATCCAACCTAAACCTCCCCCACTGCAACTTGAGACCATTACTCCTTGTTCTGTCATCTGCTACCACTGAGAACAGTCTAGATCCATCCTCTTTGGAACCCCCTTTCAGGTAGTTGAAAGCAGCTATTAAATCTCCCTCTCAGTCTTCTCTCCTGTAGACTAAATAATCCCAGTTCTCTCAGCCTCTCCTCATAAATCATGTGCTCCAGGCCCCTCTGAACTCTTTCCAATTTTTCCAAATCTTTCTTGTGGTGTAGTCTTTAGTTCTCTAAAGAACATCCTGCTTCGATACTGAATCCCTACTGCTATCTATACAGTTGTGCTGCCTCTTAGTCCTCCGTGTAGTTGAACACGGGCAGTTTTCTGAATATTGCTTCCCCGGTCATTCCCTATGATCCTTTGTTGCCTTCCTCTGAGCTTTGTCCACAGGATCGATGTGTTCTAATGAGAAGCTCAAGCTGCACTCAGTGCTCCAAGAGCCAGATTTTCACAAGTGTGAATGTATTTTTGCATGACTCCTATTTTTACCCATGGTAAGTAAAGGGTTAAAGCCACCCTGCGGAGGCTACACAGGAGGCAGCCAATGTGAGAAAGGTTTATAGTGCCAGCCAATCAAGAGAAGCTTTATTGGAACAGCCAATCAGGGCCAGACTGGCCCATATAAAAAGGAGCTGCTGAACAGAGGAGGGGGCAGTGACTCCCTGAAGGGCAAGGGAGGAGCGCTGGCTGCTTAGAGGGCTGGAGCACCATGGACAGAGCAGTGCTGGGGAGGGTCAGCAGAGTAGGAGGAAGCTCCAGGCTGACACCTGCCAGACTGAGGCCCTGATACAAGGGCAGAGAAGGTGCTAGGGCTGTGGGGCAGGGGCCCAGGGAAGGAGATGGCAGAGTTGGAGGAGGGGCAGTACATGGCTGCCAGCTATCAGGTCCCTGGGTCAAGACCTGGAGTAGAGACTGGGCCCGGGTACTCTCCCTCCCTTGCCCCCACTTGCCACTGAGGGGAGTGGCCGGTGAGTGGACTGAAGGTTGCCATTGAGGCAAGTGGTTGAACTCAGGACTGTCGGTCCCTCAGAAGGACTCACAGGGACACCACCAGGGGACTGTGTCCAGAAGAGGATGATGGGGTCTGGGGAGTGATGTGGTTCCTGGAGGTGGAGACAGATGAGACAACGGGCAAGGCACCAGCTGAGGTGGGCATACTGGCAACCCCCGAGCTAATTCCCAGGATGGATGGCCATCAGGAGGTGCCACACTGGTGAGTCAGATGCCCTGTTACAGCCCAAAAGGACTCCAGCTGACAAGTCCTGTCCAATTCCTGAAATACACTTCTTAGAAATTCTTGTAGACATTTAAAAAACCCCACCAAATGTTAGAACGCCTGGAAATAAATAGTTAAATGACGTAGCTAATTCCCCCTGCCGTATATGTATATATTGATAGATGTGCGTGGCTGTGTACATACGTATGTAGAGCCCTGCAAATCTGCAGATCTCCGCTTTATAACCGCTGAGCATGTTGGGGGACTGGATGAGGATACAGATTTTGTATCCAGGCAGGGCTCTCTGTACGTAGGCACGTGTGTGATATATGCCTTCAACGTCTGAATTATGCCACTTAATTTTTCACCTGTATTTTTAAACCTTAATTTTGACTCTTAAAATTCGCCAAAATATATGTAAATTACTATCAAGGTTGGAAAGGCCAGTAAGCCTCATGCTTCAGGATTTTTGCCAGTCACTAGCAGTTAGAGACAGGATGAGATTCATGTGAGGGCAGATTATCCCTCATCTCTCCACACAGGGGCGTTTATACTTTCCTCTGAATCATCTAGTCCTGCCACTGCCAGAGACAGGATACTGGGCTAGATGGACGTCTGGGTCTGATGCAGTCTTGTGGTTCCTATGTCCTAGAAGATTATAACATCCTATTTCCTCTTTAAGGGATGCCTCTCCAAAATACATTAACACTAGCATATACTAAAATCCTTCTCACAATGAATAATTCCCAGATGGTAGTTGCTACACAATATATTTAAACACACAAAGTTGAAAGCCCTGTATCTCCTCCTATAAATGTAATGCTACATACAACACCCTTTCTAACGCCAAAGAGACCAATCATTCATAAAAAATATCTTCCATCCCACCTGCATACCACACTAGAGTCGCAGACATTCTGTCCCCCGGGTCAGTATTCCTTTAGGAAACTTTGCAGCACATTTAATAAACAATAGAATAAATCATCCATCCATATGATACACACCACAGCACATTTCTATTACTGGGCCAAACAAGAAGGCAAAGCTAAGGTTGGGTGGGTGGAGACAGTCGAGTTGGGTGCCAGTGAGGATGAAGGATTATATGGCAATGCTGAGGATATATTATGAAACAAATTTTTTTTAAAAAGTCCTTTAAAGAAATGGCACACATTGCTAAAATGTTTAATTTTTCCCTAGTGAAAAGGGGTTCTGTGGCAGGAGGAGTGAGTTTTAACATACACGGGGTATTTGGCTGATTTTGTTATGTCTTTATGGGGTTGTTTCATTTGTCTCGGTCTTGATCAGAGGCTCCTCAGAGCTTGTGGGCCTTCCTGATCTTGCTTAAAGTCAGAGTTGGTATGAGTTTTGTATATATGTAAATTGGCTCTGAGTTCATCTTTCTGTCACTTTCAACTTCTCTCTCTAAGGTATTTCCTGCCTCTCTATGCCTCTCACATATCTTATTGACCATCTCAAAAATCCAAAGTAGGCACATAACAGAAGATAGCTACCCAGGCTTTGAAATGGACACCCAGAGCCAGTACCTAATGTTCATCGCTTTCTGTCAAACCGAACTTCTGTTGTATCCATGTTTACAGCATTAGAAAGAGGGACCCAGCTCCACAGTTAATACTAGTCAGGTTTATCTTGTAGAGAGGGAGGATAGTCGAGTGGTTAGGACTCTAATCTGGGATTTGGGAGACCCAAGATCAATTCCCTGCACAACCACAGACTTCTGATGTGACCACAGGTAGGTCACTTCATTTCTCTGTGCCTTATGTGGAAAACAGGGACGAGAGCACTTGTCTGCCTCACGCCAGAGTTCTGAAGATCGATACCTGTGATTATTTGAATGACTTTCCTATGTCTGGGCCCCAGTCCTGGAGTAGGATCCTATATGCTGGGAGCTGTATAAACAGAAGTCAAAGAGCTCACAATCTAGGACAGGAGATAGACCTAAGGGGGAGTACCAGGAACAATGAGACAATCCGTGTCAGTATGACAGGCAGTGGTCACAGCTCACCCGTGGCCTAGCTGTTGTCAAGTTTCTAATAGGCATCGTGTCAAAGACGTGTTTTAAGAAGGAGGATGAGTTAGTTTTGTGGCTGTTTAAGGGGAGGTCTGAGGGGCAGCGTGGGGAAAAGTGCAAAGGAGCTTGTTTGGAAATGGAAGAAGTGGGTGATGGGGGCTAGTGCTATGGGCTAGTTGGAGGTGGGAGTCAACATCTCAGTAGGAAGATGCTCGGTAGCCATGGTGCTAGAGGGCCCATAAGGACTAAGATGTATAGATCGATTGTTGAGTAGAGCCCTAGCTATAAAGTGATTTCCTTCCTCTTCCCCGATATCCTTGCCACGCGGATGTTACAATGTCCGTGACTATCGAAAAACAGCAGTCTCTCTCACAGTTGGTCTTTCGCAGCCATGACTTTTAAGTGGATGAGTCTTTGGAAACTTTTTTTATCTATATCTTATTCTGAGGTGCTGCAGTTTCTGGCATTACACTCAGACAAGGTAATGCAATTTAGGTGGAGAAAATTGCATTACTTTTTACAAGATCCTCTTCCCACCACTAAGTGCCTGCCCCTTGTGAGGAATATGTCTTCACTTCCCCCCTTTGAGGATGCTGCAGGCAATATTGCCAACCCTGATTTTTCTCTGTCAAGTTTTCGCCTGTTTGTGAGCTTGTAGATGGGTTTTAACACTGTTTGTCCAAGGGCACAAATATCAAACAGCTCTTTCCTCTCATGGTGACTTCCGACACTTTCCTTTGTTAAATACAATCTGTTGACAGGATATTTGCATAGTAAGCACCCCGTTGAGTGAAGGTTAAAACAAGTCAGTCCCAAAGCACAGTGCGTGTGGTATGGAAATTACATTTGAACCAGCTGAGTGTACAGGGGTGGGACTTTACCGCTGGTTAGCAGGGAGCCAAGTGCCAAGAAGAGGCCAGGTTCTGAAGGGAGAGCATTCTTCAGGTCTGTAATATGGTTTGTTACTAGTCCTGCGGGTGTAATCCATCTAAACTTGGAATATGTATCTATGGTGAGCACAGTTCTGAGTTAGATGCAACCTTTTTATTCTTTCCAAGGATGGTTTCAGAACTTTCCCCAGTACTGGTTCCAAATGGGTGGAGCAGTTGGCAAATGGCTTCTTCGATTTGAAGCGAATGGGAGGGGGGCAGTGCTCCTTTGCTTGTCTAATTATTTATTTACCTCGTTATGCACAGCATTTGTTTTCTGCTGAAGTGATTCAAGCATATCAGAGCCTTTTGCTGTAGCTCCTTTATCATGTTGTTTTACTGCTACAGTTCAGTGAGGAATTTGTCTTGGCCTTTGCAGAGCAGTGAGGATGTCATCTAATTTTATTGAGCTCTGGTGTGCCTCCCCATGTGTTTTCAAGATTCCCGTTTATCATGTAGAAAGCAAGTGATGGGGGAGTGTGTGCCAGAGAACTGTCTTGTATGTTCTCTGATGGGCAGAATAGCCTATAACATTCTAAAGCCATTCGAATGTGGCCGTCTGAGATAAATGTATGTGAAGGCTGGCATTGGCTGGAGCCACCGGTGTTCCACGGCACACCATTGAGGGAGTGCAAATGCTCTCATTGCTTTTGAAGTGAATTCTTTGAAGGTAACTGAGCTTCAGAGAGATTTTGACCAAAATGTCCACTGATTTCAACAGGAGCTGGAGCAGGTCCCCGGCATGCGATCAGACCCCTGTCCTCCTGGAGACACACTCACACTTGTAAAGTACGAGCAAATGTCACTGCAGTGTCTTGGGGCCTTCTTAGATGATGGGTTTTGTCAGCCCTAGTAGATTCTTAGGCCATGTAGTCTAACCTCCTGCACATCGCAGGCCACAGAACCTCACTCACTCACTCCTGTATTAGACAAAAAATCCCAGGCTGACTTACTGACATCCTCAAATCACGCTTTAAAACATCAAGATTCAGAAAATCCACCATTTACACTCATTTAAATCTGCGAGTGCCCCGTGCCCCAGGCTGCAGCGAAAAACAAACAAAAAACCCAAACAAACCCCAGGGTCTCTGCCAATCGGAGCCAGGGGAAAATTTCTTCCCAACCCCAGATATGGCAATCAGCTAGACCCTCAGCATGTGGGCAGGACTCACCAGCCAGACGCCTGGGAAAGAATTCCCTGTAGAAGACCCATGTGGCTAAATTCTGCTCTGGTTGTCACCACTGTAACTACCCAGTATCTCCACTGCAGACAACAGAGCTCCTCTAGATTTGCACGCCTGTATCTGAGAGCAAAAACAAGCTCAGTCCCTCACCCCATCAGCCTACTTGGTCTCGGTCTTGCAGCATCCCAGGCCTGCTAACTCTCATTACACCTCAGCATTTCTTATGGTGACTGGCACATCTGTTTTATTCATCATCGGGTCCTTTTAATAAAGGACTGCTAGGTATTGTAACTCGCTGGTGGGTGCTTGGGATGGGTTCCCTCTCCGTGCCGATCCACTGAGGGGACGAGTTGCTACAGGCCTGAGTCAGGGAGCCAGTTATCTCTGGCAGTTCCTGGTGTGTCAAATACAACGGAAATAAGGACTGCCTACGTCCCAGAGAAACACAATTGCATAGAGCAGCATCATAGCCTTCCCTCCACTGAGTGACCAGGAGACTGTAATGAATTCAGAATAACGATCTCCTTGGGAAATGATGAGTGTTTGCTAATGAGGGCCCCAAGAAGCAGTCTGTGTGTGTGTCTGTGTGTGTGTCTGTGTGCCCATTTCAAATTGTGAGCTACACTCTTGATTACAGCATCTGGTGTTTTCTGACTTGCCAGAGACGTTCTACCTCTGTTCCCAGAACGGGACCTGTCAACAGGAGTTTTCAGTCATGTGTCATGGTGGGCAAAGGAGGCAGAAGGGGGGGAAGGTATCAGATTTGTGCTTTTGCTGACAATGTACACTAGGGATCTCATTTTAAAGCTCCTAAGAGTTGAGGAGAGTTGGTATCTCCCTCTTTGCACATCTCAAACTTGAGGTAGCAGAATTGATTTAATTTCAACTTCTTTGGTTCCGATGAATGGAAAGTAAGATTTGATAGTTCTCAGCAGAAAATAATCTGACTGTTTTGTAACTTTGCAGATATAGGCAGGCATATGGCAGGTACGTCTATAATTCTAGACGTTATGACAAGACACCCATACAGATGAGACTGAACCTTAGGCAGTACTTACTGTAGCTTAAAGGAGCATTATTTAATACCTATTAATGGAACTGTTGAAGCATAAACATTCACAGCTTTCAGAGTCTGAAATCCCAGCACAAAGTGTGAGAGCAAATCATTCATAAGGGTCCAGCAGCAAATAGCGTCCACATCCTCAATCGAAGCCTGTGGATAACCAGGGACAGAACAATGTGGCACATAGGCCTGGTCCCCACTAGGGCTTAACGTCGACTTTAGCAAGCTGAAGTCGATTTAAGCCTGTACCCGTCCTCACATGCATGCCCTTAAAGTCGATTTAAAGAGACCTTAAAATTGACTTCTGTACTCCTCCCTAACGAGAGGAGTAGCTGAAATCGACCTCTCTCTGGGTCGATTGTCATCTAGTGAGGATGCATGTGACATTAAGCCTCTGACCTTCCGAGCAGCTCCGCGGACCCCCGTACCCGCCGGAGCAGCTCAGCAGACCCCCCCGCCCACCTGAGCAGCCCCGTGCCGGACCCCCCCCCCCCCCCCCGCCCGCCCAAGCAGCTCCGCGGACAGATCACACAACTCAGAGCCCAGAAAGACTCCTGGTTCTCACCTACAGTGGTGTAACACCATCATATCTGATTTACACCACGGTAAATCAGGAGAATCAGACCCCAAATATAAACCAAACAATATTGAAAAGAGCCATTTAGTCACAGTCAATAACTATCCTTTGTGTGCTGCAGGATGAAATGGTTCTGATGAACCTTGTGCCATACAAGGATATGTACATTCCTCTCCCCCCTCCCCCCCTCGAAAATCTGTTACATAGAAGAGCCAAGATTCATAGCTTGTGTAAATCAGCATAGCTCCATTTGATAGAGCAGTTGTAATTCACCCCAGCTGAGGGAATTCTTGCAATTCCTTTGGAAAACGTTGATATTGAAAACAGGGGCTGCAAGCTCCACCATCCCAGGAAAAGATTTGCTTGCAAATCCACGCTAAATCCCCTTCAGAGGTTAGGAGTTTGGGCAAGATACTTGAATCTGTGGCTGTTGGTTTCATTTCTTGTAGCAAACAATATTTCAGCAACTTAGATTTCAGCACAAAGGTGTCCCGCAGCGCTGCTGTAAAAGCAGAACTAAGGATTCAACCGGGCTTGAAAATATTTCAAGGGTCGTCTTTGTCTTGTTGGGAGCAGCAGGTTCCTTTTCAGCCAAGCAGAAAAGCCTGATGGAAGCAATAGGGGGCTATTCCTAGACTCTTTGTTTAGGCCAGTACCATTCCCCAACTCCTGATACCGTAGGCAGCTGGTAAATATCGTTCTCTATCAGCTAAGTAATCTCTTTCAGCAGTGATCGACCACCCACATCTGACCACCAGATTTCCACTCCGCTTGCCTTGGCTGACATTTATTTAACGAAGAGCTACTAACTGCTCTTTTATCAGCTCAAGGAAGTTTAACGCAGGAGGGGACAAATGTGATAGGCACCATATGGCAGGCACTCAGAGCTAAGTCAGTACCTCTATGCAGCCTCCATAATGGTGATATTGAACAGGAGCTGAAACAAGCAACCGGCAGGATGCACGTGTGAATTTGTGAGATAGGAGTTATTTAACCACTGTGTTGCTGGAACAAAATCAATTGTGTCATTCCTTCAGATCCTTCCTTGGTGGGTGGCTTCATTTTTTAAAAGGATTTTTAAATATCATGTGAAAAGGAGGAAATATGATTTCATTTGGGCCTTTGGGTTTAGTTTTTATTTTGGTTTTTGGGGGGGTTTATTTTGTTTCTTTTTTAAATTTTATTTGTTTTATTTTGGGTTGTTTTTGTATTTTGGTTTCTTCACCTTTCCCAGACATGGATCTCATCACTCACCACCGCCGTTCGTCGCTTCATCTCAAGGCCCAGTGACTAGCTGGCTCTCTGGCCCAGAACAAGACAGCTCTGCAGAGGTGCAGACAGCACTGCTCAATAGTAGGAAACACTCTACAAGGAAAATCAACCGACGGCAGTAGAGACATTTCCAGGTTTGGTACAGCCACCTCTCTATACCTCCTCTTGAATCTGATCTGACACACATTCTCGGTTACCTGCTCAATCAGAAACCCTACAGAATTATTGCTGAGCTCAGATAAGGCTCCCCTGGTTGCCATCACTGCTCCCCCTTCCATCAAGAGGTGTTCAGTCTTCATTCACCCATCCACTCTGAGGTTTGTTAAGGGCCTGTTCAAGCTCTTTCTTCCTGTCAAAGAACCTATTCCACCATGTGACTTTAACTTAGTCCCTAACGTGCTGAGGAAACCCCTACGAGGCTCTGTTCCCTCCTTCCTTTGTCCCTCAAGACCTCGTTCCTCGTCGCCATCACCTTGGCCAGGATGGGAGCAGAGCTGGGAGCCCTCATGGCTGACTCCTTGTTCGATCGCGGCAAGGTGACGCTACACCCACACCGTCAGAGTTTCTTCAGAATTCCCCGTTAGCCAGGTGATTCATCGACCGGTGTTTGATCCCAAGCCTCATTCTTCAAGTGATGAAGTGAGTCTACTGACACCAGGTGTAAGGAGAGCGCTTGCCTTTTCCCTGACAGGACGAAGCCCCTTAGGGATTCTCCTTAGCCTGTTCGTCTTGATCGAAGAATGAATGAAAGGGACCTGCTCTCTGCGCACAGGCTCTCTAAATGGGGTTTGAGGTGCATCCTAACTTATCAGGGCTTTGGGGTTCATCCCACTACCAGGGGTGATTGATCTTTCCACCAGGGCTCAGTCTACTTCTCTCACCCTACTGAAAAACATGTCCATCCAGATATTGGGAAGGCAGCCCCTTAGGCCTCTTAGGTGTGGACACCTCCCCGCAGCACTGTGTTCTTATATCTGCTTCCAGACCTTCTGCAGCTTATGGTGAGGCTACTCTATGGCCCACACTGAATCTGTCTCCTCAGTGCCCTTCTCCGTAATTAAGGTACTGCTCAGGAATCTCCTGAAGTCGGAGCAACCGTAGGGACACTACTGGAAGGAGAGTCACTTACTCCAGGTCTTGTACAAGGCTCCTCAAGATGTGTGTTCCTTAATAGATGCTCCATTACCCGCCTTCCTTCCTCTCTGCCTCAGTCTTCTGGCTGGACTTCATGTCTGAGAAGGAACTGGAGCAGCAATGGGTCCACCCCGCATATGCTCTTGTCCCAGAGTATAAGGATGTGTAGGGTGCAGATGCAGACCCGCTAACACTGCTAGCAAAAGTCGCCAAGAGCGCATGGGTAGACGCATGTCTGGAAAGGGAGCCCACCCCATGGTGACACACCTCTCCAACTCCAGTTACTGCACAAGGCAAGTAACCTCTCCCCCCGTCCCTCAGAAATCCCAAGCAAAGAAGAAGTGCCTCAGAAGAAATCTGGGATAAGGCACAGCATGAGTTACTCAGAATTAGCTGAATACCTAGAAAGCTTTTGGGTTCTGCTTGGGCTGAGATTTAGACCAGTTCTTCAAGTTGATTGCAGCATTGGTTGCTCATATGCAGAGATGTGTGCCCACCCACCCAGTAGCAGCTGTACAAGGAGGGGTGGGGTTTTGGCAAACAGAAAGGTAAACAAGCACCGTAGGACTCTCATGAATAATAACAGGCTTGCCTGGATACAGCTCTCTCCTCGTGAAAGTCCTTTCAGAGCTGGAAGGGTCAGAGGGGTCGGACTGGAAAATAAACAGATAAGTGGTGGTGCTCTGACATGCTATGGTGACCAGACAGCATACATGAAAAATTGGGACAAGGGATGGGAGGTAATAGGAGCCTATATAAGAAAAAGACCCCAAAATTGGGACTGTCCCTATAAAATGGGGACATCTGGTCACCCTAGCACCACCCCAGTCATGGATAATGCACTGAGATGCCCCTTGGTAGAGCAGGTAGATCTTCCTAATATCACCCTCCAGCTTCTTTGTGTGCTTTGCTCAGAACAGAGTCTGCAGTGCTGACGGTGTAATGTCTAATGCCCCACTCAGGTAAACAGGGGAGTTTACGCTTTCCCCAGAGCTCTTGTTTCAGCTCCCTGCTAACTCAGGCAGGCCACCCTGCACCCTCGGAGGCTTGGCTCACATTCGGAAGGTTATCTTTGGAACCAGAAGGGCAGGTGACTGATTATTTTTTAAATGGATCGCATATGTTTTGAAGCACATGGAAAAGTAATGGGTCATTGGCAAGTGTGAGCCTCCTCTCCCCAGCTCCTAGGCACGCACAGAGGTTTCCGGAAAATATGGTGCTGACGTAAGGAGGTGGTAAATATACACAGACATCTTTCAAGTCCTGGAACGCTCATGACATTTGAATCATTGTGCAGCAGCACGTGCGGGAAGTGCAGCAGAGGTCTCTTCAACAGAGATACGCGAACGTGCCTCTCATGGAGCTATTTGAAATGCTAATTACTTCTAAATTATCTTGAACAGCCTGCATGGCCTTTCCCCAGGAAGGACTCCTTCTCTTACAGATGGATGTTTTTATCAGAATGAGATTTGTTTTTAGTTCAGAATTCCAGAGCGGATGCTGCATTATCGTGATGGGTCATAGCTATTTGCATCACATGTCTTATTACATTAAGTGCATGGCACCATGTGAGTTCTGCATCAGTCAGAGAGTCTGTTGCAAGCAGTTTTTAGAAAAACACAAGGGAAGAAAAAAGCTTCTTTTAGTAAAAGCAACTTTTCAAGGAAACATTATTACTCCCATGTGCATCCCAGGGGCCGATTCTTGGCCCAGACAACCTGCACTCGGTGCAAAACCGAGGGCACCAAAGGTTACTTAAGCTTGAAGTTGGTACTCAGAGAGACTCAAAAGAGCTAGAAAGAGTCTATTCTATAAAGGTTCTAGGGCTGTCAAGTGACTAAAAATATTAATTGCATGATTAACCGTGCTTTAAACAATAACAGAATATCATTTATTTAAATATTATTGGATGTTTTCCACATTTTCAAATATATTGATTTCAATTACAGCACAGAATACAAAGGGTACAGTGCTCACTTTATATTTATTTTTGATTACAAGTATTTTACACTGTACAAAAGCAAAAGAAATTTTATTTTTCAATTCACCTAATACAAGTGCAATCTCTTTATCATGAAAGTTGAACTCGCAAATGTAGAATTATGTACAAAAAATAACCGCATTCAAAAATAAAACAATGTAAAACTTTAGAGCCTACAAGTTCATTCTGTCCTATTTCTTGTTCAGCCAATCACTCAGACAAATACATTTGTTTCCATTTGTAGGAAATAATGCTGCCTGATTCTTGTTTCCAATGTCACCCGAGAGTGAGAACAGGCATTCACAGGGCACTGTTGTAGCCGGCACTGCAAGGTATTTACAAGCCAGATGTGTTAAAGATTCATATGTCCCTTCATGCTTCAACCTTCCTTCCAGAGGACATGCTTCCGTGCTGATGATGGGTTCTGTTTTCTTAACAATCCAAAGCAGTGTGGACTGTCGCATGCTCATTTTCATCTGAGCCAGATGCCACCAGCAGAACAGCAGAAGGTTGATTTTCTTGTTTGGTGGTGCAGGTTCTGTAATTTCCACATCTGAGTGTTGCTCTTTAAAGATTTCGGAAAGCCTGTTCTACACCTCGTCCCTCTCAGAGTTTGGAAGGCACTTCAGATTCTTAAACCTTGGGTCGAGTGCCGTAGTTATCTTTAGAAATCTCACATTGGTACCTTCTTCGTGTTTTGTCAGATCTGCAGTGAATGTGTTCTTAAATGAACAACATGCTCTGGGTCATCATCTGAGACTGCTATAACATGAAATATATGGCTGGAGATGTACAGTTCTCCCCCACAGAGTTCAGTCACAAATTTAATTAATGCATTATTTTTTAATGAGTGTAATCAGCATGGAAGCATGTCTTCTGGAATGGTGGTCAAAGCATGAAGGGGCATATGAATGGTTAGCATATCTGGCACATAAATACCTTGCATAGGTGGCTACAAAAGTCCCATGCGAACACCTGTCTTCACTTTCTGGTGACGTAAATAAGAAGCGGACAGCAGTATCTCCCGTAAATGTAAACAAACTTGTTTATCTTAGTGATTGGCTGAACAAGGAGGAGGACTGAGTAGACTTGCAGGCTCTGAAGTTTTACTTTCTTTTGTTTTTTAGTGCAGTTATATAACAAAAAATCTACATTTGTAAGTTGCACTAATTTTTTAAATCATAATTAATATTTTTGAGTTAATCGTGTGAGTTAACTGTGTTTAATTGACAGCCCTAATAGGTTCTTATACCACATTGATGACTGTAGTATCTGAGCTCCTTCCAGTAATGCATTAAAGCATATGCCTAACATCTGTTAGGTGTTTTTTGTTCTCACGTCCTTTGCTCAGGAGAAGTATGTGCAGTGGAGTGTCTTGTCTTGGTGGGTTTTTATTTATTTTTTAAAATAAATATACCTGTTGCTCTGTGTTAGAGAAGACCCAAAAAGAAGATGGTGAGGTTTGTAATGGTCTTTAGATTTTGGGAGAGTTCATTCTGCAGTCTTGGACCGCCCCTGGAGAAGGTTCTGTCTCCCGTACTGATGAGCTTTACTCTTATTGGCAAGAGTTCCATTGTCTTGGAGGAGTAGACTTGTTGATCATGGTCTTCATCCGGGAGTGTTAGATGATCCTTAAGACATAATGGACCCAGATCAGGGAGTGCTTTGGATATGAGGACTGAGACCTTGAACTTGTTCAGAAATTCTATGGGCACCCATGAAAAGAGCCGAGGGCAGACGGGGGGGGGATAGCTCAGTGGTTTGAGCATTGGCCTGCTAAACCCAGGGTTGTGAGTTCAATCCTTGAGGGGGCCATTTAGGGATCTGGGGCAAAAAAATCTATCAGGGGACAGTACTCAATCCTGCTAGTGTAGGCAGGGGACTGGACTCGATGACCTTCAAGGTCTTTCCAGTTCTAGGAGATTGGTATATCTCCATTTATTTATTTTATTTATTTTTATTTTATGTGGTGTGCACAGTAGCCTGTGTTGCTGAGGAGAAGGAAGCCACAGTGTTTTGTACTAGTGGGAGTGTCCTAAGTGCTGCAGGATTCCTGCCCAGATATATTGCATTGCTGTAATCTGGCTGAGAGGTGAGGAAGACATGAACAACTGTGGCCAGGTCATCATCAGTCAGGATGGGGCAGAGCCTCCAAGCTGAGCGGAAGTGGTAGAAAGCATTACTCTAAGGTGCTTCTGTGAGTGAGCTCAACATCAGCAAGGAATCCAAGAGTACTCCAAAACTGTGGCCAAAAATGACCTGTTGTGGATGTGTAGCTTTAACCAACAGAGACAGTACGGGGACTGCACGCTCTTCAGAATACTCTCTTCTGCCTTGTTCGGGTTCAGGGTCGATCAGCTGTTCTTCATCCATGAGTTGATCTCATCCAAGCATTGGGCCATCCTGGTGGCAGGGCTGTGGTCCCATGTGATGAACGACTGAAGGGTATGTAGAGCTGTGTATCATCCCAGTATTATGAACATGAGAATACCATACTGGGGCAGACCAATGGTCCACTTAGCCCAGTATCCTGTCTTCTGGCAGTGGACAGTACTAGATTCTTCAGAGGGAATGAACAGAACAGAGAAATTATTGAGTGATCCAACCTCTTGTCACCCAGACCCAGCTTCTGACAGTCAGAGGATTAGGGACACCTTGTTATATTTTTGGCCTTCACTACATCCCCTGGCAATGAGTTCCACAGGTTGACTGCATTGTGTGAAGTACTTCCTTTGTTGTTTTTAAACCTGCTGCCTATTAACTTCATTGAGTGATCCATTCTTCTTGTGTTACGTGAAGGGATAAATAACGTTTCTCTATTCACTGTCTCCATACCATTCAGGATTTTATAGACTTTATCATATCCTTCCTCAGTTGTCTCTTTTCCATGCTGAACAGTCCCAGCCTTATTACTGTCTCCTCAGATGGAAGCTGTTCTATACGCTAATCATTTTTGTTGCCTTCTCTGTACTTTATCCAATCCTGTCTTCTTTTTGAGATAGGGAGCCCAGAATTCCACATTATAGTCAAGGTGTAGAATACCATGGATTTATATTGTGGTATTATGATATTTTCTGTGTTGTTTCCATCCCTTTCCTAATGGTTCTGAGCATTATTTGCTTTTTTGACTGCCACTGCACTGAGCAAATGTTTTCAAAGAACTATTCACAGTGACTCCAAGATCTCTTTAATTAGCTGTTACCACTCAAGAAACCCCATCACTTTATAGATATAGTCAGAATTATGTTTTCCAATGTGCATTACTTGGCACTTATCATTGACATGCAGAATGGTAAGTGACATGTGTAGTTACTTTCGTGGCAAGTATAGGATCAGTGGAAGCAAAGTCGTTTCCATTTGTGAGCTATAGTGCTGTGGGAATTCGCTTGGGAAGGATTCTGTCTTTTGTAAGTCCTCTAAAAAGAATCTTTTTGGTTTTTTTCTTGTATTGCAATGATGCCTAGAAGCTCCAGCTGGGGCCCCATTCTGCTAGGTACTATGCTCATCCATAATGCATTGAACTCATTCCATAGCATAATGTGGTAGCCTGCATAGCCCATACAGGTGGTGAAATGGTTAATGTGGGCCTGAAAAAGTCACTTAATCCACCTGGCTTCTCCTGGACTGGGGGGGCAGACCTACTTAAAGATGAAGCCGAGTTGGGTGGTTACTATAAAGAGAGGAAGCACTGAGCAGAGTAGGCTGTGGGGAAAAAGGCAAGGAACTCTGCAGTCCCTCTCTTGCCGAGAGACAGTGGAGACTGGGAGGGATCCTTCAGGCAATCTAGATGTGGACATAGGAGCTGGAACTAGTAGTGCTGTCACACACCCTGGCTTGAAGTAGTAACGGCCCAAATGCAGGGGCTCTGCCTTCATCACCTGCGCTATAAAAATGGTCCCAGCTTCACTAGCTATGGAGCTCATTTGCCGGTGCGAAGCCTGGGGTACCAAGTGCTGTGGCGTTGTATCCAGGCCTTCGGTCGTCACGGTGGTGAGCCTGACAGAGGTGTTGTATTAATGGCTATGAAGATCTCCTCAGAGCTTTGGTTTTTCTTTCTAGTTTGGGGGCTGGTTGTGAAAAGTATCATGATCATTTCTCACTTGACTTCCAATGGCACTGAAATGTGACTTTTTATTAGAATTCTTGTGAAGAGCCAGTTTCAGGGAGCTGAGGAATTTTAACAAGTTTTGCCATGATGGATATCCCTCTGGGGACAGAGCTGCCCTAAGAACTAGAGAGGCTGAAGAATTTAACCTTGGATTTGAATTTCCACAGATACATGGGTTTTTCTGGAGTCATAGTGCATATCTGTGACCTCTTGCTTGGAAAGTGGACAATATGATCCCATTACGGTGTGCACTCCTCATGCAGAACAAAGCTTCAAATGATACCCCCATGGCTAGTTAGAGATGATTATTATTAAAGAGGAGCAGAATTTTGCTGAGATGTTAGAATAATATAAAAGGAATTTAAAAAAAAATCCTCAATGCAAATAATAACCCGGTACCTGGAATTAGCTTGAATGGTGGGGTTGAAATTCTCCTCTGCTGTCACGATTGTCTCTTCATGAGAGTGAACTCTTGATGCTTGTTTCATTTCATAAATCTATTGTAATTAAACAACACTCATAATTGCTCCAGCAGGCTGGCGTCATGTCTTTTGTGCAACAGCTTTGCTTGATGGGAATAACTGTTCTTAAAAATAGCCACAGAAGGACTTCATTGTGAAACGAAACACGCCAGTTGTGTCTTTGTTCAGAGAGGAGCAGGTGTCTTTGAACATTCACCCCCAATAAAGTCATCTCTCCCGGAGGGAGGCAGCATTATCCTCATGGCAAAACCATTACCGTCCAAAAGAAGCATTTTGGGAAGGACGAGGAACGTTTATTAAACCTGCAGACACATGGTGAAATAATGGCTCCATTGAAGTCTGTGAGAATCTTACCACTGGCTTCTGTGGGGTCAGGATTTCACCCAAGTCTGGAAGAAAAACTACACAGGGTTTGAGCAGTGAACACGTTTGGAGGAGCCGAGGACTTGGGCTAGGGACGGCTGTACCTTTAGAGAGTTGGTGCTATTGGACACCCAGGGCTTTGTCCTGCTCTCACTGCCAGAATTGTATAACGCTTGCCTAGGTGCAGATGTTTGAGTGTGCAGGAGATGTTCAGGAGACCTAGCAAGGTGCAGCCCTGTCCCCTGAGGGCTCTGGTTTCTGATTGCTTGAAGGGGCTGGAGGTGGGGCTGGGTAAGGGCCTGCCTGCTCAATCGGGATATTCTCTAAAGCATTCCGAGGGAACTGTCTGCTCTGCCTGGTGATGAGAGGCACAGCTCAGCCAGCAGGAGCAAATTAAACCAGTCGGGCCCCAGCCTACCCATTGGTTGCTCAACAACCCCCACCCCACACAGGAAAGCCTGGAAATGGGACTTCCGGCTTGTTGAAGAGCGAGCAATTGCTAAGGGGCTTGGAAAGATCTGGGGGTTCTGGAGGTTTGTTCATTTCCTGAGGGCAGGGGAGTACCAGCTGCAGTGTGCTAGGGTGGTGAATCTTGGGGCAAGTGAGAGAGAGGAGAAGCAAGGCAGTCTTGTCCTGGCTGAGAGATGGAGGAGAGACCAGCTACCTGGCAGTTCAGGCTGAATTTTCAGAAGGCTTTAGATGGTGGGAGAGGGATGTGGGATATGGGGGAAACGAGCCAAGGGGAATGAAAGAAAAGGAGAGGAGACAGGGACCCTGCAACAGAACCTACTAGTTGGAGATCAGAGGGGCAATAGACAGTTGTTGCAGAGGGACATCTAGACCTATGCATACTTAGGACTTACAGGGAACTTCCATTGTCTAAGAGCATAACACTTATTGAGGGCCAGTCAGGGAGATGTTGTATGGAATTAGGAACTTCTCAGTAAGAAAACAGTTAGGAGAATCTGGTCCATTGAAAGAATGGGAGCTGCTTGGGAAGCTAGAGGTCCTGCTTATTGTGAATAAAGATAGCAGAATGTGTCCCTTAATGTTCATAGCAGCCCTATGAGGAAGGCATGACAGCACTAGACTCATAGACTTCACGGCCAGAAGGGACCATCATGATCATCTAGTCTGACCTCCTGGACCTCCAGGACAGTGCCCTCGTCATTCACACAGCTTCGTTACTCTAAATTGGTAGGTTGCCTACCTGGATCCTCGGGACCTGAACCGTGACACATTTTTACAGCTGTGTAGAACACATCGCATCTTGTGAGTGCTACACAAACAATAATAATAGGTTACTTGTATTCCCCACAGGGTCCTTTTGTGAGCTTTAATAAACTTGCCCCCGCTCTGGAGGGGGCGAAGATGAAAGTCAAGCTGTAGAAGCATTTGGAATGCTGTATTTTCAAAACACAACCTGGAAGCTAATTTACTGCAAAATATTTGTCTGGCGAAAGTGTGACTTTCCTGGGAGAATTCTGACAGTGAGAGCTAGAGACTGGAATGACCGAGGTAGGTTCTCATTTTTTCTTCTAACAGCAATAAAATACTTGGAGCAAGTTCAATTTCAGTGAAGAAAATCTATCCAAGGAAGCTGCCGCCCTTGTCTTTGGCTGAGGTATTGCCCTTCAGCTAGCTTCAGGATGTGACCGAAGCCTTTCCCCGTAGGACCCGATGGATGAAGACAGCGTCGTTAAGGAACACTCTGTAATCGTTCTGGTGAGGCCTCAAACCGGGGAATGGGAGAACGCTGACAACTGCTGTTTTGTAATGGTCTGGAATTGCTGTCTCCGTTTCCCATAATTTCCCACATAATGAGCACCTTCGCAGCGACTGTGTTTTTAGAAGGAAAGTGTCTGTATCTATTAAAAACAAATGGACGGCTGCCAGGAATGGGGGCAGACTGGGACTGTTCAAAGATGATCCGATGAGGAGTGTTAACTGCAAAATGAGATGTGAATTTCACTCAAATAGTTTATCAGACAGGACCGTGGTGAAAGCTCTCAAGCGTGCTGCCAAATCCAGCTCTCAAAGCAGGGGAAGTAATACGAGTGCAGTTATTGTGAATGTTAATGATTTCTTGTTAATTATCTGGTATCTGAGCAATTATTTGGAAGGCACAGAGCACTGTTAGAAACTTGCTTTGTGTTTGTGTGGGGTTTTGTGCTCCTTTGTTATAAATACCCTGACTCAGTGACAGTCCTCATCTCTAAGATCGACTCTAAAGGGTATATTCGCTTCTCGATACAGCCAGAAAACACTTTTACTAATAGAAAATAGACTCTCAAATGTTGCGTGCCTTGGCTGGGCCTTCCCAAAAGATGACATAACTGTGAGAGCAGCTGCAACCCCCCAGATATTCCACAGGCAGTTCTTTTGTCTGTTTTGTTCTAAATTCCCCTCTAAGTAACTTACAAATCTTCTAATGCAGGGTGGCCAACCCGGGGCTCTGGAGCCACATGGGGCTCTTCAGAAGTTAATCTGCGGCTCCTTGTCTAGGCACCGACTCCGGGGCTGGGGCTACAGGCGCCAACTTGCCCATGTGCCGGGGGTTGCTCACTGCTCCACCCCTGGCTCTGCCACAGGCCCTACCCCCCCTCCACCTCTTTCCACCCCCTCTCCTGAGCCTGCCGTGCCCTTACCCCTCCCTCCCCCCCCAGCCCCCTGCATGCCACGGAACAGCTGATTGGGAGGTGCAAGGAGGGAGCGGGAGGTGTTGATCGGTGGGGCTGCCGGTGGATGGGAAGGGCTGAGAGGGGGGAGCTGATGGGGGCTGCTGACATTACTGTGGCTCTTTGGCAATGTACATTGATAACATAAATTCTGGCTCCTCCTCAGGCTCAGGTTGGCCACCCCTGTAATGCTTCTGTATCCTCCTCTCTCCCCTTATGTCATTGTATAGTCCTTACAGGTTTGTAAGATCAGGCTTGACAAAGCCCTGGCTGGGATGATTTAGTTGGGGTTGGTCCTGCTTCGAGCAGGGGGTTGGACTAAATACCTCCTGCGGTCCCTGATCTTCTATGATTCTGTGGCCTCTTCATAATAGGTGAACAATAGTCATGTTCTATATGTGTGTTGGATAGATTTTTTTTTCTTTTCTGTGCCCTCTTCATAAAACTGCACCCCCTTTGCACCCAACCCTCACTGTAATTACATTCGTAGATCACTGCTTCGCTGCTCCTGGGTGCTGGTATGTTTCTTCAGGTTCTGTTGTTGTTCCTTTTGCGGACATAAGTAGGAGTTTCCCATGTGGTCCAAGGTCACCTGCAACCAAACCCTATAAAATTGTAGCCAGTACCTATGTGTCTACTGGAGCTGGTGAAAACTTTTACAGAAAAATATTTCTGATATAAAAAAAAAATCATTGTGATCAAAATGTAAATTTTCACTGAAACTGTTCAGTTTGGTCAAAACTTCCTTTTGTTTTAAAACACCAACAACCTGGAATACCTTCCTGACGTTTACTCCTCACCCCTCCTCTCCTTTTTGCAATGGGAAAAGTAAAATACAGTAGACTCTCGATTATCCAGGATGGTAGGGAAAAAATAATCCTGGTTAATAAAATCCCAGATAATCACCATCCATAGGAAATATGGGGCGGAGTGGTTGGTTCACCAGCTACTCTGCACTGGGGGGAGGGGGTGTTGGTTCACTGGCTGCGCCCTGGTGGGTTTTTTTTGTGTGTTCTTGGGGTGGCAACAAAGCCAGAGCCGGCCCTGCAAGTTACACATTTTTTTTTGACATCCTGGTTAATCCACATCCTGGTTAACCGAATCCTGGATAATCGAGAGTCTACTGTATGGAGGGGAGGGAAGAGACAACGCCCCCCCCCCCCCCAGTGCTTGCATTTAAAAATTTTCTTTAGTCAAAACACAGAAAAAAATGAATGGAAAAATTGGACGGAATAAAATATTTTAATTTCATTTGAAAATTCTAGCATTTCCCCTGCACTGTTTTCTCCCTGGGTGAATGAGTCTGCAGTGGTTTGAAATCAGGCTTCTGACGCGGGGAAGTGACTGTCTAAAAGTACTTTTAGCTGAGTAATTTACATGCATCTTTGGGTTAAAACTGTTCTGTGATGCATCTCCCAGAACTACCAGTGTGCTCTGCCATCTCCTAATGCGGTGTAGTTTTCTTTCTTTCTTTCTTTCTTTCTTTCTTTCTTTCTTTCTTTCTTTCTTTCTTTCTTTCTTTCTTTCTTTCTTTCTTTCTTTCTTTCTTTCTTTCTTTCTTTCTTTCTTTCTTTCTTTCTTTCTTTCTTTCCCTGCTGTGCACCATGCAAACTCAGTGTGCTCTCCTGAGTGCTAGTTCTCATGCTCTGCAGTGGACACCACCCAGGAGGCAATGTGCTGCAACACCCATGCAGTGGCCTGCTGTGCAAAGGAGCGACAGGTCCATAGGAGCCGGGATTCAGCTGCTTAACGCTCCTAAGTGCTGCTATGGTAGCCCTGGGATTTCATATGTTGTCTGTAGGTATCAGTCACTACCCCTGGTCTGCAGGAATGCACACTGGATCAGAGCCATCCCTCGGTGGCGTGGAGCTTGCCGGGGGAACGATGTGTGCAATGGGATTTAAAAGGTCCTGGTTTCATCTTTGAAGCCATGTTACTACTGCCAGGAAAAGAAATGTTCACGAAAGCTCAGGTCAAGATTTTTCAAAGACAGGAGCATAAAATCCATAGTTGATAATTGTCTGATTTCTCACAAGTGCTCAGCACTACCCCCCTCCGTTGAAGTCAGTGGAAGCTGGTTTTGGGAACTCTTGGCCTTGGTGTGTCTAACACCACAAATAGGCAAACACACCATTGGTTCCTAAGGAACCCCCCAGGGGACTTTCCATGCTTTGGGCTGTTTCAGAAACGAGCAAGAGAAGACACTCAGCTCCCGGAGTACTTCAAAGGGGCATAAACTAGTCCGGCTGCAGAAAAGGATTGCTTTGATGTCGCCCAGGGGACTGATTTCTCTATTGCAACACGTTAGCTTTGCAACAGGTACCACATCAGGGGAAATTGCTTAAACTTGTCTTGGTGGTTCTTCCTTCTCCCCCGTTTTGCCTAATAAAGCCTGTGGGTGTTCAGGGTTGGATAACACAACGGGAAGGAAAAAGTAAAGGGAACAGTCACCTGCCTGTCCGAAATTCGGAACGTTTGCCTGGCAGTGTGCAGCCCAAGTCAGGCTATATGCCACTTCTCAGTGTATTCAGGGCAGCTTACCAGCCCTCACCCTTTGTAGCTACAGTTCTTTTTCCTGGCTGCTTTGCCATTTGCCAGGTAAAATAATAACCAGACTCTTTCCTCAGTGCTCAGCGGGGAAGGGAGATGGGAATTCCCACCCCCCAACCCTTATATACACTATGAACTTTACACACCAAATAGATGACCCTGGTGGGACAGCTGTAAGGGAATGAGTCACTCCTAGGCTAGGTGCCAGCCAGTCCACTTGCCAGAGCCTGGCCCTGTGTCTCCCAGCCTAACAGGGGCAATAGCAGATCGGGCTGCTCAATATCACTCCACGGCTTGGAACTTGCTCCTGACTGGGGCACCAGATTTCCCGAGCCTTAGCCTGCTTTAGCCTTGCCCTTTCCCCAGCCCTGTTCCTGTCTTGCTCCATTTCCACCCTGGATGCCTGATTCTGGCTCTGACCACTAGGCCTGACCCTCCCCATCCCAGTTTCTGACAACAGCATTCTTACTCCTCTGAAACATCAGCTGCTAGAGGCTGGTAGTGGCAGGATACCAGGTTAGATAACTGACCAATAAGCACTGCTCTGTACTGGAATAGCAATTCCTGTGTTCTAGCTCTTTGCTTCAAAGAATATTGAAACATTATGATGCACAACAATGCACATATGACCCATGGCGGTAGATTGCTTAGTCTTATATTTCGTTTTCCCTCTTTCTCCTGGCCCCTCCACTTCTGTTTATTTCCTTCTGGTGAGGATGTCGGTATGTCTCACCACACTGGGCTTAGCATATATTGCTTTTTCTTGTTTTCACATGCAGAGTTAAAATATTAGTACATTTCTTGGAATGTAATAATATAATAGTAGACTCCTTTGTCTGGAATGTGTTCTTAAGTATTACCTTGATCAGTAATTTAATTTAATTGGAAGTGCCAACACTCTGACATTGTTAAGGTTAATGACCCAATGATTTACAAGACAAGGCACATTTACTGGCAAATGGATTTTAGTAATTCTTCCACTGAACAATGAGAAAAACAGTTTGCACATTGATCCACAAAGCCCTACTGCGGGGGCTTTATTCTGGCTTTAGTGCTAGGCCTGATGTCTCTCTCCATAAACTCATTATTGCACGGAGCTTTTTTTTCTCAGTTCTGTCATATTGAAAGTGTATCGGATTGAGTTTCAAGTGATTCTTTTCCATAGATTCACTCCCTATACGGAACTCTGTGGCACTATGGAGGATGGCTGGGAAGGGTAGAACAAGACATCATCTTCTCTTTAATTCACGAAATGTTAAGCAGGATTGGTCAGTGGCTTTCTGGGAACCCTTTCAGGTCGCGGTATGTGGGTGGAATGTTTGGGGTGGAATTCAGTAAAGATCAGCTGCACAAATGTCTGTGAAAAATGTAATGAAAGTGGAAATGTAACTGTCGTTAGTCACTCCACTCAGAAAGGGCCAGATTCTGCTCCTCTTACACCTGTTGAGTAGGGCCTAAGGCGCTGGCCCCAAAAGATGCTGCTGCAAAATGGAGTAGCAGGAATTCACTGGCTTTTTGTCTCCGTTGGGATCCTGACTTCTGTGGACATCGTGCTGCGGTGGCTGGTGAGCGATTGGCAATGTCTGTGGGTGAGTGTGCCACTCCTGAATGGTGCAGGGAACCCCTCGGGGACGGGCAGGGGATGCGCTTGGCAAGAAGCTGTGACATTTGTTTGAGAGCCAGAAACCCTCATTGCAGGATGTCTCCTGGTGTCCGAAACAACGCACAAATGAGGACAAACCAAAGCAGACAGTGAAGAGAGGCAGAGAGATGCTAGACTGGGTGAGTGAAATGGTGTAATAAGAACGTCACAGTTCTTCTGTCAACATGGCTCTCCCCTTCCACTCCTGTGCTGTCTGCATTTAGCAACCTAATGCTCTGTGGTCACAGGGTGGTACTGGCCCTTTAAGAGGGAGCAGGGACAGTTCATTTGTGCCAGGTCAGCTGACCCCAATTAGATTTAAAAGAGATCAGCTGGTGGGGAGGAATCAGGACAGGACACCTGGAGGGTCAGAGACAGGGAGCTGCAAGAAGAAGGAACAGCTGGACATCCCCCTGAAAGGTGAGGGGAGCCCTGGGGGCCGTACCCTGGGGTGGGCTGAGGAACTGTTCTTTGTTTGCTGTGTTTGGCCCACAACCCTCCTGGAAAGAGATGCTGGGTGTGGAAGTGGGTCCATTGGGGAGAAGGGCAACTTGTGACACCTGTGCTATGTTGTTTGTGATGTGCTGAAGTCAGATTGCAGGACTTTGCCCCCAGGGGCCCGATGGATGTGAAATGCGTATCTCCTGCAGCTCCTGTCCCCTGGGAATAACGTTTGAAATAACTGAACAATATAATTCCGAGAGCACAGCAAACAACCAAAGGGGCATTCAAAGGAAAAAGCAGGAAAGCAACAACAAACACGATTCTTGAAGGGTGGAAATTGTATCATAAGGATAAAAACTAGTCGTGTTGTTGGGTAAATGGAAATGACTGTGCCGTGACTGATTTTTATGGCCAAGAATGATAGTCTAACTATAATTAACTAATACAATGATAAAGGTCATGTACTGGGAAAGTACTTAGATACTAGATTTGATTATCTTTATCTGTCAGGGCAGGAGTTGTCTTTGAATACCATAGACAAGCATGAGTTTTCATTTCCTTCAATTTAGATACAAATCAGCCATTCAGGATGATGTATGTGCCAGGGACTTAAGGCAATTAGCAAACTAACTAGCTAAACCACTGACCATAATTTCTGAAAGATCATGAAGAACATGTGAGGTATCAAACACTGTGGGACGTGGGGGGAATGCCACAAGAGAGCGGTGATTCTTGTGTTGGTCACAGGGAAAATATTGAAATTAAGGGAAAGTAAGCTGTAAGCATCAAAAGGTTAATGGCATTATGAATAATAAACAATAGTGGATTATAAAGAACCAGTCAGAGAGGACAATTACAGCAGTACACACAGAAAATGCACTAGGTGGACTAAGAATTTAATATCCTATGGTTCAGTGGTTCTCAGCCAGGGCTAGGTATACACTTGGGGGTGCTCCGAGGTCTTCCAGGGGGTACATCCAGACCTATAGATAGTTCCTTAGTTTTACTACAGGCTACATAAAAAGCACTAGTGAACTCAGTGCAAAGTAACATTTTGTAGAGAATAATTTATTTCTATTGCTCTGTCTTCTATATTCAAATTCACTTATTTTATAATGAGATGGTAAAAATTAGAAAGTGAGCATTTGTCAGTACAGTAAACCCTCGATTTAACGGACCTCGATTTAACGGACTTCGGATGCAACGGAAAAAATTTCTGAGCAAGTCTGATGCATCCGAAATCCATTTCTTGGGGGCTGGTTGCCGGCTCCCGGCTGCCGCCCGGGTCACGGCAGCGGGCGGGCTGGCTGCCGGCTCCCGGCTGCCGCCCGGGTCACGGCAGCGGGCGGGCTGACTGCCGGCTCCCGGCTTCCGCCTGAGTCCCGCCAGCAGGCGGGCTGACTGCCGGCTCTCGCCTGCGGGCGGGCTGCCGGCTCCCGGCTCCCGGCTCCCGCCCGAGTCCCGCCAGCGGGCGGGCTGCCGGCTCCCGGCTCCCGCCCGAGTCCTGCCAGCGGGCAGGCTGGCTGCCGGCTCCCAGCTGCCGCCCGGGTCCGGGCAGCGGACGGGCTGCGGAGCTGCCGCCCCGACCCTGTGGAGAGCGGGCTGCTGCTCCGACAGCTCGTGGGTTTTTTTATTATTAAATAACTGACTTTTTGATTTAACGGACACCCCCTCACCCGAATTAGTCCGTTAAATGGAGGTTTTACTGTATAGTGCGCTGTGCCACTTTTGTGTGTTTGTCTGATTTTATATGTTTTTAAGTGAGGTGAAACTTGGGGGTACACAACACAAAGACACTTGAAAGGGGTACAGCACTCTGGAAGGGTTGAGAGCCCCTGCTGTAGTGGGGGAGGGGAGGGGGAGGGAAGGAAAATAATGGGAAGGAAAAAGATAGGAAACCCAGGATGGGGAGTGTGGAGTTGTAAGAGCAGGAGGCAGAAGGAGACATGTACCTACAATAAATGTGTAGTGTTTGGCTCAGCCTGAATTAGGAGAGGATCCTATATGTGAAAATCTTCAATACTGGCCTGTTTTCTGTAGCAGAGCCTTTCATATAAGGCACTTCCTATAAACCCAGCTCTAATTTCTTTGATTAATTTTTAAACATTATGCTGTCAGCTTTTATTTCCAATAAACTTGAGATTTTAATTGGACTGAAACTTATTAACACGGAATCTTTTCTGTCAGTCTGACTCGTTCAGATGTGCTGATATTGTTAAAGTAGGACAGAGCTGAACACGGCACTAAAGCAACATCTCATTTGCTTGCGTGCTTTGAAAATACAAGAATCTTTGCACTTCAACCTTGCTAAATCATTGCTCTTCAGAATCTCCTGTCTCTGGTTATTTTTGCGTGACACTTGCATGGTCATTAATTTTCAGTTTTGTTTTTCCAATTAAATGGTCTTGCTGAAAAGCACAGGTTAGGGGGCTGTTCAGAGGTGCCAAGCAATCGGCTGCACATCTGTTCATTGTTAAGATGACTTGCCTGGAGTAATGTACTAAAAAAAGTTAACAGGCAAGTGTTAGATGTAGAAGATGGTTACTGTGGAGCTAAGCCTGGTTGCAAACTCAAAAATATAATAAAGTTTAAAACTCTGAGGACATTGGCATAACGAGCGTACAATGTGAGGAAAGCCTCAGAAATGAAGATGTATCATTAGACTAGTGGTAGTAGGTTCCAATTCTGCTGTCAGATTGTGAACAGACCCTGGTCCCCATGCACAACTCCACTGAAATCAGAACTGGGTTAATTATGGCTGCCCACAGAAACTTGAAGTGGACCAGTTCTTTATCTAGACTTCAGGGTGTTCCAAATTGTGGGCTTTATAGGGAGAAGAGCCAATTTGAAGTTTGCATGTGGATCTACATTACGATTCTTAATTCTCTTCAAATTCAGTGGCCATGTTTTGCTTTAAGTCTGTCTCTATCAGAAGCTGGGCATGAGCGATGGGGGATGGATCATTTGATTACCTGTTCTGTTCATTCCCTGTGGGACACCTGGCACTGACCATTGTTGGAAGAGAGGCTACTGGGGTAAATGGACCTCTGTTCTGACCCAGTATGGCTGTTCCTATGACCCAAAAGAAATTCATCATTTTTGCTTGGTTTTGCTGAGATTTTGAATAAAATCTTTAGCCAAGAGGGGATAACTTGTGTGCACAGGAGAATAAGCTGTTAGCATGATAATAAATGGTGTGCTTTAGGTAAGCAATATTAAAATTCTCCTGTAACATCCACAGTGTTTCCAAACTAGATTAGGTTTTCAGTGCCAAAGAAACCACTGTTTCAGAGCTGCCTCTTAAGAGTGGGGAGTGTTTTGATATTGGTACAATCGGAACAAAATTTCTATAAAACTCTATTAATAAACTTCAGGCAGAACTGAGTGGCCGGGAAGTCCCAGGGTCCCTGAGCAATCTGAACTCAGCAGAAGCCCTAAAAGAACTAAAGCAGTTAACACTTAAGGCTTCACTTTATGTGCACTACTTATCCTGAGTTCATTGTGAAATTTGGCCACCCAGAGACAGTAATTTAATATAGTTCTCGGGGGACCTGACACGTACATCTTAGCCATTAAAGGGCAACTCCTGTCTCTGCAGCCCTCTGTTCAGTATCCCCTATAAGGGGAATAGGCTGGCATGGGACATTGCACAAGCCCTGCGTGGTGAAGAGTTCCGCTCCAGAGGGGTTCCCGGGATGGCAGTGTTAGGAGTGGTGGGGGTTCTCGGGTATGTAGCTCTCTGCCCTGCTGGAGGGGTATGTAGAGGGTGAGGCGTGACCGCTCCAAGGAGTCTGTGGAACGCGAAGGACAGGATTGTTCCCCAGCTATGCGGGATGGATGCTGACATGAGGATTGGATCTCCGGAGCCTGGTCCGAAGCTCACCGAGGGAAGTGGGAAGATTCCCAGTGACTTTTGTGAGCTCTGGAGCCGCCTCTCTGGGCACCGGAATGAAAACATCAGAGTAACTTTTTTTTTTTTTTTTTTTTTTTTTTTTTTGGTATTTAGCATCAAGTCCAACTTGCACACATCAGTGTTTAAATATCCAGGTGCAGGTATCCCTGGTTGTTGCAAACAGGGTGTATGGACTTTGCATATATTATGTTCCGGGACATCTGCCAGAGGACTTGGAGTCAGGATACCTCACTCACTTTGTGACCTCAGTCCAGTCACTTAAACCCTGCACCTCAGCCAGTGCTGGCTGGAAACCTATTTTGCAACAGCCAGTTTGGGTTTTCAGTTAAATGGCCTTTTTGAGGGGGTAAAATCTCTGTTTTGTGCATTTCATTTTAAATATACTTTTTGTCAACAAACAATCCTCTACCATCCCCCCAAAAAGAAACCCTGCAAAGTTTTATCTGACCACCAAAGAATTGTGATTTGGAAATGTCATTGTGGTAATTGGGTGCCTAATGCTATTATTAATTAATAATGTGGCTGGGAGCCACAGTCACAGGTCAGACCCTCCTGGCACTAGGCCAACACAGAGCAAACAGATTGGTCTCTGCCCAAAGAGCTTAGAACCTCAGCGGAAGACAAGAGACAACATGGATACAGACCGATGGGGAGAGCACAAAGAAACTGGGTGATCATATAGGTTAACATGAAGAGCTGCAGTCTTCGAGCACCAACTGCCTAACTATTAAGTTTTTGTTTAAAGGCACCACTGCAAAGGAGAATTCTAAGGAGGGTTTTGAAGGAAGACCATGAGGTGGCCTTGCAGATGTTTAATGGGATCTCTTCCCAAGTGCAAAGGACAGCATACTAGAAAGCATGAAGGTGCTTGCTTGAAGATTTAACAAGTGGGTGATGGAGGCTGGCTGGGTTCTCCAGCTGGACTACATTCCCACAATGGCCAGCGCCTCCCATGATGCACCATAGCCATACACCAGGGGAGACCTTGGAGCATGATGGGAGATGTAGTTCAGGCAACTCTGCTCTTAGAGGAGAATGGGGCATGAGGCACGGAGACAGCATTACTGATTTGAAATGTTCAGTTTTACCCTCAACTTTTGGGTTGAAAACTTTCAGTTTTCAATTTCTCACTGAAAATATAACATTTACTGAGGGGAGGGAGAAGGGATGGAGGTGGGAAATTGTGGTCAGCTCTAAGCTTAGCGTCTCCTTCTGTAAGTTAGGAATTGCATTTACCCAGCTAGAAAAGGTGCTTTGAGAGCTTTGGCTGATGATGCACTATGGAAATCCAAAGTATTGGTCCAATTCCTTTTGGGAACACCTGTATCCAACATAGCAGAGACTGTGTGTTGAGTTGCAGAATCTCTTATTTTCACAGAAAAAAAACCAATTTGTGATCCACTGACACTTTTAACCAACTCTTCTTCTGTGTACTGTTCCTTTCTGTGCACAAACGCTCATATGGGCACCCAGATACCAAACTCCCATTTTGACATCTCCCCTCCGCAAGAAAAAAGTGTTGCTGCTATTTTGGATCTTCCAGAGCTCAGTCTTAGGACCCTGTTACCCAAAAAGTGTTTCCAGCCTGATCGGGGAGATTGAGAGCGCAGGGACTGCAGTTCCGCCAATTTGTGGATCACAGCCGCCTATGCAGCTTTCTCCTACAGTACAGGTAGTGCTGTTCCGGCCTGCAAAGAAAATCACATGTCGATGAAAGATAAGTGGCTTGATATCGTACCAAGTAAGATAGAGGTGATGTTCACAGGAAAGCAGAATATTTGAGTCCTAAATGAGTCAAGTCTGTCAGTTATTATGCAGCCTCTATTCCAATCTATTCGGGAAGATCTTGAAGATCTAACCGGGTCATAGTGCTATCAACATACTGATGATGGCTCCCAATCACAGTACAGCAAAGATGACTCCTTTAAATTGTTAGGACATGATTTAAAATGGGGGCGGGAGGGGGAAGGGGCTTGGTCTCTTTAAAGTCATTGGAAGTTTTGCCCTGAAGTTTAGGGGAGCCAGGGTTTCACCCTGGGTCTTTTTACTGAAGAGAGTAATGCTCTTTCTTAGTGCATCTATCTTGTTGTGCATGGATCCACAAAATCTGAGGCCACCGGGAGTTCTTGGTGTTCCAAGTAGAGAAAGAGGCCCAGAGTTTATATTAACATGTTACAATCTTTCACCACAGAAGGCACAGTACATAAACAGTGAGACACTGGTTTTATGAGTGGAATCCAGCAAGTTAACCGCGAGTTATAGAGACGCATTTGTCCTGGGTTATAACTTTGCGTATCTATGCCACTAATCAGCTTGCTGTCTCTACAGTGGCTTTACTAGGCTTGTCATCAAGTAGTGCAAATCAAGAGATTCTGTAGTTGGTCGATTTTGAATTAGTGAGCTTGACAAATGTTTTCATGTGAGGCGGCAAGCTGCCACATCGTGCTTGGTTTAACACGAGCACATTAGAGTGACAATGCTGGATTTAGCTTTAGTTATCAACACTTTCCGCCTACGTTGGTCAAAGTAATTGTCCTGTTTATGTTCTGACAGGTTAAAATAATGTATGCTAGAATGAGAGTGAAGATGAAAAGCCGCCCAGGAGGGTTAGCAATTGTTACTAGCAGTGACAAGCGGTGTAAGCTAGATGTATGGATAAATTGCTATTGCTCCAGAGGTTATTCCTATTAGCAGGAGACCTGTAAGAAACCCTAACAAGGCATTAATACAGTACAGCTAGTAAAATAAGCTTGTCTGTCCTGTCCAGAGCTCAGGATTAATGGCGCTTTCCAGGGTTTTCTTGATGTCCCACTGACAGGTTGTGATAGACCTTTAAATAAAACGAAAGCTCCACGAGGCAGTTGGAATGAGTTGAGCAACTCTGAAGATTTAAAAGCTAATTTAAAAAAAAACATTTGATCTGAGTTGTAAACAGTCTCTTGAAAAGACATTCTTGGGTTCCTCCCTGCATGAAGTCCAATAAGCCATAGAGACCGGATCTCTCTATTTTCACATCAGATTTTCTCACCGAGTAAAAAGAACATAACTTTCTTCTTTAATCCATGCTGATGGGGCTCAGAAAGATTCATTTAAACAGAAGTGATGCAGCATCCTGTCCCCCTGGAAACTGGTGCTATAAATGTTAAGAAAAATGGACGTAAACTAAAATGCTGCCCATGAGCTCAGGAAAAATGGCCCCCGGAACAGACGTCTGCTCCTGCAGAGCTCCTGGAAGAATTGGGGCCTAATCTTGCTACCTAACTTCCAAATGCACAGACGGTGTTTAAGAATTAAAATGAGGTTTGACTCCTTCTTAGGCTAGTACAAGAATTAAAAACCCATTATGTGCCTCCTACCACATGTGAGTCTGGAGGAGATGGCTTCATGGTGTGTGATAAGTATCCAGTCTGGATTTTCTGGAACCACGCATCCTGGTAGAGTTGACTCTACTCTTTGCCCGTCCAAGACAAATATTCAGAAAAGGAATTCCATTTGTCTGTAGGACTCCGCTGGTCTGACCTTTGTTTCTGTGCTTATTTTTGTCCTGTGCATTGAAAACTGGCAGAAGGAAACAAAGGGGAATGAGGACTGGCTGGGGAGTAAGGGTGCCGTGGCAATCTGTTGTAACTAATACTTTCATTACTGATCTTGAGGAAAACAGTATGAAACATTTGAACTAAATCGGGAGGTCTTGTGAGCAGCGGTGAGGCTAGAGAGTTTGCTGAAGGGATGAGAAACGGGCAGAATATTTTTTTTTTTTAAAAATAAACCTCTGCCTGGGGAAAACACTCAATAAATCCGGGGAAGATAATCCTGAGTGTACAGGGGAATCCTGGGAAGCAGTAGTGCTCACGGAGACCTAGCGGTGAAAGGCCACATCTCCAGCTGGTAGAAATGACTACCGCTAGTTTGATTTCTGCAGGGTAAAGCTGGTTCACATCAAAGAAGGATTCAGCCTGCAGACTGTGCTGTATCAATATTTTTCTTTTATCCAGTGGAGAGAACAGTCCAGGAGGGATAGTGGGAAACAGACAGACAGGTGGACAAGAGCTGAGAAATATGAATGGGATGGTGGGCAGAATTGGAGCCTTTAATGACATGCCACCTTTACTGATGTAGAGTAGTATCTTCTGGTGAAAGTAGTCCCACCAACCTCACTGGGACTACTTGTGGAGCAGCATAAGTTAAGGAGGCATAACTGAGTCTTTTCCTCTATCTACAAGTTAAAAAGAAGTCCAGTTAATGACTTATGGGTTCATATACTCACTGCCTAAAACAGGAAAACATATTTAGTTTGATAACTGCTTGAATCCTCCTTTGCAATAATTAGAATACAAAGCTCTTCTCCTGTAAATTGGCTGTCTCTGTGACACACTTTGCAGCCAAGGAACCCTTATGAATGTAGTTAAATGGTTATTTTGACATCATCTTAAATGTCCTTACTGTAGATGGTGTCTTGGATTGGACAAAGAGCAAGGAGAAAGCTGAAGCTCATGCAATTGTGTCTGCGGGCATGAAATCCAGGAGAACCACAGAAAAATAAAAATGTGAAGTGGGGAAATTAGGATTAAGGGCTGTCATCTGCCTTAGTTTTGATCTAGTTTATTATTTTTTTTAAATAAAAACAAGCAATTTAAACACCACAATGTTGGGAGGAAGATTCTAACCTGGATGGCATAGCTGGAGCAGGGGGGGATAGGAGACATGAGCAGCATGCTGCATCCAGAGCTGAGAGTTAAAATTTAACAGACAGGAAGCCCTCTCCCCAAAGAGCCTTCTGTGCTCCTATTTTCTGTTTGGATGCTGTGAGCTGGAGACACTTTGAATCCCCATTAGCCGATTGTGGCCAAGTGTCATGGATTACAAGGTCTGAAGGGATCATGCGATGACCTCCTGTATAAGACAGGCCATAGAATGTCTCCAAAATGATCAATTGAATGTCAAACAATGATAGAATGTCTCCAAAAAATCTAATTTTGACCCTGAAATACAGTAGACTCTCGATTATCCAGGATTGGATTAACCAGGATGTCAAAAAATATATGTGCAACTCTCAGGGCCAGCTCTGGCTTTGCTGCCACCCCAAGCACACACATAAAAAACCCCTACCAGGGCACAGGGCAGTCAGTGAACCAAAACCCCCTCCCCCCGGCACAAGATGGCTGGTAAATCAACCCCTATTCTGCATATTTCCTATGGATGGTGATTATTCAGGATTTTATTAACCAGAATTATTTTTTCCCCTATCATCCTGGATAATCGAGAGTCTACTGTAATCCGTGATGGAGAATCCACCACATTCCTTGGGAAACTGAACATTGTCAAAAATTTACACCCTATTTCCAGTCTGAATTTGTCTTGCTTCAACTTTCAGTTATTGGATCGTGTTAAATCTTTCTCTGCTAGATTGAAGAGCCCATTTTAAAATATTTGTTCCCCATATAGGTACTTACAGATTGTAATCAACTCATCCCTTTAGCTTCTCTTTGTTTGACTCAGCTCCGTCTGTTTAGTTTATCCCCATAAGACATATTTTCTAATCCTTTAATCATTCTCATGGCTCTTTTCTGAACCATCTCCAATTTATCAACATCCTTCTTGAGTTGGGGGCACCAGAACTGGACACGGGATTCTAGCAGCAGTTGCACCACTGCCAAATACAGGGGTAAATGACCTCCCTACTCCTACCCGAGATTCCCCAGTTTATGTATCCAAGGATATCATTAGCTCTTTTGGCCACATTGTCACTCCAGGAGCTCATGTTCTGCTGATTATCCACCATGATCCCCAAATCTCTTTCAGAGTCATTGCTTTTGTGCCATTGTGTAAGTATGGCTGATGTTCTTTGTTCCTAGCTGAGGAGTGTTCCCATGGAGAAATGCAAAGCCTGCACCTCCTCCTCACAGATTGATTGTGCATCTCTTAATCAGATTTGTGAGCATTTATGAGTACAACTTTTTTGTGTAATGGTTTGCACAACTGAGCCCACCAATCCTCAACAGGGAATGACCGGAAAACAAGCTGTCTATAGTGTTCAGGATCAAAGAAAGCCCATTCCCTGTTAATTCTGACTCTCTGGCTGAGAAAAATGTTTTTCACATTAGTGACTTGGACTAAAATACCCTAAGGCCTGATTAGTTTTTCCATGTGCAAAGTGAGATCGTATCCCTAACTTGAGGGCTTTTCTCTGTTTGTCTGGATGCAATGTGATAACTTTTGAATGCCACAGCCAATCAACCCCAACATTTCAGGGCACATTCTAGGCCTCAGTGAGAAGAACCCTATAGATTCTGGTGAAAACCGGAAAAGCCACTAACACTTAAAACCTTGCTCCTCACCCTCACTGCTAACACCTTCCTAACAGCAGGGCTCCCCTGCTGACAGAGGGGAAGGAGGGTGAAGGAAGTTTTATACCTTCTTGCCCCTCTTAATGTGCTTCCTTCCCAATGTTTGCCTGCACCGGGTGTCCCCTCCATCTGGGGTGGGGAAGGCAGGTACTTTGGGGCAAATTCAGAGCCCCAGACATGGGGAGGAAGAGAACGTGTCACACTGAGTCCCTTGTATGGGGAGGGAGAAATTTAGGGAAACAGAACCCCAGATAATGTGTCTAGATGTCCTGATGTAGGGGGCTTTGTCTTATATGGGACCCTATTATACATAAGACCGCCGGATCCTGATTTTTCACACTTGCTATCTGATCTCCTTAGCCCCAGACATTGGAAAACACACACAGCCCTTGGTGTGGGGGAGAGGGAATGAGAACCTGACATTGAGGGAGTGTGGGGGACCTTTATATGAGGAGAGCAGTTGGGTGCATACTGTAACGGGGCCGACACTCACCCCTGCGGCGCCTCCCGCTGGTCGTCTGGAGAATCAGCTCCTTCAGCGTCCAGAGCGCCCTCCGCAGGTTGATGCCCCGCTCCTTTGCTGGCGCCGTGGCCCTCCCGGACCCCGGAGCCCCTTGCTGAGGGGGCTGCACCCCTGCAGTACCCTCTTTGGTGTGAGGGTCTCCTCTCCCCAGGGGAACCCTCTACCCCCTATCCCCACCTCGCCTCAGAGTGTGCCACTGTCAGTCCCCACTTCCCCCGCTCACTGGGGCGGACTGCAGTATCATGGCTTCTCATCACAGGCAAGGAGGGTTGGCCTGCTGCTGCTATCTCCAGCCCTAGGCTGCCCCCTGCAACCCTGGTAGTTCTGGGTCGGACCTTGTATCAGGCCCGGAGGCCTGGGGCTCGTGGCTAGAGCCCACCCAGCTCCTTCTGCCCTGCCCCAGCTCTGCCCTAACCCAGGTACCCGGCTTCAGCTGCCTCAGTCAGGCCTGTCTCCTGTGGGGGACCTTTATATGAGGAGAGCAGTTGGGTGCATACTGTAACGGGGCCGACACTCAGCCCTGCGGCGCCTCCCGCTGGTCGTCTGGGGAATCAGCTCCTTCAGCGTCCAGAGCGCCCTCCGCAGGTTGATGCCCCGCTCCTTTGCTGGTGCTGTGGCCCTCCCGGACCCCGGAGCCCCTTGCTGAGGGGGCTGCACCCCTGCAGTACCCTCTTTGGTGTGAGGGTCTCCCCTCCCCAGGGGAACCCTCTACCCCCTATCCCCACCTCGCCTCAGAGTGTGCCACTGTCAGTCCCCACTTGCCCCCGCTCACTGGGGCGGACTGCGGTATCACGGCTTCTCATCACAGGCAAGGAGGGTTGGCCTGCTGCTGCTATCTCCAGCCCTAGGCTGCCCCCTGCAACCCTGGTAGTTCTGGGTCGGACCTTGTATCAGGCCCGGAGGCCTGGGGCTCGTGGCTAGAGCCCACCCAGCTCCTTCTGCCCTGCCCCAGCTCTGCCCTAACCCAGGTACCCGGCTTCAGCTCCCTCAGTCAGGCCTGTCTCCCTCTGAATGCAGAGGAGACTGCCTCTCCTCTAGATGCAGAGGAGACTGACCCTGCTTCTCTGCCTCCCAGCCCTTATATCCTGGCTGGGAGTGTTTGGGGCGTGGCCACACAGCTGAGCCTAGCTCCCAATCAGTCTGGGAGCTTGCAGGCTCGCAGCCACAGTCCCTTCTTTGTCTGTTTTAAACCCCTTTTGGGGCTTTTCCAAGCCCCTTCCGGTAGGGGGCGGGTGGTCACCCCGCCACACATACACATCAGCTGTAATCCGATCTGTGATTGGCTGCCATTAATAGCGTCCAGAGCAACGATGCTAGCGTAACTATTTACATAGTGCTTTTCTGTCAGACATTTTCACACATCCTTCTCCCAATCAAGTTTACTCCCATCCAAATCCCCTTAGAGAGTTCTTCTTTCCTTTCCTTCCAGCAGCTGGGCTCCTGAGGACTGTCTGTCCTTGCTATCTCTTCTGATTCAGTGGGGAATGACGGCCACAGTTTTTCTAGCCTCGTCCTCCACAGCTCCACTCTCTGTTCCTGGGGGCAGCCAAGCTACGATTCTGCCCCTGGATAGCTTCTCAGAGAATGGTCTTTAAACCCGGAAAGCCACTTGTATGTGCAGTTGGATAGCACACGGTGCCCGGCTTTCCTCGTTATGAAATGTGCAACATTCTAGTAAATCAGCCAGCCCTTCCTAGGCAGAACCCTTGGACTAGCTGCCACTCTTCAACCTGGGCCGTCACAATGGATCTTGCCTCCAGAGCAGCAGCATAGATGAAAATACATGCCAAGGCACAGAATAATTTTAGAAGTGTCCTATGACGTCCACACCTGGACTGTCCTGCCTTCTCTCTCCCGGCAGAGAGAAGTTCGATTCTGACCTCAGGGGAACCGGAACTAGGAGTGAGTTCCAGCATGACTACGAGGCTGCAGAGTAGGTTGCAGTCTTCACCTACATTAGTACTAAAGTGTGGAAGCAGCTAGAATCACATAACTCAGCCCCTGGATTGCTGCCAATGTGAGCAAGGAACCCAGAGACACATGGAGGGATGAGGAGAGCCTCTCTTGTGAGACAAGGCTTGTCCCTGAATTATCCATGAAGGAGTTCGCATAAGCACTTGTGCAGCAGCTAACCTCGGTGAGGAGAGAGACCCACTTACAAATAAATGTCAGACATCAGGGGCCAGATCCCAAACCATGGAAGTCAACAGGTGTCTCTTTGTTGACTGCAGTGGGCTTTGAAGGAGGCCTGAACTGCTGATCCAAACCCTAATTTCCAGATTCAGGCACCTGTATATTCATGATGTTCATATATGTAGACACTCCACAGCGAGGAGTGGAAATACAGATCCCAAGCCAATACAATGAATTAGCAACTAGCTATAATATGCGATGCTTAGCAAAGACTTGTGGACAATGGATTGATTTTGTCTCTGGTTTTTTAGTGTGTAATGTGCTATAATACCGTCTAACGTGTGAACAGTTACTTGTTTCGGTTTCTAACTATACTTCCTGCTCTGAGAAACTGCTGAAAACTAGGGCCAAACAATGGGTTCCTTGATTTTAAATGGTTGCTGTGTTGAATATAACACTTAAATAGGAAGGTAAACAGAATAGGTCAACTGCACCTCCTGTTTCACTAAAAGCCGTAAATTATTAGTCTCCTGTTTATTCATGTGCAAGGTTACACCTCTAGGAGGCAGACAGTATAAATATTTATACTATCACTGCAGAAGGAAAATGCTGTTGGAACATCTGTCAGAAGAAAAATAGGGGCTAATATTTTTATTTTATCGTGAGTGATCACAACTAATGGCTCTCAGAAATCTTTAGAGAAGCCGTTCCACTGCAGCCCAGTGCTATGGCAGCAGGGAGAGTGAATACCAATTGAGGAGTACATGGTACCATTTATGAAGAGAGAGAAATCATTCTGTCAGACGGGATATAGGTATCCAAATTAAGCAAGTGTCAAAATTACATGCTCTCTCCAACAGCAATTGCCTCTCAAGAACAGACTAGGGATGGGGGTTATAAGAGCAAACCACAGTAGGCTGTAATTTAATTTTGACAGCAAGTAACTACAGTGGCAGTCACTAGACTCGTGGAAATGATTTCCTGCCCCTCCCCACCTCTCAACTTTTTTGCAGTGATCAGAAAAGCTCTGCCTACAACTGCACTGCACAGAAACTCCTCCCAAAGGTAACTAACTACTGACTAAAGTGAATGTGTAGGAGGCAACTTTGAACCCTCACAAATAAGGAGAAATTACTAGCCCCAAGAGTCTGAGTGGAATTAGCTTCTTTCAAAGTGACCTAGTGGGTGAGGCAATATCTTTTAATGGATTAACGTCTGTTGGTGAAAGAGACGAGCTTTCGAGCAACCGAGCTCTCCCTCAGGTCTGGGGAAGGTACTCACTGTGTCATAGCGGAGTACAAGGTGAAACAGATCGTTCTGCATGAGGCGTTAACCCCTGTTGCAAGAGACCATTCAAGATGAAGTGGGCAACTAACACATCTGCAGTCATGAGACCCAGAAGGGTCTGTGGGTTACAGATTGGTGTCATGAGACACAAAACTCTGAGTGATCTGAGTCGAGGATTTTTACATCTGACAAAGTTATGAATTTAAGCTCCCAGGCTTGTCTTTTGAAAGTGTTGGCCGGGTTTCCTTTGGGGACAGGGACTTAGAGATCTGATATGGAGTGAATGTTGTGTGACAAGTGTTTGCCCACAGGTGACAGGGTGTTTTGTGTGTGAGTTCATTCAACTGCTTTACATAAATCCCAAAGCAGGGCCTGACCCAGTGCCCAATGAAGGAGTCAGTGGAAAGATTCCCCGTTCCCGTTGATGCTGGGTCAGGTGCCACATGCAACAGAAGTAGTGAGAGCACTTTTACTTGGAGGTTTCGAAATAATGGCATACGGGCCTTTGATCTAATTTAGAGCCTCAGCCTGCAAACACTCACTATTGTGCTCTACACCCAGTAGTTTTCACAGGATTGGGTCCATATTTATTACTGTAACCAAAGGGGCCTGGCTGTTTATAGAGAATCCCAAAGCCCTGCTGAACTGGACTTTGAAGTGGGGCTAACCAACAATTTTCCATCAAAACTTTTTTGATTTTTTTTTAAAAAGAATTTTAATGGGAAGTGTTTGCTGTGATTGAAAATGTTCAGATTTCCATTGGAGAAAAATCTCTTTTGGGGAGGGGCCAGGGGAAGTGCGGCGGGTGGGAGGGGGGGAAGAGCGTGCTTTGGCCAAAAACTTCTGCCTCGGTTTTTGGTTTTGCTTTTGAAGCATGTTGATGAACAGTCAATTTTCTGCTGCCAATTTTGTTAAAACATTTTAAACCTTTTGTTAGAAAGTTTTCCATTTCAACCCTCGTGCCTCCCCCTCACGTGTTCTGGCCAGCTCCACTGTACAGTCCAATCAGTTGTAGCGTGTCCCTCATGCAGATGTATGAATCTTCCTTTGGCCTTTTGGTACAGAAAGTAAGAAGGTTTACTCGAAATTCGCCCTCATGCAGAGTCCTGGTACAAGGCCTCATCTCTGCTTAAATCTCATCTAAATCCTATTTTGTGCTAACCCCTTTCCAGGGTAAACTTCTCTCTAGTGCAGATCAGCAGGGTTCCATTGTTCAGCACATGCGACCTTTAACTATGAATCTTTTTTTCTTTACACACTTTATTGTTCAAGAACTTCTGGTTGAGAATTCTTGATACCATTCATCCAGTGTCTCTGTTTGGAGTAATAGGAGCTTGGCAAGAATCAAAAGGTTGGCGTCCTTGCATTTAGGTTGACACTTAAAATAAAATGCTACATTTATTATTTTTTCACCTTCCTTGACAATGCGAGCTGTGAGCAATTTGGTAAATGGATTGAAAGTTTGTCTAGCTGCACTGTACTTTCTGTAACCTCAGCTGTTCTGCTATTTGGTAAGTTTTAACAATTACAGTAAATGACAAATGACATCCCTGGCGGTTCACTCATTCCCACTCTCCGATACTTAGGAAATACCGGTGAAGTTCATTGATTTTTTTTTTTTTTCAACATCAACTGGAAGACGTATCCGATCTCACAAAGATCCCAATAACTACAGCAATAGCAGGAAAGGTGGAACCAGCACCACTTGTTGTTTGCACTTGATCCTTTTAGGGCGGCATCTGCAGGTTCAGCCAATCGCAGCTCCCACTGGCTGCAGTTCGCCATTCCAGGCCAATGGGGGCTGCGGGAAGAGGTGGCCTGGCCTACGTTGCTTCCTGCAGCCACACATTGGCCTGGAATGGTGAGATCACATTGGCTGAGATTGGCTGTCCCACCAGCTGCTTTCCCTGACGGGCCGTGTGCCAAAGGCTGCCGATCCCTGGTATAGGTTATTTCTATAAGGGAAGGGGAATACACTTCAGTGGTACAGGGCATCTTGATGTAACTGTCCCCTCACTAGGCCCAGATATACCTATTTGGGTTAGAATTACGCCCAGTGACCAGTCATACTGTGTGTAGACCAGGTTTCATACAGGACGGGACTTTGACTTCACCCAGACCTATCTGTGGAAGTCAGCAAAGATCATCCTGGAACTAGGATGAACATTTCTAACAGAGGGGATGTCTACATGCCAATGTAAGCCTCACATTTGAACACAGACTGAAGCCTAGTCTTGCTTTTGTCTACACACAAATCATGATGACCCAGGACCGCACAGGGATGGAGGGTCTGAGCATAAGTCAAGCTGGGATCCACGGTTCAAAATCTAGTCCTTTGCAGTGTAGATGTACCCCTTCTGGGCTGGTGCTCTGGAACTTGGTCAAAAGTATTCCATGATCCTATGGGCCAACTTTTTTTGTTCTCTGGACAGTCAAGTGCAGTTGATGATCGTGTTTTCCCCACACTGCATTACAGACAAAAGGCTAGTGTGGCCACACTTTGGGAGGACTCTAGGTCTGGGGTAGGGGTGGCTGGACTCCATACTACATAGTACAGTGTAGACACTGGAGCTCCAAGTGCGGATCTAGGATTCAACCATTCCTGACCTGCAGTTACAAATGAGGGTAGATGCTCAAACCCTAGGTGAACGAACCCAGGGTCTATGTGCTCAAGTTCTACTTGCCCTGGGCTCACACTGCAGAGCAGACCTATCCAGAGAAGGTGATTAACCCCTGGAACAACTTACTGAGGGACGCGGTGGATCCTCCATCGCTTGGATTCTTTAAATGGTGGTTGGGCGTGTTTTGGTTTTTTTATTCCAGATTAAGCTCAGTGCAAGACTCAGGAGGTGAAATTCCATGACCTCTGTAATGTAGGAGATCAAACTAGATGATGTAAGTGCCCCATACAGCCTTCCAAATCAGTCTGTCTGATCCCTAAATTGTCACTGATACTTGGGATTCTGGGAACTTCAAATGATGCCATTACAGCTGTAAAATGTTCTGCACTGCCTGCATTTCTGTGCAAAGCTAATGATTTCAGGGTTTCATAAAACATTGTCGTGATGTCTGTGCATTTCCCCTGTTTATGTATATTTTTCCCTTGCATATAATTCTTTTTATATCTGACTTTTTATAATGGTCTCTCTGGTATCCTTCCTACACTGTAATCATTTCTTCATCATTTCTTCTTGTTGCTATGTGATGTTCCTGTGTTTTTTCTTTGGGGTTAGCTGTTAGTATTGTTTTATCTCTTTCTGCATTTTTATAAGTCTCTCTCATTTGGACATGCGCTCTCTCTCTCACACAGGAAAAGACAAGGGATTTCATTTTCTCAAATAACAAGGGAGACTTCTAGTGGGTTTTTTTAAAAATAAATTGCATCTGAAAATTACAACTGGGTTTGACTGAAAGGTTCCACTTAGCCTCTTCTTCTTGGGATAATACATTTCCTCTGAGCTGATGCGACTTTTGTCCTCTTCAGAACCACAGAGATAATTTTCGGTCAGCTGAGACAAGGCTGATGATTTAGTTGGCCATAGGTGGTGCTTTGACTTCCCAAGCTTCAGCACTCACCACTGCGAAAATATATGCAGTTAAAAATATAGCTGTACCTGAAGTCTATTGCCTAGAAAAACAAATGCAGCAGATTTTCAGTGAGGGAGGCTAGGCTGGGAACATGAGGGCAATAATTCTTGCTTTGCAAGTTACTGCAAGGCTAAACTTCTCGGTTTTGAGAGAGTTTTTCAAATGTGACTGAATGTTCTGCCTGAGGATGTGCCCAGTGGGCTGAGGCAGATTCATGGGGTAGGACTTGTGCTTGGTACCTTAACTTAAGTTAATCACTATAGTGATTGTAGTGTACAATACCTCCCTCCTGGTAACCTTCTCTGATCTTTCCCACCCACCTCTGGGTCATGCTTAACCAGGCTATCAGGATGTTCATCTCTAAAATCCACTACAGACCCTAATTAATCCATAAAGAACTAACCCCATTCTGCCCTTTATTTCTTTAAGTAAAATTCTCATTGATTTCAATGTGACCTTTGAATGGAAGGGGGGGAGGGTAAAATATAGTTGTAAGTGACTTGCCCAAGGCCAAGAATAGATTAGGACTTGGGCGTCCCTGGCTCCCAGCCCTGTGCTCTGGATCCCTCTGTGTCTCCTTTATTTTTCTGGTTTCTAGGAGAACTTCCGTCTACCTGCTGGGGTAGAACCGGCGAGGGTGCCCCATTCTCCAGGCTTTTCCACTGGGTGTGCCATGCGCAGTCCCGGAGAGGGCCGTGCAGTATGTACCGTTTGAGCGCTAGCCATGGGAGAATCCTAGGAGCTCCGAGACCTAGCATAACTCATAATGCCCTGTCCCCAAATAAGGAGCAGACCAGGATTGAGAATCCGAGTGAAAGGACACTTAGTCTGGGAGTAGCTGAGAGCTGAAAGGCAGCGTTAGAATACACAGATGGTGACCACGCTAGGGAACATCTCACCAGCAGCTTCGTGGTGGATGTGGCCATGAGGCAGCAAATAGCATTTGCTGTATGGGAGGCAAATTTATCATTAAGTGTTTGATGAGCAATTCCATGCAATGAAGCACGGATCACACCTGGCTTCTACATGCGCTAAACAGTGCCCTCAATCACATGCAAGGGAACACACTCCCCACCGTGACCAACTTTCACCTGCTCAACCTCTTATTGTGAACCAGGGGAGTTCTGGAAATGTCATTTAATGCTGACACAGGGGATGGACTCTCTTGACAAATTACCTTGTGAGTGTTGTAAATCTACTTTCACTTATGCCCCGGTAGTACAATGGTGGTGGCCACTGAGAAGGCAAACACCCTCGGGGGGCTTTTTGGTCCCCTGTAACCCTCCCAGTCCAAGGCTCCCTTCTTCCGGGAACTTCCCAGAAGGGTTTTCTTGGGCTGGCCCTTTGGATTTGGCAGAACCAAGTAGCAGCAGCTCTGAAGTGGCCATTTTGCCACTGAAAGCTGCATCCGTCTCTTCCAGCTGACAAGTGCTAATTAAGTTCCCCTTTTATAACTGCGAGGAGATGGTATGTTCTCTCAGCAGGCACGTCCCCTTGGGGGAGGAGTGTGCCTTGCTGCTCTGGCCAGCTTCCTTTCACTCTGCGACACACCCCTCTGCTGGGGAACCTGCCTGCTTTGTACGCAGTGGCTGTTTGCCCGCACTGCATCCAGTGACATCAGGCCCGCGTCCCTGCTTTCATCTAGTTTCTCCTGCTTTGCTCACTTGGTGTCAATTACACCTTCAATCAGTGTGTGTGCGAATGATCCTGGGGACAGTTGGACCCATAGTTCGTTGGTGGGGAAAGTGCTTGTAGATGTAGTTAACTTCACTGCTTCCAAGCCACCACACTTACCAGGTGCCTCCAGTATCAATTCTGCCATCCTCCTCCATTGATGTCCTTGACATGTCCTCTTTTAAAACAGCGACAGGAAGTATGCACAAAGTTCTATGGCTCTCTCTCTGACTTGGAGCCAGACCCTTCCAAATGTCTCAGCGCCCACAACTGGGGCCAGATTTCTCAAAGAGCTTTTAGGCACGTGGGTAAATGTGACTGAGCACTTCTGAACATCCTGGCCATTGTCCGCGTTTGTATTTGAATTGAGTTGCTAGGCAGCTTTCTCCAGTCGTGCTCGCACTTCGTTGTCATTTCCTGGATGGTTTACACTAATTTTCACTATTTTGAAATATGTTGCCAAATTCAAGTTTCTGCAGGTGTCTGTTCACAACACTTGGCTCCGACCACATCTTTGTCCCAATTGCGTAGCTACTTGTTTAGCTCAAATATGGATCCTTCCAAACTTTGTTCAAAAGTTAACACTTGTGCCACATGAAATTCAACGCTGTAGAAGTGTTCCAAACCCCATTCAGGTATTACCAGCTCAACAGAAATGGATTCCATGTGCCTACCAAGAATCTCAACATTTCCTCAGCACGAGCAGAAGGCTGCATGGATGATAATGGGTCAGCAGAACCTTACTCTGTGAACTGATAAGATCTAGGCTAAAAGCTATTGGTAATTGCTCAAAGATAACAGCACATACAATATCTGAATATATGAGAGTTCATCTAGTCCAGCCCCCTGGACTGAGACAGGACCAAGTGTACTGAGATGAACACCTGTCAGGTCTAACCTGATATTAAAAACCTCCAATGGGGGTTCCACAACCTCCCTAGGGAGCTTAACTACCCGGACCGTTAGAAAAGCAGGAAAGGAATGAGAGATGAACTGATACACGAAGAGTGTGGAGGTCTGGGACTAGGCAGCCATCTTCTTCCTGGGCACCATGTGACCCTCCCCACCCCATTTCTGTAATTTTGGCTTGCAAAGAGGGTATGATTTTGGAGATGCAAACCAGTTTCCAAATATGGTAAAATTCATTTTAAAAACATAAATATGAAAACATACATTTTTTTTATCTGGTTAGCCAAAGAGCCATGTGTGGAATGCTCATCCGGTGATAGCGAATGAAACCCTGGCATGCTCACTCCAGGGCAAGGATTGTTTTCTTCATGAAGTTTGTTCAAGTTATTGAGACTTGTTCTGTTGGTCTGCAGCGTAAACCACCCAACCTCTCCTAAATCCTGGGAGGGGCTCAGCACTTGCAATTCCCATCAAAATAACTGGGACTCAGGGACAGCTCCTTTTACATGGTTTTTCATAATCATTTTCCATAGTATTCTACAGACCGCCACTCAGGCCATCTGATCCTGAAACTTTGTCCTTTAACATTTAAGGAAAAACGGAGTTACTAAATTGTATCCGTAACGATGCTAAGATCATCTTTCATCTACTAAATCAAAATGCATAGGAACAGAAAAGTTATTCTAATTAATGATGAGCCAATAACAATGGATTGGGGTGGGGGGAGAGGGTGTCGTCTCATTGACATGGGTACGGGTAGCAAAATTGACCCATGGTCTGTAAAGTTTCATGGAATCCTAGAACTTGGACATGAGAGAGCTCCACTAGGTCAATTTGTCCATCCCTGGCCAATGCAGGACTGCTCTTATACTGCAGCATATGCTTTGCCTCATCTAGTTTGAAATGATTACATCAGTGGGGCTTCCATCTCTTATCTAATGGGACAGTCCACATTTACAGTATCTCTCTTCCCTGATATTCAGCTCCACATTCCCTTTGCTGGGTTTCATCCTCTTATTACTAGGAGAGCTAGCTGGACATTTTTTGACAGAAGGTTCTTCCACTGGAAAATGCTGATTGGTTGAAAGCAAAACTTTTTTGTGAATATGTGTCAGTTCTGATGAAAGATTCTTTAGAAAGACACTTTTAAAAAAAATTCAAAGCAATTTCCCCCCCAATTTTGATTCAAAATGCATTTCATTTTAATGTTATAATATTGTCAAAATTGGAATGAAATAATTTGAATTTTATCAAAATGAAACATTCTGACTCACCTGCATTTTTTCTTGCATTTAATTTCATGGGAAATTACAATTTGTTTTGTTCCATTTCGGAACAGAATTTTTTGAAACCTTGGATTTTCCTATGAAATCCATTCCTGTCCAATTACCTGATATATCCACTTGGGCCACCCTAAATATTGTCCCCGTTCTCTGTGTCCGTACCCTTCAAATGCAGTTAAATTTGTTCACTTTGAGTTGGGTGGATCCCGTCAAATCCTGCCTCAGTTCACATTGGGCTTAACTCAGAGAAGAATCTGATCCACTCACGTTCTTCTAATTTTTCTGCTTGTGCTAATAAAGTGTCCCACTCCTGTTGCTCTTCATTGAATCCCCTCCAGTTTCACAACCTCTTCGTGGCATTTGGATGTCTAGAAGTGAGCTGTATTCTAGGGGTGTGCATAGCTGAGTTATAACTGCGCCGATTATGCAGTTCCAAAGTAGAACCATTGCTGACATATGGGAACGGCCATCTTGCCAAAGTGGGACTCCTCCTCCTCCACCTTGGCAAATGTAATTTGCAGCAGATCCTCTCCACTTTTCAGAAGATTATTGGTGCCCGAGGTATTAAGTATTAAACAGTAGCTCTCTATTTATTCACATGAATGAGTCAGTGCTAACGCCTGCTCTCCCATTAATATCCACTAACCTCATCCAGCGATAAAATTTGATTTAGTCCCCAAATTACCTTAGCTCGGAGGCTCTCGGAGCAATGTTGCCTAATAGTTCAGGGCTCCGTGGACGGCGATGCTACCTGAATAACTATGATGGCAGCATCTTTTCTGGAGACGCCAGTGGAAAAGTCCAGTGCATATAGACAGACCCAAATAAATGGCTAAACAGTCTAATCTAATGATCCCATACATCTCAGAAATGTGTGTCTCCAAAATCAATGGGAATTGAAATTGAACAAGGCGGAATTGTCATTGGCCAGATGCAGGTATGCCATGCGTCATTTCAGGGGAAGATCCGGAGCCAGGATTTTGGGAAGGGGGGGGGAGAAAACCCTCTAAGCAAGTCCTAAATGCCATCTGACAAGGGAGACAAACAGAGCTGTACGGAGTGATGGCGGCCGGGGGGAACTGCCTGGGGAGATGTAAAAGGGGTTGGTAGCCTCCCTACCGCCGATGGTGCACACACCATCAGTTAATCGGGTTCAGGCCTAGCTGGTGATGCATCACATTAAAACAGTGCCCAGAAATGCTTCCTTTCTGTCCGCACCAGATTAAGTTGAATCCTTTTTCTCAGGCTACTCTTGTGTCACTTTAGGGTTCGACTCTTTCCACGTGGGGTTACACCTCGTATCCCTTCAGAGAGGGGGGCAGCGGCCAAACGCAGCAGCCTGCTTAGTGACTGGAGCGCCTTGCTGGTAGCAGATGGTGTCAGTGCCCTTGTGTATGTCTGAGGTGTGGGCGTAGGGTTGCCAGATGATAATTTGATAAAGGAGGGCAGATGGGTCTAAAAAGGAGGATTTTCTGTAAAAAAGGAGGACATTCAGAAATTAAATGATTTTTTTATATTATTTTACTTTATTTTAATCATATTTAGCTGAGCTGCCAATTTTGGAAAGAAGTTCTTGGTTTTTTAACAAATAATTATAAAAATCTTCACATGTCATGTTTTTGAAGTTGTATTGAGTAAGAATTAAAGATTTAACTGACTGCACACTTAGTCTATTCCTCTCTTTGCTCCACTGAATATTAATCAGTGAAAAAACTCTTTCCACATTTGCATTATGTGCGCTTATACAAAAATAAAACTTGCAGATCTTGAGCAGTTCTGAGAAACATTCAATGTTTTTAACACTTTTGAAGTAGATTGTCCACTGCTCGTGCAACTTCAAATCATAATATGCTTCATCTTCATCTGATTTTGATTTTAAGAAATGAAATCAAGTTACAAAATTGATCGTGTAGCTTAACATCGTCAATCTCTACACCTCTGATGCTCAAGAACTCAATGCATGAAACTAAATCATCATATTTTAGGTTTTCATTCTCTTTCAGCAATGTCATCCACTCAAAACATTTGAAATCTTCCAAGGGTATCATCCATTCCATCAAGTAATCTTCACAAGCCTTGTAAACACTGAAAAATTCGTTGGAAATGGACTCGGCTTCGTCATTATCACGAAGCTGTTCTCTTATGCTTAGTGGCAAAAAATTGTTGTTTCTTCGATTACGAAGCATTTGAAGTATCTTTGAAATTTCCAGAACGGAATTATGTTCCTCTTCGACTTTTGCCAAATTTGCTTGGTAAATAGACATAAGAGAATGCGTGAACCATAAATATGCTTCTGAAGTTGTGTTTTCGAAAAATGTTTTTATTAGGTATGGTGTTGTTCTTTGGCTTAAGAAATATTCTTTTAATGCTGGATAGAGCTTCAAAATTCTTTCTACGCATGGAAACAGGCTAAGCCACCTTGTTTTACTGTGCCTTAGCAAAGGCTGATAATTGATTTCGACGTAATTGCAAAACTCTTTTAGTGCCTCTGTTCTCACTGTGTACACAGAAAAATAATTAAATATTTTCAATATTATTGACTCAATATCCAGTTTCATCAAATCGACACCATTGCGAAGGCTGTTATGCATAATATGTGCAGGACAGCCGACTCCTATAAGGTTTTCTTTCTCTAAACTTTCTTTTAGGCGCGTAAATACGTTTTCACCTGGGTTTCGGTTCACACCCCCAAAATTTACATTCGCGTTATCTCCAATAAATGCAACACACTTAGGGGTTAATTGGTGTGTATTGAGTGTTTCGTATATAAGATTCGCAATCGAAAGCGAAGTTTCATTGGGTAAAGTTTGTAAATCAAGAATTTTCGTTTCAATTCCATTTCCAGTCCAGTTAAAATATTGAATAAATATAGGAAACAGTTTATCTGCACCATGGTTGCTGGCGTCTGTGGCAATAGAAAGACAAGAGATGTTCCTCAAAGTTTCGATGATTGTCGTAATCGTATGTGGAGCAACAACTTGATTTACTATAGCTTCTGTCTTAGTTTTTCCGCATTTAAGATTTTTTGCCGTTTCGGAATCAGCAAACATTTTTCTTGTTAAGCTCGCCGTACATTCCATAGAATTGTATGACTGATGATGCTTTACCGTATGGAAGGCTAGTGTTCCTTCTGCAGCATGGGCATTTTTGAGAGTCAATGAAGTAGAAGGTTGAAAAAAGTTGGTTACCTTAGAAGAAGAACCTGCTGCTCGTATCATCTTCTTATGCTTTTCCGTAGCTACGTGTCTTTCTAAAGCAATAGTGCCCTTGTTGCCCACATCCACATGGCAGTCGCAAATAGAACATTTGGCGTCAAAGTCGTCTCGCTCGCTAGTAGAACATGGGTATTTGGCTCTTAATACTACCGTAAATTTACACTTCCGCTTACTCATAATGACTACGTTAAATATACTCAAATATTTAGTAATTAATCACTAAGATTCTCGTCGCGCGAGCGCAATATCTAATATAATAATAACCAATTGTTTCAAACAAATATCTAATTGCAATAACAAACACCGCGCTGCACAGGCTGCGTGACCACGCACCGACGCACCGCACCGGACTGGTGCGTGGTCTGCGTCTCTGTGTGGAGGCGTGAGCGGTGACTCACCGCTCAGCCGCCCTGCCCCCTTTTTCGCCTCCCGCCAGTCCCGCCCGATGTTTAGCAAAAAGGAGGACTTACAGTAGATAAGGGAGGACGGGAGGACAAAACATGGAAAAGGAGGACATGTCCTCCTTTTGGATACCATCTGGCAACCCTATGTGGGCGTGGACCTGGAACACTATCAACTGAGATTGATTTGTGCTGCTGCTCCTAGGATAGACGTGTATCTAGGATGCCTAGAGCACAAGTGTGGGGACAAGTGGCCCCTCTTCTAGCTCTTGTGCACCCACAGGGACACCCCCCCCCTTCCCTAGACCCAGGGCCGGCTCCAGGCACCAGCATAGGAATCCTGTGCCTGGGGCGGTGTTCTGTAAGGGGCAGCATTCCGGCTGTGCCGCGCGTGCGCGCTCCTCTCCCCTCTCCTCCCCCGCTCCTCCATCTGCACTGCCCTCCCTTTGCTCCTCTGGTCATGCCATGGGAGTGCTGCCCACCTCCCCCCCCCCCCTTTTTTTTTTGAACTTGGGGTTGCAAAAAAATTAGAGCAGCCCTGCATGTCCCACATCCAGGACACTCACATCTGCTGCCTCTTTCATTAAGAAAGAGGGTGGTGGGAAGGTTATTTTCTAAGGACCAGAGGCTCTGATTTCCCCCCTCCCAAAAAACCCTGAATTTGCTTTCAGGACACACTGCTAAAGCTGTCAGTGATAGGCTTTGGATGGAGTGAGATGGGGATTTTACTGCTATGTTTACTGCCTGCTACATTAATTTTTCTTATTTTATTGGGTTTGCTGCATGATTGATCCTTTTTTTTTTGCCACTTGTAACGCTGATTGTTAGGTTGCCTAGAGCTCACACACAGGGCTGCTTGTATTTTTTTTTTTCCCAATCCAAGAATGAATCACGTTTGGGATCAGCAAAGCAGGGGAGGCAGCTGACATCCAGAAGAGGGTGAGCAAACCAGCCGCTGTATTAGCTCTTCTCTAGTTTGGATCCCATCTGTTCTCATAGGTCCTTCCTTATCGTCTCACTTCAGAGACCCCTGAAAGCAGGGCGAGCATTGCCTGGCCGGCTGGCTCTACAGGAGACCCCTTTGCAACAGCTCAAGGCTTGCCAGAGCTGGAGTGGGACGTTGGGTCATGGAACCAATCAGGGAGGAGTTCATCTCAGATTACCTTTTGGCCTTTTCTTTGGTGAAGCTTTGGATGGTTTTTAAATGAGATCTCTAGAAGTGAGGGCAAGGACATCCCACCTGAATAGGCTGGACAGAAAAGAAGAGCTAAGATTTTCCACTAGCAATGGATGACTAGTTCAGATAAAATATTAACTGGCCTTTGGCCTGTGCCTTCTCTAGTGCAAATCTTCCCCCCCTTCGGCAAGGTTAGACCAGGCTTGGCTAGGTACCCACAGTGCCCCCAGCTCTCCTTTCTGTACCCCCAAACCTCCTCTGCCTCACTCCCAGGTACATCCAGCTCCCTGGCTGAACGCCCTCACAAGGAACTCACCTCTTCCTTACGCCTCCTGGACACCCTTCATGGTTGCAGCTTTTACAAGGCACAGACATTTTAGTGAATACTCAGTGTTACTTCCCCTCCTCCCCCCAGGAACACTATCTGATGGGTGTGCAACCAGCTTCCATTACAGGCAACGAGCATGACCAATTGTGCCCCTTCCGCTTTTGACACACCCCCTTCACTTGGAGGACTAGGAGAAGATGTCCTAGCCAGGCATGTTGGATCTATCCCAGCAAAGGAATCTCAGTACTCCCCTATTGAGGAAATACTCAGCTGCCCAGTGCAGGGCAGACTTCCAGCCCCTTTGCATTGTGGGAGTGGTGCAGCAAGGTCAGAGCAGGGACTGGGGATCTGGTCCAGTGTGTTTACTTCTGCCATTCATATACCTGTTCAGAAACTCTGTGCCTATCTCTGCTAGAGAACTCTAAACTCCTACTAGAATACATCCAAACCTGTCATCAGACCAGAGGAAACTCTTCTCAAATCTTTCCATTTTTGGACATCATTTGTTTTTTAACCCACCGCAGCCAAATAAAAAAAACCCTGTTCACTAATGCCTCATTTTTGCAATCCTCAAATACTTGAATTGATCAATAAGATCAGCAAATACTTCTTTTACCTGAGTAAAACCAAGTGCTGCATAATCCTGTATTTGGAGTGTGCTGCCAACAGCATTTCTCCTCTTATAAGAGGAGGAAGGAAGGAATGATTTTGGGTAAAGACAGATTTTAGGTGGGGAACGTAGAGAGGACATTTGCCAAAATATGAAATCAGGCAGCAGATCTGCCCTCGTTATAATCAAAAGTGCAAAATCTCCAGGAAGTCCTTCTATTAGAATGGCATTGGTGGAGCTCCACTGATTCCCACGTGTTCTGATTTGGGCCTTGTGGTTCTACATTTCTGCTTCACACTCTTATGTATTAATCCAGTGAATCTACTTTATTTTTTGCATAAGGCGTATTTGTAGGACTGGATCTAGCAAATTAGGAAATTTGGTCTTGAGAACACATTTTGCTTCTCATCATATGCTATAGATTGATGCATAATTCATGAATTTCACACTGTTTGTGTGTTTTTGCAAACAATGTTCTTTACATTGATTCAGATACCAAGCAATCTTTTTAGGAGACAACAAATTACAATGTATAATCATTGTACAATGCATAATACTTTGTGATTTTAAAACAAAACAGCCAATTAATATTTTTAACCTTCTGTCATCATTAGCATTTGAAAAGACAGTGTTGCATACAGCAGATCTCATTTCTTTACATTTTTTTCATTCCTCAGGATATATATCCAATTACCCAGTATGAACAAGGTGTGTCTGAGATGATCTGGCTGTGTATTTACCGTGCCAACCTGGCCTAACAGAACCAAGGCAGTTGGTTGTTATATCAGGTGTTATTGTGAGCTACCTCAATTCATCCCCTCTGAAGAAAAATGATAAGCAATCTTGCTGAAGAGGCGGCAAACCCAGAAACATCCCTGCATCTTTGGAGGCCGTAGCTTCACCTGCACTCAGCTAGAACATTTTCTTCTGCACTCCCTCCCCCAAGGTGTAGCTTAACTCTCTTCCAAATACCTTGAGACCATTGTCCCTTGAGAAAGTCAATGATGATAGTACTACTGGCAAGGAAGTTAAAGTCAGTACAGAAAACAACAAAGTAAAAACCACCAACAAAGGAATATCACTCCAAAAACCAATAGTATAACAAGGTTGCGGTGGTGTTGTCTTTATTGGGAATGAATAGAACAGGCAATCATCGAGTGAGCCATCCTCTGTCGTCCAGTTCCAGCTTCTGGTCCTCTGATCCCTAGGGATACCCAGAGCATGGGGTTGCCTCCCTGATCATCTACGCTTTGTCATCTCTCTTCTTCGCACTGAACAATCCCAGTCTTTAGGAAGCTTGTGGTGGAACAGAGAATTGAACTGGGTTTGTGACTAGTGCCGTAATCTTCCTTTCTTCAACTGCAATGTTTTCCTGTAGCGTTTAGAAATAAGATGAGTGTTAAAAATGCAGATTAAGTGCTCATAATGGTTTTAAAAACAACAATTCTAGTCACATGCCCTTAGATCTGAAAAATAATGACACATTACACCCTGACGTTGCATTGACATTATCAGATGGATCTGAAGTCAACTGAGTCTGAGGAGCTGTTAGAAAACCTGCCCAGTGACTCAAAGGGATTATGATGGTGACGTAGGGAATTGGAAGCACCTATTCACAGACTCGGCTTTCCATTTCCTATACGTTATTGGCGTATGTTGGTTCAGTATTGTGCCTGGTGTGCGTGTGCTGCTGGGGAAGTCCACAGGCAGAATCTAGTGAACTGAAAACAACACAATTGACCAAAGGTGTCATGTTCTTCCATTTACTGCAGGTTTTAAGGGTTTATTTTGTAGCTGCACGAGAAGGCTTCAGTTCCATATCAATTTGCCTTCTGGGTGCAGAGATGGGTTCAGATATTGAGTTTTAATGCTTGATAAAGTTTGCGACAAGACTAAGCTTGCTAACATTTAGAGCAAACGCTGTTTTGTATGACATGGGGGACTGCATAATCTTGTGTTCAGTAAACAGGCAAAGTAAATCATTTGTAGCCATTCTCTTTGATATCATGCTTTCTAGCCAGGGGCAAGGAAGGTATGGGAGTTTTAATCCTTCCCCCTGCCAAACAGATGAATATCAACACTTTTTTTGCTCAGTGCCTGAATTAAAATTGTCTTCAATATCTACAGCCTCTCTCCCCTGCAGACAGAGAAGCTGAGAGTGGTACTTTGTACAATGGTGACACTTCCATTCTGAATCTGTAATCATGTACAGTGGAAATACAACCATTGCCAGCTCTGCACTCAGATTAGCCTGGCTGTAAAATTCCCATTCTGGTATTTATTGTTGCGCTTAGAATCTTTTCAGCAATCTTAAATAGTGTCTGTGCCTTTTGCTGGTCCTTTGCACAGGGGTGAATTTTTCCCTATCAGTGTGTTCATAGAAAAGTTTCAGATACCTCATGTACTTTCTCTGCTGCTGCTCTGTCTCATGTTATAGGTAACCTCAATTAAGCTACAAACTAACCCCCATCGTTGTCTGCGCTGGTGCTTATAGGTGGACTCCCAGTCATTGTCTGTTCTTTTCATGGGAGTCAGTTCTTGGGAAAGGAATAGCTTTGTTGGTAGGTTTATATGATTTGACAGCTACAAACAGCACACGTGTTGATCACTAATTATGAGTTTTAAAGTTTTCAGTATCTGAGGCACTGTAAAGGCTCAGCTCTTAGAATAAACCTGCTTTCCAATGCTAAAGTGAAGCAGCTGCAAATCTTTCCTATCATTTGGGCAGGGATCTGCTGGAAGGTGGATTCCAGACAGCTAAGATTATGATGTATGTGTAACCCACATTAACAGTGCGGGGCTCTTTGTCCCTGGGCCGGGTGCATCCATGTGACAAGGTTTATACATTTTGCTATGGGAGCATGGACATTAGCTCATACAGGAGATGCTCCTGCTTTTAGATCAAGATCCTGGTTTCAGCCCCTGCTAACCACCCATCATTATTACACGTTCTGCAGTATGCTGTATAAAAATAATTAGGGTGAAATTCACCTAGGTGAACAGAGTTCATCCAGGGTCCTATGAACCACGTAAGGTGAGCCAGTAACACACAGCTTAATTGGTGTAGAGGTTCTTGTGAGGGCTGTCTGCATTGGGGTGAGTTTCACCATCAGACCGGAACCCCCGGGGCTGAACTCTGTAGGTGAGTGCTCCTCCAACCTGCACATTCAACGTCCTGCTCTGCTAGCTCGTGCTATTATGGCGTTGTCATAATAGCTGACAGTTCTTCACACGAGGTAGAGTCTCATTTTGACCTTCTCTTGTTGGAAACTGATTGCCGGGTTAGTTGTCCTTTTCTGCCCATTTGAGATGGTGATGTGAGAAATCAGAACTGACAGTGCATTTTCCGTCCAAATCCCGACAGAAATTGGGTAGCCTGCACATCTTGTGGAACAATTCCAACCCCAAGCTGAAAAGAGAGGGACACAGGAGCAATCCTGGCAGACTCTGCATCTGAGGAAAACACGCTGCAGCAAGAAGTTAAGTCAGCAAAAGGCTTGTGACCCACATTTGGAAGGGAAAAACCGAAGCCAAGGATTGCCGGGGAAAGAGATTCGGCACAACAGGAGAAAAGTGAAATTCTTTGTCTCCCTCGCTGAGTAAAAATATGCACAGCATAATAGAAGGAATGGTATGCTGCTTCTGAACCCGAGTAGATATCTGTGGGGCACTAGCTGACTGAATCCACAGCACCTCTCTCGTTGTATGGAAAAATATTCCTTTCATTTTCAACCAGTGAATGGTCCCCTAACTATAATCCCTTTTTCCTGGCCTGTGGAGCACTGCAGGTCACATGCTTCTCGATCCTTGATTCCAAGCAATTTAGCTAAATTGCTAAAATCCATGAAATACGTACCCCCCCACCCCCACCCTCATTACCTTTCTGGGTAAGTAATTGCTACGATTGTCAAAGGATGTGCAGTCGGGAAGGGGAGAGGCGCTGGAGTCATGAATGCCCAGTAACAAGAATATTCACAGTTAAGACAATTAGAAAAATGGCAGACATCAGAGAAATTTAGGCTTGGTTATTTACTTTTGTAATCTGGTTCACTATACACCATTCAAGTTTGATAACAATAGTTAATGACCTGCTCCTTTTGACTGATGTAGACTAACTTTCTTTTATGATGTTACCTGATCTCTGCCTGCTGCGATTGATATTATAAATCATTGTTTTACTCCCTTGCCTCTAAGGCAGAATCAGACATGATCTCACAGGATGAACCAACCCTATTTGTTGACCAAGTAGGACTTGACTGACAACCAATACAATAATCAATAATCAAGACCACTCTGCTTATAGCATTTTCCCATCTGGTCCAGAAGAATGTGGCTTCTGTTGTTACACCAGTAATTTCACTATAGTGCCCTGCTAGGTGAGTTGTGCAATGTGGTTGAAATCCACATTTTCTAGGCCTTAAGTGATGCATATCTCCTGTCTTGTGTCTCGGTACAGGTCTGAATTTCAGCATGTTAAAGATGCCATCCTTCTAACGAGAGGAAATAAAAGTCTCAAGAGCACACTAACTTTTTCAGAGGTGGGGGAAGGCCTTTGGGTGGAACATGTGGTATGCTTGGGTGACTCCACCTTGCGTAGCATGGACAGAACTAAGGGATACCATGTGAAAAGAGATGCCATCATGCACATAAAACATTAACTCAAGGTCCCCTCTCCCTGGATCTGGTGGATTTCCCAGAAGAAGTCATTGGATCCTACCATGCTATTTAAAAGTGCAGATGGTAACCTTGTGCTGGCTGACTTTCACCAATTTAAAAGAGGTCCTAACATCCAAGGTTACTATTACGGCAAGGGGAACCGCTGATCCGCTCCCTTGCAGAGTCACTGTAGTCAGAGTCCAGCGTCTAACTCATTCTTTTTTAAAGTGCCTTGGGAGATACCGGCATTTTGGGCTGTATGAGCAGGAACATTGCCGGCAGATTGAGGGACATACTCATTCCCCTCTATTCGGCATTGGTGAGGCCTCATCTGGAGTACTGTGTCCAGTTTTGGGACCCCCACTACAAGAAGGATGTGGAAAAATTGGAAAGAGTCCAGTGGAGGGCAACAAAAATGATTAGAGGCCTGGAGCGCATGACTGATGAAGAGAAGCTGAAGGAACTGGGATTGTTTAGTCTGCAGAAGAGAAGAATGAGGGTGGGTTTGATAGCTGCTTTCACTCTGGCTTTCTGCCACTCATCAAGTATTTATAGGTGTTTGACCCGTTTCCTTCAAGACACGTTAAGTCATTTTTAAACCAATTAGTTCTAGATTCACTTTGGCAGCAACTTGAGTTCAGCTGGCAATTGGACTACGAAGAACATGAACCTTGCGGCTGGTAGCAGGAAGCAGCATGTGGAGGTGGTGCAGGAGGGAGACTCGGGAGATGTGGGTTCTTCTCATGGCTCTGAGATGGACTGGTGGGTTTGTGACGGTGTACCCCATAAGACTTTATGGGGGGTGGTGCCTGTAAATATATGTATGATGTAACAAGGTTAGTCCAATCAGGCTGAACCAGCTTGTTAACTCAAATCAGGGAGGGTGGGTTATTCTTCTAGCAGCTGAATTGGAGGTGTGAACTCGGAGGGAGGAGAAGCTGTTTTTGTAATTAGCAAGCCATTCAAGATCCTTGTTCAATCCTAGATTGTTTGTGTCAAATTTGCAAATGAATTGCAGCTCTGCAGTCTCTCTTTGCAGTCTGGCCTTGAAGTTTTTTTGCTGCAGTATGGTGACTTTTAAATCTCTAATTGTGTGTCCAGGCAGGTTGAAGTGTTCTCCTACAGGTTTTTGTATATTGCCGTTCCTGATATCTGGTTTGTGTCCATTTATCCTTTTTCGTAGGGACCGTCGAGTTTGGCCGATGTACATAGCAGAGGGACATTGGTGGCATATTACAGCATATATGACATTGGTAGATGTACAGGTGAATGAACCAGTGATGGTGTGCCTGATCTGGTTAGGTCCTGTGATGGTGTTGCTGGTGTAGATATGTCTACATATGGTGTATGTGGATGTCTATATATCTACCTGGAGTATGTGTTGGTACCTGGGGAGGCAAACAGCTGTGCATATCTATCATTGTTATAGAGGGCAAAAAATCTATGAGTTTGCCCTGTATAAGCTTTATACAGGGCAAAACAAATCTATTCAGGGTTTGACCCCATTGAGAGTTGAGCATCTGAGTGCCAGAGGTAAGAATACCTCCTGCCTGTTTCCAGGAAAGCCAACTGCTGTTAGGGGACGTGGCTCAGACCTGGCAGGGTACTGCGGTCCTAAGCTATGTGGGCAGGAAAACTGAGGCAGGAGTAGCCTTGGCACATCAGGTGGCAGCTCCTAAGGGGTTTCTGTGATCTTGGGAAAGTCACTTCCCCTTTCTGTGTCTCTGTCAGGCAGGTGGGCCCATCAGCTGTGGCAGACAGTCTGCCTCGCAAAAAGAAAACTCTGATTTCAGACCAAGAACGTCAAGTCTGGGAAGCTGGTTTCAAAAAGTTGTGCCACTTTCACATGGTCTGTGGCTGTAGGTCTGCATTGCTGACTCTGGCTAGGAAAAGGTGAAGCAAGAAGTGACCAGTGATTTGATTTTTTCGGGGGTGGGGGGTGCTTTTGGGGTTTTTTTTGTTCCCAACTTGAGACAGCTTTAAGGGGCCTCCTGATTTTCAGAAAGTTCTGAGCTCCTGCCATCTGAAAATCAGGCCCCTTTTAAAATGCATCACGTTTGGGCATCCGAAAATGGAGGCACCTAAGACCATTGTTCATGGTTGACCCATTCTCAACTAAAAATGCCGCGATCTCTTCCAGAATGCTACAAACCTTACGAAAGCCTGACTCATTGGCACCAAGGTCAACGTGCACCCCAGAGAATCTGGCCCATAATACCTGGCACACTAGAGAGAACATGTTTACCAAGGGAATCCTGAAATCATAGATGGTTATGCCTAAGGCTGGTCAGAAAATGGATTTGACACCCTATGAAAAAATCTGAGATTTCAAGGGAAAACTAGTGTAAAGTTGGGGTGAAAAACCAAAATTTTGAATATTTTGACAAAATAAAAATTCATTTGGTTTAATTGAAACACACTGCTTTGAAATTGAAATGTTTCATTTGACCCTGTTAATTAAAAAATATAATTTTGAAACAGTCCTTTCAAAATGAAAAATCAAACTTTTTGTTTTGAAAATCTCAGAACAGGCTCTTCTGACATTTTTTCCATTTTCTTCTAAACACAATTTTATCTAAATATGATTCCATGATTTTCGGTTTCACTTGAAATGGCATTTACCAATGGAAAACTGGATGAAAAAATTCTGACCGGTTCTGCTTATGCCACTCTCTCATTTGGAGGACATTTTTGTACACATCCATCCCTACATATCATGCTTTCAACTTAGATTATTGCCACTCCTAGAACACTTAGTAGAAGAGTGGAGAGCACAATATTCAAAGTAATCTTTCCCCTATAATCTTGGTAGTTTTATTGATTCAGTACTTAACTAGACTTTGATCATCATCTTTCAGAAGCAGTTAAACTTGCTTTTTCTCAACTCAAGAATATTGCTTAAATTTGCTCGTTCTCTTCAGTCACACACTATATCTATTAGAGTGCATGCTTTCAGACTTTAAAGTTTGATTTATTGTAATTTGTTACTCCTAAATTACTGTTTCTAGAATGTAATCTGCTAAACTCTCTGAAATTTTATCACATCACACCTGTACTCGACAGCAAATTGATCTGACAATATTATTACATATTTTTGACAGCCCTATTTGAAATCCTTAAATCCCAGGGCACTCTGTTTCACTGTTTTATCATTGGCTCAGTCTTGTAATCAATGATCCACTTATGAAGACCACAACTTCTTGTAGTTATGTTCCTAGACTGAGGAATTCACGCCAAGCTAATGTTAAACGTATTTGTCTGATAGTTAAAAGGTTGTCATGTTGTCACCAGGGAGTCAAAATCTACAATTTGCCCGTGCTCCAAGCCACTGTTAGGCCTGGTCTACACTAGCGGGGAGGGTCTACCTAAGATACACAACTTCAGCTATGTGAATAGCATAGCTGAAGTCGACGTATCTTAGGTCGACTTACCCACCGTCCTCACGGCAGCAGCGGTCGACAGTGGGCTCCCCCGTCGACTCTGCCTTGCGCCATTTGGTGAGCTGGAGTTCCGGAGTCAATGGGATCGATTTATCACGTCCTGATGATACGCAATAAATCAATTCCCCAGTAGATCGATCTCTACACGTCGATCCAGCAGTACAGAAAGTCTGATGAGTCCCAGGTCACACTGGAAATCTGGGACCGAGCAGGGAGCTGAGGCTTTTGTGGTGAAAAGGATGATTGTGATCCTTGGGTGTGTAAAGAGGTGGCATCCCCTGTAGATGGGTTATTTCACCTCTGTATTCAGCACCGAGATGAGTGCTGCTGGAATGCTGTGTCCAATTCTGGTGCTCACCGTTCACAAAGGACTCTCTTCAATCTAACAGAGTAAGGTCTAACACGCTCCAAAGGCTGGAAGCTGAAACTAGACAAATTCAGGCTGGAAATACGATGTAAGTGTTTAACAGGGAGAGTGAGTAACCATTGGGACAATTGACCAGTGGGCGTGGTGGAGTCTTTATCCCTGACCATTTTTAGATCAAGATTGGCTCTTGGAGTTGTTGTGGAGCAGTCTTATGGCCTGTGTTCTACACGGGTCAGACTGGGGATCACAATGGTCCCTAGTAATCTATCTGTGAACTTGGGTCTCCTGAGTTCCAAGCTAGTTCCCTAACTATATTTCCTCTCTGTCCATCCCCTCCTAAGCTCTTTGGTCTTAACAACAATTCCTGGACAGCACTATGGAATGCTGCCTAGCAGAGGACCCAAAGCACAGCAAGAGCCTGGTTTTTGTGCATTAACAAGAAGGGCTCCTAGATCCTACCGCAATACACGTAATAAATGATGATGACAAATCATCATTGGTTTCCTTTTATATGACCTGGAAAAAATATGCAACAAAAATGTTGTGGCGATATTAACTATTTAAAACACTATTTAAATAGCTTCAACCTGGGAATTTTTTGCAGGCTCTCTGTACCCTACCTTTAGGACCCCTGTTTACTGGAACATTTCTGTGCTTTAGTCTGCCCAAAAGATTGTCTGAACAGATTTGCATACTTCATTTCTATTGTTAATCATGAATAGAACTGGTATCAAAATGATTACTCCTGTTCTTTGTCATGCAAAAAGGTGAAGTGTTTTTAATGATGCAGGCTGTTAGAGGTGGGCTGGTTGAATTGATTGTGTCTGGAGCTAGCTTAAATTTTGTAGCCAAAAAACCTATTTTTCTTTCCAAAATCCAGCCCCTGGGTGCCTGGAGCCAGCCAGCTAGCTTTTATTCCAGATGCTCTTGCAGGACACAGTGCGAATGAGTGAGCTCCAGCAGGAAGGTGCTTAAGTAGCTTAATTAAAGACAGCCTTCATCTTTCATGTCCAAGGACAAAGATGATCCTGAGCTCCTTAGCAGAGAGGCTGCCATCACCATATCCATTGGCTGTTGATGCCCCGGGGCACTTCTGTCCCTGACTTAAGCAGCGTAGCTCTAGGAAAGATGGAAAACCCACTTTGGCAGTTAACAAAAGGCACAGCTGTTAGTAAGTCTTCATGGGCCTCTAAGCGCTTCTAGAGAGTGAGGCCGATGGGATTTTTTGGTTTGTTTTGGGGAACAGGCAGCACATCTCTAGCTATCCAATCGTTCTAGCTGTGAATGTCTCTTCCTCAAGTGATCTCTTACAAACCCGGCTGGGAGAACATCCCCAAAGAGTGAGGTTCTTCTCCGGAGGAGTGTTGCGTCCATGCCTACTGCATTCGCCTAAATGGCGGGGGGAGAGAGAGAGAGAGAAAGAGGAGGAAAGGCCCTGGGCTAGCCTGAGAGCCAAGAGATCGAAGTTCTGTTAGGGGCTCTACAATACAGGACGTATGTGACCTTTAGCACATTAATCCATCTATGCATCCATTTCCCCTTCTACTGGGGGGTGCTAACACTTGCTGATCTACCACACAAAGGGCCAGACCATGACCCCAAGACCAGTGCGGGTACGAACTTCCCCCTTCCAACCAGAGGCAGGGTTGCAGCTGCTATGCTGGCACTACTCCCAGGGAGGCAGCCTGGCCCTGTGATACTGGGTTTACTCTTGGAGTGGGGAAAGGGAGACTGGGTGGTCTGGGGAAGGAGTTTGGTATGGGGGGCAGAAATTGGGGGGGGTCACAATGTTCGTTGCCAATCCCCACCTCCCCCCCAAGAAATTAGGCCTGGGGTGGTAATATCTTGTGTGTAGTCAATGGAAGATGGAGCTGGAGGCAACTGGGAAGAGTCCCTGTCTGGTTTCATAAATAGCAGTTTTGCCCAGATTAAAGACACAGGACTTGGGATCATGGGCATCTACTGAGCATAGTATTTACATGCATGCCTGATTTCAAGCATGTGAGTAGTACTGACTCCCATTTTCTTCAGTGCTTAAAGTTAAGCGTGTGCTCAACTCATGGTCCCAGCTCCTACAACTTCTTATAATTTGGCAAAGATACACATTATTATAATTTTTGGAAAAAAATGAATACAAATTTTCCACTAAAATCCTCAATCTGTTTTATTTCTATAAATCTTCCTGGGCAGAAGCTATATAATTACATTCCCCCGCCCCCATATTCTTAGAGTTAAGAAATGATAAAAGGATTGTTCTTGTTTGCCTGTCACATTTGTGTTATTGGGTAGGGTTGTTTTGTAACACATGGAAAGGGGGGAAAAAAGATCTTCAACAAAAATTATTTAAATTCATTTGCATTCTAGAGAACCACTCACTTGCCAATGTACTTATTGTAACACCAGAGAGTTTATAATCATTGTGTATCTGTTATTAGCACTTACATTGCCTATGGCATATCGGTTAACAATAGAGACAAAACTACCTTTCCTCAGAGTAAAAACTACCGCTTAAGGTTATTTAAAATATAATAAAATCAGGACCTGTCTGTTGCTTATAACCTTCTATTGAGCTGGATCTTCACGATTTTCATTAGCATTCTTCGCCCACACGACGTATCGTCTTGGCTCAATGTAATGGGTAAAATGATAAAATAAATTAACTAAATGATTGAACAAATCCCCAATAGCCTCCAGAGGCAGAGCCCAGCCAGTGTGTTAAATGGTATAGAAAGCAAATAAAGTTCTCTTTAAAAACCATAGTTAAGGTTTTTTTGTTCTGAAATCCATGCCAAGGTTTTAGAGTCAAAGGGGCCAGATCCTCATCCGCTGTTAACTGGCTCCATTGAATTCAGTGGAGCGTCTCTAAATTACACCAGCAGAGGAACTGACCCAAGAAACCTAATGACCTTATTTCAGGCAGCCAAGCTGATGCCGAGCATGTGAAAGGATCTGGTTTTGTTTTAGACATTGAGGCTTTTGCCTTGAGACACTTCTCTCAAGCGGGAAAGTCAGTTGTGAAGCCCCGAGGATGAAATAATATGGAAATACCCTGTGGAATTTGACTGAAAGGATGGTGGTGGGGAACACAATAAGCCCAGAAATTTACCATAATCACATGTGACTTCAGTCTGTGTTGTCTCCTTAGATGATGACTAATGATTCTCAATCTCTCAGAAGACATTAAAATACAATTACATTATGTTAGCTCAGCTCTCATGACTGCTAAATTACATAGTCGTAGGCATAATATCTTTCCAGAGGACACGTTTTGCTGCAGTAGATTCCATTCAAACTCCTCCTGATGCAAATGTATGTGATATTTCAGCATTTATCATGTGGACAGCAGCTTATTCACGCCTGCGTTTTCTAAGGCATCCAACCTGGCAGAAGATTTGCCACATGCATTTGTAGTTTTTTTTAACTCTAATAAACTCTCTAATGAAATTCTAATCCTGATATTCATTCATTAAACTATCCCCCTATCCATCATGATAAAACTGATTATCAAGATGTCTTTTAGTATTATCAATCTTGAGTGATTGGAGATGGATGCTCACTCGTTGTTAAGACTGACTCAAATTATTTCTGCTATTTATCTTGATCTCAAATTATTTACTGTTTTAACTTGAAAGGTTCTTCTGCCTGTTTGACTAAACTTTAACAACAATGACAACACAGCTGCCCTTTCAAAGACATCGGGACATATTACAAAATAATATTCCTTGCCGTTGTTACAGACACTTCCAAATTCTCTCTCACACAGACTGTACACTATACAAAGAGCACAATCACTGTACATGCAAATTCTCAGGTTTTCTTGTTAGAAAAGACTCTGGGAAATGTGACTGAGGAATAGTGAACCAAAAGGACAGGAAGTATTGTACATCGTGAAAGACCGATTTCCCCAATCCTCTTCAGGTAGTAACAGATCTTCAGGTCAGCCCCTGGGAAAATCCAGTATAAAGGAAAATAAAACATTAAACAAAGCTATGCCTGTGTTCTGCCAGGAATATAATCTGAAACACAACAATCTCTCTATGAAATGACAAGGGTCAGTGTAGGAGGCTAAAACAACTGGGGTTTAGATTGTAGAAAATGTAGATAGTTACAAGGATTTGTGGATGTGATCTTTGTTGGCTAAGTCAATTCAAAGTGAATATAATATTGAAGTTGTATTCCCATACTTCAGTCAGATCCAGAGTCCACCTGTGGGCCTAGGATAGGGAAAAATAGGGTAGAAAATCTAATGGTGTGGGATTAATTTGTTTATCATGTGATTAATGTATGCTGTAAATGTGAGATAAGAACAGGTAAGTGAGGGAGACAGAAGTAAACGACTCTCTAATCTGAAGGACACATGAATTGCTCATGCATGTTTCCTCGTTCCTTAACCCAGGCAGATATAACCTCTGTGACTGAACCTATCCCCATGATCTACAAGAGAGAGGCAGCCAAAGGAAGTCAGTGGGCTGTAAATGAGGCTGAATTTGTCTCCATGGATATAAAGGCCTCTGGGGTGCTCTGTGAAAGGAGCCATGTCTGGTGCTTTCATTAGAAAGTGTACATCTGAGGCAGGTGAACCCGGAGTTAAATTCTATTGGGTTTCACCCAGTGATGCTAGCTGAGGATCTGGACCTCTGGGCTCTGAAATTCTTGTCAGTCCTTTGTTTACAATGCCTTTGGAGGAGAATTTACCCAGTTAGATCTCATACACTACCCTGGGCTCTGAACTCCCTCAGGGCCTCCACTGCTAACGCCAGGGAGCTGCGCCTCCAATGGTAAGGCCATTTCAAAGGAGGTTGGCATGGCACCAGGTGCACAAACTCCATTCTCCGGGGTGGAGGGGATGTACAATCAGCCAGTGACACTCCCGTTCTGTGAGGTATTGGCAGGGAAAGGTGTTTGGGTCGGATGTTTGGGAGATGCATTGATTTGATTCCTCTCCTATGCAGCCTCAGCCAGCGTCACCGCCATCTCCTTCCAGAACCCAGAAGGGGAGATGATGGCGCTAACACTGGCTGCTTCTCCATAGGGGGAATCCCCCTGGGGGTGCAGCTGCTCGTAATGGATGGGGAATCAAATTCCCCCCTCACCCCCCATCAACTGCATGACTTGAGCCCATCCTGTAGAAACGAGAGGAGACTGCACCCTAGATCACGAGGTAAAGTCTTAGCTGGCTATTTCCACCATCTCCTTCAGCCTGTGTCTTCAATTCCCAACATACATGGGCTGTGAGGGTCCTTGCCCTGTGATAGGCTAACAGCACATCATTTCTTCCCTGCTATCGTGGTTACTTTTTCATAAAGGGGTCCCTTTGTGCTTATTCAGTCTCTCAACAAAGCTCAGAGAGAGAACAGGAAATGAGGCATCTTGAGCCCATTCGTTTGACAAACAGTGCAGCCAGACTCGCGTGCACCGGCACAAAAAACCTACAGTCATTTGCCGTTTGCCATCTGATGCTGGATGCCAGATTACATCTTTGCCTGTCCGCAACCCCTTTTTAACATCCAACAGGGAGTGTAAATTAGCTGATGCATTTTAATGCAAAACATTGTATTTCTGGGGGAACGGATTTCTTTGCGATGCTTATGTGTTGGCTGGGGAGGTGCCAACAGGTCTGCAGTTGAACAGCAAATTCTCCCATTGAATGAAAAGCAAAGTGACGTTAGAGAAAACAGGTTTTGTGTGTAGGCAGGCAGTGATTTTTTTCCCCCTCATGCTCTTTTAGCTGCTGCTGCTGCTGTCCTTCTCTTAAAAGCCGCATCACTCCCAGGCCTGATGTTTTACAGAGCTTTAAGTTCTAATTCATAGTTCTCCGATCAAGGGTCCGTTCTTTCTCTGGAAGTGTCTTTGCATCCGTAGGTTCAGTGGATTCTCTCCTATTTCCACCAAGTCAAATCATCTTGGGAGTGTCAAAGCAGACGACAGCCCTATAGTACCCTCTGCTGGCCACCAGGGCCTGCCTCGGTTTCCCCTTCACCCAGGACCCCTTAAAGTCCACACAGTTCAGATATTTAAAACATTCTTCTTTTGGCATCCAGTTTACTAAGCCTTGCACAAACTCTTTGTAAGTCTGAGTTCTACTTTGAAAGTCCTTATTCCATTTTCTGCTGGGCTGAAACCCTCCTCCCCAAAAATCTGTCTTCCCACACTCCCAGCACCTCTTGCTTGGAGCATGGCCCTCTTCATAGGCTTTCTTTGTTGGTGTCTCCCCTTTCTGACCCAGGTACCTCCCAGAACTTTTAACCTGTCTGCGGGACTTCTATAAGGCCCAGTTGGGCAGTAGCTAATCAGTCCAGGTGCCTTGACCTCTTACAGGGACCAGTTGCACTGTGAGAGGAACCTGGAAGAACGAAACATTGAATAGGGGAGCCAGCTATTGCATGTGTGATGTTTGTTTATCCTTAGAACTAGCTTATAGCCATCTGAAAAGTCTAGTTCCTTTGGCAGGAAGCATCCGTGTTTTGAGGGTAGGGGGCTGCTGGCTTACATGGATAGTCAGTCACGAAGTTCCTGGCTGTTTCTAGAACTGTCCGAAAAAATCCTATGTACTTTCTCTTTAGTCTCTGTATGCTGGAGAGTTCCATCTGCTCTCTCTCCTTTCCTTCTCCCAGGACTCAGGATTAGTCTGGGCCTGTGAGGCATAATAAAAATCAGACAGTTCTACTGAAATGGAGGCTATCAACACACAGCCTTCATGCATCCTGTGTGACCTGAACCGTCTCTGCTTGGCATCTGTCAGGAGTCTCCCCTGTTCTCTGTGAAGTGTGTCCATATGGGACACCTGGGCTGTTGTGTGTCAGTTCTCACTTCTGAATATCAGCAGAGGAGACAAGACCGATATTGGGCTTAACAAGTGTCACTGTTGGAGGCACTCCAAAAAGAACAGCAGTGGACAAGCAGTCGCTTTGCAGACAATCGCGAAATGCAAATGTCTCTTTTTTCTAGGGAAGTTGGGTTTGTTTTTTTAAATTCTACTGAAGCTCAAGGCAATGTTTAATCTGTCAAATACGCAACCGAGTTTTGCTTCTCCACGTCGGTTATATACATGCGGTGAATAACTATTGTTACAAGAGGAAGTTGGCTCCCCAGCCTAAGCAGTATTGCATATAGCTATTGTAGAGCTGTGCTTCCATTTCAGGAGGGAAATGTTTAAGGAAAACATCAGGAGATAAAAGAAAGTTGGAGGAAAGGTTATAAGGAGCCAGAAAAGCCAGTTGCAGGAAAGCGAGAGTCTCAGTGTCATTACATTTCTCTGATTCTGTGATCACGCTGAAGAAAGACACTATTCAACTATTAATCCTCTCACCGTCCTTGCTTTATTACAACCTATGCTACTCCGGTGAGGTGTATCGTTGGAATGGGGTTCTGTGATGGACGTAATGGGTTACCAGGACTCTTTGATTTGGTTTGCTGCAGATGACTGGACATTTTTTATGCTATCTGGTGCTGTCCAAGTACATAAGAAAGGTGATGGTGGAATGTCTTAGAAGCAGGTTTATCGCCACCTAACAGGGAGTTAATTCTCATTGGAGACTGTCTCCTGGTGCCTGTCCCAAAGAGACAACAGTAAAACAAAGCCAAAGTAGTTATTTCAGGGAGAAGATATTCTTAGTTGACTCAGAACAGCAGCTTCCCTGGTGCCAGAGTACTTTCAATAGCTCAAGTCAGCAGATGCTGTGTTCTACTTCATCCACAATTATGCAAAGTGCTGTGCTCCGTGGGATGGTCCTGTATTGTTGTCAACCACAACTCAAAGTGCCCTAGGTACTCACATGACTGTATTATCCTCTTACATGTATGTTCCTTACTTTCCACATCTTTCTTTTCCAGAAGGCAGCTAAGCCTTTCTCAACCCTTATAATACTCCCAAACAGGCATGAATCCATCCGGAAGTTTCAGGAACACAATCCTCTACCAGTTCTACCATCCCCCACAATGCATCTGTGTTTCATAAGCTCCTGTATTTCAAGCTTCATACAGTGCAGATTTAGGGCCTGATCCAAATCCTAGTGAAGTCAAAAAGTGTCAGTTTTGTCTTTCTCAGTGTGTAATGCGGGTCTCCCATTACCCTTGTCACTTGGGAACATCACATTAAATTACATCCGCCGCGGGAACAAAATCAATGCCAGTGTTAGACAAGTGTCCTTTCGGTACAAGTTGTCAAGTGTTACAATGATGCATCCAAATGCTACTGCATTAGCTAAGGTGTCACCTTTGTTTTCCTGGATGAACACTCTTAAGAGCTGAAGAACTGCTGGCAACAACTATGCATAAACAGCCCTGATCCCCTTCCAGGTTGGTGAAGCTTTTTATGAGATGAGAAAATATTATTTCTCGGCTACCAAGCTAACCTCCCCCCTCCTTTTTAAGGATTAAAAAAAAATTCAGGGTAAAAGTCGTCTCCCAGGTCTCCCTTTCTGTAATGAGTAGTGTGCTTCCCAGCTGGTCACAGAACACTGCCTCTTCCTTCCTTTCTTTACGTCCCTCTAGTTTTGAAAGTAGGTTTGAACAGAAGAAAAACAAACAGATTTAATGTGAGTATCTCGTACTATTGCTGGGCTGCTTGAAAGGTTATAAAAGTAGAAAATGAAGCAGAAATGCGTGAAAAACAAAGAATAAAAATATAAAGCACCCACACTTCCATGAAAACACAGGAGTTGTAGAATTCGTTTAAAGTGAGCCCTCCCTGGTACAGATCTCCTCATCTAAGGACCTAGCCCCTTGGGCTATCTTCCCCTACTCTGGGACTAGTGCTATGTAGAGGCCATTTCCTTGTATCCTATCCAGCCAAACACAAAGTCCAGGACTGAAAACACATCCCTTTTGGGCTGCAGTAGACTAGAAGAGGTGACCCAGCCCTTCAGTTGGCTCATGAGACCAGTCCACTCCCAGGAAAGCTGGCTCCAACCACAATGCCAGAGAATGGGGCATTTGCCATCACAGGATATGACTGTTACAAGAGTGTCCCAAACCTGTGTATACGCAAATCTTTAGTGGACAGATAAGGTGCCAGCAGAGAGCTCGGGAACATGCAGCTCAGTTCCTGGGTTTTGTAGGACCCCCAGAACGTGTAGCTGTGCCCTGCAATTCGTAGCTTAAAAGCTAGATTTTGTAGCGCGTAACTCGTAGCCCATGCAGTAATATCAGGATACAAAGTCTATCGGAAGGACAGACCAGGTCATGCTGGCTGGGGGAGTGGCACTATCTGTGAAAGAAAGGGAAGAATCAAATGAAGTAAAAATCTTAAATGAGCCAAACTGTACCATAGAATATCTATGGACAGTAATTCCATGCCTGAATAATAAGAATCTAGCAGTAGGGATATATTAAAAACCTCCTGCCCAGGATGGTGATAGTGACTGTGAAATGCTCAGAGAGATTAGAGAGTCTATTAAAATAAAAAACTCAATAATGGAGGATTTCAACTATCCCCACATTGGCTGGGTACATGTCACCTCAGGACGGGATGCAGAGATAGTTTCTTGACACCTTAAACGACTGTTTCTTGGAGCAGCAAGTTTTGGAACCCACGAGAGGAGATGCAATTCTTGATTTAGTACTAAGTGGAGCACAGAATCAGGTCCCAGAATATATCTGGACCGCCTGGTAATAGTGACCATAATACAATGAAATTTAACATCCCTGTGGTGGGGAAAACACCACAGCAGCCCAACACTGTAGCATCTAATTTCAGAAAGGGGAACCACACAAAAATGAGGTTAGTTAAACAGAAATTAAAAGGCACAGTGCCAAAAGTGAAAGCCCTGCAAGTCACATGGAAACTTTTTAAAGACACCATAATAGAGACTCAGCTCAAATGTATATTCCAAATTGAAAACCTAATAAGAGAACCAAAAAAGAGCCACCGTGGTTAAACAACAAGCTAGAAGAAGCAATGAGAGGCAAAAAGGCATCCTTTCAAAAGTGGAAGATTAAATCCTAATGAGGAAAATAGAAAGGAGCATAAACACTGGCAAATGAAGTGTAAAAAATATAATTAGGAAGACCAGAAAAGAATTTGAAGAACAGCTAGCCAAAGATTCAAAAAGTAATAGCTAAATATTTTTAAAGCATATCAGAAGCAGAAAGCCTGCTAAACAACCAGTAGGGCCAGTGGATGATCGCGATGCTAAAGGGGAACTCAAGGACAATAAGGCCATTGTGGAGAACCTAAATGAATTCTTTTGCTTTGGTCTTCACGGTTGAGGATGTGAGGGAGATTCCCAAACCTGAGCCATTCTTTTTAGGTGACAAATCTGAGGAACTGTGCCAGATTGAGGCGTCATTAAAGGAGGTTGTGGAACAAACTGATAAACTAAACAGTAATAAGTCACCAGGACCAGATGGTATTCACCCAAGAGTTCTGAAGGAACTCAGATGTGAAATTGCAGACCTACTAACTGTACTCTGTAACCTCTCCTTTAAATCAGCTTCTGTACCAAATGACTGGAGGATAGCTAATGTGATGCCAATTTTTAAAAAGGGCTCCAGAGGTGATCCCGGGAATTAAAGGCTGTTAAGCCTTATTTCAGTACCAGGCAAACAGGTTGAAACTATTGTAAAGAAGAGAATTATCAGACACATAGATGAACATAACTTGTTGGGGAATAGTCAGCATGGTATTTGTAAAGGGAAATCATTCCTCAATAATCTACTAGAATACTTTGAGGGGACCAACAAGCATGTGGACAAGGGGATCCAGTGGATATAGAGTTCTTAGATTTTCAGAAAGCCTTTACAAGGTCCCTTGGCAAAGGCTCTTAAGCAAAGCTGTCATGGGATAAGAAGGAAGGTCCTCTCATGGATTGGTAACTGGTTAAAAGATAGGAAACAAAGGTTAGGAATAAATGGTCAGTTCTCAGAATGGAGAGAGGTAAATGGTGTCCCCCAGGGGTCTGTATTGGGCACAGTCCTATACCACATATTCATAAATGATCTGGAAAAAGGGGTAAATAATAAGGTGGCAAAATTTGCAGATGCAAAACTACTCAAGATAGTTAAGTCCCAGGCAGACTGCGAAGAGCTACAAAAGGATCTCTCAAAACTGGGTGATTGGACATCAAAATGGCAGATGAAATTCACTGTTGATAAATGAAAAGTAATGCACATAATCCCAGCTATACATATAAAATGATGGGGTCTAAATTAGCTGCTACCACTCAAAGAGATCTTGGAGCCATTTTGGATAGTTCTCTGAAAACATCCACTCAGTATGCAGCATCAGCCAAAAAAGCAAACAAGGTTGGGAATCATCAAGAAAGGATAGATAAGACAGAAAATATCGTATTGCCTCTATATAAATCCATGGTACACCCACATCTTGAATACTAGGTGCAGATGTGGTCACCCCATCTCAAAAAAGATATTGGAATTGCAAAAGGTTCAGAAAAGGGCAACAAAAATGATTAGGGGTATGGAATAGATTCTGTATGAGAAGAGATTAATAAGACTGGGACTTTTCAGTGTGGAAAAGAGATGACTAAGGTGGGATATGATAGAGGTCTATAACATTATAACTGGTGTGGAGAAAGGAAATTAGGAAGTGTTATTTACTCATAACACAAGAACTAGGCACCACCAAATGACATTAATAGGCAGCAGGTTTAAAACAAACAAAAGGAAGTATTTTTTCACACAATTCACAGTCAATCTGTGGAACTCCTTGCCAGAGGATGTTGTGAAGGCCAAAACTGTAACGGGGTTCAAAAAAGAATATTCATAGAGGATTGGTCCATCAATGACTATTAGCCAGGATGGCCAGGGAAGGTGTCTCTAGCCTCTGTTTGCTAAAACCTGAGAATGGGCACAGGGGATGGATCACTTAGCGGTTCCCTGTTCTGTTAATTCCCTCTGGGGCACCTGGCGTTGGCCATTGTTGGCAGACGGGATACCAGGCTAGATGGACCTGTGGTCTGACCTCATCTGGCTGCTCTCGTGTTCTGATGCAGTGGTGATGTGCCACTGCATTGCACTAGCAGGAGCTCTGTGGAGACTTCCTGCTGGGGGGAGCCAAGTCTCACTGTGATCTTGCAGGACAAGCTGCAGCCCCAGTAGGAAGCTCTGCATAGCCCAGTCTGAACATGTTACCACAGCTGTGAAACTCGGCTTACGATCCAGTGTGGACACCAAAGCACAGCTCTGCAAACAGAGCTGACAAGCCCAGATTCCACTGTCCTGGGCGTAGTGTGCAGTGTAGACAGACTCTCCAGGGGTCTCTCGACCTCCCTATAGTCTGTGGGCTGCCACTGCAGGGTTTGACTTGATGCTGTTGTGTGAAAACTACCTTCAAGATCTCAAACCTTCTCTCAAGAAAGATTTCAAGTGTAGTCTTGATGTGCAACTCACCAAGCGGTTCTATTTGATCTTGGTGAGGGAAATGCAGGCTATTCTTGCAGGGTCACTTCCCCTAATGAATGGCTCATTGATCCATGCTTGAAACACTCAACCTTGTTGGCTGTAGGGAGTGCAGTACAGACAGGGAACCCTTTCCTTTCCTCCATAAGCTGCTGGTATTGATTGCTGCAAATCCAATAGATTCATTAGGGGCTTTTTCAGATTTTCATCATTTGCCGTGTTTTGGAAGGGGAGAAAGGAATAGCCGTCACTAAGTAATGCTGCAAGGAACTGACTGCACTTCCTTGGCTTTGCATCTGATGTTGCAAAACTTACTCACTGGAGGAATTCCTAATAATGTGAGTGGTCCCTTTGACCGTCGTTGGACGTCTTCCTTGAGGAAGGATGACATGGTTGGGCCACTGGTTTTGGATGGGCAAGCTCCTGCTCTTCCATCCCCTGCCTTGAGGAGCCAGCCTGTCCCTGAGTTCTTGTGTGGCTAGGGAGGCCTATGGTGGAGGGTAAAACACTGTGAGCATGTATCAGAGACAATCACAACCTCTCCATCCAGGGGAGCTCTGGTGCTGTTTGTCCCTAATGGCGGGGGTGGGGTGGGGGGGTAATACTTGTTAAGAACCATCCCTCCTAGGGTCACGTGAGGTGGGGCCAGTCTGTGCTGCCCACAATGTGGGACAAAGCCCTAAAGGTGCGGTCTGACCTGCGGTGAAGATGGGCTGCTAATCCATGTTGCTCTTAATGGAGAGAAATTCTAGCAGACTCAGCTGAGACCACAAACTCATCACGCCTGTGGTGTACAGCCCGCGGGATCTGAACACCAGCCTTTCAGGGAGTCACAGTAGGATGGAGCCCAATTCCCCCTTTCCTGGGCTGGTCCAGAGGAAGAATGGTCTTGGGTTTACAGGCCTGGCCTGTGATGACTCAGACGTGGGTTCAATAGCAGAGATGCTTTGGGCAAGTCACTTAAGCACATGAGTGTCCTTAATCTTTGTGCCTCAGTTTACCATCTGTTAAATGAGGACAGTATTTCCTCTCTGCCAGCCTTTGTCTTGCCTATTTAGATGTTAATGTCTTTTTGTCTCTGGCTATTTATTTTGTATAGCACCTAGAACAATGGGGCCCCAAACTGTGGGGGGGCTTCTAGCTGAAAAGCACTCCTGTGATAGCTACTCCACCTCTCAATCCATCACCTTCGCGCTCCGCTTTACTAGCAGAGCGAGGGCTTTAAACCAGAAAACAACATAAATGACACTGCCGCATCGGATACTTGTGTTTGTTTCCCTGGGGACTAAATGGCACAGTCAGCAGTGGGGTACCAGGATACTGTGTACAGGTGGAAAGACAGTCTCTTCCTATAAGGGAGTCAGAGTCCCAGTGGGTGTGGTTTTTTTTTTACATGGTTTGCTAGTCCACGTCTATTTACTACATGGCTTTTTGGCGAACAGTTTTCACCATGGCACTGATTGAACTGTTAATAAAGTGTGAAGGTGCCTTGAAGGCACATTGTGCGTCTTAAAGAAATGATCCACATCTCAATTGCAGATACTGTAGTGAAGGGTCCTTACCCTCCAATACGAGGCGATAGCGTCTCCTGTCGTAAAATGAATCAAACTTCTCTAGGTGACAGAAACGTTCATTTAAATTTTTCATCACAATTACAGAGAGTGTTATTGCAGCCTCTAACTTGTAATTAGTTTCTTTCTTTTCATCACGGTGTTTAGTGTCCGTTATAATAGTGATAAATGGAATATCTACCTGACTCCCTTTCTTAAATATATAAAGTACATGAGGCTTCTTGTCACAACCTCCTCCTTCCTGCAGGTCAGACTAGTGAACAGCAATGGACTCAAAGGGGCTTGTTCACCAGAGTCTAGGCCTGCGGCGTGCCACCCGGTGCTGCTCACAATATTATTGTCGTTGCAGTCAGTGCAGAAGAAGGGAGTTGAAAGCCCGTGTTGCAGACAATGGGCTCTTTAAATAAGGCTTAGATAGGGAGCTCGAGGTGGGGAGAGCAGAGCAAGCCCGAGTGGGTTTTTTATTCCTGTCAAAAATTAATAGAGACTCCTGTAATTACAATGAATGCATTGTCAGTCCCCAGGGGCTTGTTTCTAACCCGGGGCTTATTATTTAGGCTTTCATGACAGAAACAAAAAGAACCAATGTAACATAATGGGCTTTCTTATTTATTTGCAATAAAAATAACACGCACTACCTGGGTATCTTACAAACTCAGCCGTGGGATCTGTAGGAAATGGGTCTGGTTATTGCTCCTTGCAATCCCTTCGCTGTGCATGTCCGGGCAGGGGGTGAGCCCAGGAGGCCTAATGCACTAAAGGCAGCATGGCCGGTGGGAGAGAACAGTTTCCCCATGGGTGCATTGTCCAACACCGGGCAAAGATCAAGTGCCTCCAGCCCTGGGGAAATGTGCTCTCCAGCTACTGCCTGCCCTGCAATGAGCATTCCTCTCCTAACAGGGAGATTTAAAATGCTTGTTGGGTGTGTGTGTGTGTGTGAATAATTTGGGGGATTAATGGCCACCCCCAATAGTGTTCATGGAAAAACTCCCGGCAACTGCTGGTTTGCATCCTTGGAGAGTACGTGCAGGGTCCATGATTAACCTAGATATTCTCAATGGCTTTAAACCGGTGGGTCTGAGCCACGTGGAATGAAGCTTAGGGCTCTGTCTGTGCAATGACCGTCGTGGTTGGGGCTTCAGCCTCTCTGAACTCAAAAATACAATCATTTTTTTTTAATTGGGGCTTTCTATTCTTACACACATTTGTCCTTTGACAGAAGAGCTTCTTCACCCCAAACTCAGCAGCCGCCACTTCAAAGGTGAACAGACGCCAACACTACAGCTCAGACTAAAATGGGACTTATTGATTTTGTTGGCAGGAGCTGAAAGGTTTGTGGAAGGACGCTGACTTTCATTGGGCTCAGTACAGAATGCAGTTCTGTTCTTTGGTGAAAGTTTGAGAACTTTTACACTCCTGAAAGATCTGCCCCAAACTAGTGGAAGAGGAGATGGAATGCAGCGTAGACCCAGGCTAAAGAAATCTCTGACCCCATCCCTACACACACTCAGACACTCTCCTCCTTGTGCTACAGATCCTTTTGATGGTCTTTGTTTCCCATCAGAAGTGAAGTTTGGAAGGAAAACATCCCTGAGTTGTCATTTAAACCTGACTGCGGCACCAGACAGCCATCAAAAAGCATGTAAGCCTAACACACTGCCTCACTGTACACATTGTTGATTGCATTTCCTCGCCACATGTTTAATTTATATCGTAATCTCCTCAGGCCTTCTTTCTGTTGTCTCTAAAGTGCTATGCACAGCAATGGTGCTGCATAGCTAAATGAGAATGGTAAATACATGAATCCACTTACTATCTGGTCACCCTACATGCTTGGCTGGTAGCAGTCTGGAGCCACACTGATTTGCACCAGCTTAGGATCTTACCCACAGCCTTCTCTTCTAATAATGGCAGAGGCCACCCATCTGCTCCTTTCCATGTCTTTGCGATCACTTCACTCTTCAGGTGTCTCTATGGTTGTTACATTTAAAAGACAAATCTGTGATACTCTAAAGGATACTTCATTATTCTGCCAGAGATTTAGCATGATCCTCAGTGCAGACCAGGCCTGATCTAAAGCGTGCCAAAAGTCACGTTTTTTCTGTTGAGCAGTATGACAATTCCATGATATAATGAATTACACACAGCTGGCTTCTCTATGGCCTAGGAATTCGGCTTCATTGTCACCATATCTCTGCTATCTCTTAATAATCGTGTAGCCATCCTCTGCTTGCAGGCATATCATATTATTCATCTATAGGAGTAAAAAATGATGTGAAGATGAGAGCGGAATATGCTTTATTCGTGGGTAACTGAGTGTGTAATGGTGTATAAAGAGTCAGGAGTCTGGTACTCAACTACAGTGTCTCTTCTGCTTTCTCATTTTTCTGTAAGCCCCAACGCATGAGGAAGTGCTCTCTGTACAAGTGTCTCTATTCAGGGTTCTGGGAGACCTGCTTCTATCATTTGGGGTTTCCCCCCAGGTCTTTTCGGGGTAACAAATTTTAGAAATTTTGTGTGAGTAATCAAATCTAAATGGAAATGAATGGGATGACTCACGTGGTTCACTGTAATTTGTCAGTGTTAGTCTGGATAGAGTAGGCTGAACAGGAGTTCCTGTGAAATAGAGTTCTCTCAGTTCCCAAATGGGCATGTCTACACTTAATGTGAATTGACACTGTGATGATCGATCCTCTGGGGGGGTGATTTAGTGGGTCTAGTGGAAGACCCGCTAAATTGATTGCAGATCACTGCCCTGCCACCTCCAGTACTCCATTCTGGAATGAGAAGCATAAGGTAAGTTGACGGGAGAGTTTCTCCTATCGACCCAGCAGGGTGCAGACACCACAATAATTGACCTAAGCTATGTTGACTCCAGGTACTTTACTCATGTAGCTGGAGTAGCATAACTTAGGTCAACTTACCCGGTAATGAAGACAAGCCCAGAGAGCATAGCAGGGCATGACCTTTACCCCTTATATCAAGGAAATTGCATGACTGACTTTGATTGGAATCCTCCATCAGATTCTGATAGGGCTGTAGACTCACGTGGCTCCCATGTTTTTAAATGAGTGTTTTTTCTGATGCAATTGAACTTGCTTGGCCTGAAGTTTTTATTCCCTTTGTGCTGGGATTACTTAGAAAACGCCTTGAATGTCTGATTAGCATTTCCCCCTTCCAGTGAGAGAGATCTGGATGCCATCAAATGTCCCCTGATTTAATATCCACTTCAGTGCAACTGTGGATTTTAAATGAATTAATAGACCAGACTCCAATACCTACAGGTGGAGCCCTCAACCATCCTTGAAATTACAGGCTGGGAGGAGGGATGAGACTTATTTGGAGAGCGGTGTTGTGATTAAAGAGCTGGTTCTTGCTTCTCTTAGTTATACCCGTGGAATTGTGGAAGATGGGTGACATCACCCATCTTGAGCCAGTCCATGGCACTCAAAGACCTAATGAATCAGGTGCTTCAGAAACTCGTTCACAACACAATGAATAGATATTTATTTCGATTCACATATAAAAGTAATTCCAAATTCTGTTCTGTTTGTCTACCTACATTTCACCTCTGCTGCTTGAGACATTTAACCTGGAACAAAGCACTGGGGCATGCGTGATAGGGGATGATCTAGAATTGGTAAGGAGGAATGGTCTGTGTTCCTGGTCCAGCTCTGATTTTGGGAAACTGGGAAGGAAAAAAAGAGAGTAGAGGAGAGATGCAGCTTTGTGTGGTACTCCCAACTCTCCGCACTTCCCAACCTGCTAACAGTGCGGAACCGTGGGAAACCTTTCTGCTCAGTTGTACTGTGTGGACACTGGTCCTGACCAATGTCGTTCCAATACTCTCTGCCACTTGGGGCGAGGGAGGGAAGGTGACACTCATTTTCTAAAAGGGTGGCTTCCTTTTGCAATTGCTTGTCGGGTCGGAATCGAGTCCCTCCAGCTGTTTCAGCACATGTGGATGTGAATCAGGAGGGGAGAGCACTCTGACCGGCAATTGGGATCACATTTTCTAAAGCACCGAAAGTGCCTCAGGTTCTGCGTCGCAGGGCAGACTCGCTCTCGCCTCCTTTCTGGCTCGCAAACGGCTCCGAGATCTTTTTCTGGTAAAGCACCTGGTGACGTTCTATTCCACCACCTTTACCAACTGTGCAACCTCATTCCAGCAGTACCCCGGCGCCTGCAATGCCTTAGTCAAAGGGGAGAGAGCTCCCTTGTGGGCCTGACTCGACCAGCCTGTCTCCAGGCTTCCTTCCTGTGCTTTTTGTATTAGCTGGAGGAATGAGTTCACTCGCCTTAAACTCTCTCCATTCCATCCCAGCCTATCCATTAGGCACAGTTCCTATAGTCAGGTGTGCCCCAGGGCAGCTCCCTGGAGTTGCAGTGATGGGTGTGCTGGCTCCCAGCACTCCGTCTCTAAATCAACCGGACTGCGACAAAGGTCTGTGAGTCACTTGGAAAATGGGACTTGGGTGCTTTTGAAGTTGTACCATTTGGTGCAGAAATGAAGTCAGAAATTGTACCGCCCCGTATGAGACTTGGCTTTGTGCTTCTTTTTGCTGCCCTTCAAACAGCCAGGCTTCATTGAGATGGGCAGGGGCAAATCTTTACCAGTAAGTTGTCATGCATTAAAGGTTTTGCTATTATTTTCAATAAGCAGAAAAAATGTAAAATTCTACATTTCCCTCCCCCCCCCCCCCGAATGTTTTTCCCTTCCTATTTAACAAAGTAGATTTGAAGGGAAATCCACAAAACTGATCCAGAGCTCATTAACAAATGAAACCAACTTAATTCATTTTTCTCAGCGGAAAATTTTCAATCCCTGCCCTAAACTTGTGAGCTTGTATGTTTTGGAGTTTGCATGTGCAAAGTGCATTTGCAGTGTACACCCTTGAACAGTTATTCACACCCATGAGCTTAGAATTTGCACACTTAAAACCTAAGGGGGCACATGCGTTTTGCAGACACACATTTTGACATTTGCATATGTAAGATGTTACAAATGTTAAAGTACACAAGTGGCCTATACCTACAAAGTGCAATGTCTACACTAGTTTGGGTGCATGAAAAGTGGAGATCTGGTAGACTTTGGCTAGAAATTTGGTTTAAGAAACATGTTGTCTGAGGTGGTTCCTAGTGCATCTAGTAAAAGTCATTCCATCATCCCCTTGTTAGTAATTTAACCTGTAATCAGTGGAACAAGAGTGCTTTGGTGCATCAACTCCTCATTCTCTAGTTTTATAGCACCTCTCAAAACATGCTCGCCGGCAAAGTTATTAAGAACTGCAGTTTCCAGAATGCAAATTCTTGATGAGATGGAATTTCCCCCTGGCAAACCCATAACAACTGTCCTTCCTATAAAGCTGGAAGGTATAATTGTATTCAGTTCCTTCATAATGAAGTTGCTTGCATATTTTAAATGTTGAAGTGAGAAAGCAGGCATGGAATCCATATGGAATTTTTATTTTCATTTAGTAATAACTTAAGAGGACCAAGGGCAATATGAAGTGGGATGGAATAAAGAAGAAATATTATGATACATAAATTAAATCGTTAATAATTTTCATTTGTATTCTGGCCTTTAAGGGCTTTGTCTAGTTTGTGGATAAGAATGATTGTCTCTGAATTATATCCTGTTGTCTTAACTTCCAGCTTTGGGAAATTCAACTCACGAGTGCAGAGGAGTTAATAATCAACATGAAATAAGCTTCAGGTTCAATTTCTTAGTGGGCAACTGTTGCTGATCGCATTTTTCAGTTACTAATGGGCATCAGTTTAATCAGCAGAAGCTACCTGTAGTGAATGCAGAGGGGCAAATAAATGTTATCTAATGTGATCAGATTGCCTGCATGGTGGAAATAGGACAGATGACTGGTGTCTATTATTGTTCCATGTTTGCCAGCACCTACCCCATGTGGTGAGCAGAGCTGGTGAAAGCTATTTTGACTTGACTTTTTGGAGAGGGTGGTTGTACTTTGTGTGACCTCTGGGAGCCTTTCATTTGGAATTTATGAACCATTAGCCAACATTTCAGTATTATACTTTTCGGCTCTAAGGTATGAAAACATTAAAGACCTGTGAAATATTATCTTTTCCTAACTCTCCTTTGCAGTATATAGGGAAAGTCTCCAGGACTTTAGGGTGAAATTATCCTGATTATATTAAAAGTCTAGTTCTGTCGGTAATTTTACTATGATTTTCATTAAAAAATATTCCAGGACCGTTTGAACTAGGATCTCTTTATCTTTGCACTCTTTTTGTACCTAATCACCAAGTTTGTCACGAAGTATATAGGCCTATATAGTGCTCTCAGCTCCAGTGCACTAGTGTAAAGCTGGTGTTTTATACTTCACTGAGTGGTTGCATAAATCACTTGGGATTTGCACCAATGTAACTTTAGTGTAGAATCTGGCCCATTACATCTAAATAGACCTTAGTATGGTGCTATGAATCTACCAGTGGTTTACACTAAACCAGAAAGCTGCTGCCACTGTTTAAAGGGTTAGAATTAATACTTTTCTTTAGGGTGAGGGGGTTTATTTTCCCAACTGGCTGTTGGAAATTAGTGCCCTGCAGTGATGGGAAGATCAAAGCAGGAAACAAGCAGAGTGCTACCAGATGCCGTGCTGAGACACTGAATGATGTCAGGGTAGAAGTTGTACTTGAACACTGTTATGCTAAAATCTTCCTCCAACTCCCTGTCTCCTGCAGCTCTTCAAGTGCCAGCTCCCCTAACACCCATGCTCTCATGGGCTGCAGAGGAAAAAGCACCGAGTTGGGAATAAGAAAATGACAAATGAGCAGAGTGAACTTTTTGATCTAGGGTTTTGATTCCGCCCCCTGTAAAGACGGGAGCCATCTCCATGCTCCAGATCTGTGTGCTCCGTTTTGGTTGGGACCTTGATCCGCCTCACCTCACCTCACCTCGTTCTTTTAAATTTAAACAGCCGTCCTATCCGAAGGAAGATAAGTGCCAGAGAATGGGCTCTGTTTACTTTGGTATCGAAGGATGGTTTCTGTCTTTAAACAGGTGAATCTTCAAGAAGCTAAATATCAAATAGTATTGCTCAGTGCCTCTTATTCAAGCTGGGCATGATTTTGATGGACTCACGTGGACAGAGTAGGTACCAAACAGGTCATGAATCAGAGGCACAGTGTTGGGTGACAGATGGCCATACGGTGATTTTATATTTTTTTACACCACTTTAGGAGCCTGCTGTGTTTTCTACAGGGTGTTTGTTTCTTTTCTTCATTGTAATCACCAGTTTAGCTGACAACATACGGATTTTGATCCTCGGTTCCCTGCTCACTCTGACTGTATTTTCAATATCTACTTTGTATAAAAATAAAATGTGCAGGCCACATCAAATAAACTAATTAAGGATTAGAATGAGAAAGTGTCAAAATGCTAGACCTAGCCGAGGCAGATTAGGCAGTGCCTGAGAGACATGGATCTAAGAACTAATGGGTTGCCATAGTAACAGGGGAATCAATACCCCTGGATTGGTCAGATAGTTGACAGTAATTTCTGCTGGGTCATAGATTCAGGAAGATGAACTGCCACCCAGCACAGCACAAGAAATCTCTGTGGACTTTTTGACAACAGTGCATCCTACAAAGTTTGTATCAAAGATAGTATTAATGCCCCAGGTCTGGTTGTTTAGCTCAGCGGAGGTAATCCGATATTGTTCAAGTCAGAGACCATTACATTTATCCTTTTGTAGGGGCTCTTGCTGTGTTCGCTTTCAAAACAAGCATGCAAGCGACTTCCCTTTAGCCGAGTAAGTGATGGGTTCGCAGGACCCAGCAGTATGAGGAGACTGGGTTGCAGCAAAGAACATGTTGAAGGCTCTGGCTCACTGTTCAGCCACGGCTCTCCTTACCCCAAGCAAAAACCCGATGAAGTGCTAAAGAGTTTCAGTTTGATTAGAGGAAAAGGAGGGTCTTGTGGCTAAGGCATTGGACTGGACTCCCAAGGGTCCCTGGTGGGATCTTGGACAGACAACTTTATCTCTTCAGTCCTCAGTTTCCTGCCTTTAAAACCCTTCCTGTGTCTTGCCTGTTTAGCCTGTAAGCTCTTTGGGTCAGTGACTGCCTCTTCTGATGTGTCTGTAAGGGGCCAGCCTGAGGGGGCATCTCAGATGCCACTGTTCATACAGATGATACGGGCAATGAGAGGAATCGACCAGAGGAGAACTCTGGGAACCCTTAACAGCACCAGGGTGGAGTGGCACCAGGCACCAGTGGTGCCTTAGGAACAGAAGGAAGGAAATAACCAGGAGCAGGCAGTGTGGCCTTGTGCTCAAAGGCCTGAGGTTAAAATACCCAGCACAGAAACATGACAAGGGAGCAGGTGGCCAGACCACAGTAAACCGCCATTTAGTGCTTGGAGGGAAGAGAGAAGGGCAGCAGGAAAGCAGAGTGAGTTAGTACTCATCGAGGAGCTAGGGGGAATAATGAAGACTTTTACAAACATATCCAGGGGAATAGAAGTACGAGTGAGAAAGTAGGGCATTTGTTAATGAGGGGTAGTGTTAATGAGGGCTTGAAATTGGCTGAGATACTGAAGTCCTGAAATCCACCTTCAGCAAAAAAATCCTCAAGAAAAGAAGTTTGGGCAATTAGGAAGTGGGGAAAATGGTGTAAAAATAGCCACTGGTAATTAAGAGAAGATAAGGGAATTCCTAGAAACTGTGAACAAAAAAGGCACCGATAGTACAAGCAGATCCTTGTGCCTTTACTGGGGTCATCACCTAGGATAGGGGCCATATATATCAGCTAGGTCAGTGGGTACGATTGCTGGTCCCATAGAAGTCAATGGGGACTTTGCTGTGGCCAGATGACTCCCCTTAGTGAAATCAGAGAACTGGCAAAGAACCACGGACAACTATAGTGGAGAAGTCCTGGCAAGCTAGGAATTCACCCCAAGCCCAGAGAGAGAAGCTAGGATGATGCTGTTCTGTGGAACTGCAGTCGCTTCTCTTCTGAGCTGCCCTGCTTTGAATTAATGGCTGGGGCACTGCTGCTGTCATGGGCCAACTCTTCAATTATGCCACACGCGACATGTATCACGGGTGAGGGAGAAGGTTTGCTTAAACTTTAATTAGCCCCCTTTTTGACTGTGGCATAGTGCAGGAGGAAATCCTGTACCAAGAGAAAATCTCTGCTTCCCCAAGCCAGCTCTCTAGGTGCAGCTGGCTTCGGTACTAGTTCCTACGTAATGGTGGTGAATAATTAGACCTGACCGAGTAGAACAAGAGATCTTTTATCAAACCCACTTAAAGAAGAATGACAGCTGGTGTAGCACATAATGGAATGGATGATAAATCATAAAATGGAGGGAAACAATTGTGTTACTCTTGCGGATATGAGTTCCTGTTCTGAAAGTCCATATGTTATGTTTTTGATGACATAAATTTAATGAAACTCTTTTGAAAAGCTGACCAGAAGTCAATATACAGCTCAGCCAAAGAAATTTCCTAATGCCTTTCTTTTGTTTTTATAATAGATCTGTTGATGTCTCTGTCTCTCTCATTAAGCCCTGTGATATGATATTATGGTGAAATGACATCATGGAATAGTAGCTCTAATATAGCAGCATTATCAAAAATGTCACCCCTAACAAATTAGCAGTTGCAAAGTTTGCCCTCTAGTCAAAGAACCTTGTTCCTTTTGTCTCTTACTATAACTTATAATAACAAAGCATATGATGTAAATGGCTGCAAGCTATGTTTCCAGTTGATAAGCATGCAGCACGTTTCAGTAGGGATATGGGGGAAAACAGACTTTTTTTTTAAATTCCAAACAAAGCATTTCTGGCCTTAGGAACTCCATGCAGCCAGGGCTGGTGACAGAAATTTGGGGGCCCCCTAATTTGATAGTTTGGGGGCCCCCCAGCCCAGCCGCCCCCCCCCAGCCCAGCCGACAGCGGCTGCCCCCCCCCAGCCCAGCCCAGCCGGTGCTCCCCTCCCCCCAGCCCAGCCAACAGCGGATGGGGGCCCCCGGGCCCCCCCAGCCCAGCCGCCCCCCCCAGCCCAGCTGACAGTGGCTGGGCCCCCCCCCCCCAGCCCAGCCGGCGCTCCCCCCCCTCCCCCCGGGCAGCAAGAGCTGCGTGAGCCGCCCTTTCTCTCCCCCCCCCCCACAGCGCTGCTGCTGCTGGCCGGGCTCACAGCTCCTGCTGGGGCCAGGCGCGCTTGTCCAGGGGAGAGCCGCACCGCCTCCCCGCCCCTTCCCCGCTCTCCAGGTCCGGCAACAACGGGTACAGCTGTGTACCGGGGCCCCCCTAAAGTCGGGGGCCCCGGTACAGCTGTACCCGTAGTACCCCCCTGTCGCCGGCCCTGCATGCAGCTGCTGTCAATATCTAGAAGATGGCTTTCTTTTTCTTTTCTTTTTTAACTAAGTAGAAAAACAGTCCCAAGTACCGTGTTATGTGATTCACTGTTTATTTAAAAAAACTGTAATTAACTCCCAAGGAAATTGATTTATGATGGAGAGCAAAACATAGTTTACATTTACAGATTCAGAGAGTGGAAGAAAAGCAAGGAACTGAAAATGAAAAAGGTAGCTGAGAGAATCGTAGAACCTCAAGAGGTCATCTAGTCCAGTCCCCTGCACTCATGGCACGGCTAAGTATTATCTGGATCATCCCTGACAGGTGTTTGTCTAACCTGGTTTTTAAAACCTCCTGTGATGGAGATTCCACAACCCCCCTAGGCAATTTATTCCAGGGCTTAACCACCTTGACAGTTAGACATTTTTCCTAATGTCTGACCTAAACCTCCCTTGCTGCAATTTAAGCCCATTGCTCCTTGTCCTAGCCTCAGAGGTTAAGATTTTTTTCTCCCTCTTCCTAGTATCAACCTTTTACATATTTGAAAACTGTTCTCATGTCCCCTCTCAGTCTGCTCTTCTCCAGACTAAACAAACCCAATTTTTTAAATCTTCCTTCTTAGATCATGTTTTCTAGACCTTTACTCAGTTTTGTCGCTCTTCTCTGGACTCTCTCCAATCTGTCCACATCCTTCCTGAAATGTGGCACCCAGAACTGGGTACAATACTTCTCTTGAGGCCCAATCAAAGCGGAGTGGAGTGGAAGAATTACTTCTCGTGTCTTTATTACAACACTCCTGCTAATACATCCCTGAATGATGTTTGCTTTTTTTTCCAAGAGCATTACATCTTGACTCATATTTAGCTTATGGTCTACCTGACCCCCAGTTCCCATTCCGCAGTACTCCTTCCTAGGCAGTCATGTCCCATTTTGTATGTGTGCAACTGATTGCTCCTTCCTAAGTGAGGTACTTTGTATTTGTCTGTATTGAATTTCATCTTATTTACTTCAGAGCATATCTCCAGTTTGTCCAGATCATTTTGAATTTTAATCCTATCCTCCAAAGCGCTTGCAACCCCTCCCAGCTTAGTATCATCCGCAAACCTTATACATGTACTCTCTATGCCATTATCTAAATCATTACTGAAGATATTGAACACAACAGGATCCAGAACTGATTCCTGCAGGACCCCACTCATTATGTCCTTCTAGCATGACTGTAAACCACTGATAACTAACTACTCTCTGGGAATGGTTTTCAAACCAGTTTGAACCCCCCTTATAATAGCTCCATATAGGTTGCATTTCCCTAGTTTGAGAAGGTCATGCGAGACAGTATCAAAATCTTTACTAAAGTCAAGATATGCCATGTCTACTGCTTTCCCCCATCCACAAGGCTTGTTACCTTGTCAAAGAAAATCTATCGGGTTGGTTTGATACTGTTTGTTCTTGACAAATCCATGCTGACTGTTACTTATCACCTTATTATCTTCTAGATGTTCGCAAATTGATTGCTTAATTTTTTGCTCCATTATCTTTTTCACGTGCAGAAGTTAAGATGACTGGTCTGTAATTCCCTGGGTTGTCCTTATTTCCCTTTTTATAGATTGGCCCTAGATTTGCCCTTTTCCAGTCTTCTGGAATCTCTCCCATCTTCCATGACTTTTCAAAGATAATCGCTAATGGCTCAGATATCTCCTCAGTCAGCTCCTTGAGTACTACTTTCATCTGGTCCTGGTGACTTGAAGACATCTAATTTTTCCAAGTAATTTTTAACTTGTTCCTTCCCTATTTTAGCCTCTTCTGATCCTACTTCATTTTCACTGGCATTCTGTGAAATCCACTGTGTTAGATGTCCCCTCATCACCAACCTTCTTGGTGAAAACCGAAACAAAAGTCATTAAGCACCTCTGCCATTTCCACATTTTCAGTTATTGTTTTTCCCTCATTGAGTAACAGGCCTATCTTGTCCTTGGTTTTACTCTTGCTTCTAATGTATTAGTAGCATATTTTCTTATTACCCTTTATGTCTCTAGTTCAATCTCATTTTGTGCCTTGACCTTTCTAATTTTGTCCTTACATACTTGTGTTATTTGTTCATATGTATCCTTTGTAATTTGACCCAAATTCCATTTTTTGTAGGACTTTTTTTTTTAAATTTCAGATCATTGCAGATCTCCTAGTTCAGGCAGGGTGGTTTACTTGCCATGCTTCCTGTCTTTCCTACGCAGTGGGATAGTTTTCTCTTGTGCCCTTAATAATGGCTCTTTGAAAAACTGCCAACAGTCTTCAATTGTTTTTCCCTTAGGTAAGATCCCATGGAAGGCAAGACTATCAACTCCCCTGAGATTGCTAAAGTCTGCTTTCTTGAAAACCATTCTCTTTATTTTGCTGTTCCTCTCTCCTTAGAATCATGAACTGATCATTTCATGATCACTTTCACCCAAGGGGCTTCCACTTTCATATTCTCAACCAGTTCCGCCCTGTTTATCAAAATAAAATCAGGAGCAACCTCTCCACTTGTAGCTTTCTCCACCTTCTGAAATAAAATATTGTCTCCACTACATTCCCAGAACATGCTGGATAATCTGTGCCCTGCTTTGTTATTTTCCCAACAGCTGTCTGAGTAGCTGAAGTCCCCCATCACTACCAAGTCCTGTGCTTTGGGTTATTTTGTTAGTTGTTTTTTGTTTTGTTTTTTAAACTCATCCACCTCTTGTTTCTGGTTAGGTGGTCTGTGGTAGATCCCTCCCACAATATTACCATTCGTTTTTACCCCTTTTGTCCTTACCCAAAGACTCTGAACAAGTCTGTCTCCTGTTTCCATCTCAACCTCAGTCCAAGTTTATACATTTTTAATATACAAGGCAACACCTCCTTCCTTTTTCTTCTTCCTGTCCCTTCCTATACCCTTCCCTACCAATATTCCAGTCATACATTTTATCCCACCAGGTCTCTGTGATACCAACTGTGTCATAGTTGTGTTTATTTACTATTATTTTGAGTTCTGATTGCTAATTCCACATACCTCTTGCATTAGTATACAGACATCTAAGATACTGATTTGATTTCCCCCCTCCCCCCACCCAGTTCTGTCTTGTCTCTCCTTTATCCGTGCTATAACAGCCCATGCTCCCCCCAAATTCCGGCTTTTCTCCCAGGTCTCCATGTTCTTGACTTACCTGTGGACTTTGGTCACCTGCCATCTTCAAACCTAGTTTAAATCCTCTCTCAAAAGGTTAGTCAGTCTGTGTCCAGATATGTTCTTCCCCTTGTTCGATAGGTGGACCCCATCTCTGCTTAGCAGCCTTCTTCCCGGAACAGCATCCTGTGGCTGGTTCCCTGGAGCATCCAGCTTCCTGCAGACCCTGGCTTAGGGATTTTCTGCACCTAAAGCCGATCAGAACATTTCTCCCTGGCTGGCGCTGGGGCTTTGGTCAGTCTTCCAAAAACTGCCCGAGGATTGCCGATGTCTGCTTTCGTTGTGCCACCAGCACATGTCTTCTGCTCTTTTCCCTTCTTGCTACAAAGGCTTCACCAGACCCTTCCTGCCGCCCCATGCACCCGCCTGGGAAGGAGGACATTTCCAGCCCAAGAAGGTGTCTGTACTTGCTGCCCCATAATGTCTCCCTGATGGGAGAGGATCTTGTGATCCCACTGCGGGTACACACTGTGGGGGGGCCTTGTTCCTCCCCACCTTCCTCCCCTCTGCCCCGCGTGTTTGTCTCCCGGGGACTGTCAATTTCCATTTGTCTGTACAACACCTAGAGCTGTGGCACCCCAGCCTGGCTGGTTCTGTTATAACGTGTAAAGCCATGTGCAGCTTGACTATTTCCTAGAAAACATTAAATCTATGGGACCAGGTCCTCCGGAGGTATAAATTGGTGCCAGCTGGTTGAAGTCAACTGAACGACACCAAGTTACACCTTCATAAAAAATATCCCCGATTTATATAAGCTTATTTGCTAGGATAAATCCTATTGCCATGAGCTCAAGGGGGCACAGCTCCCACTCCCCCATCACGCAGACGTAGGTCCAAATCTTGCAAATAACTGTGAAAGGCAGGTGGAATTCTACAAAGCTGCAGCATATGTGAAAAACAGACCCTGGGGACAATGGCGAAGATTGTTGTTGTTGTTCCTTTTACAGGAGTGGGGGGAATGTTCAAGTTCTGCTCAGGTATAAACGCTATGGAGAATAAAATACTTCTTGCCTTCATGATCTGGGCTCAGCTTTTCCCTAGTTGCGCAGAGATAACTTTGGTTAGGTTGGTCCATTTTGACCCAGTCTCTTGTCTCTGGAGCTGAAACTTACAACTGAGCAGGGGGTAACAATGTATTATTATTTCCCTCTATTGTGGTAGCTCCTAGGATCCTGTTGTGTCAATCACTGTACAGACACAGAACAAAGAAAGCGTCTATGCCCCAGAGAGCTTGCAATCTAAGTGGAAGATGAGACAACAAAAGCTGGGGAAGTACAAAGAAACAGTGAAACAATACTGGTTGGCATGACAGACTGATCTCAGCTCACTGATGACCTGCCCGCTGTCAGCACATAAAGTCCTTGTTAGACTTATGAGCTGCGTACCCTCGGTGGAATTCCACCCTGTCATGCCAGCGCTTCAACAGTTACTACTTCTTCATTTTCACTTCCCTCTGCGATTGAAAGAAGAGAAATAATATGCTTCTCTGAAACAACAGCTGTCATTATTTCACCAAAGAGGATACTCTGATTCAGTCCAAATGAGATAAAACAGGATAGTTTTTCTTTTAAGATGCAGCAGAGAAATTGTACAGAAGAGCAGTTCAGACCTTAGCCACTTCCCTGACCCTGTCTGTCTGTCTGAGTGGAGAAGCTATTCGAAGAGTGTAGGCTGTGGACTAATTGTTGTGGCTTACTAACAAGTAGTTTTACCGCAAAATCTAGCAGGAAATGTTATTTTCATGTGGAGTGAATAATGGCGAATGAAACGGTCAGGCCAGGTCCCACACTGATGTAAATCTCTGTAATGCCACTGAATTCTCTGCAGTGACTCTCCTTGACACCTTCTGACGATCTGGCCTTCATAGAGAGCAGAATTTGAAAGACCAGTTTTTTTGCCACTGGAATGAGTCTCTAGCCATTCTCCAAGGAGCAAAGTTATGGCTTTGGGTGGGGGAGAGGGAAGCTAGGTGACTGGTGAGGAATGCCACCAGTAAAGGGCCAGTCTCTCTGTTGCGGATCAGACCCCTTGCTGGTCTCCCCTGTCCCCCTTTCTCAAGCTTGCTCCAAACATTCCTTAAAGAAACCCCATGTTGGGGTAATTTATTACATGCCTCCAAGGTATCCACTAAAGGCCCCTGGTGTAACTCGGAACACCTCGGGCTCTGTCACTCTGGATTCTTCTTCAGTGCCCAGTCTTCCTTCAAACAATGCAGTAACCAGAACAATGACTGCCCAGCTGGGGATTATTAAGTCCGGTGTCTCTGCCTGTGGTTTCCCATCTCCCTGCCCTGTGTCCAAGATGGTGGATGCAGGGCGGCTCCTCTGGGCCTTCCTTTGTGGAGTCTCTTCCCTGCTTCAGAGACTGTCTCTTCGTGTAGCTCCTCCCCCGCCGCCCCCAAACACACCTTTGCCTGCAGCTCTTTACAAGGAACGCCTGTCCCCTGCTCAGCTGGGCTGGTTAGTGTACAAGGCTGGCTGGGCCCCAGGCCGGCCTCTGGCCCTTTAATGGAGCTCCACCCACTGACCCTCTGAGTCAACGGATCTGTGCCATATTTGGCCCTGAATCCTATATTTCCTTTAAGATTCCCTATTCCTGGAAAACCTACCATTGCTGTCGAGCTACCCATCTGGGAGTTTAGCTTGAGCAACAAGTGTCCTTTTAGTTGTCACCAGGGATTGAACCCAGGACCTCCAGAGCTTTAGAGTGTGGGCTAATGAGTCTGAGCTGGCAGCTGCTAGAGTCATATCCTCTGTGGATCAGGCAGTAACAAACACTTGCTCGCTCCCCCAGCCTTAAGACTTCTGCAGTTCAAGGTCAGGTGGCTGCTTTAATCAGACCTTTGTGGACTAGGGTTGCCAACCAGGAAACGCTGTGTTTGAATAATGGCTCTGCCACTGATTTTGCTGCATCACCTTGGCTAGATTATGTAGAACTTCTAAATGCCAGTGGCTTAGGAGCACCAATCCAGGTGAAAGCTAAACTCACTTTTGAAAATCTCACCCCAGCCATGCTCTGCCTTGGTTTTCTCCTCAGCCAAATCTGTATGTTGATATTTTCTTACGTACCTTGCAGGGCTTGAAGTTAAATTGGAAGCAGATCTTCTGAGTTAAGCCCTGTACGAGGGTCAGTAGGTCCTCTAAGCCGCTGGGGCGGTGAGGAGCTACTGCCTCGCAGCAAGGCCTTGGTCGCACCTCCCAGTCACGGGGGAATTAGTGGCGGGAGGTGGACTGCCTAGCGTCCATGGCGGGCCCCTCAGGCAGGGGAGCGCCGGCACAAGTCTATAGCATGCCCCCTCAGGCAGGGGAGCGCTGGCATGAGTCTGTGGCGTGCCCCCTCAGGCAGGGGAGCGCTGGCATGAGTCTGTGGCGTGCCCCCTCAGCAAGGGAGGTGCTGGCATGAGTCTGTGGCGTGCCCCCTCAGGCAGGGGAGCACCGGCACGAGTCTATAGCATGCCCCCTCAGCAGGGGAGGTGCTGGCACGAGTCTGTAGCGCACCCCCTCAGGCAGGGGAGCGCCGGCACGAGTCTGTAGCGCGCCCCCTCAGGCAGGGGAGCGCCGGCACGAGTCTGTAGCGCGCCCCCTCAGGCAGGGGAGCGCCGGCACAAGTCTATAGCATGCCCCCTCAGGCAGGGGCGCGCCGGCACAAGTCTATAGCATGCCCCCTCAGGCAGGGGAGCGCCGGCACAAGTCTATAGCATGCCCCCTCAGGCAGGGGAGCGCCGGCACGAGTCTGTAGCGCGCCCCCTCAGGCAGGGGAGCGCCGGCACAAGTCTATAGCATGCCCCCTCAGGCAGGGGCGCGCCGGCACAAGTCTATAGCATGCCCCCTCAGGCAGGGGAGCGCCGGCACAAGTCTATAGCATGCCCCCTCAGGCAGGGGAGCGCTGGCACGAGTCTGTAGCGCGCCCTCTCAGGCAGGGGAGCACCGGCACGACTCTATAGCATGCCCCCCTCAGGCAGGGGAGCGCTGGCATGAGTCTGTGGCGTGCCCCCTCAGGCAGGGGAGCGCCGGCACGAGTCTATAGCATGCCCCCCTCAGGCAGGGGAGCGCCGGCACGAGTCTATAGCATGCCCCCTCAGGCAGGGGAGCGCTGGCATGAGTCTGTAGCGCGCCCTCTCAGGCAGGGGAGCGCCGGCACGAGTCTATAGCATGCCCCCTCAGGCAGGGGAGCGCTGGCATGAGTCTGTGGCGTGCCCCCTCAGGCAGGGGAGCGCTGGCATGAGTCTGTGGCGTGCCCCCTCAGGCAGGGGAGCACCGGCACGAGTCTATAGCATGCCCCCTCAGCAAGGGAGGTGCTGGCACGAGTCTGTAGCGCACCCCCTCAGCAGGGGAGGTGCTGGCATGAGTCTGTGGCGTGCCCCCTCAGGCAGGGGAGCACCGGCACGAGTCTATAGCATGCCCCCTCAGGCAGGGGAGCGCTGGCATGAGTCTGTAGCGCGCCCCCTCAGGCAGGGGAGCGCTGGCACGAGTCTGTAGCGCGCCCCCTCAGGCAGGGGAGGTGCTGGCACGAGTCTGTAGCGCGCCCCCTCAGGCAGGGGAGCGCCGGCACAAGTCTATAGCACGCCCCCTCAGGCAGGGGAGCGCTGGCACGAGTCTGTAGCGCGCCCCCTCAGGCAGGGGAGCGCCGGCACGAGTCTATAGCGCGCCCCCTCAGGCAGGGGAGCGCTGGCATGAGTCTGTGGCGTGCCCCCTCAGGCAGGGGAGCGCCGGCACGAGTCTATAGCATGCCCCCTCAGGCAGGGGAGCGCTGGCATGAGTCTGTGGCGTGCCCCCTCAGGCAGGGGAGCGCTGGCATGAGTCTGTGGCGTGCCCCCTCAGGCAGGGGAGCGCTGGCATGAGTCTATAGCATGCCCCCTCAGGCAGGGGAGCGCTGGCATGAGTCTGTGGCGTGCCCCCTCAGGCAGGGGAGCGCTGGCATGAGTCTGTGGCGTGCCCCCTCAGGCAGGGGAGCGCCGGCACGAGTCTATAGCATGCCCCCTCAGGCAGGGGAGCGCTGGCACGAGTCTGTAGCGTGCCCCCTCAGGCAGGGGAGCGCTGGCATGAGTCTGTGGCGTGCCCCCTCAGGCAGGGGAGCGCTGGCACGAGTCTATAGCATGCCCCCTCAGGCAGGGGAGCGCTGGCATGAGTCTGTGGCGTGCCCCCTCAGGCAGGGGAGCGCTGGCATGAGTCTGTGGCGTGCCCCCTCAGCAGGGGAGCGCCGGCACGAGTCTATAGCATGCCCCCTCAGGCAGGGGAGCGCTGGCACGAGTCTATAGCATGCCCCCTCAGGCAGGGGAGCGCTGGCACGAGTCTGTAGCGCACCCCCTCAGGCAGGGGAGCGCTGGCATGAGTCTGTGGCGTGCCCCCTCAGGCAGGGGAGCGCTGGCACGAGTCTATAGCATGCCCCCTCAGGCAGGGGAGCGCTGGCATGAGTCTATAGCATGCCCCCTCAGGCAGGGGAGCGCTGGCACGAGTCTATAGCATGCCCCCTCAGGCAGGGGAGCGCTGGCATGAGTCTGTAGCACACCCCCTCAGGCAGGGGAGCGCTGGCATGAGTCTGTGGCGTGCCCCCTCAGCAGGGGAGGTGCTGGCACGAGTCTGTAGCGCACCCCTCAGCAGGGGAGGCGCTGGCTAGGGTCTGGGGATGCACCTCACAGGCGAGGGGACACCAGCAGGAGTCCGGGTTGTCCGCCGCAGGCATCTCCTCTTCCCCTTCAGCATCTGCCTCCGTCAGCCATGAGTCGCTGCTGGGCTTTGATGGTCCTCCAGGGTACTCTGCTGCGGGCAGCTCCAGTTCCCCCTCAGCGTCCACCTCAGGCAGGCACAGGCCACTGCTCGGCTCTGGCAGGCCCTCGGGGTATTCTGCGGCAAGCAGGTCTGGAAACCCCAGTCCTTCCCATAGACTAGGGTTCCCTTGGTCCAGGGCCTCCTGTGGCTCGGCAGCAGGGTGTGGAGTGAGAAGCCAGCGGTCTGCGTCTGTCTCCCTCCCTGGTGCTGCCCTGATTGAGCTAAGAGCCCCGCCCTTTATACTTCCTGTTCCACCCCTCCCCTTCCTGGGGGTGGAGCCAGCTTGGTCTGACCCCACCCACTCAGGCTGAGAGAGTGGTTGTTTCCCCTCTGGCTCAGAGGGAGGCCACGCAGGCCCCCTACAAGCCCAAACCAATGTGTCCACACGTTTTTGCCACTTACACGAGGTGCACAAATCCGCCAGGTGCAGATAAATTGGGGGGACCCTGGAAAATGTGACTGATGGGAGTGGCCTTTTTCAAACACTTGTCCATGCAAGTGTCTGTTTCCCACCGAATTCGCTGCCAGCGGCAGCTTCTCACCGGTAAGGAACTTTTTTTTTTTTTGCTTTGCCGCCTAGGGTGGCCAAAAAGCTGGCGCCAGCCCTGGGCATGAGAAACTCTTCTCGGTGCTTTGAGGCTGTTCAGTACTCGGAAAGGGCTAGTGTCATTCACATTTATTCAATCAGCCTCATTTTACTTTGACCCATTTTGAATATGAATTCACACCCTAAGATTTGTTTTCCCCCATCATATTGCAGGCTGGAAGAACGTGCATGTGAAACCCTATCAGCCATTTCCTTATAGGACTTTGATCTCCAAGCTTCATTGAACCTGTCCAACAGCAGAAGCTCTGTAGCACAGGTTTTCACCACCAAATGCTCGGTTTCCATTAACAATCTTACAGAAAGGTCAGTGTATTACTACTCCGTGACTCCCAATGATAAATGAAACACATTACGTGTGGAGTAAAGACTCTATTTAGCCTTGATATTTTTTTGAAGGTCCCAGCAGGTTTAATGTGAGTAGGTTTGGTTGACCTTCATAACAAATCAGAAATAAACCCCAGTGCATTTCCATGAAGGTGAAAAGCATTATGGGCATTTTTGAAACTGAAATATCAACATGAATAGGGAAGAGCTCTATTAAGAGGGTTTGATAATGCTAAAAAATTAATGTTCATCTAAAGCCAGGTGCCAGCACTATTTCATTGTTTACCAACAGACTCCTAAAGAAACCGAGTTATTAGAGGATCTGAAATCACTCAGTAATTCGGCTGCTGACGTTGATGGATGGCTCTTGGCTGTTCCTCTTTGCTAAAGCTGCTGACGGGATAAATCTTTTATTCATGAGGCCCAGGGAAGAAGGGATGCCAAAGAAACTCTTTGAGATGTCAAGCAAGTTCTCAGGTGTTGTTAAGCAAAGGAGCTGAAGTCCTATGTTTTACTGTAGCTGGACTATGAACATATCCAACCATGATAGATCAAAAGCCAGAATGGAATTCTTTTTATCCTCTGCGTAGTATATGAAATAATGAGCTGTGAATATAAGCCTTTTTATTTACTATCCTCTGGTACCCGCATTCATCTCAACAGCCCTCAGTAAGAACTGTTACAGCAAAGGGGAGTTTTGCACTTTGCATTGTAAACTTTCCTAATTCACATAGGACTGGAAACAAAAACTGTACTTAGAAGCAAAACTCTACCAGCTCATCAGTTCAGAGTGAACCTCAAACCAGCAAAGATGAAAATCCACCTGTAAATTTCAGCTATAAAAGTAACAAATGAAATGACAGCAAGTAGATTCCCAGGTGACCCCTTAGCTCAAAAATTTAATTATTGAACGAGCCTTTTATCCAAATACTGAATATCAGGGAGTTCTGTCCTCAGCCTTAAGCAGGTGGGGACTTTTTTTATTGCAGACAATCTGCATATAGGGCCAGATCCCAGTGGTGTCAAATGGTATAACTCCAAAGGCTGCGGAGGATCTGGCGCACAGTAATTTGAGTTCCTTTCAAAGGACTCATTCCTCTTGTATAATATCACTTCAGAGAAGGAACTGTTGTTGATTTACGAAGGAAAGAGGATTAAATCACTGTTTTGTATAAAGAATTTTAATGAAGGGGTTCTTTGCCCCGCAAGCTCTTGCATGGACAAGTGTTTGAATATTTCATAATCTATATTAATAACTTCCTTTAAGTGCCCGGAGTCTCAGAAGAGCAGAGCTGATGAGCTCTTGATGGAACCAAACTGTCAATCTGAACAGGACGACATTAGACAGTAGCTGTGGTTCCAACTCTAACCCTATGAAATGTGCCGGCCTGCCAAGGGAGCAGCAAAGGGGAGTTGAAATGTGCCTTCCCGGGAGCTATTAAGAGGAGAAAAATGGGAAAGGGTATTAAAAATGAGTAATTAAGCACTGAAAAGTGATAGATAATGGTGAATAAAAACTAGACAAGGGCTGCACTGGCCCTGCTCTTTTGATTTGCGAGAATCCACTACTAAAGACCACGGGCATATTTCTCATGGGTCCCAGTTAAAAATCAAATAGGATAGACTGACAGTGGAAAACTGCTGTCAAGAAAGCTGTCAAGATGTATCAAAATATGTCAGTGTATTAGCTCTCTTTATCTGTCAAAGCCATTGATTATTTTCAGTAAAGAAACCCGCTGACAGCAGCTGAAACTGTACAATTCTGTACAGCAATGATTTGGTTGACACGTGTCACTATTTCCTAAACAGATGATTCAAAGATGTGTTTTTTCTTCACTGAGTCTGCAGAAGGCTGCGTGCTTATATAGGGTTTTACAAAAGGTAAATGATGTTAAAAAAAAAGGAACACCCATTAGCCCTTAGGATTTTCAGCACTAAGAGCCCTTTCTATGTAGCATATATTTTAAATGTTCTTCTTTGCATACAATCTTCACTTTTCCTGTGGTGGATATGACACACTATCAGGATTTGCTTAGGTACCCTGAAATAATTCAGATAATCAGTGAACCAGATTGGTGCAACTCATGATCACAGCTGACAGTGTATTGTTGACTTCAGAACATTTCTGTTTGCTACCTATTACAATTCCATACTCACAGCACAAGCGTTAATATTCTGCAGACAGTGTTCATAGAATGGACGGACAAACCCGGGGAGGAAAACCTGGACTCCAATCTCTGATGCTTTGCCAGTTTTCAGAACCAACTTTGGACTGGGCTTTCCCCTGAAATGGGCATCTCATCGTCTCCTTTCCCTTTGCAGGGTGTTTGCAGTGCTGGGTTCCAACAGAGAGCAGGATCAGAAGTGTTGTAATCTTTCCTGTGGCATTTTGTGCTCACAGCTGGAAGCAGAAATGGAAAAGCCAGAAGTCTCAAGAGACGAGCAGCCCCTATAGGCAGAATTTCCCAGACCATTTTCGGAGAGGCTCAGATAAGCAGGTAGAACGTGTGTGTAGCTGAACTGAGCATCAACTCACTCCTATCAAGCCCATCACAGATATGGGTCTGCATCCATAGGGGAATATCTGATGCGGTTCATCAGAAGAGAAACGTAGGCGTTCGAGATGGAAAATGACCCAATCCATTCCCCTGTTAGTGCAGGGCTGCTCATTTTCTAGTATCTCACCTGACTGGTTTTAAATATTCCAAGCAGGTTTCTTCCTCAGGGCTGATGTGAGTTCTGCCTGAGGTCCCGTGGCACCTTTCTAGCAGCTGGGTGTCAGCGCAGTTCAAAGGCCAGGTCCTCTGCCCTGGAGACCAAGATGTGGAGTGGTGCAGAGCCACTAAGAGATTTACATCATCCCTAGTGGTTCCCTTTCCATAAGGATACTCTGGGGAGCCTGTTCACCTAGCTTTCTGTATTGTGGGGCAGAACTGGGATAGAGATACTGGGTACAGTCCAAAATGACCGCGACCTTTCTTTTCTGCAATGTTGCCTTGCAACTGGTGTCTGATCTGCTAAACTCCCACTCCTGGGTCTCTCAGAATTGCTGCTTCATCACTATTTGCATCAGTGGATATCTGTATTTTTGATCACTTACCACCACCCTCCCACAGTGTACTAACATGTGCGGTGTCTCCCTCAGCCCCGGAAAAGAATTTCCTTTGTTTTCTAGCTATGTTTCTTATCTCTCTGTTGGCCCACTACAGGCCAGTCAGCCTCACCTCAGTGCCTGGAAAAATCATGGAGCAGGTCCTCAAGGAATCAATCCTGAATCACTTAGAGGAGAGGAAAGTGATCAGGAACAGTCAGCATGGATTCACCAAGGGCAAATCATGCCTGAATAACCTAATTGCCTTCTACAATGAGATAACTGGCTCTGTGGATGAGGGGAAAGCAGTGGATGTGCTATTCCTTGACTTTAGCAAAGCTTTTGATACGGTCTCCCACAATATTCTTGCCAGCAAGTTAAAGAAGTATGGGCTGGATGAATGGACCATAAGGTGGATAGAAAGCTGGCTGGATTGTCAGGCTCAACGGGTAGTGATCAATGGTTCCATGTCTAGTTGGCAGCCGGTATCAAGTGGAGTGTCCCAAGGGTCGGTCCTGGGGCTGGTTTAATTCAATATCTTTATCAATGATCTGGAGGATGGTGTGGACTGCACCCTCAGCAAGTTTGCAGATGACACTAAACTAGGAGGAGTGGTAGATACACTGGAGGGAAGGGCGTCAGGATACAGAGGGACCTAGACAAATTAGAGGACTGGGCCAAAAGAAATGTGATGAGGTTCAACAAGAACAAGTGCAGAGTCCTGCACTTAGGACAGATGAATCCCATGCACTGCTACAGACTAGGGACCAAATGGCTAGGCAGCAGTTCTGCAGAAAAGGACCTAGGGGTTACAGTGGATGAGAAGCTGGATATGAGTCAACAGTGTGCCCTTCTTGCCAAGAAGGCTAATGGCATTTTGGGCTGTATAAGTAGGGGCATTACCAGCAGATTGAGGGACATGATTGTTCCCCTCTATTCGACATTGGTGAGGCCTCATCTGGAGTACTGTGTCCAGTTTTGGGGCCCACACTACAAGAAGGATGTGGAAAAATTGGAAAGAGTCCAGAGAAGGGCAACAAAAATGATTAGGGGCCCGGAGCACATGACTTATGAGGAGAGGCTGAGAGAGCTGGGATTGTTTAGTCTACAGAAGAGAAGACTGAGGGGAGATTTGATAGCTGCTTTCAACTACCTGAAAGGGGGTTCTAAAGAAGATGGATCTAGACTGTTCTCAGTAGTAGCAGATGACAGAACAAGGAGTAATGGTCTCAAGTTGCAGTTGGGAAGATTTAGATTGGATATTAGGAAAAACTTTTTCACTAGGAGGGTGGTCAAGCATTGGAATGGGTTACCTAGGGAGGTGGTGGAATCTCCTTCCTTAGAGGTTTTTAAGGTCAGGCTTGACAAAGCCCTGGCTGGGATGATTTAGTTGGGGATTGGTCCTGCTTTAAGCTGGGGGTTGGACTAGATGACCTCCAGAGGTCCCTTCCAACCCTAATATTCTATGATTCTATGATTGTATGATTCTATTTCTCTGGCCTCATTGGTTTTTGAAACTCCTTCAAGGCTGGTATCCTGAGTTTGCTCTCTTTTCCAGATACTTACTGGTGTTCTCTGTGCCTTACCTCACTGGGCTCCTCCCATGCTCACTACATTGTTGTTTGACAGAATGTTGAATTACAAGTTCCTTTGAGTCATATTTTAAAGTGTAACTCAATAGATGCTCCACTTACAACATTTTCATTTGTCCAGTTAGAGTGTTTAATTGACTGAGCCCAAGGTGGTTCCTCTTGTGCAACTTACACTCATGTGGATGTTTTGATTTTCGGTCACTGGGAGGTGCAGGTATGGAAGGTTTCTTTTTCAACTGATATTTAAAAATAGCTTTAAAAATGATACTTTCTGATTTACGGTTGTCCTGATGTTGCCTTATTTCCGTGTCCTTACATTCCCCTTTTGGACCTAGAAGGGCAGTGCTTTTGTCTCAACAACATAGTTTGTGAAATAAAAACTCTCATTGGAAAAGAGACCTCATTGGGAGCAACAATTACTATAGAGAATGATTTAATGTGATGTACCTTAACACAGATAGCAAAGAATTCTTCCCTGCCAGGGCATGCATTAGCAACCATACTGAGTACTCACCGTTAATTGGCTCACTTGTTTCTCAGTAGATAAAGCAATGTAAATTCAAGCCAACATTGCTCTAAAATAATCTTGCCCTTTGCTTATTTTACTTAATCAGAATATAGACGGCTTCCAGGGTGTGAGTCAGTGTCTACTGAAACCCATTGAGTTGGATGGGCTGACATAAATCTTCGGTGTTAGTTGCCCTATAGCAAAACTGTATGCCTCCTGCTGCATCTGTTGTTAGTAATGTTTGATGATAGCAGAAATCAGAAAACATCCGCTGGTCTGGATGAAGCTTTGTGGAACATAGAGAGAGCTGGCTAGTCCTAAAGAACCTTGAGCCTAATGTCTTGGGAGGGAGAGCAATCCGCTATACAGGTGATACACTCTAAACCCGCAAGTTGCATACACGTCATGACTTCACTGGGTTTCTTGCACTGTGTGAAGCTAAGCGCATGAGGTAACCTTAACCTAAACACTAACTGGGGGCTCAGATTTGACTTCTCTGCAGCCATCATGGTACTGTAGCAATAGAGGTCTGACCCAGTATGGCAATGCCGAAGGACCTGCTAGTCCGGTACCTGTCCCTGATCATGGCCAGCATCAGATGCGTTGGAGGAAGATAGAAGAACCCCAGCAAGTAGATGTGGGATAATCTGCCTCCCCACATAGGTGAGACAAGGTGGGAAGGAAATAGCTTGTCTCTCTCACCAGCAGAAGTTGGTCCCATAAAAGATATAGACTTTCTCATCTTGTCTCACTGATTCCCTGGGACCAGCACGGCGACAACATCACAGCATCCATCGATCGCATCCTGATCTCTGTGGGCTGCCGTGGAATTCCTCCCAGTTGTACCAGCTGAGGTTCTGGGTTGCCGTAGACGATGACTAAAAACATGCACATCCCGGGTTTATGTTCACAATTTAAACGAGAACGGCTTAGATATTTTCTAGCAAAAGTTTTTCTAGCAGAAAATGGTGATGCATTGAAATTGAAACTTTTGGTAGGGCCGAGTCAATTTCAAGGACATTCAGATGGAAATCTGCCTATTGTCCTGCCAGCTCCTCTGCCATCTTCTGCCAGGCTGATGAAGAGCTGAGAGCCCTCAAGAACTCAGCATGCCGGCTGGTTCCCCAGCTTCAGGGCAGCCCACGGGGCAAGCCTGGGCCCCAGGATTCTTGGTAGTGTTCTTGCAGGCTTCCTGGCTTCTCAGCTGGCAGGCTTCCAGATTGCCTGCTGCCTCAGCACCTTGCCTGGTGAGCTGCTTCTGAACTGATGCTCTCCGGGACCCCCCGCTCCCAGGGATTCCCAGCTCCCCAGGGAGCCAAGCAGCTGGCTTCCAGTTGGCCAGCCCCTAAAGGGTGGGTGGGTGGGTGAGCAGGCACCTGGGGAGCTGGGCAGGCACTCTGAAAAAAATTCAAAGGAGTTTTCTTCATTCTGCTCCAGGATGATTTTCCCCTCCAAAGTTTCTGAAGTTTTAGCAGCGTGGAAAATCCCATTCCCGTTCAGCTGTAACGCATACTCCCATCTGTATGCACAGCCCTCCTCCCAAATACTCCATATCATTGTGTTAAAATGGTGGACATCCAAACTGTATCCCGGTGAAACATGGCCCCATCAATTGCGGAGTCAGTCTGAATTACCAATGTATGAATAATGTTGAAAATTGGCTCAAACACCAGCCATGCTAGACAAGCTAATGCCCTTGTACATAGACTTTATTATCCATTATTAGTACATATTGTGCTGCCTGCTAAAAATAATTCAGGCCATACTTCTATCACATTAAGATAACACTAAATCTCACTATAATTTGAAGGAAATACGGCTCCCAGCTGTTGTTGCAGAAGTGAGCTAAACAAAATCCAAAGAAGTGCCGAAGCAACGGTTGTAAAACTCAAACCCGGTTAGGCACGACTCTCCTTCTGTATCACCCTATAAAGCAGGAAACTGCTGTAAGTCAATGTCTGTATTAACAAAGAGCAAAACAGAATGGGCTCGTTTCTGAGTTCAGTGACTTCATTTCCATTGGAGTAACGCCCCTGAAATGCACTGAGTCACTTGGGCTTTACGTTGGTGTGCCAGAGATCAGAATCAAATCGCCATCTTTGGTAGTACGGTTGCATTTAGAGGCACCATTTTTCTAGGTGCTGCACAAACACAGTCCACGAACAAGACCCTGCTTTAAAAGGCTTACAGTCCAAACTGACAAATCTGGGAGAAAGTTATGCAGATGCAGAAATTAAGTGGGGGGAGGCATAGCTCAGTGGTTTGAGCATTGGCCTGCTAAACTCATGGTTGTGAGTTCAATCCTTGAGGGGGGCATTAGGGGTATGGGACAAAAATGGGATTGGTCCTGCTTTGAGCAGCAGGTTGGACTAGATCTCCTGAGATCCCTTCCAACTCTGAGATTCTATGACATGCCGAAGTTACCTCCCACAGTCTCTGGGAAATGAACCTAGATGTCCTGAAACCATAGTCAGCACCTTCACCCCAAGACCATGCTGCCACTGACTTTCCTCTAATGAGCAGGGCCAGGGACTGTATTCTTGTTCAGCACCTAGCACAGTGGGGTCCTGGTCTGTGACTCTCACTGTACAAATTCATAATCATTTATGATTATATATTTTACATACTTGTAGTGACCAGTTCAGTGTCTGACGTCTCTGAGTATGTAGTCCATCTCTTACCAAGCAGCTGTTATAAGGTACCATCTCCCCAGCTCAGAGGCTGGCCAAGCAGGAAAAGAAAAGAATATAAATGCAGAGTGGATGAACGCGTCCTCAAATTAGCAGCATATTGTCCCAAATCTCGTTTCCTTTTATGCGCCTGATGATTTACCTGCAGGACTCATCTGGGAACCAGCAAAAAAGCACTGAAAAATTAACCCGAGCAAACCTACAATCTCACACTTGACCCAAGAAGTCTCCAGCGTTGGCCTTCCAAGCAGCAACGGCTCCGTGCAAAATGGAAGAGAAATGTGCCATTAAAAGAAACCCGGAGAGCAGCTGAGCAGTGACAGCAGTGAAAAGATACAGACCAAAAGAACGGCTCTGACAGCAAATTAAATTGGGAAGATAAACAGGGGAAAAACAAAACAAATGGGAATTGTCTGAACACATGGCCAGAAAGGAGTCTCAGCATAAATGCCACCAAGTGGAAATTGCAGTGCATGTAGATGGACTACCCATCAGGCAAACAATATCCTCTTGTGAAATCTGCGAGACCAGCATTGATTGAAAGTCTCATGGCTGGGGGAAGTAAAGCGTGTATGATTTGAAGTAGCGTTCATTCGACAGTGGGCTGGCAAAAGCTGACAATTGTTGATGATAATGAACTGAAGGAAACTAAAGGAACGTGATTTAGAGGGGAACAGCAGATTGTGATTTTTGTCTAAATGTGGATTTGGTTTCTGAGCAGATCAGATTTATGCTTCTCTGAGACAATTTTGCTAATAAGCCAATGACTCAGAAATCTTACACCAGATGGAGTTCTTTAGCTGAGGTAGAGGGGATTGTTTTCCCTCAGAGGAAAGTATCCAGTTCTTTTTAGAAAGCTGATGTCTTGAAAATGTGGTGGGTCTTTCTCCTCAGCAGACTTGCAGCTTTGTCAAAAAACACCAGGCCATTCTTTTGATGCTGTTTCTAAAATGGAAACATTCTAATTGGAATAAATAATGTGAATATGAATGATCAAATATGAGGAGTATGGCTTTTCATATTCTCTTCTGTAGTGGAAAATAGCCCCAAAGCCACAGTTTAGAACCACAAGGGTTAAATATCTGGTGAGGTGAACCACAAATTTTCGGAAGAACAGAGTTCTCCCATTTCTGATTTAAGGGTTTGTCTACACACGGTCACCGAGGAATATTAATCTGAATTAACTGCAGGTGTGAATTTGAGGGGGATTCGTTAAATCCCATTAAATTGCTGTGTGAATACTGTTGTTATGAATTAAGACGACTTTAATTCTGTTTAGCTTGGGGCATGTCTTCACTACCACTTTAAATCGATGTTAACGACGTTATGTCGAAGTAAACGTGTACCTGTCTTCACATACATGCCCTTAACGTCGATGTAAAGGGCCTTAAAGATCGATCTTGGCACTCCAGCCTAACCAGTGGCATAAGGCTAATCTCGACGTTCCAAGCTCGACTGTGGGCTAGTGAAGACGGAACCCGACATTAATAGCCTCCAGAGGCTGTCCCACAATGCTCCATTCTGACCGCTCTGGACTGCCTCACTACTGCTCCACTGTGACCGCTCTGCACTGCACTCTGAACTCGCTGCTCTGGCCAGGTAGATAAGACCCGGGAACATTTGAATGCCATTTCCTGTTTGGTCAGCGTGGCCAGCTCACCTGAACTGATCAGTCGCCATTCAGAGCAATCAGCACTAGCCGCCATGCAGAGCTCAGCATCACAGGAATCCATGATGAGCTCATCTACCCTGGAGACCAGCCAGAGGAGAAGAGCTCCAGCATGGTCCACTCGTGAGGTGCTGGATCTCATCGCTATCTGGGGAGAGGAATCCGTGATGTTGGAACTCCGCAACAACAAACGGAATGCCAACACCTACGGAAGAGTCTCCAAGGCCATGCTGGAAAGGGGCCACAACAGGGACACCACACAGTGCCGCGTGAAAATTAAGGAGCTGCGGCAATCTTTCCAGAAAGCCAAGGAGGCAAACGGGCGATCAGGGGGCGCGCCACGGACATGCAGGTTCTACAATGAACTAAATGCCATAATGGGGGGCGCCCCCACCACCATCGCGCCGGTGTGCGTGGACTCCACCGATGGGATCATCGTCAGGGAGGAGACTGATTCCGAGGAGGACGAGCATGAAGAAGAAAATCTCACAGAGCAGCAGGAGCCCAGCGGAGAACCCTTGTACCCAGAGAGCCAGGAGCTGTTTGTCACCCTGGAGCCAGTACCCTCCCAAGCCTCCCAGGGGGGTAAGTGTTTCTTTTTTAAGGGATTACATGACGCGTGATTTTGTAAAGGAAGCATTTATTAATGAGTAACTTGCCCTAAGGACTTAGCGTGCTTTCATTGCTGGTCAATTTCTACTCAAAGAGTTTGTCAATATACTCCGGGATTGACCATAAGTCCTCCGCGGACATTTCAATGAAGCTCTCCAGGAGGTAGCGATGAATCCAGCGCAGCAGATTTCTGGGGAGAGCTGCCTTATCTGGTCCCCCGTGATAGGACACCAACCCACGCCACGAAAGTAGTAGGTTGTCTGGTATCATTGAGCAGGCCAGCATTGCGGCGTATGGACCAGGACTTTGCATGGACTCAAGGAGCATGCGCTCCCTATCTCTCCGAGAAATTCTCAGCAAAGTGATGTCATTCAGGGTTGCCTGTTTGAGATACGGACTGCAATTAGTCGGGAGATAAAGAGTCCCAGCTGCAAAGTTCTCTTTTCTGCTGAGGACCGACGAACCGAGCACCCCCCCCCACGAACGCTGACCGCCGCCCCCCCCCCCCCCAGCCCGTAGCGTTAGCTGGCAGGGAATCCGAGCCGTCTGCACGCGGTCTGAAGAGCCCCAAAAAGACCTTAGCCCTTAGCGAGAGATTTTTTGGCATTTGCTTTGCAGTTTGCGGTTTCAGTGGGAGCCAGCCACGCGGTGGGGGGAAGGGGGCGGGGTTACTCTACAGTATGCAAGCGCCACTTTTAACTTACCATGGCCGGCTGCACGGTGATTTCAGAAGCCGTCTTGGGCTGAGGCACGCATATGTGTCTGAGATGCTCTGAATTTTCTGAGAGCTTGTCAGTCAGTTTTAGGTGTACAACATGACCTTGTACAGAAATCATATCAGGCCTCTGAATACTGAGGTTGCAAATGGAATACTACTCCCATTGTGTACAGTCCGAGACTGCCTCCTAACCTTGAATGTATCTGTCTCATAACTTTCAAACTTTCTTTTTCCCACACTTGCCCACAGATGAACAACAAGTATCTCACAACCCCCCTGCCTCCTCATCACGCCGTGCACCGCAGATAAGAAAGCGTAAAAAGAAAACGCGAACGCGCGATGAGATGTTTACTGAACTCGTGGAGAACTCGCGTGCTGAGGCAGCCCGCCAGACGGACTGGAGGGAAAGAATGATAGAGGCAAGGGATCGAGAGATTCAGGCAAGGGATCGAGAGATTCAGGCAAGGGATCAAGAGAGAGAGGAAAGGAAGCGAGAGAGAGAGGCAAGGGATCGAGAGAGAGAGGCAAGGAATCGAGAGAGGCAGGAATGGAGAGCCGCTGAACAAAAGAGGGTAGAACGTGAGGAAAGACGCATGGATGCTTTCCTCCGCATAATGGAGGACCAGAGCGACATGCTGCGATCTCTGGTGGAGCTGCAGCATGACCAAAGACCACCTCTGCAGCCCCTGTGTAACCACCTCCCCCCCTCCCCAACTCCCATAGCTTCCCCACCCAGACGCGGGTTGAGAACACGGGGGGGCAAGCTCCGTGGGCCGCTCCACTCTACCCCACAAGCCAGCAGAAGCAGCAGCAGCAGCAGCAGGCTGACATTCTCGGAAAACTTTTGAAAGCTGCTGAGTCTTGCCAACCCCTCCTCTCCACCCTTCCCACCCCCCCCTCCTTTGCCCGCTCCTCCCCACTGCGACTCCAGGATCCCTCCAGGATACCAAGACAGTGATCCCCTGTATTTGTATTTCCGAGTAACCAATAAAGGAACCATGATTTTTCAAACAGTGATTTTATTTTCTCTGCAAGCATGGGGAGGGAGGAGGGAAAGCATGGGGAGGGGGGAGGGAAAGAGGGTTCAAGGGCAGCAGGCTTACAGCACAGCAAGGGAGCAGATTCTCAAACGCCATCTCGGGCACTGATAAAACTGTCTTTCAAGGCGTCCCTGAGGCGCAGGGCCTCACGGTGGGCTCTTTTACTTTCCCTGCTGTGTGGCTGCTCATAAGTAGCAGAAAGTAAATTTGCCTCTGCCTCCCAGCCCGCCATAAACGTTTCCCCCTTGCTCTCACAGATATTGTGGAGCACAGAGCAAGCAGCAATAACAATGGGGATATTTCTCTCGCGGATGTCTGAGCGTATCAGTAAGGAACGCCATCTCCCTTTCAAGCGGCCAAATGCACATTCTACGGCCATTCTGCACTTGCTCAGCCTGTAGTTGAACAGCTCCTGACCCCTGTCCAGGGCTCCTGTGTAGGGCTTCATAAGCCAGGGCATTAGGGGGTAGGCTGGGTCCCCAATGATCACGATCGGCATTTCGACCCCCCCCACGGAAATTTTCTGGTCGGGGAAGAAAGTGCCTTGCTGCAGCTGTCTAAAAACCCTAGAGTTCCTGAACACTCGAGCGTCATGAAGCTTTCCCGGCCACCCCACGTACAGGTCGGTGAAACGTCCCTTGTGGTCAACCACTGCTTGCATGACCATTGAGTAATATCCCTTCCGGTTTCTGTACTCGGCGGCCTCGTGGTCCGGTGCCAGGATAGGGATATGAGTCCCATCTATAGCCCCACCACAGTTAGGGAATCCCATGGCGGCAAAGCCATCTATTGTGGCTTGCAGGTTTCCGAGGTTTATAACCCGGTGTAGCAGCCGCTCGACGATTGCCCTGCTTACTTGCATCACAGCAAAGCCCACTGTAGACCTACCCACCCCAAACTGATTCGCGACTGACCGGTAGCTGTCTGGCGTTGCAAGCTTCCAGAGGGCTATCGCCACTCGCTTCTCCACTGTAAGGGCCGCTCTCATTTTGGTATTCCTGCGCTGGAGGGCCGGGGACAGCAAGTCACAAAGTTCCATGAAGGTGCCCTTTCGCATGCGGAAGTTTCTGAGCCACTGGGAGTCATCCCAGACCCGCAGCACTATGCGGTCCCACCAGTCTGTGCTTGTTTCCCTGGCCCAGAATCGGCGTTCGATGGCATGAGCCTGCCCCATTGCCACCATTTTTGACAGATTGTCAGTCGCCCTACTTGCAAAAACGGCAGTGTCCCTGTCGTCCCCGCTGTGCACGTCAGTGTCCCTGTCGTCCCCGCTGTGCACGTCCGTGTCCCTGTCGTCCCCGCTGTCCTCGTCCATCTCCTCCTCACTGTCATCGGGTTCCAGAAAGCGCGGTTCTCCCCGGATCGCATTCCTCCTCTGCAGACGGTGCAGCAGGAACTCAGCAACCGTGATCGAGGTCCTCACAACAGCCATTACTGCAGCCGTGGTGTCAGCGGGCTCCATGCTTGCAATGCTATGGCGTTAGTTCGGCGGGGAAAGGGCGCGAATTATGGGATGCCTACCCACAGGGCACCGCTTGTAATGGGGGTGGGCGGCGCGGAAAAAGGGCGCGAAATTTGGAAATGCCTACCCACAATGCTGCACTCGAAATGGTGCCTGCTGGGGGATCAGGGAACTGTGGGATAGGTACCCAGAGTGCAACGCATGTCATGTCGACGCCTGCAAAAGTTTTGCAGACAGACACTGTCGACTTGCTGTGCTTAGCTGTGCGTAGTGAAGACAGACAACATCGACTGTATGCCGTCGCGTTCACAAGATCGACATAAAGGAAATCGAACTAATGCTGTAGTGAAGACATACCCTTAATTCAGTTTGGAAGTGAAGCAAACCCAAACCAACACTGGCTGTTCAGTGCACTGCTTTTAGTTGCCTCTTCCTGGTCACAGGCTCTCAGCAGCATTGCACAATATGCAGTCTTGGCCCGCTAAACCAGGTTCTTAATAGACAGAAGGAAAAAGAAGAGGGATTGAAAGAAGACATAAGGTGGCAAAATGGCTTTGCAAAATGGTTATTCAGAAGTGACTGATACTAGGATTGTGTGGACTGCAGAATGTCTTTGGTTTTGGTAAAGCATAAAAAAATGGCACTTTGATTAATCCTCTAATTATAAAGCTTTTGTTAGTAAGAAGCTGAACGTTTAATAAACACTTTCAGTGACTTTTGAAAGGGCTATATTCTCTACAAAACCTCTGTGATTTCCCAGTGTCAGTGTATGGTCTTAGCTATTTCAGGTGATATCTTGCCCTTTTTTTTTTTTTTTTGGTTTTGCATTTAAAAAATGGTAAAAGGGCAAAACATACATGAAAATAAAAACCTATGGCATGTGATTGCCTTAAGACGCATGAGATCTAATCTCTGATTAAGGAGCAACCAGCTTCTGTGTGGAAGAAGGCTATGGTATTGACTGGCAAATGTGGATCAGAACTGGTCAGGCACCATAGATATCAGCCTGAGTCAGAGAGGCCTTGCTCTGCATAATTCCCAGCCCGTCCTCTGCCCAAACACACACACACAATTTGGGACAAATGGTGGCTGTCACTCATGAGAATGGACAGCACGAGGGAGAAGATTCAGGACTGGGCACAATTATGATCCAGCTGTCCCAGTGTTTCAACCCTAGGCATTAAAAGATATGAATCCAGACCCCCAAATATCAAGGTTAGTTTAAAAAAAGCTCATGATTTAAAATAAATAAAATGTTGGACTTTTTTTTTTTTTGCCTTCTGTTTCTATAACCGTGGGTTGTGTTTTCAAGCTTTTCTCTGCAATCATGAAGTTTAGAAACTTCTCATTGTTTCCATAGAACTGAGATTCTCACATCACAGGACTCCAGAAGATGGAGCTTTACAAAAAACACCAATTAATATGATACTCACAATAAAATCACAAGAGTGGACAACACTGCTGCTCCCTCCCTACTTCCCTGGGAATACACACAACTGCACCATAGCTCTGGGCAACCTCTTCTCCAGACTGGCCTGTAGAATGGGTTTGTTGTATGGGTGAATATGCTAGGCCACCCAGAAGGTTACAGCAGTGGCTGCTCTCCCTTATGAGATAGGAAACTCCAGATGGCATTCTCATGATAACAAGAGTGCATCATAGTACTTGTATGAGGTGAATTAAAAAATACTGTTTCCTTTGTTTATCATTTTTACAGCGCAAATATTTGTAATAAAAAATAATATAAAGTGAGCTCTGTACAGTTCGTATTCTGTGTTGTCATTGAAGTCAATATATATGAAAATGAAGAAAAAACATCCAAAACATTTAAATAAATGGTATTCTATTATTGTTTAACAGTGTGATCAAAACTCTGGTTAATCACGAGTAATTTTTTAAATTCTTTGACCGCCCTAGTAAATAGCTCTCCTGGGTCTTTTTATTTTAAGTGTAAGTCATTTTTAATAACAACTGACACCAAATTTGTATGATGATTTGGGGACTAAAATGAGGGTCTTCCCGCAAAATATCAGAAACGGGAGGCCTGTTCCTGTGTTCTGTCTAGACGGGTAGTTAGTGCTACTTAACACTTCTGGATCCTTTAGGACACAGGGCACCAAACTCAACGTGATTTGTATTAGCTAATTGGCCTCTCACCTTGTCTTTATTTCCAGGCAGTCAGCTTGCTAGTTGTCCAGCAAGAGGGCAGCGTTTGTAGAAAACCTGCTCCAGGGAGTTCATGGGAGAGGTTGTTTAATTGAGATTTTTATGCTCATCACCCGTGTGTTTTGTTTCTGAATGTAAAAGACAAAGACAGGCTCTTTTTCATGACTTTGGGATCTTGTCTCTATGCAGGGACTGATCAGAACCCCGCTGCTGCCAGTGGGGAGGGGAATCATGGCTGTAGGAGTGAGGATTTATACCAATGGAATCTACATCCGCAAATCCCTGAGCATCAGGGAAGAACAGACTCGGCTGGGGGTGGAATTTCCTCTTCAGTGCAGATCATTCTCTGCCTGTCTGAATGCTGGGGGATTCGTCTTGTTTCAGAAGCTTCTCTGTCTAGCCCTGTGTGTTAATTTCCGGCGGAGACCTCTCAGAGCAGACTCTTTCCCAGCTAGTGGTACACTTTTGGATGGCTTTGCATTTGGATGTGCTATGGCCGTGCTGTCTGCGCAGCTGCCTCTTTGCACACGTTTTGGGGTATCCGTTTTAAAAAGCAAATGTGCTCTGAATTAAAATATTGCACAACAGCTAAATGCTCTAGGAAGAATCCTGCCCCTTGCAGGGTGCTTTCCCAAGAACGATGGCAATAAGGCATTGCTCTGCGGATCTCCTGCCAAGAGGTAATGAGCAGCGTTCCCAGAGTGGGTTTGCTAATAACCTCAACTAGAGTGAAGGGTTCAGCTGGGAAGGGAGTTTGTTTGTTTGTAAAAGTTTGCTGAGCTTTCAGAATCGGGTGTTTCAGAGCTGGCTCATTGCTAATTAAGGGTTAGTATACCAAATTAGCAGTAAATTAACATTCATTTCTCTGCTAGTACACTAGGGCTGTAGGAAATTACCCAAATTATTCAGGTAGTGACATTCATCACTGGATGGAATGAGCGTAGCTTAAACAAGATTTAGTGCTACTCGGTAGCTAATATTCACAGCTGCGAGAGCAAAAAGGCAAACTTCCTCATTCACCATCGTTTTAACAGTGTAGGCGCCAAGTTAGGGGAAAATGTTCATCTAACCAGTAGATGATTTAAGCAATAGGACATGACAGGCAGAGTGCATGTCTGAGAGATCACTGCATGCCTTAGGTGCAAATTGGGAGGCCCCAGCTCATGGCTTAGTGACTTACTGTTATTGTAAAATGAAAATGCCACCCCCACGAATATCATCCTGCATTAGCTGGGGATAACTGACATTGTGTGCCAGGGCTTCAAACCAATCATAAAGTGCCATCTGAATTCATAGCTCTAAAGTCCTTTCATAATTATGTTTAATATTGTAATCCCCATTTCAGGGAGAGGCTACATGGATTCCTGGGCATTTGTCTAAGTGCTCAACATTTTATCTAGGGCTTAGTCTTACCTTGCCTGCTCAGAGGAATGGGTGGCTTGGGGAATTGGTAATTAGCTACAGAGCCCCATCGCTGCAGGTCAGTAGCTCGAACCCAGCACAATGGATCCATCAAGTGACGATTTTGTTCAACCTTTTATTACGGCAAAGTTATCCTAACATGTTAACACACCACATCAACCATTACTTAGTCACAACCCGGTTAACATTCAAAGAGCCTGGCTAAAGATTCTGGCTTGCTGCCTGGGAAGCCCTCCTCCTTTGAGCATATTAAAAATGGTGACCACCCTTCTAAATACCTGTCCTCTTTTTGGCGCGTCCCCTGTGGACGTGCTTGGTATGAACGCTCTTCCATTGCGAGGGCTGTCCATATTTTATGACACCCCAGTTCCAAGGAGAACTCACATTTTTTCCTTTCCTTTTCCCTGCCTTTTCTGCAGCATCCGCCCCCTAAAGGTCCTTGCTGCTCTCCAGAACCTCCATCTGACGTACCATCCCTTGCCCTGCACAAACACTGAGTCTGACTGGTTAAGGTGTTCATTCTCTGGCACAGCGTCTGTCGCTGGGAGAACAGCCCTGGTTCGTTACCTGCTGCGTTCTGCTAGCACTATCTAGAGCCAGCCAGGAAAGGAGTTTTATTTTCATGTGGGAAACGTTGATGAATATGGATTATTTGGATTATGTTTGGTGGCCATTGAAATTGTGCTTGGAAAGATTTGCCAGGATTTTGTTGAGTCCTGAACATTTTCTGCAAAAGCAGACGCTTGTCGTGAAAATTTCACTTCCGTCAACATAGTCTGTCACAGGCTGAGACTGGCTCTTCGAGAGGGAAGAGGCCAACGCACCTGTGACTCAACTCACTGCAGGCGCGCTTCACAGAGGGCACCTGAGCCCTAGAGGCGGGAGAGACCTGGTGAGTAGAGCTGCCCGCGAGGACTGTCTGAGAGAGATGGGAAGGGCAGGTGGGAGCCGCCTGAAGAGGAAAGCAGAGGGCCTGAGAGAAACAGGAGCAGCCGCGGCAGAGGGGAACTTCTGCAGAGAGCCACCGGGAAGAGTGCAGGGTTGATGGTGAGGACTGGCCAGAGCTGGGGAAGCCCTGCTGAGTTACAAGAGAGCTTGTGCAGAGACTCCTAAGAACAAGGAGAAGAACCAACCCAGTTAGGAGAAGCTGAGCCCAGGGCAAGGGGCTGACGCATGATGGTGGATCCCAGGAGTCGGGTCAGGACTCTCAGGGAGGCAGGCAGGGCTGCAGGGAGCTCCATCGTTGGAGACCTGACTTGGGGCTATGGGAGATGACTCACCGAGGAGAAGGGGGTCTCAGAGCTCTCAGGCAGGAGGCCTGGAGAGACGGGCCCTGGAATAGGGGCTAACCGAAGTGGGATAAGTGGCTAGTGACTCTCACGTGGGTGACGAGGGAATGGTGACCCTCCAGTAGGACTGAAGAGCTGCTGCATTGTACCTTGTTCTGCTTTGGTGTTTAGAAAGAGACGGCTTGGGGCATTTGCTGTTAAAGAAGTTTGAATTTGCTCTTGAGAGAGGCAACATTCCATGGTACAGATAGATGAAGGGGAAACTGAGGTAAGTACAGTTGTCATGCCACAGCCTGCCTCGGTGGGGGGGAGGGGATGACGGGGGTGCCCCAGGCGGGAGTCGCCTTGTGATGCAACCATTTTCTGGTTTTGTTTTTTTTAAATTATACCCTGTGTTTTGACCAAAATATCCTACAAAGCTCTAACCCCACCACAGCAGGTTGGGGAATGAGGGGGGGGCAGCTTGGCTGGCAGGTGTCTGGGGCCGAGCCATAGCGCCACCTCCCCCAAGCTGCTTTTGGAGCAGTCTGTGCTCCCAGCGGAGCAGGAGGGTGGGTACAGGCCCTGTGGCCCCCCACCCCAAAGGGACTGGAATTCTACCCAGCTATTACCCAGGCTGTGCAAGGGGAGAGCCTGAGACGCAGAAATTAGTGCACAAAATGCATTTTTAAAAAAAAATCTGTATTTCACCTGTGAAAATTCTCAACAGAAAAACAATATAAACAAGGTCATCGCTCTAATGATACTTACTTGCAATATAGTACTCAGCCTCTAGGGGCGTCAGTTTTCTGCAATGATTCAGATAGGGCATGGACTAGAGTAAACAAGGGAGACAAAGCTGGAACTCAAGCTGTGTAGAAGCTTGTTTGTGTTTAGTGCCTGTAATTAATTGTTTTCTTTTCATAAATATCTCCGGTTTCAGGTGGATTATGATTCCATTAAGCACAGCAATAGCTATCCCCAAAGGGTTAGGAAGCAGACTCTTTTAAAAAAAAACTTATTTATAAAAGCTTTTAGCAGAATTTTGAGGTTTCTTTTCCGGAAGCACTTTAAAATCAATTGACACATAAGCCCAGCTTCAAGAACTCCAGTGCAATGCAAGTTAGTTATTTAGCAGCTTAACAAGTAAACTGGTGCTTCCTTCTATTGCACGCGAGCAGCTGGCATTTTAGCAAACTTTGCCTTGTGGTAATATTAATACTACTTGGGGTTGCTGCTCTCTCCTCCTCCCCTCCATCCTTTCCCAATTATAATTCTTTGCTTTTGATCTTGGAAATGTTTTTTTTTATCTCCGATATACTGTACAGAGATGACATTTTATGAAATGTTCATTTTTAATTATATGGGGATGGTTCTCAATGCAGCAGTGTTGGCACCGGCTTTCAGTGCAAAAAATCCTTATTTTCTGCTGATTATATCTTGAAAAGAACTTGAAGCTCTAGGCACCTGAATATTGTAATGCATCATTGTTCACTGAGCGAACAGCAGGGGACAGAAATTAAAGCAGAAGTAGGAGGACAGTAGTAGGAGCATCTAAATCAACAATAACTGATGAGAATCATCCCCAGGAGTGGGGAGGCTGGAATGCAGGTGTCCTGCCTCTTGGCCTGAGCATGAGTGCACAAAGTGACAAGCGGGTGCAGAAGCCAATAAAAAGTGCTCCCGTAGAAACAGGTCAGCCATGAATCTTACCATGGTGGGAAAGCCCAGAAGAAAAGCAATTGTAGCAGCACTCAGAGCAATAAGCAATGATACAGGTGACAGAGCAGCATTCACCCTGCAATGCCAGAACCAAGCGGCCACCCTCCATAATCAGCTACTAAAAATGATTGAATGGGAAAATAATGAGAGAGGTTCTCCAGCTGGAGGAGAGGACAATGGCCAGTGAACTGGAAATGTAGCACCTCTTCCAAAGCCTGCTGATGTCTGGCAGGACTCCAGTTGACTTCCTTCAGCTTTAGCTCAGGCCGGTGGTCCTCAGGATGGGCAGAGTACCGAAGGTTTGGTGGAGCCTGCGTTCAGTCTGGAGTGGTGTCCAAAATGAAGGCGTTCATGAAGTGCCTCAAAGGCCATAAGGCTGGGGAGCATGGACTGAAATGGTTGTGATTTCTAGTAAAATCTCCAAAGCACTCACCTCTGTCCCGGGACAGAAGCACAGCCACTTATGTGAGGGGAGCAGGAAATGGTTCTCATTTCATGTTAGCACATAACACGCTGGCTAACATTATGAGATGGTTACTGTGTGACTGGGACATTTCACAAGAAAACACCTGTCCTAACAAACCTCACCTTGTGAAAAGTCCCATGGGGTTTTTAATGACACAAGTTTATTATAGTACATGGCAGTGTAATGTCAGGATTTGTGCTCTGTGCTGGACAAACACTTCAGGGACTGTCCCTGCCCTAAAGAGCTCCCATTAAAATAATGGTCTATAAAAATGGCTAGGGCCTTCGTTTTACAGCCTGTGTGCCCGCTAATGAAATATTATCCTCTTAATAAAAAAAGCTCTTTTGTGGCTAAGCTGCTACAACGCCAAGCAACGCAAAGCAAGTCAGTTATTAGCAGGAGATATAAATACACTTTTTATAAAACCCAAGAATTAGAAGTTTAGGCTGAGTTGCTTTAAAAAAAAAAGCAATTCAAAATGTGGGAGAAAAAAAAAAACCCACGAACCAAGTCTGTTCAAAACACAAATCATATATCATTTGGAAAAGAGAGCTCACAAAAGAGAAGATGATCAACTCTGAACCCTTTTTGTCTTAGTACAAAGGAACATCTTTAAGAAAGAAGAAAGCCCTCATTTTCTCTTCTGATAGCCCACGTTTTATATAATCTTAAAAGAGAGGCAGAGACGGGCGTATAATTTAGCACGTCGCAGCTAGAGGCAGTGCACGGAGGAGGGGCTGGGGGACAGCAGTAGGGTTTGTGCTTTTCCTGGCAAGGCACTCGGCCACTGCTTAGTACCCGGTGGCCCCTGGGATCTGAACAGCCTCACGCTGTAGGCAGTAGGAGGCCTGATGCAAAGGCCAGTGAACCCCTGGGCAAGGCGAAGGGTGAGATTCTAGGTAGTGCAAGACACAAATCGCAGCCCCGGGGAAGGGAATGGGGGTGGGGGTGGGGCTAAAAGCCACCTTTGCACTTTATTGATTCAGGACTCCTCCTGGAGCTGAGAAGTGCCTAAGCAATAACAGCCTGAGCCTAGCTACCCATGGGCATGTAATGGGATGTGTTATCGCCCCACCCTCTCCCTCTCCTGCTCCCGGTCCACACCCGCCCCTAGGTTTGCAGGTATCGTTGGTATCGATGGACATAAGAACGGCCAGACTGAATCAGAGCAAAGGTCCAGCTAGCCCCCCCCATCCCGTCTTCCATCAGTGGCCAATGCCTGGTGCCCCAGAGGGAATGAACAGAACAGGGAATCATCAAGTGATCCATCCACTGCCGCCCATTCCCAGCTCCTGACAAACAGAAGCTAGGGACACCATCCCTGTCCATCCTAGCCAAGAGCCATTGATGGACCTATCCTCCATAAATGTATCTAGTTCTTTTTTGAACCCTGTTATAGTCTTGGCCTTCATCACATCCTCTGGCAAAGAGTTCCACAGGTTGACTGTGCGTTGTGTGAAAAATTCTTCCTTGTGTTTGTTTTAAACCTGCTGCCCATTAATTTCATTTGGTGTTCTTGTGTTATCAGAAGGAATAAATAACAGTTCCTTATTTACTTTCTCCACACCCATCATGATTTTATAGATCTCTATCATATCCCCCTCTTAGTCGTCTCTTTTCCAAGCTGAAAAGTCCCAGTCATATAATCTCTCCTCATACGGCAGCCATTCCATACCCATAATCATTTTTGTTGCCCTTTTCTGAACCTTTTCCAATTCCAATCTATCTTTTTTGAGATGAACACATCTGTACACAGTATTCGAGATGTGGGTGCACCGTGGATTTATATAGAGGCAATATGATATTTTCGGTCTTATTATCCACCCCTTTCTTAATGATTCCTAACATTCTGTTTGCTTTTTTGATTGCTGCTGCACATTGAGTGGATGTTTTCAGAGAACTATCCACAATGACTCCAAGATCTCTCTTTGAGTGGTAACAGCTATTTTAGACCCCATCATTTTATATGTATAGCTCGGATTATGTTTTCTAATGTGCATTACTTTGCATTTATCAACACTGAATTTCATCTGCCATTTTGTTGCCCGGTCAGATCCTTTTGTAGCTCTTCACAGTCTGCCTGGGACTTAATTACCTTTAGTAGTTTTGTATCATCTGCAAATTTTGGCATCTCATTATTTACCCCTTTTTCCAGATCATTTATGAATATGTGGTATAGGACTGGGCCCCTTACAAACTCCTGGGGACACCACTATTTACCTCTCTCCATTCTGAGCACTAACAATTTATTCCTACCCTTTATTTCCTATCTTTTAACTAGTTACCAATCCATGAGAGGACCTTCCCTCTTATGCATGACAGCTTAGTTTGCTTAAGAGCCTTTGGTGAGGGCCCTTGTCACAGGCTTTCTGAAAATCTAAATACACCATATCCATTGGGGTACAGTATATGGGTTGGGGTGCTCGGTAGGGAAAGCACAAAGCCAATTGTTATCTTTTCCCCACTTCCTGGGGCACAGTCTCCATGTGTAAGAGCCTCATTTCACTAATGCTTAAATTGCATGCAGTGTGTGTTGATTATAGACTTGAAAAGAACTATTAACCAACTACCTAGCAAACCCACCTCCTGCAGCATGAACGCTGAGACAAGGTCATTAATCACACTCGGGAGTCTCTGTTCAGATGGGTACCGATGCTGAACAGTGAAAGCAGCGGGAGCTAGACGTGCTCAGCACCTTGCAAAAGTAGATCACATGCTGCCTGCATGTAGTGCTAGGTCCTGGGAAATAATCTTCCGGAGCACTGGCTCATATGGGGGGGGGGCGAAGGGGAGAGGGGCAGCGAGGAGTGGGGAGGGGTGGAATTTTTCGGAGAGAGTCAAAGTTCACACTAGAATACACTGCTGATTTCTTAGCACCCCAAATATTTTTTTGCTACAGGTCTGACTTCCCTTCTGATTTATTTCCCCCCTTCTATGGTTTTTCGTCTGTATTGATCTGAGCAGCATGGATATTTTTTTTTGATAAACAAGGTTCTTTAAATGCCATAAAAGCTCATTATTAGCATAATGGAACCAAAGTTAAAAACAAATCAAACCATGCGAGTAGGAAAGGTTTCCCCCCAGATGGCTAGAAAAAACCCTCCTGAAAACAAATTCAATTAAAATAACATTCAACCTTTTTGTTCTTTGGGTGGTTTGATTTCTCGGAGGCAGGTACACTGAGATGAGAGATTTCTTTGAAATGCTGGGCAGAGCACACCCATCGGCAGAGCTGCGACAGATCAAAACAGTCTTGTGTTCGTGGTACAAAACAGTCTGCTACTATTAAGCTCCTATTTTATGGTCTGAAATGTTTTTCTGTCCCAGATGCTTTTGCATCTGTTGCTGCTCTTTCCTTATGCCTTTTCCACTGGCCTAGACCAAAAGGAAACTTCTCCCGTATAGACACGAGAGAATTCAGCTGCCCTGCCGTTCCCTTTACTCTCTGAGTTGTTCTCGTGCTGTGCTTGCTGAGCTAGGCCAGGGCCGGCGACGGGGGTACTACGGGTACAGCTGTACCGGGCCCCCCGACTTTAGGGGGGCCCCGGTACACAGCTGTACCCGTTGTCGTCCCCCCTTGTCGCCGGACCTGGAGAGCAGGGAAGGGGCGGGGAGGCGGTGCGGCTCTCCCCCGGACAAGCGCGCCTGGCCCCAGCAGGAGCAGTGAGCCCGGCCAGCGGCAGCAGCGCTGTCCGGGGGGGAGGAGGGGGAAGGGGGGAGAGAAAGGGCGGCTCACGCCGCTCTCGCTCCTGCTGCCGCCAGCTGTCAGCTGGCGGGGGGGGGGGGGGAGCGCCGGCTGGACTGGGGGGGGGGGGGGCGAGTGCCGGCTGGGCTGGGGGGGGGGCAGCCGCTGTCGGCTGGGCTGGGGGGGGGGGCCCATCCGCTGTCGGCTGGGCCGGGGGGGGGGGGGCGGCTGGGCTGGGGGGGCCCCCAAAGTATCAGAGTAGGGGGCCCCCAAATTTCTGTCGCCAGCCCTGAGCTAGGCACTGCTCATTGTGAGTAAAGGGACCTTGGGGCCAGATTGTGAGATGGCTCCGCAGCAATCAATGGTTAGATTTGTGTCTGTTAGTCTCTCCTGGTGAATAGCACCTTACCCCCAGGATAGTTCCACCAAACCACTCAACGTGAGTAAAGGGGTCTGTCGCAGGCTGGCTGGCCCTTTAGAGGGGACCTAGCAGTTAGCTCCTGGCTGGGTCTGGTATGGACTCAGTTCCTGTTAGTGACCCCAGCAGTGGCGAGGTTGGGGGGGGGGGGGGGGGCGGGGCAGAGCTACACAGAGAGGGAAGAGAACTGAGGCTGGGAGAAGACCCGGAGAGAGGAGCCTGGTGAGGAGGCCTGGTGACGGCTGGAAAGAACATCAGAGAGCAGGCCAGGCTCCTGCAGGAGGCCCGGAGGTTGGGCCTGTATGAAGCAGGGAGGTCTCGGGGGGGGGGGGGGGATACTGGGAGGGGAGGCAGTGAGGAAACCTGCTGGGAGGAAGCAGCGAAGGAGAACTCGGTGGGGCCTGGGAACGGGGGCAAAGAGCAGAAGACTGCAGGGTAGCCCCAGAGGGGCAGAAGAATCCTTGTTTTGGGGATTTATTTGGATCTCCTGTTGCACTGAACTGGAATGTGACTTGACTGGAGGGCTCGGCCATAGATGGAGACAGGCCATTGCAAGCCAAGGACATGGTCACAAGTGAGTGCTAGAGATGAAGACCCTCTGCAGAGCTGTGCCCTGATGCAAGGGGAGGTAACAGTGGCACCTGCTTACTGTGTCAAGCTTGTCTGCGCGGGAATGTAGTATGGAATGGCTGGGGTGCGACTCTAAAGCGCACTAGCCAGACTGGACTGTTCCCCTGCGTTAACTGCCTGAAATGATTTCCCCAACGCCAAAGAGGGAGTTTGGTGGTAGAGCCAGAGTTAGACTTCAGGAGAGTTCCTGGCTCCAGAATGTGTCTGGCTCCAGGTCTGGTCTCCTGCTACATCTAACCTTGGAGAGAGGTGGTCAGAGCGGGAATCTCTTTGATGGTCCAACTTCTGTTCGTGCGAGAGACAAGCTCTCGAACCTTCACATTTGTTCTAAGGGCTGGATTCTCAAACAGTTCCCCTCTCGTTACCTTGCAAGGTTTGCAGCTCCGGTGGTGGCCGGATGAACAGTCTCTGGCCCAGTCCAGAATGGGAAATAGATAATCTGGAAATTAGACTCGGGGGGTCGCCCACCCATTCCCGAGGGGTCACAAGTTGTTTTTTTCCGCCGAAAAGCCGCCGCCGTGATCACAATCGCTTCCGCTTTCGGCGGCTTTTTGGCGGACATGCCGAGCTATTTCGGGAAGGCTCGGCATGTCCGCCGAAAATAGTCGATGAATGCGGAAGTAATTCATTCGGCGGCTTTTTGGTGGACACACAAGAGGTCACGGTGCCGTGCCGCTCAGAAAAAAGGGGTCGCGCTAAAGGTAAGGTTGAGAACCGCTGCACTAGAGCAAGTTCTTGTGGTTTGAAGCTCTTGGAAGCTCAGCTGGAGGTGGTCTGTGCTCATCCGAGATGGTGCCTTTTCAGATTCCATTCGACAATGAGTGGGGATCACTCCGAAATCTGCTCCCTTTGACATGGGCAGAGTTCATCTCTGAGCAGTCTGGGGCCCCGGGAACTGATTTATTTCCAGAAATGGATTGTACCCTCCATGCTGATGTTCTAAGAGCTCCAGTATCTCACTAAAACACCCCTGACCAAATGAAACATTCCCATCACCAGAGCAGATAACTTACTCTCGCCCCCAGAAGTGGCAGATGGCTCCTGCCCGAGAAGCCAGTCCATCGATACAACGGAGAATCTTTAGTGCCAGGGGACAGGCCTGAGGACTGCTGGTTTCCTGTGCCTACAAACTGGAAGCATAAAACGAGTTCAATTTATCATCTCTGAGCTCACATTCAGTAGTTTTCCTGCAGTGGACCAGCCAGCTTCCAGATAATCGGGATTTTTAAATTGGTAGACTGGACGGTATCCTGCCATTCTTCAGAAAACAATGTCAGAAGATGAACAGCAACAATTAATGGAAACAATCTTCTGAGAGGTTCCCTCTTATAATTTGTGGGGCAGTGTTCATGTTCTGAACCCCCTGGTTTAAATGCATCTATAACCGTGAAGGAGAAATTGACCCTAAATTTTAGATTTTATTAATGAGCTTCTGCTAAACCGAGGGCTAATAAAAAAGTTTCCATCTATTCTTTTCTGCATTTTCAATGGAAATACTTTTTTTTAACAAATACACATTGCTCCTTAGCATTGACAATCCAGACGATGCAGCTCTGTGTCAATGCGTAAGGCCTTGAAAGTGAAATCGACTAGAAACTGATTTTAGATATATTTTAAAATAAAGCCACCTCATGATTTTCACTAGGCCAGCTGTTAGAAATGCAAAAAGGAAACAATCAGCATAACTCGAGGGAAGTAAATGCAAATGTTTAAAGCCTTTGGCTTGATTCCTTGAAGGTGCTGTAGGTAATGTAGGTAAGGAAAATTATTTTTTAAAACAGTAGGATTTTAAACCTTTCCTTGTAATAGTGTCCTTGACTGCTGGTTTTAATGGAAGGTAATGTTAGAGGAAGGAATTTGCTTTTAATCACCTGACGTGCGTCTGCCTCTACAGACTTCTGTTTTTGGTTGTGTGCCCCCCCCCCTCCCCCGTTACTTCTGCTGCTCTGGGAATACAGTTCGACAGCTATGCCTGTTTTATTACAAATAGTGACGTGTCCAGAAATCAGGCATGTCTAAAGACACATGTGTGTCAGGCGATTAGAAGTGAATTCTTAAGGCAGATCAAGAACTTGTCTCTTTCATGTTTGCTGGGTCATCCCTGGGGTCTGTTGTGACCATGTAATGTACCATACGAATGAGAGGCTAGAGCGGAGATCAGGCTGGGGAAGAGAATAATCAGTAACAGCTGAGAGCAGCACTCAGCGCTGTGAGCTGAAAACCAGAAGAGTTATCTGCCAACAAACAGTGCTTCCGCCAAAGGGGGCCGAGGGAAGATGGGTTGGCTCAGAAAGGAGGTGGTTTCCAGATTGGCGGAGGGTGTCTTAAAGGGCACTACTGTATGTTGCGTATATTGGGTAGGAAGTGGAGTTTGCATGGAGCCTCAAGGAGTCAGGTAAGTCACCTTGAATGCTCACGTGTGTTCCTGCTATTTATTCTCTGCCATAGTCCATACATATGGCGAAACCACCCTGAACACGCCCGATCCCATCTGATCTTGGAAGCTAAGTAGCATCAGGCCTGGCTAGTACTTGGATGGGAGACCTCCTGGGAATACCAGGTGCTGTAGGCTTAACATGGGCATGGGGCTAGCAACTCCACCCCGTAAGGGAACCAATTGCTACTGAAACACCAACACTAGTTGGTGGCCCATACCCTGGCTTGGGGGTGACGGGCAAAGAGAGAGATAGTCCATACAGTGCTGGTCAGAAATATGGCACTGTGTGATACACACCTGCATGCATTGGACCAGGGTTGAGCTGACAGATATAACTACAAGCCCCTTTATGCCTTCAGTGTATCCACACCATGGTTACTTTACTGGAGTCTCTCTCTTATTGTTCGCAGTGTTGTAGCCATTTTGGCCCCCAGGATCTTACAGAGACCTGGTGGGTGAGGTGATATCTTTTAATGGGCCAAATTCTGTTGGCGAAAGAGACAAGCTTTCAAGCTACATTGAAGAAGAGCTCAATGGGGCTCGAAACCTTGTCTCTTTCACCGGCAGAAGTTGGTCCATTGAAAGATATTAATCCTCACCCGCCTTGTCTCTCTGGTGTCCATTATGCACTAGGAGCATTTCTCCAGGTTGGCCAGCAGATGGAGCAGTTTTCCTGTGTCATGCCTGGTGTCTTCATCCTAAAAATTGTGTTGGGTTTTTTTGTATTAGAAATAACGGGCCAGAGCTCTGGCAGGTGTAAATCGGCAGCGTTCCATGGAAGTTCCACCCATTGACAACAGCTGGGGACTGGTCCCATCTCTCTCAAAAACAGAATCAAAGATTCTGTATAAAAATCCACAGGAGATTGCAAGTTTGTGTGAGGGATTTGTATAAATGATGTATAAAATTAAATGAACAGTCGACACAGGAAATATAGATCAGGTTTTCCAGAGTCCTCATGCTGTATAGTAGATTTTTATTTTTAGTTGAGCTCCAATTTGCGGTTAATCAGACAAAGGCATGAGAGGGATCCTTTGATCACGTTGCTGTTTTATGATTCCTGGCAACTTTATTATTTTTAATAAAACAGTTACGTGTATGCCCAGAGCAGCAGAAGTAAGTGGGAAACCAAGAACACAAACCAGGCACTCTTTCTTTCTGAGTGAATCATTGAAAGAGAAACGGAGAAAACATTGTCTAGGATCCAAACAACAAACAAACAAAAACAACTACCATGGGCAGACATCAGGGCAAATGCATTCCTTTCCCTTAAACCTAACTACCAGTATGTTTTTCCTTCAGTGACAGAGAATGCACTCAACTCTTTGTGGGGAATTGTATCTCAGAAGAGGATGTGGGTCTGTGGTGATGAAGAGCAATAAGGGCCAGATCCTTCTGAATTACATTTACATAAGCCTGGAGAGACACCCCTAACCTCCCAAATTCTTCAGTTACACCCATTTGGCTAGATTCTTCTGCCGATGACACTGGTGTTCATCTGGACTAACTCCATTGCCTTTGTTGGATTAACTGCCACTGGCCCTGGAGCACATCACAGATTGGAATCTGGCCCATTGATGGGAGAGGATAGAATAGATTTTAGCCCTCAACAGGTTTTTTGGTCTCCAGGATTACACTGGAGGTGCTAGAGTGCCAGTTTTTTCAGCTGTTTTATGTCCCTTACACTCTGTTGCCTGGACACCTTTGCCCAAAGCTTCTACATTATTCCAGTCTCCCCCTTCTCCACGGGACAGCTACTCCCCAGCGTCCCTTGAGTGGATTCCAGCTGTAAGAGGTGATGCTCCTTCTGCAGCACTCTACTATCGCCCGTTAGCCTTTCTTAGCACCAGGAGACTGGTCGCTCAAAGGGAACACTACATTTCAGTAGCGTTCCTTGCAAAGCAGAGTCAATAGGCATGTAAACAGCGCCCACTGACTCTGGTTACTTTGCATTGCAGCGAGGCATGTCCCTTTTGGCAGGCTTTCCTCTCCTTCACATGGGCTATTTTTGGCTTCCGTTCAACATCCTGGCTAGTCTGAGAACTTCAGCAGGGGCACGGGAAGCTGGGTAGCCATAGTAAAGAATGCCTCGCCTTTCCTCCAGACATGGGTTTCCACTTTGCCAGTAACAGCAGCAACAGGTGGCCTGTCTCCCTCTATTTCTTGGCGCCGGTGGATGTGTTTAAATCTCGGCCTATTGGCAGGCTCCAGCAGGAATAGCTTCAAACTACATGGAGAGGCACTTCCCTGCCCTTGACTTGTTCAGTCAGATCTGCTGCTCTGTTGTGAGCCATGGCCCCTTGTGGGGCCCGGGCCAGCTCTTCAGTTATACAACACTCGGGAGCTAAATTAAACCTCCCTCCCTGGCCCAGCCACCTCCCTTCCTCGCCTCACTGTCACTGTCTGCCCAGGCCTACACCTGACTGCCAATTTCCCATTGCTCTCCTCCTCACCCCTGCAGTCCCCTTGCTGCTGCTATACTCTCTCCTTCCGCCCTCATCCCAAGTGCCATTCGTTCTCCCTGGTGCCAAGAATCCTTACTCTCCTTTCCCAGATACCCCACCAAAGCCCATTTCTTTCCCCTCTTCAAGCGCCACCCCAGGCAGAATGCGGAAGCTTCCTTCGCAGTGTAACATCACTCCCGTCAGCTAGCGTTGCTGTAACCTTCCTCCGTTTCCAACCCCCTTCCTTTCTCTGGGATCTCCAAGTTCTACCGGGCGTCCACGGGCTTGCATGGGGTAGTGCAGGTTGTATTTGGCTTTTCGAGTGTAAGATTTCCAAGGCAGATGCCCAGTGTTAATGGTGTCATGCTGATTTACATCAACTGAGGAGCTCTCTTTACATCTGTGGCACTCCGGGACTGTAGCTTGCTAATGGCCCCGGCCAAGAATTGAGGCTGGGAGGACCATCTTACCTAGCTACAATGCAGGGTACAACTAACAGTAGAATGCAGATGTTTTTCCATGTCGAGAAATATTTTGGGAGAGACCCTCTTGCTATACATGCTCTTCATTACAGAATTGATTCAGAGGCTACTTACTTCATTCTTCATTTATTCCGTGGTGGAAGCTGGTAGAGCCATCAAAAGGTGGGTGTCTTATAGGGAGTGGGAGAGAGGGGAAATCCTCTTTCAATATCTAATACAGTACTGTTGGTCGGAGGTTTAGTTTGGTCCTCAAGTTCAAGGGATGCTTTTCATAGCTGATACTCTAAGTCCTGGTCCACATTCGGGGGGCGAGGGGATTGACCTAAGATATGCAACTTCAACTCCAGGAATAGCATAGCGAGGCCGACGTGTTTAGGTTGACTTACCGCGGCCTCTTCACGGTGGTAAGTTGACTGCTGCCGCTCCCACGTTGAGTCCGCCTGTGCCTCTCGCAGCAGTGGAGTACCAGAGTTGATGGAAAGCACCCAGGGATCAATTTATTGTGTCTAGACTAGACACAATAAATCAACCCCCAAAAGATTGATCGCTATACACAGATCCAGTGAGTAGTGTAGACCTGCCTTAAACTGTGCAGAGCAGCTACAGGTATGGCATGCTGAAGCACACGACTCTACACAGCCGGAGGCTGCCTGACATCAGCTTTGTGTTTGCAACAAGCTGCCACTCCATGTGAGTGATGGGGATTTTAAGCACAACTGCACAGACCTTTAGATCATTTGGTAAAGGAGTAACACCAGTAACCACTCAAAGCAGTAGGTTGTTATCCTCTAGTCAGCAATTAGGGAGGAATCCTCCCCACAGAGCGCCAGAATGTTCCACCTTCATCTCCACTGGAAAATTGGTGCAATCTATTACATCCACTATCAAATCAATGTCCAGAGTTGGCTTTTGCAATGAATAGGCCCAGGGATTTCTAAGAACAAAAACCTGTTTTAGTTCTGAGAGTGTTTCCTGCACTATGACCCTTGAAGAATGAAATAGTTGATATTCAAAGTTCAGTTCCATTTTGTCGTGGATTTCCAGAACAATAAGTTATTCAAAGGAGGAACTTTGTATCATTCATCCACAATAGCAATGGGGGTGGGGGGAGGGATGGGGGACGTGGGATGGTCTAAGTAACTACATGCTGGATGCATACCATTCCCTATCCAAACTTAGAACAGTGGTTTGAAGTATGGAAATACTTCTTGTCTGAACCCTGGCGGAAGAACACGTGAAACTCTGTTTGTATTGTGTCTTTCACAGAGGTGTCGTTCATAAACTCCATGCACTGTGAAAGTACTGGAAGAGAATATTTGATTTCATTGTGCAGTCTGTGCACGTCATACTAGGACCAATATCTCAGAGGAACAAATGAATATTTTTTTAGCATCTCATCTGCATAATGGCTCAAATGAGAGTTTGTGAGGTTCTGTGGTTTGCTGCAGCACTCTGTGCAGTGTGGAAAGAGCGCACCAGTTACCAGCAGGGATGAAACACGGGTACTTTCTGACACAGAACCATAGGATTAGAAGGTGTCGCAGGCATTATGTCTGCACTACAGCCTGTGTTGGCATAATTTGTTACTCAAGGGTGTGACTAAACCTTCCACTTGTGCTACATAAGATACAGCGACATACGCACACGTGTGCACAGCGCTTCTCCCCCAGTCACAGCTTCTGCTGCTCCCAGAGGTGGTATTTTCATGCCAATGAGAGAGCAAACTCCCTTTGGCACAGACCATCTTCGCATCACAGCAGCATGGCTAGACCTGGCCTAACTCACCATGTGTCGGCTGTCTTGCTGCTCCAGCGCTGTTGACCTGCCCCTGTGAGTAGGGACCCAGGCGTATTTTCAGCAATGCTAATAAAACACTTGAACACATTATTTCAGAGTGACGTTAAAGGAAAGGGACTGGCAAAAAGATGCCTGGGGAGCTTTGCTGAGAGGTCTCCATCCGTGCTGCACTGTGGATCCATTACAAGTGAATTCACCTCTGCAGGCATGTTGGTAGGTTTCCTGGTATCTGTGCAGGAACATAGGATGCGTATTCCACCCAGACTTGCCCTTCTGCTAGGCACTGCGCTCGCCCCTAGTAAAGACAGGCCCAGTCCCGAAGCACTTAGTGTCAGTAGACAGGACAGAGAGGATGGGAAAAGGGAAGTAGTATCAGCCCCATGGGACAGATGGGGCCTGAGGAGCACAGAGGAAATGACTTGCCCAAAGTCCGAACCCAGATTCCCTAAGTCCTGCTCCAGTAACTTCCCCCCCCAAGACCATCCAACTTCTCCTAGCTCATGTGACCCCGAGAACTGTTCCCAAAGACATGAGCGCTGGTCCCAGGCCTGCAGCCCTTCTTCACGGCAGGACATGGGAGCTTTGCTGGAAGTTTTGTTTAAGGGCCGCAGCGTTTGACTCATGGTTCGTCAGTGTTTTGTTGTGGGTGGGCACCCTGGGTGTTTGATAGTAAAGGGGGTGGATGGGCTTCAGTGCAAGAGATGAGAGGCCTCTTTTGGGAACTGAAACAGGAGCCAGCAAGGTCAGTGAAAAGACGACTCCCCACTGGCCTGTCCCATTGCAGGGGAGGGGGCATATGCTCCCCATGGGACTCGTGACCCACCCTGCACTGGTGCAAACGATGACACGAGGAGTAGGGTAGCGATGAAGCACGCACAATGAGTGGCATTAGCTTTTGCCCGTCGGGATTCTCTTCTGGAGAGTCTCTTCCTCAGCGTTCAGCCTCATAGCCTCTGAGCAGTGTCCCATTAGACAGCAAGCATCTGTCCCACATTTGTTCTCTGCTCCTCGTCCCAAGAGGAGAAGCATGTGTTGGGGCATGTCTGGTGTTGGTAGGTGTGTGGTGTGGGGTTTTTTAAATTGAACCCAGTAAGGGAGCTAGCTGGGAAAGGCCCTGTGCCCGTATTCAGCCTCCTGAGCCATTCTGGCCCTCCAGTAGAGTCCATCTCTTGAATCTGTAGCTTGATAAGCAGATAGTAACGTGGCAAAAGGAGCTTTGTCTTGGTTATTTAAAAAAATCTAAGAAATCTTTAATAGTAAATTAACCATCACTAACTCCGTCAAATGTACTGTCCGGCGGAGTGCATGGGGCAAACATTTGCTTTCTGTGCAGAAAAGGTGCTACATATTTCAACTTGTGAATGAAAATACAGGTGCAGTTTCTATACTGGCAGACTCGTATTCTTTTCCCACCAAAGACTACACTTGTCTTAATTTCCTCTCAATTACACTCAGGCATTAACTAATACTGACTAACTACAGCCCAAAATAATTATTGCTATCTGTTCCCTTTGTAAATATAACTCCAGCACTGAGCTAGAAGAATAATGGCATATTTACAGAAGGCAGCTAATTAAACTGAGCTTCAATTGCTTTCAGTTTGCCAGAAGGAGCCATTTTCACAGCAAAAAATGTGTGCAAGCCTGCATGCTTACCAGGAACAACTCGGTATAACATAATTCAGGGTTCCCAAGACAAAAATTCAGTTCAAGACAAATTTACACTGGCAATAAAAATCTCATTAAGGAAGATATGAAGATTTCTCTACTACATCACGACAGTTAAAAGAGGTTATTATTTTTTTTCAGTTTATTTAAGGAACAGTATATATTTCATTGTTCCAGAGCAGCTGTAATTGCAAGTGTCTTTCAAACACTCCTTGCAGTAATGCGTTTGTCTTATTACTGTACCTTCCGAACCCAGCCTCTTGATGTATCTTCATTAGCAGAGCGCTAGATGCAGGATTTTCGTTTCCGTTTTCCCCATTTTCCAAACCCACCTTTCTGCATCATGAAAATTGTCCCTCTGCTCCGATTACTTGGGCAGCTGGTGAGTTCTGCTATAGTCTGATCTGCCCCCTAATATTGTGTTTCACAGCCTTTTTTTTAACCTGGGTTCATTCATGGTGTCCTTTTGGCAAATCAAAGTTTGAAAGAGCAGTTCTTGTTCAGCGCATGGGTTGCCGGGCTCCTGGACTCTCTGTCTTGCAAAAACAAAAATAAGGCGGGGTGTGTGCCTTCGAGTCGTTCTTTCTCCACGATAACGAATGTCTGTTCCTTGCTCCGGATGCTACAAGAGAGTCTGGCGCAAAGAGTGTTATTTACCAGAGCTTCCCCTGTGCAACAGATCGCTGCGTTTCTGGATGCAAAGTCATCCACCCTCGTGTGATTCCTGACTCTGGTTTATCTCTCTGAAGGAATGATTTGGCAGGCAGCGTCACTTCTTCTGTGTTTAATTAATTCCTTTAATTTTGTGGTAAATGAGAATAATGGGGGCTTAATTTTGCTATTTATGTAAAACTGATTGGTAATTATGGAGAGCACAGGAGCTTTGGCTTTACAAACCAAAATGAAGTGACCTCTTCATCAGGAGGACTTGGCACGTCTCATTCATTCATTGTGCAAAAGCCGAAATGGCGTGGAAGCAGATGTTACTAAGCTGCCGTTAGGTTACATGAAGTCAAAATATGAAAATGGATTGGATTCTCTTTTTTTAATTGAATGTAAATTAGCGCTAGGAATGTACTACAAGGTGCAGTACGGAATCTGTTCCTATCAGCGCTAACATGGACACGAAGTCACTTTACCGTACTGATCGACCCAGTGTAACTCTCACGTCCTCGGGTAGCCTGGCAGCAGGCAGAAAAGTCTTAGAAAGAAGCAGAGAGGAACAATCGTAGTGTGGTGAGCCATTGAACCAGCATGTTTCCCTCCCTGTAAAACGAGGTGGATAACACGACTGTCCTCCCAGCCTGTGACTGGCTTGTCTGTGTGCAGTGTAAACGCTCGGGGCAGGGATCATCTCTTCTAGTGGGACTAGACAGTGCTTAGCACAGTTGATAGTTATGACGGCGGCTGCATGCCACTGTTCTTGGTCATTTGTGGTGTTCAGGGATGATGTGGAGTAGTGATGCTGGGACATTGAACCTGCTAAGGTGTATGCAGTGCCTAGCCAGGGACCCCAGGCTGTCGCTCTCGAGTGCAGGCACGGCAGATGTGTAGGGTTAAGGATTATTCCACTGGGAGGAATATTCAGTCTCCAGTCTGTGAGCCTGGTAGAAAGTGCACGGAGTATGGGAGGGGGCGGGGATCTGAGGAGGCGTTGGTTAAAGTGTGATTCTCAGAAAGCAAACAAGGACCTTAGCGGTCTGTTCTCTCTCTTGTGGTAACCTGGTGGCCATGCAGTGATGATCTAGTTAATGTAATGTAGCCTGATCTACAGATTATGCATTAATTATGTTGATTACTTAAGAATTCTCAGTTATCACTTTGACGGTAGACAGGGTCTTGTTCCAAGATCAGACCCAGTATTGTTAAAATGACTTTACAGTCGGGAACCCCGACGTGGATGGTTACAACACTGACACTATAGAAACTCCTCTGTGTACAAATCATGTATTGATACGTTCAGCACAGTCACAAACACTCCAGCTCAGTAAGGGAAATAGAAATCCTGCAAAATGTCCAACTGAACATCCATGTTCTCACAGCACCTCTTGGAGAGCAATCTGCAATATTAGCCATTGTCTTCCTCCTCACTATCACCTTCCTCATCATCACCAGTGGCCATCGTTCTGCCCCTTCCCAAGGGCTACATTTCCTCTCTCCTCCTGCCCATAGGGTGGCATGCAACATTTAGAATATATTACGCTGACACTGCTGTGTCTAATGCATATTGAGTAGGGAGTTCTCCCTCTTCCTTATTTGTATTTCCTCATGTTACTAACACTGGAGCATCCTCCCATAGGTTAGTGTCCCAATATTTAAAAAGGGCTCTAGAGGTGATCCTGGCAATTACAGACCAGTCAGTCTAACGTCCGTACCGGGAAAATTAGTTGAAACAATAGTAAAGAATAAAATTGTCAGACACATAGAAGAGCATAAATTGTTGGGCAAAAGTCAACATGGTTTCTGCAAAGGGAAATCGTGTTTTACTAATCTATTAGAGTTCTTTGAAGGGGTCAACAAACATGTGGACAAGGGGGATCCGGTGGACATAGTGTACTTAGATTTCCAGAAAGCCTTTGACAAGGTCCCTCACCAAAGACTCTTACGTAAATTAAGCTGCCATGGGATAAGAGGGAAGATCTTCTCATGGATTGAAAACTGGTTAAAAGACAGGGAACAAAGGGTAGGAATAAATGGAACTTTTTCAGAATGGAGAGGGGTAACTAGTGGTGTTCCCCAAGGGTCAGTCCTGGGACCGATCCTATTCAACTTATTTATAAATGATTTGGAGGAAGGGGTAAACAGTGATGTGGCAAAGTTTGCAGATGATACTAAACTGCTCAAAGTAGTAAGGACCAAAGCAGACTGTGAAGAACTTCAAAAAGATCTCACTAAACTAAGTGATTGGGCAACAAAATGGCAAATGAAATGTAATGTGGATAAATGTAAAGTAATGCACATTGGAAAAAATAACCCCAACTATACATACAATATGATGGGGGCTAATTTAGCTACAACCAATCAGGAAAAAGACCTGGGAGTCATTGTGGATAGTTCTCTGAAGGCATCCACGCAGTGTGCAGCGGCAGTCAAAAAAGCAAACAGGATGTTAGGAATCATTAAAAAAGGGATAGAGAATAAGTCGGAGAATATCTTATTGCCCTTATACAAATCCATGGTGCGCCCACATCTTGAATACTGCATACAAATGTGGTCTCCTCATCTCAAAAAGGATATACTGGCACTAGAAAAGGTTCAGAGAAGGGCAACTAAAATGATTAGGGGTTTGGAACGGGTCCCATATGAAGAGAGATTAAAGAGGCTAGGACTTTTTAGCTTGGAAAAGAGGAGACTAAGGGGGGATATGATAGAGGTATATAAAATTATGAGTGGTGTGGAGGAAGTAGATAAGGAAAAGTTATTTACTTGTTCCCAAAATAGAAGAACTAGGGGCCACTCAATGAAATTGGCGTGCAGCAGGTTTAAAACAAATAAAAGGAAGTTCTTCTTCACACAGCACACAGTCAACCTGTGGAACTCCTTACCTGAGGAGGCTGTGAAGGCTAGGACTATAACAGGGTTTAAAAGAGAGCTGGATAAATTCATGGAGGCTAAGTCCATAAATGGCTATTAGCCGGGATGGGTAAGGAATGGTGTCCCTAGCCTCTGTCTGTCAGAGGGGGGTGATGGATGGCAGGAGAGAGATCGCTCGATCATACCTGTTAGGTTCACTCACTCCGGGGCACCTGGCATTGGCCACTGTCGGTAGACAGGATGCTGGGCTAGATGGACCTTTGGTCTGACCCAGTATGGCCGTTCTTATGTTCTTATGTTCTTATCATATACGTCAATTTGTTGTCCTCTTGTGGTCAGTCATCTGCGGAGGCTCACTCATGTTCCTTTTGGTTGGTAGGTGTCATCATGGTACATTCCGACAAAATCCCCCGTTACACATTCTGTTTACAATTCCCCAAAGTTGGGGGTGACTGTTAGGTCATTTATCTATGCCAAAGTTCATAGGCCTAAGCCTTATACTAATAGCTGAACTTAATGTCTTTCAGGATATGGGCCTGTGGGTTCCTTGCATTACTGTTGAATCTAAGGCCTGGTCTATAGGTGCGGGGGTGTCGACATAAGATATGCAACTATGCAAACAGCATAGCTGAAGTCGACGTATCTTAGGTCAACTTACTTGGCCATCCACATGGAGGCGAGTTGACCTCTGCCACTTCCCCATTGACTCGCTTCTGCCTCTCACAGAGGTGGACTACAGGAGTCGACGGGGAGTGTGCTTGGGGATCGATTTATCGTGTCTACACTAGATGTGATAAATCGATCCCCAATAGATCAGTCACTGCCCACCGATCCGGCGGGTAGTGTAGAGGTACCCTAATAAAGGCAGAGTACAATGAAGGCAAGCTAGCCCTGTGTGCTACAGTAGGGCTGGCCTCCTCTGTATTTCACCCCCAACACACACTCATTGTTCTGAATTGTGTGCTTTTATTTGCCATACCCTGCATTTGGGCTCTGCAACTTCCAGCCCTGTGTGAGCCGATGTTTTAATCGCTTGGGACTCTAGTTTGAATGGGGGGGGGGGGAAAGGAGCGAGAGAGAAAAGCCTCTCTCAGCCTCCTTCAGAAACGACCAGATGATTTTGTGGAGAGGAGGCCGAATGAGCCTCGGCTCAATAGGGCTTCTTTGAGTTTAGCCTCTAAATAGAATTTCAAAGGCAGCCACTTGCAAATTTTCTACATCTTCTCGTCTTAATGTTGAAACCCCCTTGCATTCCCCTAGTGGCAATGTTCAGCCGCCCTTGAAATTATTTCCAGTGTACATCTTAAGTTTCAACAGGAGGACGCATGGGGAAAAAACAATCTCAATTCTCCTCAGTGCTGCTGCATCAATACTTGGCTGAGCTGGATAATGCTTAGCACACTGGAGCGGAGCGGAGCTACCCCTGTGCTAGCTAACGAGAGGATTAGCTATGCCTGCGGATGGGCAGGCATAATTTAAGCAAGAGGGCAAATGTCTAGAAAAGTCAAACTTGCCCTCCAGGGAAGGCTTTGCTGCTCTCATGTCCCTCGTCTCAGGAGCTTCCATTGCACAGGAAACAAAGGAAAGGCAAGTGTCTGTCTGGGACTTGAAGTTTATTTTGCAATGACTCAGGGCTGCCTGGCTCAGATTTTGTTACTAAATACTAGTAAATGTCACCATAATCCTGACCTGCCAAAGCACGTCATCAGGAGATCCAATTCAAACAATAAAAGAGGACTCTCCTCTAGACGCTCACCGGGGGCAGGAAGATGAGGGGTAATGAGCATGCAGCAAATGGCTCTGAAGCTAAAAAAACAGCTTACCCATATTTTTAAGGGGGAAATGGCCTGAGACATTTCTGGTGAGGTGGGCGTGGAACTCACCCTATGGCGCTATGCCCGAAGGCTGTTAGCCGGCTGATCTAAGGTGCAAGGTTGGGTTCCCTAACAGCGTGTGGAAGAGGACTGAAATTCTTAGATTTTAAGGCCAAAAAGCACCATTACAATGATCTAGTCTGACTGCCTGCAGACGGACTAGAGCATCGCCCTGTAGTTCTCTAGATATGCAGCCTTCAAGTGATTGAGACCACCACATTCATGGATAACTTACCCCAGCCACACTAACTGGCATTAATGATGCTCTCATCTTTTAATTCTCTACCGAAGTTATCCCAGATCAGTCTTTCTGTGACTTTGCATGGGATCAATGTCAGTCTGTAGTTAGCTGGGTCATACTATTTTCCCTTTATAAATTATTGGAATGACATTAACATTTTTCCAGTCCTTTGGCTCGTCCCCAGTGTTCAAGGTTTGATTAAAAATTAATATAAATGGTTCAGGGCACCCCTCAGGCAATTCTTTTAATACTCTTGAGTGTCAGTTATTCAATCCTGCACATTTAAAAATGTTTAACTTTTAATAGTTGCTATTTAACATCTTACCTAGTTACTGAGGGAATAGAAAGTAGCTCCTCACCATTGTAAGATATGAATAAATCATCCTGCTTTTTAACTACAGAAGAGAAAGGTTTGAATTCTTCTGTCTCTTCTACATCATGACTGACAATTTTATCTTCCTTATCTAGTATTAGATGTGTACCATTGCTAAGATTTAATTTATTCCTGATGTAGTTAAATAATAACTTTTTAATTTCCTTGACTCCGGGCCATTTATTGAGCCCTTGTGCCTTTTCTTGCTGCTGATTTGAGCTCATTTCCATCATTTTTCCCATTTGTTATCTGTTGTTTTTACCTTTTTATTGCTGCTTTCACCTCCCTTATTAACCAGGATTATTTTTAATGTAAAGAAGTCTTCTTTTGTGATTGCAGAGTGGTGGTGGCTTTATCATGTTGGCATCTAATAAAATTCCCAATGATCACTCACATATCTGTTTAAATTTCTACTCCGCTCAGTTTCACCCAGCCTGTTTTCAGCTCTGAGAAACCGGCCTTCAAGCATCGCCTGTCTGTATTTCCGAGCCGAGCTGTGTTCTGTTTGCACAGAACATGAACTCTTGCATCTCAGCACCCGTCAGTATTTAGTTCTGATCAATTTGTCTTTGTCCATTGGAATGAGATCTAACCTAGAGTTACCCTCAGCTGGTTACAATCATTTTCACTGTTACAAAGTTATCTATTTTGATGAACTGCAGAGCTAGTTTCCTAGTGGCAACCTGAGACCTCCAACAGGTATCTTCCGAGTAATGCAATGTTTTTTCTGTACCTTATCGATGGAGGTAGGTCTGCCAGAAGGGGGCTCGTGGAGGATTCCTCCAATGTCCTGAGGTCCTCCGCCAATGTGTTCTTTAAAAATAAACAAGCTGATAATCAAACTGCTAATTTGGCTGTAACAGGATCCCAGCGGTTCACAGCCCCAAGCAGAACCACTGCTGCCTTCTGAATAAGCTGTAAGCAAGGAATAGCCCTGCCAAGCAGGGTTTGCAGTGATAGTTGCTGATGAGCAGGAGGGGCGGAAGTTGCATATATAAGATCAGCACCGGCTGACTAAGGGGGCTCACTGTGGAAAGAGTCTGTCTGATGGGACACCAGAAATCTTTGCCTACCTCCCTATCTGTGATATGAGCCCCACAATAAATATTGGCAGGAAGGGCCAAGAACTGGGGTGACCACAGCTAATAGTTTGTAGGGAACCTGCAGCTCTCTCAGTCTAACAGTTTGGAGAGACCATCCCCAGGCCAATCTGTCTCCAAGATGAAGGAGGTACCACTAAAGCTTTTCTGTGGTGCTTTTAAATGCAGCTGCCTTTGGCATAGCACCTGAGTGGGAGCTGCTGAGTATTACAATGGGAGGTTCCAACCCCCTCCATTGTAGCAGCCACAGAACAGCAAATCTTGTAGCCAGCCACAGTGGTAAAAAAAACCACATTGTGATTGAAGAACCGAATCATACCATGAGGCAACCTGGATTTAATTCAAAAGTGATTGATCAGCTTCAGGTGTTCAGCTCTATGAACACAGAATAAAAATGGCAAGTACGAGCTAAAAGTGACTGAAACTAAGTAGGACTCCAGCTCCGTGGGAAGTTATAGAAAGCCACCAACAACATCTTTCTAGGAATTAACTGATGATTAACACTGCCTTTTTGTTCATTCAGAATTCCTAAAGCCCGACTGTAAAATCTTCACCCGAGGAGTTCTATGAACAATACAATTTTGGCTTTATAGCCAGACTCTCATTACTATAAACAGGTGAGATATCCTCTCTGTCTTATTGTCAGCTGTTCATAGACGTATCTGCTGTAGCTTAGCATTTTACAATCATAGGGTGGATTTTTCCTTTCACAGTTAAGTTTTTCTATAAAATAATTCTTCCTGCGCCTGTGAAATCCCCAGGCCAGTATCGTCTGTGCTGCACACAGGTAAAAGAAGAGTATTTTTCCCAGTTAGGTACGGAAAAGAGAGACTGACTGTACCATAAACAAATCTATCTACGTGATGCCCCTGCCTATCTTTATTTGGTACCAGTTTGGTTGTGATCCAGTTAGAATTAGATTACGACTGATCAGTCCCTGCATTCTAACAACTTCCCACAACGCTCTGCTCACTGATGTATAAAATAAAGTTGAGGTGACTGGAAAGCTTAAGGGATCAATTCCAAATATCACCTTGTAATAAAAACCGTAGTTCCTTAATTTTTTTGTATTGATTCTGCACTCACTCTGCTCTAATGTGGCTTTGATGATAAAACTCGGTGACTGACATTGCCCTCCTCAGACCTGATTTCAACAGCCGTACTCGGGAAGGAAATGTGTTTTGCTTCAGCAGCAGTTTTGCTTTAGTCAGTCCACAGGATCTCACTTACAGGCAGGAATTTACCGTCTTGTCCCTTTTGAAATTTATCATCTGTCTTTCTAGGGGCTCCGTCCTACACGCAGGGCTGCTGGAACAGTTTGTGTAGTGCTGAGAGCTGTGAACTGTGAACCCTGTATAAGATGGAAAGCACTTCAAGCCAGGGGCTGCAGCAGCACCCCTACTTCCAGCACCTTTGCCTGCAGGCATGAAGTCAATAAGACTTCTGTTGTTGATTTCATCGAGTGCAGGATTGGGGCCTTTAAAGGGAACTGGAAATATTTAGGAATCTCGGTGTATGTCATTTGTGTATACTGCAAATAGACACAATCATATATTTTTTCAAATGTAATTTCCAGTGTGTGAGTTACATAGCATACAACATTTAAATACAACACACATGACTGTGCACTAGCATAGGGGTGGGATTTAGTTACTAACACTTAGCATTATGTACCATTCACTACTGGGAATTTCAAAGGAGCCTAAGGGATTTAGGCATCCAAATACTATTGAAAGGCAAAGGGCCTTGGGCACCTAACTCCTCTGGAAATCCAAGCCTGCATGTTCAAAGTGCTATGTTCCCATTAATCATATACTGTAAACCTCTTGTCTCCAACCCTAGACTGAAAACCTTCTGACCATGGGCTTTCTCATCTCCTGCTGCCAGCTAGACCATCACTATTGTGAGCTGAGTCTTTCTGGTTTGGTACCTCTCCGGTCCTGGCTGGAACACAGAAATGCAGAAGGATGCAAAAGAATGAAATATAACTGGAAGTTCATCACCCCCCGAGTGTGTTCAGGTACCCTGTGGTTCCCATCCACAAAGGATAAGAGTCTGTTTCACCTCCAGTCAGAGAGTCTTGGCTTTTTAGATGAAGCTGTAGTTGCTCACTCTCAGCTCGGAGGTTCCTGATTCAGTCCCCAGTGTGTTAGCCAGGACGGCGGCTGTCACACACACTTCAGAACCCCACCAAAGACTTGGTTCACGTTAAGTTCCAGATTTGGGAAATGTTCAGGAAATCATGTTTTCCACAGTCGTTCTCCCATCTCTGTTACCAAGAGCATTTCACAGCCTGGGACATCTATTAGACTTGAATGGACCCGACCATCAACATTTTTGGCTCATGGGTCCAATCAAAATGATCCAACTCACAATCTGCTGCCTTAGAGCTGTTCACAAAAAGGGAATACATTTGAGAAAATCACAAAGTGCTCATTGACAACTTGGGAACAGAAAAAGAGGCTAAAACTGTTGAATTAATGATTTTCTGAGCTTTTTTAACAGTAGAGCAGCAAAATGGACATTGTGATGCAGTTTAAGAGCCTTACTTCTTGGCACTAGTTATGTCTTTATTGAGCAACACCACAAATCTGCACAATTGACAAAGGTAAAAAAGATGAATGCTTACACAGTTACTGTTTATATTGAACAAAGGGCTGATTTTGCCAGAATCAAATGCTAAGCTGAGGGAGCTAAAAAAGCAATTAAGATTCCAACCTGCACTGAAATTTGCATATGGCCAGACCCGGACCCCTAGGCAGTACTGCATTGTTAGAAGTGCAAGGGTCTGTTTGCCCTGTTCTTACTTCAGGATCAAGCCTAAATGTGCTTTAAGGCTTGAGCTTGATCAGCAGATGCTCAGAAAATACAGAGCTGGAACAAAAATAGCGCACACAATAGCCCCTGGAGCCTACGAGTCTAGCAGCTTTGTCATAGCTCAGGGGAGCTGCACCTGTATTCACTCTCCATGGTCCAGCAAGGGCACCTCTTCTAAGCTCCTGCCTCCTCAGCCGTCACCTCTCTTGGGCAGAGACTCATGTCTCTCTTCCTCCTGACCAGGGTCCTGCCAGGCTGCTCGGTTCCCTGCCTGCACCATACGTTGCCCAGCAAGTCGGATAGCCTAGGCAGCTCTGCCTTTTTTTCTTCCTCCTCAGTGCCCTAGAAAGAGGGTAATTACTTCAGTTAGATGGTACCACACGGCTTTGCTAAGCAAGCCCATTCATTAAGATAAAAGCATTCCAGAAAACACAGTAGAGCACTAACAGAACTTTTATACAGGGCAATCCGCTTAGCAGAGATACCCCTCCCCAACTCCAACAAGGGCTCCGGTAGGAGTCAGTCCTTCAGCCTCACACAGGGTTTGTTCTGTGCTTACAGAACAAGAACTCTTGTGCCTAGGTGAGCATTTCCTGTGTACAGCCTGGTCTCTGATCGGTGCAGAGCATGAACAGGCAAACCACAGACCCCCTTCGCTCTTCCAGGCGGAACTTCATAAGTTTTGAAACGCCTTCACTGTGTGTCTGGCTCATAGTTTAAAACAGTCCTTTGATGGTCCCAGAGTTTACACTGGCCATTCCTTTTCCCTCCTCCGAGACACTCCATACAACCTCCCAGTGAAAAACTATCGATTTCTCATATCTTGGACTTCAACTCTCAACAGAACTCACGCAGCTGTTGCAGCAAATCACCATCTCGGTCACACCCCTGATCTCCTGTACACTGCTGTGTGCGATGCAGATTATTACATTCCACGGGACCCCCAAACTGGGGCACAGGAGGGTTCTCAGCCAGAACGCCGAACTTCCTGTTGGTTGAAGTCAGGCAGGGATTTAATTTGGAATGTAATGCTGGATTAATAGCAACTGTACTTGTACGAGAGCCATTAGTTAGGAGCTCATTAAAGTGATGGCTCTGAAAAGATTTTTCTTGCCTAATATCCTCTTCCATCACTTTGTCAAGACTGGGCCCTCATTAAGAAAAGAGCTGCATGCTATTAACACTCCTTTAATTATCTTCCTTTACTTGTGGGGGCTGTTGGATTAAGACTTGGTTCAGCCTGAAGATACCAAACTCTGGGCCTTTGTCTCCTGTTCCACCCAGGCCTCCATGTAAACTGCTGAACAGCTTTGGCAAGTCCTCACTCGGCCCCTGAATCCCTTGAATCCAATGGGGGTTGTGTTCAGCATATTCAGGCCCAGGTCACAGGGAGGCATTGGTGCTATCTGCCAGGATTGGCCTTCCAGCCATTTTCTATACACCAAGACCAGGCTCCAGGCTGGTCTGATCTCCCTTGAAAGCACACATCTTTTGCTTAGTTTTCCTCAACTAACGCACCCAGCCCTGCTTTCCTGCCTCCCTTCCTGGGCCTGACGCTGTTATGTTTCAGGTTAGTTACAAACAAACTACTCGCTCTGAAGGTTACAGTGAAACCTTTTTATTTGTTAAAAGCCAGAACTATACCACACAAGAACCCCAAATTGGAAGGACAAAGCCAGGCTGTTCTCTAAAACAGAGAAACATAACTCACCATTTCCATAAATCTCCTCCTTAATTAAGTTAGGCAATTTTGATTATATTCCTCTAATGTCCACTATCTTTCTGTTCTCATCACAGTCTGATGGCACTATGGGAAGCAGTGTTCAATTATAATTGATGTAAGCCGTAATTCAGAGCCAAATTATAACATATAAAGCCATCTGATCATTGAGGAATAGAATAGATTTCCACACTAGTGTCATTTGGATTGATTAGCAATGTTTCCAGAGTCTTATTAAAGGTGAGAAAAGGCTGAATTCCAAAGGCATTTTTGAAATACAGATACATCATTCTGGTACACAGATTTCAACTGTACCACTTTTGTGGATTTGTTACCCACTTGGATTCCAATTCTAAACCTGGACCTTCTCTCATTTCTGGAACAGGGGACTTCAGGTATGATTTTATTTAGTGATTTTATTAAATCTTTGTCGCATGACAAAAATGCTTAAAACCTTGATATATTACTGCTACTACCCAAGCATGAGAAGTAGGATGATACATGATAAAACAATCCTAAAGGCATACTCAGGAATTCATTGGAATATTAGAACACAACTCACATAGTATTGGAAATATGAATTCATCAACAGGAAGATTCCCACTTGGGATCTGGCAGAAGAGCTCAATTCAGGACCAAGGCCAGGGGCTTTTAAAAGGTATTTAGATGTTGCTCTGCTCATTGGATATCTTTCTTTTTTATGAGATTACCAGTTTGGTTAATAAAGGTAATAGGATTGATGTAATATCCTTAGGTTAAGGCATTTGACTTTGTATGGCATGACATTTTGATTAACCAACTAGAATGATATAAAATTATCATGGCACAGATTAAGTGGATTAAAAACTGGCTAACTGATAGTTCTCAAGAAGCATGTTGATAAATTGTAGACAGGAGAAAAAAACCACAAGAATATCTGATTAAAGAATTAGAAAACAAGCATTATATAAAAATAATGAGGAGTACTTGGGGCATCTTAGAGACTAATAAATGTTTTGGGGCATAAGTTTTCATGATGAAGTGGGTTTTAGCCCACGAAAGCTTATGTCCAAATAAATTTGTTAGTCTCTAAAGTGCCACAAGGACTCCTAGTTGTTTTTGCTGATACAGACTAACACAGCCACCACTTTGAAGCCTTATATAGTGATAGACTCAATGAGCACAATTGATTTAGCTTAACAAAGAGAAGGTTAAGGGGTGATGTGATCACACTCTATAGGTACCTACAAGGGGAACACATATTTGATAATGGGCCCTTCAGTCAAGCAGAGAAAGCTATGCAATGCAGGGGCTGGAAGTTGAAGCTAGACCCATTCAGACTGGAAATAAATTGTACGGTTTTTACCGTGTGGGTCATTAGCCATTGGAGCAATTTCCCAAGGGTTGTGGTGGATTCTCCATGACAGTCAACTTTTAAGTCAAGGTGGGATGTTTGTCCAAAGAGCTCTGCTCCGGGGATTATTGTGGGGAAGTTCCTTGGTCTGTGTGACACAGGAGGTCCAGCGACATGATCCCGCCGGTCCCTTCAGGCCTTGGAACCTATGACATGGGAGGGAATTGAGCCCTGGTCTCCCAGCACATTGGCTACTGCCCTAAGAGTTGGACCATCCTTCCTTGTTCTTCAAGATGGTCCCTCCCCATCACGCTCTGACAGATCATCTCCCCTTCCAATTGCACGTCGGTGACATCCAGTGGCAGCTGCAGCTCACATGGGAAAGCAACGCTGGGCCGTCATTTCAGCTAGTTTTAGCATCTGGAATGTGATTTAGCAGCTGGAAACGAGGAGGCAGGGCCAGTGTCACGTAACCAGTCTGCTCTGGCCATGCACAGATCTATGTCAAGCCTGAGTAGCCAGTGTAGGGTCAGGAATCAGGGGCTGGCAAGGGAAGGGAGCATTCCACAAAGGCCCTACAGCAGTAGAAGAGTGGCTCCCGCACCCCAGGGCTCTCAGTAACCCCCCTCCTGCTCTTGGGCCTCCTGGGGTTACAGCGTTCAGCTCCCCTCTGCTCCGCCCCCCCCCCCCCCGCTGTGCAGGGAGGTGCCAGGAACCCCGGCGGGGCAATTCAGCAGCTACAGATCTACGGCCGAGCTCCCCCATCGCCCTTCAGAGCGGAACCGCGCTGGATCAGCGACGACTCTTGAACCTCTGCAGCCGCGGAAGAGAAAGAAAGAATTGTCAACATTCAGTGACTAGTTTTTCTCTCTTCCCTCCCCGCCCCCAATTGTCTGACTTGCTCTTTGGGGCAGGGACTAGCTCTCCCTCTGTGTCTGCACAGAACCTGGTACAATGGGGCCTGGAGCTCAGCGGTGGCCTCTAGGTGCTCCTGTAATATCATAAATAAATAATCATGAACTGGAAGAACTTGTTTGGCCCCTGTCCTAGCGCTCTATAGGGGAGATTTATTGCTGATGGGTAATTTGATATGGTGATGTCTTAAGGGCATTTCTGTTCATGTTTACTTGTCTCTTTTTAAGTGCTGAGATCCAACGGATCATTGTTATGCAAGTCAATAAATAGTAACAATAGGTAGCTTGCAAAGGTTGGTTTGTTTCTCACATGCCATCCTCCTGCACTGATAATTGGCAGAAGAGTCCAGGTGATCAGCAGGGTTTTTGTCATGTGGTCTGTCGTTCCAGGAACAGAGCAACTTGAAATGTGTGTTTCCGTTTGGAAATGCTGTGCCTAATGTTATTACAAGTAACAGCGAAGGGGACCATAACCGCGTGAGATTATGCTGCCTCGCATTATCCTTTGACTCCGCAGGTCAGGTGGATGAAGCCTGCTGTAATTGCTCTATTATTGTTAGATTTATATGAAACTAAAGAGGGAAGCTTCCAGAGGCTTGCTTGTGTATTGGCTTTCCAGAAGCTGTAGAAGGCCACGCTGTCTCCTCAGCAGGGAGCACCAATGGCTAATATACAGGGCACTGGTCTAGGAGACAGGACACATGGATTCTGCTCCCAGCTCTGATACTGACCTGTTGGGTCACCTTGGCCAGTCCCTTCTTCTCCGTGATTCTGTTTCCCAATGCCTTGTCTGTTTAGCCTGTGGGCTCTTTGAGGTAGGGACTGTTTGGATACAGTGCTTAGCACAACACGGCCTATCTCAGTTTATACAAATACTCATTGGAAGTGAATGGCAATCGTTCTTTGCTTTTAGTGCAGAAGTAACTACAAAACTACTCTCACCTTCATGCAGTGAAAACAGGATGGGGCCCTAAATGCAGTTGTCTCTAGGTGAACATTACCTTTTAGTTCATATAAGATTTTTCTCTGCTTGGTTAAACCACGCCCAAATCACTATTCATATTATGAATGTCCTGGGTGTAGACCCCAGGTGCAATGTATCCTTCTGCTTGTGAGCAGATTCACCTCACATCTGGAATTTTAGATGAAAGGATATGATGTAGCCCTAGGGTGGACACGTGTGTTCATAGCATACTAAGTCATCAGTAGCCATCTACCTGAACTGGAATTAGTTGTTGAAAGGTTGGTTAGTAAATCAGATATTTGTTTATTTTCAACGTTTGTAGGTGGACAGTAGTTGGCAAAGCGATTCTCCGAACCATACAAGCGAATCACAGAGAATTGCCTGTCATCTTCCGAGGATGGGGGCCATTTTGTGCATGGGCCGAAGTCACTAGGTGGGGCTTCTCTCTTGCCACCGATGGGTATCCAATATCCACTTCTAAAGTAACAGGAGTGGAGGAAGCCATTCTGAAAGCTTATGAGGGTGTCTTGTTGCTAGGAGACACCTTCTGGAGGAGCAACATTAACTTGTTGGGAGTGGATAAGAAACCACAGATTAAAGTATTTTTAAAACTCTTTTACCTTCAAACATTAATTGCAAACAGGTGAATTATCCTGTAATTTAAGGTATGTTGGTTACTGTTTTAAATGTGGTTAGTAGAATATTTGGATGTTTCATAGTGGGGCTGAGAATGCACAGCTAGGACATAATTGTCACTCTCTTCTCTTAATTGTGTTAAATACAGTGAGCCCCAGTTCTCTATCTCCTGCCTCTGAACTCATCCTCAGACACAGGAAACCTCAAATTCATGTCTGATGGCTTGAAGAAAACTCTAGGTCCCACTGTCACCAAGGTTGTTCCTCTCAAATCGGACAGTGGTGAAATCATTACAGATAAAAGCAAGCAGTTGTCTCGTTGAGTTGAACACTGTTCAGAGCTACATGCACAAGAAAGAAACATCACCAGTGAATCACTGAATCAAATACCAACTCCACAGGGCATGCCAGAACTAGATGCGGAGCCCACTATGGAAGATTTGCTATCAAGTGGCAAGCCTCCTGGAAAAGATGGCATCCCGGCGGAACTCAAGTGTGGGAAAGACAGTTTATTACCATATCTTCATCAGCTGCTTCTTAAATGCTGGAAAGAGGGTGAGGTGCCGCAAGAGATGCACAACCCCCAAGAGATGCACAACCCAAACATCACTTTGTAAAAAAACAAAGGTGGGAAGGGTGACTGCAACAACTGGAGGGGTATCTCACTACTAAGCATATCCGGAAAAGCTTCCACAAAAATCATCTTAGTGCACCTACAACAGCTGGCAAATTGTGTTTACCCTGAATCACAGTGTGGATTCGGGGCTGGAAGATCAACTATAGACATAATATTTTCTCTGCATCACTCCAAGAAAAGTGCAGAGGGCAAAACCGACCATTGTGCATGGTTTTTGTCGACCTAACCAAAGCATTCAGCACAGTCAGCAGGTCTATTTGCAATACTAGAAACGATAGGATGGCCACCAACCCTGTTAAGTCTTATATGTTCATTGCACAACATGAGAGCAACTGTCTGGTTTGACATGTCCGCTTCGGACCGCTTTGAGATGAAAATCGGAGTGGAGCAAGGAGGTGTTCTTGCCCCTACACTCTTTGGAATCTTCTCAGAACTCTTGAAATGTGCATTTTAAGGACATGAAAAACTGAGTGTATCTCCACACAGGATCAGATGGGATGTACACTGCTTAGTGTGGAGAATACACACACAGTCTAGGCATCACTTCAGACACACGTGAGCCCTCCGAGTAGGATGTCAGTGGTACACAGACCTCATACAGGTCCTCTATCCAGAGGAGAATTGCCCCTTACCTCTCTGATTTTTCCTCATTCACCATTTTATGATCTTCTGACCATGATATGTTCTGCTTTAGCAATTTATAAACATTTGACTTCTTCTCTTCTAACTCCAACCCCTTGATGCTCTCTCTCTCTCTCTCTCTCTCTCTCTCTCTCTCCTCCCCCTCCCTTCCTCCCTCCCTCTCTCCCTCACTCACTTCTTTCATTATGTTAATGCCCCTCTCAGAATCTCACTCTTCTCTTCTCCTGAGTTCTACTCCCACTCTCATAATGTGATATTTTCTCCCCTTCTGCCAACCCTGTTGCTGGGTTCTCCTGCAGAGTTGCCCATTGCCAATGTGCTTGTTTTTAGAGCTCCTTACTGTTGTACATCTGTGACTGTATCTAATCTGTCGACAAATCATAGGTGCTAGATTGAAAACATCAAAAATATCTAATGCAGTGAGTATAAGTGAAAGGTAATGTGTTCAGATACCATGGGGCTGAGAGTCATTGAAGTACCTATGCTAGATAAAGCTACTGTTTAAAGCTATTGGATAGCAGAGCATAAAAATCATGGAGCCAAATCAGTGACTTCAAAAAGGAGTGAGTTTGGGTGAAGATTGAAGGGAACCGAATAAAATCTGGGCTAGGACCTTGGGATTTGTCCCATAGGAGGAAATAGGAGAAAGTAGAAGTTGGATGGACTATTTAAGGGCTAGATTGATGGTGAACTGCTTATTCCTGTACGCAGGTGAGTGGTTACTCAGATGAGTAATACCATTGGTTTCAATGATACCATGCAGGTGAGTAACTGCTCCCCCACAGGGTTACAACCTGGTCCTAAACCTTTGCAGAAATCTGTATTCCACTGAACAAGGCCACTTGAATCCTTCCAAATCAGCCAAGTCACTCTGTAAGGGCAACTGTGCCTTTAGGCTAAGTCCTGCGCAAGGGATCTTGTGTAGCTGCTCTTCCTCTGGAGGAGAATCACAGTCCCCCTCTCATGCCTTTTGCTCTGGTAGGTAACTTGCAATAACCCCATCCTGGATGCAGCATGACCCTCCCACCGCTTGGTCTGATTCAGTTTTGCTGGCTGGTATCTTGCATGTAGGAGCTAGTAAGCCAGTGCATCTGCCAAGTGCCGGGAGTCGAGATGCAGAGATGCTGGGTTTAGTAGGATTATTACTCCCTTGTAAGGCTGCATTAGTGTCCCATATGTTCTGGCTGCAAATCTGTAGCTCCAGCAGACTGGCTGGGCTGTGTGCAGCAATGAACTGCAGGGGGACAAGGCAAACACATCCCGTTAGCATCGCATCTGCACAAAGACAATCGCTGGCAGCACAGGGGTGGGATGTAGCAGAAAACAGGGTCGATTTCGCTTTGCTCAGATGGGAAGGGAAGGACGTTGCATTGCGCACCAGAGCCACAAATCTCAAAAGAGCCGAATGTCTTGAAGAATGGATCATATCAATGCTGATAATCTGGCCCAGCAAGAATGCAGTGGATTAGACAGCGACTGGCTGTTATGGGGACGCTGACCTTAATCTCCCTTTACTTTGGTTTTCTCTCCTATCAGTTAATAAAGGGGAAAGCGCAACATGTGCCGCAGGTGATTACGCCCCCTCAGTGCCCTTTGCAGATAGCTGATACAGCAATCAGAGACAATCCTAAAATAATTAACAGACAAAAATAAAGTGGTGCACAGAACTAGCTGATGAGGCTGGAGGAAGGAGACTTTCCCTGCATTCCCAAATGCACCGTTTCAATGTAAGTCAATCTTATTAAGATTCCGCTTGGGTCTTAACGACTCCGCCGCCATCACTCATCATTCAGAATCACTATTAACAGGGGGAAGAGATTATTTTAGGCTACTTTGAGACACCATAGATACACCCAGCAGGCTTCCCACACTGCTTAAACGTATACATCACTGTCCTGCTATGTGACAAGTACAAGGCTGAAAATACAGAAGAGTTGGCAATAAACCGCATGTCTACGTTATCCACCCTGTCAAGACTAGACCGATTCTTGGGTGAGCTGCAGAGGTCAACAAATCACCCAAACAGCCGCTAAAGATGAGAGAGGAGCATGAGTTCAACTCATTAGAATTTTCTTTCATGGATGCTACGGAGCCTCTCTCAGACCAGGGGACTGAACATGATCTTGGTAACCGAAGAGCACGCCTGGACTTGTAGGCAAGTAGAAAACGGACAAGGTTGATGTGAATGACCTTCAGCATTGAAACCTGATTGTCCCTGTCATTTGAGATGGCCCCGTAGGAAGAAAAGGTCAACGGTGAATCTTTATGTTGGGTATGGTGAGAATCAGATTTTTCTGAACAGCTCTCTGTAAGAAATCCAAGCCAGGCTGCAAACAAGTGTGTTGTATTTATCTCTGTGTGCTCTGCTGCTACTGCCAGGGGGCACAGCTCTCTGGCTGGTATCACGCCAAAGGAGAGGAGCAAGCAGTGCAAATGTTTGATCATTTGTTTGGAAGACACCTTCTGCTCAGGACAGTACATTGCCGCCTTTTGAAAGGGGGGGGGGGGGGACTCCCAGTGGCGGATTAATGATTTTGCCTCCCCTAGGCCTTGAAATAATTGCTACCCGCCCCTTCCCAGCTCACCTCTGCTCCACCCCCCGCCTCTCCCCTGAGTGCGCCGCCACCACTCCACTTCTCCCCCCTCCTTCTCAGGCTTGCTGGAAACAGTTGTTTCCCATGGCAAGTCTGGGAGGGAGGGGGGAGAAGCGGAGCAGCGGCATGCTGCAGGGGCAGGGATTTGGGGAAAGGGTTAGAATGGGGGCAGGGAAGGGGTGGAGTTGGGGTGGGCCCGGGGGGGGGGGAGGGGTGCAAGCACCCATCGGCTCCTATGGCTATCATAAATTTGCCACCCCAGGTCTAGGCCTCGTCGGACTAGGCAATAGTACGCCGCTGACGATTCTGACTAGTCCTGATTTCTGGACCTTTTTCTTATATAGGCTCCTATTACTCCCCACCCCTTATCCCAATTTTTCACATTTGCCATCTGGTCACCCTAAGCTGACTCCATCTTTTTATGCTGAGTTGCTTCATAATGGTACAGGAAGCAACAAGAAACATAGAACACGGAACCTAACACGATGTGGGATGCATTTCTTTATGTTGTTTTTCTATTGACTCAGGGCTTGTCTACATTGGTGTGGGGGGAGGGGTTCATTTCTCATTATAACAATCTCATTATAGGCCCTAAGTAGGTAGCAACCAGACCTGCCACCCACCCCTATTCCCGACGCCTGTGTCCTCCCCAACACCTCCACTCAGATCCACCAGCATTTTCTTGCTGTGACTGATTAAATGGTCTCCCACTAACACGTAAGACTGTGAAACTTTGGATCCAGAAACAGTGGCTGGTTTTGGGAGCAGAGTGGAGAAGCTTTGGGACCCATTGGTGTTAACATGCACATTGGCTGGAAAAATAATTCTTATTTGGCCTTGTCTGCATTAGGGGAAAAGGTGTCATTTGAACTCGAGTGAGCTGACATAAAATCCAAGGGAAGAAACAGCGGGTTGTAGTTTTGACAGGAGTTAGAAAGTCGTCATTAACCCTAAGCTTCCCTGTCGTCTTTAGTAGAACTGGGTAATATTTTTGTACTGAAAGATTTTTCAGCATAAAATACAGATTTAGTGACAGTGACATGCTTTTCAAATTCATGTTGATTTCACAGAATCATTTCAGTTGACATGGGGGAACCTTCCTCTTCCAGCCCAAAATAAAATCATCTTTCTTTTTGACACTGTTGAAATGCAAGATTTCAATGTTCATTTCCAGATTCCCTTTCATTTAATTTTTTAAACTTAAAAATCTAAAAAAATACTCATTCCAAACAAAACATTGCATTGGACCCGAAACAAGTTTTTTTAATTGCCAGCAAAGTGAAAAGCCTGTTATTTGCATAGTTCCGATCTTTTAATTAGACCCGTTAACTCATGTTAAAACTGCACAGCGCTTTGCCTTTCCTAGGATCTTACCTCGGGTTAACTAACGTGGGAGACGCACCCTTTTTGTAAAGCTGTCCTTCAACATTTTAATTGCCCTTGCTGTATCTCTCATAGTGGAGAATATTTCCTTGAAACATTGTTCTACCCACTGGACTAAAAGCTTAGCATTTCAATTGTAACACCACCAGCCTGAAAAGTCATTCCAGCTCATGAATCGAGTAGTGTTAACTAAACCGTGGCAGGCCAGAAAGGGACACGCACTCCTGACAAATATTTACAGATCAAATTCTGAGTAGCCCAAATCTTGTTTGTTTTGCAGATGTGCTGTTTGTAATGCCAGGCCTCGTGCTTACTACCTCTCTTTTCATTCTTTTTCTCATTTATTGATCTTGTTCTCCCCTCCTTTGTGTCCTTGATTTAAATTTTAAAGGGAGGTTTAATTACGTGTTTATTGAGTCTGACTCTACAGTATGTTTGGGTTACATAGCTCCCTGAGCACCTTACCCTTGTGTTGGTGTGCTTCATAGTTATTTCATAGTTATCTCATGTCCATAATTTACAGTAATTGGCAGTAAGCTACCACCAGGTCTGAACTTGGTAAATTTGAGCCTAAGAGGAGAGATGTTCCTTGTAATGAGGGCCAGATTATAGACAAAATCCATACCTATGCCCAGAAGTGCTGGGGACACTTCATTGAATGCAGTGAGCAAGGAGGTGTCCAAGTCTCCCCAGATGCACAGCTTGTCTATCCCAATCAGTTCACAGTCATGGCCTGTCCTCTAGGTCAGATTAAGACAGTGTACCTTGGGCCCCCGCTCCTGGAGTCATGCGCTACCCCAAAATCTCAGCTTTCATCCCCTAAAAATGAGGAGATTCTCGGTCTACTGGTTGAGGAGAAAAGCTGGAAAATCTGATCCAGGTGTCTGCCTGAGTCTGAAAAGAGCCTGAAACAATAGCTCTGAGAGCTGTGAACTGGTCTAGTCATCTCACTGAAGCATCAGTTACAAGACCAACCACTCTGAGGGGGCCTATCCAACCCCCGTAGGGGCTCAGTGCATGGCAGTAGAAGAGTCCAGCAGGCCCATCCCAGCCATTCAACCTGATACATCTCAACCACCGTGGTAAGAATTTGGGCAGGGGGAAAAGGGGCTGCTGGTGCCACCCTTGCCCCAGGGCGAAAGGGACTCCTTTCACTCCCAAGGAGGAGAGTGGGGTGCCCCATGGCGCTACCCCATCTCTCTGGAAGGTGTGTGGATTCCAAGTATGGGATAGAAGCTCTGTGTTGTGGTGTGCTTAGAGCCCTGGGTTGCCTTGCTTTAACCTTTCCCGCCCCACCAGAGAACATGTGGGTTGCACATAAGGCATAGTACACTTGTGGTTTCCAGCTTCTACACAACCCTTTGCTGTTACCAGAATGGGGATCTTCCGTGTGAACCAGAGATGCGTCACATCCTTTGCTGGACTAAAAATGGCTCTCAAACGTTCTTGATTACATCTGTGCCTGCAACCCGCTGCCGGTGAGATGAAATGGAAGGCGGTGATACTGATGAAGATTAAATGAGCGGAGGGTGAAACCTGAGCTGAATTTTTGGAGGATAATTAGTGACTCTGGTACTCCGGAGGAGAGTATTGTATTTTACTTTCTTCTATTATCTGTGCATTACTGGGGGGGAGGCTGGGCAATTCCCTCCTGATCCTGCGCTCATTAAAAGGTCTCTCTGGGTAAGGGTTGGCATGTTATGAAGGCACAATAAATTCAGCTCGGTGCGTTCTCCATCCTGAGCTCAAGGTGGAACAGTAAATAGGTCTCTCTCTCTCTCTCTCTCTCTCTCTCTAATTGGAAACCTTTAAGCACCTGCTGCTGCTGCTACAGTGAGGACACTGTTGCTTTTTCCTATTATAAACGTCAATTTTTAGGAGCTTGCAAGAGCCCCTTTCTTTTACCAGAGTGGGAAGCTGAGTGCAATGGTTTTTGTACCTTTACATCAGTTGTTGTTACGGAGAATGCTAGAGCACAACTGGATGACCCCATCTTCACTGGGGATATTGACCTGCTTAGTTCAACACCAGGTTGAGTGGACCCAGCTTTCGGCAGACACAGCAAAACAAGCTGGTTTGTTTATCAGCATGGGGAAGGCAAAATATATGATTGTCAATGTCTCCAAAGTTACCATCAGTGCAGGTGGAGAAACTCCAGAAGAAGGCATTCATTTGACCTCTCTAGGGAGCCGGACAGTGACAGTGATACCATTCTAGATGTCAAGCAGCAGCTATCAAAAGAAGCTACCAGCTTCCATATACTTGAAGAGACTTGGGGGAAAGTAGCATCACTGGCACAGTAACAAACGTACCCGGTGCAAAGACTGGCATCACGTCTGTCATCCTTCATGGAAATTGAGATGATCAACTCGTTCCAAAGCAAATGTCTGCAGATGCTTTGCAGCCTCTACTGGAAAGAATCTCTTACAGCATCAGGAATTCTAAAGAGAGCAAACCAACCTAAAGTATTGAACAGGGGAAGATACCCTGGAAGGATGCCACCATGCTGTTATGCTCACCAACAGGACTTCCCTGGCAAGTGATAATGGACTCCATCTGGACAGAGAAAGAGAGGGCGACCTAGAGAAACATTACACAGAACAGCAGAGAAAAGAAGCGAAATGGTCAACAGGGCTCTCAGAAGCTTGAACAGACCAGCACAGGACTGAAATACATGGTGCAAATCGGTGGCCATCCTAAGCCCCTGAGGGCACTGGAGGGTGAAGAAATCAGTTCAGCTGCTGGTTCCGAATGCTGCATGCTGTACTGCTCTGTGTCCAGATGGTACCCAGCTGGATTGCTGGATGAGGATGAGGTCAAGGTAGGTCTCTGCTGGTGTCAGAGGGAAGGGGAAGGAATCCCCCATCCCCAGCAGTCAGTACAAGCATAGGCACCTCTGCATAGTCCCAGAATGTCAGGTCTTGCATCACACCTCCTTCCCCCCGAGAGCTCCTCCAGCAGACCCAAATCAGGCCCAAACAGGGGTCTAAGGGAAAGACAGCACCCAGGGAATGGAGGTGGTGGGGTGGGGCTCGAGGATCTGCTACTCTCCCTGTCCTCCTTCCCTTCAGAAGGCCTAGGGGCTTCTGGAGCTTCAAGAATACAGTGACAACTGCGTTGTGTTCTCCAAGGCTGCTGGGGAAAGGCAGCTACTCCGCGCACAGCTTTCTATCCGGGCTGTGCACTGGAAGAGAAGGTCTGCTCTGTAAGTCTCAATCGATTTTTTTTCCCCTTTAAGTGGAACTCATGCACACTGTAAACTTTTAGAGCAGAAAGCACCTGCCCTATTGAATTTTCATAGGTAAGTGTTTCAAATCCAGGTTTCCCCAAAGCTCCGGACATGCATTATTTACAACTCTGACTAATAATGCAACAAAGCTGTGTGGTATTAAAATTGTTCCATAAAATATTAGAATTATTACTTTGGGGGAGCTTGACTTAAGGTGCACAATTTTTATGAAACAATATGAATTATTTTCTGTTACAAAACTATTCAGTATGGGCTCCGTGTATTACAGTTATTAATCTTTCTATTTAAATGCAAATTTTCCCTTGCAACTCAGAGCTAAAAACACTTTTTAGACAACTAATAAAACACAACTTTGATCTTCTGATTTATCCATCAGGGAGATACCTTTTTTCGTTGTATTTAGTATATCTCTGGCAGAATGCACTGTTCTTTTATCGCACAAATGCTTTCTTCATAAATACATTTTTAAAAACCATGGTGTGTTGAAAAGTGAAATGTACATTTGGATGGGTTTTGGACAATCCTTAGGCTTGTAAAGATATTTTGTTTTTATTCTAGAGAAAAATCTAATTAAAAAGGTAATCTCCTCTTTGTGGGCAGGTTTTCCCCTACAAACAGGGTGGGTAATTAACTTCTGGAACAACTTACCTATTGGTGTGCTGGATTCTCAGCGTTTGACGTTTTCAGATCAGGACTGAATGTCTTTCTCAAAGAGCTGCTTTAGCTCAAATTGAAGTTTTGGGCTTGATGAAGGAATTACTGGCTGAGATTCTTTGACCTGTCTTATGCGGGAGGTCAGGCCAGATGAGCCTAACAATCTCTTCTGGCATTAATCGATCAATTTATGAAACATGATCTTGCTAATCAGCGTATTTGTTCTGATACCCCCAGAGCGTAGCTGCAAAAGGTCGTTGCATGTCTGCTCCCCTGCAAATACTTCCCCAAAATACCAAATCAGTAAATCCTTGAGGTTGGTGTGAGCCGCTGATGCCGCTGTGTGGAAAATATGCCAGAAACACTTTGATCCCTTTCTCGTTTTTTATCTCTCTCTTCCTTTTTAGTGTTATGGTTCAAAGAGATGATGCAACGCCACGTTTGTTCCTATGTGACATATTTTTAAAAATTGCCACATTGCAAGAAACCAATGGTCCCATACCATCAGGGCTGGGTTTACAATGGTGCCACAGGGCTGGGCCCACCTTCAGAGGGGGCCCCAGCACCTGGACTGTGCTCCACCTATGCAATGCCTCGAGGCCCAACCTACCACTCACTCCTCTCCACCCCCTCTTCCCTGCTCACTCCTCTCTTCCCTCCCCCCCATATGAGCAGTGGGCAGGGTCTCGGTGCGGGGAGGGAAGAAGCCAAGTGGCGACGGGGCCTTGGGACTGAGCAGGGGTGGAGCCTCGGGGTGGAGCAGGGTGGGGTCTTGGGGCTGGGGTGGGGTGACAGTCCAGGTGTCAGGGCCCACAAAAGATGAATCCGGCCCTGCATGTCATCCAGTGGCTAATCTGTGACAGTTGCCAATGCCAGATGCTTCTGGAAGCTCCCGTATGCATATAACAGGACAGCTCTATGCCAATGGAAACTATTTCTGACCCTAGCGGGTAATCAGTTGATATCTGGAGCATGAATGATAGTTGTCATTGTGACTTCAGGCCAACTCCCGCCAACTCTTGCTCAGGCTAGTAGTGCTACTACCCAAGCAGCCCCAAGGACTACTCCCATAATTAGTGCGTAGCACGTGGCTCCGGGTTACCACTAGCCTCCGTTAGCAAAGGAGGTCGAAAGCCATGCTGGTTTCTACTCCCCTTTCTTGGAGTCCTGAATGAGCAGAGCACTTTATTATAAGATGGATTCAGACATTCTGTGAAATCTCGTATTCTGGGGGTACAAATGGTTTGAGTTCCTGCCAATTTTCTCCCAACTATCTTCTGTTGGGCACTGGCGGGTGCTCCATGCTTTTGTCCCTTTTGGTATTGCTTACCTCTGCTTGTGGGATGTTTAGCACTACTAAGCTGTAGGAAGACGCTCAGCAGGTCAGCCAATGAAAATACAGGGAATTGACTAGGTTAAAGCAGTGAGCGGTGTTATAATTAACTGAATATATTAAGCATTTTCCTATTCTGATACCTTGGAAGAATGAAAGTTTAACGAGAACAGCGAGCGGCCCAGAACTAATCCATTTTCATGGTGGAGATTGTAATGAAGGTGTGAAATGATGCACAGTAACTAAACCTGTCTGTAGCAGCCTCACTGTTGTACGGTCGGGCTCTGCCAGACTTTAGAAACCGATAAATTGCATATACGTTCTTCATAACTTCTGGAAGTGTACTAACATAGAGTGTAATACATCAGTCACTGAATGCTCTAGCTACAGTCCAGGATCATAAAAGTCGGCAGGGACTGAGCTGTGAAACCAAACATTTATTGGCAATGAATACTAAGAGGAATGTAACCAGGTGAGTGCTCTGTTTGTGTACCATGGAAAAGAGGATCAGGTACTGCATGTGTGGTTACCGGCAGTCGTCAGTTTTGAAATGGTATCAAGCACATCTCTGCAACCCACACGCATCAGTGTGAGCAGTTTGCCGCATTCTAATAGAAAACCTCTAGTAATTATTATTATTTACTCTTTGTCTGACCCCAGCACCTTGGTGAACAGCCATGGGTCAGGACCCATTGGTGCCAAGGGCTGAACCAACACAAAACGACGATCCCTCCCAAAGGAGCTTATAGACTAAGTATGAGACACGAGAGAACAGGTGGATAGAGACAGACAGGTGGAGGAGTAGTGAGACAGTGTGACAGGCCATGGTCTCTGCATACCGGCAGCCTAGCAGTGGTCACTATTTGTGTAGGTCTCACGGAAAAGGAGAGTTTTGAAGGATTCATTGCAAATCTGCCAAGAGGTTGCAATGAATGACCATCAAGATGTTCATTTACCTGTTTGCATCTGGAGATTCCACAGCTGTTTATTAACAAGAATTCAGAAGGAGCTGCTTTAAACATCGTGCTGCCGTGTGCAACAAAATCCTGCCATTCGTGGCCGCAGTGTAATCCGTCTGCCTGAATTGACAGGTGGACGTCACAGCGGGCACGGCGGGCCGGCGCAAGGCAGGTGCACCTGCAATGAAGTGCAATGCCCGTGGTGCATGCTAGAAGGCTGCGTGCTAGCCCCACGGGCAGGAATGAATTTCACCCACGATGCTGAAATCTGGTCATGGCTGCTTTCCCCAGGGCTCCAGTCTCGGCCACAGGGATTTCCCTGCAGAGGCAGGGTGGCCTGGTCCCAGAAATGGGTAAATTCTTGGTTGACCCAAACACACTCTGCCATGGGTTTGCAGCCATTGTGTGTCTCTCTGTCCCCACCTAGTGGCTGGACCACATAGAGGATTGAGTCTGCGACTGGCTTCACACTAATGGCATTGGGCCTTGTGGCTGAGGAAGGAGAGGCTCATACTTACCGACGAAGAGGTTGGAGGTTTGTCCCTGCTCAAGGTATGAGAAGCAGAGCCGTAGGGCTGAATCTGAATCTCTGTTCCCATGGCAACACACACGGGTGACTTTAGGATCCTCAGTTCTCAGACCTCCATTACCATAACTTCAATACTAAGCATAGCATCCTTGACTGGGAGGGATACATAGAGTCATAGTGTAAATGTAATAGGAACTTTGGAGAGGGAACCAAAGTTACCGACAGTGTTGTGTGTGTGTGGGAATTATTATGTAGTGAGCCTTATCAGCAGAGGCACTCTGCTTCGGCATGGATGCCGGGCAGGCAAGCCAGCAGTATGTATGGTTCTCTGGAAGAAGTTAAGTAAAGCATTTACTGTTAATTTAAAAGTCTCCAGTATCTTTTCTGATCTTATAACAGCAATTATATGGAGTCAGAACAAACAAAAAGTAAGAAAAGTTCAGAACAAGCCAGGAAAAACAGAACACAAAATGAACCACCTACAGCCCCCAGGAAAGCTAGTGACTGAAGGGAATGCAGCAGGGAACTGGAGAGGCTGGAAGCCACGTTCTGAGTTGTACAGTATCATGAGTGGCGCAGATGAAAGGGATGAATGGCTGCAAGCAGCGTTATTTCATGTGGCAGGTGAAGACGCAAGAGAGGAATTGAATACTTTTCAATAGCATGGTGCAGCAGATAAAGAAAAAATCCAGGGCTTAAATAATAGGTTGGAGGCACACTATGTATCACAAAGAAATCTCATGTGTGAGAGGCAGGAAGTTTTTGGCAGAAGCCAAAGAGACGGGGAAAGTATAAAGCAATATGTGACTGATTTAAAACTGGCAGTACAATCCTGAAACTGTGGAGAACTGTTTGAGTTGCTCCTTAAAGACCCCATCGTGTGGGGTATCACATCAGACTCAGTGCAAATTAGGTGGTGAGGGAGATTCATTTAACCCTTGGATGTGCTGTGGACATATAGCATGCAGATTAAACGGCTACAAGACAATTGAAAGGGCTGGGTGAACTGGAAGCACACGCAGCATAAGTCCACCTTTAGTAAGCACCCAGACATGCAACCATGGACTGGAGGGTGGGTCTGCTGCTAATGAAAGCCTGTGATCCAGAGAAGTGAAAACAGCAGTCAGACACAAGAAAGGGCCGGGACTGTGCCCTGGGGAGCTGTCCTGCCTATGGGGAAGCATGCTGATACGGCAAACGGAATCATTCGGCCAGATGTGCAAATCTGGACAAGAAAAATCCCAGGACAAACAGAGGAACCCTTGCAAGATCCGTTCTTCGGTATGTCGAGTTCTGGATTTGCTCGGTAATGATCACAAAACCTCGAGTTTGAAACAGATGCTGGGGCACAAGCCAATGTGACGTCTGTAACGTTATACAGCACGTGGAGGGCCAAATCAATTCACAGCTTGGATTTCTGGCTGACAGCCTCTTTGGGAAAAACTGCAAATGTGTGGTAAATGGAACTCGGACTGTGAATATCTGGGTAAGAAAGACTGGCTGGGATTTCAGGTGGTGGAAAGTTTAAACTTTGAGCAAAAAGTCAGTATGGAAAAGGAAGAGCCAGCAGATGACTGGGACAGATTGAAAGAATTCAAGGATGAGTTTGAAGGTTTAGGGTGCTCGCCAGTAAACACAACATAAAGATGAACTCACAAGTACCACCTGTAATTCATGCACCTCGTAAAGTTCCAAGTGGCATCAATGGAAGCAGAAAAAGAATTGCACCATGTGGAACAGTTGCAAGTAATAACAATAGGGCAAGAACCTGAAAAAATTGGTCAGTTCTATAGTAATGTAGACAAACCAGGTCAAGATGAAATAAGAATATGCCTGGATACACGAGAGATAATAAAGTGATACGACGGGAACATTTGCAGTTGTCTAAAGGAGAAGAAATCACAAGCAGCTTAGCGAAAGATGCTGTTTGCACTGTCTTAGGTGGATTTTGGCAAATACAGCTGGATGACAAGTTCTTTACCTGTACAGTCAGCATTTAGCACGTAGAGATGTCCTTTTGGCATCTGTTCAGTTCCTGAAGAGTAACAAAGAGTGAGCCAACAGACTCTTGCAGGTCTGGAAGGTGCTGAATGTTATATAGATGACATACTGGTGCGGGGAGCTACCAGACAAGAACATGATGAAAAAGCTCCAGGGAGTTCTAGACAGGTGTTGTGAAAGGAAGCTGTGACAGAACAAGAGGAATGTAAATTGGGTCAGACAGAGATAAATATTTGGGATCTCTCTAGACAAAAATAACTCTAAAACCTGACAACTCAAAAATTGCTACAAAAACTGAAATGGCCTTGCTGACCTGCAAGGCAGAATTGCAAAGATTTCTTGCAATGGTGACTTACCCTGGGAAACGTATCCCACACATGTCAACAGTCGCTACTGTTGGGCACGGATGTCAGGTTCGCCTGGGTGATTATTTGAAATAAGTAATAATGCATTTGCAAGGTATGGCATACTGACAAACTCATTAGTGACAATGGACAACAATTTTGCTCCAGAGACTTTAAAACCTTTGCAATGCAATAGGGCTTTATTCATCAATCAACAAGTCCATTGTTTCCACAGCCAACTGGCATGGAGGAGAGAGCAGTTCAAACTGTAAAGAGGATTCTAAAAACTGTAGCTTGGATAACACAGATCCCTGTCTTAGTCCAACAGGCGATCAGAATACATCTAGAGGAGACTGCGGATCTCCTGCTTAACTAAGGACCAGATTGCTGACTTCATCACAAACGTTGCAACCCAAGCCGATTCAAGGAGACTTACAAACTAACCTCAAGTTGAGAGAAGAAAAGTAAAACTAAAAAAGTTTTCTTTGACAGAAGTGCAAAGCCTTTATCACCCCTGGAAAATGGAGAGACTATTTGTATTTGTCAAAAGGAAGCATGGAAACCCGCAAAGGAGATTGACCAATTTGCAGTTCCAAGACTTTACCTTTTTGAGATAGAGGAAGGTAATGTTAATTACCTTGTTGAGACAGAGGAAGAAGAAACAGGATTTGAGATCACTAAAAGACTTCTGGGAGAGGGGAATGAAAATATGGAAAAATAGAAACTGTGTCAACATCTAGCTCAGAAAGCAAGCAATGCCAGACCAGTCTGCTGAATCTACAAAAATCAGACTTTAGTGGTCAATTCAAATTCCGGGGAAGGAAGGGACATTGATACTGCTGATGCTATTGCTAAAGGCAGAGAGCTAAGAAAAGCTGCTAGATGCAGACTAAGTGGGCTGGACTCTTCAAGCATTCAGATTAGAGTTATGGATACTAAATTAAGTTGCTGAAGTTAAATGAAGTTGAAATTGAGTTAAATGATTGGTATGTAGTTAAAAAATAAGAGGAGATGTAATGATAGCAGTCACTTTGGAGTAGGAACCAAAGTTACTCAGTGTTGTGTGTGGGGAATTCTGATGTAGCGGACCTTATCAGCCGACACATTGATATGGCACTTGGAGCAAGGCAGCAAGCCAGCAACACCAATCTGTATGGTTCTCAGTAACAAGTAAAGTGGTTACTGCTAACAAGTCTCCTGTGGTATTCCTTCTGTTGTAATAGCAAGTTGGCAACAGTTATTCCATAGAGCTTCCAAGGCCAGAAGGGATCGTCCGACCTTCTGTATAACAGACCAGAGCCCTGCTCCAAAATAATTCCTAGAACATCCAATCTTGATTTCAAAATTGTCAGTGATGGAGACTCCATACAACCTGTGGTAATTTGTTCTAATGGTTAATTACCTTTGCTGTTAAAAATGTGCCCCATTTCCAGTCTGAATGTGTCGAGCTTCCAATTCCAGCCACTGGCTTGTGTTAGACTTTCCTGTGCTATACTGTAAAGCCCATTATCAAATATTTATTCTCCATATAGGTACTTATAGACGGTGAACAATCACCCCTTTAATCTTCTCTTTTCAGATAAATAGATGGAGCTCCTTAGGTCTGAAATTCTAAGGCAGGGATGACTCCCATGAGCAAAGTTAAGCGTGTTCATAAATGCCTGCAGGATTGGAGGCTTAGTATTTAAGCTATATATGTTTTACATGGCAGCATATGGTGAAGGTTTATAAAGCATAGTTGTAGAGGATTACCTTTGCAGCTGTCTTGCAGGGAATATCCTGCCCTGAAGGGTGAATTCATGCCGTAACATCAAGATCCTGTAAGAAAGAAGATCAGCTTATGGTTCTAGGACACTGTATGATTAGTGACAAATGCCTGTTTTGCCATCTGGTGTATTGATTTGGGGCTAAACCTAGAGACATACTGAGCACCGGCAGCTCTCAGTGGTGCTCATGTTGCTGTTGCTTAGCACTTCTTGGGATTTGGCCCAATACACTGCAAGCAAAATATACTGGAAGGATCTATAACCATTACATTTGCTTGACGTGTCTTCTGCATGTCTTCTACAGTGTCCCTAAATGAACTAACCATGTAGTTAAGGCATATTACCATATGAGCAAAAGTCTATTGCACCAATTGATAGAACGGTATAATGGGCACACATACGGTATTTTTCCATAAAGACAGTGAGGGGTCCCTTGGCATAGCACAGTAAAGATAAAGAAGGATATAAGGGCAATTAGTGAAACCACAGAAAAGCAAAGTAAGCGAGCCATGCATGATGTAAAGTGCAGTAGAATGTGGTAGGGATGTTACCTTTGTGTAATATACTGTTTCTCTGCTATGACAAGAGGCTGCATTGGCATATGAATTAACATGCGAGAGCTTCTTTTCCTATGGCAGTTTCCTAAACTGGGTTTCTCAGAATTTTCCTTTGGTATCCTGGGTTAGACAGTAAAAGTCAGCTGCCTAACTCTAAATTGTTGGCGTGTCACTTTGAGAGGCCCATTTACTGTTTCATTACAGGGAGAGCACATATTGTCCTGCATTATTTTTCATCTGGCTTTCCCCAGGGATGCAGGCAACAACCAGTGATAGTTTCTTTTTTTTATTATTCTAGTTTAATATTTTTTCAAGGAGGAATGCACCCAGTCACCCAGTCTAAACAGTGTGTGGGAAAAGTAAAAAGCTGATTACACAATAAAACAATAACTTTGCTGCCAAGGGGCCGATCCCACTTCTTCAGAAGTTAGTGACAGAACTGCAATGGACCGAAACTACACTAGAAAATATTGCAGAAGTGACAAAGTCCTGTGGCACCTTAAAGACTAACTAACTTTAGTCTTTAAGGTGCCCCAGGACTCTTTGTCAGTTCTGCAATTCCAGAATAACACGGCTCCCTCTCTGATTCTAGAAAATATTATGTCCCTTTGCCAGCAACACCAGAGTTGGGTTTCATAGTACTGTGGCCAAAAATGCCTGAGTCTATCTATGTATTGAGCGAATAATAGATTTTGGTTTTGCTTGGTTTGACCCAAATGAATTTTTTTGTTTTGTTTTTGGGGCATTTGGGGTATTTTTATCTTTTTTTAAAAAAGCTATATTTTAAACAAAACACTGTCTCAAAATGAAAAGTCAAACTGTTGTGAAATGGTGGAAATTAAATGTTTTCATCTTTTTTAAAAAATCTATTTTTTTTTTGCAGGCCAAAGTTGTTCTTTGAATTTTTTAATAGTTTCAGTGCCCTGAAAACAGCATTTTTCATGGCTATACAATTCACCAAAACATTTCACCCAGCTCCACTTGTAAGTCCCTTATCACCATTGTATTCAAAGGTTTCCCTGTGAAAAAGAACAATTTTTTTCTCTTCTGGCCTTGTTGGGGGAACTTGGAGCAGAGCAGAAATGTGTGAGCAAGAAGGAGCAGAGCTGTGTGTTGCATTTAGTTTGATGGTTTTTATTTTTTGTGGCAGTGAGTTCCATAGTTTAGGCCCTGCTCTCGCGACCGTTCCACCCCCAGCACTCCCAGGCCTCCTGCTATTGGGCAACAATGTCATACAGACTACTTAGGTATAACGAATCCCATTAGCAATCCATCTGAAAAATGAAAAACGAGAATTTATTTCATTCGTCTGTCCAGAATGGGTAACATTTGCGACATTATTTTGCCAACAGCTTTTGTCATCATGAGCTTGTAGGGATTAGTGCAGAGTTTTGAAACCAAATAAAAAATTGACATTTTTATTCACCAGCCAAAAACAAACAACAACAAAATCCCAAGAGGTGACACTGAAATGACAGGAGACTTTTTTGGGATGCAAATTTTCTAGAACAGACTCAGAATGGAGTTCAATGACTTTCATTTGAGCTGATCCTGTAAACCGCACCTCAGAATACTGCTGTCATAGAAGGAAGAGGAGAGGGAAATTTTAAAACTATCAAAGGAATCTGGGATAGTATCTATAGAATAGCAATCTGTTTCATAAACACACTTCTATTTTCATTCTCCTTTGGAAATGAAAGTTAAATAATTTCTCTGATCTCCAGTCCAATTGTTACCTTTAAAAATATTGACCAAGGTATCTTCATTTATTTTGCTAACAAAAACATATTTTCAGCTACAAAACTATATTTGTGAGACAGGTTGTGCAATGGAATCATTTTATCAGTGCTGGTAAACAATTTGATCATCTTTATGAGAGTGTTTTGCCAATGTTTCCATTGGGTTATTGAGAGAGAAATTACAATGTGGTTCTCTTTTTGAACAATGAATAAATTGAGTCCCTGTGCACTAAAAAATAGAAGGCACTCTTGCAACTTTCACTTCAAAATAGTGTTTACTGTCTGTCTAAAGACAGCACACAAAAATAAAGCAATGCAAACAGCGTAGCTACACTTAATGGCTTGGGGTCCTCACAGTGTATTTCAGCTTATATTATTCTGGAGATAAGAATCTTTAAATACCAAGCGAGATACAGCGTACAAACATTGTACTGGCATTCTTGTATGCTATCATAGCTATTGATTCATCCGCTTCTCCTTGTGTTAGCAATTTAATTTTAATCCAGTGTAATAATAAAAGAGCATATTACTGGGGAAAACACGCTCTTTGTTATCCAAAGTCCTGCTAGTTTTAGGTAAATGAAATGCATTTTCTGTTGACAATAGCTGGCTATCTTTAGTTCTTCCAGGACAAGCAACATCCATGATGAACACATGAAATAGGGCTGCTAATGTATTTACCACTATCAGTGCAGACCTATACGATTGACAACTCTTACTCCAGAATGGATTCTGATCCCTGGACTCGTAGTGTGCAGGACTCCGCACAGCTGACACAGGCGCTGATCCAGGAAAGCCCTTACGCTCATGCTTCACTCTCACCACGAGTAATCCCGTGGCCCTCATGAATTCCACAGTCCAGGCACTTCAGTGGGAATCTAAAGTTAAGCGTGTGCTTATGTGCCCTCCTGGACGGGGGCCAATAAGATCAAGGGTATTTTGGATCTTCCCTCGGTGTTATCCAAACCTGGGCTACAGCGAATTCTCAGCCCCATGCGGCTGTTGTAATTGCTTCCACCAGCGGCGATGGAGAACCGGGCTGACAGTAACCAGCCTTTCTTTGGATAAGCAAAAGCACCCTAACATTTCAAAAGGAGTCGGCAGTGCAGGCATTTATCTTACAGAGAGCAGCTTGCCGTCTTTAATGGCCAGGGCTAGCACGACAATCATTCATAGCCACTTACAGCCCTGAGTTAGGAATCTAATTTTATGCGATTATTAAGAGTTTCTGCAAGACTCTGAGAAAATAATGCTGCATATTTTGGTTCCTTGCTGTCTTTGTATCCTGAGTTGTAGTAAATAATCCCCAAGCCTCCCTGCGCTGGCTTCAATCCCCACCTTGAGTGTTCCTGACCAAGGGCGTAAAGGGAGGGCCATTCGCTTTGCTGACATCCTGTCATGGTGTAGCAGGGTGGTTACTCCGCTCCAACCCTGAAGGGGTTAAAACTGCCCTGAAGAGGGCTATGGCTGAGTGGGAGGGCAGCCACAACTGGGGCCAGGCCCAATTAGGAGACAACTGGCCCTGATGAAAGGGCTGGGGTTGAGAGTAGGTTGAGCGTCCCAGTCCAACGGGGGTTGCGGGAAGCGGTGTCCAGCACTGCGCTGTAGGAATGTGAAGATGTTTCTCCTAAACTCCAGGTTTTTGCCAATGAATAGCTATAGAATGGAGGCATTCAATCACACATTCCCATCACAACAGAAATCTAATGATAGACTCCACGCTGCATGGCCTGATTCAAGATTTTGAACACCCCAAATCTTAGGGGTGTTCAAGCCTGCTCTGGTTTGGATGGGAAAGTCCTAATACATTGAATAAGGATGAAACCAATTGAATTTGACATAAATTACTCTGAAAACCCTCAGTATTTAATAGAGGATCAGCTCACTTTTAAAAATCTCATTCAGAAACCATCCTAGAGAATTCTATAGCAGGAGTCTTATTTGCTATAAAAATGTCTAGGTTTGTTCAAAACCCCTATGGAAAGTGTTTGTCATTCTCTGTTAAACGATAGAGGACACACACTCTATTAAATTATAGAGTCTGCACTTCCATCTTCCACTACAAATACTCAAAGGTGAATCTCTATCCTCAAAGCAGGCAGCCTCCACCTCTCCACGGTTCTTATACAGCAAGAAGCATGTTCATTCCTTGCCCAGCCTCCATAATAGTGCTCTTCTAACTATTTATATGTAAAGTGGCTAGGCAAGAGAGACTCAGGGACGCTCATGGGATGTGGTTGGAGGATGGAAGAAAATTATTTCTAATCTTCATCCCTTCTATCCAGCCTTCAGAAATATCACTCAGCCTGAGCTTCCTGGGGCCACCTCTCTTGAACAGATGAATCCCCTGCAGGACGTGGTCTCACAGTCTTTACTTGGTGTACCTGTGGGGGAGGAAGGGGGCCGGTGAGACCATTTCACAGCTGTGGATTCCCTGCCACAGTCTAACAAAGCTGTGTAGGCAATTGATTCATGGGAACTAAACAAGCATCACCCTTGCTCCTATAGTACAGCAGGCTGTGGAATCAGTATGACACTTGACACTTGATTCACGTAGCTGAAGTTGCGTATCTGCCGTCGATCCCCCCGGTAGTGAGGACCAGCCCTAGGTCTTTGTGCATGTGTTTTATATGATGAGATTTTTCCCCCCTACAGTTTTGATCATTTGATTATTTGGTTTGATTTAAGGTCTTTTTCGATTGCTACTATCTGCTTTTCTGGTTCAGCTATTGCCTGGTACCACAGTGTTTCCCTATCACTGCCCTTTATATCAGATGTGTCATATAAATGAATGGCCATTGTTTGAATAATGCCTGACTGTGACTGTCAATATGATCCCAGGCATACAGCCTCCTTGTATAAGCTTCAGGTCACATATATAGGACCCTTCCCTTGCAGTTAGCAGTCCTTGGATGAGGCATTGCCAATGAAATGCGCAGCCTTATACTGGCAGGTCACCACAATTTTCTGTAGCGGGGTCAATCCACCCCTCCAAGGTGGTAGCGAGGTCAACGTCGAGCCTGGGGTTTAGGGCAAGCTAACTGTGGTGCTCCAGGGTGTAGTTTTTCAATTCTCCAAATGATGTAGCTGTGTCGATCTAATTTTTTGGTGTAGCCCAGGCCTCAGTTCCAGTTCCTACATCACAAACTCTCCATCAAACTTTGCTCTGATTGGCAGAGAGGCCAAAAAGTGGAAGAGACCTGGCGAGTGAACTACCCCATTAGCAGTAATGAAGAAAAGTCTCTCCTTTGACCAGGGTGAAGCATGGTGCCAGGGCAGTGGAGATAGGAAGGTTGCCCCGCAGCTACCCTGTAGATTGATAGAGGACTTCATTCACTTGGACTCTTTAACTAATTAGTGCATGGAAAGTCACAGGTGGAGCTGCACAAATCTTGCAAGCTATGCGCCACTTACATTTTCATTGCATGCCTGGGTATACCCTACAGGAATCTGCACCGCACTTGAGATTAAATCAGTCAGAGGGGAAGATTAGTGAACAATACACTTTACTGTGCAGCACCTATAAAGAACTGCACCCCAGCTATCAATAAGCATTTGATTAAGACTGAAGTCCTTGGCATTCAGATAACAGATGGGGAAAGACCATCTGCAGTGATGTTGTCTGGTGACTCTCATTAATGTCACACCTTCCAGTCTCAATTTTCAACAGCACAGTTCTAGCCCCAGCTCTGAAAGGCAGGCGGTGTGTCATAAATGGACATCCTTGAAGTCTTTCCCCCATGACAAGCAAAGCAAATATCAACATAACATACCTTGCTACCACTGCATGCTAATCGGGATGGGGCATCAACATTCAAAGTCAGCTCCTCTCCTATTGTAAGAATCATTTCTAAGTCAGGCTTTTCAAAGTGGTTCCCCTAAGGTTACACTGTGTAATGTGTTTGTGTACAGGCTGTGGTGTGAATGGACTTTAGTATATTTTAATATTCTAACAGCTTCCTCGTCCCCGGTTCCCCTTGGAGCCCCTCAACAGGCACTGAGGATGTCTCATCTTTTGAGTCATCTCTTACTTTTAAAGCAATTTCCCATCATGAAAGCTGTTTTGTCTTTGACTCCCAGTACGTAGCGCTGTAGTTCACATCCCTGGGACGCAGCTTTTGTAGTGGGGGAAAGACGAGGAAGGCTGCTTTGGGGCCCGGCTTGTCCTTACACATCTCGTTTGTCCCTCCGTTTTCATCAGGTATTCTCTTTGCCCCCGCCCCACGGGGATCCCTGGCTCATTGTGGCCCAGATGTTTAGAACAACACATGCTCTGAGGCTGAAAGGGAGCTTTGTGTGAGCCGTGCTGCCTGGTGACTTTAAATGGATCTTCAACTTCCATGCTTCCCCGTGTTTATTTTCCACATTTAAATCCCCCTTTCGGGGGTTCCTCTCAGTGGCACCGTGCTCAGCCCACAGGCCAGCCTGTGTGGTGGATGTTCCCGTCATGCGGAACGTCACCCCTGTGCCGACGGCCGGTGGAAGTGGTGCAGAGGCCTGGTGTTGGCCTCAGGGCATGACTGGCCCAGGAGGCCTGGAATTCCCCTGCCTCCCTCCTCTTTTCACACTTTGTGGGCACAACTTGTGCTGCGGGGGGCTGTTGGAGAAACGGGAGAGGTCAATGAAGGCAAGGGGCACAGAAACTTTTGCAGAACGTTTCCCTTCTTGCTGTCGACAGGTGTTTTCTGAGCAGCGCTAATGCTGATCTCTAGGACCCCTCTTCCCTGGGGAAAGAGGGAGCCCATGGTGGGCTCTTCCGATCCTGGTGGGGACTGGAGGGGGGGGGGGTCAGGCCTGGTAAGATGGAGGTGATGCTGAGAGAGGATGGGCAGTGGTGCGGAAACATCAACCGAGAGATTTTGCTCAGCCTCTGTCAAAGTGGCCCACGACCTTGAGGTATCACTAAGCTCATCCCTGCTCATGGATCCACAGGGGGCGTTAGCTGCCAGAAGCATCTCTCAGTGGCTGAGGGACTGTCTCTTCCTCTCCGGTCTGGTACTGGGCCCATTCATCTGCACTGTCACTGGGCCTAAGCTTGACAATACACCCTTGCAGGGATTAACTGGAAAATCCCTTCAGTAGCTCCAGCTCGTGCCGAGTGCAGCTGGTCACACTGAGCGTGGCGGAGTGGCGCAAGCAGATCATGCCCATGCGATGCTCTCTGCACGATGCAATTTAAAGTGCCTGGCCCTAGCCACCCACCCCTCCATGGCCTAAGGCCTATTTCCAAATTACCTGAACAATGGCCTCTCCCACTCTGACCCCTCCAGAACGCTTGACCTGGTGTCCCGAAGGTGAAGCTCAGAGATCACAGCCATAGGGACGGTGTAAGAAACTGAACAGCAGAGAGGTGCTAATGAGAACTGGAGGCCGGGCGTCATCGTGGGCCCTCCCCTCTGGAATTTACTGCAGCCAGAAATGCATCTCAGCCTCCACCTGAGCTTATCTGGGAAGAGCCGGCAGGCACATCTCCCTGGCTTTCCGCTCAGCGCTGTGAAATCCCGGGCACCTAGCCAGCTGCCAGCTCTTTTTCTCTCCTTTCAAGCGGTCTGTTTTCTCCTCTGCTTTAGAAGCATGGATACACCCGACTGAACCCGGGATAAAGTGCACCGGGACCCCAGGGAGGTCCGACTGTGGTATGTTGGAATCCGAAACGTTCTAATTACTCATGTAAACCCAGCAGAGCAGCAAGTGGCGAGGCCTCGCGGTAGTGCCGCCAGGAAGGGGAACAGACTGGTTCTGCACAGGTAATCCCGGCCTCCAGAGTCTCGGTGAACACCTGGGGAGGGGAGAAGAGCAGCCCCCTGTTCTTTGAGAGCTGCACGTGGCCCCGGGCGCCTTACGGGAGAGCCCTCTCAGCCGGCATCTGTTGGTGAGCAAAGGAAAATCACTGAGTGGGCCAGGCCCCATCTGCCCTTCAGGTATGTGAGGATTTTGTTTAAAAGACAGTTGACTTCGGAGTTCGCAGTGCTGTTTTCCCTGCTGGGAAATGACAGGACAAGAATGAGGCACAGTTGGGTAAGGAAGCCTGGACAGGACCAAGAAGAGGGAAGGAGCTTTTCCCTTCGTTCCTGTGCACGAGTCCCCTCTCAGAAGGTTCAGCATCGAGCAGCTTTAGGACCCTGGATTGTTCCAGCGCCGTAAAGTCAGGTCGGGAGCTGAGCTGTGGAGCAGCCGGAGCCGAGGTGTCTGTGAGGCGGGTGACGGCGCTGAGATTTCTTGGGCTGAAGCTAAAGAGACCAGCCGCCTACCTGAGGGACTCCGGTGCAGGCCTCTCCAAGCAGCTCTCAAAGCTGACATCACTTCAGCTGGGTGTGGTGTTAGCGCACCTGGAGAAGCCCTGGCCGGCCACAATCCTTGGACTCCACCAGTCCAGGGCGACAATCTGTGAGTGGGGGAGCTGGGGAGACAGGAAATGGCTGTAAGGTACCTGCTGCAGGAGGGCTGAGGTTGGGACAACGGTAGAGACCTGAGGTGGGGGGAGTGGTCTTACCTCATAGAATTTATGAATTGCTGGCTTAACGAGCAAGTTCTGTTCCCCCCGTTCCTGCCTGTAGCAGGGCAGCGACTCACCCTGCGGCGCCTCCTGCTGGTCCGTCCGGGAATTAGCGCTTCCAGCATCCGGAGTGCCCTCTGCAGGCTGATGTCCTGCTTGCTGCTGGCCCCGTGTCCCTGCCGGACCCCAGTGCCCTCTTACCAAGGGTGCTGCACCCCTGCCACAGCCCTTTGCAGTGTTTTAAACCCTTCTTTCCTGGAGTGGGGTAGCCGCCCCACTACACCGCCCCACAGTGTTCTCTCTGTTTTAACCCCCCGGACTCCGTGCTTGCAAATGGGGAACTATTACCCATGTGGGCACCTAGAGAGGTCTACAGTATTCTCTCAATTATCCAAATAGCATGATGGACACTAATTGTATTCAGATGATTAGGATTTTGGATAATTAAGAGGACAGAGCTCAGTCCTGGCCGGGGGTCTCTGCTCTGCCCTGACAGATCTCGCCCTGTCCCTGCAGGATGGGGTGTCACTGGTCTTGCAGCAATGCAGGGAGTCCTCTGCAGCTCCATTGTCTTGGCCCAGTTCACTCACTCCCATGACCCCTGAGCTGCCACTGGAGCCATTCAGCAGCACCGTGGCCTCCCCCTTGCTGTCCTGACTGGGGGGCTGTGCTCTATTTCCCCTAAAGCCTCGTTATCAGAATCACTTCCTTGTCCCCCAGCACGAGAGAGATGCCGTATCTCCTGCTGGGACACCAGGAAGGGATGCAGGTCACGCGGAGGTTTGGATAACTGGGGTTCTGGATAAACAGGAGTGTATTGTGTAGAGTTTCCCAGGTTTCTGGGTGAGAACTCAACCTGGTGTTTGTGTTTGAACTCAACCTGGTATTTAAGCCTTCAGGAGGAACCAACCCCCACGACCCTTTTGCAGCAGGTGTAAGGGTTACGCGCAGAAAACCCTGCTGCCATCACTGGCAGTGGACAGCGGACAGCCAATGGTCTCTTGAGTTATTTAGTTTCAGTGTCAAAAAATTCTTATTTCAGACTATTGGGAGACTTCAAGTTCTGGCTGCATTAAAGTCTTGTGGGAAATACATCTTGGAGTTCACAGGTAGGAAGGATGGATGGAGGCCTGTGTTTCCATAGATTCCGTTGTATTCCTTACAGCATCAGCTCATCTGTCACACCTGCCGCTGATCAGACAGGCCAGGCAAGAGACAAAGGACAGGAGGCAGCAGTGTCTTGGGCTACATTTACAGACAAGAGGTCAATACAATTACTCTCCAACATAGTTATTACCTGACACATCCACCGTGGACTCCAGAGCAGCTGGGGCTACACTGCGGAATATTTTGCAAAAAAAACTTTGCCTAAGAAGAAATGGAATGTGACGCAATGGTTCTCCGGGCTTTCCGCTGGCGCCCTGCACCACAAATACCTTCGGTAATACCTGCAAATTCCAGCGGGTGATCCGGGTGCAACAACTGCCATTTGTATTTTTCATTGTTAAGCATCAGTATGAGTGGAAGTGGCAGCTCAGCTCCCGGTGATGGATAATGTGCTGGGACAAGTTGGAAAATGATTTATTTACTTATTGGGGCAGCATTCAGCAGCGATTCCATTCCAGGGCGGCTGGATTTAGTATAGATTCAGGAGCGGAAGGTGTCTCAGCTGCAGATGAAAACTGCAACTTTGGGCATTCATACCACAATGATGATATTGTTAATCATATATATTATGGTAGCAGCTAGCGACCCCAGCCAGGATGGGAGATCCTTTGTGCACAGCATTGTACAAACACATAGTAAGGGACAGAATGTACCATCTCCAGAGATCAAACAGAAAAGGGGTGGAAAGGGAAACAGAGGTACAAAGAGGTGAAGTGAGGGCATTGCCAGCAGATTGAGGGACGTGATCATTCCCCTCTATTCGGCATAGGTGAGGCCTCATCTGGAGTACTGTGTCCAGTTTTGGGCCCACACTACAAGAAGGATGTGGAAAAATTGGGAAGAGTCCAGTGGAGGGCAACAAAAATTATTAGGTGGCTGGAGCACATGAGTTACGAGGAGAGGCTGAGGGAACTGGGTTTATTTAGTCTGCAGAAGAGAAGACTGGGTGGGGGTGGGGGGGATATCATAGCTGCTTTCGACTACCTGAAAGGGGGTTCCAAAGAGGATGGATCTAGACTGTTCTCAGTGGTGGCAGATGACAGAACAAGGAGTAATGGTCTCAAGTTGCAGAGGGGGAGGCTTAGGTTGGATATTAGGAAAAATTAGGAAAAAAGTATTCACTGGGAGGGTGGTGAAGCACTGGAATGGGTTCCCTAGGGAGGTGGTGGAATCTCCTTCCATAGACGGTTTTAAGGTCAGGCTTGACAAAGCGCTGGCTGGGATGATTTAGTTGGGGATTGGTCCTGCTTTGAGCAGGGGGTTGGACTAGGTGACCTCCTGAGGTCCCTTCCCATCCTGACATCTATGATTCTAAGTGACTTGACCAAGATCACGTACGAGATCCAAGGCAGAGCTGGAAATAAAAGTGGGCAGCCATGGTTTAACAGGTTGATGTTTCTTATTCTTCCCCCAGCGATTCTGTAGCTTGAGGTAATTAACATCTGTATATGGATTTCTTGTTGTCACACCCAAGGCTTATGCCCATTTCCCTTCGCCCCTAGCCTATTCTTCAGCTAATGCTGACATTTTGTACTTTATCTGCTTGTTTTTTCTGCTCAATTCCAGGCAGCATGGAGCCTTAATAAATTCCTCTGTGCCCGTATGCCACTACAGTTTCTGGGATTGTTAGCTGGTTGCAGCTGCCAGTCCAACTACTATATAATTTTAAAAATAAAGAAAGAAATCACCACGAGTGGAGATGGACCAAGCACTGAACAGTCATCTGAGAGCTGCCACGCTAGTGGAGACAGATCAGTAAGTAGAATGCAGCCACTCAGGAGAAAAATACATGTAGAAGAGAACATACGTGGTGGAAGACGGCCACCGAGGAGAGCGAGGAAAGCTTTTAATGGAAGACGATCAAACCACTCAGGAGACACAATTCTACCCACAGGTGATACTTTAGTTACTGGATATTGGATAGCTGGGGCAATACAATGAGAAAATAAATGGAAAGAATCAACCTGATTGGAAACTCCAGGTGTGACCTGCAAAATGAAAGGTAGAGATACATTATTTGTTTGCTTCCCTCAGGGTTAAGTCCTAGGGATGGCACTGGAGTTAGGTCTCTTACCTCCTCTAGTTATAATGAGAATGACTGTCGCTTGTATTCAAATCTGACTGTGACTGGAAATCAGTTTCCACATGTAAGGTTCAGGAGACATGCCAGGGCAAGTAGGTTTCTACATTCCCTCCCACTGTCGGCCAGGTATTCTGTTGCTTGTTCTTCTTCCCTCATAGCAGAGTGCCAAGTTCACCTGTCATGGCCTGTATCCTCCTAGGTCGTTAAGTCCAGCCCGGCAGACTGTATGTGCCACTTCACGCAATTCTTGTAGCAGAGTTTGGGACGGCCAACTTTCCTACTGCCTTTCTCAAATTCACTGTACGGAACTCTCTTAGGCAGTCAATTGTTATCCATACATATAACATGGCCAACCCAGATAATTTGCATCCTCGTTAGCATGGCTTCCATGCTTACCATGGCTGCCAGCCATTGTACTTCATTGCCGGTGATTTTGTGAGGCCATTTGATTCCCATTATGCTGCGTAGGTGTCATTGTTGCAGACAGTTAATTTTTTGGATATGGCGACGATAAAGGGGGCTGGCCTCTTAATGAGGATAGAAGACAAGGAAGCACAACAGCTCTATAAACTTGGCATTTTGTGGACACTTTGACCCCCTGTCTTGTCCGTAGTCTGTTTTTGTAGATGACCGAAGGCTGAGGGAGCTGACTTTAAGTGCAATGAAAGTTCTTGGTCATTGCAGGTGTCAAACGCCTTACAAAGTCAACATCCAGGGGCATTTGTTATTCAACCGCTTTCTCCGTCACTGGTGTAGGGTAAATCCCACAGGCAATGGCTTTCTTCAGGCCCGGGGGGTGAACGACAAGGGGAATTGCTGTTCTCTGGCCAGCTTTACGTTTAGCCTTCTGCGCCGTACCCCCTGCTGGCATGGTTCACTGATCTACTTGGGACGCAGTAAATCCTGTCTTGGTGACACTCAAATGTCGTGGAAGGAATTATTATAAATCACGGGCCCAATCCTGTAATTAGAGAATCTCACAGCAGGGCTGTATGAGAGACTCCCTCACCTTAGGCCCACAGTGGGATGTCCAGATCTAGCCTTAATCTCTCCCACTTGAGCAGAGGGTGTAACTTCTTCAGCTAGCTGCAGCAGTAGACTCTTCTCATTTTATAAGGACCAGCCACTAGAGGGCGACAAAGACCCACACTTGTGTTCATATTCTCTTTTTGAAATCTGGGCTGCATAGAAAAACAGCTCCTGCTTTGCTCTTCCTTTTACCAGCTTTTCTTTTTGATGTATCAGTGTACAGGCAGCTCTCTATTCATCTGCACCCTTCCCTATAGTCTGTGGCCCTTTCTTTATCGAATGTGGCCTCCTGCCTTTTGCCAGGTGCCCTGAGCTGCTGCTCCTCTGGCTTCAGCACCTACTCGACAACTAGGTTAATAACCTCTTTTTCTGTGCAATTAACAATGAGCTGAGACAGTTGCAAGAAGAAAAGGCAAATATTGACCCCAAAAAGTCTTAACAAACCAGAAATACATGTATCCATCGTGCTGAGTGGTTCCAGCGATGGAAAGAGCCATCCAACCCCATGCAACCAGGTAACGAACCTACTGCAACATAAACACCCATCCTCTGGAAATAAACCTGCATGTAGTTTGGCAGACAGCAATTGTGCTGACATTCCCAGCCGATGCTGCTTTGTTACTCAAATACAAATGTCTGGAAATTAGCATTTGACACCAATTGCAGAGCCAAATCAGTCTGCTGTCTTATAATAAAACAGCCTGTTGAGTTTCCCTATTCTAATTGTACAGCCAGAAGCCCCAGCGGACAGCAGACCTTGTTTATTGATCACTCTTCAGATCTGAAATGGGCCTGTACCACAGGGAGCGGTAAAGGAGAAAAACCATTTAGAACACATTCTAAATGCTCCTTTGCAGAATTAATGAACAGGAAACTGTGCTGTGTGTTACCAGGATGCATGCGAAAGTAAATGCTGGTAACCTGCATTGCATTGGATTCCACGAGAGAATTCTGCTTAATCAAAGCTAGAAAGAGACAAGAAATGATAAAGGGGCCATTTATTTCCAGGACTCCTAACTGGACTCGTTTATTACTGGGAAGTTTCAGCAAATTTGGAATTGATTAGTGATATAATGAAAAGCATAAAATCATGTGGCACAAATCATAGAAGGTGAAAACCTATCAAATTAGCTAGTTCATTCCCCTGAGGGTAAGTGGCAAAATGCATGAAATAACTCCCATGATTCCTTAAGTAGCTATGGGAAATTCATCAGGCAATATAGACGCACGGCATTCATTTGGAGGCTCTTTTGACACAGTCTCATAACGAAGGTTAATGCCCAACTCAGCACTGCCACAGCACTTCGAACCTCCTGCTTCAGTTGCCTCCCGCCGTTCCCCTGTTTCCCATACTCACCAGCTGGCCGAACCGCTGTAGCAGGGTAGTGCCTATTGATATCACATGTATCCCCTCACTCATTGCTCAGATCTTCACCTTGAGGCTTTGTGTATCTGGGCCATTGTTTCAATCCTATGATATAAAAAAGCAGCGGGGCACAGATGTGCAATGAAAATGTGGAACTGTGTGTTGCCTTTTTAGGAATCGGTCCGATTTCCACAATCTGCCAACCTCCGATAATTATCCCAACACCTGCAGTTTGCCTGGAATTCAGTCTCAGGGGCCTTCCTGCAGCTTGCTCGTCTTATTTCCAGCTGCCTTGTATTTGCTGTATGCTCCTCTTCAGCCCAGGGGTTATTGCTACTGAACCACCGTTTAGGAGCAGGGGAGTCAGCTGGAGAGAAGGAGAAACTGCTCGTTCCTTTCTCTGCACCAGACCCTGCCATACTGGCGCAGCCCATGGTTAGCACTTAACTGATAATCTTTAAGAAGTTTGACATCTTTGCTTTTACTCCCATAGGTGCCCAACGGGTTGCCACCAAATAGGTATTTTAAACCATCAGCCCAGTGTCGGTGGGGTTAAGGATTGGGCGAGCAGTGAGCTGTGACTCTTACTCTTTTGCTAATCTCTGTTTTATTGTAAATTTGCCCTCGCAGCCTGCTCTTGCCCCATTTGTCCACCTGGTGCATACTGTCTGGCTTGCAGACTGTGAGCTCTCTGGGGCAAGGACTGCTTTGGCTACTTGTCTGGACAGAGCTTAGCACAAGACTCCCATCCCAAGGCCCCGCTCTGGCCACTGAATCCATGGTGGTGCCTATGCAGAGACCCACTGACTTTGGTGGGAGTTTACTTAGGCCCAAAGGCCCACCTGAAGGAGTCAGGACCCAGTTGGCAGAAGTTATCTGGTAGCTGTGGTGGCCTATGTGAAATGAGTCAGTGGCCTATGGGGAAAAGGCCCAGACCCCCCGAAGGCACCAGTCCTCATGGGCAAGCGTGGCTGAGATGTGACAGACAGAAAAACCTCTTGACATTAGAGCAGGGATCTCAAAACCTTCCCTGCAGACCGCGAAGCTCCCCCCGCCCATGTCGTGCACTGCAAGTGTCGCGCACGTCCCGTCGGCCAGGAGGGAAGGGGGAGGAGGCAGAGGGCTCCTACATTGCCTCCCTCCAGGCACCGCCCCCCACAGCTCCCATTGGCCGGGAGTTACCTTGTGGGAGTTACCTCCCATTCGTGGGAGTTACCTTGAGGAAGCAAGAGCAGCACATTGCAGGGAACCTTGAGCGTCCTCACCCCCTCCCCAGGGCTGCAGGGACTGGTTGCAGCAGCTTCCTGGAGTGGAGCTGCACGGGGCTGGCGCCGCTCTCGGTAAGCAGCACCAGGCTGGAGCTTGCACCCTGAACCCCTCCTCCACCCCAACTCCCTGCCCTGAGCCCCCTGCCGCACCCCACACCTCTCCCTGCCCTGACCCACCTGGTGCACCCAATCCCCTGCCACATCCCTCACCCCTCTTGCACCCCACACACCAACTCCCTGTCCTGAGCCCCCCTGCCACACCCTGCTCATGTCCTGCCCTGAGCCCCCACCGCATCCTGCACCATTTCTGCACCCCTTGGGGCAGGGAGGGGGCAGCGTTGGGGGTGGGGACTTCAGGGAAGGGGTTGGCATGGGACAGTGAAAGCATGGGAAGAGCGGGGCCTAATGGAGCGGGGAGGAGGTGTCAGTGATGCGGCCTTCGGATCAATGCACAATTCCTCATGTGGCCCTCGTGGTCATTTGAGTTTGAGACCCCTGCATTAGAGGTACATGCTCAAGAGCTTTCCTGAGGCGTGTTATGGCGGGTTGTATGCAATAGGTGGCACTGCTTCTGTAACCTCCCTGTAACAGCACGACGACTCACCCCCGCTGGCGCCTCCTGCTGGTCATCTGGGGAATTAGCTCACCAGCCTCCGGAGCGCCCTCTGCAGGCCGATGTCCCGTTCAGTGCTGGCCCCGTGTCCCTCCCGGACCCCGGTGCCCTTTTCCACTGGGGTGCTGCACCCCTGAAGTACCCCACAAATCTCAGGGTTTCCCCTCCCTGGGGAACCCCCACCCCTATCCCCACCTTTCCTCAGTCTAGGCAACTGCCAGTCACCACTTGCCCCCGTTCTCTGGGGCAGACTGCAGTATCATTGCCACTCATCACCGGCAAGAGAGGTTGGACCTGCTGCCTCTGCCTACCCTTGGGGCTGCCCCCTGCACCCCCAGTACCTATTTGGCCATAGACTAGGCCAGGCAGCCTGGGGGGTTTCCAGGTCAGAGCTCCCCAGCTCTGCTATTCTTCCCCCAGCCCTGCCCTACTCCTGGTACCCTGCTTAGCTCCAGCAGTCAGGTCCTCCCTCTCCAAAGGCTAGAGAAGGACTGTTTGCCTCCAGCCCACTGCCCTCTTATAAGGGCCAGCTGGGCCCTAATTACATTGGCCATAGCTGTGGTCAGCTACCCAATCAGCTGACCCAGCTGTCCTTAATCTCCTTCCCTGCTTCTCCCAGGGCTGTTTAAGCCCTTTTGAACAGGAGCGGGTGATCACCCCGCTACATTCCCGTTATCCGTGCACAGGCTCCGTTGATCAATTCAACACCATCCACGCATTCTACAGTCGTTCGAGACCGACGAACGCAGTTGTTATTAGCAAACGCACGAGTAAGTGGTGCAACAAAGATGGAAAAGAGTTTGAAATACAAATTAGATAATGGTGAGGTCAGACAACGATGCATACTTCTTCTGATCGAGAAACTTGAGCTGAGCAGCCGTTAGTAGGCCGGCAACATCCTGAGTTCTGCTGCAGCTACAGACAGGGCTGTTCCCGAGTCCCCATTTGCTGCTCTACCCTGCATCTGAAACAGCAGAGCTTACACCAGCGATAGTGTGGCGTTTCAGTGCCAGGCAGTCTCCCCTCAGCCTGAGGGATGAGGAGGGAGTTTCTTACAGAGGGAGAAGCTCGTTCCCATCCTTCTCCCCACAAGGGGCAGTGTCCAGTGTAGCGATAGTAGATAGATAACATCATCCAGACCGGTATTCTGTGTAGGTGGCAGGGTGATCTCCATGTATCGCCTAATTAGAGTGGTACTGGAGCACTACCAAACACCGCTACCCGAGTAGAGTGGCTTGGATTTTGACATCCAGTTCCTTCTACACATGGACTTATTACTTACTTACAGAGATGTTTGCAATGTGACTACGTGGCTCACAGCAGACTCCGTTGCAAATGAAACATCAGGTCAACTTATTTATAATTTATTAAAACAAAAACTTTTTAAAAAGGAGATTGCTATTTGACTTGGCCAGGCTTTTTGCTTTCTCCTCTTTTTTTCTGCCAAGTTGGCAAATTGTTTAGTATTTTATTCTGCTTTGTTCTAACAGGTTTTCACAAATCACTCCAGAGAAATGGTGAGCAACAGCCGTGCAAGAATGAGATGAACACCAACTAAGGGAAAATGAACAATTGGTGTATTTTATTGGGAGGATCTGCAATAAACACTTACATTAACCCCCTGAGCACTGCTAACTTCTTCTCAAGATTTTTATCAGTCTCAGGGCTTGTCTACACTACTGTGCAGCTCAGACTATGTGGCTGTGATTAGCAGTACTCACCAGTGCCGCTCTGTAATTCCCCCATGTAGACAATGTGGACTCTAATGGAAAGGTTCCTATTTAACATTAATGTAGTCCTCTTCCAACAGGAGTTCAAGGGAAAGAGTCTAATTTAAGGCTGAGAAACCTGGTTGGTTGGAATAATCAATAAACTTCAACCTTAAATTGAACCTTTAAAGCTTGAAAAAGTGTATTTGTTTCATTTTTTTCACGGCTGCACTTCCTGGTGCTTTCTGGGCACAGAGGTAGTGAACTAGAATGAGCCAGGCTGGTCTTTCCATCTTTATGGCCAACGGGAAACTCATGAGAACACTCGTTACTTGCCCGAAGAGATCTTGCCCATTTTTAATTGTCATGTTCCCTCTCCACCCCCGGGTGTTTACGTGGGGATGAAGTGCAGCTGAAGTGTGCGTCAGACAAATGTCCAAATGTAGGTCTTTGCCAGCAGGCTCAGATGGCTGTAGCCTTTGGAAATGTATGCAAAAATGGCTTTTGACCAGGTACCTTCACGTGGAAGTATGAAGACTGGTCACATGAGTTTACAACACAAAGCTGGCACTGAGAATGTCTGAAATCAGGTGGGCAGCAGAACATGTCTGGGTGGGCATCCAGTCCAGACCTTCTGGCCCGTTGGCTGTGAAGTGCTATTTTCACACAGAAAGAATTGAAAGGCAACTTGCCAGGGCTGGGCCCAGTTCTCAGTTGGTGCTTCTGATCCACGTCCACTGGTGTCCACGAAGCAACGCTGATTTGCAGCCACTGTGGATCTGGCCCATTAGAAGAGAAGGAGGCAGAGGGATTTTTTTTTTCCTGTTGAAAATGTACAACGAAGGGCCAGGACGGGTGGTTTGTGAGGATGAATGGCTCGGCAGTTGGCAGATGGCTTTAGGCTGAGAAGCGATGCCCGCGTTTGTCTGCACAGGACGGTTTCTGTTGCCAGCCCAGAGCGGCCGGGAGCAGTTTATCCTGCTGCGGTGCCAGGTGCCCAGGCATGGAACACTCCCTCTGCACATAGAGCGGGGAGCCGAGAGGCAACTCTGGGGAGCGCCCCGGCAGTAAGGATGTTGCTGTTTTCGGTGTCGAGAAAGCCTGGCGAGGGCCGGAGAACGCGGTGGGGGGAAGAACACAACGAAGGCAAGCCAGGAAGGGAACACGGGTGTTTTCGGTCAGCGTCCGCACTGACACACTTGTATTTTCTGCTAAAAGGAAATCGTTGCGCTGTGAATGAAGAAGCCACCACTGTGAGGGGACTTGATGCTCCGGTCACCTTGACAAGGCAACTAGCTAGAGCAAGAATCGCTCCAGGCACGGGTGGAACAAGCAAATAAAAACTGTCAGCCCAGCACCAGGTGGCCCTTTTTATGTCCACATCTAGCAAGCCACCTGCTCCTGCCACCACTGCTGCTCTGAACCCATTGCAACGTGGGCGTGAGCTGTGGTTTGCGCTCAAAGATGAATGATGTGTAGGCTCGGGGCTTGATTCTGTGGGGCGCTGGCCACTGCTGAGAGGCTCTGAGCACACTTAGACCTCTCGGGAGTGCACAGCATCCAAGATGGTTGCTGAGCACCTGCCAGAATCAATCGCTTGGAAGCCCAACCTGCGGCATTGACACCAATGGCAAAGCTGCCATTGACTTCAGTGGGTCAGGCTCAGGCCCGTGTTACTGACGGGAATACACCCCCATTCCAGGGGCTCAGAGCCAGTCTCCTGCATTTCTTAGGCTGTTCTTTTTACTGACTGAGTTTGAGTCTAGAGAGGCAAAATATTCAGGGCCGGGTTCTCAGCTAATGTAAATCAGCCTTGCTCCAGCGACAAAAACCAAGCCCCAAACTCACAAGGTATGCTGGAAAATTTGGGCCTACAATTATGACCCATACTTGCTTTACCACCAGCGAGGGATGCCGAGGTAAGAGCATGAGCAGTTAAATGGTAATGCTGACAAACCCGGGCTGGCTCTCTTCCTGATTGTTTGCAGATGGATTTTTTTTTTATAACAAAACACAAAAAAATCCAAAAGCTTTGAAGATGAAAACGATGTAATATATGCCTCGAAATCTCTTTGAATCTGAGAGAAAAAATTTATTCAGAAATCTGCCAAAGTCCAACCACTATTTACAAACATACCAACCTTCCTCTGACATTCTGACTGCTCATGGTTCTTTCGGATGGTAAGCAGTGTTAGTGGAACCTTTCCAAGTCACACATTTCGGAGTCACTTTTATTGATGTTGACTCAAGTTCTTGGGTCATTTGGTTCAGTTATGATTATAAGGGGACTAGTCAAACTGCCACACAAGTCTTCCCAAATTTCTCCATAATCTATTCTGTCGTCACATAGGCAAAACCGCATTGTTCCTGGTTCAAAAGAAGAGTGCAAACAGCTGGCTTCTCGTTCTGTCTGGAGTGTGCCCATTAACAGTGTACTACAAAGACGGTCTTTTCAGAATGAATGGAGCGTGAGTCACTATTGAGGAGTTCTGTGCAATAACTTTGTATTTATTTGTTACAGAGACAAGAAACTTTGTTGGGGTGGTGGGGAAAAGCCAGCTCTGACCAGCTTCATTTACATTAATTATAATGTTGTTTACTTATCATTCCACCTACTAACTGTTTTTGTTTTGGTTAGAATTTTTAATGAATTGATGCACAAATGTGGTATTAGATGATTGTTTTCCTGTAGTCATATAAGGGCATGGGGATTGTACAGGATATGCCCTGGATAAGGGATCACTCTGAGTGTATGGGGAATGGACTTTGGTTGGGTAATGACACTGTCGTTCTACAAGGGTAGAAGAGAAAGGGCTTGGTGTGTAGGGAGCAAAGAGGCTGTGTTGGGATCCTGTTTTACTTTGGAGCAAAGAACCATTTTAGATATAAAATTATCTGCCTGAGAAATTTGAAATTTGTTAACCCGTACCTACCTGTATGTACATTTTCATGTGTCTTAAAGACAAATTCTCTGCTGCCATGGTTCCAGTGAAGTCAGTCAATTTAACCTGCACGTGACGGATATATTGGAAATTGTGTTATGCCCAAATTCGGGGCAGGGAAGTGAGTGAAATGGAAAAACTGTAACACTACACAGAAATGTAATGAAATGAAGTTCTAGCCTTTCTCACTTCTAACAAAGCATAGGACCAGATCCGCAAGGGGCATGAAGCAGTGTTACAGAGCTACACTGCAGTATAAAGGCCGAGTGTCTGGCCCTTAATTTTAATTGTTTGTGTGGCATGTTTGCTGTTGTGGGCCATTTTGTAGTATTGCATTAATAGTGGTAATGTACTAGAGTAAGTGCCCCTAGTTTTTGTCCTTAGAAAAGTAACTAGGGAAATCGGGCTTTTAGATGCAGTAATGTACCCAAACCAACCTCATGTAAACATCACCAGGACTAAATTACAATTAAATAGTGATCATTAAAACGGACATTGGCTTTGCATCAAATGCTGCAAAACATGTGTGGGGTTTTTTTTTCAATATAGGCATAACATAAAAGCCTAAGTGCCTGTAAAATGTCATTTCTTAAAAAAGAAGCTTGATCTCAGCTAGTACATGGAACAAATGTGATGGAATTATAAGTGATTGAGGTCAACATCCCTGAAAAATCAGGTTTATAGTTGCAATACCGAAAGAACCTCTCCAGCAGTTGAGTTGCACTGCTATAGCAACGATTGGCAAATACGTGGAAAGGACAGCCTAGAAAAAGCTGGGTTGTGCAATAGGCGGAGTAAAGTGTTGATTAATAGGAGGAGTGAAGTGCATATGCGGTGGCAAAGAATTACAGACATGAGTGCCTGGACTGTGGGAAAAGGTGTAGGTTGTGATGAATATTCTCAGAGGGTACATCTGATTTTGTCTGAGGGACAAGGCGACATTGTTCATATCTACTCGTAGTCCTAAATTTTCCTTCCACTTTTTTTAAATTAAAAGAATCTTCTCCAATTACAGCCATCCTTCCACTATATACTTACGGCTTTTGCTTTTCAGTTTTAGCCAGTAAAGACTGATAAAATATCCCTAATCCAAAGAAAGGAAGAGAACCAATAAAATATCAGAATAACAGTGCAAGAGGTTCCTTGTATTTAAGGCAACGGTTTCCTAACATTTCCCTGCATGATCCCATTTTCACCCGTATTGGTTCCCACAGCCCCAGATGGCATGGAGAATGCCATTTAAAAAGGCGTCCTCCATGTAACACACAGTGGTGAGGTCCCTCTGCACGGAGGGTGCCATTTTGGGGGGGGGGGGTAAAATCATGCAGTGCGACCTCGAGTGTACGGTGTGTGTGAGGCCACAGTGTCTGAGGATGCCATTTTGTAAAACGCCGTCCTCCACACGCACAGGATTGCAGTGATCTCAGCTGCTGATGGAGCAACTCCACTTGGGGTTGTGACCCACAGTCTGGAAACTACTAATCTAAGGGCTTGTTTACACTGAGCAGTAATACGGAGTTGTGATTTCTAAAGTGCACTAAGAAATTGAACATTGATTGGTCCATGTAGACCCTGCTGGTATGAGCTAAAGGTTCCCTTGTCTGCTTTATTGTAAAGTTGTTCGAAACAGTACTATGTTAAAATGTGCTAGAGAACATGACAAAGAGATGGGTCATTACATTCTATGCTACTGTAATGAGTAATATATCTAGGATACGCTACTCGTAACAGTAAATATAACCCCCCCACACACCTACAAAACCCTGAATTATGGATGGCTACATACAACTCAAAAACTGCTACACATAAACCTTGAAAACTGACAGGAATAAAGCTTGGAAACCAGCAGGCCTTTATACACTGCGTGGCCGCCATGTCTGAATTCTTCACCAAAAAAATGTCAAGTTTCACCTCACCTCTTGGGCTTCTTAATGATATTTCCCTGGCACTGGGGTTGTAAGGATCCTGCCAAGATGAGTGTGTCCCTTGCACAGCAAGATCTGCACAATCCACAATTTAGTGCAAATAGTCCATGATATGAGTGTAGACTGTGTGTACATATATATATGGGGTGGTACCAGGATGCATAGCCCCAGGGGGAGCACCGGGGGGGGGGCAGAATATCTGGGGGGACACACACATAGCTTCACCTCTTATGGGGGCAGACTTTTCCCCACCTACCTATGCAACATAGGCGTGGCTGTGTCATGGCTTTGTGCCTATCCAATAGGACTATACACAGGGGCCAACGAGATGCATGTTTACCCCCCTTTGATTTCATTTAACAGAACTGGAATGGGTTGTTTTCCCTGTCAGTCTTTCACAGATGTCAAGGCCAGAAGGGCCCGTTCTGACCAGGCAGTCTGACGTCTTGCATAACAAAGACCATACAACCTCACCCAGTCATTCCTGTATCAAGCCAAATAAAAGGCAGCTCGAGTGTATCGTAACTTTCCAATCCGTATTTTAAAATGTTATGTCTCAGCGGCCCACCGCATCTCTAGGCAAGTCTTTCAATGGTTAATTACCCTCAGGGTTTGGGGGGGAAATTGCATCTTTATTTCTATTCTGAATGTCTAGCTTCAGCTGCTAGCCATTTGATCTCATTATGCCTTTGTTTGCTAGATTAAAGAGTTTGCAATCAATCTTCTTTCCATGTTGGTATTTATAGCCCATGATCAAGTCACCTCTTAACCTTCTCTTGGATAAACTAGGCACATTAAGGTTCTTTAGCCTCTTACGGTAAGGCAGGTTTTCTGGATCTAAGATCATTTTTGTAGCTCTATTCTGAACCCTTTCCAATTTGTCAACATCCTTTTTAAAGCGTGGACACTAAGGTACTCACTAACACCTTTGAAAGTGGTAATAACATCCTATTTCTGCGAGGTTATTCCCTTGCTTAGCTAGTCAAGGACTGTGTTTGCCTTTATCTACTGCATCATAGTGTTCAATGTATTCATCATGTTCAATTTATCCACTCTGACCCCTAAATCCTGCTCAATTTCCGAGATGGTCCAGGAGTAATTTAATGTTATGATCAACTAGTCCTGGACAAAGTGGATTGGGGTTCCCTAGACCAACTAGCTAGAGGAGACATGGGTAGGCATCAAGAAAGCCAAATGAGTAATGAAATCCAATGCAGGGCTGTTTTGCCCCCCTTTGGGGTTTGGTCACTGTCACATTCTGAGGTGCAATTCAGGCCACTGAGGGGCAGTGTCAGCACCTGCCCTCTAACCGTGGATGCCTTAAAATGCTCAGCTGCTGGAGGTCCCTTGTCTGGATGCCCCCGGCCAGCATCTAAGTCTGAGGTCTATATGATACACAGATGTGGACTAGTTTCAGAATAGAAGCCATGTTAGTCTGTATTCGTAAAAAGAACAGGAGTACTTGTGGCACCTTAGAGACTAACCAATTTATTTCAGCACAAGCTTTCATAGGCTACAGCCCACTTCATCAGATGCATAGACTGGAACACACATAGATGTGGACTAGGAATTCTAACTCCAGCAGCCTCCTTGTTAATGCCCATCCATACTCTGGTATCCATCAGATTTTTGGTTACACCTGGCAAGGTGTGCCCAACACCCCCAATTTTCCCCACACCCTGCGCTCTGCAATGTCTACTCCTTTCCTGCACCACTCAGAGCAATAATAATGTATGTTTGCTCCTTTAAAGAGACAAAATGCACCATTTATCAGTTTAACTAGCATTAACTATCACTTCAGTTCAAACCCAATGCTGGGCTGGGTTAGGTCAAAAGTACGTGGTCAAACGTGAGTTTGAGTATTAAGAATAGAGTTAGAAATGGTTACAAGCGAATAAAAGGGCCAACACTTTCTAGCGGCCATGACTGAACAAAACAACAGTCCTGCTTCAAGGTAAGATTTTTACCACACGACCGTCCAGCAAGATCGCTGGCCGCCCCTGTGCTCAGGATCTCCCCCAAAGTCCAAAGTGCTCCGTGGCTTTGTCTTCCGCTGTGAAAAATCACGCGGGGTTCTTTGCTCCTGTCTTTTATAGTCTGGGGAACCTTTGAAATGGATTCTTTGAAAGGTTATTCCCCAAAGTAAAGTTCATTCAAGCTCTGATGAAGGCGACATGGAGTCTGCTGGCCTCTTTGCCTACATGTGTTTGTTAAAATGCAAATTGATTCCTGCACTCTCCTCCGCCCCACTATGCTAAGTGGTTCTCCCCCTTTTGGACCTTCAGGACCTTCAGCCATGCATAATTCCCAATAGGTTTGTAATATTGAAATTGTCCTCCCTACAGACACCGTGTAATAATATTAATGATCAGTATGTTATTAGCATTTTACTTCGTTACAGGACACCTTTTAGATTCAGGTTATGGCATTAGTGCATTGGGGAACACTGAATGGGTCAGGCCAGCTGAAACAGATACCAGCAAGCCCCTCGCCCTATTGCACTGAGACACTGTTAGAGGCACAGTCAGAAAAGGACAGTCTAGGTGCCTATAAGTGCAGAAACAGCAAGTGTAGGTTGAAAAGCACAGGGACAGCATAATTTCCTGGTAGAGGGCAAAGTGGCTTTAAGAGGTCTTGAACCAGTGTCCTTACATGCTTTATACTGCAGCATAATGTGTGAGCACTCAACCACCGTGCCCCAAGCTAGAAATGAGAAATTTCAAGGGCTATTGAGCACTCTGTGAATTTTCACAGTGGCACTGCGCAAAGTTATTTAGCACAGGTGTTTTGGTAATTGTGATGCATTGGGAGAATTCACGGTGCTCAATGGCCCTCAAACATCCACCTGTTTGAGGGGGTGGTTAAATATTAATGCAGTAGATTATAAGAGAAAATATGCAGGGATCCAGGCTGGCTGCGGGACTTTCCTGACACTGGTTTCTTTGTTTGCCTAGGATCGGTTTTGCGCCAAGAAGGGACAAAGAAGGGGCTGTACACTGCGAAGGGAACAAAATGGACTTTTCCAGCTGTTAAAGGTGACAGCCTCCTCTATGCCCCATGTCTGCTGATGCCATCTGACAGTTCTACTTCTCATCTGCAGCACAAGTCGGAGGGCGAGGGGGAGCAGTGGATTTGTGCCACAAACTCCACCTGGGATGACCGGTGTTCCCCGTCCGCCTGCCCCCGTGACTCGGTTGCACAAAGGCTGCAGATAAGTGTTCAGCCTCAACACTCTGAGAAAGGGAAGAAAAAGAACCAGCTGGTTTAAAAAACGCATGTAGCCCTGGAGGACTCGCCCGTCCTGGGTAAAGTTTTCTTTTCCTTCTCATTTCTGAGTCCCACTCTTCCCCTGATGCCTGTGCTAGGAGGGGCCCTTCAGGGAAGGACACTCTCTCCTGTCCTTTCATGCACAAGTGAATCGATTAGGAAGCTTTGCAAGGATGTAATGTGACCAGGAACAAAGAGTTGGGGGAAACCAGCTTTAGTTTTTCTTTTCTTTTACGCCTGACAGTGGAATACTGCAGCAAGAACTCTCTCCGGACTAAGGGCGTGGGCCATCATTAACCGATCATTACAAACCAAAACAGAGTGTTTTCCCCTCTGCTCTGCAGTCTCCTCTGCTGGCTCGGGGGACTCCTCCTGTAGGTATTTGTGTTTCGCGCCGCTCTGACGTAAAGCAAAGCAAAAGGGGCTGCGAGGCAGCACAGCTTGGCTTTCACAGCGCAAACTTAGCGGTTACGCCGTGATGAGTGCATGGGAGCCTGGATGCAAATAACGAGATTCCTTCTTAATAACCAAACAGCGCTCTTTGGCATCGTTCCAGCGGCTTCTCCCCTTCGGGTGGTCAGCCTGCGGCCGCATGGACAACAGCTTTGCGCTCAGTCACTACATCAACGCTTTGAAAGAAAAAAAGTCCAGCAGCTGAAGGGAAAAGGGTCACAAGACATCCAGAGCAGGTGACATATTTGAGGGATGTTCAGGCTCTAGCCAAGGGCCTGCCATTTGATTAAGGTGGGACGCTTTACGCAGGGGAGCTACTCCAAGGTGCATGGCTTCTACGGCCATTTTGAAGCCAACAGCTGTTCTACCTTGTTGCTAGGAGGGTCAGTTTCGGACCCACCTGCTGCCTAGCAACTGCAAGTCACCACAAAAAATGCTGCAGAGTACTGTTAGGCATTGGGGGGCTGGGGAAACTATTCCTTGGTGGGGCTGCGTCCACCTGCAACTTACCACAGCACTGGCTCCTGTCCCTTGGGGCTGGGCCTAGCTGCTGGCCCTCACCACTCACACAGTCGGAGGGACCAACAACAGCATCACTTGAAGCACCCGTCCTTGCACCATGCCCCAAGCCCTTTTGGTCCTGCAACTGCCATTCCCCGGGGCCTCCTCTTCCCCTCTATCACCTCAGCATACTCCCCCTTCCCTGGGACTCCTCTTCCCCTCTAGCACCTCAACATACCCCTCTTCCCTGGGACTCCTCTTCCCCTCTATCACCTCAACATACCCCTCTTCCCTGGGACTCCTCTTCCCCTCTATCACCTCAGCATACTCCCCCTTCCCTGGGACTCCTCTTCCCCTCTATCACCTCAACATACCCCTCTTCCTCGGGGCCTCCTCTTCCCCTCTATCACCTCAGCATACTCCCCCTTCCCTGGGACTCCTCTTCCCCTCTATCACCTCAACATACCCCTCTTCCCTGGGACTCCTCTTCCCCTCTATCACCTCAACATACCCCTCTTCCCTGGGACTCCTCTTCCCCTCTATCACCTCAGCATACTCCCCCTTCCCTGGGACTCCTCTTCCCCTCTATCACCTCAACATACCCCTCTTCCCTGGGACTCCTCTTCCCCTCTATCACCTCAACATACCCCTCTTCCCTGGGACTCCTCTTCCCCTCTATCACCTCAGCATACTCCCCCTTCCCTGGGACTCCTTTTCCCCTCTATTACCTCAACATACCCCTCTTCCCTGGGACTCCTCTTCCCCTCTATCACCTCAGCATACTCCCCCTTCCCTGGGACTCCTCTTCCCCTCTATCACCTCAGCATACTCCCCCTTCCCTGGGACTCCTCTTCCCCTCTATCACCTCAACATACCCCTCTTCCCTGGGACTCCTCTTCCCCTCTATCACCTCAACATACCCCTCTTCCCTGGGACTCCTCTTCCCCTCTATCACCTCAGCATACTCCGCCTTCCCTGGGACTCCTCTTCCCCTCTATCACCTCAACATACCCCTCTTCCCTGGGACTCCTCTTCCCCTCTATCACCTCAGCATACTCCCCCTTCCCTGGGACTCCTCTTCCCCTCTATCACCTCAACATACCCCTCTTCCCTGGGACTCCTCTTCCCCTCTATCACCTCAACATACCCCTCTTCCCTGGGACTCCTCTTCCCCTCTATCACCTCAGCATACTCCCCCTTCCCTGGGACTCCTCTTCCCCTCTATCACCTCAACATACCCCTCTTCCCTGGGACTCCTCTTCCCCTCTATCACCTCAACATACCCCTCTTCCCTGGGACTCCTCTTCCCCTCTATCACCTCAACATACCCCTCTTCCCTGGGACTCCTCTTCCCCTCTATCACCTCAGCATACTCCGCCTTCCCTGGGACTCCTCTTCCCCTCTATCACCTCAACATACCCCTCTTCCCTGGGACTCCTCTTCCCCTCTATCACCTCAGCATACTCCCCCTTCCCTGGGACTCCTCTTCCCCTCTATCACCTCAACATACCCCTCTTCCCTGGGACTCCTCTTCCCCTCTATCACCTCAACATACCCCTCTTCCCTGGGACTCCTCTTCCCCTCTATCACCTCAGCATACTCCCCCTTCCCTGGGACTCCTCTTCCCCTCTATCACCTCAACATACCCCTCTTCCCTGGGACTCCTCTTCCCCTCTATCACCTCAACATACCCCTCTTCCCTGGGACTCCTCTTCCCCTCTATCACCTCAACATACCCCTCTTCCCTGGGACTCCTCTTCCCCTCTATCACCTCAACATACCCCTCTTCCCTGGGACTCCTCTTCCCCTCTATCACCTCAGCATACTCCCCCTTCCCTGGGACTCCTCTTCCCCTCTATCACCTCAACATACCCCTCTTCCCTGGGCCTCCTCTTCCCCTCTATCACCTCAGCATACCCCTCTTCCCTGGGCCTCCTCTTCCCCTCTTTCACCTCAACATACCCCTCTTCCCTGGGCCTCCTCTTCCCCTCTATCACCTCAACATACCCCTCTTCCCTGGGACTCCTCTTTCCCTCTATCACCTCAGATATCCCTTTCCCCCCATCATCTCAGATCCACCCTCCCCATAGGACTCTCCTCCACATCAACTCAGCCTCACTCTCTTCCCCAGCATGTCCCTTCCCCTTCATCACCTCAGCTCCCACTGCTGGACCTGAGGAATTTAGCTCCACCTGCCAGCAATCCTCACATCATGCCCCAGCCCAGCTCCTACCCTGCCCCGGACCACTGGACTGTGACAGACCTCCCACCTGCCACCCATGTTGTAATTACTCACACATACATACAATTCATCCCACCACTGTTCATTCTGTCCTTCCATGACTGTCAGCAGAGGAGTGGAGCCTTTCGTCTGCTCAAATAATGAAATCTCAATTTATTGCCAGAAAAATAAGTATGTAGCTTCCGATCAGCTGCACAGTACCTGTCATTAGCCTTTACCAATAAATATTTCTGGTACTGTGTGAAGCAAGAAAGGTTTTTTCACCCACTTTATTACTCACAACTAATCAGTAGCAGGTCACAGTCCAATCAACTAAACTAACAATTAGTTTACCAGTTACTGTTAAGAGACATCATACATCACATGTGGGCAGCCTTGTGCTTTTAGTCACTGCTGGGAGGAATGCACTTACCTTTACTTTTTCTCGGGCACACCAACCCATAAAATTAGGTATTGATTGTATCCTATGTCAGCTTCCTTTTCAAAGCTGTCAGTACTAATTTACTTAGTTGTTGCATAATCATAGTTTATCATTTGATGATTAAAGGCCTCGTCAGAGCTTTTTGTTTCTTTTCAAACACAAAATGTATGTATTGCCTTTTCTCCCTATGAAATGCTGTTCTTGCCATGCAGATGAGACAGGCCCAATTAGGGAGGCCGATTTCATTTGAAAAGATATTTAGAATAATTTTCATAGACGTGATGCTGTTTTTATTATCGGTGGCGCCCTACAAGCAATCTCCCCTAAGAGGGGCCAGTATAACTCGTTTGTTTCTTATTACACTCAAAAGGATACTTGTCTCTCAGCAGCAGCAGCCAAAGTGCACAAGAAGTCCACCCCACAAGGAGCCCCATTCTCCACTATGGGAGAATGCCCTGTACCATAAAGAAACTGGCGGGCTGAGGGTAGGCTAGCCTTTGTCCCATCTCTACGAGGGGTAGTATAGAGTTGGCTCCAGGCATTCCCTAGTGCTTAGAGCTTATCTCTTCCTGCTCAGAGCAGAGCCATCAACACGGTGGTAAAAAAACCACCTAGTTTCTTATGGGGCTCAGTGCAGGTAGCAGGGTCTGATTGCAGGGTTCTGTTCCTGATCTTGGAGTCTTAGGAACGGATTCACAACTGATGTCCATAGGCACAGATCCAGGCACTGTACTGGAGAGGCACTGAGTTACCCCCAATCTATGGGTCCAGTCCTTATGATACGACTGTGTCAAGGATACAGTTAGTGTGATGGTTACACACCTTCAGATTCTAAGCGGCTCCTCAAACATTTCTGTGCTCCGGGGGGCACTGGTGCTTTTCAGCAGAGCGCTGAGCGAGGGGTGGCACCAGCCACGGAGCATCCCCACGAGGCATTGTGCCTCAGAGTCAAAATTCCTCCCCCCTCCTGCCTGTCTTGCCAAGCCACGCAAGACACTACAGCCCTCGGATGGCTGCAGACAATGCCCCATGCATCTGGCCACTACAGGGCGCTGCCTCCACCAGGGGTCTCTGCAATTCCCACCCCTCATTCCACTCACGTGTGGACTGGAATATCTTGAATGTGTGTATGGGGGGGGGGGGTGGAGACACTCTGCGACAGATGCGGTTTGGTGTTGCGCCCTCTGAACAGTTGTGATAAGGAGGTTTTCCTTCCCTGCTCAGGCCCAGGTACAATCCAGCCTCTCTGTGTTTGTGGCGCATTAGCATTGGGACAATGGCAAAAATATTGTGCAATAATTATGATGGAATCAGCTGATAGAGCAGACTCGAAATCTTGAATAATGAAACACACGTTCCCCTCCCCTCCCCCCCCCCCCCCCCCGCAAGTCACACTCACAGATTTTTGTTTATTTCTGCTGAAACTGCAGGACTGACGGAGTTTGTGTGTATCATCAGTGCCAGAGTTTGTTATTTAAATGACAAAAGCGCATTCTATGTGTTGGTGTAAACACCGCAAGTCAGCAATCTAGGCACAATGTCCCAGCAGGCTGCCACTGTCTCCTGAGGAATGCAGAGGGAAAGATGACATAGTAGATTGACAAAAATACCCCGAGTTCAGAGATGTTCCAAGAAAGCCTTCGCTGAGACGGTAATGACTGAACATCGGCGACCACGAGCTACAGAAGGAGGGAGTTGGCATTGTTGTGGCGTGGTACGAAAGTGCTCCCATCCGCTTGTTTAAGAGCCATTGTGAAAACAAACCCCCGTCTTGAGCAAGCTGTGTAATTTGGTGCATGGGCGGCGGGTGACGCTTCCTGGGGGGAGGCTAGCTCCCTGTCCTGCTGCGTCTGACAGGTTTGATTGACGAAGGTAACAGTTCTGTTGTGGCATATTTAGACTGCTGTGCGGTGTTTGGCCTGGTACTGCACGAGACTGTGATTTAAAAACGATCACTGGCCATTTTAAAATGGGGGTTGGGATTCTTGTACAAGAGATGCTGTAGTTCCAAAGGAATTATTTGGAGGAAGATCGGACTGACTGATCCCAGTGATGCTTTCTGCCCTTGGGATCTGTACATCTCTGAAGCCAAGGCAGGCCATCTTGCATGTAGTCTCAATCTCTGTGCTGCTTTCTGGGATGAATCTCTGAAGCCTCCAAACTGACAGGGACTACATTTGGGAAAAGACATCTCCCTGGGCTAAATATTGTGCCAATTTACATCCCTGAAGCCCCATTGGTGTCAATGGAATAGCAGTATGGAAGACAATATAGCAATTGGCTCGAACTTCATCACTATACATCCGGTGAATCTCTCCCGCTTTGGGTGGGTGTCAAAAGAAGACATCAGTCAAAATTTAAACCAAGCTGGTTACCAACACAGGCTCAGCTTAGTCACTTTAGAGCTTGGGTATTGTGGTGCTGACGGATAATACAAGAACCGAGAGAGCAAGCAGATTATGCAACCTCTGCCTCGCTGCTACTGTATACCCCAGCAGAGCACAGCTAATTGACATCCCATTCTTTTAAATGCATGAATTCAAGTGATAGACTTCTGGAGTGTTTGACAACGAGACAGACTGGAGTTTAAGTGATCTCTTGTCCTGAAACCCCTTGACATTCTAATCCCGCTATGTAAATTTCGGCAGGCTGAGATGGAATTTACATTGCCAGCAATCATTGGTGGAGGTGACAAAAGCTCATTCAGGTCATGAGCAAGTCAATGTGGAAGAGAGTTGATCCACCCTTGATTTTAAGTCTATCTTTAAAAACCAAAACAATATGAACATTTTAACAGAGCTGGCCAGTTTAACTAGCAGTCTATTAAATAGGAGCAAGAATGTTGAAAGGAACTGATACCTACTAGTCTGCTGTGCAATAGAAATTCTGGGAGCCTTATGCTTAGGTAATGAAGGGGGTCTAAAAGGTCTCACGATTTGATTCTTAATCCCTGCTCCCTGATGTATTGGCTATGTGCATGTACTCATCATGGAGAAACTGGTCACATGCTGATGGTCTGTTTCTTGGGTTTCTATGCTAGTGGAACCCCTTCTTTTTGCAGGTGAGGTAGCACTAGCTAAAGGATTAAGTACAGTCGGACCCCGCAATACCACAACGATTGGGATCCAAAAATACCCAATCGCGGTAAACGCAGGGTTGCGCCACATCAAAGTGCCGTGTGCTGCAGCCATTGGGAGCCCCATGCTATAAGCGGATTTGCGCTATAGCGGGGCGCGGTATTGCGGGGTTCCACTGTATTAAGGGATTCTTGTGGACTGGAGCTGGGTGACATTTTTATTTTATGGTCAATAGTAAATTTACTGAAAAATGCATTTTTCAGGGCATCAAAACTGAGAATTTAGGTCAAATTTGGCTGAAAAACATACCAAAAAAATCAGTAATGCATTTTTCAATTGCCATTTCATTTCAAAAACGTTGAATCAAATCGGCTTCTGAAACATTTTGTTGGACCCTAATGATTTTTTTTCAGTGGTTCATTTCAGCAAAAAACAAAATAAAACAAAATCAGTTTTAGTTTAAAAAGGAATCAATATTTTTTGCTAATTTTCAGGGTGGCCACCAAACCAAAAAATTAACTATTCACTCTGTTCTGTTCCTGACCCCACTCAAATTAACATCACACTGCAGTGGCACAGCCAAATTAGAAACCAGCTCTACTCACTAGACAACTCTGCCTCTTAGCATTATAGTAGAAGTCAGAATATTCGGAGGTAACATTCTGAGTCATTTCCTTTCCCAAAACCACTTCCTACTGCAGCTAATGATGGGCTCCTTTCTGTAGCAATACATTTTGAATAATAACACTGACTGCCAAACTTTAAAAAAATAATTCTTTTTTAAAATGCACGTATAAAATTGCAATAAGCGTAACAGGGATTTTTTGATACAACATCCCTTGGCTGACATGAAGCTAAACTAGAATACGCTTTTTTCAGTTACAGAATGATAAGATTACAATGGCATGTTTTATTCTAACGTGCTTAAACATGAACAGTTATTAAAACCTTTCATAGCTAAATGTTAATTAAAGGCTATTAAACTTTACATGGAATGATTAAAATGTAGTGGCATATTTTTCAAAGGGCCAACTTCTAACCTGGTATAACAGGGCACAACTCTACTATAACCAATAGAGCTACAGCTACTTACATCACCAGAGAATTTGGCCCCAAAGAATGGTTTCCTGGGCTCACAAGAGTCCTTTAGCAAACCACAGCTTTGTGTTATTTGCAAACATCTGTAAAATAACATTATTTTTCAAGGTGTTTGCCATTGCTTTCTTTTGTTTCATACTCAAAGACATACCCAAGTCAATGAACACCATAATATGGGTAGCTCTCAGTTACCTGTTGCTAGTGATGTTCTGTAACTCAATCATTGAGAAAGAGGACTGCCATACTTTTTCTTCCTTTATACAGGCTCTTGATTTTTCTCTAAGGGAAATGACCTTGACTTGATAGTGTAGGCAAGCTGAGAAATCTGTTTTGCTATTTGAGCTGAATGTAGACAAAATAGTAGCCGCCATCCTTCAGTCTCGAGAGACCATGCGTATGTGCCCCTGAGAGGTAAAATATCTAAATAAATAGTAAGCCAAAGAACAAATCCTCTGTTTTCAGTGAATGTAGGATATTAAGACCTGGCTTTGTAAAGGTTATAGTCTAATAAACAGTTCCCTGAGAGCAGATTTTTTTTGCCTGCACTGCTAACCTTGACTACGCCGTTCATTTTTGTGGAAATGCTTCTTTTCACAGTATGTTTTGTGCACACAAAGAATAATTTAATACTTACATTGCATGGTCAATCAGTGATACCTAAGTGGGCTCTTTGGAAAACATGAATTGTGCATTTTTTTATCGAAACACAAAACAAGTCAGTGGCACCACATTAATCATTCAAGCCATCTGGAAATTCTCCAAGTGCTGACTTGAGTAGAAAAAATAAATCCACCCAACTCAAAAGCCCCACACAATCCACTTTGATAGGAATCAACCAGAAACACAGTATTCATATGTTTCAAAAAGAAAAATTGGCAAGAAAACAAATGGAACTCTCATGAACTCTTGGAAGAACCAAGAAAACCAATGAACATTTGGAAGAGCCATGCTTTGCCTCTGGGGAGAGTTTGCATAAATAGTCATTCCACTTGGGGGCTGGGGGAAGAATGAACAACAGGATTAGCCTTATTCATGGGGGGGGGGCTCATATGTGGGGTTGGTGTCAGGGTGACATAGCCAAGACAGGAAAATTGCACTTTTCTAACACACTTTCAAGGACACTGGGAACTGAATTCTACCCTACACAATAAACGTATCCTTACTGTGAGGGAGCTAGGGTCAAGGAGCTGCATGGAATCTGTACCCCACCCCACACCCCAAGCATAGCCCCAGACACGCTACAGATAGCCTTTTGAGGCACAGCACCTCCCCTATTTCCCAGGAGCTCTCAGAGGGAAGGAATTTGCTGCTGGTTGAGTCCAACAAGCAATTACCCAACCCACTGTGCTAGTCTGGCTCTGTTGTCCAGTGCATTGGGGGTGGGGGAGCCCTGGCACCAGGCAGTCTCAGCCCAACCAAATAAGCAAAAAGATGATGCCCATGTGACCTGGCAAGATCCAGACAGCCCACGTCAAGGTGTAAGGGATGTTCTTATTCCCCCAGCATGGACATGAGGTCCAAGTCACACCCTGGTCCTAAGTGTGTACGGACTTTTGCTTTGTGCTAATGGCCTGTAGTTTTTAAGCTGAAAAAAAATCATGTTAGTGTATTTTTTCCATAAGGTAATATAGATGTGCAAGGGAGAGGCCAGTGAGGTCTCTAGGCAGATGTGGTTGAGATAGGCCATGACGCTCCGAGGTCAAGGATTTGGTGGTTTATTATTGCATTGCATATTATTGCATATAAAGTAAGTTGGTTGGTATCTACCTTTCCCCATCATTTATCCCTGGCAAGCTATTTCTCACACATCTATGTTGTTCTTTGGGTGTGAAACTATAGCAAATTCATTACATTTATCAATGTGATTCTCATATGTTATTAGATAACCTTGATATCCGAGCACAGCTGGAATGACATCATCATTCCACAACTTCTTGCAGTTCGGGAATGCTGACACTGTGGAGCATGAATAAAGCATGAATAAAACCTCTCCTCAAAAATCCAGAGACCATTAGCATGTCCATATTTCTATCGCCAGCCCTGAACAACATAGCCATTTGCTGTGACTCTATGCAGAGTCAGGGCTTCAAGGCTATAAAACAACTCACTAGCACAGCAATTCATTAGTATAGGGACCGGTGAAGTAACACAGTATATTTAAGGATATTCCGCTCCTACTAAAATTAGTTAAAGTAAACTAACAACAACATTTAATTCATTCTGTAAGTGGGTTCTTAGCTATCAGTAATAATAAGGGCCCTGTTAACAACAGCATAACATTGTGGTGAACCATTCTTTAATAATCTCATTGAAATTAAAGAAAGATTCCTCTTGACTGTCCTGGCCTTTTGGTCAGGCCACAAGTATCTGTCACTGCATATGTACATGATCTTCAAAGGTAAATATTACAGACAAAGTTTGTTTTAGTAATCACTGCAGCCAGATTAATAAAATCTGACCCTAATCCAAAGAACTAAGTATTGCTTGATATCAAGAAATCTTCACCTTGAAATGTAACCCCCCCCCCAAAAATCTACTAAATTGTGCCGTTATTAAGAGAAACTGGGCAAAGGTGAAGCAGAGATTAGAGAAAACATTAATAAATATCATCTGCTCTGCTATAATCAACAACATCTGACTCCAATGAGAGCTGCAAATGGCCATGATGCTTTATCTAACTAAATGTGAAGGCTGAGATTGAGCTAGAACACTGGAATCTGGAATCACTTTAGCCTTTTGCTGGCCAGCATACTGGAACACAGTCATGCATTTTATTCTCTTCTCTGTTACTGTAGGATCTTTCTCTGTCACACTCTCCCCTTCAATGCTCATCACTCCTTTTATCATCAGCACCTTTTAAAGTAATCCTTGGGTGTGACTCCACTAATGTGGATGATTTACAGCACGGGAATGTGGCTGTGGCTGCCTGGCCCATTGTATTGTGTTGATTGATAATCAAATCAAACAAATAGACTTTAGCAGATGCCGTGGCTCTTCAGCTGCAATTTCTGGGGTTTTGTGAATTCCTGTAAAAAAGGACAGAAATGTCTATGGCCTTTCTTAAATTGAATTATATCTCATAACATAGTGAGGAAAACCTGCTGTAAAGTGTGACCAGCCCCTAGTAAGGGAGACCTTAACCCATTTTGGTTCACCTAGGGTAAAGTGTGCATTGTGAGTGCAGCTAGCAAAGGATATGAAGGGTAACAAGAAGGGTTTCTACAGGTATGTTAGCAACAAGAAGGAGGTCAGGGAAAGTATGGGACCCTTACTGCTTGGGGGAAGGCAACCTAGTGACAGAGGATGTGGAAAAAGCTAATGTACTCAATGCTTTTTTTTGCCTGGGTCTTCACAGACAAGATCAGCTCCCTGACTACTGTGCTGGGCAGCACAGTAAGGGGACGAGGTGAGCAGCCCTCAGTGGTGAAAGAACAGGTTAAGGACTATTTAGAAAAGCTGGCCGACAGCCTGGGTGCACTGCATCCGAGGGTGCTAAAGGGGCGGATGTGATTGCAGAGCCATTGGCCATTACCTTTGAAAACCTGTGGCAATCTGGGGAGAAGAGACAAGCAGGGAGGCGTTGATAGCAGCCATCAACTACCTGAAGTGTGTGTGTGTGGGGGAGGTTCCAAAGAGGATGGAGCTTGGCTGTTCTCAGTGGTGGCAAATGACAGAACAGGGAGCAGTGGTCTCAAGTTGCAGTGGGGGAGATCTAGGTTGGATATTAGGAAGCACTATTTCCCTAGGAGGGTGGTGAAGCACTGGAATGGGTTCCCTAGGGAGGTGGTGGAATCGCCATTCTTAGAGATTTTTAAAGTCCAGTTTGACAAAGCCCTGGCTGGGATGATTTAGTTGGGGATTGGTCCTGTTTTGAGCAGGGGGTTGGACTAGATACCTCCTGAGGTTTCTTCCATCCCTAATTTTCTATGATTCTATGAAACTGTATCAAACCATTTTGTAAAAAAAAAACATTGTTGACCATCTCAAAATTAACTCTTGAATTCCAGACCAGATTTCCTATGATTTTTCTGGCATTAGACCTGTACAAGGGTTACTGGTTTAGTGGATGGGGATAAGCAGTTGACATGAGATGTCTTGATTTTAGTAATGCTTTTGACACAACCCCACATAACATGCTCAGAAGCAAGCTAGGGAAATGCAGTCTAGATGTGCTTACTATAATGTTGATGCACAACCGGTTGAAAGCTCAAACTTGCAGAGTACTTCTCAATGGTTCACTGTCAAACGGGGGGGAACGCACCTGGTGGGGTTCCGCAGTGGTCTGTTCTGGGTCTGGACTATTCAGTATTTTCATTATTGACATAGATAATGGAGTGGAGAGTAGGCTTATAAAATTCGCAGAGGATTCTAAACTGAGAGGGGTTGCAAGGACTTTGGAGTACAGCATTAGAATTCAGAAAACCTTGACAAATTGAACAGTTATCTTGTTGATTTTTTTGGCTAATCTATATATATAAAAGTAAAATGGTGGATGTATGTATGACCGTGAACTCCTCCCGCACCGTTTGAGCTAGAGACTTGAAATTTGGTACAGTTAGAGGTCTTGGGGTCCGGATGGTCGTAAGGGTCGAATATTTTTCGGATCTCACCTCTGACGCCCCCCAGGGGTGAAAGTCTTTCAAGGCCAATCACATCAGCTGGGCAGCTGGGTGGTGATGATGTCATAATACCCCCTCCAACAGACACCGCACTCGCTCAGCTCACCCCTCCCTCCTCCAACAGAAACCCGGAAATCCCTCAGTTCTCTGCCCCTCCCCCCTCCCAACGGAACCCCGGAATCCATCAGCCCTGTGCCCCCCCCCCCACCTGCGAAGGTCCCCGGAATCCCTCGGCTCTGCCCCCCCCCCCCCGTGACGGATCCGAGTTGGGTTTGGTCGGATGGTAAGTGAGGTGGGGGTGTCGTGTTCGGTCGGGGGGTGAGGCGGGGGTGTTGGGTTTGGTTGGGGGGGGTCAGGTGGGGGTGTCGGATTTGGTCGGGGGGGGGGTAAGTGAGCCGGGGGTGTCGGGTTTGGTCTGGGGGGGTGGGAAGGTGTCGGGGTGGGTGAGGCGTGAGGGGTGTTGGGGTTGGTCAGGGGGTGTCAGCTGTCTGACCCCTCCCCACCTCCGACTGACCCGAGCAACGCCGGGCACTTATGCTAGTATTGGATAAAGGTAAGTGCAAAGGACTTCATGTGGGAAGGCAAAATAAAATGTACAAATACAAAATGGGAAATAACTGGCTGGGTGGTAATACTGCTGAAAAGGGTTAGAGGATGAATCACTAATTGAAGATGAGTCAAAAATGTGATGCCATTGCAAAAAAGGCTAATGTTATTCTGGGGTGTATTCACAGGAGTATGGTATGGAAGACACAGGGGGTAATTGTTCTGCTTCATTCAGCACTGCTCAGGCCTCAGCTGGAGTGCTGTGTCCAATTCTGGGCACTACACTTCAGGAAAGATGTGGATAAATTGGCGTCCAGCAGTGAGTTAACACATGAGAAAAGGTTTAGAAAACCTGATCTGTGAGAAAAGGCTCGAAAACCAGCACACGTTTAGTCTTGAGAAAAGAAAACTGAGTGGGACCTGATAGTTTTCTTTGTTAAGGGCTGTTATAAAGAGGATGGGGATCATTTGCTGTGCATGGCCACAGAAGGTAGAACAGGAAGTAATGGGCTTAATCTGCAGCAAGGGAGTTGTAGGTTAGATAGCAGGAAAAACACTGGAACAGGCTTCCAAGGGAGGATGGGGGAATCCCCACCACGGGAGGTTTTTAAGAGCAGGTTAGACAGACACCTGTCAGGGATGGTCTAGGTTTACTTAGTCTTACGTCAATAAGGGGGTATGGATGAGATGACTTCTCAAGAGCCCTTCCAGCCTGACATTTCTATGGGTCCATGAAGGAAACTATCTGACTTTGTGTTAAAAACTTTTTGTTTCATTCCCCGGCCCATTCCAGGTCCTGCTACTTTCCTTAAAACCTCTCTCCTGTCCAGCTGCATGTTTAGGCATAAAGGGCATTGCAGACTGCCTCAGACAAAATGAGCACTCTTAGCTCCCAGGCTTTCCTCTTCTACACAAATGGTTCTCTTTTTTTGCATTGATTCTCTTTTGATGTGCCTCATAGCCTAGATCACCAACACCTACGTTTTCCCATCTGTCTATCTCCTGGCTTTAAAGCGTGAGAGACACAGCTCTTCTCCTGACAACGGGCTGCCTTCCTTTCGCACTTCTTCAGTGGGAAGCGACAAGGGCTGCTGCTGGAGCTCCTTCACAAAGCTGTGCACATCAAAGGAACGGCTCAAAGGGAAGTTGACAATAAGTTGTGCACCAGCTACAAGATGTTCTATCAAGGCGGTAAAATATGGGACAGATTAAACAGAGCTGGGATTCTTTCCATCTTTCTCCTTCATAGGATAATACCATCTGCCCTTCCAAATGGTATTATAGAATTACAACACATCTTCCCCTCTCACTCCTGATATTAGCCCTGAATGGACAAAAGAGCTGGTTCTTCTAATCAGGTGACTTTCTTCTTGGGATTAAGATGTTCAAGCCTGATCTGCCACGATATGTTTTAATGCAAGCTGAAACCACAGCAAAGCACATGGCTTAGGAATCTTTCCCCCAGTGAGTATCGGGAACTTTTCTAACCACTTCAAGCTATGATGTCATCACTGTTCACTATTGGTTCAGACAAGCCTGTACATTCGTGGAGCAGGGACTGGGTCTTACAATATCCCTGTGTGGTGTCTAGCACAACGGGGCCCTGATTTTGACTGGAACTACAATATAAATAAATAATACCACTTTACCTTATAGAACTGGAAGGACCTTGAAAGGTCATTGAGTCCAGACCACTGCCTTCACTAGCAGGACCAAGTACTGGTCTCTGAACAGGGTTTTTTTGCCCCAGATCCCTAAATGGCCCCCTCAAGGATTGAATTCACATCCCTGGGTTTAGCAGGCCAATGCTCAAACCACTGAGCTATCTCTCCTCCCTACCACTTACTTCTAGAGTGGTGGATTGCACATCTGCTGCTGCAGCAGTCTTCCTCAGCATTGGCTGACAACTATTGTCCAATACGGGGATGATGAGCATTTTTAAAGCATTCAAAAGAACCCCTTGATTACAAAATCTGCCGTTACTGAAAGGAGCATGATCCATGCAAATCCCCAGTTCACTATCCCCTTAACCTCTTCTCAAAGGTAGGTTTTGTTAGGGTCCTTCTTTTTTATATATATATATTTTAAATGTGATTATCCATTCATAATTCAATAAGCAGCTCTAGTACAAGAAATGTTGCTAGTGACGTACTTCCTTCCTCTGGGCAGCCGAATGTAACTGTTGGGGAACAGAAAAGAGAATGGAATTTAAGCACATGCTTAAAGTTGCATACATGATCAAGTGCAGTCTAGAATAGGGATACTTTCTTGAACAGTGCTCTTGTGATTGATGAGGAAATAATTAAGGTTTCAGACATACAGTAGACTCTCAATTATCCAGAATTGGGTTAACCAGGATGTGGATTAACCAGGATGTAAAAAAAAAAAACACGCGTAACTCACGGGCCAGCTCTGGCTTTGTTGCCACCCCAAGCACACACAAAAAAATCCATCAGGGCGCAGGGCAGCCAGTGAACTAACACTCCCTCTCCCCGGTGCAGGGTGGCTGGTGAACCAACACTCCCCCTCCCCATATTTCCTATGGATGGTGATTATCCGGGATTTTATTAACCAGGATTAATTTTTTCCCTACCATCCGGGATAATCGAGAGTCTACTGTATAAGCAGGTGGTATTTCTAGAAAAATTCAGACATTTTTAACGCTGACCGCCACCAAAGAAGATTTCGATAATGTTCAACAATGTTGCTAACCAATAGATTAGCTCATAACTCCTCCAAGCTAACATGACTTTGAGTGGCTGCAAAGGAAAGAGACTCCAAAGATTCTGCCTTCGATGCCTTTATGTGAAGCAAAAGTAATGAAGACTATATAGTTATCCTGAGATGGAAATATTCTAGACAAGCTTGTCCCTAAAGAGCATAATGGAATGGTAGAGAAGTGGTGTATCATTACATAGATTTAATTAATTACAGACATTTGTGGAGGGAGCTAAATATCATGGGCCTCAAAGAAGGTTTGCAAATGATTAAAAACAAACCCAGGCACTAAGAGCAGACCAATGGGAAGACCTGTCAGATGCGCTCTTGAGGGAAATAAAGGATCAAACATGGAAAGTGCAAAGCGCCCTTCCCCCAGTCCTGCAAAGTATTTAAACACATGCTTAAAATGAAGCATATGCATAAATGCTTTGGTGTATTGAGACTACAACTGTCTAGAAAATTTATCCAATTTTTAGAGAACAAGAACGTGATTTAGGAAACACTTAAGCACATGCTTATGTTCCACTAACTTTAACAGGACATATAAATGTGCTTAAAGTTAAGCCTATATTGAAGTACTTTCCTGAATAGCGAGTCTCAGTTTTTAAGGCTGGAAGGGAGCATTAGAGCACCTAGTCTGACCTCCTATATATCACAGGGCATTAAAGTTGACCCACTTACGTGTGTATAGAGCCAAATAACTTGCATTTGTCTAAGCATAGCTTCAGAAAAACCATCCAGTGTTGATATGCAGATATCAAGAGGTGAAGAATCCACCACTGCCCTTGGTGGTATGTTCCCAAGGTCAATCACAGAATCATACAAATGTGGGGCTCAAAGGGATCTCAAGTGGACTTCAAGTCCTGCCATCCGTGCTGAGACAGGACCATCCCTGCAGGTGTTTGTCCAACCTGGCCTTAAAAACCTCCAGTGGTGTGTGTTGCACAACCTCCCTTGGAAGCCTGTTCCCGTGCACAATTATCTTGCTAGTTAGAAAGTTTTCCCTAACTAGACCCTACTAGATACCCTCTCCTGCCCCTCCAGTGTGACAGTGACCCATTGATAAGTACTCTGAGAATTTGAGCTTTGAACCGGTTGTATACCAAACTTTTATGGTAATATCATCCAGACCACATGTCTCTAGCTTGCTTATGAGCATGTTATGTGGGACCATATCAAAAGCCTTGTTAAAACCAAGACATATCATGTCTACTGTTTCCCGCTCCCCATACCCTTAGCTAGTAGGCCAGTAACCCCATCATAGCAGGAAATTAGGATAGGTTAGCATGAATTGTCCTTGACAAACCTACTCTGGCTATTCCTCATAACCCCTTTAGCTTCTAGGTGCTTACAAAGTGATTAATAATTTGTTGCAGGATCTTTCCAGATGTCAGAGTTTGGCTGGCTGGGTTTTAACTGCCTCTGTCCTCTTTGTTCCACCTTGGTAAAACTTGTGCTTTTATTCGATTTTGAATTTGCCTGGCTTCAACTGACAGAAATATATTGGAAGGAGAAATATGAGGTTCATAAAATGACTGAAGTCTAAGCAAGGATTCTGTCTTCAATATCAAAGTAAGTCTGACTAGTGAAACTAAGATAGAGTTCATGTCAATAGTCTCTGTACATTTTTGTTTAGTCTGAGGATGTTTTTTAAATTCATAATTAGTTTCTGGATGATCATATATTAATATTTCCAAAACTAATTGTCTATGTCAATAGAATCATTGCTGGTGATGACATCAGCGATCTAGCTATGCAAATCTGGAATAAGACACTGAAGGAGACAAGTCTTGTAATAAAGTCAGAGAGACTACATTTGCTAGACAAAATGAGTTGTTAATATGAAAACTTCAATAATTATTCAGTCATTTCCAGAATCTACTTTGTGAGCTATATAACAGTGAACTAACCTTTAGGCATCTTCTATAATTTTGACATCTAATATCCTGCTTATAGTTTGCAACAGGAGGGCTCATGTATAATTGATAAGCTAGTGAAGTGTAATTAAACCAGTATTTTCTAAGTTTGACTAAATTTAATTTTGATCTAACTGAAAGAAGCAATCTGAGACCAACTAAAGTTTTCCTTAAATGACATCCTTGTTATCCAGCAAGCTTTGACACAAGTAAGATAGATGATTTTAATTTTCATGTTCTCTTTGTAACACTTGGGGTCAATGTTTGCATACTTATCAGAGACAGTTTACAATTGACAACCACTATAATTGTTCAACTTTTCTTTGGTAAAAACCTGATTGACTATTATGCACATTATTTATTATGTCTCACACTAAAATATAGGTGATTGATTATTCCATTATTCCATTGACCAAGGCCATAACAAGCTAGGAAAAATATGTGCCATGAGAGTCCATAACCATCTGAAAAAGGTAATTAAATCAAGTGGTAGAATTTTAACACATGAGAGTCTCTGGAAAGTTTTAAAATATTAGTGTTGAAAGGACTTGATGTGAATGATAATTCTTTACTTCTGCAAGGCACTTTCTAATCATAAAAGAAAAGACAGATGCTACTCAGAAAAGCTTAGAATTTGATGCACTAGGGCTATGGAGACAGGTTTCAGGGTGGTAGCCATGTCAGTCTGTATAAGCAAAAACAACGCAGAGTCCTTGTGGCACCTTAGAGACTAACAAATGTATGTGGACATAAGCTTTTGTGGGCTCTAACCCACTTCATTTCATGCATGGAGTGAAAAATACAGTAGGGAGGCATAAATACTCTCTCTCTCTCTCTGCCCGTCACCCCCCAGGCGGGGTATGGGCCACCAATCACAGAGCACTCCATCTCTGTTGTTGGCATTTCAGTAGCAAGTTGGTTCCCTATGGGGTGGAGTTGCTAGCCCCACGCCCAGGCATAAATACATAGTATATGAAAAGATGCCTTACCAAGTGTATGTGTGGAGGGGTCAATTTAATTAAGGTAGAAGCGGACTATTCTCAACCGTTGACAAGAAGGGGTGGAAATCACTTTTGTAGTGTCTTCCAATGACATACTGAGTTTTGGTGAGATCCTAACTGGACTCTCTCTGTTTACTTCAGTGGCAGATGGCTCAGATCCTGAAATAACGGCATTAAAATGTTCAGGGAACAGCTCAACAGTCTATTCCATCATTGACATCGTAGGTGAACGTGAGTTATATGCATGCGTTATCAGTAGAACGTAGCTTATTGGATGGAAAGAGAAAGCTCTTACACTTTAAAGTCTTTGCATCTGTAACATGATATCATTTGAAATACTTAATTAAATTATCTTTAAACTGCATTGTTCCTCTTTAAAATAAATCCTGTTTAATTTTCTGGGGATGGTGATAGCAAATGCATTGTTTATTAGTACTCATTTCCAGCGGTGAGTGCAGCACTATTTTGGTACCAGTCTGTCGTGTTAATTAATCTTCAGAATGTATTAGTGCTTTTCATTTGTGTTCAACGTAGCCTGAGTTTGCTCCCAATTGAATGAAATGTTATTATCAAATCAGCTCACATGTGATTTCATCAGATTAATTCTTTATCCATTATAATTAAAATCACATTTGTTCTTTTAAGCAAATACAAAATGGAATTGGTTTGCACATCCAGCTGTCCTTTTTATTTTTTTAGTTTACTTTAAAGTCTTTGCATCTGTAACATGATATCTGGACCATTACCTGCTAAACAGCCATTGCTTGGCAGAAAAGGGGGCAGGGCCAAAAAGCTACATCTTAGCAAAGAAATGACATGGAGTTTCCTTTCCTCATCAGACTGCCTTTCCCTAGCTGGAAATACTTCTCAAAGGGGGGGGAAGACTATAGAACGAAGGGGCAAACACACCAGCATCTTGCCCCCTGTCTGTCTCTGGCATTACACCATTGGACTTGGCGGGGGAGGAGGGAGGAGGTTCCTGACCTGAGCATTTGGCCACTAACCTGTGAGAGCATGTGGTGAGAGAGGTTGCTATAAAACTAAGATAGTTTCTTAAGTATCTACTAGTAAATGTTTTATCTTTATTTTTCTTGTACCCATTTCTGATTTTTATGCCTCACTCCTATGCCCAGCCAAGAGGGGGTGACCCAGTGGTGAGTCGGACTTCCAGCACCTACTTCTCGCCTTCTCGCCCAGATGTGGCTCAGGGGGTCAATACACTGCTCTCGCCCTAATTAAGAGGTAAATCAAGCCTCCAGTCAGGCACTAAAATGACTCATTTCATAGTGCTGTTAGCAGGGTGTTTTTTTCTTTACATATCATTAAAACTTTTCTGTACCAGCGTGAGGTATTTAGCTTGCATAAGAACTGCTGCTGCAGCTTTCGGCTGTTACCTAGACAGGTAAAAATGCCAAAAGCTGTTAAGAATCCCTATGGGAGATTTAGCCTCTTGGGTCACAAAGCGGCTTTTGAAAGGGTTGACTCACTCACGTGCGTAACGAGCCAGCCATGACACCAAAGACACAAACGGTAAAAAGTGATTGCGTGAGGAAGTGTAAAAAAATTGTGCAGCCGCTCGCTGTTTAGCCATGGTGGCCTAGAGTTCACAGAGACAGCAGCATTGGCAAGGACAAACTCACTAAGGCCACATATCTCCTGTAATGCAATATTTCTGTCTGAAAAGTTAGGCAAAATTAGGGCTCTTATTACTCTCCTTGAGGCTTTTTTTTCATCAGGAAGTTATTCAGTTGTTGGGTGAGGATGTTACGTCCTTTCCTGAGTTCCAATTGTAAGTACTTTGCTCTTTAGCACAAAGCAGATAGTACTGATCACCATTTAGCAGAGCTGGCAAGTTCCTTCATTTATAAGAACACTTTCCCAGGCACGAGAGTCAGAAGGAGGTGGAAAATATTACTGCTCTTTATTGCAGCCAATTGACAAATAGTGTCAAATATCACTTATTTTGCAAGCTACTCGCTGCCGAGATGCGCCGTTGATTGCAGTGTTTTGTTCGGGAAAGATTGTGCAACCCCTCCCCCCCCAGCATTACAGGACAAAATCTGTCTCACTTTTCACTCTTTGATGGATCAAAGCACAGAAGAGAAATAACTGTACAAAGACTGACGTTCCAATGAGTGGAAGTTAGTGAAACATGTGCCGTTCCTAGCTGGGAGCCTCTCTAAATAATGCACAGCTTTCTGCTGATGTAGAGCTCTCTTGTGCATATAATGAGTAATGTTCCAATGAGATGAAACCTCAACCTCCTGATTCAGCTGATATTTCTGGCAAAGCGTTGACCTATTGCAGTTTATTCAGGATTTTTCTAGTCTTGGTAGAGTGGCTCTAATAACCACAGATTTGTCATGCCATTGCTAACAAATATGCAGTTTTTATAACTCTGAAAGTTGGGTTTAGATAATAGCTTGCAGCGCTGCACATACTAATCTACTGTTCTCTGGGCTGCAATATTACCCTGTTTCTTTAACAGGTGTCAGAAAAAGCATTAACTTCTTATTAATTATTAGGTCTGCTTATTCCCTGCACTGCCTTGCGGCACGATTTGAATTGTATCTGATCTATCTCTATTAATAATTTCGCTGTTGATCTGGAACCCAAGAATTAAGGCTAGAAGTGGGGTGTCCTGCTCACTATGATTGGCTGTGAAGAAGGTGTCACATGACAGTGTTAAGCAGCCCGAACCGATGCTACAGGAGACGCCTGAAAAGTGCTATCTTCCTGTGCTCATCGTGGAATGAATGCAAACCGTTGTCTGGCTCAATCCTCCTTACCTGACGGAGCAAATGTTTGTGTCAGCGGGCTCAGAGCTGGGATAATTTGGTGGAACTGAGGCCAAGTGCCATGAAGTATAAGGGGAGGATGACTAGTTTCACAGACAGTTATGTAACTCTCTGTTAAAGGAGGGGGTGAGTCAAAAGGGGGTGACAAAAATGAAACGCTAGGTTGTGGTGTGTCACCCAAATCAGCCAGTTACAGGAGATCAAAGCTTGCTTGGACTGTTGTTAAAGGGCTTTTTATTAGCAGAGTGATCCAGCCTCTGGGGACCGCTGTTGTTGCTGTTTCCCTGACCAGGGTCAGAGATCAGACACATTTCTGAGTCCTGTAAGGCCAGGTAATCTCTCACTGTCCTTTGGCTTCGCATTCATGGTCAGTCCAAAGATGCTTCCCACAATAGGCACCGAAGATGCATTTCAGCCCAGTGCAGGGCGCGCCTGTTCAGGGCCCAATCTTTCCCACGCTGAGTTCAGTGGGAGCCAACCTGCAACCGAGGGCAGAGGTGACACATAGAGGCTCATTCTGGGTCCCTGCCCAAGGGTGAGTTTTACCTAGGTTAGGCAATCCGCGCGGGTAAGCATGCTCCCTGCACCCTTGGTCCTGGGATTCCATAATGAACCCTTGTGCTCTGCCAGCAAACTACCTTGCAACTGCCTGCATCATTCACGAGACGCGCATGCTGTAGGACTACGGTCGTGGTCCCAGGAGGAGCATTGGTTCTCTAAAAGTGCCGAAATACGGCACGTATTTAGATCGGTTGGGAACACCAGATACCCCTATACAGGGGGAAATGCTGGAAATTAAGGAGATAGAAAGGGAAGGAGAGGAGCCTAAACTGGCCCCCCTCTAATTATGCTGGATTTAATCAGGGATACGAGAGCTCCCCTCTGCCCTGAAAACTTACAAAAGAAAAGAACGGTGCTAGCACCAGGGGCTTCCTATCAGTGACCCTTCTCTAAAGACCCTTTCGTTGAGCAACTGCCGGAGAGACCCATGACAACAAGCATCTGGGATATTACACACGCTCCCTCTAATTCCTGGCCCCCAGCTCTCTGCACACCTGGTTTCTGACTGTGAGTCTCCACCCTCTTCTTCCACACAAAGACTAGTAATGCTGCAATACCTGCTGTTTTCTAGGAGCTCAATTTCCCTGCTATCAGCCCTAAGAGTGTAAACACTCCTCTGCTGGGTATGTCATTAGAAGAGTTATTTTCGCTCAGGTCATTATTTTTCTTTCCTTTCTCTAATTTGACTGCTCTCTTTCGTTAGGGCTCGTCTTCGTTCTCAGCTTGCTGGAGAACATTCTCTAAGCTGTGCGCTTGGCTGTTAGCTGAGTCTCTCCCATGGGACATGGGAGGCGCGGTGCTAAACCCTGCAGAACGTCTCGCCGGAGAGATTGCTCTTGAATCCCTGCAGTTGTGAGCACCTTGTTTTTGAGAGGGAGTGGATTGCTGGTAAAAATCCTCCTTACCCTCTGCTGCTCCTCAGCACAGCAGACAGAGCCTGTGCAGCCTTCAGATAAGCTTTCCCTCCGCACCATCCATGTGCCTGGTTTCTAGAGGCTATGGTTTGGGATTATATGGGGCTCTCCAGTCAGCGCAGTACCTCTCGGCTGATTCTGTCAACACAGGTGAAAATTGGTGCCCATCACACTAGGGACTAATGTGATGTGAACGCGTCTCCACTAGGAACTAGATAAAGGCCACCAGGCAGCAGAGGGAAGGATGGAGCACCAGACTGGGACTCAGTAGATCTGGGACCAAGTCCTGGGTCAGCCACTGACCCTCAGTGTGACCGTGGCTAAATCACTTCATCTTCTTTGTGCCTCAGTGTGCCTGTGTGTCTAATGGGGGGTAAGCTCACGTTGGGGCTCACGTGGCATTGGGAGGATAAAGCCATTAATGATGGATACTCGATACTACAGTGACAGGGACAGAATTAACCATCAGCTGGCAAAGGCTGCAGCGGTTTCACCCGTCATGAAAGATGACCAGTGGCACACGTATGGGCCGGGCGTCTGGGAGAACAAAAGTAACTTGTTAGCTAGAACAAGCTACTCCTCCGATTCTGCAACGGCTTTACCTCCTTTTCATGGCAGTGGCTGCCTTGCACGCTGACTGTGACGGTCCCCGTGCGTGCACAGTGCAGATGGAAGCACGCCCCGTTGCCATGGATGTAACACGTGGATTCCCTGTTGTTGCTCAGCATGTCAGCGTACTCAAAAAGGAGCTTTGCTCTGCAGCCAAGGGAGCACATTATTACTGTGCTAAATGCTGCACACCCAGAGACTAAGAGACCCCTCTGCTCCAAAGAGCTGTCAACCTAAACAGACGAGGGTGGAGAAAAGGAGCATTAGCCGTCTATTACAGATGGGGAACTAATGCACAGAGACTAAGGCCCTGATGTTTATAGGTCTTTAGTTGACTTTAAAAATCTGGTCCCAAGTGACTTTGGCAAGACTACACAGTCTCCTCACCACAAGAACTTCCTCCCTCTCTAATGCAATATTTAACAGGAGTCTAATGGAAGCCATTGTAGTTAATAAGGCAATAATACATACTAATTATACATGGCAATGTCATGGTGCTACAAAGCACTGTGTTTTAAAGCACTGTGCATGCTAATCTTCTGTCCAAAACCCCTGAGAGGTAAGGCAATGTTGTTATTCTCCTGTTAGAGGCAGGGAAGCCGAGCGGCAGAAAGGCTAAGTGAGTCATGCAAGGTCACACAGTGAGTCAGTGTCGGAGCTAGAATTAGATTTTTTTGGAAATCCTGGCCTCCAGGCCCACACTCAGTCCGCTATATCAAGCACATCTTAAAAGATTTCCCTTCATCTATAAGGTTCAGTTTAATTACAACTACCTTAAAGACCGTTAGTAACTGGTGAAAACGCCAGCGTATTTTAATTGAATATCCTGAGAGTGTTGAACAGAACTACAGCGTTTGACCTTTCCTGTAAGCGAAATGCTGGAACAATCTATTCACTGCTCAGCTCCCAGGGAATGCATGGAAGGAATCCCCATTACCACTAATGGGAGTTACCCATGTAAATCCTCTCCATGCCACAGAGATAATGGTCTGCTGAGTGTCCAACTAGTTTCCTTCTCTACGGCCACTGTTCAGGCTGGAAGGCCAAATCGAGAGCCCAGCTCTGGCTAACGAGCGGCTCCGGGTTGTGCTATCTCTGGGATTCTCCAACATCCTTAGAATTGTGCAGTGGCACTCACAGGTGCTGGAGCCGGGGGTGTGACTTGAAGTGGTTTCTATTCTCCCCAGAGTGAACAGTTTGGTTCAATGGCTTGCAGCCCTCCTGCTATAAAAATTGTTCCACCCCCCCTGGTGGCACTTTGCTATGGCATCACAACGCCTCCGTGATTTAACGCTGGGGGCCAGAGATTGCCATTGCTATGGGAAATAACCATGAAGAAGCTGTCCTCTCATGCCCAGGCCAATGCTAAAGTCATCCTGAATGCTGGCAGGCAGTGGCTGTAGGGCTGTCATGGGCACAAACTGCCGGGGAGGGGAACTGCGGGGTAGCAAACCTAATTAACCAGCCCAAAGTGGTGATGTTTCCCCCCCCCCCCCCCCCAGCCAGAGCCAAATCCCGAAACACCCCTTCAGAAAAGCCCTTATTTAAACAACTCACCATTCATGGAACGTGAGCATCTGATTCGAGTTTAGCCTCTGCTGAAGTGCTTTCCTGAACTGGCATGCTCGTCCTTACTCCTGTTGACTTATGGTGGTGTAAGAGCTAAGTAAGCTGCGGGGAACAGCCATAGATCTGTACCACCAGGCTCCTTAGACACATGACAATTTCGCAGCAATTTTGCAACATTAAAGCAGCATTACTGGTGTGTCTTTAACTGGCCATAAATCGAAACCTTGACTTATCTAGAGTGGCTTGATATTCCAAGCCAGGCAGGAACACTCTGTCCTCGCTTGCAATCCATTTTATTGCCAAAAAGAAATTTCGTAGGTTAGATAAGTCAAGTGCTTGCTATTGCAAAACTTCAATTCAGGTCTCCAAGCTGCTGGTGAAGCAGCATCTGATATTAAACTGCATGAAGACATGAGAAGATGTTTTTTAAGGCTGGGAAGAGATGGAATGAGATACAAAAAAAGCCCATCTCTGTTTTACACTGGGAAAGAGCCCCCTTGTAGATTCACATTATTAATCTGCAGTACAAAAGCTACATAACTCCAACAAAGCATTAGTTTCTGATGATGCGGTACCTTTTTTCTGTAGCCTCTGGCATTAGAGCTCTCAGTGAAGAGATACTTTAGATCTGGTCCAGGCAGTTCATTTTCCGTCAATCAAATCTCCAACTGAAAATATAAAGGCAGTGAGATGACAAGATTACTATGTTCATATCTGTACTCTTGGTAGGATAATCCTAGAGGAGCGCCAGTGATCAAATATTTACAGGCAGTGCGTAATGGCACAGCATATTCGCACATTAAATACACAAAATCATGTGGGAATACTGTTAACATTGTGATGGGAATGACAAAAGCCAACACATTCAAAATTAAGGCTCCTATGTTCTTCCTTTAATATAGTCCATGGTGGGGGAACAATAGTGCAGTGTGTGTTAAAGTCACAATCCCAGTTTTTGTTCTGAAATCCCTGACCTTTCTCAGCTTTGGAACAAACAAACAGCCGGAGCACGATTTAAACACTTGGGAGAATTTCTCTCCTTTGTTTACAAATGTATCTTTGAAATTTGCAAAATGACGCTGAATGTGAGACTCAGGAGCAGTGTCCTGGTCTGGGATGCCTTCCCCTGCCCCCTTGACATAGCCATGGGGACGGCAAACAGGCCATAGAGAACAGGGGAGGCGATTGAGAACAGGAGCCCTGAGCGCCCTGGAAAAGCTGGCCTTTGTGGCGGGTTCATTTATTGATCCTGCGAGCTTCACGGCCCAATATCAAGGAGGCGGGGCTCCCTGTAGGGTGCAAACCCCCGGAGTATTTCAGCGACATCATGGTCAGAGGCTGCATGCGTGAGAGATTCCCCCTCATTGGCCACTGAGGAAAAGAGCTGGCGGAATGGGGGACAGTGGCCCACTGACTGGCGCTCTCTGGTTGGCCAGTTTGCCAAGGTAGGTGGGGTCGGGCCAAAGCTACACCCACTTGTTTAAACAGCTGGTCTCATAGTCCTTGCAGCCTTGCCTGGCCCATGATACCCCACAGGAAATATCCCAACTGCGCCTGAACCCTGGGTTGGCCCCATGAAGACCTGGGCCCATGGCCTCAGTTGCCTAGAGTGGTGTAACGAGTCAGGGGGCTGACAGCCTACATGCTGTGTCTTAGCATCTGTCCCATCAAGCCAGTATTCCCCATCCTCCCCTCTGTAGGGCTGTGGGAAGTCTATGAATGAGCCAGTGCCAGGCTTCCATTTAAACAGGGCTTTGTTACTTACCGTAGAACCGCCAAGTCTCTTGAGCTGCCTTTTCTAATCTGTCCCCCGCCACCACTAAGTCTTTAATGCATTCCCCCATCTACTGAAAATCCAAAATTTTAAAACAGGAGGGAACCCCCACCACACACACCCGGCTGCATCAAGAGGTTGTTTTGCACATAACGCCACGAAGGATTTTTTTTTTAACTAGACCTTTGATGCGGTCCTCATTAACACAAATGAAATGTTCCTTGCCGATCACTCGCCATCTGCTAGGCCGACGTGATATGAAGTGGTTGGTATCCTGCCTTCCTCGCTGGCTACAAAATTAATACGAGCCTGTTCCATACTTCATATGAAGCATTCAAATGCGAGTGTTCAAAATAGCTTGCAAATGTAACTGAAGCACAGGTCCACCTACCTGTATGGAATGGCAATTGTCTTCCCTAGCGTGAAGAATCAGCTCTACTTTACATATTCAAATACAAAAGGACCTTTCAGGCTGGTTCATTTGCTGGGTTCTTGGAAAGTACTCAGTCTTCCAAGCCTGTCTGGCTTGCCATTGTGTCTTCCCTTTCTGTATTTCAACTCCAGTTCAGGGACTGAAATGTGCAGCCGCTGTCAGAAGGGGATTTCTGTTTACTTTGACTGGAATAAAATAGCATTAGAATGGTTGCGGCTTTTCAAAAGTCTGTGGAAGATGTCTGCTGTCATGTTAAATCTGCGATAGCAAACTGGCTTCCTGGAGCTACTTTTGCAAAGAATCAGAGCAATAACCAGAGCTAGGCTTGGAAGGATTAGTTTTATGTGTCAATTTCATAGTACACACGCAAACCAACACAAAGATTTCTGTCTCTAATAATCAAAATGTATTGATAGGCAAAGTCAGAGAAACGCTGCTTGAGAACTTCTGAGCGTTTGATTTGAGGATAGTTACTTTGTACAGTTTGACATGTGATACTGATGGTTATAAAGTTTTAACCCTTTGAATCTCAGCCTCTCCTGTCATTAAATAACGGTCTGACTTCCTCCCCCAGGATTTCCTGCAACTGGGAAAATGTAAATTGATAAAAACTGGGGGGGGGGGGGGAAATGCATAAAACCCCCATAATTCTGTGTAGCTGGGAAAAAACAAATCGATAATAACCGGAAAAATTCTTACAAATGATGATTGCTATTCTCTGTCACAAGTACTAAAAAAAAGAATTCTGCCAAGCCTAACTCTAGCCAGATGTGTTTGTTTTGCTCCTGACGTTACGCTCTGTCTTTGCTCAGCAGTGTGTCTAAGTCAATGGACCAAATCTATCCCTGGTCCTGGCCGGGCATTGGCCCAAGCACTGTGTATCCACTGGGCATTTTCACTAAGTCTCAGATCAGCCTGTGCTTCCAGGACACTGCCGGAGGGATTATTTTTTTACACATTTCTGGCATGTTTCATTTTGTTTGATGTTGTGTCGGGTCAATCTGGTGGCATTTGAATCGTGGTTCGGATCAGACTCCGACCTTCTCTGAAGTTCAGGTATGTTCGCGGCTGGTGGCCTATGTCAGCCCCATTGCAAAGAGGCTCTACAGGTTGCCGTGGTTTAAAGCAGCGACCGCAGAGTATCTGAGCTACTGCCGTTCCCTCCCATTCTGCATTACGAACACTGTTGTCCCACACACCACTGTACGTTAACGGATGGCAAAAGCTGCCTTCTTCTAGTGACAACTGCAGACCCGAGCTGCAAAACTCAGGATCCAAACTTCCCCAAAGTTCAAGAGTGCCACCACTGTGCTTCAGCTCAGAGGTCTTGCCAGTATAGTGTATGTTCATTTGCCTTCATTTCAGCCACATATTCTCCGTGATGCACTGGCAGTAAATAGCTAAACGACTGCAGAATCTCCTCAGAGCAGCTCTGCAGATGATCATTATTACTGAGCGAGTACATCAAGTGAATAACAACCAACCAAAGTGAACAGGTTTTGTTGTAAGCAACAACCCTTACATCATGGTCCGTAACGTGCAGAATATCACATGAGCAGCTTCACATTTTGATTAATTCCCTAAAGTGCGGTGCATTATTTTAAGCGCCTACAGCTTTGTACAAACAGATAAAAATAAGAGAGGAATGGATGATCTTAAGAAAGTTTATGCATTTCTTGTTCTATTATCTTATCTAGCAAAATGGTAGCTCTCCAGGCTTAGCGTATCTAAGCTATAACAAAGCTTTGGTTTCTGAGAAGCACAATAGTAGTAAAGGATGTAATTTTTCTGTGCTACAATACATTACAAACAGAATATTATTAGGCACAACATGGAGCCAGTGTTTTGTAATGTATCCAGATAAATGTAATGTAACACACCAGACAAATATTGCTGCTAATGTTTAATTTCAGGTTAGGCCCAGGGCCAATTTTACAAGATTCACTCCCAAGTACATCACTCAGAAACTATGAGCCTTTATGCAACAGGGTGTGTTGAACCCAGTCTGTCAGTCATCTTAGTTGAAATTCATCCCCGCTGATCTCCAACGGTACAATAAAGTGTTTCATGGATGAATCCATTGTTTGTAGAATGGCATCTAAGCTGGTTAGCTGCAGGGCCGATGTCATAGAGTGTTGGAGAATGAGTCCCTTTTTCGGTTTTCTTGTGCTCTGGGATTTGTTCCAGATTGTCTCACCTGCAAAATATTGACCATTAAAAGCTCCATTTGCCATTAAGCTAAATGCAATAACATATTTGCTCTGTAGTAGTAAGATACAATGAGTTTGTTTATTGTTAATTGGCTAGATGCTGATTAGCACTGTGCAAAGGGACCCAGTGATTATGATGGAGAAAATGAAATATTCAGGGTCAAAGCCAACTAGCGCATATTCCAGGTCATACGGCAGCAGTTAGTATTTGGAGGGGAGACCAACAACTGTAGTGTGGTACTGTAAAATATTTTATAGCAAGTCATTTGAATAGTCCATAGACCCTGGGCCTAAATTGAACTCAAGCCCATGTGCCAATAGTGATAATACCTTGTGGTCATATAGTCCTTTTCAGGTGTGGATCTCAAAGCACTTCGCAAAGGAGATTAGTGGCCTTATGTTTATTTTACAGAAGGGAAACTAAGCCAGAGAGTGAGGAAGGGCTCGATTCGGAAGGGAATTCAGGCATGGCCATGCTGAGTGTCACCACATCTTACTTTTAGGTAGATACAAAATCACAGCAACTCATATAGCCTGTATTAGCTGGCTAGGCTCTCTAGACGTTGAATGGGGAGAGACAGGTGCCTCAGAACGGGTTCACAAAAGGCAGCATGCAAGGCAGCTCTCCCGTCTGCCTATGGGAGATGCCAAGGCGAGGGAGTTTGGGGCCTAAATCAGGGCAGGAGGAATCAGAAGAGTCATTGAAGTATCGGATCTGTGTCCTGGGTGAATGCTCTAGCCATCGGGCTACAGGGTCATTCCCTGCTTGCTCTCTCTGGCCCTGTGAGCCATGAATGATTTATTCACAGGGCAAGAGTTGCATCAGGAGAGGCTGGGGGAAGCCCACATCCAACTAGCCCCAAGGCTAGGGCCCTCGTGAGTGGGGGCAGACTCCAGTTCAAATCCCTTCTCCCATTCAGGGGGGGTCTTGAACCAGGGGTCTTCCGCATTCCAGGGAAGTACAAGAACCACGGAGCTAAAAGCTCTGTTTATGAGGGATGTTCTCCTCCTCCCTCAACTCCAGTTGTTTGGTGTGAGCTCCTCCACAGCGCGCAGCTCGGTAGGAGAGCTCAGAGCATCTGAGCAGGGATTTTGTGTCTCTCAGGGGCCCTGGTTCTGAGATTTGGAATCTTTTGTGAATCTAGCCCCGAATGATTTGGCCAAGAGTACCTGGCAGGCTGGGGGCAGTGCTTGGACTAGAACCCCTCTTCCCTGACCTGACCTGAGAGTGCCACTGAAATAGATAAATACCAAAGTCAGGTCCTGACTACGGAGAACAGCCAAACACAGCCCTGAAAATCTAACTGCCTCCCCTTGACAAAGCTACATTGAAATCACTGTGTTGCATCACCAACCATGTATTCAAATGTCTTTACTAATTTGCATCCATAGAAGGTTGGCAGTTGCTCAGACCCAGATATCTGCACATGCAAATGCTAACGCACAGAAATGTTTGCATTTGTGAATGCAATGACCAAGCCTCCCATGGGTACCAAAGTGTTCCAGTGCCTGCCGCTGGACAAATTGTATAAGGCGTCTGACATCACTCCTTTTTCACATACCTACGCCCCGGAACGACTATTTATACCCTGCCATCGCCACAGCTTGGATATTGACACTCATGGGCGTGCGTAAGCTACAAGTCATATTCAGATTGCGGCTCTGAATCTCTCTCTTTTATGTTGTGTTCCCAGCCGTACAGTCACACCACTTTGATAGTAGCTGAGCACACGGTGTGCTGGTTTGCTTGGTGTCTTGCCACCCGCCCACTTCTTTGTTTGGTTGCTTCTTTTCTCCCAAACACGTTTCCTCGTTACCTGGCATTTTGAGCACTAACATCTCCAGTGGAGGCCGCCCCTTGAGTGACATTTGCAGGGCAGCCTGTAAGTTACTTGTGAATCTGCTTAAAACAGGGCCTCCCTGCTTAGTCTGTATAGCTTGTAACTCACGCCATCAACGAGTTTGCAGGGATCAGAGCCCAGCTCCATTTCAGAACAGATTCAGGTCTGAAAGTCCCTGACTCCTCTTTTCATCAGTCGTCTCTGAAACCTCGTCATGGCCCTGTGCCTCTCCTTCTGTTCTCGTCTAGATCCTTCACTCCCTAAGGGTATATCTTCACTACTCACTGGATTGGTGAGTAGCAATCGATCTTTTGGCAATCGATTTATTGCGTCTTGTTAAGACATGATAAATCAATCATCAGCGGCGCTCCCGTCAACTCCGGAACTCCAGCTTGCTGCGAGCAGACGTTGCCTATCTTTGGTCGATCCTTCCCCCCCTACTGTATACCAGTCCTAAATTGTGCCCAAATGCCCCCTTCTGCTGATGAATCAAGCACGAAAGCAGATCAACATATCTGGTTGTTGATATCTGGGATTCAAACTTTTGTGTGAACAGAACAGCTGACCCTTCTGAGTTTGCACTATTAACACTAATAAAAGTAACACATTATATAGTACAATTAAATGCATGTGCCTCCCTGTCTGATGCTTCTACTTCAGCTATAACCACAGGACCTATGTACTGACCTGTGGTCCTCAAGGTACCCCAAAAAGCTGAGTAAATATTGCTAACCCCAGAGTACCCTGTGAAGTTCATCCCTGTGCAGAGACAGCACTAGGTCTGTGCCTCACTTAAACCCTCCAACGAGGACTGATGAGGTACATAGCTGCACTGGGGTGACTTTCACTCAGCCTGCCCTCCCTGGCTCTTCACTTTCACTGAACTGCAAGGGGGGAAAGGTACTCTGACACACCCAGACTAGAACAAGAATCAACCTTCCTTCTGCAGCAGGCACATTATACATGAACACATCACACTTATGGGGAAACCTTTTCCCTTAAGCATGACATGGTTCATTAGTAGCCACTGTAATTGCATTGCTTTTATATCTACATCTTCCTTGTGAGAGGTATTTTAAGAGACGTTACACAAAGTTTTTACACTTCAGATGACACTCTCACAGACCAGGTTGTGTTTGTTCAGGAAGCTTCTGGGGATATTAACTTCTCCTTGCATGCAGTTGAAATGAAAAAGGATTACTTTCTATTTACTTGTTTCTTATTGCAGGAAAACTAATTTTGGGAGACGAATAGACCTTGTAATAGGACACATTCTTCTCTTCAACCTTGCCAGCTAGTCAAAATAACGTCAGATGCACACGGGGAACATGCTCATTTACTGATGGGTTCTTGTGATGCTGTTTCTCAAGGTGACCTTCATGAAACCTGTCTCCTTTGGCGCTTAAGGTTCACCCTCTTAGGTCAGAATGGTTTTCCGTGGACAGTGAGTTCCTGATTTCTAACTGATGGTGCTTAGTGGCTGCTGAGTGTGATATAATTAATAGCACTTAAGGATGGAGTGTGTAGCAATCTACAGCTGATTAGTAAATGGGGGTTGGCGTAGCGATTATGTGCAGACACTGCCTGAGAGCGGTCAGGCTCAGACCTCCCCGAGCAGCGTGGTTAGTGCCACAGGGCTAAGACATAGCGCTAGCCCCAGTCCAGCAGAGGCTCTCAGCCTGGCTGCCAGGAACCATGGCTTGCCTTTGCCCTCTGTGCTTCACACTCCAGAGGAGTTTCCTGCTGCTCTTGCAGGTTTCTGAATTCTGCCCAATGGGGTGGGCTACAGTGGGGCAGGCCAGGGGATCAGATCGGCCTGAAGGCAGATCCAGTGGCTAAACGCCCCGTGGAACTGACTGGGGTGAGGGCTGCAGAGAACCACCGCCGCATGGCCCTGGCTGGGGATGGTTCTCACCTCCCCAGCTTTGCGGCCGGCGTGGAGCTGGGACAGTTGGGCTTTGTGTGGCTAGAGTGAATTTCCCCCCGGAGTGACCATGCTGACGGAGCTGGGCCCTTCTCCAGAGACTCCGGGGAGCTGAGTGACAACAGAGAGAGAGGCTGGGGGAGAAGAAAGCGTAAACCATAGACTGTGCCAATGCCAATCAAAGACGAGGCTTCCTGTGCGACCAGGGGTCAGCGTCTCAGCTGCAGGTATCTCGGATACATTGATGCCCATTGCCACCCGCCACCTCCTGAGCGCCCCCTTGTGGCCAGGGGAGCAATCACCCTGCCTCAGTTTCTTCATGTCGGGGCTCCATACATCAATAACTGCACTGGAGCCTCTCTTGCAGCTAATAATGCCACTCCTTAGAGGCTGGGTTTATAAACAAACCACTCAAACAGTCCCCCACGCCCTGGTCAGCTCCCTCTCTGACCCTCGCGTTCGTCCCTGGCCTCTTCTGTCAGGCTGGAGCCTCTTCATCATGGTCGGCCTGCTCTTCGGTGCGCAGTCCCTCCAGCCCCTTCTCACTGGGGTCCTCTCCTGCTCTCCCTGCAGGAATTCCCCAGCCCCCAATCCCTTTCTTCCCCCGGAGGGGGGGTCCAGCACCCTTTTGGTGCCCTCTATTCACCGGCTTTGGGGGGCCAGTGGGGAAACTCCCCCTTTGCCTGCCCCTCCCCCCCCCCCCCCCCCCCCGGCTCTCAGCCTTCTTTAGCCCTCTGACTTCCAGGCCCAAACCCAGCCCCGCAGGGGCAGAGAGCTCCTGTTTTCTTCAACCTCCCTCTCCCTCTCTCTCTTTATACAGACCAGCTGGGCTGTATCTGGCTCCATCAAGCGGCTCTTAAGGAGGCACAGATGGGCCGGACCGGTTCGCTCTTAAAGGGCCCAGCCCACCCCGTGACACCCAGCTGAGGACATGGTCTGGAGGAGGTGGCGACAGCAGGATCTGAACTCCACCAGCACCCTCAGGGAGCCAGTCTGCCTTCGGAGCCAGAAAGAGATGGTCAGAGAATGGGGACTTTCTTCTCTTTCTTTAAGTTGAAAAGACCAACTGCCCACGGCAGGGAGAGACGGTTTACATCAGGGAGTCACCTCCAGTGTGCAGGATCCATTTGAAAAAGAATCCTGCGTTTGGCATGACACCGAAAATATTCACGTGTTTAAACAATTCCAAGTGATTGGCTCTCTCTCTCTATAACTTAGCAAGCAGTTGGCAACAGCGTATCAGTCAATCCTCTGTATGCAGGGGACGTTTTGACATCACGCGTGAGGCCGACGGCGTCTCTAATGGCATAAAAGTATTTCCTCACTTGCAGACAGAATAGGAAGCCTCATTGAAAGTTGTGACTGTCCCAGATCTTGTCTCGGCTCAAGGAGCGGAGTCAGGAAGAGTGAGATGATAGACCAAGGCTGCCTTGGAACGGAAGCTTATTTCCTATGAATCCTTTTAATCTTTAGCCTATTCTCAGGCACGTGTGCTGTGTTTTGAAATTCAGGAGACACAAGAACATCAAAACATTTACCCTGCTGACAAGACTCCTGATTCCTGTGATGGTTAGAAGCCTGGAGAGACGCATCTGAAAACAGATCCTAAAATGTAAACACTGCGTTAAGAATTGTTCTCTAAAGAAGAGCGCTTTCCCGCTCAGCCTGTCTCTCACAGTACATCATTTGGCAAAACTCACTGAGATAAATAACTGATCATATGGTGGTTGATACTTGGATGGGAATGGCTCAAGCTACAGTCATTTTAAGCAAATTCTCAGCTGCTGTGATCTTAAGCACTGATTTTTAAAAAAATCTTTCCCATAAAAGTAGTTTCCTTTTATGTTTTGTTTATCCGTTTCTTTAACCAGACCCAGAGGCTGAGATGCTGGAGGACATCACCTCATTTAGGGTGTTGAGTCTGGCCTAGGACCATCCACACTGACTTGATTCAACACCTATGAGAGTGTTGAATAAGGCAGACTTCGGAGGTGCAGGAGTAGCAGGTAGAAGCATGGCCCTCGGTCTGCTCGAAAGGTACTTTATATTACTATGCATAAAGAAACCACAGAAATCCCAAAGTCCTGCAATGAAGGTCATGAACCTTCTTTTCCATACATAGTGAAATTCACCCCTGGGCAGGGGACTGTATCCCACTGACGCCTGTTATGTGGGATTGAAGCGGGGCAATCACCGTGCCATGTTTCCCGGCACAGGGGTGAATTTCACCCTCAGGGAATAAATGGGCTAGTGAGTGGCACCATGGGCAGCCAATAAGGATAGCTGTGACTAACTCAGCACATTGCTTAAAAAGGGACCTCCCTCCTCCCCACACTTGCTTTAAATTCCGTTTCTCTCCTGAACTACTGCAGCTTCTTGTGAGCTTGATCTTCGGTGGAGCGAGGTCGTACGTATTCCGTGGGTGACAGCGCAAGCTGGGGTGTCCTTGAGACAATGGCCTGTCCCGAGGTGCTGGGAGTATGATGAAGGGGGGAGAAAAGCGTGAAGGGAGAAGTGGGACACATGAGTAACAGTGACGGACAATGAACTGAACTCCCCTGTTCGTCTCATCTATTATAGAGGGCCGCATGTGGAAATGAAACGCTATCTTCTCATCTTCTCTAATTAAATATCTCCTTATCATCCCCAATAGAACAGCACACCGTTGGAAATGTTAAAAGTATGTATTTCTTCAAACCCGGAGGATATTTCTGTTAGCCAGGGGTCCAATGTTCAAGCACACCGCTCTGTCAGGAGCACTTGGCAGATGTGGCAGGGAGAGAATTAAGAGCTTCCTATTATATTCAAATGATATTTCTCTGGCTTTCTTATAGAAAAGGAAGCCATCAGCAGTTATTTTAGTCCTCCTTGACCTAAGACATCTGCAAGTGCTGACACTGGAATGCATTAATGAGAGGAAAGAGAAACCACTAGTGAGTATTTTTAAGGCATTAACTACAATGTGATATCTCATTTTGCCAACCTATTGCACCCTTGAATAAGAACAACAATTGACCAGTTAACACGGGCTCACTGGGTCAGGATGGTAGGGCCCAGAATTGTGTGTATGTGCACGTGTTTAGGAGGGGACAGGCAATTGCCAGGAGGCAGCTTCTAGGCACCTTCTAGGCAGCATGCAAAGGATCAATGAAGGAACTGTGAGTAGTTTAAGCTGTGGTGACAACTGCAGGGCAGAGAAAGGACACTGTCCCAATGACTGTTTAACCAATCAAATACAGCGAGATGGGGCCTTTATGCCTAGCACAGAGCTGCCATTACAGTTGGTGCAATGGCAAAAGGCTGAGTTAAGTCTGAGGGTAGCTAGGGATGCTGGGAGAGCTTAAAGGCCAACCCGCTCAGGCCAAAGGGATATTGTTAAATGAAAGGAGCAAAGGCAAATACCATGGCCTGATTCCTGCCCCTGCTTTCTGGGGAAGTGTTGCGTGGGGAAAGCAGAGCAGTGCTCGTTCCCACAGGGCCAAATGGCGCAGGACAGGCGGGCAGGAGAAAAAGGAGCTTTCCTTTCTGAGCAGGGCCGGTGCAACCAGTAGGTGAACTAGGCAACCGCCTGGGGTGTCAAGTGGTTGGGGGCAGCGGTGGAGTGGAGGTGAGCGGGAGCAGGGGTGTGTGGAGAGGGCACCTGCAGCAAGTAATGGGGAGGGAGGTGCGCAGGGGAACCGCTCCCTGCCCCTGCTCACCTGCACTCCACCTCCTTTCCCAAGAACCCCGCCTGCTCTAATTCTCCTTCCCTCCCAGGCTGATTGGCACCGCAAGCCTGGGAGGCAGGAAATGTGGAGCGCCGGTATGCTCAGGGGAGGAGGCGGAGCCGAGGTGAGCTGGGATGGGGAGCTGCCGCCGTGAGGGGGCTTCCCGGGTGGTGGGCAGGCACCATAGGGCACGGGGGGAGGGAGCTGCTGCAGGGCTCCCCGGGACGGTGGGAGGGGCGCAAGGTAGAAGTTTCGCCTAGGGCGCCAAATACCCTTCCACCGGCCCTGTTTCTGAGGTACACCCTGCAGTACACACATGTGCCACTCTCACTCGCTTTGACTTGGACTGAAGAGGGCACTTGCCAAGTTTCAAATGTAACAGTTAGGCTGCTGTAAGTAGTTATCCAAAAGCACTGAAAAGAAGGTGGAAGAATGGGGGTGAATTAGGGAGATAGCGTCAATATTTTCAATGATTCAAAACTATTACGTAGGCACAGGGTCAAATGTCATATAGTCATAGCCCTGACTATGCAATATGCTTAACCAGGTGTCTAACTTCAAGCACCTGAGCAGTGCCTTTGAAATCAACCCAGCAGGTTAGCTCAGAGTGGCCAAAATGAGCAAACTTGATGAACTGAGATTTCTCCTCCAAGCTAGGCACGTAGCCAGAACACGAGGGCAGGAGGCCTATACCAGCCCTGCTCATTGCCTCCAGAATTTCTACATTCAGTGTTTTTTGACTATCCCATGGGTCATGTTCAAATCTCAATCTAAATTGGGTCCTGGTGCACTTCGATTTGCGAGGATAACTCCTAAGACTCTGCTGCGGTGAAAAACAAAAATAGCCCTGAAGGCAAATTTCTGTGACCTTGTTCATTTGCCAGGAGTTTTCACTCTTCTGACTGCTGAAAGCAGGATCCAGGGAGTGGGCGATGGAGGAAAAGTTCTAAGAATATGCACTTTACATTGAGTTCAGAGCATTGTAGCATCGGAAGAAAAAGCACCCAAGGGAGAAGAGTTTGACAGTGATGCCTGGGTGTTTGGAATCATAGGCCTGGCCTTGAACTGGGCAAAACCCTCTTGCGATGAGGATACCACTAATGAAGAATTTCATGGTGTCAGGCCTAGGAAAAGAATGGACCCTAATAACTGAATGGGCTGACCTAGGCTGCTGTTTCAGCTCCCATGCAGAAACTCATTGACTTTAATAGAGCTCTGCACACGAGTCGAAGGGCAGCCGAGCGGATCTGCTGGCAGTGTTGGGCTCTTACTATCTAGCTTGGTTAGGGTTTTACATTTCTGCACCTTACTGTAGGACCTAGTTATACTAGGGAACAGAATGATCACCACCTCCTTATGCACCTATTTATAATGTATAGGAGTGAGAGGTGTGTGATCATGGGAACATCAGTTTGAGTGACACGTGCTAAAGGTCTCATGCTGCCAGTACTAAACCATCCTGGGCTGTTAATGCTGATTTTCAATGAGCGTTGGAGTACTGGGGCAGTTCCAGAAGGCCAGAAGAAAGCTAATATTATGCACATTTTAAAAAGAGGAAATGGGGTGTCAGAGATAATCTCACGTCGGGTAATCAGACAGCAGTCTGACATTGATCCCAGGCAAAATAATACAGCAGCTGATATGGGACTTGATTAATAAAGAATTAAAGGAAGGTAATGTAATTAATGCATGTCAACATGGGTTTATGGAGAATAGACCCTGTCAGACAAACTTGATACATTTTAGAGGAGATTACAAGTTAGGTTGATAAAGGTAAGAGACAGATCTACTGTCCTTAGACTTCGGTAAGGCACTTCACATGGTAGCACACGACATTTTGATGAAAAAACTAGAATTATATAAAATTAATATGGTACACATTAAATTGATTAAAACTGGCTAACTGGTAGGTCTCAAAACCTACCTTAAGTGAGGAGGTGTAAATTTTTAATGGTGAGATTAATTAACCTTTGGAACAATTTACCAAGGGTTGTGGTGGATTCTCCATCACTGAGCATTTTAAAATCAATATTGGATTTTTTTTCTAAAAGCTCTACTCTAGGAATTATTTTGGGGAATGTCTCTGGCCTGTCCTATACAGGAGGTCTGACTAGGTGATCACAATGATCCCTTCTGGCCTTGAAATCTATGGATCTATTAATCTGACTGGTACACAAAAGAATCTTAGGCACCCAACTTCAATGAATTTCAATGGCATTTGAGCACCAAATTCACAGAGACTCCTTTGAAAATCCCAGTGAGTCTTTCATTTATAACTAGGCCAGAAGAAGCCCTGCAAAATATACAGCAGGGAAAGAGCCTGCATTGGAAAGGAAATGGGTCGAAGCAGTCTTTTCAATCTCCATCTTTAGAAAGTACAACAAAGTCCAGTCTGCATGAATGCTGCAGTAAGTTAATTACTCATCTAAACAGAAGCTCTTGTTATTGCATGATTGTGCTTGTATGTGAATCATCTAAGAATACCTCCCTTCTGCTTATGTTGGACATTTTCTAATTGCATGTTTCTCTTCTGAGTAAATGAGTGGTGACCCAGGAAAAGTTCATGGAGAAGAGGCTGTAAGGAACTGAAAACAAGTGGCACAGTGGCTAAGAAACCTGACAATCAAAACTCATTACGGCCATGCGTATTAGCTGAGCGACCTGTGGAGCTTGAGCGAAAGATTTCCCAAGCTGTTCTGCAAATAGCAAGTCGCAACCACAAGGCAGGTAGATTTATAGGCTTCCTGCTCCCTGGGAGACAAAATACAAAACAGAAACAAAAGAGCAATGCATGGGCTGGATGATGCTGACTAACGCCTGATGGGGAAGAGAAGAGGAAACTTGTGGAGCTATCAGAGAGATGTACATCCTTACCTACCTCGGATGGCCCCAGGGGACCAATTCATTTCTATTGGAAGGATCCCACATGTGGGACTCCAGGTATCAGTTGAAAATATCTCAATTCATATAGCACCAAACATTAGCACTCGCCAGGCTGGTTTTATTTTCCCCCTCCCTTCCAACGCTTTCTTCTTTTAGGGCCAATGGAAAATTTATCAGAACGTGCAGCTTCCCAGCAGGTTTACTTTGAGAGTGAAACTGAACTGCTGAGTCGAGACTTATGAACATCAAATAGCACTTGTAGTAGGGTTAGCACTGGGACTCGCACACGCTGTGCACATATTTGCATAAAATGCACACAGTGCTCTCTCTAAAAAGTGAACATTTATCAATTTGCCCCACATAGACGGCAACTATTTCCTATTATAAAGATAAGGAAAGCTGGGGCCTGCCAGACACCACTGGGTGGAAGCTGTTAGCAAATGGTGCCTGTTTCAGCAGGCTAGGTCTTGCTTCCTGGGCATGGCTTGCTGAGTACATCTCCAAGCTGGTGCTGACGCGTTGGAGGAGCGTAGTAGACACAGTATATTCATAAGGAGCCACAATGATACGTACATTCAAACCCAAGACTCTGCCAGCCTTCCTTCTGTGACACTTGTGCTCCTGCCCTCTCTTGCCACTTTGATCATTTTTTTGCTCCCAGTAACCTCGCCTGTAATCTCCTCAGGGTGGAGTCTGTGCCTATGTGATGTTATTGACATAATCTGGGACCATATAGATTGTTGTTGCAACCAAGTTCCTGTAGGGGCACCAAATCTTATATAAAGGGGGTCATATAAGGTGTCTAAGACCTGGTTATGGTTTGCTGGTTATGATTGTGCTGTCTGTATGCATGTGTCATTTTTGTTATGGAAGTTATGAATATTGGCTCTATACTGTCTGTATCTCAAACTTACGCTGTGCTTCTGGGGGACACCCCAGATAAGTCAGTGTCAGTTCTGCCTAGCCTGCTTGATGGCCCATTAAGGACCATCAGCTATACAACTGACCCACTGAGAGAAGGCAGACACACCTTGTGATACAGCAAGGTATGCAGGGACTTGCCCATGTGACTCCAGACTCCATTTTGCTGTAATTTTCCACAGTAAGGACAAAGGAAATGTTTTTACACCTGGAAAAGACTATAAAAGGCTGATGCCTCATCTCCAGCTTGTCTTCAATCCTGCTTCTTACCTCTGGAGGGACTTTGCTATAAACTGAAGAGCTATACAAAGGACTGAAGGATCCATCCCAGCTGTGGATGTCCTCCAGAGACTTGATTTGAACTTGAAATTTATTCTATCACTCCTACAAGCCTGAACCAAGAACTTTGCCATTACTGCATGTAATTGATTTCATTTAACCAATTCTAGCTCTCACCTATATATTTTGCATTTTATGAATAAACCTTTAGATTATAGATTCTCAAGGATTGGCAACAGCGTGATTTGTGGGTAAGATCTAATTTGTATATTGACCTGGGTCTGGGGCTTGGTCCTTTGGGATCGGGAGAACCTTTATCTTTTACTGGGGTATTGGTTTTCATAACCAGACATCCCCATAATGAGTGGCTATTGGTGGTGATACTGGGAAACTGAAGCGTCTACAGGAATTGCTTGTGTGACTTGTGGTTAGCCAGTGGGGTAAAACCAAAGTCTTCTCTGTTGGGCTGGTTTGGTGCCTTCAAGGTGGAAAACCCCAGCCTTGGGCTGTAGCTGCCCTGATTGAAGCAATTTGTCCTGAATTGGCACTCTCAGTTGGGTCCAACCAGAAACAGCCCCGTTACTGCCTATAAGGTCTGGCTGCACTGCAATAAAAAACTTGTGGCACCAAGTCTCAGAGCCCAGGCCAGCTGACTCAGGCTTGCAGGGTTAAACATGTCAATGGAGACATTCAAGCTCAGGCTGGTCTCGCGGCTCTGAGACCCTCCCCCTCATGAGGTCTCAGAGCCTGCGCTCCACCCCAAGTCTGAAAGGCTGTGCTGCAATTTTATCACCCCCATGGCCAGAGCCCTGTGTCAGCCGAGCCAAGTCTGAGCCAGGCTCTGAAACCTTGGGCCATGAGTCTTTTCTTGCAATGTAGACGTACCCTAAGATGCCTGGTTTGGGTGCTCCATGCATCAGCCAATCGGTACCATCTCTTAGGAATCCTTACCTTGGATTTTACTGAAAATATTTCTTGAGGCTTGCTGCTTCGGCTTCCATTTCATCCTCAGACCTCCACTTGGCAGAGGAGTCCTCTTCTCCTTTGTCGTGACGGTCCAGCTTTTTAGGAAAACACAACACAAAGAGTGGAGTTAGTTAATGGCCTCCCAATGCTTCCCCGTTAGAGCCACCGTGAGAGGGGGGCGAGTGTGGTATGGATGGACTCTGAACGAGGCCGTGAATGGTACTGATGGACTCAGGGATGGGAGAGAGTGGTATGGATGTAAAGGGTGAGTGCTGATGGATTCTGCATGGTGAAGGGACAGCGCTGCTCGGTTCTGAGGTGGAAAGGCCTGGCAGGGATGCTCATCTGTGAGGGGAAGAGCAGGCATTAATCAACTCTGGGGTGAGACAGGTTGGAAACGGGATAATTAACAGACTGACTGTGACTGTGTGGGTAAGTGATGGATTGGGATGACAGGTGAGTGTTCTGGGAGGAGTGGTGCTGGCAGCAACCGCTATGACTTTATAAGAATGTTATGCTAAATGTCCCTCTGGTTTTTGCTTGGCCATCTGGGCAGGTGTGGCCATGGCCCCCAAACCTTCCTGTATTAGAGAGGTCCAGCTGTCAACCTTCTGCAGTGGACCAATGGTTTATTCAGGTACTTTTCAATACAGGCACTTTTTCTCCCTTCCCCACCCTCCCCATGCCAAGAGCGGGATGCAGACACCCTGTGCCAGGCACAAAACCTCTTCGTTTCCTTTAACCATTCGGTATTTCAGTTGCCCATCTGAATGGGAATAATCATACCCATGTGAATTGTTTAACCTTTGCATAGGGCTTGGGAAATAGGCATGAAATAAAGTGCTGTATACTGCACTGTGAGTACGAAGTGCTGTTATTTGTGGTATGGCAATTAAAAACACTGTCCTGGACTCACCGATGGAGGAGAGTGTAAAACCTCATTTCACTGACTATTCACACATGTTTCACCTCAAAAATAGCTGCCACTGATCATACAGTTTTATTACTGAAGATGGAAGACAAATCAAAAACATTCACATTAAATCCTTATTTTGGCTCCAAAGTGTTGCAGATTTTTAATGTGTCTAGGTACAGAATGCAGAGCGGAGCATATTCATCGCATCAATGCTTCCAAAGAAGAACATTACAACATCAACTTTTTTGTTGTCACAGACAGTTGCAGAAAATAATGAATCTGCACCTCTTATTCATGAACAAACGTTATTCCTGAAAATGAAGCAGTTAAGAGCAGAGATGAAAACAATGTTACATTTGCCATGCAAACTGCATTGCTATATATGGCATGTTTAGCAATAAACTAGGATTATTAGCATATATCCAACCCACAAATACTTTTATTTGTGCTATATTTCTCCTGCTTAGAATTCTTCTGCCAGCTAAAATCCTATGCAGTGTTACATTCTGCTACACAGATTTCACATTCCGCTATTACCTTCCATATCAAGGCAGATATGATACAATAGCTGTAGGCAAATTAAACCGTATTCCTGTTCCACTAGTAGAGGACTAATTTTCATTTTTTATATGAGCTGTAGATACGTTATAAATCCATCTCGTAACAATTTCCTAGGATTAGAGAGAAAGGTATAAAAACCAGGGGAAGGTACGTTGCTTATGTTGTCAGCCTAGATCCGTTCTGCCTCCAGGACTTGCAGCAAAGAGAAGCCTGGATGTTAAGTGTCTTTAAACGAATGCCAGTAATCATGACACTACATCTTCAAATGGGACAATGTGAAGGTGTCTGGGCTTCTTAGGCTAACAGTTTTGGTTTCCTGTGTTTCATGGAGGGTAATTAGCTGTTGCCTAGAAAGCATTTCTGGGACACCTGTGATCAGTCTTAAAGCCCCCAAAGCTACTGATGACACAAATGTGTCATATGGAGAAGCTCATTTCTTCTTGGTGTATCATTCACACACCTCAGGCTGTCCCCCTCCACGGTGCCCTTTGTCTGATGACACCCCTTCTCCCATTGCCAGAAGTCCTGAGCAGCCTCTTCCTCTTTCGGCCTTTGCCCCCTGTTGTGGTCCTGAGCCACTTATCTCTCGGTCACCTCCAGGACCTGAGCACCCTTTCTCCTATCAAGGCCCTCTCCTAGGCCCCGAGCAGGTGCCCCGTTCTCGTACTCCCCCGAATCCACTGCTACCTAAGAAGGAGAGAGGATCTTGATTCTACCAGCCACTGAGAGCACTGCCTCCTCCTGGCTGCCCTTCTGCACTCCCAGCTGTCCAGTGAGATACTGAACCAGGTGGGGTTAGGAGAAGGAACCACCAAAAAAAAAATGTTCCAGAAACTTTCCTCTGGGACCTGCCTACCCACAAGCAACTGTGCGGGGAGGAGGAAGGGGCCATGGATCCTGCAGCTGGTGGATGGACCAGAGTTGAAAGCAGCCAAGCAGTAAACTGCAAATGTGGCAGGGAGGCGCGGGAGCCAGAGAGGAAATCAGAAACCACCAGCAGTTGGGGGATATGGTCTTTCTCCTTGTCCCCACTACACACCCCAGTGAAACCTGGCCCCAGGGAAGATAGTGGCACAGCTCCGATGTATTTTGCCACTGTGCCCAAGCAATTTGATTATAAGGTGGGCGGTGAAATATGTGTGAGGCACAAGAGTCTTCTTCCCTCCTGCAAGGAGCTACAAGCTAATGTCCTGCTTTGAGCAGCGGGTTGGACTAGATGAGCTCCTGAGGACCCTTGAAAACCTGATAGTCTATGATTAATGGACAAAAGGACTCCATCTAATAGAAATCTTGGGAAAAAATATGAGGCTGTCTGGTCACACATGAAACTATTGCATACGTTTTCAGTTTTGTATAGAGTTGTCCCCAGCACTCATACTAGTATTGGCCTGCTAAGCCCAGGGTTGTGAGTTCAATCCTTGAGGGGGCCATTTAGGGATATGGGGCAAAAATCTGTTGGATGGTTTGATAAGGCCATTCAGAAGTCTTCTCTGCATCTAGAGTTAAGCGCTATGGAGGGAACATCTAACCTCTGAGCTTGCTGGCTAAAGTGAGCAATTTTTTTCCTTTTATCAGAAGCCAATTTTCCTTTAATGAAACCGGCCTGATCTGTGTGTATATGTGATGGGGGGATGATGTCCAGTCACATCGCTGTCATTTTTCAATCTGTTTTCAATAAAGATAATGGGGCTGAAGTCACCACCGTTGTGACCATCTTTGTTGTTCTTTACTACTAAAGTAATCAAAGCAGTTCTTATGTCACAAGTCTTGGTTCTTGTTCTGGATGTTTCAGTGAAGACCCTTAAAAGAACAGAAGGTAGGGGATTACAAAATGTTTTGGAGAAATTGGCCCGAAAGCCATCCATTGGCCCTGCTGAAATTGCCATCCATTGGCCCTGCCATCATTGGCCATCATTGGCCCTGCCATCCATTGGCCATCCATTGGCCCTGCTGAAATTGCCATCCATTGGCCATCCATTGGCCCTGCCATCCATTGGCCCTGCTGAAATTGCCATCCATTGGCCATCCATTGGCCCTGCCATCCATTGGCCCTGCTGAAATTGGCCCTGCTGAAATTCATATTTATTGTGGCAGTCACCTCTTGCAGTAGTGTTCAGAGTTTCCCAAAGGATGGCATCTGAAGGAACTGAGTGCTTATTTTCTTGCATGAAGCTAGAGATGACTGAATCAACTGTGAGACAAAATTTTGCACCAAAGTCTTTGACGTGTTTGCCATGCTTCGCAGGGGGTTTTGCACAATCGTGGGGAGCCTATTAAATCCAGAGTGAAGGTGGATGGGTACTTGCTGCTGTATCTGACATTGGTCCCCCTGAGGATTTGCTTTATGCCATTGAATGCAGCCCTCTTGTTAAGCTCAGTTGAGAAGTCACGAAAAAGAGAAAATTTGTGGCCTTTGTCCATAAGGGTTTCAGCTTTTCTGGCAGCTTTCATTAACATGACTTTCTTATTGAACTTCAGCAGCCTGCAGATGATGGGTCTGGGCTTGTCAGAGTCCTGCCTTTGAGTACCAGGCATTCGCTGAGTCCTTTCAATATCTAATGGGGACAGCTGGGGGTCCAATTTAAATGTGTCAGGGAGCAGCTTCTGAAGAAAGCTGATAATATCCTTCTTCTGGAGACCGTCAGCAATGCCCAAGAGGCAAAGGCTGTTTCTTTAAGATCTGTTTTCTAAGTTATCCTGTTTTTCTTCCTGTCTAAGCTTTAAGAAGGCAGTTCCTTCTTTAATTTCACTGGGGTCAATGATAGGCTCTTGTAGCTCATTTTCTAAGTGAGCCATTCAGGATTTTACATCTCATACATCTTAAGAGAGGCTGCGTACATCTTTTGGGATTGAATCCAGTCAGGCTGTGAGGAGTCTTTTGTTGCCTCTCCGTTTGTTCATTGGAATCCAATTTAATCTTTTATGACAGAAACTATTGCCAATATGTAGGAAAGTAATTATTACAGGTGAATTGATACTTGGAAAGTGAGGTGGTCTGGGACTAGGCAGCCATCTTCCTCATGGATATCATGTGACACCCTCCACCCAACCAGATTAGTGTTCTTTTTGCCTTTGTTTAAATAGCAAGAGACAGTGTTAAAGTAAAGTGTTTGGCCTCTGCTCTCTCTCTCCCTATTATTTCATCAAGATTTAAGGGTGAATTCAGATTCGGGTTAATCAGGACAGATTTAATTTGGGTTGCTGAATAAACTGAAGCCCTCCTGGAGCTGAGGGCTGCAATGGCGGAAAGCGGCTCTGGAAGTCCTGGGTCTGGCTAGGGGAGAATCCCTCTGCAGGCTGCTTTCTGAGGAGCCTGCTTCTATATGTCAGAGCATGCAGCGGGTGGGGCTGGGGGGTGGGCCCATAGGATGCAGTAACACTGCAGCTGTTCCAGGCATTACTGTGGCTCACAGGGCAAACCTGGGGGACTGCCATAACTTCCACAGGCTCCGGGGAGCCTGTTCCCCATGCTGCCAGCGCCGTGATGTACTAACAGATACAGATATCGATTGAGAGAGACAGACAGTAAAACCGTGCCTTTCTTTCTTCAGGGTCCAATAAACCACAAACTGACCTGTCTGTCCACCGCTGACTTCATCCACTGTTCAATGTGCATGTGATCCACTTCACCCACTATCTAATTCTGACTCTAACATTCAATATCACTCTCGTATACAATAGTCATAACTAGCAGCACAGTGTCCCTGAGATCTGATCTGTGTTAAAGTCTTGGGTGATAGCGACAGTCATTTTTGAGCTCAGAAAGGCATTATGATCACAAAGCCTCTTAGTTCTTTACGTCATCTTAAGGACAGCCAAAGGCAGAGATGTTCAAAGATGCCTCGGGGAACTGGATGCCCAGGTTCAAGCAGCCACATTCCTTATGCGGCTTCATCAGCATGCTACATCCAAAGCCTTCATTCTCCCAGGAGCCAGACTCTGGGAGTTGACCACTTAGAAATTACAGTCATGAAGTTACTTTTTGTGTTCAAGGGGGCACAGGACCCTGACAAGAGAGAGCATCTGCCCATGTTGTGGATTATTTGTTAGAAGTTTGCAGGGGACTCCGCCGTCTTGAAAGGCTAATTTTCAGGCCAGGAAAAAAAAAAACACATTTCAGATTAAATGAGATTGATTTTCAGTTCAAGTATGAATCTAGCTTAACAGCCAGTACACATTTCCTAGAGAGACGCTGCTGCGAAGACACATTTTGAAGAGTATAGACACAAATGCAAATCCCAATGGTGCATCTAAGCTCATTCTAATAACCATCTGTCAGGCTATAAACGCAAAGCTTTCCACCCTCCCAGGCTCTGCCGAAAGGTAAAAATGAAAATAGCTGCCATTTCAATCGATGTCTATCTGTGGCTAGTGGTTTCTTCTGCTCAGACCGCATCATGTTGGAGAACTTGAGCTAAAGTCTTTACTTGCATAGAGATATTCAGATATAGGACACATTGAAGGCTGGGATTGTATATAAGGGGATTCTATTTCTGCAAAGCTTTCGGGGAAAGAATATTTTATCTGGAGTCATCCCACTTTATCTACCTGAAATGATGTTCTGGGACGGTAGCTTTAACTGGACTTCCATGAATGTGTCTGATTAAAGCTGGAGAATGATTGATTCTTACGTCTTTTCCCCATATACCTTAGTTCCCTTCCCTACGGTGATGAGTGTAATATTTACACATTGCTTAAGGTGCTGAAGCCAGAAGAATGTCATGTTTTTCTAGAAATGACTTGGTCTAGTTAGCTGGTTTAGCGACAAGTATTCAGAGTAACATTAAATCCAATTAACGATTCTGGGTTCCAAATCCTCTGTTGAAACCAAACTTCTGAGTTTTTGATTGTGTTGGTAAATAGCCTGTTTCAAGTGAGGGCGTAGTCAATGTATACTGAAAAGGAACAACATTTACCACTCAGCTTCCCTTCCTATGCAGAACACTGACAGGTATATTATACAATCTTTTAAGAATCAGAGGTAGCCATGTTAGTCTGGAATTGCAGAAGTGACAAAGAGTCCTGTGGCACCTTAAAGACTAACTAAAGTATTGAAGCATAAACTTTCATGGGCTAATACATGCATCCGATGAAGTGGGTATTAGCCCACGAAAGCTTATGCTTCAATACTTTTGTTAGTCTTTAATGTGCCACAGGACTCTTTGTTGCTCCTACATCATCTTTAACTCACCATTGCTACGTAAATTACATACAGCATCCACCCAGTGCCCTTCAGGACCACAACCAGACACCAACATTTTGCAAGAGCACAATACTATTATTATAGTACCATAGTGCCTAGGAGCAATAGTCAAAGTTCAGGACCCTACTGTGTTAGAAGCTGTACAAACAGCAGAGGTTTGTGGAGAGCTCCTCCCCAGCACAAGGGACAGTGTGGGGGAAAGCACGAAGATGCTTGTTTGAAATTTAACAAGCGGGTGGTTGCGGCTGGCACCATGTGCCTCTTGGAGGTGAGCATCAACAGTTTGATACTCATGAGAGTTGATAGATATGGAGGGGATTGACTGTGAACGGTCTTGAAAGTGAAGCCAAGCAGCTTGTGTGTGATGTGATATTCTCTGACTCCCACATCCCCTTCTTTGAATCCCTGCTCTGGGAGTAAAGTGATGGGCTCAGAGAATGACCTTGTAGCTGCTTTCTGAAAGGAGATGAGCAGGGCTGCTCATAGGGCCAGGGAAAGCAGAACTCTGCATGAGTCAACAATATCATTGGCCTGGGCAAGCTCTGATGAATAGTGGATGAAGGATGATGAGTGACTACTTCACTACCTTGGACTCAGTAGAGGACAAGTTCTTCCCAGATGCCTTGTTAGGTGAGGGTCCTGGGGAGGAACAGAGTCTGCATGTCACGGAGGGAATTTTAATCCTTGCAACCTGGCACTTGATGAGTTGAGCAAGTGGAGAGTAGAAATATATATCCCCTTTAGCGTGGGAAAGAGAAAGAACAAGGAGCTATAAAACCACCAAGTAGCTAGAAATATCCACTGAGGCATCCAGGGTTAAACTGCTAGGACGAGAGTTCACAAATAGCAATAAAGAAAGAACATTTCCTCTATGATATCTTGGATTGATTCAGCCTTCATGCTCCAAGTAGAACTAAGTGTTCTCTTCAGAACAGAGCTCCTACCAGCATTTGGAGCAGGAAGTAGTACTCAGGCCATGCTAATAATAATTACTTCTGTAAGATGAGTCCCGGACAGCTAGTGGCAAGGAATTGCAGAAAGCTGTGCAGGGAAGTGTAGCACAAATGCACGGCTGTTGCATTATGCAGCAACATGCTTTCCTCTAAAGGCTTCTTTGTATTGCAACAATATGTAGTGTTATCTTTTGGAAGTATCAATAATTTATCCATTTCCATAAGAGAAAGGTAACAAGGCACCACTCCAGATAGAGACCTCTCCAGCAGCAACATTCAGTAATCCAAAGCTATGTGAATGCAGAGAAAAGATCAGGTTTTTGCATGGTTAGCTTTTAGAGGAATGGCTCAGAAAGGGAAACATAATACGACATAATAAAATAGATAAGAGAACAAATTAGCATGGCTGAGTTATATCCTCTCAAAGGAGGGACCAGAATGCAAAAAAAGAAACCGGACAGTGACTGTAGCCAACTCTATTACATTATAAACGCTCTTTGTGATTCTTGGCCAGTACTGAAGAACATATTACACAATTCTCAAATCACATGTGCTGGGGAAATTACTCACTGTGTCTGTTCGACATTTTTCAAACACCAAGACTCTTGTTTACCAACCTATAATATCCCCTTGCCTTGCCGAACAAATAAATTTCAAAGGTATGCCCTTCCTCAATCAGATCATTTCTGATGTCTGACTTCTTGGGTTTCCTGATAAATTACCCTCTTTTTTCACCTCAAGCAGAAAATGCTCTTCCACCAATAATCTCTGACTGTCAGTTTTGATTATTTGTAAACAGTGAAGCTTTTTGAATATTTCTGTTTGCGAAAAGGGTTCATTTTCTCACTCATGTCTCCCCGTGTGAGGTGGCTGGCAAACCTGACAGCTGTGCTTTATGTTATTTTATTAAAGTTGTTAGTGCTGCAGAACGGTTGATGTTTTTACTACTGCTAGCCTTAAGGGGAGCACGGTAGTGTTTTATAATACATTCACATTGTGGAACTTCTGTGTCTTGCCCTTTACAGGGGGAAATTCTCAATTCACAAGGCAACAGGCTATTGTGATCCCAGGTCTAGGGCTGGAGGTGGCTTTGAGCGTTGACTACATTAAGGTGTCTTCAACTAATGCAACGCCCTTGGAAGAAAAACAGAGTCTTTAATGTCGCTTTCAAGCTAAAAGTGCTGAAAATAGCTTTTTTATTAATTAGCAATGTTCCTCTTCCCAGTGAATATGGAGTGTTGATGCTTAAGAATTTATAACCACCAAAGTATTTAAATACAAGAAAAATCAGAGCACTGGAAACTAATTATGTCAAACTACTGTACTATAACAAAACTCGATTGCTTAGCCAATTATATATTATAATATCACGCTGTCAAGTTGGTCGCCAAAGGAAGAGCTGAGTCTTTGCCAGTCTCACAACTTGGATCCGATATTCCTCACTACCCAATTGGCTGTGTTAGCACAAAGACGCCTGGGGAGTCCAGTGTGTGTCTCTTCCACACCAAATGCCCCCATGGAAGCACAAGCTGCAAGATAATATTTTTCGGTCAGATTTTTATATGCCACCCCCCACGCTTGGCTCTGTTTTCAGCCCACTGGGGACCATTTCCAGCTTGGGCATGTTAAAGCTGCCTATTCTAACACAGTGCAAGAGGACCTGCCCTGCACACCACAGCTGCAAGATCTGGAGAGGGAAACACATGCATGTGACTTGTGCCAGCCAGTTCTTAATTGATAATGAAAGCGGGGCTGGGGCTCGAGTAATTTTTTTTTACATTCATAACTTGTGCAGAAGGGCTCTGAACTCTTGAGCCCACAGGGGCCGGCACTCAGCCCTGGCACAAATTAAACACTGGTGCCACATTTGTGCACCCCCCCCCAGTTCAGTCCCACCTCAGTTAGGACTCAGTAGGGATCTAGTGTATGCAAGCCTCTGAGCAAAGGCTGAAGGAACTGGGTTTGTTTAGTTGGGAAAAGAGAAGATTGGGGGGGGGGGGAACACACTAGCTGTCTTCAAATACTTGAAAAGCTGCCATACAAAGGATGGAGAAAAGTTGCGCTCTCTTTCCACGAGTGCAGAACAAGAGGCAATGGGGACAAACTACAGCAAAGAAGATCTCAGCCAAAACTTCCTAATAAGAACAGTCGGACAATGGAACACGCTTAGGGAGGTTGGGGAAACTCCTTCCGTGGAGGGTTTCAAAAGGAGGCTGGAGAGCCATCGGTCTTGGCTGGCTTAGGGCTTGTCTTCACTAAAGCGGGGAGGGATCGATCTTTGGGCAATCGATTTATCACGTGTAGTGAGCGGAAGATTACTATGACGGCAATCGGTAGGGGGCACAGTTACGCTTCTAAGTTGTCTCCAGGGAATGGCATAATGAAGGTTATCAGCTTGGGAATGGCCTTGTGTTCCTGTTATCTTGTGTGTATGTGTCTGAGAAGAGCTTCTCAGCTGTGTGATGTAAATGTGTGGGTGTATTTAAGCCCACGTTTGTGTTCCTCCCGTGGGCTTCTTCCCTGGGCATTGCTTCGATGTGCCAGGGCCCCTGTTCTGCCATCGTGCTGAGAGGGGGTCCCCAGCGCCGGGACCTTCAATAAACTCACCACTTTTCATCTAGCCACTGCGCGTGAGCCTCATTTCTACGGGATTCTTAAGCTACCCTGCAACATCGCGTCTCATCAAGACGCGATAAATCGATCGCCAGCAGCTCCCCCGTTGACTCCGGAAGTCCAGCTCGCCAAAAGGCGCAAGCTGGAGTTGACGGGGGACCACGCCGCTGACTGCCGCCACCATGAGAACAGCAGGTAAGTCGGCTGTAGATACACCAAATTCAGCTACGTTATTCACGTAGCTGAATTTGTGTAGCTATAGCCGATCTCCCCCCCCAATGAAGACCAGCCCTTAGACACAACAAATCTTGTATCTTGGCAGGGGGTTAGACTAGATCGGTATCTCTCAACCATTCCAGACTACTGTTCCCCTTTCAGGAGTGTGATTTGTCTTGTATACCCTCAAGTTTCACCTCACTGAAAAATTACTGAATCACTCGTAATGAAAAATAGCTTATTTTCTCATTTTACCAACTTATTATAAAAAAAATTGAATCTAAATATTAGGGCTGACAATTAGCAGTTAGAGAAAGTGATTAATGCAAAACAAACTAACTCTATTAAAAAATTAATTTCGATTAGTCACAGTTTTAATCACATTGTTAAACTAATAAAATACCAATTGAAATGTATTATAAATATTTATAGATGTTTTTCTACATTTTTAAATATATTGATTTCAATTACAACACAGAATACAAAGTGCACAGTGCTCACTTTATATTATTTTATTACAAATATTTTCACTGTAAAAACGATAAAAGAGTATTTTTCAATTCACTTCATACAAGTACTGTAGCGCAATCTCTTTACTGTAAAAGCGCAGTTAACAATTTGCAAATGTGGACTTGTAGGTTCTAAAGTTTTACATTGTTTTATTTTTGAGTGAAATTATGTAAAAAAATAATAATTCTACATTTGTACGTAGCACTTTCACAGTAAAGAGATTGCACTACACTACTTGTGTGAGGTGAATTGAAATGTATTTTTAAAATCTTTTTTACAGTGCAAATATTTGTAATAAAAAACAACAATATAAAGTGAGCACTGTGCATGTTGTGTTCTGTGTTGTAACTGAAATCAATATATCTGAAAATGTAGAAAACATCAAAAAATATTTTAAAATATTTAATAGTAGTCTATTAAATAGTAGTCTATTATTGTTTACGGTGTGATTAAAACTGAGATTAATCTCGTGATTAATCGTGATTATTTTTAATTAGCAGCCCTAATTAATATTGTACTTACATTTCAGCTTATCCTATATAATAATCAGCTAGAGAAGTGTGTGTGAAGCCGTCATGCGCAGTAGAGACGGCCCAGACGAACGGCATGCTGGGAGGTGTAGTTCGGCAGCACAACATGGCTGCCGCGCGTGTGCTGCCGAGAGGGAAGCAAGGTCTGGATCAGAGGCTTGGGAGCGCGGGCAGGAGGGTGGCTGGGCGCAGGAGGTGCAGGCAGGGGGGCCTTGGAGTGGGGGGAGGGGGGCTGAGCGAGCGGGGGGGCCCTTGGAGTGGGGGGGAGGGGGGCTGAGCGAGCGGGGGGGGCCTTGGAGTACTGACTTCGCTACTGCTTTTTATTTAGCCTGTTGCAAAACTAGGTATATATCCAGTTGAAATACCTTCTGAAAGACCTCTGCGTATTCCCAGGGGTACATGCACTCCTGGTTGAGACCCCCTGGACTAGATGACCCTGCAGTCCCTTCTAATGCTATAATTCTATGTATCAGAAGAAATATTGGCATCCTGTGAATTCCCAATCTGCTGATTTTGTATCATTTATAACAGGACTTTTAACAGGATGTGATGCCAAAGCATTAACAGCAATACAGTTTTCAGGTATCTTCTTGCTAGTGTTCGAGTCACATAAAGCAGGGTGAACAGCTAAGGAGCTCAAACTTCACTATCTCACCTACACTGATATTATCCCTATCATTTCACTGGAATAATCTGTGTATCAATGCTGGTTTGCAGGGAATTACTTTTTGCATTGACTTGCTGCTGTAATGGTTGTAATTTTTATTTTCTTCTCTTTGATGCTTTGGAGAATGGCTTAAACACATGCTTAGCTCTAAAACCATGAGTAATTGCATTCCTATTCAGCAAAGCACTTACACACATACTTAACTTTAAGCACATACATAGACTTTAGCACATGTTTATGCATTTTACTCAATCCGGACCTCTAGGATGTTGTGTAGCCATCTGTAGTGTCTTCTTCAGCTGGTTAGGGCTGATGTTTCTAACTCTCCGAAACGTATTTCACAGCAATACTGTATATGAATGTGATCAGACAACCCAGCCACTTTTCTGAGCTAAACCAAAATGCCTAAAAGAATTGGTTTTGAAAGTATTAATGACTCGTAAACAATACATGAGGAATGGTGCTATATATATATATATATATCATCGTGTTTTCATTTATGAGGTTCAGTAAAATATGTAGCTTGCATCAGGAGGATCATTACATATCCCAGATCTTGACAGAATTCCAATTTGGCTGAAGGTGAGATGAAATTCTGGGAAACAGAAGACAATGTAAGGGAGATACTTGACATAACGTCCATAGGGGCAAGGCTTAGTCTGCCAAACACTTGGCGGTGTGTTATCTACAGTACAGTGCATGTCTAGGGGAGATGGTGCATTGTGTTTGGATACTTTTTCAATAGAGATTAAAGGAAACTGAACTGCTCGTTATCCTCCTGGCTAGCTCATTCTGTTTCAAACACCTCTATCCTTTGTGAGAGACACGTTGGGTGAAGTAATACCTTTTATTGGATCAGCTTCTGCTGGTGAAAGAGCCAAGCTTTCAAGCTTATAGAGAACTCTTCTCCAGGTCATCCCTCTACACAGAGAAGGACAGAGATGTGGAACTTCTTGGTAACACATGTTCTCAAGAGCTGGCTGAATGCTTGAGAAATCTTGGGAGGAGACGCTGGTAGGAAATGGCAGTCAACCAGGTGATGAAATCGGATGGACTCTTACCCAGTTTACGTAGGCCACTGATGAACGCTGCTGTTCTGGAAGAATCCTGTTTTCAGTCAATAGCAGCCATTGAACCAAGCACAATGATTTGAAAACATTGTCCAGGTGTGTGTATTACTCAATGGAAAATAGGGCTCTTCCAAAAGAGCAGCGCTGGTGACCCGAGCTGTCTGCATAGGCATGTTCCATGCTTCTGTTCTGAAGCGATCTGGTCTAGTTATCTACACAGGACTTCCCAGAGACAGAACTTCACATATGAATCTTAGGTTAGGCAAAGATTAGCCACAAACTCAATAATCAGAGAGGTAGCCATGTTAGTCTGGAATAGCAGAGGTAACAGAGTCCTGTGGCACCTTAAAGACAAACTATAAAGTATAGAAGCATAAGCTTTCGTGGGCTAATACCCACTTCGTCGGATGCAAGCAGTGGAAGTGTCCAGGGGCAGGTATAGATAAGTAGGCAAGAACCAGGATTAATAGGATTCATCACATGGCAAAGATGACAGATTTGTGCTGGAGAAGTTGATTCAGTTTGTTTTCTTCGTGGCATCTACAAGTACACAGAAAATCAACTAATTAATCTACACTCCTGGTCACAGACACGTTGATCAGCTAGACTCAGAGACGATGCTGATGGAGTCTTATGAGAGGGCAGAGAAAGAGATGTAGGAATAACACTCAGTTTGGAAAATAAGGCTATATTTATTTGGCAACATGTTTTATATACAGTTTTGTTATAATTAGTCATGTTGAAAATGTCATGACATTTAAATCAGCAGTGATCACAGGGAAATACAGATGAGGATGTGACAATCCAACAGGGTCCTCAGAAATCCCCGTAAAATATTGTGAGCTAAATCCTGGGGTCCTGTTAGCAGAAAGCCACAATGGAGCTGAAAAGCTGTGTACCATGGCACGTGGAAATAGCAGAGAATATCTGCCATGAGCTCTGTTGCAATCTCCATGGCCTGATTCCACTGCTCACTCCCTAATGAGGAAGGGGAATGTGGGAAGGCCAGGGAGCCACAGAATTCCGCTTGGGAGCAGCTGTATTGGAGCTGTGTGTCAGCTACTCCCCTCCCACACCATGTCGAATGCAGCCCGGGCCTGCTATGCACCCCTCCCTCAGTGACATTTTCCCATGCAGCCAAGCTTTGCTTCACCTCTCAGGATTTAGCATTAAATATGCAGAAGCCTGGCTTTGTTGACTGTGTTCCGGATCTCCTGGCTTGTTCCACCATCCAGGCTAATGGTGCTGCCCACATATGTGAATGTTTCTCTATTGGTAAGAACATGATCCTCTATCCGTACTGGTGAGGCAATGTTAAAAGTCATGAGATCTGTTTTACTGCGGTTGATTTTCAGTCCAGTTTTCTGGCTGAATGTGCGGAGTCAAGTTGTTTCTTCTTGTATATGGTGGTGGGTAGGTGATAGAAGCGCGAGATCATCTGGGAGGTCCAGGTCGTCAAGGGATGAGAAGAGTGTTCATTCAGGAGCTTAAATACAGTCTAGAAATCATCAAAATACAACACCAAAACCAAACTCAAGAGTTATCAGAGCTGCTTACTTTCAACTCTACTTTATAGTGCAGAATGCTGGGGAATGAGAAAGTACGACATGTCCAAACTGTCTCAGAAAAATCTTCCCTATCTTTTGGCCCCAAATGATCTATTGACACAGTGCAGCCAAGCGGATATGAGCACCATCATTGCCAGGAGGCATTAGGGATCGGTCATGTGCGTTAGATGGAAACTGAGTCCATCACCAGAGTAGCAATAAGATGGACACCTGAAGTCAAGCGGAAATGAGGCTGCCTGAAAACAACATGGCGAAGAGCTGTGGAAAGTGAGCTGAAAAACCTGGGGCACAGCTGGGAAACCATTGAAAGACTTGCCAGAAACAGACAGGAATGGAGGAGCGTCATCGCTGCCCTAAATGTCAGAGGCATAATGGGAACATGATGATGATGATGATGCCAAAGTCTCCCTTATTGAACCACACCAGGAGACTCTGGAAAATGCTGACAAACAGTCTCTAAACTTGATAATGGGAGGAATGCTTTGCTTCAGTGAGTAGACTGTGTTATATGGGTGAATCTTGGAGATCATACTAAAAGGCTCTTTTAATGTGGCTTCATAGCCTTTCAGGTTGTGCAGGAACGATGCACTGGAGATGATCTGCATGCCTGAAGGCAGATTTTCGTCAAAAACACTTTAAAGATTAAAAAGAAAATAGTTTGACAATAGACAAACTATTTTGCTTTTGCAGATTCAATGCTCATTTGCTTTGTTTAAATCTGATCTGAATGCTTATGTATGCCTCACTTCTCACCCCCCTAAATGCTCCTGTGCTCCCACCTGGGGAAGAAACCAACAACACAAAAACAGATGGCAATGCAATGAAACATTAAATCCAATCCCAATACCCGAGTAATACCATGAATATTTCACAGAAGCACCACGCTTGGAAAAACAACATTACGACCTTTTCTATCATCTTAAGGGATGTCTAACCTTGTAATTGCTGCTGACATACCGAGGACACACTGTCGGGAGAACAAACTATTTCAAAGAAGGTCTTGTGCATTTGTTTAAAAATTAGTCTCTCAAAATTCCCATTATAATCTGCCAATATGGATGACATTTACTCTAGCTGTGAAAAATGAAAGAAATCCCAAAATACAAGTAGCATTAAGAATCTATTGATGATACGCTGACCTAGTGTCATCCCAGCCAGAGAAGTTCTATCAAAGACAAATGCCCCAAAGTCTGCAAACTCCGCTCATGAAGCATTAATTAAAATACCCTCAATACCTTAAATACACATAAAATCTAGCAGTGGCATACATTGCCTTTCCTGACATGAAGCAGGGTTAGACCCACGGAAGCGTTAACTGTATTACAAGTTGGAGACTCCAGATGGCTAATTGCCCTTTTCCAGTTCTTGCCAGTTGGTTGACTAGTGCCTTGAAAGTTAACCCTGTACCTTGGAAGTTTTCTGAAAGATGTTACATGAATGTCTGACTAATTTCTTTGCTTATGACACAAACCTTTACAAATTCACTTTCTACAGGAGAAAAGGCACAGAATCCTGCTCACAGCACTAGCCATGGCACGAGGTGAGGATGGAAACAGAGGTTATGAGCCATGCAAGGGCTCCCTGTCTTGCCCTATTATAGTAAGGCAGGAAGGCCTAGAACAGCAGAAGTGAAGAGGAACGGTCTTGAGGAACAGTTTATTGCCCCACTGAGGAACAGCAAATACGACATCCTTCTGTGTGTACATTCACCAAATCCCACTGCCTGCAGACCATACCCCCCACCTGAGCCCCTTGGGTAACTGCAGCAACAGATGTTAGCCAGACCCTTATCCCAGCCCAATAGAGCCCTGATCCAATACCTTCCTAAACTCAATGATAGAATTTCCATTGACCCCAATGGGTGCTGGATCAAGGTGTCTGAACATGGGATCTTGCCCTGGTGCAACGTGAGTGCAGTTGGACAAGCAATGATACTCAGCACCTTCCCCCCAGTATTTAGACTGCCTATGCAGGATTGTGTCCAAAATGAAGTGGGAACATATATATACTACGGGTCTATACTATGAGCAATTTTTTATGCAGTAATTCAAGATAGAACCAGGTAGTGCACACACTGTGGTGTGATGATGAAAAAAATGGGAGGGGGGCTGGAAATTTACTCACACTTTCCTGAATCTCAGAATAGTTTGATCCAGGTTCAGTCTTGATTCAGTTTTTACTTTAACCCAGTTTGTCCGTTCCTTAGGAGCAGCCGAGGTTAACAGAGTTCAGACAAATTTGCAATAGAAGTGAATAATGCACATGCTTAGATGCGTGGAGTTTCTCAGTTAACCCAAACGCTCACCACTAATATTTGTGGATTAAAAGTCAGGCTCCCCAAAGCCATCAGAATGTTTAAGACAGGTTTGCTTCATTGCACCAAAACTGCCAGACAAGGAATTTTTAGGTTTCCACCTGTGGTCTCACTAATGGGGAATTGATTAGGGTTCGGGTTAGATTGTGTCACCTTTACTCTTTGTGGAGAACTTACTCACACAAATGATCTCATTAATTTCTGTGGGGCTTTGAACAGTAGCTGGGCAGATCCATGCAGAGCAGCTTGTTGGAAAGGGGTCTCTCTCCTCAAATCATTCTCTCAATTGTTTTTTTTTTCCAGTCTTCTGACAAACTGAAGATCGTAATTTGTTTCTGCTTCTCTAGGTTATTCCGGCTCTCTACTGAGATTCACAAAGGCATTGAAACCTCTGTCATCCATTTTCACCTACAGCTATTAATACATTTCATTGAAGGTGCTGAAATTGTAAAGGACACCATCTGAATAGCTTTGTTTTTCATACAGCAACAGGATATCCTGTGAATCACTCAAAATACAAAATGAAACAAAAAACAACACCCTGCTTACAATGTATACCTAGGTAGTGTTCTCATGTCAGACTGTTATTTGCACAAGTCCTTGTCATTTCAACAAATCATAATGCAAAAACAAATGGGTTATCTATATTTCAGCTAGGAAATTGTAGTTTAGCTTTTCATAAAAAAAAAAAGAGCATTATTTTACTGATGGTACATAAAATCTGTTCCACTGGGTAATGGCATGTTGCCCATAACCTTCCACACAGTTCAGTATCTTTGTCGGTGTTCATAGAGTTGACTTCTTAATTGTGTCTGTTCACTGGCTGTGTGGAGTTTTCCTTTGACTCTGCTCACTCTGTATTACATCTTTTAATCAGTATATATAATTACTTACCACAATCTGCCATGCCAGATTTTCTAAGCATTAGTCTAATTAACTTAAGCTTGATAATTATGTTTCAGATATCATAACAGTATGCACAGAATTTTCAGATTATGTTGCCAGCTTAGTCAAGTCTGATAACTTGTTTCTAACACTTCCTTTTTCTTTTTCTGTTTTTCTCCATTTGGGGAGCTTGGCAATTTGTTTTTGTGATGTTAAAGGTTTCCCCAAAATCAAAATCAGTTTATTTCTGAGAAGTCATCAAGTAAATTAACATCGGCAGAGATCAGATCTGAAATTCAAAGCTTCCATGTATTTAGACATAGAGAAAAAATGTGTTACTGATGAAAGAAAGTTGAAATCTCCTAGTGGAACACATTGCACACATTCAAACACAAAACTACAGTGGCTAATGGTTAATTATAAAAGTACTTGCACTGTTCACAGATCCCTGGCCTGAGTTATTCTAATTATATGCCTGTTGGCACCAGTATGCAGCCAGAAGTCAATAAATCAGTGATAACATGCACTAGACTTGGCAAACATACCTTCAAAGCCTAGAAAGATCAGCCTTTGTAAACAAAAGCAGGGCAGCCGGGCATATTAAATATGCACGGCTAAGACCCCAAGCCAGGGTAAATATATGCTGAGAAGACTTATGTCATCTTTAATAAATAAAGTAAAAGAAATCTGACACTGGGTATTGATTTTAGTGGGGATCCTGATCTACACAAATATGACTCTCCATCCCCGCCCATAGAATACAGCTAGACTCCACGTGCTCCAGGGAAAAATGTCCTGCTTAGTTTAATTTTTTTTCTGGACGATAACATGAATATTATGTTCCACCATAACTCATGATTGTTGGTCTCTGTGGTTTAACGTGCTTTATCCTTTGCAGACATAAATGATAGGACCATTAAAAAAGAATCCAGTAAGAGCTTGATAAATAAATGTTTATGTCCATGTCACCCATGGAAAAATCTGATCACAACACAAGTCAGCCAGCTATTAATAACAATAGTTCATAAGCAACTATCCTTCCCAGTCACATAGATAAGGCAATTGGGAATGACTAGACATGTCGCTATAGAACACCGCCACGAGAGAATCGGCTCCACAGGGCTGAGGGATCCTGCAGAGAGTCTGGCCTGGGGCACAAAGTAGAGGTGATCTAGTCCTGCTGCAAGGGAGCTGGGGTTTCTGGAAGCTCCTGCAAATGCTGTGCTCCCCAGGCAATCCACTGCAGATCCTAGCTCTGAACCTGAGAACGACGGAGTAGTAACATAAGTGCATAAGAATGGCTATGTGAGGTCAGACCAATGGTCCATCTAGCCCAGTATCCTGCCTGCCAAAAGGGGCCAATGCCAGGTGTGTCAAAGGGAATGAACAGAACAGGGCAATTGTCAGGTCACTCCGCTCCTATCACCCAGTCCCAGCATTTGGCAGGCATACCCCTTGGGATTGCACTAGTCTCTGTCAAGATGTCTCAGGAGTGCTGTCTATTTGTATAGAGGTAAACTGTTCGCAGAAAGAGTGCCAGTAGACACAGAGCAGGGGTTTGTAGGCCCAATACAACTGTTGTTGTGTACTACAAAGGGCTTCCTTTGGAAACTCTTAACACTGTGGTGAGGGGAGAAAGTGGATTAGGAGCAGGTCCCCAATATGGTCACAAAGAGCACAGCGTGGGCAGCGCGGGGAATGGATCTACGGGCCAAGTAAGTAAATTCTGGCTGCTGGCTCCATTTGGGAGAGCTGTGCAGTGTGGATCTGCATCTCTCTCCTTTGCAGAGGCACCAAAGCAGCCCTGCCACAGTGCCTCAGTGGGCCTATCCGTGATACTGCTTCTTGGGCTGGGGGAGAGGGTGAGCCAGTGGGGGGACACCCCCCAAATGCTCATGTGTTAGAGATGCACAGTTGTGGCTTGTTCCATGCTGCCAAGGCACCAGTGCCAAGGACTGAGCCACTTGGCTTGCAAACCAACCCCACTGAGGTCAATGGAAAGATCCCCTGGGACTTCAGTAGCGGCTGGTTCGCGCACCTCCCACATCCGTGGTGGGAAAGACTTGCAGGTCGCCCAACAGGCAGTGATATGCACTAGCAATACTGACAGCCTGGGGGCTCGTCCTTCACGGAGAAGGAACGTGGGCATACAACACAGTTTGTACACCCCGGATTGTGGGGGCAGGGAATGGGGCAGCGTACCCCAACCAGGGTAACTGTCTGTAACCAACTACAGCTACTATGTAAACTGTCTACACTCGAACCGAAACAACGAAGGAGGACTGGTAAACAACGGACGAGGCCACTCTCTGAGCTGTAGCATTGCGAGCGCAAAGGAACCGGGGTTCCGACTCTGGTCAGGCGGTGGTAAGGGAGAACCGGAGCGTCGTCGGCCCGCACAGCCTGTTCTAACCTTGGCTTGACATATGTGCGGGTCAACGGCCACAAAAACCTGCCAGCTCCAGAGCATGGCAGGCATGTGCACGCCCACCATTGGAATACATAGAGGAGCCATCACTCGAAGAAGAAGCCACATTATCATGGGAAACCCTCCAAGAAATACACCTGGAGGATTATTACCTTCGCTGGGAAGTTATTAGCAAAGTGTAGACCACTAAGATAGGCAGAAGAGTTGTGCCTTTTGAATCAACATTTAACAGCTACAGAGAAATGGAAGTCTAGGATGGGTGGCTCACTTTGCTGAATGGTTAACAACCACAATGACACTTTTTACCACAACACAAGGTTACCAGCCTTCCATGAGGTATTCGGGGTGGTTTAGTATTTATATAAGTATAGAATGGCTCTAAATATCACTAATAAGCATGGGATTCAGTCAGCCTTACACTGTTACAACACTGAAGCGGCTTCTCTTTTAGGAAACAATTTAACATTCCAATTATCTTTAATGAATTACCCTCAAAGTATGGCTGAGGTACAATAGTGTAAAAATCCCTTTGCTCATCTACAGTCCTCTTGTAACTAATTTCACTTCACAAGTCTACCTCAATTAACATTTTTCTGTATTTCACACATGGGTAAATGCATTACTAAAATATACAATCCTTTCCCAAATTTAATAGCTGAGGTACCTTACTTTTTTGATTCTACAAATGCAGGCAAATCATCTCCTGCTAATATCTCAAACCAATTAAAATATTTTTACACTGACTCTGTATTTCTTAGATGTATGTAGGAACCAAAAAGGTCTTACAGTTTTCACATAATTATTGCTTGGAAATGATCTGTTATGCAGTACTCCAAGGCTTAGAGGGATTGTAAAATTAACAAATTTCACAATTTGCTTTTCCATTCTTCACAGCATGCAGTTTTAAACAGTGGTCATCAGCTGAACACTTTACATTAGAAAAAAGACTGATTAGTATCAGTCTTAAAGATCTCAACTATAAGCATTGTGAGTTTAACTGATGGCGCACAAAGGAAAACAGAATCCATTGTCAGGCCTGTGTCCAGCTATCGACCTCTATACAAGTAGAGGATTGAAATAAATAGCTGCAGTAAAATACGAAATACTGCTATCACATTCCATGTGTATTATGTGGCAGTCATATCATATCAGATGACACTACCTGTTTTAGAATTCTTGAATACACCCATCACTCTAATGTCTACGTACTTCCCAGGTACATTAGATAGGCATTGCCAAGCACAAAGTGGACTCCATGGAGACTACTGCTGTTCTCCTTCCCTTGGTTGTAGCAGGTTCTGTTTAGTGTGTAGATTAGACCAGACTAGACAGACAAAAATCATTCTTGTTCCGGCGGGAAAGCTTTGTCCAAGGGCTTTGCAGCCCTAATGGTGGATGGACTGTAGTTGTGTCTAATCTCATTGGGGAATTAATTCCACCCAGAACCTCATCGATTCAGACTGCCGATCTTCATCACTCATGAGGCTCCTCCTAAACTTTCTGAGTTGCACTGTCCCAGCACAGACTTGGCGGCTCACAGATGGAGATGCAGAGGCTGTCATGGCAGTGTAAGGATGTCCTTGCATCTGTTTCCGGAGTGAACTCATCTGGTCAGAGGTGTTTGTGCTGTTGGCAGATGGATTCAGGACAGGTTTTGTGACACTGATCTTCTAGGCTCTTGTTCCTGGCTCTTGGCCATTGGTTTCTCTGCCTGTTTGTCAGGGATCTTCTCAGCCAGTCCAGAAGGGAGGAGGGCAGGAGGGTGAGGACATTGGTTCATAATGTTCTACCAGCGTGTCAGTCCAGTGGTCTTGCAGTTGGGTAATTTGCTTTCCTAAGACATGCCGAAAACTTCAAATAATAAAATCACACAACCCCGGCCCTCAAAGTCCGAACTATTTGTCCCACAATTAATAATGATTTTTCATACTTAGGATTAAATTCACCCTAGCACTAGGTAACCTGCCACCCACATGGGGCAGAGGGCCTGGCACAAATTTCATCCTGAGAGCATGCCCGCACGTTGTGTAGCTCACGGAGAGTGTTTTCCCTTCCTCTGCTCTTTTGTGGTCTCATTGTAGCATTAAGAAACGTTAGGTGTAGATATCCACAATGGAATCCAGGTATCAATACAGCATATTGTTTTCCCCCTACAATCCTCCAATTTCATGTGAGCATTAAGCCCCAGGTGTGTGTGTACCTACGAGGTCATGCTCAGACAGAACATCATTACTGTCCATTTTCCTGATGTTCTGTGCTCTCTCTTTACAGTTGAGCATCACATGCCATGCATGAGATATGGCATTCAAAGCAAGAGAACCACAAGAGAGCTTTAATAGCTATATGAAGATACTGTATAGCAATGTGAGTTAATTTCCTTCAGGTGTTTGTTTCAAATTCAGATACACATATAGTGTCACAGGGCCTTAGCATCGTTTCTTCTGTAACCCAATGAGAGGCATTATAATGAGGTTTTACAGATCAGGACAGAGACATAATGATATATGTCTATATAGCTATGTAAAGAGTTTATTTTGTATATTAATTTTTATAACAAATGGGATATGGGTGGCCTATTTGGTTACACTAGTGAAGCCGTGCCCTGAAAGATGATGTTCTCATTAAGTGACGCTGGAAACCCAAATCTTATCTAAGGGGATGTTTACTTTGTTGGCAGCATAGTAGGTATACTACAGAGAATAAATCTTCTGCTATTGCCACTCAAATTGAGGGCACTCCGTGGTGCATTCTGAGAGCTTCAAAAAAATTAAATACAGACTCCAGCAATAAGAGGAAAAGTAATAGAGGAAAATGGAAAATGTGAGTTAATCAATAAATGCAATACTTTGTGTTTAATTTAGCACACATAAGAATCTAATATTTTGACACAAGATGAATATTTTATTCTTATCAGCACGCAGTTTCCATCTAGTTATTTCCCTTGTATCAGAGGATACTTGACATTTTAACATTTTATTCCTTATCTCTGATGTCCCCCCACAGGGATACTAGCCTTTGGTTTCCAGAGCGGACTTCATTTTGGATTCGAATGTGTCATAAGGAAACTCTTTGAAAACATCTGATTTCAGTGACCTCCGTTTTGAGTTGATATTGAACCGCTCTGGCAGAGTTGTTGAATCTCATGTCACACTCCCTTCGGTCTCACAGCGGTGATTTTAACTAGAGTCTAGGTAGAGCCTCAATTACCTGAGGGGGTGCTTTTGGTCCAGTGAGCTGAACTGACTTTCTTACTACAGAAGAAATCTCTTCAGGTGTTTGCATCAAAATGCTGGAGTTTTAAAGATAATTGATCTGTCTCAAGAACTTTATCAACATTTCTATGTACTTCCAATATAAACCTATATGGACATTTTATAATGGGCAGAATTCTCCTCTGGGCAAGGACCAAAGGCAGCCTAGGCACTAATAAAATACGGCTCAAGATATATGGCCTTAACTGGTGCTGGGGCTTTGAGCTGTCCCTCTGCAGGCAGGTGATTTTTTTTACTCCGTTTAAAGAAAAAGTAGCTCCCAAGCTCCTAAGCTGGGTGATCTTTGGCCATAGGACCTGCAGTTAGGGTTGGCCGGCAAACAACAATTCCATTTAATGAAAAACATTTATATTTTGACAACTGCTTTTGTTCTGATGTGGCATGAAACCCACATCTTCCAGGCATAAAGACTCTAGCTGATGACATTCTTGTTGTAGGAGAAGGAATGACAAGGATGCGCAGAGATGGTGACCCTAACCTTTCTTTGCCAGAAGCTGGGAATGGGCAATAGGGAATTACCTGTTCTGTTCATTCCCTCTGAAGCACTTGGCACTGGCCACTGTCAGAAGAGAGGATACTGGGCTAGATGGACCTTTGGCCTCACCCAATATGGCTGTTCTTATGGGTTTTCTGCTCTTGATTATCTAGAGTAACCACTTGTCAGATTTATAATTGGGCCTATTCCAATGCCCACTCAAGTCACTAAATCTTTCCATTGTCTTCAATGGGAGTTGGATCAGGCATATTGAGAACAGAATGCTACCCAGTTTAGAACCCAGTCTGACACCCAATGGAAAAACATACCCATTGACTCCAGTGGGAATTGGAGCAGACTGTCAATATCCATCACATTTTACAAACTCAAAAATTCACATTAAAACCATTAAAAGAAAGGGAGAGGTTGGAGAAAGATGTAGATGCCTATAATGATCCAAGGAATCACATGGAGAAGTCTCTCTGGGCTGGTTCATCAATTTGATTTCCAGGCAACGGAGTAGTACATTGCACTACATGTCCCCTTAACCAACTAAGTCATGGCATGATCAGTTTTAAAGATGATCTTGTAGTTTTCTGCAGACAGCTCAATATATCGTTGTGTCAGATCAAAATACTGGAGGCTATTACATTTATTAATTAAATTACACATTTTTTTTCCTGGTGAGCATACCAGGAGATAAATGTCTCACAAATAAACTCAGGGCTTGCAGGATGAGGCATGCAGTGATTTAGAGTCATTTATCTTTTACTTTCTCTTTCCCCAGCAAAAGATGATCATCTCCACGATACTCCACACATGTAATGCAGTTGTGGAATGTGCAATATAATGATATATTATTTTCATTTTCATCACAATTAGTCTCAATTATTATAACTATAAATGTGGAACAGCAACCCTAAGACTATGTTATGGGTTATCGCAAACCCCATTTGAACATAGGACCCAGGCCTTCTGATGAAGGTGATGTCCTCCCCCATGTGGAGGTTTACAGAAGTTTAGTTCAGAATCCAAATGGAGAGGTTGGAGAAAGCCCCTCTCTTTCTAAAAGGCTGAAACCCCAGACCACATATCTGAATGTCCCCGGCACTCTGGAGATCTTCTAATCCACATCCCGGAGTGGTGGTCCGGCCCTCTTGTGGTCTACATCCTCAGGGAGAGCTACACAGCTGTAAATTCGGGAGGCAGAATGCAGCCCTTCGAAGTTCATCTTCCATTTTATACTGGTCTTTTAAGTCTGACTGCATGGAAGAGCAGGCCACCAGTGAGACTGCATTCCTTTACTGAAGCCCCCTTCACAGAAGCTGGAGAACTGCCAAAGGATAATGGAGGAGGAGAGAGGAAGAGCCATACAGTGGGCCTTGATTAAAGTCCAAAACAAATAATGGATGCCATGCGGGCAATGGAGTTGCAAGAGATGCAATTACTCAAGGGGAAGATGGATGCCTGGCACAGTTGGAACCTGAAAACCAGTGTCTAGATACTCAAGAAAAATGAATAGAAAGAGTCCGAAGCGGAGAGGTGCTCGGAATGCAAAGGAGAGAAGATTTTTAGGCATTAAGGAGACAGACAGAGAAAGAGAGAAAGACACACACATGGATTCCAGGGCCTCGTATAGCCTAGGAAAAGGCCAGCTGGAATTTTTAACTTTTGAACAGCTTTTAATACATGGTAGCTGACTGTTTTTATAAACGCTCATTACTTGGGCTGTGCAGCGAAACGCCTAGCACGGAAAGGAGTAGCTGCAGAAACTGCCCTTTGAAGGAGCAATACCATCAGCTGGACAAGCAAGCAGCTCGGGGGTAGGCATAAACTACCCTGAAAATACTAGGGGTCAGCACAAAAAACATCTGAAGCGTGAACTGAGAGCTGCCTGAACAGGGAATTGAAAATAGAACCTCCGCCCCCTAGGCTGTCCCACCCTGTCACAGCTCACATGCAATTAGATTCATGCAGCCCCTTAAGTACGGAAGAGGTGGAAAGGAAAAGGACAGAGTGACAGGCAGTGTGCCGAGCCCCAGAGCTTACAAAGAAGTAAAAACAAATGAAAACGATCAAAATCTGAAAATTACGCTTTGGGAAAGGTTGGCATTTCACGACAGTCTGCGTACCACGCTTCTTAAAAGGAATTCGTCCCCCTAAACATTCAGTGATTTCATTAAACGTATTTGCTCCACATACCAAACAAAGCCCCTGATCCAATACACTGCACGTTCTGCCAGGGTGCGGATACTGCCTGATGTACCCATCCCACTCGACTATGTGTTGTTTCTCACGTAATACCAACAGCCCTGCCATCCTGCACTGACATTTCTGTGTGCAGTTACTCTCCAGGGCTGCGTAATGGAATTCTTTGGTTCTGGGGTATTGAATTGAAAATAAACCTTCCTCTACCACTCCCTGTCTGTCTGCTGAACTTTTCTCATTTCCCTCACTCTCACATGCCTCCCCTCGGCAGGGAGCTCTGGCTGGATTTTCACTGTCTGTACAGGCCCCACTGAAATCTGCATGCCTGTCTGCCAAAAAGAAAACCTAAGGTACCGTTCTGTCTCTTCAGTCTTACCTCCCTGACTTGCCTCTGCAGATGAAACAACGGAGTGCTTGAGGGGATACATGAGTGCTTTGAGATCATTCGGAATCACCAACTATAGGGCTCTAGACTCACTTCTGGTCTGCAGGCACCACTGATGCTTGAGAATTGGGAGAACTGTCTAAGGCAGGGGCATGGCCAGGAACTGGACTGCTTTTGTGACTCCTCACCACAGCCTGCACTCATAGGCCTCCTGCAGAAACTAAAGTCACCCCGAAGTGGGGCACCGGGGAAAACCCGGCCTGCCCTTCACAAAGGGTGAGTTCCCTCCAGCTCTGGGGCACGGGGATGTGGAATTTGCCCTGGCCTATGCAAACAGCCAATGGAGTTAAATCTTCATGTTCCCTGTTTTAAAAATGGAGGCATTTCCTGTTTTCCCAACGAACAAACATTAAAACGTTGCCAGCCAGGTGGTGAGTGAAACGTGCCGCACAATGCAAAATGGGAGACAACAGCACGCACGAAAGTGACTGATTTCCTCTTGCTAGAATCATCAGAAAAATACTGAGCCACACCCTGAAGACCTTCCTTGGGCCTTGACTTAATCGGAGCCTTGCTTGAGCCAGGAAACCCTACAGATGTCAGGATTTGGGCTCTACTGGCAACCTCCTGGCTCATCTGCACTTGGAATATAGAATCGTGTGACTAGTTTCTTTCCTTTCAGCACTTGCATGTCCCCTGACCATGTCGAATGCTCCCAGCCATGTTCTCCATTGATGTTACCACCCTGTACTTGTGTTCCAAGCTTCGCTTCACTCTCATCTGCAATGTCTCTTTCAGAGCAAATATAAAACAGCAAGACAGGAGTTACGCAGTCATGTGACTGTTCTCCTTGTTGCTTTCCTGGTCTTCAACTAGATGAGGTGGCCCATAAGACACAATAACGCAAAAGGATTAAAAGCAGCGTTTGAATGTATTTTTTGAGAGAGAGAGGGAGAGAGAGAGAGGACATATAACGCCAGGACACGATCTGAATTTTTTCATCACCCCTCTCCACAAACACACAGCTGCCACAGTGTCACCCGACTTGTGGCTAAAAGAGCATCTGAACAACTCCCTCGGAGGGGCCTCAGATGCTGCTCCAATCGCCAGCTGGACAAGAAGTTCAAATGACCCTACTGATGTCTCTGAACTAGAAACTAGGTCATTGTGTCTGTAACACATGCAACTCCTCAGCCTCTAGCACAGGGGACAAGTTCTTTACAAACCAACAATTGTCATTTCACTGCTGGGGGGGGGGGGTGGAGGGAAGAGGCTCCAGCGCCACATGCATTCCAAACTGGGCCACTGGTGTACAGATGGTCCTGAGCTATTTCTCTCAGCTGTGCTGTGCTGTCTGGAGTCATGCTTACTTTTCTATTTCGGAACAAGTAATCTTACAAATCAACGCCTAAAATGGGGACAGGGGGTGAATTATGGAATGTTTAAAAAATCCTGCACTTAAATGTACTAACTAAGACAGCTGTGCTAAGAAGTATAGTGGTATTGCACTGAGTGTTCGTTTGTCAACCTTTGCCACCTATGGAATTCACAGCCAATTTAATTAAAAATGTAACAGATCTGAAAGCTGCTAAAATGATTGCACTGACTATCAGTCACTTGTTGTAATAATGATGAAGATCCATTAAGGCTGAACTTTTAAAAGCTACGATAACAGGGGCATTTCATTTTCAACAATTAATGCCATTGTGTTTTAAAAAAATGGCTGTCTGTGAAGACCACAATATTATGCATCTTTACATCACACACACTGCATGATCAAAATTTGCTTAGAAAAAGTGCAATGAATTTAGTTGTTACGGGCTGCACATTTTGCATTCAGAACATTAAAATGGTTTCTATTGACTGACTCATTTAGCTGATTTAATGCAGAACGCTGCCTTTTTCTCTCCTGCTCGTTGCTAAGATTAATACTTTGTATTCATTAGCTATCAAATACAGTACCTAGCGTGACACTGTCACTTAGCTGAACTCCTTTTTTTAAATAAAGAATTTAAATTATTTCTTTTAAATAACTGCTTCTAGTTATTCTATTTTGACTCAAAGAAATAACTGAGAGTTACAGCTGGATGAATAAAGAAAAAATGCATGAATATTGGTGCCTTCTTAAAGAAGTTGTTACAGCCATACCCATGATCCTTTGTGGTTTGCTTTACATGAACATTTAAACCATTGATTTATACTAGGACAAATCTTCATAGAAAGTAAATTTCATAGTCATACACACAGATATTTGTGACAACTGAATATTTAGGCTCTGGTCCTGCCAATGTTTCTGGACGTGCTTAACTTTAAGCATGAGTTGTCCCATTGAAGGCAACCGCTTGCTCAAAGTTAAGCACGTACTAAATTTTCACTCTCAGGCCCCAATCTTGTAACTACAGCCACGTATGGAGAGACACAAAAGCTTGATGGATGCCCCCAAAGGTTCAGAATCTCATTTATTCAGGAAGTAGCAACATCATCATCGAATCAGGGACCAGAAACAGTATCAGATGACTTATTTAATCAATCAGAAGTATGCAACCCAGGTTAAATTTCAAATAGTCACAATCAATCCAAAGGTTTTTGTTTCATGTGATGAATGTTAAAACATTAACTTCTAATTTGGGGCCTGCAATCATCTGTGAATGTTACCTGCATCTACTAGTAGGTAGGAAGACATCTTACTTTGATTATGAGGTTGCTCAACTGATTGCGTCCACATCTGAATGCAAATCCCAATCCCACAAGCGGGTCCACACAGCTAGCCCCCAGTGCCCACTTGGATCCCGCTGAGGTTGGTGGTGCTATCTGTGGGCACAAAGGCCTGCCCATGCAATACAGCTTGTAGGATCATGGCCTTAGAAGCTGGATTGAGACCCTCCCCCAAAAAAGTATCAAGAGAAGCACTGCTTGTATCAGTGTTTCCGTGTTGCTAACATTAAGGCTTCAAAAAGTTGGAGTCGGAACCTCCACATAGGAAGGTCTGAAAAACTATAAGATTTTTAAAGTTGCGAATTGTGGGTTCTTTGTCTTGACTTTCTGGTATTCAAGCCCTTAGTGTTCACATTTTCGCGCTTTCCTCCGTAAGGACGACAGCTATAAATGTACTTTTCTTTTTCAAAATGAAAGCTGAAATTCTCACTTAACATGACTCCTGGTGCTCGAACTTTATGAAAAATATCATGAAGTTAATTCTAAAAATCAAGAGAGTTGGCAAAAATGGTGTTATTTATCCCTATCCTCAAGGATTTATAAATCAACTGAATTTAGCTCAATTTTGAAACTCATATCTCAACCTAGAAAATATTTTTTCCGGACAGATTTGTTTCAAAAATAGCCAAATTAACTAACATTATAAAAGTTCTGCAAAAGTTATAATATGCATACAGTGACAGATGTTGCTGTACTTTCCTACAATATAATGCAACTTTATCTCATATACCGTCTTTTATACAAACTGTATCTCAAAACATGAAACAGAATTAAATAATAGTAGGAAACAGGCAATATGTGGCATAAATTATGGAAACCAGTGGTGTAAAGACATTGTATGATGAATAAATTAAGGTAGTGAGCTATAAGGCCAATAAAAAAGGGAGAGAGAAATTAAGAGGCATATGCAGAGGGAAAAAATCTATTTTTAAGACAAAATTTTAAGAGGTAGAGAGTTGATGAGGTACAAAGATATAGGGAGGCTGCTCCAGATGGTAGGATCGACAGAGAGTTCCCATACCATGAGTGGGAAGGCCGCGTTCAAAGACACAGTGAGTGGCTAGGTAAACTGGGATTAGAGGTGGGAAACAGAGAGACGAGCTCTGTATAGAAGGCTGGGACAAGGCCATGGGAGTTTTGAAGCACGGAATTTGTTCAAGGATTTCAGATTAGGTAATGCTTGTAAGAACGTGAGCAGCAGCATTCTGCACACCCTGGAGTCTGGAAATCCAGCACTTGCAAAGGTTGAATTATGTATCAGTTCTGCTGCTATTGTGTGGGTGATGATTCATAGATTTTAAGGTCTTCGTGATCACATGATCATCTAATCTGACCTCCTGCAGAGCACAGTAGTAATTCCTGCACCAAGCCCATAATTTGGGACTGAGACAAAACGTGTTTTTTAGAAAGACATCTGGATCTTGATTTAAAATGGCCCCAACCCTGTGTATATATATCTTCATCCAGTATATTTATGTAGTTACTGTATTTATTGGTGATAGCAACTGTATTTACCAGTCATAGCAAAAATCATAAAGTCAGAAGCATTAGTCCTTTCTCGTGGCTAATGTCACAAAAAACTCTTCAGGTGTGAGACTCTCGCTCTTTTCCAATTGTACAATATATTTTACATACAGTACATCGGACCATGGTGCATAGAATACACTGAGAGCTGAGGTGTTGTTTAGCCACACCATAAGAACATAAGAACCGCCATACTGGGTGAGACCAAAGGTCCACCTAGCCCGGTATCCTGTTTACTGACAGTGGCCAATTCCAGGTGCCCCAGAGGGAATGAATAGAACAGGTAATCATCAGGTGATCCATTCCTGTCACTCATTCGCTAGCAATATTTGATTGTTAAAGGTTTCCTGAAGTGAAACATGAAAAAACTGCAACTGTTTAAAATATAATAAATAAATATGGAGCTAAATCCAAGTTGATACTGGACCTGAAACAGCAATACGTAAGTGGTAAATTGGCCTAGGCTTTTTAGCAAGCCTTTACTTATTTCTGAGCTAAGTGGCAACAATGTTTCTAATGCTAATTGAAACCACACAGCATTAGTGTATGTGGATTCATCTTGCTCCATGTAACTGCCAACATGAGAATTATGCTGAACATAAATCTCCATCTGCTGACCTCTGCTAGCAGGAGGCGCCTGACTTTCCAATGTGAAGGCTTGTAAACTAGTAAATATTAATAGAGGTGCCTGAACACGTGGCTCTTTGGCCGGCAAAGCTCCCACCAGTGAAATTCCCATGCACGGAATGCCTGCAGCAATGTATTTAAATCTTGTTCATTCCTCTTCTGTGTTCTTCTCTTAGTCGGGGACCTCTTCTAACCCACACATGCAAAGCTGCTGACTCCAGATGTTACATGATATCTTAAAGGTGGGTCCATAGAAATCAAAGTACGGGCCAAGTCATGTAAACAGATAATACCACGTCTATTTCCCCCTAACCCTCTGGGTAGGTTCAGTGAAGCACTTGACATGGAAGTTACGGGGACTAGGTGCATGTAGTAGTAAAGATACAATTGGCGGAAACTGTTTGCAGAATCAATTTCTAAAGAAGACATGCTCTGAGATGTGGAATCAGGCATTCTTCTGCATCTGCTCACTCAACATTTGCTGTAAATTGAATTCAGCCACAGGCACAGTACAAGGTTTTGTGGCAAATTTCCGGCACTATATTAATGGGTGCCACGTTCCCTTCTTGTGGGGGGTTCAGGGAGCCTATTTCTTCCCCCTGAACAGGGTATTAACTGCCCTGCTAGTATCCTAGAGGGGAGAAGTGGAGAGGGAGGGACCCGGGCCCGCCCTCTACTCCAGGTCCCAGCCCAGGGGCCCTGAGGCTAGCGGTAAACCACTTGGACTAGCTATTCCTTCCCCTGGGCTACTTCCCTCTCCTACCCTTCAGCTTGTGGGGGCTTCCTGCCCTCTCTCTGCACAAGCCAGGTGTTCTTTTACCTAGGGTCTGGGTCTTTGCTCACTGCAGCACGTCTCCAAACTCTGCTCTGCTTTCCTCCAAACTGCTCACCGCTCCAACTCCTTCAACCTGCTCACCACTCCAACTCCTCCAAACCGCTCACCGCTCCAACTCCTCCAAACCGCTCACCGCTCCAACTCCTCCAAACTGCTCACCGCTGCAATCTCCCTCAAACTGTCTGATTGAAGCAGGGGTTTATCATGTGACTGGCTTCAGGGGCTTTAATTGGCTTCAGGTGCCTTAATTGGCTCCAGGTGCTCCAACAACTTCTAGCAAGCTTGCTTCCCTCACTCTCCTGCTGCCTGCTGGCCATGCTGTATCACAGTTTATACATTCCTTAAGCCCTCAAAAGAACACCTAAGAAGGCCTTAAGTGGTGCACAGCATTCAGACTGGCCAATTACTAGCGGTGAATTTCACCCAGTATCAGATGTGTAAACAAGCAGCATCTCCCTGGGTATTGTGGAAATATCCCCCTGGTAACTAATGAGAATTGATAACAACAAAAGATTTAGCCACTAACCACCTAACCTTCACTTCCTAGTACCAGACATTTAATTTGAATGATCAATACATCATAAAAGTGTGTCTTTCTCACTTAGGTATGGCTTGCTCCCATAAGCAAGTGAATGATTCCTTTACATTTAATTAAAAGTGTTTAGTTTATGCCACATTTTCTAAGGATGGCGTGTCATTATTAAGAAGTGCTTATTATTCAAATGCCACCTGATGTGCTAACTGGTCATGTCAGGAATGACTGTCCGGTATATGAAAGGCAGAAAGGAGAGCGTTTACCTACACAAGGAGTAATAAAAATCCTGCTGCTGGGTTCAAAACAATGTATACCTGCCGGCATAGATGAAATGGACTTTGAAACCAATGCAATTTAGCTCTATAGACAAGCCTGGCATTTAAATAAACTGCAGTTAAACATTAAAATTCTCCAGGACATCATTAACTTGCCTTTTCTTTTCAAATAAAATCCTCATTACCTGAGCCTTTGCACAGGCTGCTTAGCAGCCCAGTATCTTAAAGAACATACAAATGTAGCAAGTATACAAAGCCTATAGAGCATAAACAGTGCATCATCCCATGACCAGAAGAAATGTACATTTTCACAAGGCATTTATAATACTGTCAGTCACAATCCTGTGTTTGAGACATCACGCCGAGATGGCTTTATGTGGAAGGATCCCGGGGCTGGAGAGGACTCTGAACAGTCAAAGCAATCCTGAACACCATGAAAGTTACACAGTCGTGCCCTGAATCAAAAACAGGCAAAAAAGACCCACATTCTTGTTCTCCTAGGGGAATCCCAAACCAGAAGGTAACTCTGTCTAACATCCCAGAAAAATTGAATGATGTGTATGAAATATAGAAGAGTGATCTCGACCATTGTGCCTACATTAAATACCTATTTGGAAAAGAAATAGCCACACACAAACATAATCAATTGTAAGTAATCTGTGTGTTTATACAGACAGATTGAGCATAAAAGGCCTTATTAAAAGAATCAGAATAGTCTGTCCTGGGATTTATATGTGTGTGAAATTAGGTTTGGGGGAGAGAATTTAGCAATCAACTGTTCCTGTTTACTTTAAAAAGAATAAGAATAGACAGAGACCAAAAGACACTTCTTTGAAGTGAACAGAACTTCTTATGCCAAACTAAATCAAAGCTATAGGTCATGTGCAGTGTATTAGAGCAAGAAACAATGAAGGTTAGTATTTGGGAACCTTTCGGTGGTACCAGGCCGCATTTCCCTTTTTCACAGTGTATCACATCATTTAAGAAACAGAGGGGCTGTCTACACTGCACAGCAAAGAGCGCAAGTGGGGTGTCCTTTCTAATGCACTTTGCCTTGCCACTTAGACAAACCCTGAGAATGATTTTAATTCATTAAATAATTAGGTCAATAAAAATCATTATAATTGAGAGCTCCATTAAAAATCCATAATGTTACCTTAATGGAGGAAAATTAATAGAGTACTGTTGGAAGTTTTCCATGAAATTAATATTGTAGAAATTTTTAGTGGATGTCTTAAATAGCTTAAATAGACATTTTTATTAACAGAACTAATAATGGAATTAAAACAAATTAAAATAATTATACTGTATGTAATGAAGAATCTATGTTCAAAATGTATTAATGGAGCTAATGGAGTTTGTTCTTATGAAAATTCAGAAACTAGTGCTGTACATTATTCAACAATATTAAGCTGGATTTAGCGAGCTGGCGTCCACTTGCACAGTATCTGCCAATTTGCAATTACTGTACCTGTAGCATGGATAAAGCAGCACACTGCCAGGGCCTCTATCTCTCTAAACCAGTCTGTGAGGCTCTCTTCCAGAACCACAACCTTCACTATCATCACACTCCCGTTAAAAGCACTCATTGGTGGAAAGTATTGAATTCGCAGACAGCAATGCAATCCAAGCAATTATGGGAGAATCCACAAGGCAAACAGCCAGAGGATAATATTTGATAGCCCCACACAACACAGTCCCATGGCTATTTTACCACTTAGACATCTCGTGTTTATTCCCTGCTGCCTATGGAGAAAGGAAATTACATTATTTCTTTTTGTGTGTGGCTAATTTCTTACTGACAATAACAGCAAAAAGCCACAGCTGGATTGAAACCTTAATATTTCAGCAAAACTGGGTCCTTCCTTACAGAATTAACAGATCCACTAGGCGATGCAATGAGCGTATCTAACTGGATGGCTTGGTGCATATGGTAGAAGGTTATCATCATTGAGAAATGTATCTAACAACTTTTATATGCTTTAGGGTGCAGAACAATTTACAAAGAACATGCCAATTCCATGAACCTAGAAACAGTGTCCAAAAGCAAGTATCTGGCAAACTCTTGGCTACATCGGGGCTTTAGGCTCAGCCGTGAGCAAGAGATGGTGCATAATTTGCATTACCACAGGCGTTGCAAAAGGGGGTACCGGGACTTAGAGACACACAGGGCCTCTAACTCATGATTCCTACCCTGCTTTCACTGTGAGGTGAGCATTGTGCTTCAGGACAATCTCAAGGGGGGGGATGGGGGTGGGTGGGTTGGAAGTTAAAGACCTCAACTGAGGCCTTAATATATAAAGACAGAAATTCTGCTTGTAAAAGCACAAATGTCCTTCTTAAGAACACTGGGTCCTTCTTCCGGACATTGGGAAAGATGCTCTCATTCAAAGCCCCCTGAAGTCAGTGACCGTCTTTCCATTGACTTCAAAGGGCTCTAGGCCAGGCCCCTCACTGAACCATATGTTGGCTTTCTAATGGGAACCACTCTCTACAATTATCTCTCATGCTATCCATGGGCAATTGGAAATTCCTGCTTCCCCTGGTTATTGTGCCCTCTAAAAGAACCTACATTGGTGCTGGGTCAGAAGAATCCAGTTCCTTGCCACATGAGAGTACATTTTAAGAGGCGTTATGAGCACAAAACCCATTAATCGAGGCAGCACTGTGCATTTAACTCTCCAAAATCACACTGAAAATCCACCTTGTCATGTCACCTACCTAACTTCCAGTTAAAGAGCATGACGGAGTTCCTCGGAAGGATGGCTACAGGTTGTTAGTAGATTGTGTTATGCCTCTGTATATGTTAATAGTTAGATAATAAATAATACCATGCCAGCAGATAACTGTAGCATGATTCCCAGCTTTTTCAGGGCCAATAAAACTTGTTATTGAGCCCTGCAAATGATGTCCTTTGTGCAACTCTTTACATCAGCTCCTAAACATGCCAAACATTGCTGGGTTACGACACTGCGAGCAGCAGCACACCAGGCAGAAGCTAATTACTGTCAAGAAACCAGCATTTGTGGCCCAATCTGAAGCAGAGACAATAAGCCTTGTTAGTGGAGGCAGGAACACGTGATGGCCATTGCTAATGACTCAAAGAGCCTCTTAAACGATTAAAGCCCTTCTAGAGGAATTTGATATGAGTGTAACATAAGAAGTTATTCCCCATGTTATGTTATTGGGGGTGAGGACGGGGTGTGGTGGCTCTAGGAGGTGGAGACAATGGGTCAGAGAGCTGGAAGGGGTACAGGACTAGGATGGGTAGGTGGGGGGGATAGGACATGGAGGGATGCAGTGAGAGGGTCAGGGGTGCAGCCCCATTCTCAGCACTTGGAGATGGGGATATACACACTTCCAATTCCTGGGTGCCGGCGATGGCGTGACAGACAGACTGCAGTTCGTTGCAGGGCACACGCCACAGCTCAAGCCGGGCCACACGAGGAGTGCGAGGACAAGAGGCTGGGCAGCAGCGGGAGAAGCGTGCCCCATGCAGCTCCTCAACAGCCACCTGCTGAGTGCCCGTGAGTCACGCTAACCCCTCGCCTGCCCTGACCCAGCCAATGGGAGCTGTGCCTGTGGGCAGGGGGTGGGGCAGCACATGGACCCCAATGTAGAAGCCACTAAGGTTAGGAGCCAGACAGGTTGGCTGCTTCCTGCCCTGGGAGTGAAGCGGACAGTCAATGGTGGAGTAGCCAGGATCCCTTTTCAACCCGGTGTTCTGGTCCAAAACCATACACCTCGTCACCCTACCTGAGCGTCTGATCCAAAACCCACTATGTTGATGGGAGTCTTTCCATTGACTTCAGTGGGTCTTGGATCAGGTCCTACCCACTGAATGGCTCGATCTACTTCTGGTATTCATGTTTGCTAAAATTAAAAATATCCTTTCAGACGAGAGAATCTTATCAGAAAATTGATCTCCAGTCCATAAAAGCTTCCACCCACGGAAAGTCCTGTTAGGACTTTTATAGTTTCCTAGCATTCTTTTCACAGTGCTGTGGAAACCGGACGATAACTCAGATATTGTTTCCATTTAGAAATCACTATTAAATAAAAGGAACATATAATGCTTGAGAGTTTTAGGATGCCCAACATTTCCTAGTTTTTTCAGCAAGGGCAGTGAAGGTTAATATGGAAGAGGTAAAAATCATCCAGCAATGCAGAATTAGTTACAAAAACACATATGTGAATAGTCTTCCACTAACAGTTTGCTGTAATGATAAGACTGCAACTGGGTTCTCTCTGTGTATTTAAATTAAATTATCTAATGCAAATGCTAAATATGAACATCTCAGCAAGACACTGTATTGTAACACAATGTTCCTTATTCCAAGGAAAAGCTGATTGCTAGTTCTGGGACTGCAAAAGTGTCAGGCAATAATTTAATTGCTGTGCAGGTAGCAAAATACCCAGTGTTCTCGTTCCCAGTCTGTCTCTCAATGATAGGCTTTAATATTGCCTAATGATCACAAACATGCAGAGTCTCCTGGAGACACCTGGTTTATGGTGTAAGGTTGAAAACAAAGCAAAGCCTCCAAACAACAACAACAACAAAAGCTAAAATTAGTGGAACAAGCACCAGATTTTTTATTACTGAGGAAGAACAGAGCTGCACGCAATCAATATTTCTGGATACATTTTATGTAGTATAACTGAGAAGATCATTTTGTCAGAAAGTTCTCGGAAGTTAAGAGCTCTAGGGGATGGAAACACAGTTTGCCAAGAACATTTAGGGAGCCAAACAATCACAGTCCCAAATCAGCAGTGCTTACTAATGCAAAATGTCCATTGAAAATAATGAGAACGTTGCCTGATTAAAGAAAGACCAATAGCCATGGGCTTTGGCCAATACAGAATGAAGCCCATGTAAACTCAATGACCTTGCTTTTCATGGGGATAGACAAAACGTCTGTTGCCATATTGGTTCTTGAGACCTTATGAGGCACATTTTTGAAGAGTGTCAATCAGACCATTGTGAAAATAAAATAACCCTCCAGAAAAGGTTCATTACTATCATAATCCAGGGTGCAATTCAGACCAGTGAGGGGTTGTCACCACCTGCCCTGCAACCTTGGGTTCCCCACAGTTAATTGCTGCTGCAGTTCCCAACCTGGACCCCTCCCAAGCAGCCAGACAGTAATCAGGTCACACCCTGGTGTCTGTATACAGCTGCAGCCCTGCTCCAGCAGCCTCTGAGCAACACCAGACACACCCTGGATTCCACCAGCCTCGGTTACCATTGGAAGGGTGATCCCAACACGCTCCCAGTCCCAATTACCCCCCCCCCCCCAAGCATGCCTTCTGCACGGTGCAGCCCTCTCCTGAGCAGTTCAGCTATTAGAGGCCCATTATCCCTACAAGGGGTCAATATCCAACAGTTTGCTACTTTAACCAGAGTTACCAAACTGATCAGGTTAAACACAACACAAGAGAAATAAAGATCAAACACTTTCTACTAACTGAAACTTAACCAGCCAGACTCAGCTCAAGGGAAAATCCTCATCACATGTTCCCAGCAACAGGGGTGACCAAATTCTCAGTTCAGAACCCCTCCCAAAGTCCAAAAGTTGGTTCCTTGGTCTCCCTGGGCTCTGGTATAACATAGAAACGGCCATAAAGGTCCACCTAGCCCAGTATTCTGTCTGCCAGCAGTGGCCAATGCCAGGTGCCCCGGAGGGACTGAACAGAACAGGTAATCATCAAGTGATCCATCCCTTGTTGTCCATCCCCAGCTTCTGGCAAACAGAGGCTAGGAACAGCATCCCTGGCCATCCTGGGTAATAGCCATTGATGGACCTATCCTTCATGAACTTATCTAGTTCTTTTTTGAATCCTATGATAGTCTTGGTCTTCACAACATCCTCTGGCAAGGAGTTCCACAGGTTGATTGCATGTTGCGTGAAGAAATACTTCTGTTTGTTTATTTTAAACCTGCTGCCTATTAATTTCATTTGGTGACCCTTGGTTCTTGTGTTATGAGGAGAAAATAACACTTCCTTATTGCCTTTCTCCACATCAGTCATGATTTTATAGACCTCTATAGACCTTCCAAGCTGAAAAGTCCCAATCTTATTAATCTCTCCTCATACGGAAGCCGTTCAATACCCATAATCATTTTTGTTGCCCTTTTCTATACCTTTTCAAGTCCAATATATCATTTTTGAGATGGGGTAACCACACCTGCATGCAGTATTCAGGATGTGAGAGTACCATGGATTTATATAGAGCCATTCCAGGGCTTGACAGTATTTCATCAATATTATTATTGTGGGGTCATGGGCATTTATGAAGAGAAGTGTCTCTTATCCAAAGAGCTTGCAAAATCTAGAGGATGGATTAGACTGTAAAACTGCATTGGGAACCTACAGGCATCATTAAACACAGAAAGTGAAATTCACCCCTGGGCTTTGCATCACCTAAGCTCAGAAGTCCTGACCCGGCAGTGCAATGGGACTTAAGCACAGAATTACGTGCTTTGCTGAACTGAGGCTCAAGTGGAGTACAGAGCTTGTGGAGGAGCAGACTTGTGATCACCCCTTTGCCCAGGGGTGCATTTCAACCAGAAATGGCTTCCTAAGAGAAACCTAGAGTGTAAGTAACATTATTAATTATATGGGGACAGGCCTAAATGATCCTAGCATCAAAACTTTTACATGGCTCCATCCTTATCTGAAATAACTGGGAGCAACTGTCCACCTACCTTGGGGGAAAACAACCCCTCATTGCTCATGCACTGGAAAACACAACAGCAGATTTTTGGAGCTATTGAGCCGGCACAGTGAGGAAGATTTAGAATGAGACTCAGAATATGTGTATAATGAGACAGTCCAGTTGTAGCACACAGCTTCTTTACAGACCCCCCAATATCTTGCCCACCTCCCCTGTTAACTGAAGGGACCTGTGTTTTAACAAATTGGTAAATTGAATTGAAGCTCATATGCAAAATTTTAGAACTTGGCCACATTTATGTCCATAGTAATGAAATCAATTTCTTTCAGCTCGTGCAGACATATTGAGAACTAATGAGGTACTTAAAACGCCCATGGAAAAAAGTCGACTTTCTATTTAAATGTTATAACTTAGAGCTTGTTAGGGATTTAGCTCTTTATCAGTTTGAGCTATTGCACTTACACTGAGAGAAGGTCTGTTAGCTGTGGTTCCCGACTGCATTAAAAAATCTTTTAATGCAGTTTTGTAGTGGCATATATCTCATTATCATGCCAAAAATGAGCAATGCAGAAGACCACGCTCTACAAAAATACAGTACTTTGTCTGAGAACAGGGTGAGGAGAAAGCACGTCCTTTGAAGTATAACATCCACCTCACTCATAATTTAGATAAGTAATTCTGAGATGCTTGTAATATGAAAGCTCTTATCATTTTAGAGCTATTAAAGGAGACTTGCAAAGGTAAAGTGACAAATTCTAGAAATGCTGCCTTTGCAGGTCACCTTTAACAACAAAACAGTTTCCTTCCTGATAATATAATAACTGGTAACTTATTTCCATCAAAGAATATTGCAAAGAAGGAGAAATAACACACAAAGAAAGATGGGGGAGGGCAGGGGAGGAATCTATAATATGCCTCGCTTCATATGCTGAGGGCTGAGTTATTGACTGGAAACCCAAATTTCAGATAGTGATTTCAACATCCAAGCAGGATCCTGGTTACAGGTCCAGACTCATCCAACGTTTCACTCCAGTTCTTGTGATGTTACAAAAGCTGTAGAGATCATGGTAATGAGTTGTGAGGGATACCAAAAGCTACTGCACAGAAGCTGTAAATGTTCTGAGTCCTTAGTCTTTGAGGGCTCCAAATGACGCCAGTCTTTACTAGTTGGCTACTCATATTTTTAACCCTCCTGGAACCCTTGCCTTTCTGTCCACTTTCCTCATGAATATGCTGCCCATCCCACAATGTACCACTTCATAGTACAATTCATATATAAGGAAACTGATTCCTAGGCGAAGACAGCTTCTTTTTCACTACCGTGTTGGCCATGCCGTCTGCCCCCCTCTGCCTCGGTGTATTTCCAGATGCTTGCCCTGATGTTACGTGCCAGGACATCCACATGCCTTGGGAGTTCATATTTCCAGTTTGTAAGTTCCTCTGTCTAGGTTGTTACACTGTCCCCATTGCTGTGGAATTGGAGGGCCTCATGCAAGCTGGGAATCTGGTGTCTTTTACGACACTAGTGAACTGCCTCACCATTCCACACTTGAGTTCTTACTGACATCTTCCTCGGTGAGGCACAGAGTCATCTGCCTCGCCAGCTACACAATGGTCTTCTGCAGCTGTACAGCAACCTCAACTCTCAACTGACTGGGCCAATCTGAAGTCTCTTTTCTCCTTATTTGTTGCTGGGCATCAAACTCAGCAAACTCTGGGTGAAATCCTGCCCCCTACTGAAGTCAGTGGCAAAACTCTCCTTGACTTCAATGGGGCCAGAATGTCATGCCCTTGCTTTTTGCCTTTCCACTCTGATTAAGAGTGGTGAGCCACAAAGTTTGCTTCAGCATCAGCTCCACAGGCTGGGATGGGGAAGGAGACGAGATTCAGGCCACAACGTACTTAGTTTTCTTTTCAGTCATGCTTGTTTAACCTGAAAATATTGCTTTCTGCAGTGCCAATCATGTTTTGTTGTCATTGCAAATGTTCATGGGTAAATTCTGGAGAATAAATAAGGATTCATAGCACTTTAACTGTATTAAAAAATTGGCAAATCTTCACATAAGATGGTCTTTAAATCTTGATATTTGATCATAAAATTAGTTCAGAAAGAGACAGCAGCATAAAAACAATGTATGTCTCCACATAAACCTGTGAAGAATGTTTTGACTGGCACAGACTTTAAGATGGCTCATTTATTGGTGCTCTGCTTCGGTAGTTTACAAAATGTAGACTCCATTAGGCAGCAGCATCAGACATCCTCAGAGCGGAAGTCCGATGTGCATCCACATAGATCTGGAAAAACTGTGACTATAATCATTTTCAGAGCCATGGAAATTCATTTCAACTGATGAGTTTGAAACCACATTAGCATCCCAACATGGCTTTATATTGAGTGTGGGAGACAATCACACTTTACCGATATTGCTTAGAAAGGGAAAAAAAGTGTGAATGAAAACTCACCATACTTGGGTCTTAAACCCCTTATCAAAGGTCACACTTTTTTACTGTTTTGTTTAAAAGGAAAATATTCACTTCTTTTATACACAGCACGTGCCTTAAAACAAGGGAGCAGTGTTATAAAATATTGTGCTGTTAGGCTGATCTGGCTGAGTTTCCTTTCCTTATTGTGGTGTTAAAATTCCCTCTCATCTTCTTGTCTCATGGCCTTTACTTGAAAAGCAAGAGTTACCTCTAACAGCAGCAGTGCAAAGAGAAATGTGTTCTCTGAAATAGGCCTCTAAAGTGAACAAAATCCTTAGGATGACCCAACAAACTAGTTTTTCTGTGCTATTTACAATCTTTGTCAATGACTCTACCGTACGGGGCTATGATGATTTACCTGGCACACAGGCACAGGACTAACTGGGAGAGGCCTGTTCCTGCCCTTACTTACACTACTTTTATACCAAAGATGTCACAATAGACTTGCTCTGGCATACTGAAACGTAAGTGAGATCAGATTGAGGCTCTTTCTCTGTGGATATAAGAATAAGCAGAAGGTGTTTATGTATATAAGTATTCAGAAGTTAAGAACCATATATGTAAGGGGTTGTCAAGACCTTGGCATTAAAAGAACAGCAAATCAGTTTGTTTCCTAACATCAGACAGAACATTTGAATAAGCTATCACAACCCATATTGATCCTCCAAAAGAAGTCAAAGTAAATCCTTATCTAATTTATGCACAGAATAAAATTGAATCTGACTTGCTCTGGGGGTAATCATTCATTTTGTTTATAACTGCAAGAAGAAAGATTGTACTACATGAATACATTTCTTTGGTTGTCCACATAAGGAATTTTCAATACAGATTGATTCCTGTGTAGCAACATTAAAGTCCATTTATATGTTCCGATATGCTCAGATGTGCTAACTTATACTATATTCCTCTAATTGCCCAAATTAATTGCTCGCTGATTAATTTTACAAACACTTTATTTCTAAGAGTTTTTTTTCCCCAAGAACACCGAAAATGTCAGCAACACTATCAAATGCTACCCACTTCAGCTTACTTAGAAGCTGATGAGTATAGCTAATTAGGAGATTCTGTAATTAGCACATGCTGTAAGTTTTCCATTCCATGAATTGATGAGATATTGGGCCTAATCCTTTTGTCCTTACTCAACCAAACATCTCCATACACCATGAGTCATTCATATCAGTGAGCCATTCTAGGTTAGTAAGAACAACAGGGTCAGGCCCTTACTCTGCTTTTATTTGGTAGATTTCTCCCGAAGTCTAATGTTTCCCTGACACCACTCTTCCAGATAGCTTAGTCTGTACCCTTACCACAGAAGGGGAAAATCAAGGAATCCATATTTAATGCTAAGAAAACTAAACTAAGGGTTGCTTTTTGTGCGCATTTACCATGTTTTCATTTGAATGCAAGATTGTAAATGTTGCGATTATAATAGCACATTTCCAGTAAACAACGGAGATGGACTAAATCAAGGAAATTCTGAGCCAGCCTTTTGCACATAACATTCTTCCATTCAGAAATGTCAAGACAGCCAGTTCCAGGTCCTAAGTTTCTCTTCGACTCTTCTCTAAAAGGTAGACAATGCACATGTACCCAAGAGAGCAAAACTGCCAATTTCATCTTTGCTGTGGACTAACTACAAAATTTAGCAGCTTCGTTAGGGAAAAGTTGACTCTCCGTTTATTTTATGCATCTCAATTACATCTGGGATCATTTAAAACTGTAACGGGAATGCTGATCAGCTGTATAGGTTTGAAGCAACAGTCCAGTACATTAATGATTCGTACTTGCAGTATTTTATGTGAAAAACACATGTAATAAGTTAAATTTCTCTCATGCTAGTCCAGTGAAGTTTATACCTCTATGACTTGACTTCTGGTTGGACTGGTGTCACTTTTTGGCCACCACTAGGGTAGCTGTGAAGGGAATCCAAGCCCTTGGGCTCCAAATCACTGGGGTGTTACAAGCCCCTGGGACTTGAACGGCATCCAGCTGCTGCCCCAATCTTGGATGCCCTAGCATGCTCTCAGGGCAAAGCCCCACTTGGCACCCCCATCCAAGTGTCGGAACCTGCAGTCCAGACACCTAGCCCCTCTGGATGCAGTGCTGAACCGTCAGTCTCCCCAGCACTTAAGCATACTCCTCTCCCAGAACTCCACCCAGAAGCTTCTGGTTTACAGCTTAACACTCTCAGGGGCATGCAACAGTTGGGAAAGAGTCAACACACACCCTCTCCTCCTTTGGACAGTCTAGCATCTTTATGCTGTTTATATTTAATCATGTAAATCAGAGGAGAGCACTAGTCACACAACACAACACAACACAACATTCTCAATGCAACCTCCACACAAGCTACTCCTGCCCTTGGGAGCCCTTGAGGGAACATCTGTGTTCCATCAGATGGGCAGGATTCTCCACCCGATTGCCTCAACTGCCCCTGCAGTAGCATCCCTCGTCTTAATCTGGTGTCAAATGTCTCTCTCCCTGCCATGGGTCCCATTACAGACTCCTGTTTGAGTCACCTGCTTCTTTGAGTCCACCTTTTGGTAATTTCCCAGTACTCCCAACCCCCGCTCCCTTCAGGCAAGAGGAGAAAGTGTCTTCTCCCAGGTAGAACAAACCCATTGTGTTAAAGCCTTTTTACTTTAAGTAGACTGTACTGCAGGGCTCATCACACTCCGTTGTCTGGCCTGGCAGAGACATGACAGACCCCTGCTTGCTCCTGGGGGATCCACTTACATATAGGTTTGCCGGAACACCATCATTTCATCATCTCACCCACAATTCAGAAGTTGTACAGCCAGAGCCCTCAACTTGTCACACCTTGACATTTGAGAGCTACGAAAAATGAGCAGATAAAACGTCAGCGAGGTTAACAAAAGGCAAATGCCACATGACTGCAGGAACAATACAACCAACAGTCTGCAAGCTAGGAATTGTAGTTAAGCCAACACGTTGCATTATGTATGAAAAGGTGAATAATAGCAAATAGTTTCAGAAATTTGTCTACAGTTAATGAAGCCTAAGTAGCTTTATTAATGTAGGTCAAATTTCATCTTCCTTTGGGACTTTGGCATTTACTAATATTCCAATGTATTAATTATTCAAAGAAGATATATCTTATATATGTAAAATTATACCATGTATACCCTTTATAAAGACTGCACTGTAGCTATATTACAAAATCTGCATAGGGTATTTAATTTATAATCCTGTAATCATTAATTAAATATGTAAAATGGCACTATAATGTATCTAAATCAAAATGCTATGCAAAAGTCTGCAAAATATTCTTTTATTTGTATCCTGTAGCACAATATCAACACCCATCACACAGACGCTATTTAAGTTTTGTTTTTTGTTCTTGTAAAATATAAACCTAGTATCAATTCCCACTGTGAAGAAAAACTATGATTAGTAATTAAATTACAGTACATTAAACTTACTTAACTTAAGTTCACCAGCTGGGAAAATTCTATGCCTCTGGGTTTAACAATAACTTCTAATCTTGCTGCAGCTTGCACGGGCTTTATTTTTATTTTTTTTAGTTTCGCTATAATTTTCCTTATTGGAATTTCATTAAAAATGGTAATGTCATTACTCCTGTTAATGCTTAAAACCAACAACATAATCCTGAATTTTAATTAGTAATTATAATTAGTCATTATTTCATTAATGAAATGTTTAATCGGTAATTGTCTTTGAGCACCTTAGTCCCTAGGCTTATAAGAGTTTCATAACATTTAATTTATTGCTGTTTCTGATTAAGTGGACCTGTCAACCTTACTCTCTTTTTAACACTTTTGTGTGGTGATTTCAGGCCCTTTATATATACTATTTACACCTGTTAAACGATGAGTTTCTGATCTTGATAGGTGTTTCATTAATAAAGAGGGCTATGCCTGACTTTAGATTTGCAACAAATGATATGAAGATTTCTAAGATAGTAAGATGAACAAATACAAAACTATTTCCACTTATCTTAGGTAACAAAGTCCTGTGGCACCTTAAAGACTAACTATAAAGTTTTGAAGCATAAGCTTTTGTGGGCTAATACCCACTTTGTCGGATGCAAGCAGTGGCTTATCTTATTTATTATTATAGGCCCTGATCCTAAAATCAGCTGGGCACATGTCCACCCCTGCACGGACACAGTGTACCATCAACTTCAGATATAGGGCTACTCATGCACAATCCTTTGCAAGATCGGGGCCTTAATTTGTATTAAAACTTACTATGGCTCCTTAACATGACCGCAAAGAGAAATGGGCCAGAACCAAAACCCTAGATCTGTCACTGATCATTATGAACGCTGAGAGGTTCCAAAGCAAGATAAAAATTGTGCAGCTCAGACTCAACTTTATTTAAAAGTGGGAACCAAGATATCCTTAGCCGATATCCCTAGAAGCTGTCTTCTCAGCTCTGTCTCCAGATTCATTAAATACTCATGCCAGTTAGCTACTGGTTGGACCAACGTCCCTCCGCCTTTTGCTGTTGACAGGAGTGAAGAGACAGTAGGAACTGGCAATTCAAATGAAGCATCCTGGGCCATGTGCCTATCTTCTAAGCTAGTTGCTGGATTCAATTATTTTGAAAAACGAGTATGGTCACACTGTGTGCTAAGGTTCCATTAATAAATGATTTGTAAAGGGTAACTAAAAGATTGCTATAATATTATAAGCATGTTACAGCATGTGTTGTATATAAACTCATCAACATAAGGCATTATACATAACTATAAATCATGATTATAAGCAACCTATTGACTTGATGGACCCTGAAGCAATCCAATAATCATTTATAAAATACTAGCTGACATACCCGGTGTTGCTCGGAGTATTTGTAATTGGAAACTGGGATGCTGCTCGGGTATTTTCCTTTAACCTTCTTTGGCGTTGTTCGGCTGTTTCTGTAGCCCTGGATTGATAATTTCGTATTCTATTATTATGTAGCCATTTCTCACGTTGTTCAGAAGTCTCATTTTGTCTAATTAATTTCATTCTCTTGCATTTAGATGTGGTTTCTCCGATACATTTTCGCTTTTTACGCGGCATAATGAATGGGGTTCTTTTTAAGAAAAAAACAGTGTATTTAATTATGTTTGCACTACACAACACTAAGCTCTTTGGTTATCTGTATTATATAACTATGTCACAGACAACAGCATGTGTTAACCTGCTGCCCAGATGATGTTATGTGAGCTGTGTAGTTGATGTTAATGAGCTTTAAAGAATTTCACCCCTAGGGGGTGTCAGAGGTGAGATTTAAAAAAATTTCGATTCTTACCCTGATTAGGACCCTAAAGCCTATAACTGTACCAAATTTCAAGTATCTAGCTGAAACGGTGTGGAAGTAGTAAGGGAACATACATACGCACACACATACACCATTTGACTTTTGTATATATATAGATCTATTAACAATTTATTAATCCCTTATAACAGAGCCTTAATATAAAATCTGACCTTCATAGCTAACAAAGTTTATTGGAAATACCCAAATATTGGCAAGGTGGTCTGTGCTCCCAACAGATAAAGTGGCACACACTCTAGAAAATATTTTTTGAAAGATAACTAAACTTCCCAGAACCTCACAAAGAAATTTAGTTTGTGTTCTGGATGGAAATCTGGATCTTTCTTAGCTTTTTGCACACAAAATATTATATTTTTTCAGCAACACTCTATTTGGCACTTGGATCATCCTGCTTAGTTGTGTTACAGTTATACAATGAGCTCCTTTTCTGTGCTCTCAGGGAACACTTCTGAAATTCACTTTTGTGACTCTCAGATTGAGCATTGCCAAGTACGCTCTAGCACGGGCCTATTGCTATGAAGCAGCACCAAAGGAGAAACTTCATTTCCCTTTAAGAGCATAAAGTGGTGTTATACGGTAGACCTGAGTGCATGGATACTGTTGGCAACTCCTGGCTATTCCAGGAAAGGTCAATGAACACATTTAGAAGTATGGTGGATTGTTTTATGAGGAGAGGTGGGGAAGCCTGGGATTATTTAGTATGAAGAACAGGGGAATAAAGAAGAAGGTAGTGTACAAAAGTATGAAGAATACAATGAATACTGATGACCAGACACTTTGGGTCACGCTGGCTGCTTTTGCAACGCTCTCAGAAACTTGGATCCTCAGTAAGGATGAAGTGGGGGTAGCTGTCATCCGGGCTTTATTGCTTCATCCCAGCAGAAATGTAGCCATTCATGGACCTGTCCTGCATGCAAATATCTAATTATCTTTTCAATCTCACCTCAGAACCGGAAATCTCCCTTTGACGTTTTGGGAGGCGAGAGTGCTGCCTGACCACTTATGGTCCATCTCAGGATACACCAGATCCTAGTCCTATGTGGCTTTGCTGGATATCTCACAAAGGAACACAGGAACTCTTGGGCGGCTGTTTTTCCAACATTCAAAATGGGGGGGAGGGGAAGGGACTAAAACTACTAAAAATGTAAATGGTAAAAACCCATACTTTTTAAATAATGGTTCATGACATTCAGCGGAGAGGATGGCAATGCCCATAATGTTGAGATTACTGATGTGACCCAGCCTGCGTGTGTCCTGAGGGGTGATAATGAAGCGGTGATGCAGCAAACCACCAGGAGCCATGCAGGGACATCTCCAGCATCAAGAGTAAGAAAGAAACAAAGGTAGAGGCACTAGAACGCACCATGCTGCAGTCAAGGGATGTGGCGTCGCATAATGCCCCCTGCTGGACCCGACAACTTTGGAATCTAATGCTATGGGAGTTCCTTGTCAGTCTCGCCCAAGAAGCATCGGTCCCATGAGTGGAGATCTTTTAGGGTGGTGGTTCCCAAACAGTGGTCTGTGCACATACCCTGGTCTGTAGCTCACTAATGCTGATTTTCTTCCTTTCCAGTTGCTAAATATTAACCAGTTATCAATGGAAAGGCAGGTTGTTTGTTCTAATGGGACTGGCAGTGGAAGTATCCCAAAGAAGACCATCTTTCTAGAAAGATGTGACCCAGTCCAGGAAAATGTTTGAGAACCCTGACCTGGAAAAGAGAGTATTTCAATGAAAGATAACATTAAATAAAGCCCAAATAAATTATTTGAATATTATTATTATTCATTTGTATTACTGTATCATCAAGGAGCCCCAGTCAGGGACCAGATACGCATTGTGCTAGGGGCCATATGAACACAGACCGTGAACATGTTTACCAAAGATGTCATGAATGCATGAGATCATAGAATATCGGTGATGGAAGGGACCTCAGGAGGTATCGAGTCCAAACCCCCTGCTTAAAGCAGGACCAACCCCAACTAAATCATCCCAACCAGGGCTCTGATAAGCCTGACCTTAAAAACCTCTACGGAAGGAGATTCTATCACCTCCCTAGGTAACCTCCTCCACTCTCTCAAAAATGCAATGTCTCAAAGAGTGATCTGGATGACAGTGCTCTGTCTAATGTTAAATTACTAATGTAGCACTTAATTCAGTCAGAAACATTTGTAAAGGATCATGTTGAAGCAGATGGGGGATCAATAGTCTCACATACAGCCTGTACTCTCCACAGACCAAAGAGTATTCGTAGATCTGAAGTTTAGCAGATGGTGTTTTTGCATTAATTTTCTAAATTACCAACGATAAGGTACTCTGTTTTCAGAAAACTAGTTGCCTTAAGGCTTGGATTTTTAAATCTAATCGCAATGTTTTCATGTGTTGTTAGCACACCTCTTTCTCAGGTTCTGTCCCTCAAAGATGCTACTCAAGGATCTCAAGGAAATGATTCAGCAACAGAATTTGAAATGTAGGTACTGTACATATAATCATTTATATTACAATCAAAACAGAAGTGGGAATTGTAATAACAGTATTTCATAGGAAGGCTGCTTATACGATACTGTATGGCTCCTGCAAAACACAACGTTTAGCAGGCGCACATTGAGAATGTGGGTGATGTATACAATAAAATCATTCGACACAGTTGCAAGATGTAGAAGACCATTTCTGTGTGTTTCAAATCAATCTCCAAAGCACATTCCATGCTCAATCTAATTGATTTCCTCCACATAGATTTTCTCTCTACTTTAAACTGTTTATTAAAGAAAGAAAATTTCAGTAATGAGAGAGCCTTGTGTGGCACCAGTGAGTATCTTCGATAAGTTGGAGTCTCCCTTCCAGTCATCTTTTGCATTAAAACTTTACTGAGAATTCGACAGAGGGCACATGTATCTAGCGAGGAGAAGATTTGTGTGTGGGGGGTATTGTATTAAGTGCTTTACATGAATCCTTAAAAAAAAAAAAAAAACCCACCTCAAAACCTTTGAAACAGGCCAAAGGGGGAGAAAAGAAACTTCAAAGAAAAATAAAAATCCCCTGCACTGTACACCCGCTGTAAGTGCAGCTGGCATTTATTATTTATTAGCTTCTCCTGCCTTCAGCACCATTTTGAGCATGCAAAAGTTATTCAAGTCAGTTTTTCAGTTTAGTTAACCTGCCAGGAAGAAGTGATCTTTCCTTCACCTTCACTGGCGCTCCTCTGAACATAAATATATTCTGGCTGCTAATTTGTTGATTTATACTGGGTTTAATCCACTAGAGTTATAAAATATTAAAGGAATCTTTATCTAGCAAATTTACAGCTAAATAAAATCTTTTCTATCAAGACTTACAATAAACCGGACTGACATTTTATTTGCTAGGGATGTGTTTTTGATCAAGTCAGGTGGCCTGAAGCCTTGCATTTGTTTGTTTAAGGCACAGTACAGTGAAACCTCGATATAACGGACTAATTCGGGCGAGGGGGTGTCCGTTAAAACCGAAAGTCCGTTATTTAATAATTTTTTTAAATTATTAAATAACGGACGTTCGGGTGACAACGGACACCCCCTCGCCCGAATTAGTCCGTTATATGGAGTGAGTCAGCCCCCCCGCCCGGCTCCCCGCTGCGGGGAGCCGGGTGGGGGGGTTGACAGCTCCCGCCGGGCTTCCCGCTGGGGGGAGCCGAGCGGGAGCTCTCAAAGCCCCCGCCCGGCTTCCCACTGCGGGGAGCCCAGCGGGGGCTCTCAAACGCCCCCCCCCCGCCCGGCTCCCCGTTGCGGGGAGCCGGGCGGGGGCTTTGAGAGCTCCCGCTCGGCTCCCCCCAGCGGGAAGCCCGGCGGGAGCTGTCAAACCCCCCGCCCGGCTTCCCGCTGCGAGGAGCCGAGCGGGGGCTCTCAAACGCCCCCCCCCGCCCGGCTCCCCCTTGCGGGGAGCCGGGCGGGGGGGTTGACAGCTCCCGCTCGGCTCCCCCCAGCGGGAAGCCCGGCGGGAGCTGTCAAACCCCCCGCCCGGCTTCCCGCTGCGAGGAGCTGAGCGGGGGCTCTCAAACGCCCCCCCCCCCGCCCGGCTCCCCCTTGCGGGGAGCCGGGCGGGGGGGTTGACAGCTCCCGCTCGGCTCCCCCCAGCGGGAAGCCCGGCGGGAGCTGTCAAACCCCCCGCCCGGCTTCCCGCTGCGAGGAGCTGAGCGGGGGCTCTCAAACGCCCCCCCCCCGCCCGGCTCCCCCTTGCGGGGAGCCGGGCGGGGGGGTTGACAGCTCCCGCTCGGCTCCCCCCAGCGGGAAGCCCTGCGGGAGCTGTCAAACCCCCCGCCCGGCTTCCCGCTGCGAGGAGCCGAGCGGGGGCTCTCAAACGCCCCCCCCCGCCCGGCTCCCCCTTGCGGGGAGCCGGGCGGGGGGGTTGACAGCTCCCGCTCGGCTCCCCCCAGCGGGAAGCCGGCCGGGAGCTGTCAAACCCCCCGCCCGGCTTCCCGCTGCGGGGAGCCGAGCGGGGGCTCTCAAATGCCCCCCCCGCCCGGCTCCCCCTTGCGGGGTGCCGGGCGGGGGGGGGGAGTTTGACAGCTCCCGCCTGGCTTCCCGCTGGGGGGAGCCGGGCGGGAGCTCTCAACCCCCCGCCTGGCTCCCCGCAGCGGGGAGCCCGGCGGGAACTGTCAGCCCACCCGCCGGGCTCCCCGTTGCGGGGAGCCGGGCGGGGGGGGGTTTGACAGCTCCCGCCGGGGTCCCCGCTGCGGGGAGCCGGGCGGGAGCTGTCAACCCAGCGCAGCCCCCATTAACGGATTTCGGATGCATCGGAAATTTTGTCCGTTGCATCCGAAGTCCGTTAAATCGGGGTCCGTTAAATCGAGGGTTTACTGTACCTGCAATACTATCAGCGGTTCCTTCCTGAACTATGCATAGAGAAAAGTTTGTTTTCCTGGTTACATGGAATATTACAAACTGGCCTTAGTTTTTTTATTGTTTAATACTTACCTTACTAAATACATACTCTCAGGAAAGAGTTCTCAAACTTGAGATACATAGCAGTTACCATTAGTTTATAATGTGCAGTAATCACTTGTGATCCATTGTATCTTTAAGGGAATACATACTGGAGATTCACTTAAGTTCAGTTGAAAATTTGTCCCCGTAAGGTCTAAAAACAGTTTCCATATTTCATAGCATTCATTCTTTGCAGCATTTTGTATGCTGATCCAAAGTCTATTGAAGGAAAGGAAAATACAGTAAACCCTCGATTTTGCGGACCTCGATTTAACGGACTTCGGATTTAACGGACAAATTTTCCGGTCCATATGTCATATGTGAAAATTAACAACCTGTTAATTTTAAAATGCTTTTAACCAAGATTTGATTATAATTAAATTAACAGGTTATTTTTTGTTATTAATTCACTGTTACAGTACATTCCCAATTATCCGGGCGTGGGTTAACCGGGCTGCGGATTAACCAGGATGTCTAAACGGGTCAGTAGGGGAAGCCCCAAAGCGGCGGCGGGCTCAGCCTTAGCCTGCCACTGCTTTGGGGCTTCTCCCACTGGCCCCTTATGAGCTGGGGTCTCAGCCTGCTTCCAGCCTGGGTGTAGGAAGCCCAGGCTGGCAGCGGGCTGAGACCCCGTCTGGCAGGAGCCTGGGGGGAAAGCCTAAAGTGGCAGCAGGGTGAGTGCTGAGCCCACCACCGCTTTGGGCTCTCTCCCCAGGCTCCTGCCACCTGCCCCTCTCAGCTCCCGCTGACAGCCTGGGTGCAGGGAACCCACGTTGACAGCGGGAGCAGACTGGGGCAGGAGGCAGGGCCCTGGCTGGCAAGGGGCCAGCGGGCGAAAACCCCAAAGCGGCGGGGCTGCCGCTTTAGAGTTTCCCCGCAGGCTCCTGCTAGCCGGGGTCTGAGCTCCCGCTGCCAGCCTGGGTTCCCTACACCCAGGCTGGCAGCGGGAGCTGACTGGGGCAGGCGGCAGGAGCCTGGGGAGAGAGCCCAAAGAAGCAGTGGGCTGAGCACTCAACCTGCTGCCGCTTTGGGATTTCCCCCCAGGCTCCTGCCAGCCGGGGTCTCAACAGCCCACACAGAAGTTATGTAAGGCAAAGCAATGGGAGGGGCAGGGCACGTGGGAGTTGCAATGTACAGGATGATCTGGGGGGATCTAGGGCTGTGTAGACAAACTCAGTCTCAATCCACAAAGAATTCTGGGATTGGTGCCAAAAGCCAAACCCATGTTCACTCTAGTGTTCGTAAACTATCTTCTCTAGCAGCTTGATCCAAAACCCACTGAAGGCAATGGGTACTTTCCATTAACTGCAATACATTTTGGATCAGACCCTCGATTTGCTTTAGGACTCAATCCTGCTGTGACTGAAATCCATGTCAACAGCCCCTTTGGCTTCAACTGGACCAGGACTGGACACTGACCTTATGAGGCAAGCTGCGTGGGCTCCATTGATGACAAAGGGAGTCCGCCTGATTAGAAACCATTGCAAGTGTGGGCCCTTCACTTGTAAATCCAGGAGAGACGTCTTATTTTCATTATGTAAAACAGATCCGATAGTCTTCATCCAAACACTTCAGATAATGTGGTTCTCAATGCGGTTGCACGTGATGGTGTTGCTTACATTTTTTGCCGAGTTGTGTCTTTAATATTTTACATACTAGTTCCTTAAACCGTCTCTTCCATGTAAAGTGTCTTTGATGCACTGGCCTGTTTGATTTTAAATCTACTGCATTTCCATGCTTTATTTGATCCTTTGATGCAGGGGAAAGCTATTCCATTCTGCCCTGCTGATCATGCATCACAGGAGGCAAGCTGAGTGCTATTTAGCAGTGTGCAGTTTGGTAGTAATCTTCCATCATGCGGGGTTGCAGAGCATTATCATTGAAGCCCCTCAATTTTCAGAAACAGAAGCCTAAACTTCTCCTAAGGGCAAAATTTTAAAAGGCACAGCTGGCTTATAGGCACCCACCATTGCTTGGGGTAGAATTTTCAAAAGTGCCTAAGTGACTGGACTTTTGCTGCTAAGTCAGCTTGGTGCTTTTGAAAGCCCCGCCCTAAATGCTGGGTGAATGTTTGAAAACCTCCACACTGCCTCCACAGTTAGGCCTCTTAATAAACCTGCATGATTTTCAAAAGTCAGTGGAAACTGCTTGGTGCTCAGAACTTCTGGAAAACCAGCCCATTTATTTAGGAGCCTACGTATGGCTTTAGGCTCCTGACTTGAGGCCCCAGATTTTGAACATCTTAATCCTTGGTTTTAAATTTGTTGATATGAAATAATGAGAGAGCCTTTGCTAGTTGGTTGAAATGGATTGTTGGATTGGGCATTGTCGGCATTTGGAAAACTATTGGCGAGTTTAAAGTTGGCGAACGTTCCCAAGGATTGCCAATTCATGACCAGAAACTTAAGCATAGTACTTTTTATTTTTTAAGATCTTCATTGATATTTCATTACTGAATTTATATTTTCTCTGTCGTTTTCAGTAGCAAATACATCTCTTACCTCTCAAATTAAACCTTGTAATAAAAATAGATCTTTCCCATTGGAAATCTAAGCTGTTTCTCAGTTTATGTCATAGGCACTTTACCCACATTTTTAAACAAGATTTTAATCTTTGGTTGGTGGGTGGAGTGTGTGTGTCTGTATGCATACACGTTTACTAGCATGGCATAGCTTTGCTCATTTTTATCCTAAAACAGAGACCACTCACACCCCTGCACAGGATCAGTTAATAACAAGCCCTACAAATCCTACATTTTCTAGTTTTCTGAATCAGTCCACTTCTGAAGCACCCAATTTCATATTATTTCAGTGAGTCTGTTCACAGTCTCTGTCTCCACAGTGAAGGATAATCTCTTCTGATGTTTCATAAAACAAAAAGAAGGGCTATTTTTTTGGGTGTTTTTAGAAGAGGATTATTTTTTTTAAATGCTGCCTATAGCTGTTCCCATAATAACAAGACAAAATCAGTCGAAATAATCACCCTTGCTCTTCATCTTAAAACAAGCATGTTTCCTGGAGACTGACTCCACGGGTTAAATCTGACTTACAAAAGAGATCATTCAAACTTTCCAGTTCTCTTTCAGTAACTTGCAAGAGATCAATGTAATATGCAGTCCTGCACACTACGACACTCACCAAAAGCTTTTGAACTATCGCTGTGGTAACTATGAGTTTTGTTCACTCTCAGAAGTCAAATAGTAACACAGAGGCAAACCCCACAGCTTGAATGACTGCAGACTATGGATTCACCTATTGATGTTTCTCAGAAAGAGAAGTGCTGGGCTCCAGAAGATATTTACAATGATCTCTCTCATTCCTATTGCTGGCTTGCCTCATTAAAATATACACTCCTTATTTAAGATTCCTCACATAAACAGCATTGATTCCATCCAGTTCCTGATCTGTAAATAACAATACTGTCAGTGAAGATACTTTGATTTTATCCAGAGTTCGGCCAACAAAAACCCCAACCCCTGGAGTTGAATGATGGTGAGTCGGACAGAACACTTCCTAATTGGGCAGCTCTCAATGAGCCCCCATTAACTCCCACCCTACCTATCAGATCTACCTGCTTACTGAGCTGCCAGCCTTTTCCATCACTCTGACAATGATACCAGCCTCTGTTACCTGCAGAACCTCCCACTTTCTCCCATGCCTCCCAGCCCTGGGGAAAAACTCTGCCATCTTATTCTCTTTTTCCTGCCTCTGCCATGCCTGCAAAACACTTCTATTGGACAGGCAAGTGGTAGCGTTGACTTTGGCTTTTCTGCTGAAATGTGTTTGTTTCATTACCTCCCGCTTTCAACCTGCCCCGGTTCTGTTTCCTGTTTTTTTCCACCTCTTGTGTCCAGAGATCTAGACGGAGAACACTTTGGGGCTGTCAGCTTTGTTACTTATTCGTGGAGTACCTATCACAACGGGGACCTGAGCCTTGCTCACACTATTTAATAATCACATAAATGTTTAAAGCCTGCATTCCACCTTAATTTATGTATATTCTTATTATTTATGTGCATAACAAATTAAGGTGGGTCCCAGGCCTCTAAACATTCATATGCAGGGCTGACTGGTGAATAGAGGGAGAAATATGTATTACATGCAGCTCCATGTACATCCAAGAGTGAAGAGAAGAGGAAATTTCAGCAAAGGACATGGCTCTTTGGAGGGCCCTGCTGGATCACTGATAGTTAAGGGGAGGAGGAAGTTCCGAGGGGACGACAGGACTGCTTCCCAGCACATACCACTGGCGGGCAAATCTCCAAGTGACTTTGAGATCTTCAGTCATTGGAGCCTGAAACGTGTAACGGATATTTACCAATGTGCCAAACAAAACCACCCACCTTAGTACAGCTCTTACTATGTGTGTATTAAAGTTGGGCTATACAAGGATGAAAGGGGCATTTGGACTTTGGAACACTGATGACTGAACCTGCTGTAATGGCACATGAAGCGAGCCATGTTCCTGTCCACAGGGAAGGCAGTTTTACCCAACAGAGAGCTCTGAATTCCAGGACAATGCAACGTCCTCTTGGGGAGATCATCAAAGCACGTCCTCTTTCGTGCCATGAGAGTGGAAAGGTTCTTGCATTCAGCTAGGAAGAAGTGGTGATCGGGCCAGGAAATGAGGATATCCACCCAGAAAAAGAATGTGTCCATTGCCATGAGTATGGCAGAAGACAGTCAAGGCTAAGGGCAATAAGTCACAGGCCAATGCTCCAGAGCTGCCATTGGCATTCAGGCCTGACAATTCCTCCTTTAACTTGGTTAGGAAATCTCTGCTGCCGCAGGATGAAACTGTACATCACCAGGTTTCCCACATGATTCTACCCTGGTCCCTGCATACTTCTCTGGCTATCCCTCGATGAGAGGATGATGTCTTCCAAGGAGGTTCACGGGTGAGTTTTTAAGGGGTTGAGGAGCCCAATTCTTGCCCTGCAGATTTTCCCACATAAGTGACAGGTGTAATCTTGGGGGAGATATAGTTGTTGGCTGGACTGTTGTGCCCTTTTTCTCCTCCTTTGCTGCTTCTCTGTCTCATGAGCACGTCTGTTCTCCTCAAAGTGAGCTGTGGCTTGGTGTATGGTGTGGCATCACTGTGTTCTGTTTCACTCCAAGTCCTCCCAGTTTGTGGGGTTAATGCCTCCTCCTTTAAGATGTACTTTCAGTACGACTTTGAAACCCTTCCACTGCCTTCGCGACCCTTCTTCCCTGACTCAATGGAGAGAAGAGCACTTGCTTCAGGAGGTGAGTGTCAGGCTTACGTACACAGTGGCCAGTCCACCAGAGTTGGTGTTTCCTGACCTGCACTTCTATCCTGCTGATGTTGGGTGCAGAGAAAACATTGATGTTAGTGTGTCGGTCTTCCCAACTGATCCTGAGAATCCTCCTGAGGCAGCACCGCTGGAACCAGTCCAGCCCCTTGAGATGTCGTCTGTAGGGTACCCAGGTTTCAAACCCAGAGAGAGGGGTGGGGATGACAACTGCCTTGTAAACCAAAATCTTGTTTGCAGATCCCTATCACTGAAGACTCGTTTAAGTGGTCTTCCAAAGGATGTGCTGGCACAGCAGATCTTGTATTCAATTGCTGTGTCAATGCTGGCAGTTTGGGAGCGGTGGCTGCCAAAGTACGGAAAATGGTCCACATTTTCCAGGGTTTCTCCACTGATGGTGATTTGTGGAATGCTGGTTTTCCAGATATTGAGAAAGAGACCCAGGCTGTGATAGGCATCTGCAAAAAGATTTAGAGTGCTTTGCAAATTGGCCTCTGTGCGCAAGAATGACACAGTCACCTGCATACTGAAGGTCGGTGATGCCTATTCTCGTGATCTTAGATTTTGTTTGGAGACATTGAAAATTGAGGACTTGGCCCTCCATACAACACTCAATCCCGATTCCATCAGGAAGGCAGCCTCAAATGAGAATCAGGATCAAAGCAAGGTAAATGGAGAAGAGTGTTGGAGCAATGACACAGCCCTGCTTGACACCAGTGCAAATGGTTAATGGCTCTGCCTCTGAGCCATTGCAGAAAATGGTGAAAGGTGCATATTATACTCTATTACAACTACCACTACAGTCTACCGGCCAGATCCTAGGCTGGTGTAAATCAGCTACACTGAAGTTAAGTGGAACAATGCCAATTTACAGCAGCCAAAGATCTGGTCCTGTGAACATGTACACACACATGGTGGTATATCTTTAAATTAGTTCCATTCACAGAAGCATTCAGAGAAAGTTTTTACAGTAGACCTCCTGATGAATGCTAGATTGACTTGATGACAGTGATTGAATATCTCTTGGGATCCATATGCAATGCTACTCTGCCAAGGTGTAAACTTGATGCTCTCAGACATTCTAGCTATCCACAGGGCTCTACCACATGGTAAAGACATTAACAATGTGTAGTTTACATTCCAGTGGAAAAAAGTGTCATGTTTAATATCACAAACACAGACTGTTAGTTTCATTCGAATGCTCACTCTAACAATTCCAATTATTGATTTTTAATACCAGGATATGTCCAAAGCAGTTTTAGTGAAAGGTTACTTTAACCAAGCCTCTAATGGCTATTGAGCATTATACAAGCTTTTTGAAATATTCAGGAATTCAGTTGCAAAGTCAAACAATTTCCAAGTGCCAGCTTCCACTACTGAGATGTAAGTAGCTGCATTTTACTTTCCATTGAACCATCAAACCAGAGATTACTTTCTTCTTCTCTAGAAAGCCCAGGTCTTATTACAGAAGCTATATTAAGGAACTGTCACCATTTCCACTGTACCCCCCAATCACCTGCTTACATATAGCACTGCGGCTGATATGGTAGGAACATGCAGTGTTCTGGAATTCCTGCAACAGGATTTACTGAAGGACATCTTTTCTCAGAGGCCCTTTCTTTAGACCCTTCACTGGGGTTTAGCATGCTTTTAATGCATATAATATTCTTTCAATTTCATTGTTTCATGTAGTTTGCCTCTCTGTTATTTGAAGGTTATATTTGTGCTTTGTGTCAAATTCTGTCTCTTGCAAGACTAACATCATCTATTAAATGTATGTGAAAACATTAAAACTCGTTTAAATGGCGGGCCATAGTTTAAGCATAATTATCAAAGCCACCTCTTTAAAATCAACATCCACAAAGCATGGGCATTGCAGTTAAAATTTAAATTGCAGTTGAGATAACTTTTTCTGTTTATAAATCTAAATTATGCATCTGAACAGAAGTGTTAATTATTTAAGTTATTCAGATGCTCAGCTAATATCAGATATTAATATTGCACTAACGTATAAAGCTATTGATTAAAAGTCAAATATGTTCTCTCTTCAGCTCTCAGTGCAAAATGAAAATGAGGGAGTGAAGGACTGGTTTGGTTTGGGAGTTTCCAAGCATTTGGGTTTATCTGAACTTACATCTTCATGGACTTTTCCTGGAGTCCTAACTAGAAAAAAAGCAATGGCAGTAAATATTTAAACAAACTTACAACTTTACTAATAATTACTTATGAATGGATCTGTTCATTCTGTAGTCGGTATCTTCAGAAACTGGTCAGCAAAATGTGAATCATATAGATTCAATATCCCTGTTACTAATCATAGCTAGATGTTCTGGTGCAAATCCCCGCAGGAAAAAATGATGCTCCAATGGCATCTTGGTTTAATTGAATTTGAAGAACACTGATGAGGGAACAAAATTTCTGTGTGGAAAATTGGAAAATAATTTTGAAATGTGGTTACCTTTATATAAAATTCATTTAAAAAATCCATCAATAAAGTTATGCTCATTTTTTTTTGTTTTCTGGGAACTGACAGTTGTTAATTATTAGCCCTTGTATAATTTGCATTTCTAATTTCTATTTGTACTGGTATGTCTATGTTCCTTTTGGGAGTGGCTTGAACCTGGTCACAAGCTCATACATCTTGTGGAAGCCTTGGGCAAATGTGGATGGAGTTCATGAAGACCAGGCAAAGCCAGGCAAGTTCTTCCTCTTCTTCAGCTTTGTTAAGAAATGTTTATATGGCTTGAGCATCCATACTCCCCGTCATGCTGAGATATGTCTCCTGTCTGCCTCACTCAGCATTTATTAGCATGCAAATACAGAGTGACTTTTGTGTACACCAGACTGAAAGGTGTTCATTCAAAGGGGTTAAATGTGGCTGGAACCATTTGTAAGAGGCACAGGTATCTTAATCACAGTAGCTGGTAGGAAAGATGACTAATGGGTGGGTCCAGGGGGAACTTCTACTACTGATAACTTGCTTTTAACTTCATCTTCATATAACCCAGCCAAAGCCAAATGTAAGTCCCGCTGCGGCCCGCTAACCACTGCCTCTTCCCGCTGGCCCGTGACTTCCCCATCGTCCACCATCTTCAGCAGTATGGAGGGAGCCACTCCCTGTGGCACAGCTCGCTGCGGACCTGCGGCTGGAGAGCTTCTACCACTGATGTTGTCGTCTTCTACTTGATCTCTCTGTCGGTGCTTTATGAACCCATAATTAACAATAATAGGAAAGTCCCTAGAATTAAGGATCCTGGGAGGTAATCAGCACCCTCTGTATGTAGCAGGGACCTTTTCACATTTGCTCAGTTGGAGTCAGCTCCTCAAACATTTCCTCTCTATTTCTTGATAGCACTATTGGGCTGGCTGACGAACGCCAGTTCTCCCATTTTTCTCTTTACAACCTCTGAAGTCTAGTAATTTTTTTCCTGATGGAAGCCACTTTTTCATGATGGCCAGAACTATATGGATTTTCTTTTCCTTTTGTCACCTTAGCCATCTCCTTCGAATTCTGAATTGCATTAAGTACAAAGTCCTTCTCTGTGAATTTAAAAGCTTTTCTATCACAGCCTGAAATGGTTTGCCAGATATCCATTTAGGTGCTAGGACTACTTCAGTGTCCTAGATTCATTCCCCCCCTTTATCTTCAATAGTTTTCTTCAGAAATTTTTGAATAAACTATGGAAGGATTTCAGTTACTGCTGTCCTGATATAAGAAGATATTTCAGCTGGTTGGGTTTTCAAGAACATTGAACTCCTTCCAATTCTGAGGATTACATAAAATAAGTAAAAATAGTACAATATATGAATTGTGTACATGTGGCTAGAGGTTTAAAAAAAACTGGGAAAAAATATAACTAAGGAGACAAAACAAACTGTTAGCTTGTTGGGATGAAGTTTTCTGAATCTGGATAACTTCCGTAATAGCAATTTGACAGATGAAGACTAGCTTTAGAAAAAAATAAATCCTAATAAAAGGCAATCATTTTCATGCAAATTACAAGAGTTAAGACTCTGGTTATTAGCATCCAAACTCGAGAAAACTGTCAGCCTTCATCATCTGTAGACAAATGTTTTAATTTGAAATTTTCACTAGCAAATTTTCAAGCAACAAATATACCTCTTCGTCAACGTCTACCTTCATTCACAATTTGCAACTTCATAAATAAGAAGTCTGGGGCCACAAATTCCATATCATTCAGCAAACAGAGCCCTGTGACTGTGTGGAGTTATCTCATTAAAATAAAATTCAGATGAAATACAACATTGGAAAACCTCCACCTTGAGAAAAAAAATGGTGTACATATCTTCTCCTAAATTACAGTAGAGATGTGATGTCTAGCTCACCAGACCATAAGGAGATCCTAGAGGCTAAGCTATTATGGTTAATGAACCATTTTCAGTCCAACTACTCTAACCTGAGAGGTTATAGACTGAAAATACATCTGTAACTTGTGAACCTTTTTTGTATTCATTTATTTAAGATCTCAATTAAAAACCTACCCTCACATATTTCTTGTAGATCAAGGCACTTTGATCCAATCAAGGAATTTATGTCCTGACAGTAGCACACTGGAAGGCCTCTTGTGCTCTGTTACAAATCAAAAGGCAGAGATGTACTTAAACGATGCATAATAATGGTATTGTGACACGGAGCAGTTCAAAAACGCGGATCTTGTGGGGAAAATAACTAATGACATGTTCTCGAAAAATGTGAATAATTCCCTCCTAATGCTGACAAATGACAAAGTCAAACACTCAGCAGACACTGCTTTGCCTTTCCCCTCTCCCAACCTTAGGAGAGGTAATGGCCTTAGCTGCTTTTTTACATATAACATTCTGCTTCCCAGAATGCACCAATTATCCAAGGGAAATGGATTTACAGTCTCAAGCACAGCCTCAGAAGTGCCGGCTACAAAAGAAGTCAAAGGATTTAGGCCCTGATTGGGGAAAGCATCCCAAATTCAGGACAGCACTTCATCCCATGCTCAACTTTAAGCATGTGCTTAATTCTCATGGAAATCAATAGGATCTGAGCACCCACTACGGGGACTTCCATATTTTGGTGGTAGATATACAGGACTCTTCATTCATCACTCTTTTCACCCCTCCCAAGCCTCTGTGGGAGCAGGGCCATGACACTTAACCTGTGCTTGGGGAAGAAAACCTGACCCTCTCTCCACTGAGGCTGGTGGAAATGCTACTCAGTACACAACGGCAGCTCAATGAGGATGAGAAGATTCTTACTCTTCTGTACAAAGCCGCTAAACCAATATTCTGACCAATCCCCCCTCCCCCCGCCTCCAAAAGGAAGTGTTCAAAACAAAGATTTGTAAACACAATAAGCATTTTCAGACTATCAGCATACCAAAAGTACCTTCAGTTCAGTGGAGGAAATTTTAAGGAGAGGAGGGTTACAAAGCCTTACATGCTAATTATTTCAGGGTCCCACACAATGCTAATTGCTACAGTACCATGACCTGTCCATTTGAAGTAGTGCCTATGTTGCCAAGCTCTAACTATGTTGTGGTAGTTTTGTTTGTACTCTTTCCTGATGTGTAGACGTAAGTTTTGGTTGAAGCTTATGTCCAAGGCTCCACCTTTCTGGTTATTTTTTGGGTCATCTCCTGCTATCTTACCTTAGCCAGAGTTTCTTGATTTCAGGCAATTGTTTAAGGCCCATTTGTTTACCCAGGTCATTAAAGAATCAGAGTTACAGAGTTTAAGGCCAGAAGAGACCACCACATCATCACTGGCCACCAACACTACTCAGCACCTGCACATTAAACTCAATGACCAAAACTATGCCACGGTATAACATCTCCCAGGAGACTAAAGTATGATGATCAGAGAACAAATGTGAAAAATTGGGGGGGGGGGCGATGGTAATAGGAGCCCATATAAGAAAACGACCCCAAAATTGGGACTGTCCCTATAAAATCTGGACACCCTAGAGTAAACTATTATGTTTAGTCTCCGCAGGCAGAGAACAAGAGGGACCAAGGTTCACCGATGCCTGAGCCCCACGCAATGCCAGGGAAGTGATTACGTGTGATGTACTCAGATAATCCTGGCAAGTGACTTGCAACCCATGCTGCAGAGGCAGGTGAAATACTCCCAAAGTCACTGCCAATCTGACTCGTGGGAGAATTCCTTCCTGATCCCACATATGATGATCATTTAGACTCTGAAGACGAGAGCAAGATCCAGTCAACTATGCACATGAGAGAGAATTTAAGCCTGTTGACAAATTATGACATTTAGACTCAGATCACTGGCCCACCTTGTCCTGTGTCCCATCTCCAGGCATGGACTTGTCTGATGCTTCAGAGCAAGGAAACAAAACAAACAAAAACCCAACCAACCAACCACCAACCTCAGAATGCCCTGGGAGGGAAAATGTCCCTTTCTGACCTCTGCAGGTGACCAGCTAAAGCCCTGAAGCAAAAGGGAAAAGTTTTCTTTGTTTATTTTTAACATCTGCTGAAGTAAAAAAACAGCCGATTAGACTTTGATGAAATTTCTGTTCATACAAACCTTTCACTTTTGTGCTGACACTGAATATAAGAAATGTAATATGCCCAAGAGGAGTTTTTGTTTATAGAAAGTTGTGAGCAACTGAAAAAAGAGAGTGGATGGGAACATTATAATAGAAGTTGCATTTCAATGTTAATTATATCAGTGCAGCTTCTCATTCCGGCTATAATTTCACATCATCAGAACCTTGTTCTATGTCACCAGCCCAATATACTAAGTAATTCTTATTGATTCTTAATCTAATCTTCCAAAAGGTCATCACAGTCATTCTTTTTAACTTGCAAAAAGTTTGTTTATAACCCCTCCCCCTGCCATATTTGATCAAGTTACAATGAAATATACACCTGCAAAGGGATATGCAAATAGGATTCAGAATACATATTCAAAACAGCAATCTTCTTATTACCTAGTGAGATGGACCTCATTTACAGCTCCTTTTGGCACTGAGGTGTTATAGGGTTTTAAACTTCTGCAAGGTTAAAACTCCTACCAACTTCAGACAGTGCAAAAATCATAACTTATTTTAAAGATTTTGGGGTGGGGGAAGGAGTGGGAGTGTTCCAAATAGGAGCTAACCCTACATCCCTGTATCACTGAGTCTCATTTACATCTTAAAAGTGTTTTCATAAATATCATGAGTCCACAATTAGCCACGTAGGGAAATATCAGCTGTCAGTATTCCAAATTTTTTATACTGAACAAGTTCTACAAATAATATATTATTTGAATTCATAGCTGCTGAGCGATGCCTTTTCATGACACCCAGGGCTTTCCAAACTCAACTCCAGAAAGGAAACTGGGTCTAAACATACTGTTTGCATTAGATACATCGGGTCCACTTTTCACAGTGACTGCGCAGCTACAACTCCAACTTAAGTCAGTAGGAGCTGCTAGTGTTCACCCCATTAGAAAATCAGGCCCCTGGTACAAACTCTGGTGTTCTACAAAGACACAGTGCATGCCCTAAAATGCTTACAATCCGAGCCCAGGAGCAGCATGGGTACTCTGTTTGTCCTTTCAAAGAAGACCATCAGTTCCTTGCAGGAGTGAGTCTTAAGCACAGAACATATGGACAGGTTATAGGGTCAATGACTAAGCAATGACACTTAGCATGGATCTTGATAGATCCAGAGGATTGACTTTTGTTTAGATTTATTTGGTAAACATTTCTTTGAGAAGAGGGCTGGGACCCCTGCCCTCTTGGGAGCAGCAAGAACTAAAATTCAACTGTGTGGTATGATTTTATAAGATTTATTCCATACCTTAATTATCTCTGCATAGAATGGTAAAAGCACAAAGGACTGTGCAGTCCAATGAAATCCCTTGGAAACAAATACACCAGAAAGAGGAAAATAAACAAACCGAAACAAAAAGCAATCTCCTAAAGGAGTCAGTCTGCGGTACTCTGAATGTAATGCTCTTAAAACGTCCCCATGGTATAATCTTCCTGAAAATTGCTCCTGAGGGAGAGATCCAGGAACTAGTAGATCTAGTCACGTGTGTCAGTGAACACAAATATGTTGGATAAATAACTGAAGCCAGGGCCAAAGGAAGTGCAAGCACAAACGTACTGTTCCCCAGGCAGAATATACAGAAGGAAGGAAAATGGGTCTTTTGTTTGTTTCTGTCTGTATTCTGCCAATCATTCTATTTCCTTTCTCTAACCCACCCCTCCCCTAAGGCTGAGGAGAACTTTGGTAGAGAGAAAGAGAGAGAAAGATGTATAATCCCACACAGCAATAAAATCAGTGAGCAAATTTCACAAAAACTGTGCTGGCGAGTTTAGACAGCAAAGTCCCTTTCAGCACCAACACTGGTGTTAAAGGGGTTTTGCAAATGATTTCAGAATCGTATTAATGGAATAGTTTTCTTTCCTGAAGAATTGTGTGCAAACTACCTCCCCATAGAACTTGTTTCCCAAAAGGGAGCTCCCTATCGTCCCCGAGGGGAAAAAAACCAACTTTCACTGGGAAGACCTACCCCACACATTTATCCTATGGTCTTTTAACTTGTTCAACCTATGGGTAAGAGTTCCTCTCTCTCTCTCTCATTTATAGACACACTGAATGTACTCTAGACCATGGCAGATACAGGGCCCAATCTCTTGTGACCTATCTGGACTAGAAATAGGAGCATCATGCCTTTTCCAATGGGACAAGGCTTTCATGTCCAGCCTTGAAAGGCGGTGATATGACTGGAACTTTTCACGTGCATCTCTAGACATTCCAAAATGTATTCTTTCTCCCTTCTTCCAAGGCCTCCACAATGGATCTCATGGTTCTGTGGGAGCCTGGCTTTACAAACAGGCAGGCCGGAGTGTGTGTGTGTGTGTGTGCATAAACGTTTGTGTTTCTCGCAGTACAGCATATATGTCAAGCATTCAAATTACTATGTCATTTGACTCTGTCCTACATCTGTGATATAATATTAAGCTATCGTCACCCACATCAACACAGTCACTGGTTACACAGTATTCAGTGCACTAAAAGCGAATGGCGACCGAAGAAAAAGCTTTAAACAAAAACGTGGCCTAAACAGCATATGTAGTCGTGGGAGGGACGGGGGGGATGAGTTGACTCAATGTTTTCGGTCCCTTTGGATTCTGATGGCCTACTTATCTCTCTTAGGACTCTGCCAATCATAAATCACAGAATATTAAACTACACAGTATCCTCATGTGTATAAATCAGCCTCGAGGTTTATACACATGCGCCACACACACAAGGATTTGTATACTGGAACTTGTTTGCAGGAAGCAGTCAATACCTTTTGAATAAACGTTGCTTAGCCCCTCACAGGGTTCAGTTCTGCTTCCCTCCTAACCATCACTTTCTTCTGGCAGGAAAAACCCATGGGAAAGACCAACAGTGGCCAGAGAAGCAGGTTTTAGCTCCCTATCAGAAAGTTCTTAAAGTTTGCAAAATGAAACTGGGCAGTAATCCGATTGAGCCTCAGGAGCTCACCGCTGGCTGGCGATCACACAGGGAGCTGACAGTTTAACAAAAGAGAGACAAGGAAATGCGAAGATTTCTTAGATTGTCGGAATCTGTACAAACAGGCAACTGGCAAAACGTACGAGGCCCCTCTCCACTGGCTTTTGGTGCTGCCTCCCACATGTTTTGTACCGAGGTCGGTGGCTGTCAGGGGAATACAGCTCAGTGATCCGTTATTGGCTGAGTGCTGTGAACAATAACCTGGCTGCAGAGACGGATAGTTTGCAAAAGTGTGATCTGGTACTATGCGGCTAGTCACTATCACTGCACAGCCCATCAAAATAATGTAACTGATTTAATCCTCATGACCAGGAAGCAGCGGCTTTACGGCTAATTTTATTGCACACAATAAACAATAGACAAATATCAGGTGATGTATGGACTCCCGGATCTTAGCCTCCTGGAGCAATGAATTGGGTTTACCATTCAGAGCGCCAAATTCTCCTCCCACATACACCAGCGTCCTCGCTCAGAAATGGATGGAGTTACTCCAGATTTATATTGATGCAGCTGAGAACAGAACCTGGCCCCGTCTCTGAGCAGTGTCATGGTAACATCCACTGCCTCTTTGCACTGAGCATGACAACAGCTGTGGCACTTAACTGGGAACTTCAAGTGACATTTCCCCCTTTTTTATATTGACCTAGAATCCGATCCGAATGCTTAATGCAGGACCCAAGCTACCACGGGGTAAGATTTATGATTATTTTCATAAGACAGGCCTTGTCAGGGATTTCTGATTTGATTTCGTTCGGCTTATCTATTGCAATGCCAATAACATGTTTCACATTTTGAGAGCGAAGTGCATTCAAGGCTGGTGGAAAGCAGGAATGGACCCTCTGAAATGTGATTTGTTGGTATCCTCAGTTCTAGGAGCTGTTCCTTAGGGACACTGAGTTTTAGATGATCTGGGAAGGAATTCTCTCTCTTCCCATACAACTACTTTTATTAATTATTTGAACAAGATTTAACTGAGATGCAAGAGCTCATTTCTCCCTTTCATGTGAATACATAACAGCATTAACATTTGATTATTAATGGGAGTTGTGGACACTGAGGAACCAGTGAGGAAAGAACGCATTCCCCTAATTCTTATTTTAAGCTCATGCTTTGCAGAGTTCTTGTAGCTCTAATAAGCAACAAAACGAGTAAATAGTCTGTGTACAGAAAGTATCCATGTTAACAGCACAATGAACACACATACTATTAGCAGAAATATTTATCAGCATCTATTATTAAGGTGACAAAACAGCTTCCATTTATAAGCGCCAATTTTCAACAGAACTTTCTCAGAACTTTCTGATATATTCACCTTTGGGGTTGATATTTTCTATGGGGTTGGACTTTGCCTGAAAGTGAATTTTTCTGGAAAGAGTGAGCAGAGAAATGACACAACCATTTTGAGTTACACGAGAATGAAAAGTATACATTCGCCCCAGTGGAAAAACAGTCTCTCCTCATTTATTTTATTTATTTAGTAAGAATTGTGTAAAAGCAGCTGTAATCTGAACCCCCATCAAGGGCTTGTGTGCAGGGGAAAATTCACCAGTATAGCTACAGCAGAATAATTATACCACTGTAGCTAAGCTGGTATGAGTCCTGTAGGGATACTCCAATGCAAGAATAGAAGTGACTTCTTTCTAGAATAAAATATCCACACAGGGAGTTATGTTGCAGTGTAATTATTCCACTATAATTATGCCAGTCCATTTCCCCATGGAGATAAGGGATAAGTTCCAGTGCATCCATATGCCTTTGGGATTTTCATTTTTTTAAAGGCCTGCAGTGGTCCTGCTTTGAGCAGGGGGTTGGACTAGATGACCTCTTGAGGTCTCTTCCAACCCTAATCTTTTAGGATTCTGTGATGAGCAATTGAAAAATGAGACTCCTCGCCATGTTCAGTGATGTCTGCTCAGAGTTCAGCAAAGCCTAACAAAGCTCCAGCTCCTTTGTAACTAATTTTTTCAATGAATAGAAATTTCACCAAAAATGCATTTGGGGGAGTAGGGGAGTTCCGAAACTTTTCGTGAATCGGCATCTAATTCAATTATAGTTTCTGCCAAAACCTTTTTTAAAAAATTTATTCCTCCCTTGAAGTAAGAGGTCCATTATTCACTCAGCTCTATTTGTGAGATCATTTTTATTTTCTCATTGCATAGTCTGCTGGATTCAGACAGGGAAATGGTTGCTTCTACCACACAACATATGGGGTGCACCCTGTCACCAAATTGACATTGCTGCTGGAACGTAATGTTTCCATTTCCAGACCTCGAAATGTTAACCATGGAGGCTTTATAGTGCATTGTTTTTGCAATTTATATGGCATCTTAATGATATCACACAATTAATTTCTTTGTTAAACTTAAAAGGTTAAATCCTTCACATGGTTTTCTTACATGAAGATGTAATTTGTTTGCAAAACACTGGATAGAAATTAAATCAACAAAAGAATTCATTTGATATGAAATCAGTAAATACTATCCAATGGAATAATTAATCTGCGGACTGTTTTGTGAATTCAAACAAAATATAATTGTAGAATTAATGTTTATTTGGATTTTTGCACATTAACAATTTTGTTGTTTAGACATGCTACATACATTCGTTCAGTCCCATGATTAATTTTACCTGAGGGAGGAAAGAATTCTGTACTGTATGGTGGTTTTGGTGTACATTTTTATATGCCATAGCAAAATGCTTTCTCCAAAAAGGGGCAGCAGAGAAGACAGCTGATAGATTATACGCCATTAAGTTGTCACTAAGCCTACATTGTGCATCTTCCCTCGAGTGCAATATTTGGTTGTTTACCTTTTAAAAAAATTGGTAATATTTTACCCCCAAAAAATTCCCTGTAAAAATGAAGATCAATGGGGCGAGTGGGGAAATGTACACAGTGCTTAGTAGAAAAAATAGTCAATATAAAAATATTATTGCCTTTCCACAGCAAGGGAGCCACTTTATCATGAAAGGTTTGTACATAAAGAGCAAAATATACATATTACCAATAATCTGCTGCACAATCTTTTTCACAGAGTTGCTTTGTCCCTCATGGGAGCTGATGGATAATGGTATTAACTGCAGTAATCCTGGGCTGATGTGGGAAACATACCAGAGTATAATCTCCTGTCAGTCAATGTCATGGGATTATACAGGAAACACTCAACTCCAATGGAACCAACCCTGCCCTCTTTCAGCAGGGAAAACCCCTCGGAAATAAACAGAAGCCTTCTCTGCCTGGGCTACACTGCGGAGGATTCAAAATAAGATACGCAACTTCAGCTACGCTATTCACGTAGCTGATGTCAAAGTATCTTAGTTCGACTTACTTGGCCATCCTCACGGCAGCGAGTCGACTGCGGCAGCTCCCCTGTTGACTCTGCTTACTCCTCTTATGGAGCTGGAGTGCCAGAGTCGTCAGGGAGCGCATTCGGGGATCGATTTATTGCATCTAGATGAGACGTGATAACTTGATCCCCGATACATCGAGCACTACCTGTCAATCCGGTGGGTAATACAGCCATACCCTGAGTAGTGATGCTGGATCCAACCCAGAGGGACTTATGCCTGGTATTAGTGAGGTTATATGGAAAATAGCTCCCCTTTAGGGTCACCCATCCAGACAGAAGAGAGGAGAAATTCCTGTCTTGGGTACAGAAAAGGCCTCACTCCAGCAATAGGCTCCTTCCTGTAGCATGGATCCCTGCTCCCTATGCCTAATGCCCCAGATGGAAATGGGATTCTGCAGGAGCACAGGACACCCAGATGCAGGACTGAGCCAGTGGTGTGACCCTCCCACCCCGACCCCATGACTGTACTGGGAAAGGGCAGGTTCCAGCCTCCTACCCTTTGGCCCCATTGCAGCAGACTCTGTACTAACAAAGTCCTGATTGGGGTAGGAGGCTAGATTCCGACTTGTACAAATGTCCCCAGCTCTGCAAGACCACAAACTGGATCTCTTCACCCAAAAGGTGGAGGGATACATGGGAGCAGGAGCAAAAGCAGCCAAAGCAGGGACTCTGGACATTCAGAGAACTTCCTACAATTTTGCCTGGACTATTTTTTCCCTGTGCTGATTGGCTATTTGCTTCAGCCCCCTCCATCTCTCTCATAGGCTACATCTAGATTTGCGCAGGAGGTGTGATTCCCAGTTCCCATCGACGTACTCTAAAAAGCCAGTGTGGCTGTGGTGGCATGGTTAGCGGCTCAAATATGTACCTGGGAGTCAGGCAGGATTGTACTTGGGAGCTAGCCTGAGAGATTCAAGGGTAGACACACACCCATAGTATCTTCACCTCAGCTTCACTCCACACCTGCCTCTGTCACTCTTCTCTTCCCTGCCCTTCTCCCTCACCTCTTTCCCTTCCTAATTAATATCACAGCCAGCCAAAAAGAAAAGTGGCAGGAACAGGCCATGTGCTGCCATCACATTGTTCACTTTGCTGGTGTGTTGTACCCCTCTTCCTACCCTGTGTCTGTCTGGTCTATTTAGATTATAGGTTCTTGTGGGCGGGAACCAGCTAAAACAGGCTTAAAAGTATATTTTCTATTCACTTTTTTGGTAAAAATATACAGAGAATGAATGTTGCCATTAGGAAATAAATATGAATATGGCGGCATAGAGAAAAGAGTGATTTTCATGCACGCACACATATACCTACACGAGGCAACAAGATTGCCTTCATCTTCTTACTGTTTAGTTGTGGATTTTAAGTATCTCTGTCTCGGATGAAATGGTTTTTTCCTATCAAAACAAAAATCTCAAGGAGCTGAAAACAGCCAGCTGTGGGAGTGGTAGCATGTGAAATTGCTTTCTTGATACTTCATATGCTCTGCAATTATAAATACTAGCAACACAAAACCTCTCGACTCACATTGGCCTATAGGGTTAGCCTTTTCTAAAGACACAGTCTGAAATGTTTAAAAAGCCACAGTGAATACTTAATCCTCTGGCAAGAGGTGTGCCGTGTTCTCCTCCACTGGCAGGGGGCACTCAAGGTACTGCCCTACTACTATTACCAAATAGGGGAGCGGGGTTTTTTGCACACGTATTAGAAGTCTGTGCTTTGATGCTGAAGGTCTGCTAAACTAAAAAAATAAAATGAAAAAGTAAAAATATAAAATTAAAATAAACAAGAAAGATACTATAAACGAGGGCTTTTCTAGACACAGCTTATTAAAATTGGCTTATCGCCGGTCAAACAACATTGCAGTTAACTTTTTCCAGTATCTGGGCATTTCGTAGCTGTCACAGAATCATAGAATATTAGAGTTGGAAGGGACCTCAGGAGGTATCTAGTCCAACCCCCTGCTTAAAGCAGGACCAAAACCAACGAAATCATCCCAGCCAGGGCTTTGTCAATCCTGACCTTAAAAACCTCTAAGGAAGGTGATTCTACCACCTCCCTAGGTAACCCATTCCAGTGCCTCACCACCCTCTTAGTGAAAAAGTTTTTCCTAATATCCAATCTAAACCTTTCAAACTGCAACATGAGATCATTACTCCTTGTTTGGTCATCTGCTACCACTGAGAACAGTCTAGATCTATCTTCTTTAGAACCCTCTTTCAGGTAATTGAAAGCAGCTATCAAATCTCCCCTCAGTCTTCTCTTCTGTAGACTAACCAATCCCAGTTCTCTCAGCCTCTCCTCATAAGTCATGTGCTCCAGGCCCCTAATCATTTTTGTTGCCCTTCTCTGGACTCCTTCCAATTTTTCCACAACCTTCTTGTAATGTGGGCCCCAAAACTGGACACAGTACTCCAGATGAGGCCTCAACGATGTCAAATAGAGGGGAACAATCACGTCCCTCGATCTGCTGGCAATGCCCCTACTTATACAGCCCAAAATGCCATTAGTCTTCTTGGCAAGAAGGGCACACTGTTGACTCCTATCCAGCTTCTCATCCACTGTAACCCCTAGGTCCTTTTCTGCAGAACTGCTGCCTAGCCGTTCGGTCCCTAGTCTGTAGCAGTGCATGGGATTCTTCTGTCCTAAGTGCAGGACTCTGTACTTCTCCTTGTTGAACCTCATCAAATGTCTTTTGGCCCAGTCCTCTAATTTGTCTAGGTCCCTCTGTATCCTATCCCTACCCTCCTGTGTATCTACCACTCCTCCCAGTTTAGTATCATCTGCAAACTTGCTGAGGGTGCAGTCCACACCATCCTCCAGATCATTGATAAAGATACTGAACAAAACCGGCCCCAGCACCGACCCTTGGGGCACTCTGCTCGATACCAGCCACCAACTAGACATGGAGCCATTGATCACTACCCGTTGAGCCTGATGATCCAGCCAGCTTTCTATCCACCTTATGGTCCATTCATCCAGCCCATACTTCTTGAACTTGCTGGCAAGAATATTGTGGGAGACCGTATCAAAAGCTTTGCTAAAGTCAAGGAACAACACACCCACTGCTTTCCCCTCATCCACAGAGCCAGTTATCTCATCGTAGAAGGCAATTAGGTTAGTCAGGCATGATTTGCCCTTGGTGAATCCATGCTGACTGTTCCTGATCACTTTCCTCTCCTCTAAGTGCTTCAGGATTGATTCCTTGAGGACCTGCTCCATGATTTTTCCAGGCACTGCGGTGAGGCTGACTGGCCTGTAGTTCCCTGGCTCCTCCTTCTTCCCTTTTTTAAAGATGGGCACTACATTAGCCTTTTTCCAGTCATCCGGGACCTCCCCCAATCGCCATGAGTTTTCAAAGATAATGGCCAATGGCTCTGCAATCACATCCGCCAACTCCTTTAGCACCCTCGGATGCAGCGCATCCGGCCCCATGGACTTGTGCTCGTCCAGCTTTTCTAAATATTCCTGAACCACTTCTTTCTCCACAGAGGGCTGGTCACCTCCTCCCCATGCTGTGCTGCCCAGTGCAGGAGTCTGGGAGCTGACCTTGTTCGTGAAGACAGAGGCAAGAAAAGCATTGAGTACATTTGCTTTTTCCACATCCTCTGTCACTAGATTGCCTCCCTCATTCAGTAAGGGGCCCACACTTTCCTTAACTTTTTTCTTGTTGCTAACATACCTAAAGAAACCCTTCTTGTTACCCTTAACATCCCTTGCTAGCTGCAACTCCAAGTGTGATTTCACCTTCCTGATTTCACTCTGCATGCCTGAGCAATATTTTTATATTCCTCCCTGGTCATTTGCCCAATCTTCCACTTCTTGTAAGCTTTTTTTTTTTCCATTTAAGATCAGCAAGGATTTCACTGTTCAACCAAGCTGGTCGCCTGCCATATTTACTATTCTTTCTACACATCGGGATGGTTTGTTCCTGTAACCTCAATAAGGATTCTTTAAAATACAGCAGGCTCTCCTGGGCTCCTTTCCCCTTCATGTTAATCTCTCAGGGGATCCTGCCCATGAGTTCCCTGAGGGAGTCAAAGTCCGCTTTTCTGAAGTCCAGGGTCCATATTCTGCCACTCTCCTTTTTTCCCTGTGTCAGGATCCTGAACTCGACCATCTCATGGTCACTGCCTCCCAGGTTCCCATCCACTTTTGCATCCCCTACTAATTCTTCACAGTTTGTGAGCAGCAGGTCAAGAAAAGCTCTGCCCCTAGTTGGTTCTTCCAATACTTGCACTAAGAAATTGTCTCCTATGCTTTACAAAAACTTCCTGGATTGTCTGTGCACCGCTGTATTGCTCTCCCAGCGGATATCAGGATGATTGAAATCTCCCATGAGAACCACGGCTTGTGATCTAGTAACTTCTCTTAGTTGCTGGAAGAAAGCCTCATCCATCTCATCCTCCTGGTCTGGTGGTCTAAGGCAGACTCCCACCACAACATCAGCCTTGTTGCCCACACTTCTAAACTTAATCCAGAGACTCTCAGGTTTTTGCTTGCTCTTATTACTTCAAAGCAGAGGGAGCAGCCACTTCCCCAGAAAACCTAGTTCCAGTGCCCTGGACAAGACTGCATTTTTCTAGGCCTTCGAGAAAGGGAGCATTTTTTCTCCTGCAATGACTAACTCTCTCGATTTATAATTCAGTAGGGTTCAAGCAGCACAAAACCTCTGTCGTGCTTGGGTTTTGATGGGCACTGTGGGTCTTCTTGCCTCCGCACCCCCATGGCCTTGTGCCTGCTCTGAAACACAGAACCAAGCGTCCCCACAGAATGTTTGGGGCCCGGGCTGAAGGGGACTCTCACACCCGAATGGAATCACAGGCAGCTGTTATTAGTCAAACTGGAAGTGGCTTCTTTTGTGAAAAGTGCCAGGGGATTAAAATCTCTCCGGGTTACTACAGGACTGTGGTGGTCTTTGTCTCATCCCAAACACCTGTAACACCATGCTGGGCATGGCATGAGGGCTCGTTCCTTCAGAGGGAAGGTGGCCCTGCAGGGCTGAAGAGAAGGTTGTCATGTAGCAAACGGAGCTGTCTGGAGGGGTTATGATAAATATTTTCAAACCCACAAGGCAGAAGCAAAGCCCTGAGGCAGGGTACGCCTCACAGGGCAGAAGCCAAGAGCCTTGGTGCCTCCCACGGGGCAGAAGCCCAGGGCTCTGGGAAATATTCTGTGAGAATTTAAGCCCTGCTGTCATCTGGAGATCCCAGCGGCCCTGAGGTTCTCCCCAGAGGACAGTATTGAGGAGGCCAAACTATAGGATTGGGGTGGGGGGATTGGAGCAGAGAGTGTTGTATACTGTTTATGGGCCAGAATGTGAGCAGATCACCTATGGAGGCAAAGGGTGGAGGTAGGCACCAAAAACTTCCTCTGCACCATTGAGCATGGTAGCCATCCCAGCATGCCCTGTGCTCCAGGAGAATAACATCTTTCTTTTCCCCTCCCCTCCCTGGAAACAGGACGTAGAAGGGGGCAGAAAGGAAGAGGGGTTCCAACCCCCTCTCCAAACAGCAATGGTGCAGGACTGCATCACAGAAGGAGCAACTTGCAAAATGATGGAGCAGATTGCTTCCCCCGACACCTCTGTAGAATCAGAGGGCATGGATCAGCGTTCCTGTCACACTCCCCATCAGTACCCGGCTGGGGCAGCCAACCAGAGGACCAAATTCGGTGCTGAATTGTGGTCATACGCTACCCGAGGCATGTTGTGCATATGCTAAGGAGACAACCTATAGAAGCTAAGGGAGAGACTGCAGTTATATGGGGCAGTGCATCTGCACGCCACCCCCAATGCAGGGCTGTGATCAAAAGCCATGACCTATGCCGGAATGCACGAGGCCAGACTGAGAGCATTAGCCTACTTCAGCAACCCGCTTAAGCATGTGCTCAACTTAATGCCAATGAGACAACCACGCCGGTAAGTGCTTTGCTGAACCAAAAACACCATTCCCCGCCTTTTGAAATCAAACCAGCTGTTCCCACCATGTACAACAATGGAATTTCAGTTTTCTTTTTTAAAAAATCATCTACATTAGAAATTACATTTCCTGCTAAACATCCAGCAGGTTAGAAATGTTAAAAACAGAAGTAAATTAATAATGCCAGATTAGTGCTACACAGTCCTTTCTTTAAATAAAATTCCTACTGTACTGGGGATGTCACTGAGCTATTAATAGTGTTTAAACATAAATCCTTCCGCCCATGAAGTCAACATAATTGTGCATGGCATGTTAGCTATTCTAGTCACTTTAGAAATTCAGCCTTAAAACATTTTAGCTTAAGCCTGGTCAGTACTAATCCTGTTGCCAAGATGTGGTTTTTTTTTATTATTGTGCATACGTGAAAATGGAAAACCTTCATGTAGGGTTACAGGAGGCAGGAACGACCTCCCCTGCATTAAGGCATGAAGCTGTTACTAGGCACCAAATGGGATTCTGGGATAAAAGTGACGTGTGAATCCCCAGCCCTGGCATCCTCTGCTAATACACATGTACCTAGCCAGCTGTGGGACTGCAAACATATGTCCCTTTGAATTTTCATCTAGTAGGCAGCTAAAAAGAGGAGGGAAGCAGGGGAGATGGATTTGGCTGAGGCAGCTAATGGGCTGCTGCTATTCCTGGCTGAGAAAAAGATGGCAGATGTTCTGTGTTGTCACCAGAGCCTGGACTGAAGGATGGGAGTAAAATCCTGCAGCTGAAGGAAATGGAGAGGGTGAGAGGACAGCTGGGGAGACAGGAGCTAGAAGTCTGCCAGAAGGAAGTGACAATGAGGCAGAAGTAGGGGAAAGAGAGGAGGCAAAAAAATGGGTGGGTGGGTGGGCGAGTGGCAACATTCACTCTGCTTTAGATATTCACCCTTTTTGATCCCCCTGTGTGTCTTTGTACAGGATTGGTTTATTGATTCCACAGGGAGCTTTGCACAAGGCTGGGTTGGTAATCCCAGCGATATCTTTGGAACTATCACTTCGCTTGTGATTATTTCAAAGGAATAATAAAGCTAGATTAGAAGGGGAAAAGGAGAAAGAAACGACGGGTTTCTCTCTTCCCCGTCCCCCTGACCACTCCACTTTTTCTATAGGCATTAAAATAAAAGGGAGACACTTTGAAGCATCTTTTTATTTGTCCCTGTTTTATAATCTACCCCAGGCCCAGCTACACAGCTTTTCAATCTTCCAAAAAGTTGTCCTGCTGACCTTGAAATGTCAAATAGTTATAGGGGGCTGAATCAAAAATTGATTACTTTATGTGATCAGACAATAGTGTTGCAGGGTTGTTGTTTTTTGTATTATTCTTTGCTATCTACTAAAGGAGAGCTCTGGCGTAGAGTGGCCCTGGTGAAAGCATAGCGCTTTCAGAGACGGCAAGAACAAGCTCTTTGGAAAAATCAAACTCCAACTTTCAGCAGTTTGGGAACGCCGCAGAAATACAAATACACAGTGGGACATGCTGTGCTGTGTTCTCAAGTACCCAAGCATGGGGCATTCTGGTAGCTCTAAGGCCGGGGTTCTCAAAACGTCTTTGCACTGCAACCCCCTTCTAATAACCAAAATTACTACACCACCCCAGGAGAGAGGAACCGTAGCCTGAATGGTCTGTGATAACTATCATGATATCTCTCTCCTATCTGTCGCTGGAAAAATCTTTGCTCGTGTCCTTTTGAACCGTCTGATTTCCTCTGACTCAGAAGACAATCTACCTGAGACTCAGTACAGATTCAGACCTGGTTGTAGCACCATAGACATGATTTTCAGTATCAGGCAAATACGAGAAAAATGTATCGAACAAAAAACACTAATCTGCTCAGTGTTTTCATTGATCTGATACAAGCAGTTGATACAGTCAATAGAGAATGATTATGGATGATCCTCAGCAAACTTGATTGGTCACCAAAACTGGAAAAGATCATTCCTTTATTTCCTGAGGGGATGCAAGGTCACGTACTTGTTAATGGAAATCTCACTGACTCCTTTCTCATTTCAAATGGAGTCAAACAAGGTTGTGTCCTTGCCCCCTAGACTGTTCAACCTCTTCTTCACCCAACTTCCCAACCAATCAACTTCACCCAACCAATCATCTTCACTGCCCGTGCCATATCTCCTAGTGAAATCCAACTAACGCAAGTTGACATGTTTGCCTATCTTGGCAGCAACATCTTCTATGATGGATCTCTTGACACGATAGATCATGAACAGGATACAGAAAGCTTCTCAGTCATTAGGAAAGCCACAAAGTCCTGAAATCCCACGGCATAATCCTCTCGACAAAAATAAAACTTTATAATGATTTTTGAATTCACATCCATCCTCTACACCATACAAATGGCCTATCAAACAGCTAGAGGCCTTCCATATATGGTCTCTGCGTGCCATTATGGGGATCCGCTGTCAGGACAAATTTACCAACCTGGAGGTTTTCCAGAAGTCAAATGCCCCAAGCACTGAGGCCATGCTGACAAAAGTCAAACTAGGCTGGGCTGGACACGTCATTCGGATGCCTGAACATCGACTCCCCAGAATGTTCTATGGAGAATTGGCACAAGGACATAGGAATCAAGGCTGCCCCAAAAAGCACTACAAGGACAGTATCCAAGAACAGCACACACTTGGGTGCAATAAAACTGGCTGCGTTAAATAGACCAGCCTGGCGACACACAACCCTCAGAGCTCTCCAAGCCTTTGAAGAGGACAGAAATAATCGATTGTTAGCTGCCAGGGAAAAGCGTCATACTACTGTGATAGCTACCAAGACACTCTCCCATGAATGTGTCTGCCCAATCTGGTCACAGCATGTGCATCATGCTTTGGACTTCAGAGTCACTCCAGAATCCACAAAAAGAGAGAGCATGTAAACACCATCGTCAAACCGATGGACCACACACACACACCAGCTATTAGCCTACTACCAATACATCAAAGTTACAACTACACTGCAAACCACACATACTGTAATCTATACTTTACTCTCTGCAGTAAATATGTGATTTTACTGAATTTCAGCAATTACAAGTGCTTCATCCTTTCCTTTAGCCAGGCAGCAATATAAATATGTTTAATTAGTTAACACATCCTCCCAATTACAACATCTGAGGACAGCATTGCTGAGACTGTTGGTCCTAATTATTTTAATATTCAGGAGAACCACTTTAATATAACAAGATAATTATTCCTGGATAAGGGTTTATGAGAGCCAAAACCTTTCCTTTATTTTCTCTATTGCTAGCCTGGCCCTTGTTACATTTCTGGGCACATCTTTGAGTTAAGATGAAAAATTGTAATTTGTGAGAGCCCCACATGTGAGAAAAGAAATAATAACTATATGCAATCTCTGTTAACACGATAGCAAAATACATTTTATTCTGTATTACATGCAATTAGGTTATACGTGGAATCCAAGAGAATCAGTTTTATTTATTTATTGTAAAGGATCATTTTAGATGCACCGAATTCAGCAGCTAAAGAAAACCTTTTCCGTTGTCCCACTGGTCTTAATGTGACTATCCATGTAAGGACAATTAATATGATATAAGGTTGAGATTTTTATCAGTTATATATTGCTATTATGTAGACCCAAAGAATCATCTTGTAAGGGCTCTTCTGACAATTTTATAGACTTGCATATACTCATTAAGATGATAACTATTTTTTAAAAGAGTTTCTGCTGCCTTGATGGACAATAATCTACATATTGACCTCTTGATGCACACTTACAGGGATGTGTATGCTCACATACTACCCTGCCTCTAGTAAAATATTTTGAATCTCTCTCTCTCTCATTCTGTACCTATTAATTGTGCTATAATTTGAATGCAACATATTTAAACTTGGGGAACTATTGAGTGGGTTATAGTCCATTCTTGGATTCTGCATCAACACAAATCTTCTTTCAAGGAACCCATATCTCACCCAACACATTATGTGTGTGACTGTCGATGTACAGTTTTTTAAAGGGAGAATGGGAAGGTCAGGCATCAGTGTTTGATACGAGGTATGGAGGATTGTAATATAGATTAAGGACCTAATCATGCATTATTTCAGTGAAGAACACTCCCATTGAGTTTGTTGGATTTTGGGTTATCCCTTCCCAACCAGATTTGTACAATGAATAGGGTATGAGCCATCTGGAAATTTTATCTAATCATCAGTTCTGGTCCTGCAGCAGCCAGTTATTACAGCTAAACTCATTAAAAAGACCTAAACTGTTAACTGATGACTTAAATATTTGATTTTTTTACCCATTATCCATTACTTTTGGATCATACATAGTATTTGTAACGTCTCTTACAAAACCCCACCCCCGGTCCCTCTCCAGAAAACACAGGGAAAATCTTTTCTAGCCATAGCAGCAGAGAAGAAAAAACTACATTTTATTTAAAGGGATAAAACTTTGTACGTCTACACCTAGATTTTAACTTAAACACAAGTGTTGTAAAGACGGTGCATAAGAATGGCCATACTGGGTCAAACCAAAGGTCCGTCTAGCCCAGTATCCTGTCTTCCAACAGTGGACAATGCCAGGTGTCCCAGAGGAAATGAATAGAACAAGTAATCACCAAGAGATATATCCCCTGTCATCCATTCCCAGCTTCTGGTAAATGGAGGCTAGGGACACCATCCCTGTCCATCCTAGATATCATCCATTGATCAACCTATCCTCCATGAACTTATCTAGGTTTTTTTTAAAACCCTGTTATAGACTTGGTCTTCACAACATCCTCTTGCAAGGAGTTCCACAGGTTGACTGTGTGTTGTGTGAAATATCTAAACAGTTGTGATGAACTGGTGATATTAATCGAAATAATAGGCAAACATTGAAGGATACAAGCTGGGCTCATAGGAAACTAGCAGACAAGCTGGGAACGCAAATCAGCCAAAAGTTGAGCTGCTTTTACTCCATTCTGGAATCAGAACACTCAGATATGGCTTCACTACACAGATGAAGATTGTTTTTCCCAGATGGAGTTCAATAATTAGATATTTTTAATAACATCTGGACAATGATTGAGGCTTGGATGTTGTTGGCTGGAATAACGTAACGGAAGGCAGATGAAGCAATTTGTTAATTTGCCTCGTGGCACAAAGTCAACCCCAGTCAACATATTTTTCAAAGGTGAATCACATTCCTTTAGTGGTGAAGGGCTAGAAATGCAGCCATCCCAAGGAACGTACACTCTAACTGACAATACACCACTTTCATGGGTGGGAGTGCCCAAACTGCACTACAGAATCCTATAAAAATTAGAGATGGGAAATATTGGCTTGATAGTTCAGTCCATATCCCAGCCAAAATATTACCACTAAGACACTGCTAGTTTTTAGTCTTTGGTCCAATCCATTTTCAACTGTTCCAAGCAATGGCACTTGACATGCAGCTAGGTACCTCAGGCATTTCTGGTCAATTATAGTAAGAATGATCATCTCTCCCTACGCCCCTTGCCTACCATCATACACACTGGATAGTCTTAAAACTCAGTAAATTCAGGATATCCCAAGCCAACACCAATTTGTAAAATAAAACACCGTAATCCACTGGCAATATTAAGAAGATTTACTTATCCCCAGACTATACTACATTACTAAATTAAGAGAGCGGGGAATTTAAGCACTAATACTGTATGGAAACACCAAAGAAACAAATACCAAATCCCTGCTAAAATTGCTGATGAGACAACTGTCTTTGTCTCCTCTGAAATTTAAGAGGAATTTGTCTTGCTTAGGATTGTCTCAGACGTTTATTTCCTCAGTATACAAACATAGGGCTGAATTTCTACCAGAAGAAATATAAATAAATTCCAAATGGACAGACCATACTCGAGAAGGAAAAAACCTGCAGCATGAATATCATATGTGGCATTCACGAATAAAATATATGCTCAAAGCGCATGTATCACTGCATACAAGTAGTGTATAAAGGAACTGAAATACCTATTGAGTGGAAAAGAAAGGTGTTGGATTCCTGGAAGAATCAATCTATATTTTTCTTGGCAAAACAAAATCATATTAGCCCTGCCAGAACAAAATTGGAAAGTGTGAATTCCTGGCAATACAAAGATAACAGTGGAGTTCCTAGCCAAAAAAGTACATCATTCTTGGTGAGACAAGCATATTGTATGGCTTGATTTGCTGATAAGACAAATTTGCATTAGTGGACAAGTAATCCCATACAAAAGTGGGCAACAAAACAAAACACTATCGTTGAAGCAAGTCATTCGCATTTCTTTACGAACCATAACACAAAGATATATTTCACATCCACAACTGAGTAGCAAATCTTTCCTTGTGGGAATATATTCTGGAGTTCGGGGAGACATGGAAAAAATAATTAACATCTTCATCATTTTAGCAACACACAGGTGGCAAATTTCCAAAATACCAAAACAAAAGCAGCACACCATTCCATAAAAAATAAAACACACTTCAGGAAAAGTATTCTGCACATTGACTTATCAGCCACGAGATCCTCAGATCTGTTAAAAAATAAGCCATCGTTATAAAAGGTACAGGATATTACCAAATGTCCATCATCAAAGGCCAGCAAGCTACTGTAACTTGGCTGTCAAGTTTGCAATGAGTACAATTCAATATTTGTCTGTAACTTTGTTTGTGTTCAGGACCCTTGAATTTTTTCCTCCATCTATATTAAATGCCATGTTGGGATTTTTTTCCAGACTTTGATTAAAACCACTTCACTGATGCAGCTTGCCAAAATATAAATTTCTTTTTTCCTTGTGATGCTTTATCTTGCTTTGGCCAGATGAAACAAATATTTGTCTGTGCCATTCTCCTGTAGATTTTCCTAACTGATACAGATTCTTCCTTCATCTGTGTTCAGTTGCGAATATAGAGAATGGGAGGAGAAATTCTGTGATTAGCATGAATAGGGCTCTGATTTTGTCACCATCAGTTTTCATAGGTACTGTGAGAAGGGCAGAAGTCACAGAAACCCACTTTTAAATCACCAGCATTTTATTATTTTAAATAACCTTTGTTTGACTAAGAAGAGCCCCTGACCTGAGGTCAGAGGGGTGAACACAGGTGCTGGGACAGACCTTTGTAAATCAAACCTGACCTTCCAAATGTTTAAGAATAAAACGTGACTGTTTTTAGCCAAAGAAGAAGAGAACTCATGACCCTGTCGGGGAATCTTTGTGTCTCTGTGGTGCTGTCATTGAGATCATGCTCTCTATTACACCAGATGCAATGGATCACAACTGAAGACTGGCAGCTCAAAATACTCTTGGGGATCAATCCTCCAGGTGCTGAACACACTGGCCTCCATCAGGCAAATTATCTAAGCATGTGAGCAGTCCCAGTGAGCTGGGCATAAGTGCTTTGCTAGATTGAAGTCTGCAGCGAAGTGTGTGTACCTGTTCACCTCCCTCCCACCAACCAGTTATCCCAAGATGTTGAGTTAAAGATAATATTCAAATGACATTTTATTACTTTGTCTATTCTGATAACAGAATGAAAAGCAAATACAGTGAAATTTTGTGACCTAAATATTTGGTTACTTGAAAACCCTCCATGGAAAAGTAAGGATGAGCATGTTATAACGTGTTTCAGTGCATTACTTACTGAGACAACTGATAAACATTAGATTTGGAAAACTGGATAAGATTTAAATGCATAAACTACAGTTCCGCCAAAAGAGATAGAGGGTCTGATTCTCCATTGCGTTACTCCTTATGGGGTGATTGAGTAATGTATAGTAAAGCGCTAACAAATCAGAGGGACTAACAAAGTACCAGAGCAATATGGAGGGGGCCCAGAAAGAACCACTCTAAATAGAGGACAGGAAAGGAGATGGGGAAACAGGATGGGACTAGGGGATGATTAAACATAAGATCATGTTAGGGGTCGTCTCCTGTGTCATGGCTGATGTGGGTATTAATTGGAGGTCATGTTTATTGGATATCTGAGCCAGCTTCAACTGAAGTTAACAGGAATCTTTCCACTGGTATGAATAGGAGCTGGATCAGGCCCTATTGACATGGTCCTGTGAGACAACAGATGCCCTCAACTCCTACTCAATTAAATGAAAGATGAAGGTGCTCAGCTCCTCACAGGATCGGGCCATAAATGACACATATCACAGAATATCAGGGTTAGAAGGGACCTCAGGAGGTCACCTAGTCCAACCCCCTGCTCAAAGCAGGACCAATCCCCAACATCAGGCTTTAGTGAGATGTGTTAGACAATTTTGTATGTTAGCTTCTACTTCAAATACAGCTACAAAAGTGTCTTCAACAGTGTTCTCCTCGCTTTAGAGTTCTGTGTCATATAATTTATTTTCATTTTTTTGCTCTGTGTGTTCAGGAAGTAAAGTCTCAGATATTTAAAAAAAGAAACCACCAAAACCCCAACTGAGTAACACTAACTATATACTCCAGGGTGAAACCCATCCAGCTGCTCCAATGAAGGATCTACTATTTATTCTTTAGCTGCAAATTAAGTACTGAATCTTGGCCCTTCGTATCTGAAACTTTAATTACTATAGCACTATCCTCAATACTTTTCATTCCTTTCTGGCATGTGTGACAGATCGCCGTCTCCCCCCTCTCAGGAACACAGGCAGGGAACCCTTCTTTGCTCCAACAGTGCCCTTTAATTTACAGTGCAGGACCCCACCACCAATATATACAGGTTAAACAGTTCATTAATAAACAACTCATTAATACACACTCAGCTCTTGATAGCTCATTAATACACACTCAGCTCTACAGACTCTATGTAGTCCAGCTAACAGTTAACACAGCTCTAGGGACTCTATGTAGTCCAGCTAACAGTTAACACAGCTCTAGGGACTCTATGTAGTCCAGCTAACAGTTAACACAGCTCTAGGGACTCTATGTAGTCCAGCTAACAGTTAACACAGCTCTAGGGACTCTATGTAGTCCAGCTAACAGTTAACACAGCTCTAGGGACTCTATGTAGTCCAGCTAACAGTGATACAAACACACACTCTGTACCATCCCCACCACCACACACTCAGCTCTGAATAGCTCCTGCCACCACCACCCTGGGCTTCCTTCCTGGCAGCCTTTTATCCCCCAGAGGAGGCTGCCAGGTGCAACCCATCCAGGTTGATTAGGCTGCAAACCAGGTGGCTAATTAGGCTTGCTGCACCGGGGGTTTGCAGAGGGCTTTTCTCCCTCTTAAAGGGGCGGCAGGCTGGGTCAAGCCCACCCTGCCACACACCTCCCCCCTTAGCCTAGCCCCATAGGGCTGGCTCAGACCCTTCCGCTTTCCAGAAAGGCCCATCGGGGCAAATCAACACTCTGCGGATGAGCACGATGGGGAGGCTGAGTCCACTGCCCCCGGTTGGGACTTCCTCCCCACCCATACCCGCAGAGTGGGTACCCCCAAACCCCAGTCCATGGGCCATCGCCCCAAATGCCGGACCCGTCGTGGTCCATCTTCTCCCCAAGGTACCTCTGTCTCCACGTACTTCTGGTCAGGTGCACTGCAGACTTCACCGTCTCTGGCTGGTGCCTTTTGACTCCGGTACGGACAGTCCCGGGGAGGCAGAGCAAAACTGCTCCAATATCAGGGAGTCCATAATGTCCCCAAGTCCTGGGCCTCTGCCCACAAGGTACGGAGCAAGACTGAGGGCCCGGGTGGTCCGCTCCCACCCGGCTGTGGTGGCTGCCCTCTCAAAAAGTCCCGCAGTACCTTTACAGCTCCAACTGAGCCTGCTGCATCCGGTGGTTTCGCTGCAAGGCGTGCATGGCCTGCTGGGTCCGCTCCTGTTGTACCACGAGCCACTGCAGGGTTCCCTCCATCTCGGGGCCACCAGTTGTGTTGCTGGTGCAGCGATCCCACCTCTGACACCATATGTGACAGATCGCCGTCTCCCCCCTCTCAGGAACACAGGCAGGGAACCCTTCTTTGCTCCAACAGTGCCCTTTAATTTACAGTGCAGGACCCCACCACCAATATATACAGGTTAAACAGTTCATTAATAAACAACTCATTAATACACACTCAGCTCTTGATAGCTCATTAATACACACTCAGCTCTACAGACTCTATGTAGTCCAGCTAACAGTTAACACAGCTCTAGGGACTCTATGTAGTCCAGCTAACAGTTTACACAGCTCTAGGGACTCTATGTAGTCCAGCTAACAGTTAACACAGCTCTAGGGACTCTATGTAGTCCAGCTAACAGTTAACACAGCTCTAGGGACTCTATGTAGTCCAGCTAACAGTGATACAAACACACACTCTGTACCATCCCCACCACCACACACTCAGCTCTGAATAGCTCCTGCCACCACCACCCTGGGCTTCCTTCCTGGCAGCCTTTTATCCCCCAGAGGAGGCTGCCAGGTGCAACCCATCCAGGTTGATTAGGCTGCAAGCCAGGTGGCTAATTAGGCTTGCTGCACCGGGGGTTTGCAGAGGGCTTTTCTCCCTCTTAAAGGGGCGGCAGGCTGGGTCAAGCCCACCCTGCCACACATGCTACATTTAGAAGGCTGTTTTTCATCTCTACTCCTAAAGAAAAGATATTCACTCTTCAAAAGAGATAATAGCAAATGATTCATTGATTCCAAGAGGTGAAGCATTCTAACATTCCTTTATCAGAAACCATTGTATAATATTTCAAATTGTGATTTAGGAAACTTTTATTTCTACATCAATGTCACCAAGACCTGAAGAAAGCTATGTATTTCCTGGCTGATCTCAGAGGTAAATTGCCAGTGATATCATAATAGCAACTGGTTCTTGTAAACTACTCTCCACTGCCTATTCTCATTTCAACTTTATGATTATAATAATCCTGGAGCACATCTTGTCTAACTTATCTTTAAGAACAGTTTGTGTGCATGCTGGAGGTGTCATCTTCAGTCAGACTTAGTGTGACAGGGTGGTATTAGGCCCCGAGGACTCCTGTTGGAGGGCTCAACGCCCTGCCACACTCTGCCCCAGAAAAGGGCAGTGGAGAGAGTCCTCCAAGGAGCCCAGAGTGGCAGCATGTGACACAGAGACGGGCTGCAGGGAACAACCAATCTGGGCCCAGAAGACATATAAAAGAAGCTTCAGTGCAGAGCAGAGTTCAGTTCCAGCAAGGAACTGGAGGACTGTGGAGGGTGCGCCAGGCTGGCTATGGGAGCTACAGGACCTTGGACAGAACAATGGTGGCCGAGACCAGCAGGAGTGAGAAGGAGTTCCAGGCTAGCAGCTGGGACTCAATCAGTACAAGACCTTGAGATAATGTTGAAGAATATGCTGGGGCCTGTCCCTGCCAGCAGGTATATGGGATCTTGGGGAGCAATTACCACACAGGTGGGGTGCAAAATAAATTTATTAAGAAAATGTGAAAACAGGGAAAATTCAATAGTGAGGGGTATGGGGTTTGTTAAAGAAGACAATTGGGGAGGGGTTTCTTTTAGTAAATGGGATAGGGGATTTCAATAGTGGGGTACAATACAGTGGGGTATAATACAGTAGGCAACCAATTAATACTGAAGCATAAATGTAACAGGTGGCTAACAATTTCTATGTAAAAAGTGTGTCACAGCAGCATATAATCAACTAACAGCATGGATAAAGTGTGTTAAATAACCAATAACTTTAGATAAAACTGTAAATGTAAAATGTGAGGTGTATTAGAGAGAAAAGGGGGTAACCAATGGGGTTTTATGCTAGAAAGAGAGAGAGAAGACAGGCTGTAAGTTGAAACAGCAGAGAAGTAAAGGTTGGGGGATGGGGAAGAGGAGCACGTGGTGGGGGGAGATTTAAACTCAGGGAGACACAGAGCAGACAGCAGAGAGACAATTATACAAAACACAGCAAAATCTTATCTATGATTTAACTTAACCAAAACTACACAAATTAGCAAATATCAAAACACAATGCAACAATTCTTAAACCTAACTTAACTACAGCTATGCAAAATGAAATTACAACTTATCTAGACTAAAAGACAAAATCTAACCTAATGGGTGCACCTTATACTAGGGGTAGTTTCAGAGGGCAGAGTGGTGTGTGCCCAGGATACAGCTCCAAGGGGGGAGGGAGATGGCTGCAAGCTGGCAGCCCAGGATACAGTCCAGGAAGGCACAGGAAACAGATTATAGATACAGACCAAGGTTTAGTTTGAGTCTAAGAGAGGTTTTAAGACACAGACCAAGGGGAGTTTAAGAGAGGTTTTGAGACACAGACCAAGGGGAGTTTAAGAGAGGTTTTGAGACACAGACCAAGGGGAGTTTAAGAGAGGTTTTGAGACACAGACCAAGGGGAGTTTAAGAGAGGTTTTAAGCAAGGAGTTTAAGTCTGTGTGTTGGGGAAACAGAGTTTAAGGAGGAGTTTAAGAGAGGTTTTTAAGCAAGGAGTTTAAGAGAGGTTTTAAGACACAGAGTTTAAGTCTGTGTGTTGGGGAAACAAAGCCAGCAGCTAAAGTATAGAAAGTTTCACAGAAGAGAGGTTCTCACCAGTCCCCAGACAGCAGCAAAGACTGAAGCAGCAATCAACATCAGAAGAAGGCTCAGCACGGTCTTGATCAGCAATAGGTCTCTCAGGCAGCAATTCGTTCTTCGTGGGGTGGGGGGTTAAAAACGGGGGTACGCTCAAAAATAAAACGAGAGCGGGGGGGGGTTTAAAAACGGGGGTACGCTCAATAATAAAACGAGAGCGGGGGGGTTTAAAAACGGGGGTATGCTCAATAATAAAACGAGAGCAGAGAAAGGACCCCCCAGAACTCCTGCCTGATCAGGCCAGGTAGCAATGCAGGAACCCTTCTGATGCTAGTTTCAAAATGCCTGTTCTTAAAAGCAAACTCAGGCAGTTTCCCTGCCAGTAATGCTGATAGGCTCCTTCTGTCACAGGGGAGGAGTTCAGAGAAAAACTACAGGTGAGTATAGAGACATGCCTGGACAGAGTTCCCCCTCATGACTCAAAAGCACATGAGGCCTATGACTCATGCCCAGGATCTTCAAAGTACATTGATCTTACAGCTTGGACAGAGCCTTGCCCTACACCGAGCCCAGGTTTAACAAGGTGATAACAGGACCAACCCTTTGAACAGGGCAGTTATCCCACTTAAGCACAAGTGGCCATCCCTTTGAGAAGGGCAATGGCTCTTTGTAAACAACTTAAGGGGCCCTCCCTTTGAGAAGGGCAGTGGCCCTGGTAAATAATTTTAACAGCCAGGGAGGGGCGGCCACAGGAGAGCAAAAACAAAATGGAGAACGGGACAGCTGTAACAGAGAAAATGGAGTAGGGGGAAAGCTGTAACAGACAGGGCCAAGGGGAAGTGGCCCAGGGAATCATAACAGCAATGCAACTTAATTAAAAGGACATGGGGCATGGCTGCTATCTTTAGGGTTCCTGGACTGGAACCCAGAGGAGGTGGGCCTAGGTCCTCACCACCTGCCACTGATGAAGTGGTCTGGACTTGCATTCACCCTTGGAAGGGGAACTGAACTGTTTAGCAGCCCAGCTGGAGAGATAGGGACAGAAAGGCCCAGAGAGATGAAGAATGTCCAAGGAGGGAGCCCTGAGGGCATGACCCCCACACTGGGGCCAGGACTGCTTGAAGAGAAGAGACAATTTGAGAGAGACCAGAAGGGGCTGAGAGACCATCCAAACCAGGATACTGAGATAGGCCCTACTGGGTAGATTGAAGACCGAGCCGAGGGACAGGGCTGCAGATAAAAAGACCTTACATAGGGCACTGAGATAGGCCCCCTGCTGGACTTATACCCTGGAAAGGCTTTGATTTTTATCTCACATACAGATGGTATGTGACTCAGCCAGAGGGCTGAGTCGCTAAGACCTCACCGAAAGCTGAGAGAAAGTGGAGGCGCATGATTTTGGACAAGCTGCTCACGAGAGGTGAATGCCACCCTGATACACTTAGACATTAGCATCTTTTGACCAGTAAACACTAGGCAAGCTTGTAAGAAATAGGATTCTGAAGTTAGGTTCCTAAATCCATAGTCCATACCTAAATGAGTGGCCTAATTTTCAAAAGTGCTGAGCACTCAGCAGTTTTCATTGTGATTGTCATAAGTATGAAATGCCTTAGAATTACTGTTTTACCTGTAAAGGGTTAACCTGAAGCAGAAGAGGGAATGATGTATTGGGGATGCAAATTTCTAAAGAGAAAGGAGATTAGTTTCACTTTTTCCCGGGCACTCTGCCTGTCTCCATCTTCTCCCCGGCTCGGGAGTAATGAATCACCTTTCTACTCATCCCTTGATAAGTTTCTAAGTCAGCCTAGCAGTAAGTGAAATTGTTAATTGTATAAGCTTGTAATCGATCTATGGTGTCTTTAACCTCATCAGGGAGAGAAATCCTAAGGGAGGGGTTAAGGCGGGTTAAGGCTAGGAAGTGAGTATCTGTGAAGTCTGTGCAAGTTGTATGCTTTTCTCTTTTCTTTATTAAACCTTTTTTTGTTATAAGAATTGTCTGTTAATTCTATTGGAGGGATCCTAGCTTGGGATCGGAGTCTGTGTTCTCAATGTCTCCCAGGTAGCAAGGGGGAGGGGGTGTCACTATCGGGGGGTTTAATGTGCCCCACCCCATAGTTTTAGGGTAATCACATTAATGGTGGCAGCGGGTTCCAAAGCCCAACTGGAGAAGTTTGGGTTTTGGGGGAAAAGATTTAACCTAGACTGGGAAAGTAGCTTAGAGTTAAGTGGTCTTTCATATAAGAGATCCCCACATCTGTACCCTAGAGTTTAGAGTGGGGAAGGAAATCTCTTACAGTGATGAAGAATAGTCTTCTGACCTAGGAGACACCTTCGACCCAAGAAACATAATTAGAGTAATTACATATTTAAATATGTTTGTTGTGTTACTGGATGCTTAAAAATATTCAGAGCTTTATATTTCTCTATCTACCAGGCAGCAAGGCTGGCTCAGCTGTAAAGTTTATACTGGCTCCTCCTCAGCAAGTGACACCCATGATCATGTTGCCTCATCCCTCCCAGTTTATACTTGTATTTTTCTTAAAGCTCCAGCTCCTGGGATCATGTGATTATGGGTAAAACTTAGCTTTCACTAAAAAAAATGCCCTAGCTCTTCTGGTTGTGGAGAAAAAAATTAGAACATGAACCAGAAAGTCTGGAAACCAGAAGGCAAATCAAAAGAACCTACTATTCTTCTTATCCTCTTCGCTCCTGGTAGATAGAGGAATATAAAGCTCTGAATATTGTTAAGCACCCAGTATTACTGCCAAACTACTATTGATTATTTTTAAAACATCTTATGATTTTGGGGGCCTGACTTGTGCTTTTGGAATGCTGTGGTTGGCAGTAATGCGAAGCACAGTTAGTGCCGCTCAAAAAAGGACTAACTGAAGGTTCTTTCTCTTGCCTTATTTTTCAAGGCTTGCACAGGCTCCAATGCTTTTCCACCAGGATTGTCATTTTCCCACTGCATTGTCAGCACATTGTTCAAGGTGTTCGGGGAGCCAAGTGAGGGGACAGAAGACGATACTTCTCCTGTAGTTTAAATCTCCCAACGTTACTTCCACAAACTAATGAAGCAGAGAAGAGCACACAGCAGGTCTCTAAGAAGTTAGGGAGTGGCTTTGTGGTTTTAGAGCATGCTGTTGGGTATAAATATATTGTCGTACCTCTAAAACCTCTCCTCTTCATTCCCCCCTCTCCAGCAGAATCCAAGTGGGTGGAGGCAAATATACATCCTCTCTCTTGGATCCCATGTCACTCAGTTCTGTGGATATGACTTAATGAACATCTCTGCACACAGAAAAAGATCATTCCCCTACATGTAGGCTGCACTGTACCAAATAATCATCGTAAATAATTAGCCCTTATAGTATATGGCTCTTTGCATTCCCACATCACTACAGAACATTACAGCTTGCTTCTCAGGTGATGAAGCATTGCACTCTATAACGTGAGAATTAAACACTCCAAAGCTGAACAGTTATGACCCAATGACACACCTGCTAACTACTCTGAATACTCACAGGTCAATTTGAAGGCTTTTCAAATAATAAGCTATGAGCAGCAACATCCTGTTAATAATTACTAAGACAAGTAGAAAAACAACACAAAGCAGCAGAACATCCATCCAATCCTTGTGGTTAGATGGAAATAGAGAATGGAAACCAATATGCATTTTAACAAATCTCTTGTCACAAGTACTCTCATACCCTACTCCTCTGCTGCGTGAAACACATGTTTTGAAGCTCCTGAAAATTAAAAGGAAGGGATGGGATCTATGTTGTCGTGGGTTTTTTCCTCCTCCTTTTTGTGAGCAAGGATGAGCTAGTCAATATAGTGTTGTTGGACTTTCAGAAACTCTTTGACAAGTTCCCCCACCAAAGGCTCTTAAGCAAAGTAAACAGTCATAGGAAAAGAGGGAAGGTCCTCTCATGGATCAGTAACTGGTTTAAAAAAATAGAAAAGAAAGGGTAGGAATAAAAGGTCAGTTTTCATATGGAGAGAGGTAAATAGCGGGGTCTCTCTGGGATCTGTACTGAGACCTCTCTTATTCAGCATATTCATCAATAATCTAAAAGGGGTCAACAGTAATGTGGTAAAATTTGCAGATGGTACAAAAATTATTTAAGATCCAAAGATGACTACAAACTGTTACAAAGGGATCTCACTAAGCTAGGTGACAGGGCGAGAAAGTGGCAGTTGAAATTCAATATTGATAAGTGCAAAGTAATGCACATTGGAAAATATAATCCCGACTACACGTATAAATGGTGTCTAAATTAGCTGTTACCACTCAGGAAAGAGATCTTGGAGTCATGATGGATAGTTCTCTGAAAACATCCACTCAATGGGCAGTGGCAATGAAGAAAGCGAACAGAATATTAGGAAAGGGATAGATAATAAAATAGAAAATATTATAATGCTACTATATAAATCCATGGCACTCCTGCACCTTGAACACTGTGTGCAGTTCTGGTCGCCCCATCTCAAAAAAAGATATATTAGAATTGGAAAAGGTACTGAGAAGGGCAACAAAAATGATTAAGGGTATGGAACAGCTTCCATACACAGAGAGATTAAAAAGACGGGGCCTGTTCAGTTTTGAAAGGAGATGACTAAGGGGGGGATAGGATAGTGATCTATAAATTATGAATAGTGTGGAGAAAGTGAATATGGAAGAACAAGGGGTCACCCAATGAAATTAATAGGCAGCAGGTTTAAACCAAATGCATGAAAGTACTTCTCCACACAACACACAGTCCATTAGCAGAACTTGTTGCCAGAGGGTGGCGTGAAGGCCAAAGTATAACTAGGTTCAAAAAAGAACTAGATATGTTCATGGAGGACAGGTCCATCAATGGCTACTAGTTAAGTGGTCGGGGATGCAACCCCATGCTTCAGGTGTCTCTAAACCTCCAATTGCCAGAAGCTGTTTTGAGTGCAGGGACTGTGGCGGTGGTACTTGGTCTTTGCGATGATTGGATGATATGACACCGACTTCAGCAGGGCCAGAATTCCACCCAAGGTGTTTCGAAAAGGAGATCTGCAAAGCTGCCACGGGACTCAACAGCCATTTCCAAATGCAGAGCTTGAAGGGAATTTGCAATGCCACATATGCCAGCGTTTGGCAATTCTGGAGAGAAGGCTTTCGCTTTTATTCACTGAACATCTTCATGTTTTGCAAAACAGAGGAATTCTGACGGCAAACCCTTTTGTTCTAGAATATGTCGGTATTCATGTCGGTTTGGTGTGTTAATCAAAGTGTCAGGCATGGCAGAAAAGAACTCATTCAATCCCCAAATGAAGAGAAATCTGAGCTTTTTACAACCGGCACATTTTCCAGTGGATAAGCTTTTTCACAAAGTAATTATTTCACTTTCCTGAAAGATTACTGATTACTCACAGAGGGAAAAACTAAGAGAGGGGGGCTCTTATCTTCTCTATGTTCCTACAGTTCTTGTGCAAACTTATACTTGTTACCATGAAAAATGACAAATTTGCCATCTGATCAAAATGTTAACAAGGTGAGTGTCAGTGAGATGGATCACTCACTGTCACTGCAAGCCAGAACATGAGGATACATTGATATTTCTCAATATAGTCACTGCTTCCCCAATGTTCACTAACAACATTTCTCCTCCGAGTGTAATAAATCACATAGAAATAACAAGCCGTACAGGATCTCTAGCATATGATAGATTTGTCGTAATGGCACTATCTGCAAGGTAGAAAACAATTGGTAATGATCTATAGAAAGACCTAATCAACTGCCATTTGCTATAATATACCAGATGAAGCCAAGATATGAAATCCATAAGGGTTCTTTAACCACTCCCCTCACACACATAGGGAGCCCAGCTAGGAAAATTATACGAGGAATGAATGAGCAGCAGGGGTCCGAGAAGTAGAGAAGAAAGTTAACAGCACGCCTCAGATGCAATCATTAAATTACACATTGCTGAACGAGGAGAGGATAATCACAGATGCTGAATAGTTCCTTAACACTGATAAAAGGTTTTGCAAAGTCCATCACTTTATTTCCATTTTCTTTCTTTTTCATTGATTTCAATGTTTTACAAAGCACAACGCTGTCGAGAGTGAGGAACCAATGGGAAAATGCCCATACTGAGTTGGAAGGGAGCCTCCAAATAACAAGGGCAGAATTTGCCAGGATGCTCTGGCTGCTTTGTGCTGCTCTGGTGACAAAGCAAACGGCTGCTTCACATCCCCAGCGTGGCACAAAGCAGCTCGAGAGTCTGAGTCCCAGAGTTTTCGCTAAAGCACAAACAATACACCAGATACCCGCTTTTAGGGAACGAAACCCTCAATATCCTAGTGATGCAGGGAAAACACACAGGGCTACGAGCAGTTCAATTCCAGTTCTGTCAGGACAGATACTCAGCTTGATATCATCACCATGATCTCTTTGTAAGGAAAGAAAAGGATCGGCGGGTAGTGATTGATCTATGGGCAATTGATTGATCGTGTCTCATCAAGACATAATAAAACAATCACCAAAGCCACTCCCGTCGACTCCAGAACTCCAGCTCGCCAACAGGCGCAAGCTGGAGTTGACATGAGATCCCGCTGCTGACCGCTGCCACCGTGAGAATGGCAGGTAAGTCGGTCTAAGATGCACCGACTTCAGCTACATTATTCACATAGCTGAAGTTGCATATCTTAGGTCAGCCCCCCTACCCCAGTGTAGACCAAGCTTCTCACACACTAAACGTTCCTTTTCCCCTTTCCTGGGAAGCTACAAGGATGTGGTGTTTATGGGCAGAAGATTTCTCCAGCATAGAGCAACTCGGTCCCCAGCCAAGAGCAAGAGGTAAGATTTTGTACAAATATTTTACCATTGCTTGCAGTGTTTTAGGCTGCGATTTTCAAAGCACCGAAGGGAGTTAGGAACCCAATTAGCTCCCTTTGGCGCCAATGAAAATCCTACCCTTAAATGCCAACATTGTTAACCTTTTGAAAAGATATCACCTCATCCACCCTATCTCCCTAACATTGTTAATTGTTTCACTGCCATTCATTTCATCCAGCTGGTGTGTGGAAGGATGAATTTGAGTATCCATGAAGGAGAGAAATGGGGCTGAGAACCGTGTGTGTGGTGGAGTGGCCCATGCCCTAGTTAGTTTCATGTTCCCTCTACAGTCTTATACCTCCCCATACATTACTCTGATTCCCCCCATATCATACCAGCACATTGTCCACAGCTCCCCATCCCACACAGCTTTGTTCCCACCATGCTCATTCACAGATATCTATGCTCCCCACCTCCACCAATGCTTCCTGATCATTAAAGCTGGGGACACTATGCCGGGAGGGAGACCAGTGTTGCGTGTTGGGGATGGGGGAGGGATAGATATTGGGCTAGAACTTCCAAACTGGCAGTGTATCTACCCTGGGGAAACAGAGGGCTACTGCAAAAGGGGCTAAGGGTTGGAAGGTGCTGAGGGAAGGGTCTTCTCCACATCCTGAATGGCTTCAGTTTGTACATATTCATCCGTGCTTTCCCCTCTTAGGGCTCAATCCTGTAAGGTGCACTGTGCTCTCTTGTGAGGTGCTGGGCACCCTCCACTCCCATGAAATAGAAAGGCCCTCAGCACTATCCAACCCTTAGGTTTTGTTTTTTAACTACATGACATGTGTATTTACAAGTATATGTTGAGACCCTGCCCCTTGCCCTCACTCTCCTTGTTACATTTTCACAGTGAAGGGTTCTCCCTCTCCCCCCCAGACATCAGATGCTTTCATCTTCTAGAGCAGGCATCCTTTGGGGTGGGAAATGTCACCAGGAGAACGGGGATGGGTCAAAACATACAGTGTGTTAATATATGCTTTGTGTAGTTAAAAAAACAAACCAAACAGCAGGAGACCAAAGCAAAACAAAGTACCTAAGAATCCCCAAGCTCCCATGAGGTACAACACTGACAGTTCAGAATACACCCCATTTGGACCAGCTTTACAGTTCTCCCTGTGGAAATAGCACCGTTTTATACCCACTTTCGCAGAGCTAAGGTTAAGGAGATGAAGGAGAAAATATTAATGAGATTCCAATGGAAAACGAGGTTATTAGGAGTAGGGACCATTTCTGCACATTGTCCTCACTCACCAGCATAGCAATGGGAAATTGAGTTTCAGACAATCTCCAAGATGGTGCTTAGTGGAGAAAACCAGTCTTGACATGTTGTCTTCTTTTTCTTTAATTACATCACCCTAACGAGCAACTTCCCCCCCGCCCAAGCAAATTTATTTCTTGAGAACAAACAATAGTAATGACTGTATAGAAAGGCTCACCAGGTATGATAGGAGAGGAAACAGCAGCAGCGCGAAATGACAAGAATAGTAGCAAGAAAATGGTTCCTTCGTGCCATGTTGTTTGTCGCACTTGAAACCAGAGTCAAGGTTGTTAAGCAGTGAAACAAATTATTTAGCTTGCGTAACTGCTCTTGTTCTATTACTGTGTCTTCTTCCTCTCTCTCCACATGGCAACGTACAGTATTTTGACAGTTGTTTGAAATAAACAAAGTGCTGATGCGTACCATCCAAAAGGTCTCTGTACACATGCAGCAAAAGTTATTCAGCCTCGTGTCCTTGTAGAAATGATTAATGGAAAAAAATCACATGCAAATCTAATCCTACCAGGTGTCAGTACAGCTTGCCGTGGTATAACTCATAAGGACAAAGGGTTGGCTTTTCAAAAGTCACTAACTCAACTGGGCACCCGATTCCCATTGAAAATCAATGGGAGTCAGCGCTTTAGGAATCTAAGATTTGAAAATGTCCTTCTTTGCGTAGCGGACCAGCACACGGCCTTGCAACCATATACTCCTACCAGTGTCTTGGACTCCAATAGAGCAGGGCCTTTACTGGGCCACTTGCACAAGGGTAGATTTCACCCTATGTAACTAAATGGGGGGGAGGGATAGCTCAGTGGTTTGAGCATTGGCCTGCTAAACCCAGGGTTGTGAGTTCAATCCTTGAGGGGGCCATTTAGGGATCTGGGGCAAAAAATCTGTCAGGGGACAGTACTCAATCCTGCTAGTGTAGGCAGGGGACTGGACTCGATGACCTTCAAGGTCTTTCCAGTTCTAGGAGATTGGTATATCTCCATTTATTATTATATTATATTAAATGCTATGAGCCAGGTCCTCCAGTGGTGTCCATTGGTATGGCTCATGGACTTCAATGGAGCAGTGTCGTTTTACCTCAGCTGAGGATCTGGCCCTCTACATGCCAGGAACATCTGTTTCTAAAATAACCAGGAAAAGGTCAAATCTCAATGCTAAGAGCCAGGTTTTCAGAGGTAGAACACCACAGTTGGAACACCCACAACATATTCATCTACACTGTGTCTGCAAAACCTCACAGCTGCGGGCACAAAGGGGGCTTAGGCCTGCACACGGGATTACTCCACCTGTTTGTACATGCAGTGGCCCATTTTGCACATCCACTCTTGCAAAATCTCAGCCGGGTTTTGTGCACCCACTTGCATTGGGTGGATCTTTGAAAATTTGTCCCCGAATGGCAAAAATCTGTTCTGCCTTTTACTGCCTGTCAAACCAGAGGATTTACAGAGGCTTCTGCCACATTCACTCTGATGAATCGTTCATTCATTGATATTCAAGGGAACACTGTATAACAGTTAAAGCAGAGTTGCCTACAGTCAGAGCTCCTGGGTTCTATTCCTGGCTCTACCACTGGATTGCTGTGTGACCCTGAGGTAGTCCCTTAACCTCTTCTGTGATTTACATGCGGGGCACCTAATGTTATTACCTAGCAACCTCTTCTAAGCCTACACTGAGACTATTACAGATCAAGAGAACCTTCCCATCAGCCTCCCCTGAGGTTGCCAAATCCCGCTCCGAGAAGATATTCAGGGTGGTAAATCACTTCATCAACCCTCAGTGCTGGAAACCTGCATCACAGCTGAGCAGAAAGCACTGCAAAGAACTACAAACCTACCTCAGGAAAAACTTCTCAAACGGCCTGGATCCTCCCCACCCATGCCCACCAACCAACAGCCTGGCTGCATTCCCAGAGTCGGAGCATTTACTTGCCAAGAAGTTCTGGACACCCTAAAGGACTCACAACCCAAGACTTGCAAATCTTTACCAGGCCCTTCCTGGCTGGGGAGATAAAGCCATGAACGACTGGTGCCACGCCTGAGCGAAATTGCCAAGACTTCATTCAGAGAAGGCATCTTCCTTTCCTCCTACATGCAGTAGTCCAACCACCACTGAAGGGCTCACCAGGGTACATCAGTTCCATCCAACTAGCACCCAGCATCAAACTTCCTGTTCCTGGACAAGCTCTTAGAGAAGCCACCTCAAGTGCATGTAGCTGAAGCTAACATTCTAGACCTGGCACCATCTGGATTCAGTCCAAGACACGGAATTGAAACTGCTTTAGGAGCACCAATGGACGATCTCCCGTTGTCAATGGATAGAGGAGAGACGTCCATTCTCATCCTATGGGACCTCTCTGCAGTGTCTGGTACTAACATTCCCTAGACTTTTCAGTTGTGTCCCTCTGGTTAGTTTCTCACACTAAGTCCATCACCATGGCATCTGAACTGCTACTTCTTGCTTGTGCTCCAGGAAGGCATCTTAGTTTTCAGTGTGAAAATCAAGTGACTCCAGAGAGGAGGACCAATTAGCACATATTATTGCAGCAGAAGTCCCCAACTCGCCTATGCTGTTGCATAACCTGTGTGCGGTTTACAGTAAATATAATACCATCTAATAAATCTGAGGGCTGGAGAACAGTAGGAGAGAGGGTAGCAGATTTTCACATCATCAGGAGGGAAACAGACTTTTAAAAAGCCAGTTGTATCTGTGCACAACAATGAAGCTTTATGTCTATATAAACTGACAAGTCAAATTGTACTCCTGAGTCCAATTCCCACCATCAGCACCATTTTACTGTGATTGCTTGCCTCCTGCCTCTGAATCCTTAATGGCTTTGTCTGTCAAGATGGGCAGTCAGTATGATGAAAATAAACATTAGCTGAATGGTTTGGTAATTAGCTTAGCTCTCATTCATATATATGTGTGTATGCGTACGCATGAGCATAAATATATATATTAATGTATGCACACACAGATGTACATACACACAAACACACACTTCTTAGTTCTGGTCTGCAAGAGGTTGATCGATTCCTTTGCTCATTAACTACGTATTTAACAATTGTAAATCTACAGTTATTTTCTGAAGCCCAAGGGTTAACGCTGCTTACAGGAAAGCACTGCGTTGTAGTGCTCAAATCAAGCCTTAAAGTGGAAAGGAATCAGACAATACTGGTTATGATATTTAAACAAAACCAAATTGTATGTAATTATCCTGACACTGTATCAATCTAAATATTCCCTTGTCAATGATTTGATAAGTATCTCCTTTCTGAAACTGAAAAGCAGCCCCATTTACCCATAGATACTCTGTAGCTCAACAGACCTGCAATCCATGCTCTAGTGGGATATCCTTTATTGTACCCAAGCTGAACAAAATCCAGAATCTATATACATTGTCCCTGCAGCCTATGGCCCTGATCTGTAATCAGATCTGCATGGACCACTGTGGATCCGGACTGGTGCGGGCTCTGCATGGACCCATACACATGGACGATCCAACTGCAGCACCAGAGCCTGGACGAGCAGTGTGATGGGCAGAGAAGAATGAGATTTTTTAAAAAATATGCTAGTAGAATGAATTATTCTTCCCAGAATTATTTTGTACATTGCCTTTCATAGATGAGTCCCCCTTAAAACAGGACACTTAAGATGCAGAAAGTCACTCAGCTTTCTTTACCAATGAACATTTTATCTGCCATTTTAAATACACTAGATGTAGTATTAATTCATGACACTGAGCTTTGTCTCTAATAAATGCAGTCACATTTTTTGTTATCTCTAACTGAAACTCTAATTTAGAGTGTTGTCCTTGAGAGTCTTCAGAGAGCCTGAAACAAGAGCTGTGAGAGATGGAAACATCTCAACGCAGTGTTTCCTTGGAAGCCTTAAAGATGACAATTTAAACGTTAACACTGAACTGTTTGACTACTGATCTCTTCAGCAGAAACATCCAGTGAACAAGGGACATTTTCAAAGACTTTTCCAATGGAAAACTGAAGGCCCAAAGGTTCCCTGAGCATCCTTGTTACACAGTTATGCATTGTGAACTCAAAAACCCGTAGCACATTGAAAATTGGAAATGTGGTGACAGTGCATTATCATCAGAACTTTCCAGAAAAAAACATTGTTAATAAACAAAAGACTATTGGTCTCTTACAGACTGGAGCAATATGTTTCCCCCACAAAATAATTGCACTTTCAAAATGTTGGATCCAAAAAGTTTGGGTGTTTCCTCAAGATTTTTTGAGACAAAATAAAATGAAAAATTTCAAAAGCACATTTTGAAACAAACATTTGTATTTCAAAAATGTCAAAAGGAAATCTTTTGTTTCAACTAAAAATAGGGTCATTTTTTCATTTTGATTTCTGGAAACAAATAAATTCCGTCTCTATTTTCAGTTTCTAGATTGTTGGCGTTTCCCCCCTCTCTCTCTTTTACTTCCTCCTCTTTTCCCCCACAACAATAAACCATTGGAAAACCGTGAGCAGGTGTATGAAAGTGGGCTGTGGGAGAGGAAAAATCCCATCTTCACATTTATTTACTGTTTTCCACCTGCCACAACTTTTGGCGGCTCAGGAAGGGGATTGGGGGATGTTGGTGAGCAGCAAGCAGCAGGCGGTTGGGGGCCTCAGGGCAGAGGCAGTGTAGGGACAGGAAGAAGTGGAGTGAGGGTGGAGTCTCCGGGGAGGGGGCAGATTGGGGGCGAGGCCTCAGGGGTGGGGACAGAGCAGAGATGGGACGAGGTGGCCTTGAGGGAAGGAGCAGATTGGGGGCGAGGCCTCAGGGCAGAGCAGGGGAAGAGCAGCCCCAAAGAAAAAGAAAAATCAGTGCCTATGACAGAGGAAGTCAGAGTAGATGATCTGGTCTCTCTGGCCTTGGAATCTATGAAAGATGTGAGGGGAGGGGGAGGGGGAACTACCCACTTTTCACACTTACGTTTTTGTTATTCTTTTCCCACTGGAAAAATGAATGACCGGGACCTTGCTGTTATTGGTAAATAAATCTTAGGATACATCTCTTTGTCCCTAAGTCAAGTCAGAACATTATGGGCAATGAAAGATTCTCCACCCTGCCCTGCTACTAAGCCTTCACCTTGCTTTGTTTTTGGCCACACTGCTGAAGCAGCCCGCGTTGTTGACAGCTAGTATCAGCTTTGATGGGGATTTTGGTTACATGGAAACTCGCTCTGGAAAGCGAGCAGTGACCTATCATTTTGACTCAAGCGTCAGCCAAATTCATGGTGTTGTGGGTTGCTCCAGTTAGGAGGAAAAATTGATGAGAGCGCCAAGTATTCTCTTTGATGCAATCTTGTTTCTTTACAAGTCCCCTTTCCTTGAGCACCGGAGGAGCCAAACAACAAGAGACAGTTTCTCTGCTTATAGCTCCAAGCCTCTATCTAAACTACTCTCAGGGTCACACACAGTGCTTGTCCAGGACCTGTCTGTCTCTGACTCTTGCTTCCCACCCACACCCTGCCCACTAGCACGGAGGAATGGGTTGGGGGCTGAGGGAGCCAGTGGCCATGTCAGCCCTGCATGGGAGGGAGGGCTGAGGAGAGCAACTCGGGCCAGGCCAGCTGTGCGTGGGCAGGCAGCGGGGGAGAGAAGGGCATCTCAGGCCAGCCCTGTGGGCAGGCGGAGCGGGGCGGGGAGGTGCGCTCACATTGGGGAGAGGAGGTGTGGGGCCTTGGGCTGGCCCCATGCAGCATCCTGTTTTCCCTTTGGGAAAATATGGTCACCCTAATGTGGCATAGGCTAGACCTCTGTCACTATTATTAGTAGCCTTGATGGGACTCGGAGGGGTGAAGAATAGTGAGATACTGGTTGTAATGAGCCTATTATTGTAAATTAATATGAATCAGCTATATCAGTTGCAGCTGGTTCTAAATTGCCAGTGGTTCCCCTCATGCTTATTATTTTTCTGTTAAACTAATTACTCTGTATTAACTTTCTTCAGTGGGAAAGAAAACCCTGCAAAAATGATCTGCAGTACGGTACCTCGGCTTCAGTCTCAGTTTACTTTGGGAGTACAAGACAGTTGTTGCATTAAACCCCAGCAATAGCATGAGAGGAAATAGTGCATTGTAAGGCCATGCACATGTAACACCAACAGACCCAGAGTGTTGGCAGGTGGAATCAAACCAGCAACCTCTGGAACTTAGTGCATAAGCCTCCAAGGCATGAGCTAAAAGCCATCTGCCTGGTAGATAAGGCTGTGGAGCAGACTCATTTTCTCTCTCTCTTTAAGTGGTCTTGGTGCCACAAGGTGGGACAGAACACCACAGCCAGGAGGTGTGTGGGTTCCACCAACACTGCAGGTAAAGGGGAAAAAGGTCTGGGTTCAGAATAACGAGAAGTGCAGCGGTTGAGTGGTCCACTACAATCTCCACTACAATCCAGAAATGGTAAGTGAGTCCCACTCGATCTCACACTAAAAGGCCACCTCCAGTTCACCCAGCTGGACAATGGATACCAGCTCCATTGGGATAGGGCGGGCAAAGGTGGTCAGATACAACGCTGGCCACATAACTCCCTCGCGTACACTTGACTATGAAACTAAGGTGCCCTTAACTGCACCAGGCCAATGAGCCATTGGCTCAGGAAAACTGACTTTGGAATGAGTTTTAAGTGAAAACTTCAGTTACTTAATTTTCTTCTCATCTCATCAGTTTCAGGGAATCTAAACAGGATACCATTCTCCCCACCAACATTAATCTATCAAAAGTGGAATAGGCTTGGGGATAATTTTACCTTTATGGAACTAAAATACACAAGAAGCACCTGAATAATTCCAAGAACAGGCAAAGTAAACAGCCTTGGAGATCATGTTAGCACTAATCTCCTGATCAGCAGCTCAGCTTATCTTTGTGACTAACTTGCTTGCCAATGACTTGTTGTCAAGGACAGGAATTGGCAAATACTCTAAAAGGCAAACACAGCACATATCCCCGGGTGGGGAAAGGGTAAGAGCCCTTTTGCAGTGATCAGATCAAAGCATCATCTCCATTACAATAAAGCCTAAATACAAGCAATGGCTTCAAGCTAACATTTTGTACCTTTAAGGGAAAGACTGTGGAGCCAGGCTGCTAAAGCAGAACCACTCAGCAAAGGGTGAGAAGCAATAAAAGCAGTGATGGAATTCAGAGAGACAGATGGGCCAGGGGGCCATTAGACTGTATGATGATATGTAAAATGCCAACTGTACATTACCTTCCAGACACATTCGAGGTATAAAGGGCATGTATGTGATCACGAAGAATAGCTGTTTTAATACAGAGCCTTCTAATGACATCTCATTTGTTTGTATGGTCGGGATGATTCCCTTTGACAGCTCCACAGCTGATGGAAGGAAGATTTCAGTAAACTAAGTGACTGTTAATCAGACCTGGGCATGATGTTTATCCTGCTTATCTATTCCCTGTTGAGCTATTGAGTTAAGATGTGTTGTGTATACAATACACGGAAAGTATAGTAAGGTCTTAGAGATTTCATATATTGGATCTCTGAAGGGGCAGAAAATATCACAGACAGTGGAGTTTCCATCAAGGTAAATACATATGATGCTAAGATGTGGAACTCCATTTCCCTGTTGAAAAATGTGTCCATTTTGGCTTATGGAGGCTGGATGCACTTAAGAAATATGCAGATGTGTTGTCAGCCACTTTGCTACTGCACTCATGATTAGGATTTCAAAATACGAGACCATTACAGCATGATAGGATAAACCTCATGGTCCACTGAGAACATGATGCGGAGCATCAGTAAAAGCAGAAGCAATCTCAAATATTAAAAATTCATACATTAGATAATGTAGGAAAATACCAGATTATTAGGCCCTCGGTACATTACATATTCCAAGACCAGAACTGGAAATGCTAAAATACCATGAGAAAGGATGTTCTCACAGTGTTTTCAGCTAGGCCCACAAATCTCAGGAGAGCCTTTTCCCCTTGAGATTTCCAAATGATTTGATTTTCACTCTTCAGTTCTGGAGGTTCAAGTAGTATGCATAATTTGGATTTTCTTCAGAGAGAGACACGCTCAGCTGAACTGAACTCCTTACTCTTAACTTTTAACTTTTCACAGCCCTAACGACCAGCTGTGACAGGGACAGTACACGAGAACCCATACACCCTAGTAATAAATCGCTGCATGGGGAAGAACACTAAGACCCATCTACGACTCCTACTTCAGTATCCTCAGATGGGTGTATTCCTGGATAACCATGTGCAGAACTGACTCATTCTGCTCAATTCTCTGCCTTATCCGAAGGCAGATGAAGCAAAAGACCAACCTGGGCTCATCGGCTTGTGGAAGAGTCAGAAAATGCCTGGTCGGGCAGAAGGAAATCATTTTTTTTTGAAGAATTACACTGGCAAGATCAGAATGAAGTTCACAGCCTACGGGAAGAAGACATTTCCACCAAGATGAAAGTAGAGAAGAAGGGGGGGGGGGAGGGAGGAATTGAACTCCTTTGCCCTCTAGTGCACCAAGATTCTGTCCTACCTCACCCCCATGGGCTTGCACAAGATGTAAATAAGGAAGAATTTGGCCCTTAGAGAGTTCGGAATACAGCAGATTGATCTGCCAGCAGGCAATGGTATGTTGCCATACGGTACTGTATAACTCCGAGGAAAGGACTTAAGAACAGCTTATTAACTCTGCATGTTGTTAATTTTCGTGGAGAGACTCATCCAATGCCCACTGAAATTGTTGGGGGTCTTCCCATTTACTTCAGTGGTCACTGAATGAGGTCTTAAATAACTGTCCTTGAAGAGTAAAGTGGGAAGCTACTTTCAGGAGGTTCTGCAATGGTGCGCTTTTAATGAGTCCTCCACTGGGCTTTATACATAATGAGGCAGCACGGGAGCTTCTGTCAGCACTTCAGTACCTAGCTGTGTTACAGTCAAAGCTACAACAAACCACTCACTGGAGACCTGAACTATAGGCTTGTTTGGCTAGGCTTGCAGATTCACCATTGTCCTCCAGTTCGGCTGGGTTGAAAAAGAAGCTAGAACGCTCTGGAGTCTTATGCTTAGCTCCGGAATGGGAAATGAACACTCCAAAGTGTCCCTGTGCTGTGAAAAGATGTAATGCACTGCAGGGCCGGCGACAGAAATTTTGGGGCCCCCTACTCTGAGCGTTTGGGGGCCCCCTACTCTGAGCATTTGTGCTCCCTCCCCCCCCAGGGCTGCCCCGGCTCTTGATGCGGGTGGGCGGGGGAAGCGCTGCAGCCAGGGGTGCCTCGGGGCGGCTCCTGGGGCACAGGACGAGCAGCGGCTGAAGGGTTCGGGAGGCAGCCGGCCGCGGCGCCGGACACAGCCGGGGAAATGCGGTGCGGTGCCCAGGGGGGACGACTACGAGGAGAGCTGTGTACCGGTCCCCGGACCTGAAGTCCGGGGCCCGGTACAGCTCTGCCGTTGTACCCCCCTGTCGCCGGCCCTGATGCACTGTGCTGGATGAGGTCAGCAAGTCAAAATCTCTTTCCCAAAATGATTCTCTTGTTCTCTGTCTGAATATTGGAGGGAGGAGAACAACAGATGGTGCAGACAGAATACAGCTGCTGCTTTAAACATTTTAAACTCCAAGTCAAGGACTAATTCAGACTTTAGTTTTGATGAGGTACATGCAACAAGCTCAGCAGCAGTTCAGCCCTTCGACTCTGGTGTATTTAATCCTGAAGAAGGTCTGGGGATCGGAGTCTCAGTGGCGCTCTCGTTTTTGCATTCCCCCTTTTTCATCATGTTTGCATTTCTCACCAGTCTAGGCGAGGAGCTTCTACCGAGACGGAGACTAGAAACATGGGCGTGGGGGAGAGGAAGCCCGGTTAGAGACACAGAGCCCTTCACCTGAAATGAATTGATCTGAACACAGTGTGCCTTGGTAGTAACTGTTTATTGAACTAAGACGGTGGTCTCAGTCCAGTTACTGAGGATCGAGTGAGAGCACTTCATCGCCAAACACATCACTGGGCACTAATGACATAATTCCTAGCAGCGCTGGTAGATACTAAGGATCTCATTGACAGCTAGACTGAGTTTCATTCACTCCTCTAGAGAGGCTGTCTTCAAAAAAGGCTGAGTCACTCATTGGATGGAGAATGCCAGCATGTCGTCAGTCACCAAGGCTGTTCATCCAACATTGACATTCATTAATAATGATGGCAACACAAGCCTGTTTTTTTCTGTTCTCTATGCACAGCAATGGAGAGCCCCACACCCACCGCAGGAAGAGCGGACTTAAGGCACGATGATGATTATTTTTATTAGAGTAACAGCTAGTGGCTTCCGCTGCGATCTGGGCCCCATTGTGTGAGAGGTTAGACAAGCACATAGCACTCCTTAACCGAGGTGCTTTGAGAGTGGAGAGACATTTAATGTCTTCAAGGTCTTTAATACAATGACCCCTGATAGCTAGAGAGTGCTCACGCTCATTAAATCAACACAAAATGTAGCTCTTTGGTACAGTATATCCATGGATGCACAACCGAATCCATCTGTCATATTATACTTTCACAGCAGAAAAGAACTGAGCCTCTATTGTAAAGCAGATCTTCCTTGATAAAAGCTCCCTTAAATTCCTTGATGGATAAATATAAAGATCTCCTTCTCTTTCAAACCAAATGAAAGAAATACGGATGACAATATGCATGTCTTTTGATTAAAGCCTTTTCCTAGTAGCTATCCAGATCTTCCACTGCAGTTCCAATCTTCAAGAAACAAATAGAATTCATGGATAGGAATGCCTCAAGATTGATATGAAACGGGTATAAACCAAGAGTAAAATATAAAGGGCCTGATTTTGTAATTGCTTTAGGAAAGAATCTTAATAGTCTGTGTAAATTATCTGCAGGGTTGGGCTCCAAATAATTTCAGGAAAACAAGAGGATTACAAAAAAACAACCATGCCTTTCATCTTCACTGTGACAAAGTGGTATGGTGGTTCGTTAGCAGTCCCCAGGAAATAAACAAATCCCATGGAATCTCACTGCAGAGACAGAGGGAAAGCGTATTCCTCAGCTTATTCCTCAGCCCAAATGGTCCAAATCTAGTAGGCTTTTTCATTACTAATGATTTGATAAATATTTCAGAGAAATCAGGCAATGGCTTCTGACGTATGCATTGGACACATATGCCTCGATCAAGTGCTTGTTGGAGGAAACATGTCAAGAAAGGCATTTGGAGATTGGATGATTTTCTCTTTCTCTCTTCTTCTGTGGTTAAGTTCTCCAATCTTGAACCATAAAGAAAATGTAAATGTGCACCCAGAAAAGAGGCTTAATCCAACACAGCCTGTTGGTCAATCCCATAAAAATATACCAAGCAGTAAAGACCCTTTCACAATTCAGGGCAAATGTGCCTTATTCTGCCTCCATGGCCAAGCCAGGGCACCCATTCTAGGCTCCTAGCTCTTCAGCTATCCCGCTTCTTGGGTAGAGACACACAGTTTCTACCTCCTGACCATGGCATTTCCAGGCCACACAGTTCCCTGCTTTCACTGTGAGTTCCCTAGTAAATAAAGTTGCTTCAGCAGGCCTGCTTTGCTTTTTTCCTCAGAGGCTATAAACAGTATAATTGCCCACAGTTCACCCACCACACAATTCTTTCTAAGCAAGCACATTTATTCTTAAAATAAAAACATTTAAGAGAAAACATACTATGCATGTTAATACATACTGCATGCATGCTAAAAGGTCCCCATCCCCAACTCCAGTCATGGCTTTGGCAGGTGATTCATGCTTCGACCCACCAAGGGGTTTTCTGTGGTTACCAGTTCACAACCACTGTTAGCTCAGAATGGGCATCCCCATAAACCTGAGAGTCCCTCCTTTATACAGTTTGGCCCTGTGATCTTGGGGCTCTGGGAACAGGTAATTAACAAACAATTGTCCTCCCTTCAGGGCGTAGCTTCAAAGGCCTGGATTTTTACATAACCAGAAGTGGCGGGAGGCGGAGGATGGGGTGAAACTGCATTAACCTTCTCCTAGGTTTTTCCCAGGAACTCTACTTCACATTGTTGTCCCAACAGCTCATTGTCTGCCACATTGTCCAATATAGCCCTTTGATCACTCAGACCCACAGTATTACAGAACCTTTGCATTTAATACACTGGACTCCAAAGATACTTAAACCTCCCAACGTACAGGGAATTGCATCACTCACAGACACATTATTTTCTACCTTTAAATATTCCCCTTATACCTTAAAATAGTCGGGAGATGGAATCTCCGACTCTCGCACCCAAATGCAGGATAAATAGGATTTACCTAAGGGTTAAGGGGGCTCAACCTATTGAAGTCCTGATTCCAATCCACTGCTCAAACTCATTACTCAACAACAGGGATATTCATTCCCAAGACAAACCGAAGTAGGGGGAGGAGGGGAAGACATCAAGAGGATGCAGCTTCTTTCCAACATCTTGTCTCCAGAAATCCTAGAGACGGATGCCTCGACATCTGGACACGTTCTTCACTTGTCACAGAGTGAAGCGTGTCATGGGACTTGACAGCAATCTACCCAGCATAAACAGATGACAACGTGTTGCAGTCTGGAAAGCTCTAAACCAGTTAAAGGTACTTTGGAGTTTTACGTTAGCTTGTGTTGAACAAAAGCTATGATCAGGATTGTGCAGAGAATCCTACACAATAGTTACAGAGCACTTGCTTATCTTGCACTGTGCTTGGGTTTGGGGTGGACTTTAATGAGATGTCCCTGCCAAAAGGTTTTGTTTGGTCGTGACAAGAAAGCTGAGTGCCACGTATACACCGGCTATTAGTGAATGGGGACTTGGGGCAATTATAGAATAATGTCTATGTTTGCAATTCAAAATATAGCTCCTTTTATCAGCCACACAGTAAGTGTGGTTTAATTTACACTTACAACCAAGATATTGATTGACCTCAGACTATGTTCCAGGGGAGTGGAGATCTGAAGACCACTCCCATAGCCTTATCTCACCAGTTAGCAGACCTGCTGATACATATAGTGATCTGCTGACCTGTCAAATATCCACATATGGATCTTCCTGACAAACAGATACATCCTCTTGTGACAACATGAGGTTCCACTATAGTACTGGTCAATTTCAACCCCAACCCCCATCGAAACTGCACACTTCAATAGCCAGTTTTCATATTTGAATATTGTGATAATTTCTGATTCCCCCAAACCCCAAAAATATCAGAAGGATTTCACCCACTGCTCTTACAATACTGCTAAACAAAGCAAAGCAAAGCAAAACAAAACAGAATTTTGTCTAGAACAAATTAAGCTGGGTCCAAATGATCATTTTTTGGCACAATACTGTCTAACTTCATATAATTTAGAGGTTTGAAATCTGGACTTAACTACAGTCACTGAAAAACACAAGTGGCTAATTATCAATATCTGAACAACACTTGGGTTTAAATTCATCCTCAAAAGGATATATACCTCAATTTAAAGCCAGATTGCTGTCTGATTTTTCTTTTTGTTCACTTTTGCTACAAACACCACCCACATCTGCTATAACTGAAAGCAATGAGAAAGAAATATCTTGTTTCATTTGTTTACTTTTTTCCATTTGACAGCACTTAGCGTATAGTCTGTTTCACTAAGCTTTACCTGTTTGTGTGGGTTTTACATACAGCAATGGGGAAAGAAAAGTATTTTTAAAAATTGGAAAATGTCATTGTAAAACAAACTAAAAAAGGCAGAGGAACTGGGACTGGTGTGGTATCTAAAATTATTTTAACACATTTTAAACATATTGATTAGATTTTAAGTTGCTGATCACCGCAGTACACAAGTGCTGCAATAACGAACTCATTTGGTCTACTTGTGCATTGTTGGTTACATGCGTTTTCCAAGATTAGAGCCCCCATTCATCCTATATCTCTCACATACAAAGCTAATATTTCACTGCCATAATCATTTTACATAGTCATAACATTTAGAGATGATCCAAAACAGGTATAACCTTTTTCATTGTAGAATATGTAAACAACATTCTATAGGGAAACATCATCATAGGCACATCAAAAAGGGAAAAAAAATGCAACATCAGAACAATATCATTAATTCTTCCTAAAACAGATGGTGTGGTGCTGAAAAAAGTTGACATCAATAATTTTCAGAAGGAATAAATTTTGCACATTTAAGATGCAATCTCTTACCAAGCAACCAAGAAACACACACAAAAGTGTGTTGATTACAATTTTCATTTAACTCATTCCAATTGTTATCAGCTGGGGAAAGTAGTAATGCCCAGGACAAATGTTCATTTAAAGAAATCAGTGATTACATAAAAATGTAATTGATTACGGCTCCAATCCTGCAATCAGAGCTTCGTACACACATATAGCAAAGAGACACACATCTATTCTCTTCCTTTCGAGCTCTAGGGTTGAACTACAAGCTTGCCTCGTGCGGTCCCCAGAGCAGGCCAGGAGGCAGACAGTGACTCTGAGATTGGTAATCAGCCTCCTGGGTTTCTTCTTGCTCAGAGAGGGACGTTCTCTACACCAGTCTATGGCCAATGAAAGGTATTTTCCTCACAATGCTGGCTCAGCTATGCTGACCCGTGTTGAGGAATGGGGCAAAACTCTTCCCATTCCCCACCTTGGCCTTCTCACTCCTGCGTGCATGCATGGGGACAGAACGTGAGACTGTGTCTTCCCAAGTACAACTGCTCACAGCAAGGGTAATGCACATGAACTTAACGGGTCTCCCAAAGCTCCTGTACATTGCACTGCCTAATTTGATCCTTCGCTTGCAAGAAAATCCAGACACTATCCTGTTTGGTGTTCTGTAATCGTCAGGGTCTTTGCCAGCAGTTTAAAAAAAATCAAATTTGGTGGCACTCACTTTAAATAATGCCCCTTTATCTAGGGCAGGACCTGGCTCATTAAGCTGATTAAGCTGACACCCACTTTGATCGAGCAATAAGATCTTTGAATGAGACCTACCTCATCATAGACACTGTCATTTCTGCTGAAGTCTCCAGCCTTCCTTGGAAGAACATGGACGTGAACGTGCTGAAAATTCAAATACAACAAACAATGGTGATTATCTAGATAATTTTTGCAAGCTGACAGTGATGTTTTCCTGACATCCTATTACTACACACTGGCTCCCACTGTATTATTTTCAGAGGAAAAAAATGTTAACCTGTTCTATAACTATTGCGAATCTTCAGAGACTACATAAGATGAAAACCATGAGAAAGCAACTTTACTGTAATATGAGCTTCCGAGTGAAATGCCAGAAAGTTTTGGAATTATTCAGAGTTGTGTTTAGCCAGCGCTTTGAAATGACAGCATATCTTAAAGCTGACTGTTGTGACTTTGAAACTGACAGGAATAAGAATTTGCCAACTTTGGATTGCATTAGGAGGTAGAGAGCAGGTGTAAGCCGGGGGTGGGGGGGGGCAGGGTTACACAGGATTGGCTCGGCAGTATTCTGAGAAGACTATGGGATAAAGGAAATTCTCCTCAGACTCCGCTGCAATGGTATTATGGGGAGGACACATGGGCATGTACAGAATCCCTAAGAGCATATATTTTGCAAGGGTAAAAAGGCACATTAAAGTTTTGCTTTTACATCTAAGCAAGTGCAACCTAAATGTCGCTGGTACAATCTGTGGTGGAGAGTCCTGGTGGCGTAAAACCCACTGGGAGTCCAGGTTCTGGGAGTGAAAAGTGTTCAAAGCCCTTGTGAGGAAGAAGAGTTAAAGGACGATAACAGCCAGAAACGGGGTGTGGCTAGAGCAGTCACAGAGCGCAACAGTCCTCTGCAAAACTGGTGGAAATGAAGGAGTCCACTGATATCAACAGGAGTCTTTCCATTGCCTTCAATGGACACGGGATCAGGCCCTACAGCTCCCTCCAGATTCGGCAGAACCCCGGCATTGGTAGCTGCAAGAGCACCACCCACCCTCAAAAGCATCTCTTCCTTGGATGTAGTCACGTTAGCTGCCTCCAAGAGGTGTGATGTATTGTTGACATCAACAGCCTGACTAAGGGTATGTCTACACTACCCGCTGGATCAGTGGGTAGCGATTGAACTATTGGGGGGTCGATTTATCACGCCTAGTCTAGATGTGCTAAATTGCAAGAGGCACAAGTGGAGTCGACGGGGGAGCAGCAGCAATTGACTCATTGCCCTGAAAATGCCGTGGTACGTGGATCTAAGTATGTCAACATCAGCTACACTATTCTCATAGCTGAAGTTGCATATCTTAGATCGATTTCTCTCCCCGCAGTGTAGGCCAGGGCTAAGATTGGCCCTGTTGTGCTATGGAGAGAGAGGGGCTGTATTTGGTCATGAACTCCAGGGAAAGATGGGTAAATAAATAATTTCAAATAATGAAAATGGGGGATAAATTCAAACATGTGAACCCCCATCTTTTAATAATTATTACTGCTAAGAATCATCACACCTGAGCTTGTAGAGAGTTTAGGACTAATCTTGTGTATAAATAGACTGGTGAAGAGCAAACCAGGGAATTACAGAATCCAGGAAGAAGTGCTACGGTGAATGCACTTGCAAACCAACTGAGAGACGCTGTAGTGAGGTACTTTGGATATTGCGAGACAAGGCACACACACGTGGTTAAGTAAATAAAGTAGGTGAGTTTATTGGAAGGTCCCGGTCCTCGGCGCTGAGAGGGCTTATCAAATCAGCGCAACCGCAGAAGGAGTACCGGGCACTACGGAGCAGTAGCCGGGAAGGAAAAAAAGCCCACGAGCAAATACGGGAGTGGGCTTAAGTACACTCACACATTTGTATCTCATACATACTCATGTCTCATTTGCAAGCAACAAGCTGATTGGTTACACGCTGTCCTGCCTCAGTTTCCCCATTTGGTTTACCACGCATTTATTCTCACACAGACGGGGTAAACACTCACACAGCTGGGAACTGTTCCCAAACACACAGATAACAGCAAGGTCAATCTCATAGCATCACTATGCACTCTCCTGGAGTTGACTCAGAAGCGTAACTACACTTCCTAGAGATTGCCCGTCACAATGTCTTCCGGTCCTAACAGACGCTCCCACAGGATTGAAGCCTTTTGCCAGCTGGCTCCAGTCTAAATTCGACCATGAAGCCTATCACAGATACTGCTAATTACCTATTTGTTTGCACCAGTAGTAAGTTCCAAGGTTCAAATATGCCTCTGGACGAGTTAGCGAAGGGCGGGGGAGGGGAAGAGGAAGAAAGAGAGAAAAAATTAAAGTCCAGCTGCAGCAGCTTGTGCATCTGTGGCCACAGCAGTAAACCTCACACTTTCTCTCTCAGATATCTCTATGGCACCCATCAGAGCGGTATCTGAGCCGATACTAGACATTATATCACAGCCATGGAATACTGAGCATTTCTATAATCGTCTCCAATTTGAGCTTTCAACAGCTCCGCTCCCCCAGCCCAGTGGGTAGCTAAGTATCACTATCCGTTCACAGTGGGGACACAGATACAGAGGCCCAAAAGCCTTCATGGTGTAACTTCGCTGCAGTCAGTTCGAAACTAACACGGCTACCACTCTGAAACCTGATTGAAATGGGCCATCCTGATTATCACTACCAAAGGGTTTTTTTCCCCCCTGCTGATAATATCTCACCTTAATTGATTTGTTTTGTAAAGAGTTGGTATGGCAACCCCCATCTTTTCATGGTCTCTGTAGACAGATAGATAGATTGATAGATATTTTCCTACTGTATTTTCCACTCTATGCATCTGATGAAGTTGGTTTTAGCCCATGAAAGTTGATGCCCAAATAAACTGTTTAGTCTCGAAGGTGCCACAAGGATGCCTCATTGTTTTTGCTTCTCTCCCTGGCTCCCTACATAGCAAGAGGCAAGTCAGGTCAGTCAGTCTGGCTCAATCCCATCTTTCATTCAGACCCATTGACTGCAGCAGCAGCTGGCCCAGGGACATTCCTGGGACTTGTACACAGGGAGATTCAGGAGCTGGAGGTGGCCATTCCCACCAGAGATCCGCCCGCTGTGGGCTCTCCTACCAGCAGAGAAGCCACATGATGAGCATCAGGCCAAACTCCCCTGTTTGGCGATCGAGGGGGCGGCAAGATGGCAACATGGCTTTCCTTTCTCTTTTCTCTCTCTCTCTTTTAGTAACCTGACCCTGAATACAATCCTTCAATTCGTCATCGGGGAGGGAGAGCAAAAGGTCCTAGTTGGACTAGGATTTAGTTGGGGTTTGGTCTTGTTTTGAGCAGGGGGTTGGACTAGCTGACCTCCCGAGGTCCCTTCCGACCCTGATATTATATGATTCTACAAATCCTCATACTCAGTGCCTATATACGGTGGAGCTGGGGGCATCAGAAATAGTCTGGAGTGCTTTCTGCAAAGTGCTATATGGATTTTGCCCCTAATATCACTTGCTGAGTTGCAATCAACCCCCAGTGATGAAACTCAGCAAGGTTTCCAGAACACATGGCTCAAGTGTAGATTGAATAATTCATTAATTAATAATTTTGCCTGTTTGGTAGGAAATTTACACACTACTACGACACAGTGTTAGCTTCAGTTCATAAGAAGCCTTTGCTCGCTGGAATAGAGAGAAATTACAGAAAAAGTTTCAGTTAGCAAGGTAGTCCGAATACCTCCCCCTCTTTTCCAGACTGTCCTAGAGAAAGCTGAGGAATACTCTATTGTTTATGCTGAAAACTATGGAGAAAAAATAATAATCAGGTTACAGCTGAAGATGCTTTTTGTAGGTTAAAAACTGTGTTTTTTGAGTAATACATCAGTGATAGTGTACTGATAGTGTATTATACTAATATATCATGAAAGCGATAGTGCTGGTATGATGTATTAGTGCAATACATCATCTGGGCATCATTGCTCTGATGATCTATTGCTCAAAACCACACTGCAAGCTGAAAGTTGCTCATTGGTACCACTGGGCCTTCAATTTTACATTTGGAAAATTAAGGATTTTCAAGAAGAAGAAGAGAATGGGAGCTTAAAGGTTGGCTAGAAATTTCACCAGACTAGAAAGCTTTTGTGGTGCTCCTACGATTTAAAATGTACAGTACCGGTATATTCTGTAAATAACCTGCCAATCAGGTCTTGATATTTCCCGGACACCAGTAAGTTTGAATGCATTTCTGTCCATTTGTCTATAGCCTTATATCAGCTAGCTAGTAGTAGATAAAGACAAACAAAGCTATTTTTAATAGTTGTTTTCATTTCTGTGGAAAAGTGTCCCATGGTGTATTTGGGATAGGTACTATATATGACAGAGAGAGACAATCTGGGCAATTCAAGTAGGAACATGATCCAAACCCTATTGAAGTCAATGGGAAGGTGCCTATTGATTTTAATGGACTTGGAATCAGGCTCTAAAAAATCAGTAAGATACAGTGCACGATGACTTGCACTGTGAATGTTTCCTAATGTGACCCTCTGCCCAGGTAGGCTGCCTGCGATTAGAATTAAAAAGGAGAAACACAAAAGATATGCCAATTATATTTAAAAAAAAAAAAACAGCCCCCGCACTCGTTTATACCAGCATCTGGGCCACTTAAAAGCAGGAGGGCAATTTCATGCTTTGTTCACCTTTACTATTTGCATTATGTTTTCATGGAATGTGATAAGTTGTAGAACAAAATCTATTTTAAAACCCAGGGGGATGTTTTTTGGATGAGATAGCCACAACCAAGTAAGAAAGCAGGTGTCAGACTGCAGATATACCGGATAGATGATAGATAGAGCTAATGCTCTGAAAGGAACACAGAGGACAATCTGAATTCCCCCTACTGTTTGTGTAATAGAGTTGAGCAGGAGCGCCGAGGTGCAATTACATCTGAAGAGGTTTCCTTCTCTTCTGCTTTCCTGAGAACATAAGGGGATAAAATAGCAGCGTGGTCCTGGCGGTGCCCTGTGGTGAGAAACATCTGGGACAGGGCACTTATGTCGTCTTTAATTTGACTTCCAATTTAACAGCCTTCTGGGTGGGTTGGGGTTTGTTTTTTCGGTTGGTTCTTCATTCGTTTTTCCTTTCACAAAGGCCTTGATCCAGCAAGGCCCTTAATCACAGGCTTAACTGCAGCGTACGAATAGAACCGTCTGTTTGTTTGATTCAAGGGCACGAGTCGCTTGCTGGAAACGACGCCCGTGCTTTAGAGGTCTATGTTTGGTTCTCAGCCTCCACCGGATGGCCAAAGACCTCCTGTGTGCCCTGGCTGCTCTGGAGGCTCGAATGGCACAGAACAGCCCCTACAATATGCTTAAGAGCCACAAAGTGGGCCTGGGTAAAGAGCACTCGACTGGGAAACTATGTAAAGTTTTCAATGTGATTTTGGAAATGGCAGGCTGCCTAGGTCACTCAAGAGTGCACTAATCTCTCTACTATTGAATTCTGGCAAAGAGGCAGGCGTTTGTGGGAATTATACCTCAAAAGCAGAGTTCCAGTGAGCATGAGCTACAAAATACTTGCAAAAATCTTAGCCAAGAAAACCGGAGCCTGTTTTCCTAGAGATAATCCTTCCTGCTCAGGTGAGTTTTGTTTTACTATTATAGGCCATGCACAGAGTGATGCCTATAGCTAAGGTGGTGTGTGTATATATAATTGAATCATGTTTGAATAGCCCATCAGTCCTCTTGCACTAGTTACAGAACTGTCTGTTGATAGGCTAGGACTACCTTGCAGAAGTGGATGTTGAAGATGATTTTGTCAACAGATGGAATGCTAAAGACTGGGGTTGAATCAGCCATCATAACAAATGGCACTGGGAGGTATAGAGAAGATCCCTGTACTATTATGCGTGCCATTTGCCTGGTTGTTATACTGCTTGTTGCAGGGTTACAAGGAGAACTTCCAACAGGAAAGGGAACGATAGCCCAGCAAAGAGTTTGTCAGCACTCATCTGGGGCTATTAACTGTAATAAGTTACAGCCAACCACCACTGGTGGGATGCATAAACTGGTTCAGGAGGCCAAGGACAAGGGACGGGAGCCCTGAAGACCGAGAGGGAGACACAAAGGTGGCCCAGGGCAGACTGTCCCCCCAGACCTAGAAGTGGGAGTGTCTGGAGGATCTAAGCCTAGCTACATTTTGGTAAAATAAGGTGTGAAAGGTAATATACTTTATTGGACCAACTTCCAGTGGTGAGAGAGACAAGTTTCCAAGCCACACAGAGCTGAGAAGCTGGGAGCACCTTTCCCAGACCCGAAGAAGAGTTCTGTGGGGCTTGAACGCTTGTCTCTTTCTCCAACAGAAGTTTGACCTCTCCCACCATCTCAGTCTAATATCCTGGGACTGAGATGGCTACAAATATAGATTTAGGTCAGACAGCTGCTCGCAGGCCCTCTGTGCTTTAATCCTTTTCTCCTGTTATGCTTTGATTCCATCTGTTGAGAAATACGATTCTGGTTTGTCTCACTGTAGTCTCACGCTGGTCACAGGCCCCCGAGGGAAGTCTTACAGGACAGCCAAATCTACTGTACAGTCACAAAGGACCCGGTCTGGAGGGAGAGAACGGGGAGATTCCAGTGAGGGAGGTGAAGGCTCAGAGCCTGTCACCTGGGCAGGCAGCACTTGGGGTGGTCAGAGGTATGGCTAGTCCTGGTCTGTGACAAGCATTTACAACCTTCCTGGCAGATCAAGACAAGCCATTTTCCCACTTGCTACTTAGCTGTACTATGCGACCTGCGGCGATATGCTTCAGGCACTACATCACAAGCAAAGGGATTGTGGTTGGGAAAAAAGCACCGTTTTGCCGACAGCACTTTCTTTGCTCGAGAACTTCTGCCATCCATTCCAAAGACGCTGGATTATACAGGAGGAGAAAAAGCTTCTCACGACAAGATTCGCAGCAAAACTTCCAGAATAATCTCCAGCCCCTGAGTAAGACTGAGAGAGGGTGAGAAAGGGTAACACACACAATACTTAGATAGCAATATGAAAAATAGGGCAATTCTCCCTTCTTGTAAATTGGTCTTCCCATAGCACATCCATTCGTTATTCTTGATTAACTACTTGATTTGTTGGCCCTGTAACAAAGGCACTCGATAAAAAAAGAGAAGTTCTGAACACCTGTGGGTAGTTAGTTACTAGAAAAAGCATTTTCTACTGGCTCATAAAGAGACGTAGCATTATCGGTAAGTGACTAGGTTCAATAAAGTTGTTGTTGTTATGCAATGCAAACCGTTTCAAAGGTGCAGCCCTTCCTGTCCATCAGTTTCTAGCACCTCCCAGTGTTGTTTTTCCCAGGGAATGCTTCTAGAGTTGGAATAATGCTGAAGAAAGGGAGAGGGAGAGAGAAAACCAAGGGAGGGAGCCAGCAGTGGCTAAAGGACACCCTGAGATAGCCACTCCGTGGAAGATGACATGTGGATGGATTTTAAAAATACTGCAGAGGAAGAAGCAGCAGTGTGATCCGCCCCCATCCTAGAAGTGGGGGTTGAGGGGGCCTGCTGGCTTGGGTAAAACCCTGTTACATTGAGCCCATTCCGCTGCCTCCTTTTCCCCTTGTTGAGCTCCCTGGGAGTCACACGTGGGCTCTCAGGGATCAAATAATCGTATTCAGGGTCTGGTTGACGGAAAGAACTTTGAACCAGTTTTTCCCTGCCCCTGCCGCCCCTACAGCCCCTGGCTGGATCAATAGCTCCTTCTCCAAACCCAGATCCTGTCCCCTGATGCTTTCTACAGCATCTTAAGGAATCTACCCTTGTCCCTCACAGCAGGTAACTCCAGTCAGGCCTGTCCATCTTCCCAAGCCCTCTCTAGCCTTACATCTGCTACAGACGCTTCCCTGGTCCCTCTGCTGGGAACACTGGAGAGCTGCCTTCTTCTCAGCAAGCTCCTTGTACCCTCACTGGCTGCCCTTCTATTCCTTAGCAGGCCTGGGGACAGGCTCCCATCCCAGGGTGCCGGCACTGAGAGGAGGAATGAGCACTAGCGGCTCCCCTGTAACAGAGGAGGTTACCGGCAGGGAGGACAGCGGTGCTTTCAGCAGGGAGAGAGGGAAAGCATGGAGGGGAAGATATGGAGTCTAGTATTAGTCATTGAGGCGTAAGATGATGGCAAGACACGCAGATGATAGTTGGCAATTGAAAGGTAAAGTTTGAGAGTCATCTGAACAGAGATGACAGTGGAAACTATGTGAGTGGATGGGATCACCTAGAGACAGGGTGCGGAGACAGAAGAGGATCAGGGAAATAGCCCTGGGGGAGAAGGGGGGGGGTCTCCAGGCAAGTCACGTGATGCTTTTGCTTTCTCCTTGCTTCCAAGGACTCAGCTGCAAGGTTGTATTCAGTAACCTGAGCAGCCACTGCTAGTTATAGCACGCTAGCTGGATCAGAGCGAACGTGTGTGGACATCTGCCTGAGCTGGCAATGCCATCTCCCGGTGCCAGCCTAGCCAGACCCCTAGTGGAGTATATTTTCAAACAGTTCCCACTGAGAGACTTACCAATTCCGAGACTCTGGTAAATGACTTAGTTATCTGTCGACGACTAGGAGGAGGTGTGGGTGGGCCGGAACAAAGACCTCTGACACCATAATGATAGGAAGGGAAGGGAAAAATATGCAAGAACATTTCAAACCCACTCAAGAGCGGAGGTTAAAACTTTTAGAGCATGGGGGAATATTGAGCATTTACTGGAGAGCAGCCAAAAAGCAAGAAACCTGGCATGAAGATCATGATAATTAGCCCGTGCAACCGCAACATGCACCTCAGTGCAGGGTGGAGGTGGGGGCCTGGCCGTGTCCTGTGGCAGTCTCTGAGCGGTGACGGGGGACTGGGTGAAAGCGAACTGGGCCTGCAGCACTGCCGCTGAGCTGAAAGCCGTCTCCTCACTGAGGCTCAGCACTTGGGAGCAACTCTGTGGAAGTCAACCAAGTTTCACTGCCGTGAACTGGGACAAGAGGAGTATCCGGCCCATGGATTCGTGCTGTTTACCTCTCTCATCTCTGCACGAGCCATCCTATTGGGCTATTCTGTCTCTGCGAGTTCTGGGGACCATTCTAGGATCATTTAAACAACCCAGGAGAGAAGACTGGGACTGGGAATCAGGCATCGAAATGCCACCCAAACTGGTTATTTAATTCCCTTCAGCTCCCTTCAAAATCCCAGCCTCCGGGGGCAGATCCTCTCCTTTCAATGGGCTGAATGCTGCAATTTGGACCCCTGCAGCACTCCCCTTAACTCGCTTCCCTGGGTGAGGAGGGAAGAGTTTAGCCCAAGGAGAGGTAGGTTCTGGCGTTAATTGTAACCAGAAGTACTCTCTTGTATGTGCATGGGAGTGAACGACTTTGCCATTTATGTGAGCAAGGGTTGCAGCCAAAGGACATTGAGTTCAGCAAGTTTCCCTGCTCCCCCGAGCCAGAAAATGCAGGGACAGTCTGTCCGGTCATTCAGCTCCTTGGTGCCACTACAGGAGGACAAAGGGGCTGGATTCTGGCTGCAAATCCCCAGCATAGAATGTACCATAGAGCGGGAAGTCCCTGCTGCTGCATCCGAGGTGGGTCTAAACCCTGCACCTCTGCCCCCGCCCCCCCAAGAAGCCAAATCGATTCCTGGCCACATCCTGCACTGTGCCAATTGGAGCTGATACAGCACTGCCCCATTGTGTTTACCTTGTTGTCAAGCAGTAACAACGCTGTAGGATTTACATAGGATCTTCTACCCAAGGCTCTCTCTCAGACCATTCTCCAAATAGCAGTGAATTGAAAACCTTGCTGCACTCATGTGAAGCATCGTCTCCATTTTAGAGATAAAGCAGAGAAAGGTGAAGTGACTTGCCCAAGGTCTTGCAGAAAGTCTGTGGCTGACTCAAGAACAGCTCCTGGATCACCTGGCTCTCAGTCCTATGCCTTGCCCTAGATTAGCCTCTCTCCTTAATATCCGTATCTGCTGCACAGCATTGGGATGCAAATTTAAACTGTGACTGCATATTCCCCCCTCCCCCAAAGTCTTCACTTACGCCTTGATGAATGCATATTGCCTTAACACTTGCCATACACATAATTACAGTTCTTTAATTTGTTTCAATAACATGTATTATAATAAACATTTACTGCTCCACGAATAAACATTGAAATGAAGCTCCTAATGGGGGTTATGTCTTTCGAAGCCATTCGTGGCGTCAGTTAACTTTCTCCCTACACTTAATGAAAGCCATTTCCATAATCTGTGCATTATTGCTTAAGCCTCCCTTTAGGAATATTTTACAAAGTAAAATTCCTGTGAAATATTATCAGCCCAAAGAGAGACTGTTAAGAGGATTATCAAATTGTCCTGTTAAAGGGACAGTGCACGATTTCATGGCCCTCCGGAGATGCTAACACACTAATGATGGGGAATGTGCTGGCTAATTATCTCACTGGTCTAGTGCATTAGGACTGTGCTTTTCACTTCAGAGACCTTGTTTAATGAAAAGAATGGGAGCCTGCTAAAAGGTCAGATACAAAGGGCAATAAAATGCTAATCTAGCACTATTCAGATACATTTCAGACCCCAAAAAAATCTTGTGAGGTTCCGCAGGCTCCAGTCAAGAAATGAATGAGAAATATTCCTGTCCAGAGAGTCTAATACAGCTTAACGGCATCTAATTCATATCCTCCCATAACTAATATCCAGAGGCTGATCCTCACCTCATTGAAATCCGTGTGAGTTTGACCATTGACTCTGATAACAGATGGACTTGTACCTGAAATAAGATCTAAAGACCATTAATGTCACTGGAAAGGCTCCCGCTGGACTTCAGCGGACTTTCAGGTCCCTAGAGAATTAATAATGATCTCTCTCTCACACACACACACTCACACACACACACACACACAATATCTCCACAAATGGAGACAGCTGAGATAAGGGGTGAAATATTCCTTGTCTCCACTAGAAGGAAATAAGAGCATCCAAAATAGTTCAAACAGTCCAGCCTCTCTTGAGGGCAGGAGAGGGGATGGGAAAGATGGAGAGAAATTAGATTATAAATGGATTTACACAGGAGACAAAGCAATGACTTGCTTATTTTGGGAGGAGGGGGACACTAATATCCACTCTGGATGGTGATCTGTTACACAGTTGTAGCAGGTATGTTCTAAAGGGACGGGGTTCATTTCTCAGGGACTGAAATATTGTTCGTGCCTCCTGCCTGTCTCCTCTTCCATTCATCAGAGCTGGACTACAGGAACCACTGCAAGGAGAAGGTCAAGATTTTCAGTGACTTAATGGTGAAATGTCATTCAAGCTGCACTGCTTGTCATCACAGGATCAGTCAGTCCATTGGCCAAAACTCCCTAAGCTTTGTGCCAGTAATAAGTCCTCTTACATCCCTGAGAGCCATGCTGCCTTAGAACAGGTGAATATCTCTGTGCCTAACGCAACACGCCCAAGACTAAATAGAGTTATTTATAGTACAAAAACTGCACCAAGCAGACACTGCTCCCTGAGCGTAGGAATATTTTTCTGTTTTATTGCCAAGTCTGCACATTCATCTGAGCGCTTTAGCTGCTTCAGTGAAATCTTTTACATGTAAAATGATCTTCTGCTATAAAAAGCTGATTGTAGGCGATTTAGGATTTCAGAGATGGCAATTTATGTGACTGGAACAAAAAAAAAAAGTTCAACAGAAACAGAAATTTACTTAATCAGAAATTCTGTAATGTTTCAGTGTGGTTTTCTTTTCAGATTTTCCTTCCCACGGTACCAGACTCTATCTTTCAGTTAGCTTGAAATAGAAGAACTTGGCTAAATCATGATTTTTATCTATTTGCATGTATGTCATTTTCCAGTCTAGTCTTCGCCTTGTATTTCATCATGTCCTGCAGTCACATACCCTCAACTTTAAGCCCCTGAAGTCAATGGAATGGGCTCATGTGCTTTGTGAGCGTTCGCCAGATGAGAGGCTATGTTTTCAAAAAGGCTGAGGCCCACTGTCCCTTTTTGATAACACAGTTTGTATCCACAAAGGGCAAAACGCCTGTTTACTCCAAAGGTGCAGGATCCGTCTCAAAATGAACTGCAATTGCAAATCTCAGTACTTGCACCTCTTGCCCCCATCAACAGCGAGGGGGTTCAAGACTCGGGCAGTCAGATTTATTCCCACAGTTCAATTCTGGGTGCCAAATGCTGGCACAAATTGCACCTGCAAAAGGGAACATAGATCCTTTGAGTTGGTCATCTCGGGCCTGGTTCAAAGCTCAGTGAAATGAATGGAAAGACCCATTGACTTTAGTGGGCTTTGGATCAGCCCCTGAAGAACAGCAGGTGTCAGCACCAATGTTACCTCAGGTTTTGGTTGTTATATTTCTTTTTTATAACTATCAAGGGCAAGGCCACTCAGAGGTCTGCAAAAATCAATCTCTACACATTCCTGAGTGAGACTAGCAGCTCTAAGAGGTAATTAACACCCAGAGAAGGCAGGAGCTCATCTCCCAGACTGATGGTGCAAATGATCATTCATTCTTGTGCTGCTCTAGCAGCAGGAGACTTCTTACTGTACTTCAGATTTGGCCTGAATCCTCTCCAGTAAAGTCAGTGGCAAAACTCTCATTAACTTCAATGGTGCCAAATCAGGTCCTTATCCCAATTTAAAAACAGCTTTTTTCCCCAGGCAGCGTTTTGCAATCAGATGTACCATGTGTCGTTTTTCTTTACCTGGTTCACATTAGAGTGTAAACTCTTTTGGACCTGGGCTGCTGTTTACTAAATGTCTGTACAGCACCTCACACAAAATGGCCCTGAGTCAGTCCAGGCCATTATGCACTGCTCCAATAACAGTAAGAATCAATACAAAGACAGACATCATTCATTAGTAATTGGCAAAAAACACCACAGGCGTTTCACTTTGCAGATTTAATTAAGGAAACGTATATCTATTCAACCCTCCTGTATATTCATGAGCCATTTACAGGCAAATGGTACACTTAGTAATGTCGCTCGTCTAGTGCAACCTAACCTTGATCCACATGAATTACCCCTGATTGGGAAAAGAGTTATTTCAAAATCATTTAAATCTGAGACGTGCTTTAAACCCTGGAAGGCTGTAAGATTTCGACTAGACACTACAGTTTGCCAGGCTCCCAGCTGAGACTGCCAGACCTGCTAACCTGGAGAACTTGCACCTGGTATTGGGTCCAAACTGTTGTTGATTGTGGTGACGAAGGCCACACGGGCAGGTCAGTAAATGTGTCTAATTTATGATTGTGTCCCTAAGTCCTTTAACCTCCAGAATGAACATTTTGTGCCCCTGGTCACCCAACAGGGGGCTGTACAAGCAGGTAAAGAGCTAGAGGTATATTCCTAATGACTGTTCAGGAGACCGCTGAGCTCTGGTCTGTGCCCATGTTGGTTCAGTTCATTAATGTAATTAACCACCAGTCAATCTTTTCAAATTAGTTACACAAAAACAGCCCTGCCAGATCAACTGACATGAAAGTGAGGTCACGCTCCGTTTCTGCATGATTTAATACCCACACTGGAACAGAGTTTGGGGCATTAGAAGCATGGCAAACTGGAGCCAAATTCATTTGAAGTTCTACAACTTAATTACAGTGTATAAAACCTGTGCAGCTGGCTTGGTGTTATTTTACATGGACTTCCATGTTGGCAGGAAAACACCTCGGTGATCAAAGAGCTCAAAGAAGTAAAGAATATCAGTTATATGCTCTCAAATACATCTGGTTAATGGGAGTAATATTGAAAACGGCTTCTGGTTATGAATTGGCTCACGCAGACAGCTTCACAGTTCCCCAGTGTTTCCACGTGAGACAACACCACAGAGCTCTGGTTGGCATCACCAAATTTAGAAGGAATCCTGATAAGTGGAAGGAAGTGACACCAAGAAAGCAGCTCCCTCGCTGAAGCTGCTGTTAGCGCCCACCTGGCCTCTTGGTTTGGGCTCACAGGACAAAGAAGACAGAAAATGACGGATCTGAGCAAGGGGCAGGAGTAGACTGAGACTCCGAGAATCACACTGGACAGACACCTCCTTGTTTCCTCCCGCTCTGGGGACAAAGGGAGGGAAGACCTTTGCTAGGCCTACACCTGGCGCAACCCAAAACAACACCTGGGGAGCTTGTGGTATGTTGCCAACGTGACCAAATCTCCACCCATTTCCCCAGCTCCTTCCCACTTGCTCCCAGTGGTGCCTGGGGGGATGAGGTGGCTCCCCCCCCGCACACAGCTGACCATGGTCTGAATGGGCCAAACTGAGCGCCGGGCTCAGGGGAACCAGGAAACCGATCCCCACACTTTTCCATTTGCAGACCGTTCTCTGTCCCGCTGCAATGAACACACCGGCCCTTGCACCGAGTGGAATGCACACACGCCCATTCTGCAAGGGGCAAGGCAGGTAACTAACAGGTGATTATTTTCCAGATGAAAACATCCCCGTGGGGGGGAGGGGTGCCACCAGGAGGTTAATTTGAGGCGCGGAGGCAGTTTGCTTTTTAACCCTTACAGCTTAACCCGCTCTTCACGTCTCCCAGCAGGCTGGGTTTGGAATTCATCCTTATGTTCACCCATTAAGGCAGCATCTGGCTCGTCTTCATCGCTCACACTGGCTGCGCGGATCCGATTGCTTCCACCTGGTATAGCAGAGACCAGGGCTGATCTCTGGATGAAACAGTCACCCAGGGAACACGCTGAGGCGAATCCATCACCTAGGGAGTCGCATGCTGGGAAAATTTGTCACGAGCCAGCGAACTGCCGAGCCCCTCCTGGGTGCCTGCACAGGCCGCCTGGCTGTGGGACTTTAGCAGAGTCAGGGCACCCACAAAGGCCACTAAAACCAATGGGAGCTGCTGGTGCCTTTCGCCGGTCACTGGAAATGAGATATCAAGCACAACGGGTGAGAAAGTTGAGAGTGGGAACGAAGGAGGAAGGCCTGGTTCTTGAGCCTGGGGAAGGAGATGCAGGGAAATAGAGACGGGACCACCGGATCATCCCCTCTGATTGCCTGCATATCACAGGCCAGCACACACCCAGGCCCCCGAGAGGGACTGCGAACCTTAGTTCAACTTTTAAAATGGTGCGTCCGCTAGCATGAGAACCAGGGACGCACTCTGCTTCGGGGAAGGAAAAGAGCCAGGCAAGAACTGTCACTTTAAGCAACCCTGCTCTCTGCGATGCTGCTAGGGTAAAACACCCAGCAGGAGCCTCTGGAAAGTGAACCGAGGCAGACGTAAATGAATAGCAGTGAGGAACGTTATTGAAAGTCGCCTTGGCCGGTCAGAGCAGCTTTTGCCCAGTAAGATTTTCTAAGTTCCGACATGCGAAAGAAGAAGCACATAAGAAATTCATAGAAGCAAGAGGCAGCATATCACCAGCTTATGCTGCCTTATGAAAGACATCAGCAAAAAGATGAGGGGTTTACCCTGATGACAGCTGATTTGTTAGCACATGGCTACTTCATTACACTAGCCTTCTGATAGATGGAACTGCAACTGAGAGTCATTGGCCCTATACTGCTAATCACGAATGGAGTTTGTCCTTGAAGGCTCAAGACCTGTGCTTTTCAAAGAAGAGTTTGAGTTCTATCCTCACTGTTAACATGAATTTACTAGGTGGGTTTGCATCTGCTGTAATACAGTATAAATCAAACACCAGCAAAGGCCTAATCTGCATTGTTTTAGCACCCAAACTTCTGCCAAAGTCAATAGGAGTTTGCGATGCAAAAGGAATGCAGAACAGGGGGTCCAAAGTGTATGCGACATCCTCATAAATGCAATTAATCTACTAACGCTGAAAGAATTACTAATCAGACGGAAAAAACTCCTGAAGTGTTCACATTAATTCTTCTTTGCTAGCAGACACCCAGCAAGCACCATGACACATTGCCATTTACTGAGGGATAGCTCTTTATTTATGCAACCTATTGCTCACATTTAACTAATTAGGCAGGCTGGTACATTTTAGAACTTGTGATCTATGCGCTATGTTTGCATAAGTGCAGCATATTTAATGTAAGTACAATTGTTTTAGCACCTCTAGCAGCATATTAAGGACTTCATAGAATTTGAAGAGTTATTGACTGCAACTTTCATACAAGTTATGTGTTTAAAAAAACACTATTGGTTCAGTTGAATTAAAGGAACATTTACTCCAGAGATGCATCTGGAGCTGCACCAGTTTTGTAATAAAGGACACAAGAGACCAGATGGGCTGTTTGGGAACAGAAAAGCCAGTTCAGAAAAATAATTGACCCAAACCGTCTACCAAGCTTTTTGCAGTCTAGACGCTTTTTAAAATGTGTCTCCCGCAACCCCCATTTCTTGGTAGAGCCTGAACCTGAGAGGGGCTGAAAATCTGAGACTCCCATTAAAGTCAACAATAACTGCAGATGTTCAGCACTTCCTTGGGATTCATAGATTCCAAGGCCAGACGGGACCATTTTGATCATCTAGTCTAGATCATCTCCTGTCAAACACAAGCCAAGGAATTTCACCACAATCATTCCTAGAGCAGATCTGTTAGAAAAACATCCAATCCTGATTTTTAAATGGCCAGTGCTGGAGAATCCACCACGATGCGTGGTCAGTTGTTCCAATGGGTAATTACCCACACTGTTAAAAAAAAGTTATGCCTTATTTCCAGGCTGAACCAGGTCCAAAAAAGTGGTAATGCCAACATGCCCCAGAGAGGCTACCCTGACCAGGATCCCAAGCACTGCAAGTCTCACACAGTACATCTACACTGAAGACAAAGGGGTAATTATAGCAAGGGGCGCTTTAATCTAGCTAGCGCAGCTAACACCCCTAGTGAATACCAAACGTTGTGGCACAGGATTCAGTGCAGAGGTGCCGGAACAGGTGGGGTCAGGTCAGAGGGCCATGGCCCCTTCACTTTTGAAAGTGGGAGGGTTCTGCCCTCCCAATTTTTAGTGGCCATAATGGCTAGTGATGGGGGGGAGGGGCGGAGAGGCATAACAGGGGGTCAGGATCTTGAGGGGAAGGGGTGGCTCAGGGGCAGGGGCTCAGGGAGAAGGGTCAACATGGGTTGGGGGCACAGTCCAGGCCCCACACAAACTTCTAGGGACCTTCGACCACTCTTGGTTCAGTGCAGGCTAGAGGGAGAGGGCCAGAGGGAGAGGGATGTCGCTATTTCTGAGGTGGCGCGGAGCCAGGTAGGGAGCCTACCAGCTCGCCGACCCACTCTGCTGACTCCAGCACTAGCGGGGGTCCTGGATTGCACACTGCTGCCACCCCCACACCCCCGCTCCCCAGCACCAGTGGGGGTCCAGCCCCCCTCCTCAGAACCCGTGGTGCTCCTCAGGCCCCCCTCCTCCCACCACCTGAAGCACCCACAGGCCACCCCTCACCCCACGATTTAGTCGGGTATACAATACAAGTCATAGACAAGTCACAGGCCATGAATCTTTGTTTACTGCTCGTGACCTGCCCATGACTTTTACTAAATATACCCGCCGTGACCATAACAACCTTCATAATCACCTAGTCTGACCCCTGACAATAGCACAGGCCGTAGAACTTCCTTGAAACAATTCCTGCTTGAACCGGAGCAGATCTCCATTTAACAACTGCCCGTGATCCTCCACAACCCTTGGTAAATTACTCCAACCCCCCTCACCGTCCAAAATGTACGCCTTATTCCAGGCTGAATTTGGACAGCTTCAACTTCCAGCCATTGGCTCTTGTTTAGCCTTTGTTAGGCGGAAGAGCCCATTAGCAATTACTTGTTTCCCATGTAGGTATTTACAGACTGTGAGCAAGTCCCCCTGAACTGTCTCCTTGTTAAGCTAAATAGACTGAGCTCATTGAGGTCCCCTAGAAAATTTACTTTGAAAAACTAGCCCAGCAATGCAACTCTGAATAGCCCCCCAGTATGGGCCGGTGCAACTACTCAGAAATGCTCTCCCCCTCAGACAGCTGTGGAGTGTTTTCACATTACAGGGTTTTTGCATTAGGCCAGGTATAAAGAATAATACCCCTTTAATACTGCGACAGTTCTGAAGCCTTCATAGGTAGCAGCATCTCTACTGATACTATGTAATGAACCACATTCATCCCCATTGAAATGCCATCAATGATTAATTTCCGTGGATTTACACCAAAGATGGATTTGATCCCCTACATACAGTACTCTGCCACAGTGAGGTGACCAGAACCAAAGTCGTATAAATCCTATCACTGCGGTCTCTCAGCAGAAAGAAACTTTACTGGAGAAAACATATTGTAGAGATGTCAGAAAAGAATGAACCAGAGCCTTAGCCCTAAATGGGAAACAATAGGCTGGAGCTCAGGAAACTTTGTTAGTCTTTTTAAGAATATGGCCACAGCTGAGATCAGCAGACGTGCTCAAAGTGAAACCCCGACGATATAAAGAGTGGAGGCTGCTGGCTCTCTGTAAGGGCCCCATTGCTTTGGAATTTGCTGCACACCATGGTCTGAAATAGCCTGTATCCTAGGCCCCGGCCTAAGGCACAATTCAATGAGAGCACAGAACTTTTAAATACTAGGTCACACTCAGTTGCAAATTTAGCCCTATTTTTCCCCCTATTTTGGTTGAACACCTGCCCCTAGCACGGATTGGCTTGTGAGGAGCGACTCAACGCCTGGGAGCCACAGGTCTGGGACCATTCAGCGAGCTTCCTCCCGAACCCCAAACTCTGTGGCACCAGCACCTAAACCTTCCCAAGCAAATAAACCTCAGATCTGGGCCTGTGTCTCCATGCAGCTTTCCTCCCTTGCGCCAGAAGGTCAGACTTTCAGGTGCCCAGAACACACAATTAAGGCCAGATTTCCAAAAGTCACTCAGCCCCCAACACTCCCACTAACACGTATAGACAAATTTTCAATAGAGCTCTGTACCCTAAATGCTGAGTACTCTGGACAAATCCATGTAATTATTTAAGAGCTTGAATAGGAGCTGAGCAGTTTTGAAAATATGGTCCAACTTACGAGTGCTGAGACCTTCTGAAAATTCCAATGTAAGTCCCTTTTGAAAATGGGACTTGAAGAAGAGCTGAGTAACTCAAAAGTGTGTCTCCTTCACCGAGAGAACTTGCTCCACCTCGGCCACGGTTCAATTAGGTTTTGAGACTCTTGGAGCTTTTTGTAGAGGTAATTTTTTTAACATGGTTGTTTCAATCTAAATAAATTTGCAAAGAGATTGGAGTCAATCCTTCCTTGGTGTATTGTTAAGAGAACCCAATATCATCAGGTGGCTTTCCTCCTAGACATGGGTAAAACTGAGCTATATTTAGGCTTAAAGACATCACTCTGTCACTTAGCTGCTCTGCCAATCTCAGTCAAGCAAATAAACGCCCTCCAGTGCTTCTTCCAGTGTGAGGAAGTAAGAACTGATTGATAGCAACTGTAAGAATTTATTTCCCAGGGGACACCAGAGTTAGTTCAAATTATAGAGTGAATTTTTAATGCTGGGAACATATTCTCCAAGGAGAATTGCCACCACAATGGAAAGTCTTTGGGGGAACCCTGCATGATACTACGAGGTACAGGGAGGACTGAGGAAACTAAAAACGACTCCTCACCCCAAGATGAATGAAGAAGGGAACTGCCTAGATTCAGGTGTCGGGGGTGGGGAAGAGGAGACTGGCCAGTCTCTGCTGGGCTGGCTTGCAAAACATGGTTGGCTCAGCCCCACACAGAAACTACAATGCATTGAATCTAAATCATACCAATGCCTCCATCTGAATTGGGCTATTTAAAACGAAGGGGAGAATCTTACCATGGTTTTCTCAATACACTTAAACAAAGCAGATTGTTCCTTCTCCAGTCCTTCCAGAAGTGGCCGAGCTAGTGTTTACGTTCCATCTGCAGCCCAGGGCTAGACTGTGGCCCATCCTATAGACCCACACAAGAGAACAGGGAGAGAAAGGCACGGCAGGAAAGAAGCCACCATGAGGACACGCTGTTCCTTCTGATCGGTGTGAAATAGGTATGGAAGGAGCAGTGAATGGGTGGATGGAGCCTGGGCTTTGGTTGAGCATGCCAGGGGCAGAAACCGCACCAGGACCAGGTACAGGGCTGGGACAGGATATTTCCTCTGCTGGAGCAGGGGAATAACCACCAAGACGACCTTGACAATCTGCTCCTAACACAGCACAGTTGGCTCATGCGTGGGATTTGTTGCAAAGTCATAAATAACTGACCCCTCATCCTGAATCCAAAGCAGCCATAAGCATGAAATAAACTTTCACAATATGCTGGGAAATGTTCCATTTTTGCTTTGCAATCAGCGCTTTCCCCATCCACAAACACCCACAAACCACCAGCGTCTATTTCTGAAATGTGATTCAGGCCAGAATCAGCTGGTCAGAGAAAGAGTCGCCTGGAAGGAGAAAGGCCCAAATAAATAAACAACAGATCAGAACCTGAACAGAATCTGAAACTAGAGTTTAAATGCATTTGTTAGACTGTGCTTAAAGTACAACAATAATGAAGTGCTCCTCACTTTTGCTGGTTTCTTGTCTTTCCCATTTGGACAATGAATTACATCAGGATGCAGGGGAAGTAGAGCAGGTTTTCAGCATTAGCAGTCAGTATAAGGAGGAGATCATCGTAAGACAAAGGCATTTTAGGCTCAGAGTTATTATATTTTTAGACGACCTCCACCTTGTGAATACAAATATTTGAAAGATCTTTTTGCTGATGGATTTGCTCCTTTGGCCAATTGCCTGTGTAACTATCCAGATGTATACATGCCACTGCTGCTAGTTTGTCCAATACTTGTCCTCTTGTTACATGACTCGGTTAGGAAATCAGTTAATGAGACTGAGTCATTACACAGATGAAAGGCTATTAAGAACGGATGTCCAAGTGCATAACCTTCATATGATGCCAGGTGTGCTACAAAGGGATGAAATGTGTCAAATCTTAGCAGGACTGTAACAGCAGACTGGGCTGTCTTACGTTGTGACTCTGCTCCCAATGAATTCTGGTTTAAAAACAAAAAAGCCCTGTTGGTTAGTATATTTCTTAAAAAGACAGGCCAAGGGATTTTACCCTTGATCTCAGAAAGTAAGATTATATGATTGATTGGAAAGGGTTTTAGTCAAACCAATTAACAGCTTCCTGTAACTAAATAAATAAAAAAATGAGAATGTTCCACTTATATGTGAGCTGAGAGTAATTAAGAAATGATGGAATAACACTTGAAAGAGAAAAATCAGATACATAGTTATCCACCATGTAAATTATTAAACCAAGATAAATTCTCCGAATTATTGTTGGGGTTAGACTTGGCTGAAAATTTTTCCCATCCTATAAAAATTGACTTTGAAAATGGTTTTTTTTATCCCAAACATGGACAAAAAGTTAAATTATCAAAAAAATGTATGAACCGAAAAAATCTGAAAATGTGGGTCAATCAAAACATTTTGTTTTGATAATTTTGAAATGTTTAACCTAGATTTTGGCTATTTTAAAAAAAATTAACTATTAATAGCTGAAATTTTAAAACAAAAAAGTTCATACCAGTAGAACTGAACTTTTTATTGAGAAAAAGTTTCAACCATTTCAAAGCTTTTTTTTTTAGCAAAAAAAAAAAAAAAATTGGTCAAAACTGACCCCTTCTCAGAGAAAGTTTCGGTTTGATTAATCAGCATTTTCCAACCAACACTGCATAGAAAAATTCTTGACCAGCTCTAGCTGTCATCAAGATATTTTTATGAAGAGAGGTAGAATTTGTCATAGTCATTTTCTAATATTTTCCACTCGCAGTAAGGAGGCAGAAGAGATCCAATGTATTGATGTTAAAACTGCGTGATCAGAGTGTGTGATCCATATTACATGACAATGTCATCACGCACCTGTGGGATGTATTTTCTTACAACGAATGCCTAAAGTAGCTGTAGGAAGTGCCTTTGGTATGTCTACACTACATCTGGGAGTGAACCTTCAAACTTGGGTCCAGATTCTCATGTTAGCAGGGCTTGCAGTAGTGCACTAAAAACAGACTCTGTGGCTAAGGCTTTCAAGCCAAGCACAGGGAGGTGAGTTTGAGAGCCCAAGCCCCAACCCAAGACGCAAAGCCAAAGCAAAACCTGTCCAGCTATTTTTAGTGTGAGCTCTGCACCCGCGGCGGGAGTGAGGAGACGGTTTGGAGAGCGCATGACAAGGGTGAGGTGACTGCAAATAGTTAGCAGCATCTGCTCTAAATAGACAGCCTAGACCTTAGTAGCAAAAGACCCAGGGTCAGGGAAGGGATTCTCCAGGAATTGCTACCAAATAGGGACAAGATGGGTCCTTTCCCCTTCCCAGCTGGTAGTAAGAAATATTTCCCTGTTTTCTATCACTTGGAGACTTTTGCTCCACCCATTATTTAATAAAACCTGCCCCAAGGAAAAGGCTCTGGTACCGGGTTCAAGCACTGGACATTCCTGGGGCTGCTCAGCTGGTGAGTTTGCCCTCTGGCTACAGGATCCCATCCTGAAGCACCAACTTTTAACTGTTATTGAGACAGATCCTTGTTCCCTTCAGGGTGGGAGCAACAGTGACAGCAGGCTGGGAGGGTGTCTGGATTTAGATGCAGTGAACGAGGGCAGGATAGCTCTGGAATGGCTGATAAAGGAGCCAGAGGTTTCTGTTTCTGTCTACTAGTGATGACACTTGTCATGCTCCGCCTCTCATTAGTTTTACAAAAATAACCTGTGCTATTTTGGGAGCCAGGGGCAACACGCGATGGGAGTCAGATGGCGAACAGCCTTTGGTTCCACTGAAAATCCTAACCACAGAAAACACACCAGAGAGAGGCTAAGAGCTCCCCCAGACCTGGGAAAAATCTACCCTCATTCATTCAGCATCAATGCAAGTTTTCATTAACGTACATCTTGAGTGGCTGCATTCACTGCCGATGGCTGGGATCTAATGGGTGACGGCAAGATGGGACGTGAGTTTTCTTTGCTACCATGAATGTTCAAAGCAACTCAGCATTGATCGGCCCTGTGCTGGAAGTGACCTTGCCCCAAACAGGGAAGAAGTGATAGTGAAAGAATTCATTACTATAGGATATAATTATCAAAGCCGGGTGCCTGGAGTGAGGCACTTCCGTCTATATTTAGGTACCTGAGTGGCCTCTTTTTCAGAGGTGATGAATGCCTGCTGCTTCCATTGACTTCAGGTACCCAAGTTTGAGCTGTTTGGCCTTTCGGCTCCAAACCCCAGCTAATTTAAGGATTTAGAATTTCAAAGCTAAGGATTTTACCCAGTCAAAAGTTCCACACAGCAGTAGCACCTAGGGATGAGAGAGATGACACCTGTACTAGGCAAAGCAGGAGGAGAGAGATGATTATTCGTCGCAGCACGTACACTTGAAAGACAAGCTAATGAGTTTGAAAACGACATAATTTAATCCCAAGGCTTTTCAAATACAATGCTAGAGCTTTCCTTTCCCTAGTCATTACACAGCACACAAGGAATCTTTAAATATGCACCTCCTGCCCTTTGAAATGGAGGAAGAATGGGCAAAACAGCTGGCTCCTCCAAGGCCAGCGATTCCTATTTTAATTTCTCTTCATAATAGGAATTTTTCTCTCTCACGTCTGGATTGAGCTCAGCTCTCCTGCCAGCACAGCATGGCCAAGCTCTATACAATGCAACTATCTTTGTGTAGCATCTTCCTCCTGCGCTCGATAGAATTACATGATTCAGGCATTTGGTCTATCGGGATAGGCAGGGGTCGATCTAGCCAGAATTCTAGGCATCCCTGATGCCAGCTGAGCCTTTTTCAAAGACGCAGGCTCTAGAGCCACTAGCCGTGGTGGGCTTGCCGCAGGAATCGTGGGGTGAAAGTCGCTGGCCGGGGCGACGCAGGAGTTCACACTAGATGATCATAAGTGGTCATGCCCGGCCTGAAAAAAATAATCTATCCTGTCACAGAAAACGTAAGTGAAATTCAACAGCAATTGACCCCGGCAGCAAGCAAAACTCACCTCCCCCACACAAGCCCTGTCTCCAGCCAACTCCATCCTCTGCAGCAGTGTATTCTGACGGCCAACAAACGTAGGATATTATGGAGCAGGGGAGCCTGTTCCAGAGCTGAGGGGCCCTCCTGGCCATCTCTCTACAGAGGGGGATCCGAGGCCAGGAGCTGTGCTGGATGCAGCCGGGGCAGTACGGCACAGGGGAGAGGCAATTTCTCATGTGAGTAAGTCCTGGGCCATGTAAGACTTCAGATGTCAAGCCAATGCCCTAAATTCAATCCAGACAACTACAGGCAGGGGATCATCAGCTGCTGAATCTGTGGGCTGTCACGTCCCGCAGCAGCCTTACACCAGTCAGCTAAGACTCCATGGTTTAAATGACTGTGGTTTAAAGACATGGCCGGGGGTGAAAGCGAACGCACTTTGAGCATTGATCAGAAGGCCAGTAGCGGAGGGAAGAACCTTTATAAGCCAGAGGCAATAGAAAGGTTACTATGGACGGTGGTCTGGGAATGAGTCTGGGTTGGGCAGTGGATGAGGCTGGAGATCCAAATAAATCCCCCAAACAAGGATTCTTCTGCTCCTCTGGGGCTACCCTGCAGTCCTCTGCTCTTTGCCCCCGTTCCCAGGCCCCGCTGAGTTCTCCTTCGCTGCTTCCTCCCAGCAGGTTTCCCCACTGCCTCCCCTCCCAGGACTCTGGCAGTTCCCCCACAGACCTCCCTGCTTCGTACAGGCCTGATCTCCGGGCCTCCTGCAGGAGCCTGGCCTGCTCCCTGATGTTCTTTCCAGCCGTCACCAGGCCTCCTCACCAGGCTCCTCTCTCCGGGTCTTCTCCCAGCCTCAGTTCTCTTCCCTCTCTGTGTAGCTTCACCCCCCCCCCCCCAACCTCGCCACTGCTGGGTCACTAACCAGAACTGAGTCCATATGAGACCAAGCCAGGGGCTAACTGCTAGGTCCCCCTTAAAGAGCCAGCCAGCCTGCAGATGTCTGACTGTGCACTGAATGAGGCATGGGACCGCAGGAAGGGAAATCGCTAAGTTATGGCTCAGGCAAAGGAATGACAGCTTGCAGAACTACCCCTGCCTCTGCCACTGATGAACTATGTGATGGGAAAGTCACTTAAACCAAAGCTTTTCACAGCTGTCCACTAACTGTGTGTTAGTCACTTTTTAGGACCCAATTTGTGACCCTTGGGGCCTGATTTCCAGACGGGCTGAGCAGTCAACTGCCTTGAGGTCAATGGGAACTTTGCTCTGAACATGTAATGACTAGATAATGCTAAGTACTCTGCAAAATCAGGCCCTGGCTATCTCTAGTTGGGCACCCAAAAATGAGCTAACACTTCTGACAGCTGAAGATATATATAGGCATCAATGTTCTTGCGGTATTCTGATAGTATGGTGATGACGGGTGGAAAAGCTCAAGAGGAAATCAATGCAGAGCTTGGATGGTAAATAAGGACAGGGGCCACATGTGGAATGATGGTTATTAAAAAATGTTAATATTAAGCTGCTGCTCATTCAGTGAGCGTTGTCCAGTCTGTGCATTGAAAGAGTTAGGGGTCCTATGGAATAGAGCTTGTGACCATGGAATTATGACTATCACAAAGGTTGCAGAGGCATTTCCTAACTCCTAACAGCTTAACTTTGCAGCCCTCACTTTCTCTTCACAATGTATTTTTGCGTGTAATTACTAATACTAATTAAGGAAGCTCACTGATTCATACACAGTGTTCTAGGATAATAGTAGTTTCAATTATTATTTGCTCTTCATTTATAGTGAAATGATCCCATGAATCTTTTTTTTTTATTTAATTGTTCCATTTGTCACTTGTTTAATTGGTAAAACCGGAAATTTTGCTAAAGTCAGAACTTTGGTTGATATTTAATAAGATTAACCAAAGTAATGCAGTAAGATTTAACTGACATTACTTGATAAATACGAGATTATGCTGTGATAGGTCCTAGCTCACTGTTAATCTGATTTAGGATATCAACATGAAATTAGTTGCTTTCAGCTTTATGCGCTGGTTGATTTCATGCCGACTTTAAGATGCTGAGTTTAATAATGATCGCATTGGTAGCATATTTATTTGTTTTTGTTTATTGCAAGGGAAGTTTTCTGAATAATTACACAGAAAAGTCCAGAGTGGGTTGGATTGATTGTTAGGCAGGTTGGTTACACAAACTGAAACTAAAATGGGACTGTAAATATTGTGAAATTAACTGTGTAGGAAATTTTCCACACAGGTTCCATTCAATTGTAATTCTCAACTCAGCCGTGAGGGATTAGAGGAAGGATGGTCCTGGAGGAAAACACCTGATTGATCCAAATGCAGGAGGTGGGGGATCAGTTCCTATCCTGCCACAGAATTCCCTCGTGACCATGGGTAACCTCTCTGTGCTTTGGCTCTATACAATAGGGATAGTAAATCTTCACAGCAGTATAGGCAGCATAGGAGTAACCCGGAAACACAAACTAGGATTAGATCCTCTGTCACAATCACAGCTGCTTTTCTCCATGTTGCATGTGCATAATGATTATTTTAATGTATTCAATTTATACTGTGACATTCACAAGCACCACCGAATTAACACACAGCAAACAGTTACAAGCATCTGTTTCACCGGGGGTGGGATGTGCCCGGACAAGTGCCCGGATCCGTTTTGCGAGAGAATGTACTAAATCTGTACAGTCTGAATGTGCAAATGAAAACATGATGTTCTGACCAGCAAGAAACAGACATGATCATCGCAAACAGTCTGGGAAATACACAGAAACCAGAAGACAGAGGGAGTAAATTTCTATTATCCTGTGGATATTAAAAGTCAGCAGCAGAATGTTAAAATTAAACCTGCATTTAATGGGCAGACAGTGTAACTGAATAAATAACGCAAGACTGTGTGAGTTGCATGAAAATAAGGGAGCAGCATGATTTGAGTGGCCTATTCAGGGCAGATATAGAAAACAATGCATCTCCGGAGAGGAGTCTTGCAGTAGCCCTAGTGTGAAGCAATCATACACAATGACATTTTTCATTGCGGGAGGAATTAAGCAATTGAGGATTTTAAACAGCTGAACACAGGATATCGACAAGACCAGGGGACTGAGCTGGCTTCTGTAACCAACTAGAAATCACAGCCACAGAGTTCCCCGGGCCTGTTCTACTTCGACAGACGCAAAGTGGGCCCTTAAGACTTGAGAACAAGGAAGGGGTCATTCTAACAAGCACCTAACTCACTGTGTAGTTTGTCTCATTCCCACTCTGACTTGGTAGTGGACAAACGTCAATAAAAGGAGGTGGATTTTATAAGTGTGGAGCACCAGGAAGTTTTAACTGTGGGTGCACTGCTCCTACAAAACCCCGCTCCTTGCACATATAGAAGGTGCCTGTAGGAACAACTGCATGTGCAATTGTGGACACCTGACTAGGCAAAGTTTTACCTAAAGCTCACTGACCTCATAAAAAGACTCCCGCTGACTGCAGTGGTCTTTGGATCATGCCACCAGTGTCCTGCTTTGCACACTCAGAGGTGGGTTTTTGTAGGTACAGCAGATACTTGGGTATTTTTTCAGGATCAGCCACTTCGCCCACCTTTTGTGACCCTAATTCATGCCGTGACTTAATCTTCTCAAGTACCTTTAAAATATCAATTTAAAATCTCCACACACCAATGAGAAATATTTAGTTTACTTAATGACAAGATCATGGCGTTAATGCCAGATAAATACATGCACCCTTGCTAACCAGACGTTCAGATATGGCAGTGTGATAGGAATTTAAAAGGTATTAAGTACTATTCATGTATCTTTCCCTTGCCTAATGAACAGTAACACTAGTATACCTCTCTAACAATGAGTCTACAAGCCATACCATACCACATCAACACTCCTTACCAAATGGTCAATCCCATAGAACACAAATAATACACCAAAAAATGGTTACAGCTTCAAAGGACAAATAATACTCAACTCAAAACCTTACAGACTAGGATGTGGAGGACCTTCAGGATACAGACTTAGAGTTGTCTGTGTATCCACTGGGAGACTGTGTGTATTTGCTTGGAGTAAGGATTGTGTGTACTTGTGAGTGTGTGTGGGTGGATGGGAAAGTAATTTCTGGAGTTGTGTTTGCCTTTATTCTGTACTAGCATAAGTGCCCGGCGTTGCTCAGGTCAGTCGGAGGTGGGGAGGGGTCAGACAGCTGACACCCCCTGACCAACCCCAACACCCACATCTCACCCCTCACCCACCCCGACACCTTCCCACCACCCCAGACCAAACCCGACACCCCCCGGCTCACTTACCCCCCAACCAAACCCGACACCCCCACCTGACCCCCCCCCAACCAAACCCAACACCCCCACCTCACCCCCCGACCAAACCCGACACCCCCACCTCACCCGCCGACCAAACCTGACACCCCCACCTCACCCCCCGACCAAACCCGACACCCCCACCTCACCCGCCGACCGAACAGTGTATTTAATAATCTGTGTGCTACACAGTGCACCGTGAGCCGGGGGGGGTGTCGGGTTTGGTCTGGGGGGGTGGGAAGTTGTCGGCGTGCGTGAGGGGTGAGGTGTGGGTGTTGGGGTTGGTCAGGGGTTTTTGCGGTTGGTGGGGGGGTGAGGTGGGGGTGTCGGGTTCGGTTGGGGGGTAAGTGAGCCAGGGGGGTGTCGGGTTTGGTCTGGGGGGGTGGGAAGTTGTCGGGGTGGGTGAGGTGTGGGTGTTGGGGTTGGTCAGGGGGTGTCGTGTTTGCTTGTGGGGGTGAGGTGGGGGTGTCGGGTTCAGTCGGGGGTTAAGTGAGCCAGGGGGTGACGGGTTTGGTCTGGGGGGGTGGGAAGGTGTCGGGGTGGGTGAGGGGTGAGGTGTGGGTGTTGGGGTTGGTCAGTGGGTATTGAGGTTGGTGGGGGTGTGAGGTGGGGGTGTCGGGTTTGCTTGGGGGAGTGAGGTGGGGGTGTTGGGTTCGGTCGGGGGGGGGGTAAGTGAGCCGGGGGGTGTCGGGTTTGGTCGGGGGGTGTCGGGTTTGGTCGGGGGGTGTTGCGATTGGTGGGGGGGTGAGGTGGGGGTGTCGGGTTCGGTCGGGGGGTAAGTGAGCCAGGGGGTGTCGGGTTTGGTCTGGGGGGGTGGGAAGGTGTCGGGGTGGGTGAGGGGTGAGGTATGGGTGTTGCGGTTGGTCAGGGGGTGTTGCGGTTGGTGTGGGGGGGGTGAGCTGGGGGTGTCGGGTTTGGTCGAGGGGTAAGTGAGCCGGGGGGGTGTCGGGTTTGGTCTGGGCACCCACCCCGACACCTTCCCCCCCCCAGACCAAACCCAACACCCCCACCTCACCCCTCACCCACCCCGACACCTTCCCATCCCCCCAGACCAACCCCGACACCCCCCGGCTCACTTACCCCCCGACCAAACCCGACACCCCCACCTGACTCCCCCAAGCAAACCCGACACCCCCACCTTACCCCCCGACCGAACCTGACACCCCCACCTCACTTACCGTCCCACCAAACCCAACTCAGATCCGTCGCAGGCGGGGAGGGGGGTAGAGCCGAGGGATTCCGGGGACCTTCGCAGGTGGGGGGGGGGGGCACAGAGCTGATGGATTCTGGGGTTCCGTTGGGAGGTGGGAGGGGCAGAGAACTGAGGGATCTCCGGGGTTCCATTGGGAGGGGGGAGGGGCAGAGAACTGAGGGATCTCCGGGGTTCCGTTGGGAGGGGGGAGGGGCGAGCTGAGCGAGTGCGGTGTCTGTTGGAGGGGGGTATTATGACATCATCACCACCTAACCGCCCAGCCGATGTGATTGGCCCTGAAAGACTTTCACCCCTGGGGGGCGTCAGAGGTGAGATCCGAAAATTTTTCGACCTTTACCAGCATCTAGACCCCAAGACCCCTCACTGTACCAAATTTCAAGTCTCTGGCTCAAACAGTGCGGGAGGAGTTCGCTGTCATACATACATACATACATACATACATACACCACTTGACTTTTATATATATAGATTTCTTGGTCTTTGCAGTTTGCAATGGGCATTATTAGCAAACCTAACCGTTAAACAAGATTTTGTATGCCCGAATTACTATTTAACCCAGTTCTGAATGGCTCTGTCCAAATACCATGGAAGTCAAACGGCCTGGGATCATGCTCTGGACCAGTGGTGTGCAATAGAAATTCGATGCTAGCCACACTTGTGGTTTTGAATTTTTCTTACTGGCCCCATTATAAAAAACCCACATCCATTAGCCACAATTCAATAGCCTTTTAGCCACATGTGTCTAGTGACGAATGTGCTGGACACCGCTGCTATAGACCATTGGTCAAATTTTTGCAAACTAAATCCTTTCCATGGGAATAGTCTGGGGAAAATGAACAAAAAGAGTCAGTAAAAACACGACAACTGAAACCCAACAGATGGAAGTTTGTGAATAACTTTCCACAGTTCTTCATTGAATTAGCCCTGCACATTTGGTTGGAGGAAGTATTCTGAACAAGATGGCAGCATTTCCCCCCCCCCCATTTATTCCTAACTCATCCTCTCATGTGAAGTTCCTCTGTAACAATATATGGGGAACTCAGACAATACAATATCCTGGCAGGCTGTTTGACATACAGGACTATCTTATCACAGGAGAGACACTAATGCTTCTAATAAAGGTACACAGTAGGTCGTGCAGATGTTGAAAGCTTGATAATGACCACTCTACTGAAGTGTCACCTAAGCCTTCTGTGCAGAAGTGACTAGTTTATGCCAGGTATAGAGTAATCTACTTCTCTAAGAAGGATGTACATAGCCAATGCCCAGGGAATTATTCTACCACTGGACATGCTGATTTTGCTGCTTATGAAGAAGCCATTATCTACTTTGAGTTTCTATTGCAATCTTCTCTCCTCCACTGGAATTTTTAAATCACATTCTTCAATCTCATTCCATTCATTATTTGCGGTTACAATTATTCTGTGTCTTGGTCTGGTTTTTAATAAAGCCCGGTTTATATGCATTTTAGTGGGTATAAGCAATAAACCATGAAATGAACACATATTGTTGTCACATGGAAAACTCATGCTTGGAGTTCACATGTGCCAGTATTCTTGTCTGAATACTGCATAGAAATGCAGTACTGTTGTTGTGCCGGGTGGTCCCAGGATATTGGAGGGACAAGGTGGAGGTGGTAATATCTTTTTCTGGACCAACTGCTGTTGGACAAGCCTCTGTGCTTACACAGAGCTCTTCCTCGGGTCTGGGGAACATCTTTTCAGGCCACATTCAGGCAGAGAGAGCTTATAGCGATACACATGAACTGATGCAGCTGCGCCGCTGTAAGATATCCCATGTAGCCACTCTACGCCACGGAGAGAGAGCTTCCCTGCCACCCCCAATGAGCAGTGGGAGCTGTCCACACCAGCACTTCTGTCAGCCTGTTTTTTTCACATCCCCGAGGAACACAAGTTACACTGACAGAAGTGCTAGTGTGGAGATATCCTCGGCGCCTCACAGCTAAATACAAGATGGAACAAGATAGTTAACACATATTTGAAGGGCCCATTCCAGGTGAAGTGGCCAGGTAACACCCCTCCAGTCATAGGAAGGAAAGGGAGGGTAGGGGGAAAGCATCTGGAGGGTGGGGTTGTTAATGGATTACAGATTGTTGTAATAGCATCTGCACCCCTCCCCCCCCCGCCGCCCTTCCTTCCTATGACTGGATTGGTATTAATGGACCACTTCACCTTGAATGGTCCCTTGAAACTACTTACCCTGCACAAGCTGTTCCACCTTGTATTTAGCGGGGACAGCCTGGGTTAGTTCCCCAGACCTGAAGAAAGGAGCTCTGTGTAAACGTCTCTCTCTCGCTCTCCAACTGAAGTTGCATGCAATGTGGTTGTAGCCATGTTGGTCCCAGGATTTCAGACACACAAGATGGGTGAGGTAGTCTCTTTTATTGGGCCAAATTCTGGTGATGAGAGACAAACTTTCAAGCTACACAAAGCTTGTCTTCCTCACCAGCAGAAGGGGGTCCAATGAAAGCCGTTACCTCACCCACCTTGTCTTACGGCATAAAAATGTATCTTGTTTGCTCTCTATTGCCATGAGCATGTTTCTGTGGGTCATAAAGGGCTGCACTTGCATCATTTACATGAAATTAGCAGGAGTAGTTAAGCTGTTTTGTGTAATAGGAGACCATTACCAACTCCATTTACAGCACTTCTGTGCTCTCTCTGTACTGTTAACCTCAGAGGGGCCATTTCTTTTCCTTTCAGCCTAGCTGGCAAGTCTCTCTCAGTGGCATTCGGTTTAAGCTACTATTTCCATTTACACATAGCATCAAGTTATTTATTGAAGGGATGCCAACATATTGTCCACATTGTGCAGGAGTCTGCCGCCTTTACTCCCACAGAGTAGTATATTAGTCTGTCAACAGTCTCATTGGTTGCAATTGGACTACTCATGGAGTAAAATATTACTCAGCATGACTAAAGAGGGGGCGAATCTGGCTCTTAAAATGGAGCTTTGTAATATGTGTATTTATGATCAATTCAAGGAAAGGTAAGTGCCCCATTTTTGCAAACTAAAACCCAACAGTTTGTCAACAGCTTTACCACAATCATTATTCAAGAAATGTGGCAGTTGGAACGTTTCATTCAAGTGCTGCCTCTTTGTGGGTAGAAAGTAGAAAATTATTCAGTTTATGATGGCGGAATTCACACTCTACAAAAAGAATGGTAGAAGAGAAAAGCAGGAAGGTAATTACAATCTTTGCAGCACAGCACTATGTTCCTGTATAGAGAACAGCTTTACCTACTCTCAATCCACATAGATTTTCATTTAAATACAGTCCTTTGCTAATTCTACCACTCTGAAATTTACCGCTGGGAGCATGACAAAGATGGTCTTTATGAACAGATGGTCTTTTCAAGGAAATGTAGTTACATTTAAATACAGACAAATGTACTGCAGACTAATGGTCCTTTTAGAACATAAGGTCCAAAAAAGGAAGAATGGGAGACCATACTATATGCCAGCCCTTAATTATGTAGGATTTTTTTCCTTCTAAAGACGAATTAATCACTAATGAAGCTTAATCAGTAGTAAACAGGTACCGGTGTACACTCACTCATGTACAAGCAGATGTGTATTGATTATATGTGACTCAGTACAAATTTGAGTGACTGTTGTTTAGGTGTTATTAGTACAGGGTGGGAAAATGCGTCTAATTCCTGCTTCCTTTTCCCTTCCATGACAAGTTGACAAATCTAGTTTGTCATGAACAGCTGCGTTCTAATTTTAAAAGGGCTGGATTACAACTAAGAAAGCAATTGGTGGCACCCTTTTGGTACCCAACATGGCATCTAGTAAATCCAAATTTGATTTCGGGGTAACAGGAGAGGTTTTTAATGGTGCTGCAATCCAAATGAGCAGCATATGCTTGATTCTTCCTTCTGCAACTCATTCTGACATTTGTAAAGTGGTGTGCATGTGTGTGTGTGTGTGTGTGCAGAGATCCTAAGTTTTCACACAAGCTGTATGGTCTGGCAGTAATGCCGACTGCAATGAAATACCTCTAGGGTCATCAAAACCTGTTCCTTTATAAAAGAGCCCCTCTCTCTTTTATATTCCAGAAGGGTTCACCTATCAAGCCACACACCTAACTGCACAGAAGAACAAACAGAGGCTGACACAGAGAGACCTCGGCTGCCTTCTCATTGCCGCAGAATGTCTGTGGAATCGGAAGCTCTCTCGGCGGAGGAATGGAATCAGGTCAGAGCAGACAGGCAGAGAAACCTAGAAATTAGGAACAAGGGTGAAATCCTCACTTGAACCCCAACTACCTTTTATTAATTCAAATATTTCCCTCAGAAAGATTCCATGGCGTAGTTAGCTATGGTTCATGGTAATGCCGTTTAATCCTCAGCAAACTGAAGCCCATTTTAAAGTAGCCAGCTCTACAAATAACCAACCGGAAAATGAAGGCAGAGAAAAGGCTTTGAGAGGCTTATTTCCACTCAGAGTCCCATGGTGGGGGTAATATTTGTATTCAAAACTTTCAAACCCAAGCAGCCAAAGGTGTATTGTTCTTCCGTGTCTAATGAGAGCAGGGAATCCCCCACCTGTCACCCCCCAGAAGTATGCACAGATACACCCCTTCCAACAGACTCCCCGGCCGAAATGAGCAAAATCCATGAGAACCACCAATGGCCGGGATGATCCCCTAGCGGCATTCAGGGGAGAAGGCAGCAGAGCAAAGGAGATACCACTGTGCATGTGGTTTAAAGATTGGCGTCATGTTACCTGCCTGTGGGATCCCCTCTGCTCCAGGGCTACCATTGTGCCACTGCCGAGGGACCCAGCCAATGGCACCATGTAACTCCTGCTGGAATCATGTGACTAGAGGGGATGGGGTCCAGAGCAGTCGCTTCAGGACGGCTCACAGCCCTGTGGTTTTCTAGGAACCACATAGAAAAGAGTTCAGGGTCCACAAGCTACAACTGCCTAGCAGAGGGAGCAGGACTAGGAGATCCTACAAAATAAATCTGACTGAACGTTTTGTTCCCTTCCCAATGGCTTTTTTGAAGAGGAGAGGGTAAGCTTGGGAAGAAACACAGGGATGCCTTCTGGTGAAGACACTGGACCAGGATTCAGGGGATATCACTTTAGTTCCCAGCTCTACCACAGACTTCCTCTGTGACCTTGGGGAAGCCCAGTAATCTCTCTCTGCTTTGGGTCCCTATCCATCAAAGAGGATAATGATGCTGCCTTTGTCTGCCTTGTCAGGTTAGGCCCAATCCTACACTGAGAACTGCAGAGACATACCCTTCATGCAAATATTTTGCAATACAAGATCAGGGCATTCGATTGCAAGTCATCTGGAGCAGGGAACTTCTGTACAGCAGCTGCCACAAGGGGTCTGGTCTCCGTTGCTACTGTAATCTAAATTTTAATAACAAATCCAGGGTGTATTTGAAGATAACAGTGATTTTAACAGGGATTAGAATTTCCCATTAGTTACAGTATTTATTTTTCCAGTCATTTAATGGATAGTGACACATGCATTTTTACGGGTCCTGAGGAGCATGAAAATATAACAGAAGTTAATGAATAGGAAGCATCTCCAGCCAGAAGACTGGTGATTCCTTTATCAAATAAAGAAGGGAAAGCTACAAGATATGCAAACTACACACCCACGTATCTAAGACAGGAGAAAGCCCCAAAAGTCAACTCTTTTGTTAATTTCTTCAATGGGTCTTCTCCCACTATCCCCATTAGCACCATCCCTTTCTGGAATAGAAAGGTCTCGGCTGGAGAACAGTAGTCCCAACCCTCTCCTCATTGTCGGAAAAGTTAACATGCTGAAACTTTTAGACTCTCACCTCTCTACCCTCCTGAGCTGAATTGGATTGTGTAACTAGAATTATGACTTGCCAAAATATTTAGCTACATTGAGTTCATGCCAAAAAAAAAAAAGTAGATGAAGCCACAGGAACTGTAATGTGTACAATAAAATAAGGAGACACATTTAATGCCAGTTTAAATATTAATTCATATCCTCTTTCCTCTGGCTGATATTTCACTTGCAAAGGCTTAAACTTGTTGGATCAAATTCTGATCTTACCTTCTGGGCAGAGTGGTGAAAATCCAGAAGCCAATGGATTTTGTCTGGATTTACTCAGGTGTGCCTGAGAGCAGAATGTGGCCAATTGCCACATTCCCCATTAACTTCCTGATCTTGAACCCCACAGAAACGGCTTAACTGCATGTTGGAGACAAGGTGGGCGAGGGACTATATATTTTTGGACCAATACACTTGAAACAGGAGGTAGACTGTGCACACAGGCAGTCTGTGCAAAAACATGTTCATCGTGTTGACAACTCCACCTACCTAACCTCCATCAACCAACAATAAATAAATGAAGAAACTAATCAACCTGCACAGAGAAACAAAACAGAACCAAGCAGAGTTCATGCCCTGGAAAGAGAGGAGAGCCAGAGACTCCATGAAGAACAGCATGGACCTTGTGTTGCTATTGATTTTAGGTGCCCAGTTACTACAGTGAGGGAGGGGCAGTATAAAACCCTAATATAGACAAGCAGATCATTGCTACCTCATCCTTTCCTCCCGCTACTTACACTCATTTATCTGTCTTCTCCATACATAGAATCTTCTTCTTCACCTAGGTCCCAAAAACTCAGTGCCTCTATCCACATGGAGCTCAGGGTCTCAGACTGCTGCCATCGGAGTCCCAGCTACCAATGCCAAGGAGCTTGGAGACCCTGATGTCCTATGGACAGCAGCTTCAGCAAGCCTGATAAGAAGTGACCCAGGGAGGGAGAGTGAGTGGTATCGCCCACCCACGTAAGGTCAGCGTGTTGCGGTTAGATTCCCTGCTGACCCAGTGGAGGACCACTCTGCCACTGATAAGGCCCTGGTTTGGGATTCAGTGTAGTAAAGTGGGCCCGGGTCCCTCTACCGTGGCCACCATCCTGTCTGGTGGTGGCCCTGGATCTGACCACTAGGCAACACAGCCCTACACTCAAGTACTACTGTATTGACTCTGACCATTGGAGCTCATCGTGGTGGTAGACTGTAACCACAGTGTCCGCACACTCACTCTCCACCCCGACAGTAGACAGGGTGTGCATACACCGCCACACCAGCTCTTATTTCTTGTCTCATTTTCATTAGAGCCCAGCCACTTGAAAAATCTTTGTCTGAAATGTTCTACAAGTAATCCTGATGGCCACTATAGCTGAGAGAAGGTGTACGATAAATATTTTTGCTTGTTTTATTTATTTACTCTCTGTGTCTGACAGATACATAGACACTTTGGGTTTATATACACTACCGTGTAAGTCTATGTAAGTTACATCACTCAGGGGGTGGCAAAACCATCCCCCGGAGCAACATAACTCACATTGACTTAATATGGTGTCTACACCATGCTATGTTGGCAGGAGACACTCTCCTGGCAACATATCTTCCGCCTCTTGTTGAGGTGGATGGATTACGTTGATGGGAGAGTGTAGTGGTGCTGATTTAGCATGGTAGTGAAGATAAGCCCTTTCACTCTTCACCCTACATAGTCAATCAGAAGAAGATTTCTCCCTTACTGAAAAGACTCTTATAACCACAAGGCAGGGGGAGCAGGAAAAGAACAGAGTGAAATCTGAAGTCAATCAGTGTTTTACCATTGACTTCAATGGAGTCACAAGTACTCTACGGTAGCCTAACTCTGCTCCTGTTATGGCCAATCAGAATCTGATCATCACCAACAGGAGAAGAGTTAGGCCAATGTTGAGGACTTTTGAAATTCCACCCTTAATTTTCTGTTCAATATAAACTCATTTCAGAACATACTACTTAGAGGATGGCTCATGAAAAACTGATTTTTTTAATGATCCATTTGAAAAAAGAATCAAGTTGATACTGTCAGTTTAGTTTTTCTTGTTCTCAACTTCTACTTCAAGGTACTGTAGGGAACAGGTAGGCTAAAGAACATTTAGAAATCTCTACCAAGCGGCAAAGTGTGCTTTCCCCCTTGGATTTCAATCTGATTCATGAATAACAACATTTACACTGCTTCTTAAAAATGTGACATCCAGTATTCCTGTGCAATTTTAAGTTTACAGATTCCAGACACATTTGTATCTGGTCCTGTAGCAGAGCCAGAGATCAAAGTGATGATTAAAATCTAAGTTCTGGTGGAAGTTCAATCACTTCAAAGTCTGTATGCAGCAGCAGCAATATGATACATACATAAATATCTAGTTTCTTAAAGTATGCTGCTAGAAGTGGAGCTCTTCACCGAGGGAAATGAGTCGAAACTTATGTGCCAACAGATGGCACTCACAAAGCTAGACCAAGGTTTGAGTGCCAAGTCCTCATACACAATGAACAGGAGTCCTCAAGAGGTGTCTTCCCCCCAAACACTTCTGATCATACGTCTGATAGAATTTCCATACATGGAATACAATATTGCCACATCAATGCAGTTTACGGAGCGATCGTCTACGTCAAAGTCACCCAGAATTCTGCTGATTAATTTGGTAAAAGGGGATTTTAAAAACCTCTTTTAAATGAGGAGACTCAGATACAGCTCTTCCTTTTTCCGTTGTATCCTTATTCAATGGTAATCCCACACAATGAATGTATGGACGCAATCAACTTAACTCTATCGTTAGTATCTGGAGTTTGTGCTGCTGTACCGAGGCTCCAAAGATGGGGCCCTGGTCTCAGCTGTAGTCACTGAGCAAACAGTGTAAGAGAGAGACCCTGTTCTGAAGGGTCATTCTCATTACAATCTAAATCCACAGATGTAAGGTAGGAGGTGAAAGGTAGGAGGCGGGCAATGACTTGCCAAACTGCCCAGTTCCTCCTGGGACTCATTTTTAATTGGGACCGGCCCACCTTCCGGGTTCAACCAGGGCCCTAATTGAGCTCTCCAGCTCCAGTTAACACTCTAAGAGTCCATGTGGGGTTTACACCCATCAGAGGATCACACTATGAATTGTTCCTCTTTACTCAGTTTCTGTCTTTATTTCAACTTCAGAGCACGCTGGGTTGGGGTGGGAGAAATAATAAACAGTGGCTGGTCACAGACCGGATCCAGAATGGCCATCCAGGTCTACCAGAATCTCAGCATGATTATTGCCATTCATTTGTGAAGTGTCTGAAGAGTTTCTGGTGCTGTAAAACATACAGGGGAGAGAGGAACTCTGCCTTGGGGAGCTTAAGCTAAGAGAGGAATCCTAAAGCCCCTACTCATTTGCCTAGTCTTTATTCACAGGCTCCAATGAGATTCCCTTCCTCTGAGCTTTCAGCTGCTTCCCATTTTTTCTGAACCACTGCTAACATTTCACAACAATGACTAAACCAACGTTTTGTATATACAGCCTTGGACGGAAGGCTGGTTACTGTGAGAACTCTGGGAAGAAATGCAGCAGACTCTCACAGCCACTGGGAATATGTGCTTGCGATATAGAAGCCTCACAGACTTCCTTGCTTTCAAAGGAACGCAGCACAATGGGAGTCAAGTGTCAGGATTTTCAAGATGGAAGCATTTCACCAATATCTAGGTACACAGATAAAACAAATAAGAAACAGCCAGTCTAAGCTAGCCCAGATAGGCCGTACTGAATGTGTAAGTCTGCAAAGCACCACAGTTTTAGGACACATATAAATCACAAAGGAGCTTTGTAAACAGACATATTGTTGTTGATTTCAAATTACCCTTTACTTTGAGCAGTGTGCGCTATTTTGCTGGTTCAGCAAAAGAAAAACCCGTTATTGATCTATAATTAAAAATTAGTTGACATCAGTCCTTTGTGAATTGGTATTCTACAGTACGGAGATATGCTGGTTATAGATCTTTCCCGAATGACAAGATGCAGAGATAAATTGACTATTCACATAAAGCTCTCTTCCATCATATTAGCTCTATAAATAGTGATACACTGGGAAACAAAAATCAAGCAGTATGTTTGAATATTTAAAAAATGGGGTTATAATTGATTTCATTGGAATTTCTAATACACCACCCAATTTCCATGCAGGCAATTTGGAAAGAAAAGACTTTGTCTTCTAATTGCTGCTTTTGGAAAACATTTCAAGATTTTGCTATAAAAAATAATTTAGTGTTCCATGCAATACCTAGGAGAAACCGACCGAAAGTCTCCAAAATACTTTAGCAGGTCTAGCATACTAATTTGGCTACATTGTCATGCAGGATTTTTTCTAGGATTTTATTTTAAAATGATTTATGTTCTTTTTTGCTACTGCTTTTCCAAACAGCTTTATGTTTCCTGTTCAGGTTTAGCAAAACTGAAAAGCATATTTTCTCATGTAAAGCTAAAAACACATTTGTTTTGTTCGTCTTCTGACATACACTACTGACAGCTTCTCTACAGAAAGTCCTTATGATACTATGAGATAAATGCTACACTCAGGGAGATTATTGTATTTAGCTACCCACAGTCATTGGATCGCTATACACGTGCTGAGCCAAAGAGCTCTTAACACAATTCTTCTGTGACAAACACATTTTTCCATAGTGCAGATCTGCCTGTGTGAAAGGTTTTTAGATATGATACAGCACACACGCACAGAGAGTCTCTAATGACCTCTTCCTAATCAAAGATCAGAACCACTACTCCATCCTCATTCTCCAGGACTTGTCAGCTGCCTTTGACACAGTCAACCATATTTCTCTTGAAATTTTGGCCTCCATGACTCCTGTCCTCTCCTCGTTCTCCTCCTAGCTCTCTAACTGGTTCTTCAGACTGTCCTTTATCAGGTCTTCCTCATGACCCCTCCCACTTTCTCTGGGATTCCACAGGACTGTCCTGAGTCCCTGTCTTTTCTTCCTCTACACCTTCTCTCTGGGTAATTTCATCAACAAAGATAAATTCAACCACCACCTCTCTGCTGATGATCCCCAAATCTACCACTCTCCTCCAGACCTGTCTCCTGCCAAACTAAAGTCTCTGCCAACTCCTTGTGGATTCATAGATCCCCAGGCCAGACAGGACCATTGTCATCATCTAATCTGTCCTCCTGTAGAACACAGACCAGAGACTTCCTCCAAAATAATTCCTAGGGCAGAGCTTTTACAAAAACAACCAATCTTGATTTTAAAATGATCAGCAATGGTTATACCTAGAGAGTCAACTCGTATAGCACACAGCACAAAGGGGCCCTGGGCCATGACTGGGGCTCCTAGGGGATATGATAATACATAGAATAAGAATAAAAATTAGCCAGCAACCCAGAACCTGGATCTACTCTTAAGTACACTGGCCCAGATTCTCAGGCCAGCCATGCAACTAATGACTCCTTGTGTTCTCATGGGCAGCTACTCAGTATGGAGAACTTTTGAAATTATGGACCCAATTTTGGGCATGGAGCACTGTGAAATACTGACCCATCATGTTCATTCAAGTGCCTTGTTCCGACTGCCAAGCATAGAACAGCTTTTCTATGGATGTTACCTGAAATTTTCAAAGCTGACTAGGGGATTTTGGCACACAATTCCAATTGAAATTAACAAATGGTGCGGCTAAATCCCCTAGCCAACTGTCAAAATAGCAAAGTGATCAGTACCATTTCAAGAAATGTTGGTTACTAATTTGAACTAGCATTTTCCGAACCATATTTGGTGGCTAATGAAAGATGAGGCTCGCAACAGCTAAATTATCCAATGACCCTGGTCAATATTAAATGCCAAGTACCACAAATTAGGTTGAATATACTTGTAATACTTGTACTGGGTTATTCTTCAGATGATGTTTGCCATCCTCAAGTATTTGAAAAGAATGCAGTAGGCATGTAGCACTTCCCTGCCACACAGGGGTGTTTTGAAGGGTGTTTCATTACAGAGTGTGAGGCGCTCAGGTATTATCATGATGGACTCCACATACGTACCTAAAACAGATGGACTGTATTATTTTGATATTATTTATTTAAAGAGACATTCATATATTTTACTCAAACTAATCCCTGTCACCACTGCTAAAATACAAAATGTACAGGAGCAAGGCATACAGAAGCAGACAAAATACTGCCATTCTCAGGCTACTAAAAGTATATTACAGGGCATCTCTAGGACATACACGTTGCCTACACAATTGCTATTTTACATTTAGCACAACTGCACTAACTGCTACCCAGCAAAATGTGGGAGGAATTGACATTTTTATATGGAAAATATGTTTGTCTCATTTGTTACGTGGAGCTGTTTTGAATATATTTAGTAGAGGGTGAAACCATTCTTTTTCAGGTACTATTTTTGAACCACTTTCCTGTCCGTTGCTAATGAAGTGGCTCAAGGTCCGATCTTCTCTCACCAAGCTGCACTTGCCCCAAAAGCCTAACAGAGGGCAAAGATGTCATTAAGTGAGATTTTGGCACCTACTGTAGTTCTGACAGTAGATATGCCAAGTCAACATTGATCAGATACAAGTGCAAGTAGTTCTAAGGGAAAACATGAACTTCTGAAATGAAAATTTGTTGAGCAGTTTTCAGGTGATACAGGGCAAATTGGATGAGTGATGTGTTGTGACAAGAATACTCCTTTTGACCAAATGGCATCCGCTTTTGAAACTCCACTATCTAAAATTTAGCAAACATGCAGCTCTGACTTCAATCGACTGAAGCACTTTGGGGCCTATTGCAGAAACGTGAGGCGCATCATTCCAAACCACAACACACCCCACAAGTCATTTGTCAGAGATAAACACATGCAGATCCCACCGAGTTTTTTATCCTACAGTATGCGTAGGGGCTATGGACTGTTGGAGGTAGCCTAATTAAATTTTGCTGAGAGAGATTTTGCAAGCATTTTCATTGTACATTCTGCTTGGGGTGCTAAGCTTAAGCATCATTAAATTGGTGCACACATGATAGACTGCAAAATAAAGCTAAGACATTAGAGATGGAAAAGGCCCCTTGTCCAGACTCCCTGCCAGGCCAGCATTGTTCTTCAAGGTACATTCTCAAATGCTTGGTTCAGTCGTGTTTTCTCTTCTTTTCTTATTCTTGGAATTCATCCATGATTAAAAACTTGTTAACACTCCCACACAAACAACGAGGAGTCCTTGTGGCACCTTAGACATTAACACATGTATTTGGGCATAAGCTTTTGTGGGCTAGAACCCACTTCATCACTTCACTCCCACAAAAGAACACCTAAGGCCAATGCCCCACTTTCAGGGAGCAAGCTTATTTGGAGGCATTTGTTTTCGTAAACCTAAATTAGGAGTGAATGCTTCCGCACTCACTGCTTTTAATTAATGAAGCTTAATGTGCACTTTTTTCATCAATCTGGCACTAAAATTGATAAATTGCTTTTGTAGCAATTTGAGGAAGAGTTTGGGGCTGTTAGAAGAAAATAACAATAGTATGCTTTCCTCTGCATGGACTACTTGCCAATTTCAAAACTAAGGGATGTTTAAATAAAAATAAATTAATTATTAGATGGAGAAAATATTGACATCATATACATCCATATTTATATTCATTCTTTCTAAAGGGAGCCACATGACACATTTTAATGCTATATAGAAATACAAAACCTATTCCAATCTCAGTAACACCAGTGTTAACCAGGAGTGACTCCACTGAAGTCAATGTACCTTTAACAATATAAAATTGTTGTGTGATTAGAATTATACCCATAACCTGAAAAAAGCCTAAATTGTAGCTTTCTACCCTCAACTACAATATCTTGGGGTTTCTTGAAAGCAGAATTCATTTCATTTCAGAATATTTTTATACGGTAGAGTTGCACTGAGTCTCCTGGGTAATATTTTCTACTTTGGGGGTATCTCCAGGGAATGCATCTTGAGCTTTTAAATGAAAAGGTTTGAGTCTTTTGGTTCTGATAGTTTTGAATCTCTCCAGAAGGACATGTTCGTTGTGTGGTCCATAAAATCTTCTTTAGTTCCCTACTACCTGAAATTCACCTTGCCTGTTGCAACTTTTAAATTACAAAAATTTAAAGAAACAGAAAGTAATTAGATCACAGATTTGGCTCCAGCTAAAATTTTTTAGGGAGACAGGGAAATACCCAAACTCATCAAAAATGACTCATTTTCTGATACAGCTATTTCATTTGGAGTCCTGGTGAACAGATATAGCGTGGTGCTATTCATTCATGAAATTACAAAATAAAGAAGGAATCTGATGAATTCCTTTACATTTTTAATTCACCCGTCTTTAACTACAGAGCACAGAAATTACTGCATCTTAAAGGAAAGTCAACAGGAACATTGAGGTAAGCCTAGGATTATGTGCTGAATACTGTTACCTAACAGGGTTTGGTGTTTTTTAACCCAAATCTAAGTTTTTAACATGCTCTGAAGTCCTTTGTCTCTTCTGTGAAATCCTCTGGTCCACCCAGCCTGGCTTCCCCAACCCGTTCACAGGAAGCACACTAGCTCTTTTGCACCTGGAGCTCTGGAAGCATGATCAAGACTTGCCCGCCACTGAACAAAGGTTTCATTTGGGATGGAAATCATGGAGAGATCCTGGAGAGGATCTACTCCTGAGTTTTCTGTACCCAGCCTGGAGAGAAATCATCCTAATGCATCATATCATTTCCCCCAGCAACAGGAATTTAATGTTGCTGGGGAAGACAAAAGTAAATTAAAGGCAACATTTCAAAGCAGTTTGGTGCATTCTTATGGACTCCCATTCTCCTTTACTGTGGGTTTTCATTCCCTTTTCCCATTTTATGGTACATTTTCATTGTATATAATGTTAGAAATACAAAATTAATTAAAAAGAAATAATTCTGGGAAAATATCATTTCAAGTAATGAATAAAAAGCCATTTCCCATAGAAATGTCATGTAAGCAGATGAAGGAAATCAGCTTTAATTTACCAGATTGTAATCCATTTTAAGAAACTGCTTACCACTAAGCTTTATTCCTTAATTGGAGTATTTTGTCTTTGTGAACTTTTACTTATTACTGCATCATGATATTTCTTGGCTAATACGCTATAAAGAGCTAATTAATAATAAGCCAGTCTAGCCAATGCAAATAGACCAAAGTGAAGAGACAATTAGATATACATTATTCGGAAATAATGGTCACACTCTGAAAAACAACTAAAGGATTTTATTGACTAAACCAGTTTAACAAATGACACTTAAGTAATTCATTGGCAAGTTAGAACAATGATGGGACTGGAAGCTTATTAAGTAATTTTTCTAGAAGACATCATGCTGCATTGGCTATACATTTTTAGCATAATTAATTAATTAACACTGAAATATTCTAGTGATTAATTCTTATGAAAAATTCATAAAACATAATGGTGTTTTAAGGAGGAGATTAAGGATATCTGTGTTTATTGACTGGGCCATACAAATAATCTACTTTGAAATAAACACTCAAAGTTCAAATCCAGCACACGGAAAGCATATCTTATTTCAAACACCAATAAAACAAAGTGCTGATATTGTTCTTATTGTTTTCATACATTTTATGGTAATTCTGCATCCGAGAACAGCTTTTATCGGCATTTATTTAGGGCTAAATTCCAAAGTCAACTTAGATGCACGTAGCTTTCACTAGCTTCATCAAAGCACATCAACTCTTCATAAATATTTCATTAAGAGTGGTGGTGAAACCCAGTCTGAATACCACTGCACCACTCCTTCATGCCCCGCTCAGCTCCTGCTGCAACCAAGCAGCCCCAACGGTACACACATACCTCCTATTCCAGCCAATCCTCGGCCTTTAGACAGCCATTTTCACCCTTTCCAGGCCTCTCCCTCCGTTCAGCGCCCCGCACCCTAGCCCCCCCCCCCTCCTGACTGCTGAAATCAAGATACAGGAGGCGGTTAAAGATCTCTTCCATACCACCTGAAACCAAATGACTCCTCTCAACCTCACCTGCTAAGGCCAAAGATACACTCCCTTCCCTTTATCCTGCTTTATATTAAGGCTCCAAGCCCGTAGCATGGATGTTTGATTGTATAAAGACTCAGTGAAGCCACACAGGGGCATTAATCTGCCTACATGCAGTCTTACTTAATCAATTGGGCTCTTCATAGATTTGAAGGCCAGAAGGGACCACTCAACCCTCTAGTCTGAGCTCCTGTATATCACAGGCCATTATGTTTCACCTAATAACTCCCCATACTAATCGCTGCACATTTCTGCCCACCATTTCCAGGATCGGGGCCTGGTTTTTTCAATCCCATATGAAACAATAAAAAAAGATCTAAGATTAAAATGACAGAAAAATCAATAGAAAAGTAATTTCTTGGCATGCTAGTCTTAGTCAACCGTTCCATGCAGAGATAAGAGCTATCTTCTGTGCAGTCTTAACATTTGCTGCACCTCAGGTGGAAATGGACATGGCTGGGTGACAGCAAACATATCTGACCCTCCCCCACAAGGCTCTTCCACCTACTTGGCTGTATCATTCATATTTATCTGTTGTCTGAATGCATTCATTTATAATAAGCTTTTTCTTGAGGCTAAACAATAATGAGAGTTCTTGTGAGCTCAAAGCTCAGATTTCTGCATGCTCAATAGAATTTGTAATCATCGTAAATGCTTTCTTTAAAAAACTAAAATTTTTAATCCTTCCTTCTGTTCTGAATGAAAAACCTGCTTCATATTTGATGTATTCTAACTGTATTAGTATTTGTTCTCTATGGATATCAACTTTTGATTATAGTTATTTGCATGGTAACGCTTAATACATAGAAATGGACATGAACAATATGTAGAAAGAAATTGTGACCTGCAAACACTTCAGACTCTCTCTTTAGGAAAAGGATCAGAAGTCATTATTCCCAATGATTGCGACCAAGCCTATAATTATCAGAGGGAAATCTAAGCTGAAACTAATATGAAAATTGCAATTTAGGTTGGTTTAATTTTATTATGATTTGGATAAAAAACAGAACTACTTTTAATATTTTCATGTGCTCCAGGTATCTGAAAGTGCAGTCGACATATAATGAATTAAATTCCTCTCACCGCACTGTCCTTGCTTCAGATCCCTCCCGCAAACTCCGCCATGCCATGAGAGATACACCAAGTCAGCAGTGCTTAGGCATTTGCTGTGCTGGGAGCACTGCCCATCATGTCATTGTTGTCTGTTGCTCCCCCATCTGCCTGTTGTATTCCCATGTTCTCTCTTGTTCTAGAGTTAAATTGTAAATCCTTTGGGGGCAGGGACCATCTCTTTGTATAGGGTTGTCGAGTGTCTTCAACAACAGGGCTGCAGCCATTAGGTCCTTCCATAGCACCACAAACACCACCCACCAGTGCAAAGGTTGTGCAGGCAATGGGATCAGCCACTGTATAGCCAACGGCAACTCACAATCCATCCTAAACATCCATCTTTGTTCTGCTGTGGGAGGGCTGATACTGACCACAAGAACAAGCTTATCGCCCTGCTGCTTGTTAAATAAAAAGTGCTTGCACCTGGACAGCCACCAAAAGACAAGCTGGATTCTAGCTTCTGAAGCATTTAAACGCCAATAGCACTGTCCTGTCCTAAGACTCTCATTTAGCATTAGTGTTCATTCTAAAGGGATGTCTTCTGTAGGACTTGAACCTAACACATTTCTGTCCGGGAGGCAAGAGTACTATCCATACTAGCACCTATATTACGACAAAATTCTTTTGGTTTGAAAACTGAATTTAATTGCAGTTCCATTCATGATAATGACCTACATAACTTTCCATGATGGGTTACAATTTATCATTTCTTAATGGGAAAAAAAATGGAAATTAGAAAAGAAATAGGGTATTGGAAAATGCTTGGTTGGAAACCTTTTAATTAAAATATGCCCAAACACCATTTTGAGAACTGCTGCTACAGAACAAGATTCCACTGAATAACATTCTCCCCCCAAAAAAGATTCTATTCCTCTTTAGAGTTTACTACAATATAATTAAAACTAATATGAAACAAAATAATAAAATCCCAGACTTATATCAAGCCAGAACATTTTCATTAGGGCTCTGTTATGTCCTCCTTTAGGAGAAGCGAAGGTAACTCCACACACCTCATCAATTTCTAAAAGTAATATCACTACCTACTGTGCAAAATATGAGCATACACTTTAAACAAAAGCAGAAGGACTGATCTAAAGAGTTTCTGTAACAAAGACTGCAGTGTGTTTGCATAACAAATGTTCTCATCAAATCAATATACAAAGTGGTAATAGGGGACTAAGATATTGTGGGAGAGTCTGGAGACCCCTTTGCAGTGATGTCATTCAATCAGTGAGTCAACCAACATGTTAACCTCTGTACCGGAGGGTAGAAGGTTGATGAACACATTTCTCTAAGGAGGGAGAGATCTCATTAGCCATCACAATTGTGTGTCTGCAACTGAGTTTTAGGGATGATGAAAACCCATCTTAAAATCTTGCATCCAAAGCCGCCTCCCTTAGAAGACTGAAGAAAAGTCTGATGCCAGCCTTTATTTAGGGCTGAATTCCAAAGTCAACTTAGATGCACGTAGCCTTCACTAGCTTCATCAGAGCACATCAACTCTTCATTGAGTAGTAGTGAAACCCAATCTGAAGCCTACTATTGGAAAGGAGTCTGACCATAGTAGAGGGAACTCAAAGACTTGTCTACACTACGGCTGAAGTTGATATAATTTATGTTGCTCAAGGATGTGAAAAAGCTCCCCTCTCCCCACAAGATACACTGACTTCAAGCAGTGTCTACACCGTACTATGTCATCAGGAGATGCAGTCCTACTGACAGAGCTTCCACCTATCATTGAGATAGAGTAATTGTGCCGATGGGAAGGCGCTCTCCCATCAGCATAGCGCATCTTCACCAGATGTGTTGCAGTGGCACAGCTGGCCGATTATAGCACAGCAATGTCGACTAGTCCTAAGACTTCCTTCTGCCTAGGGTTTTTAATATAAGGAATCTGCACTTTATTGAATTTTTACCATTTTTTCACAATGCAGCAACAAAATAATTAAAGTCACTATTAAATTAAATTGTAATTAAATTGGCATATCCTTAAATATTTGTTTTTCATGTATCTATTTTTGGCAAGGTACTACCAAATGACTATGTGTGATGTTTCTAAACAAATGCTGATGTGATTGAATACAAACGGTGCATTATCCCACAGCTCAGGTTTGTCAATGCTGCACTGAGAATTTCTCTCCTCCAACCATTTTATTTAAATATTTTTAATAAACCTATGATCCCTGGAACGTAGGAAAATGTATTTTAACTGAAAACCCACCTATTATCCCCCCCTGTGTTCACATACGGAATACGATCTGTGAATCTAGCAGAAAAAACTTTGGTTGTCTCACCTCAGTTTCCAACATACTACACTCCATGACATAGGAGTGTGGCACTAACAATTCAGTCTAGTTTCACACAATTGGATATGCTGTGATAGCAGCTAAATTAGAGAGGCAGTATGACCCAGTAGCTATGGCACCAGACTGGAACTTAGGGGGCCTGGGTTTGATTCATGGTTCTTCTATTCATTTCCTGGGTGGTCCTACACAAGCCACTTTCTCTTTGGGCCTCAATATCCCCATCTGTACAATGGGGATAATGATACCTTATTATATCTACCTCCAACGTCAGGTGTTTTGAGATCTATGGATTAAAAGCACAGTATAAAACCCAGTACTACTATCATGAGAATGTTTTCATCCTTTAAAGTTCTGGTCAGGTGAAGAAATTTGCTGTGCAACATCTCAGCTGCCTTGTCTCCTGATAAATGGTTTGAATTTTAAGACCCTCCCCCACCCCCAGCCTCTCTCAAACAAACAATGAAAGAATTAACTGCAAACACTTGGCATGTTGTGTTGTTTCTACAACAATATAAACAACATCATTTTGATTATTTTGTGCAATTTAAAGAAGAACGTCTCTTCTAGCATCTTCTCCCAATCTATTGCCCTACCTGTATGATTCTTATTCTTGGGGGGAAGAGAGAGTTCAATGAGAAATTTTTGATGTTCTCTGCAGATGAGTATTTCCAGTTATGATACACCCTGCTTGGTGTCACGTCACGCCATTATTTTTTAGCTGACTGCCTTTCAGGCACGAAAAGGGCTGAAAATTCATTGCTTGATGCTTCCTCTAGTAAATCTAACTGTGGAATATTAAGGGGTGTTAAATAAATTGGACAAAGAGGTGTTTCGGGAGTAAAAGTGGCAGACGCTGCCATGAATGAGCAATTAGATGTTCACAAACCAGCTTATCACAAATTCCATGCCTACAATATCTATTACTGTAATGACCTTGAGGGTTGACTCATTCTCCCTTAACCTAATGAGCATGCTGAGTATAATCAATTAGGTTTGCAATTAAAATTATAATTTGTCTAACAAACTCTTCTTAGCATTCAGACATTTCTTAACAAAGCCAGTTACACACTGGTAGAAGATAAATATTAATTTTCTGTTGTGTCCTCATTTTTGCATTTAGACTGTGGCTAATTTACTAACACTTATATTATTATTATATTTTACTTTTCAGCAAAATGTAGTTAAGTTTCAGCATTGAATGGCAAGGGATAATTATGACTAAACAGCAAATTATCATTCCCCAATATGGTTTGCAAGCTGTCATGGGCAGCCTGTGGAAATTTGTTAGTCTGCTTGTCACGGTGCAATGACTCACCCTGCGGCGCCTCCTGCTGGTCATCTGGGAATTTGCTTTTTTTAGCACGGAGCGCCCCGTTCAGGCTGGTGTCTCTCTGTCTGCTGGGCCTGCCTCTCTCCCTGGACCCCGGTGCCCTCTTACCTGGGGTGCTGCCCCCTGGCAGTACCCTCACACTCTGCCTCTCCCCACTCACTGTAACAGCCAGTCATCATGGGCAAGGGGTTTTTGGAACCTGCTGCCTGACTCTACCACCCTGTAGCTTTGTGGACCTAGGACCAGGCCCTGCAGCCTGGGGAGTTGCCAGCCTGGAGCTTCCCAGCCCTGCTTCGCTCCAAGTAACCTGTACTCAGGCAGCCAGGTCCTGCTCCCTGCAAGGCTGGAGAGAGACTCCTGAGCGCCTGGCTCCCAGTCTTTTTATACAGGCCAGCTGGGCCCTAATTGCCCCAGCTGCAGCTGTGGCTGCCACGCCCTCAGCTGCCTTCCCTCGGCTGCAGTCCTCTGCTGGGCTGCTTTTAACCCCCTCAGGGCAGGAGCGGGGTGGTCACCCCGCCACACTAGTCCACTGTACAATGAGTAGAAGTGTGTGTTTGTGCGTGCACACGTACACACAACTGGATTGGCTATTTCACTAAAGCAAACTGGAAGACGTTCGGCTTAATAAAACTGAGAATGTGTTTGTCAGCCTGGCCCTGCTGAGGTCAAGCCAAACAAAGGTAAGCAAGACACATCCTCAGGGCCGGCGACAGAAATTTTGGGGCCCCCTACTCTGAGCGTTTGGGGGCCCCCTACTCTGAGCGTTTCCCCCCCCCGCCAAGGGCTGGCCCAGCTCTTGCAGGTGGGCGGGGGAAGCGCTGCAGCCGGGGGTGCCTCGGGAGCGGCGCACCCTGCTGTCCTCTGCAGCCGCCGGGGCGGGGGAGGCGATGGAGCCGGGGGTGCCTCGGGGCAGCTCCTGGGGGGGGGGGGGGCGCGGGACGAGCAGTGCCTGAAGGGCTCGGGAGGCAACCGGCCGCGGCGCCGGACACAGCCGGGGAAATGCGGTGCGGTGCCCAGGGGGGACGACTACGAGGAGAGCTGTGTACCGGTCCCCGGACTTCAGGGGGCCCCCCTGAAGTCCAGGGCCCGGTACAGCGCTACCCGTTGTACCCGCCCTGTCGCCGGCCCTGCACATCCTTAACAGAAAATGCGCTCTATGTCGTTGCATTGTACTCTTGCAATCTGCTGGTAACTGTAGCGTCAATCAGGTAAGCTTTTTGGCAAATGAACTCTGATACTCAGCAAATACCGGGAATGATTATTAAGCAGACGCAGCACATTCTTCATCAGAAAATGGGAAAGTTTGGGGAAGGTTTTCTGAAAACCTTTCCCAATTTTGTTTAATAAATCAGAATAAAGGCTAACTCCTGTCCTGCATGCTCTAGCCTACAGAGGCAAGGGAGGAGAAGTTAGAGATCATCTTCCTACTACTCACCACCTCACATAAGCAGCAAGTCAGGGAATCACCATGATGCTCTAAAGAGCTATGAGAATAGAGCTTTAGCGTATACAATGTGGGCCTGGTCCAAAGACCAGGAAGTCAACAGGAAGCTTTCCATGGACTTTAGTGGCCTGATCCGAAGCCCACATGTCCCTATCCCCTGATATAGACAGAAGTAGGCTAATGGAAGAATTGTCCTGTCATTCTAATTACTGCCGCTCCGGGAGATGGCTTAGTTACATTGAAGGAAAAAACTCCTTCCGTCACTGTAAGCAGCGTCTACACTACTGGAGCTACAGTGACATAGAGGCAATTTTGCCATTGTAGCACCTTTAGTGGAGACGTGCCCTAAGAGTGACATTAAACTAATGTAGCATTGGTCTTAGATGCCATATGTATTGTGCAGAAGGGAATTAGGAGTAAAAGTCAATGCGTTTTGTAAAAGTGACAAAGAGTCCTGTGGCACCTTAAAGGCTAACTAAAGTATTGAAGCATAAGCTTTCGTGGGCTAATAGCCACTTTGGCGGATGCATGCGTTTTGTAAGCAATCTGTTTTCAAAACTGTAAACAAAGGACCCTTCCCAAGCAAGCGAAATAAATCCTGAATGAAGAATACTGCTTGCTTAGCATACCTCCCCAATGCCCCTTGTTTCAAGGGACATCACGTGTTTTAATCCCAGACTTCCCTATGCTCCACACAGCATGTGTGTGATTCAGGAATAAAGAATCATAAAGCTGAATTATTTACACTAAAGGACGGAGTCAGTTTCTTGGATGAATGTGTTTCTCTCCCTCTTTTTCGATCTTTGTCACATGGGTACAGTCTGTATTTGGACCATAGCAGGTTCCAAGGTATGGATAACACCGGATAAAAGAACAGAAAGCGAGCGGCAGTCACATCACATACAGCAATTCTGTCTTCTCAACACACTACAGCTAATGAATAGACTGGCCAATATTTCCTGTTTATTCCTGACAAGAAAATCTAATCCAAGTTCATTTTTTAGAAACTCAATAGTTATTCAAAATTAGATTACTCAGCAAATTAAATAATAAATTTCTCTTCCTAGGCACTGCCTCTGCCTTCATTGCTCCAAAACACAACTTTTCTCCCTCACGCACTAAGAGCCTTAGCTTCAAAACTAGTTATGGATTTGATAATTTAATAACATGGAACGAGTAATTGTTCAGGGGGATATTTATGATTTCATTAGATTCTACTGGTAATCAAGAGTTATCCATCAATCCATTAATTTATAAATTCCCCATTTTTGTCCAAATGCAAAAATTCTGTTTAAGAAGATTTTTTTTCTATATTTGTGCTCATTCGGTTTTACTATGCAAGGCTGTGATCAAGCTGTATATATTAAGTAGAGCAAATAACTGAGCAGCAGGAGTACATGTATGCCCTACAGATCTGACTGTGGGATGAGATTTAATACTAAAACCAAGGAAAAGAAATAAAACAATGGGGCCTATTCTCCACGGGACACATGCATAACTCTCATTAATGCTAATGGAAGATATTGAATGTGTGTGCACTGAGGGGAGTTTATTAGAATCTAATAAATTTTGTGATTTTTCTTGGTGTAGTTCCTATAGCTGCACATTATGACAGAGCACGGCTTTGGGTGAAGAGACAGACATATAAAGAAAATAACTCCAACTTTATGGACATCATTAAAATAATCTGCTGTGCATATTTAGTTACTAAGATTACACAAGCAAATTGTAATTGAGCATGCAAATAAAGAGTTGTACATTTAGTTGGGTGTTTGCACACCCAAGGTCAAGGGCTCTGCTTTGTAAATGGGTGCCACTCCATTGACCCAGGAATGTTGCCACTCACACCAGCTGAGAATTGGGCTCAAAGGCACAGACGTTATGTGGAGAAGTGGGACTCGAATTGGAAATGGGATGCAGAACTATTCGCCATGAGGGCTCCATTTTGAATACAAACAAGGTTGGCCTTAATCAAAAGTCAAGGCCTGAATAACTAGGTTAGTGCTTCAGTTCCCTTCAGAGTTGACAAATATGATCAAAAGCCACCACTAAAATTGGCACTAACTGGTTTTCTTGTTAGTCTGAGCAACGAGAGACCAAGAACAGACCTTGCACCCCTTGAAGTGGCCTCTCCATTAAGGACTCAGGACTCTGATGAGCCATTATGCAGAGCTACCAACGCTGTACCTCCTCTCTGGGAAAACAGTCTACGGCTGTCCGAATGGCACTGCTCACAAGCATTCAATCCATTTCAAATACTACAAATACGTCAAAAATCTGCTGCTAGAATGACACCCATTTAAGGTTAGAATTTTAGCTGCTTTAACAAAGTCAGATGCTCAATATCATGGGCACTAACCCAGTGGTTTTATTTGCTTGCTTGTTTTCTCCAGCTACTGATACAGAGTTTGAATCTATGCCATGGGGTAGACAAGAAGCCACGAATATTCATTGGGGCAGCTATCACAGAGGCACCTGACCAGAGAACTAGCGGGAGGGAAATAGATGAGAGAGGGCTGTTAAAGAGACTGGGAAGAAGGAAAATAATACTAGAACAAGAAAGCAACTAATACGATGGATTTCTAATATCGCTTCACACATCTTGCGCGCCTGTCTCGCCTACGTACGCTGTAAGCTCTTTCGGTGACAGACTGTCTTTCTGTGGGTTTGTGCAGCACCTGGTGTCCTATAGCTGCTCAGCATTCAAGAAGAAAGGGGGGATGAAAAGGCAAATTCCTGAGCGGATTACCAAACAGCACACCTTCTTTCTCCATGGAAAGCTTGATTGATGGACCACTGGATGTCTGTTCAACTTTTTATCCTAGAGGTTGCAGGCCTTGTTGCAGCCTACCATACATGCTTGCTTTGCTACACACAGGCAGTATTTATGCAGGGGAGACAGCATGCAATATCCACCTGTGCATCCGGGCACAACATTTTGTGGGCTTCCACCCAGAAGTCAAGAAATGAGGAATTTCCCAGCCCTGCGATCTCCAGCTCAATCTCTGTTCTCACAGAGGTATTAGAGATTTGCACACCATGGTTGTACTCAGTCACTACAGACCCTATCCACACCATAGCGCAGAGTGGAGCAGAAAAGCACAGGAAGGGGTGCAGATGTTATGAAACTGCATTAACTTCCTCTCTGTAGCCCCAATTGACCCTTCAAATGACCTTCCATGCCACCGTCACGTGGCTCTTTTGGGAGAGGTGGTGGTGGTCTAAGGCAGGAATGCTAATAGTCTGGAGGTGAAGGGACTTTCATCAGGAATGCCAGCACAAAAACAAACAGTGACAAACCCTGGTTCACAAAGGACACATGCAACAGAAAGGAACGTGGATCTTCAGGGAGCCATGCTCCCAGGAATGAGGGCAGTGAGAAGGATTCCTGCCCCAGGTTTCCAGAACAGATAGTGTCAGCGTTCCTTAAAACTCCATGCCTGCGCAAACCCCGCCCAAAAGGTAAAGATTATGATTGTTTCTATACCAGAGACCCCAATACCAGCAATCCAGGTGTGACAGATCGCTCTCTCACCCCTCTCTAGGAACAGGCAGGAAAACCCTTCTTTGCTCCAAACAGTGCTCTTTTATTCACAGTGCAGGCCCCACCACCAATATATACAGCTTTGTACAGTCCTTCTTTCCAATTACAACTCTACAGTTTACAGCATACAACTCTATGTAGTTCAGCTCTACAGCTTGCAGCTCTACAGACTCTATATAGTCCAGCTCTAAACACACAGTTCTAAACAGCTCTTAACACACAGCTCTGAATAGCTCCTAACACACAGCTCTGAATAGCTCCAACCATCACCACACTGGGCTTGCTTCCTGGCAGGCCTTTTATCCCCCTGAGGAGGCTTCCAGGTGCCACTCATCAAGCCTGAGCCCTCTGCAGCCCAGGTGGCTAATTAGCCTTTCCTGCAAGGGAGGTTTGCAGGCTGGTGCTCCCTCTTAAAGGGCCCACAGGGCTGACTCAGGCACTCCTGGCCAGCACCCTGCCACACAGGATAGACTACGTATGGTACAACCAGGGACATGATGAGAAGGGAAAGAGGGGTGATGTAATGCGCAGTTGGTTTCCCAATGTGTCAATAGCAGAGACAGAAGTAGAACCCAGGTCTCCTGACTCCCCATCCAGTGCTTTACCCACTGGACAACTCCGCTTCTTAGGTGACTAGGGATGAATAGTTCAGTCATTCTGTAAGTTTAGCTGATCTCTGAGTATTTTATTCTTCCCATGAGTTATGCACTTGGACAGGCTGCATAGGCCCCTAATTCTGGTTCCCACCCTGTTCTGACTGCATGTCAGGGCTTCCTTCAGCAGGTTAAGAAAAGAGGCTTGTTCAATAGGCTGTCATTAGTTATCATCTGCTAGAAACATTCTGTTGATAAAAAATGAACATGATCTGTGGCCAGGCACTGAAAACTCCTGCAAGGAACAGAGCATCTCAGAACCATGTGGGATGAAGTCCCATATAAGGAAGAGTAGGGATCATGGAAAAGAAATGGGAACAGGTAAGATTTCCAATTTTTTGCGCACCCAGCCAGTTATTACAGTTTAACTTTCTTTTCTGAGAACACATATTTTATCCCAAAATTGGACACAGATGTTATAGCTAGAAACCTACAACTCTGTGCTGAACTTGTCTGTCAAATACTAAATAAAAGGATCATGTAAATAGTTAAATCATTTGGTTGTTCTCCATTGATTCATTCCTTATTGCAGCATTAGTTCTGGACATTTGAAATAGCAAGACACAACAAAAGTCAGGAATTCCTTTAGCTAGGAAATGAATTGTAGGCAGGATTTTGAGGATCTGAACTGGAATGTTTTTCCTTCAAAATCTGTGTGGGCATTGAGTGCTTAGGTAATGAATTAAGAACCATGAACAGCATCATCTTAACGCAGGCACAGGACAATATATGTAATATATCTTAATCCTGACCTGTAACACCTTTCTATTTAAGTGGCAGGTCTCTTTCTGAAGAGAGTCTGCCAGCCATGCCAAACTGTATCAAACTCATTGGTATCTTTTCTGGGATGCACAAACTGGGAGGAGGATAAAACCACCAAATTAGTGGTTGGGCGTAACATAAATTAGAATCTCTACTCGGGTCTCCAAGTGGGAAAAGGCCACTGCTCTAAATCAGGGGCAGCGTCAACGGTGAGATTCACGATCATAAATCCAGCAGAACTTCACTCATGTGTGTGCAGCGATTTCTGCTCTGCTGACATAAACCCCAATTTGGGCCTCGCTGAGGAGTACGACAGTGAAGCTCAAGAGAATGCCAGAGCCTCTGATGGTGAATTAAGAACCAGATTTTGTTCTGTTTTGCCCCTCTTTTCAAAGGCAGTTCTATTACACATGATAAGGTAACATTTCCCTCCCTCTTCTTCTTGTCCCATCAAGAGCCCGGTGAGCCCTTTGGCATGAATGTTTTATCTGATCAATTTAACTTTGGATTTCTGTTTGTAAATCATATGCACACAGGGACATGGTTTTCTACACACTTCTCTTCTGTGAGCTAATGTGGTGATGCAGAACATAGACTAAAATATTCACCACTGGGATGGAGCACCATTAAAGGTCAAATCCCAGACGTATTTGTCATTTCAAAAGATCAGACGATGGCCTAAATGTCTAATCTTTCAAGTGAGAAAACCTGTCTGCCTTACATTTTTTAGCATCAGATTTACTCAAGCAGCGCTGTGTTTTTATGGGGGTTTTATGGACAGCCCTTCATCCTCTGCAGTGGATGTAATTTGCATTGAAAAATATGGGGCCAGATTTACTCTTATTTATCACATGAATTTATAAGGCAGCCATCACTCTGGTAAATGGGTGCCCTTTGTCTGGCTTAAATTGAATCATTAATATTCCAAATAAGATGAGAAAAACACTATGATCCTCTGATGCCACAAGAGACACAGGATGGAGTGGGATCCAGCCAGACAGCTGAGACACCAAAGTTTCACAGCTCAGTCAGCTGCAAATGGCTTTGGGCTAAAGGATGCAACAATTTCTAAAAGTGGCCAAGTTTGTGCTTGCATAAAGCAGTCTGCTCTCTCTCACTAACACATATGCATAAGTGAGAGAGATGCTGGTTATGTCCGTAAGCTTCTGTGCATCCTTTCTTACCTGTGCTCCCTTTGTATGGGTAATTCCTTAGAAGGACGAGGGGCACACCAATTAGATGAGAATGTGCTAACTAAATAACAGCAAAATAATAAAAGGTCAGAATTTTGGCCTGTGGTATTTTGCTATAAAGTGAAACATAATGTAAGGAAAAATCTATTCAGAAAAGCCTATTAAAAGTGGATTCTAGCTTTGCAGCACTTGTTTAATAAATGATTTACAGCCCATACAGAGTACAGCACAGTGTCAAGTCCAACTGTTGGGTTAAATGGCAACACATTCATACACAAGGCATTGCATGTGTCCCAGAAAGAATGTTATTCCGCCCTGGAACAGAAGGTGGTTTAACACAAACACTGCATTCGCTGGAAACTGGTGAGAAAAGGTTTAAAAGCTGTTTGGATGACAAGTTAAGAGGTAGCATAACAGAGACAAAGCCAGGAAAGAGCCCTTGTACATTAAGCTCCAGAAAATTAATCAGCCAGTTTTGACGGCAATACTAATGACTGAACCTCAGACACTGTCTGGGATTCAGAGAAGATCTTTCTTTACAGTTCAATGGACTGTCCTGTAGGACCTCTACTCAGAGTGGGATCTGACTCTATATACTCATTCTCAGAGAGAATGGTTTAAACATGGTGCTGTAATGAGGGGTAAGTATAATGAACATTGAGGTTCTTTCAGTCTGGGATACCAGCTGCCAACCTCACTCAGCCCACTGTCAGTCAGAGAATCATAGAATCTCAGGGTTGGAAGGGACCTCAGGAGGACATCTAATCCAACTCCCTGCTTAAAGCAGGACCAATCCACAACTAAATCATCCCAGTGACCTTAAAAACCAGTCTGGGATACGTGACCTTAAAAAACGTGACCTTAAAAACCAGTCTGGGATACGAGTCATTGGCCCCGCTCAGCCCATTGCCAGCCTGGGGCTCTGCTCCTGGCCTCTGCCCAGCGCTCTTCAGCCGCCCCCTGCTGTGGCCCACACTGGAAACCTCAGCAAGGAAAAGCAAGGGCAAGGATCACACTAAACTGCTAAGATCTGCCTTTTAATTTTACTTTAAATGAAGCTTCTTAAATATTTTTAAAACCTTATTTACTTTAAATACAACACAAGTTTATTTATATAATATAGACTCATAGTGAGTGACCTCCTGAAAACGTTATAATGTATTACTGGCACACGAAACCTTAAATTACAGTGAACTTGGCACACCACTTCTGAAAGGTTGCTGACCCCTAGTCTAGATAATACTTAGTATAGGGGACTGGACTAGATGACCAAAGTCCCTTCCAGTTCCTTCTTCCCCCCATTTCTATTATACATACATAGGTTAGCTATTGTGAAACGTGGTGGTTCGAAATAATTCATTTTAAAAGCCCCAGATTTCTCTGGCTATTTTAACCAAATAGGCATCATTGCTTGGCTGATTTCCTGTTGGCATCCAAGAAGAGGTCTTGATAAGGGATCTGAAGGAGAAAAAGGACGTGAATTATTATGGAGGGGCAGAATTATGAAGTGCCTTGAAGGCAAGGACAAGAAACTTGAATTTTATGTAATGGAAAATAAGGAGCCAGTGGAGGGCTTCAAAATGAAGGATGACAAGGTCTGAAATGTCCAACTGGAGCAGCCAATACCTAGACACACCGCCCCTTTATGATGCACCATATTCCTGACTTGAAACAAATTTCTCATCAAAAACACTAAACCCAAATGTTTAAAAAAGGAAGGAAAGTTATGAGCTGAAAGTAGCCACTGCTGTCCTGAGGCTATTGGATTTGCAGCACCAATTACATAGCTGCAATGTGACATGTTCTACATCAAAGCCCCACCAGTGTGTTTCTAAAAGCAGTAAGTGAGGCTACTGTACTTTGTCAAACCATTTTTTGCACATCTTACAGGCTTTCAAGAGAGGCAAAGGCAAACTGACCATTTGCTCTTCGGTTTCATAGTTTCAAAAATGGTTTGCTTTTCTGACTTGTTTTTTTCCACTTGGAATTTTAAATTTCTTTATAAACAAGTACCGTATTTTTCGCCGTATAAGACGCACTTTTTCTTCCCCAAAACGGGGGGGGGGGGGAAAGTTGGTGCGTCTTATACGGCGAATATAAAAATGCCGGGCCAGCCCTTTGCGCGGGGGGGGGGGAACCGGGACGCTCCCGGCAGCCCGCCCGCGGCGGGGAGGGGGGAGGGGCGGCGGCGCAGACGGCGGGGGGGGGGGGTAGGCGGACCCGGCAGCCTGCCTGCAGCGGCGGGGACGGGGACGGGGGGGGGGTAGGTAGGTGGACCTGGCAGCGCGGCGGGGACCAGGGGGGGGGCAGGTGGATCCGGCAGCGCGGTGGGGACCAGGGGGGGGGGCAGGTGGATCCGGCAGCGCGGCGGGGACGGGGGGGGTTCAGCTGCGGGGACTAGGGCAGGGGTGCAGCCGGCGGGGGGGGGGGGGGCGGCGCTTTTAAAAAAATCTGTGGCTTTTCGGCGGAGGGGGTTCAGAATCTTTTTTTTCTAGATTTTCCGCCTTTAAAATTAGGTGCGTCTTATTTGCCGGAGCGTCTTATATGGCGAAAAATACGGTACAATGTTTTGCATTTTTCACTTTTCTTCTGAGTCATCCTTGTGTTGCTCTCTATTAAGAGAGCAAAAGATGGTTTTCAATGTGTTATTAAACAAGGATTGACATATGCAAATCTGCAGAGCAACTCTGTTGCCATATCAAAGCATTGTGGTTAATAATTTTAATCCTTCTGATGCAACCAGGTTGTGATGTGATGTGATTAATTTGAATAGTGAAACCCCAAGTCCAGCGCACTAGGCAGACAGGATGAGAGTGTTTGCAGTAGGCTTAAATGAACACTGAACTCTTCACTTCAGGGTCAGATTCCTGAAGAATACCAACCAGGTGGATTGATTTAGCGCAGCATTAAAAAAGCATCTGTGAAAGAAAAACATGCACATCAAAAAATAATGGAGAAGCAATCTTCTCAGTGTAAAATAATTAGTGGAATATGTGACAAACAAAATAAAATTCTGCACACACACACTCACACTGCCAGCCTCAGCCTGGCTTTCTTATTTCTTTACGTGAACCTGAAACTAGCAAGCTGGCAGTGGGTCATGGACGTTGTAGGGGGTGCTGAGAGGACTGAGATTTTGACACTATTGCAGAATGAGATGTGGGTTAATAGGTGTTTATGCAGCAGACACTTGCTGTGCAATATTCTCTTGTCTCTACAGATAAATTAGCTGCATCATGCCCTTGCCAGTTTGATTGGTGCAGTCTTTTGAGAGTACAAAACACAGGGTGTTCTCAGGATGGTTGCCATCCCACCAAAAAGGCCGGGTTTAGGGTTTAGTCCCTAGTAAGCGTTATGCCCACAAAGGCAGGATACACATGTATTGACTTGGTCTTACAAAGAAGGCTGTAAATTACACCAGGGTAGATTTTCAAATGCTGCTCCCTTGACATACATTTAAAAGCCCTGTGTTAAGCCACTAAGCTGATTTTCCTGCTCCAGTGCAAGGATTTGGATGGTCCAGGTGCACACAGCCCGAACCACCACAAACCACAGCACCTTCCATTCCAAACGCACGGGGCAACACACGGACCCAGCCCACACTGGACAAAACGGAGCACAGACTGCAGAAGTCAAAATTATTTACATGAGACTCTACAACAAATATACTAAAACCAAAAGAATCATCTCATTGACAATCAATGTGTCTGTTATATATACAGTGTAATGTGCGTGCACAAACATACAGAGAACATTTATAATTAGTGAAGGATAAGCCACAATTTATACTTAAAATAGGATTCAACTTCTTTCTTACGTATGAAAAAGACAGCCTAGGTTCTCCAAAATTACAGCACACCCTCTTGGAGCACAAGAAAGAATTGACAGAACTCGGCTCATTAGTTTAGGAGTTGTAAGCATTTTAAACCAGCCCCCTGTAAAAAGATCCTGGCTGTTTCTTACCTTCTTTTGCAGACCTCACTAGCAAACAAATTGCTTATTTTTTAGACTGACTCGCTCATGCACTGAAGCAAACTCTACAACATAGGCTACTGTTTAATTTGAGTCATGAGTGGTGTGGAGAAAGTGAATAAGGAAACGTTATTTACTTGTTCCCATAATAGAAGAATTAGAGGCCACCAAATGAAATTAGTAGGCAGCAAGTTTAAAACAAATAAAAGGAAGTTCTTCTTCACACAGTGCACAGTCAACCTGTGGAACTCCTTGCCTGAGGAGGCTGTGAAGGCTAGGACTATAACAGGGTTTAAAAGAGAACGGGATAAATTCATGGAAGTTAAGTCCATTAATGGCTCTTAGCCAGGATGGGTAAGGAATGGTGTCCCTAGCCTCTGTTTGTCAGAGGGGGGTGATGGATGGCAGGAGAGAGATCACTTGATCATTACCTGTTAGGTTCACTCACTCCGGGGCACCTGGCATTGGCCACTGTCAGTAGACAGGACGTTGGGCTGGATGGACCTTTGATCTGACCCAGTATGGCCGTTCTTATGTTCTTATGCTTGAACTGCGACTTGCAGTCTTCTCAAGTGACGCTGTTGTTCAAAATAGGTAGGCTATAGGCCCCGATTGGGCAAACACTTATGCAGGTACTTAATTTTAGGTCTGTGAGTAGTTTGAGTGTTTGCAGTAGGGGAGCCTTAACGTGACGGTGGGGATGAGCATTATGATAGCAGCAGGCTGGCACTGCACCGGGTGGAAATGTTAATGTAGGACTGCTGGTGGCTGTGCTTTTCTTAGTATTAGTGCGGTTGTGAGGAATTATATTGGAGCAACGTGAACTTTCTATCCAGCCCGCTAGATCTCTTGCAAGCCTCTTAGGGTATGCCTTCCCTGCAGAGTTAGCCCTAGCTGTTACCGGGGTGTTCTCCTAACACAAAAACCACCTACCCAAGTTTAGTGGTGTTTTCAACGCAGTAAGCTGGCTATCCCTGGGGTTCAGGGTGATGCCCCAGTGCTGCTTTCACAGGGGCTGATAACTTCTCTCCTCCCCACACCTTGCAGTGGGGATTCAGGACAAACCAAAGGAGTACAGTGTGGCAGGGTGGGCTTGTTCCAGCCTGCTGCCCCTTTAAGAGGGAGAGAAGCCCTCTGCAAACCTCCCCTGCAGAAGGCTAATTAGCCACCTGGGCTGCAGAGGGCTCAGGCTTGATGAGTGACACCTGGCAGCCTCCTCAGGGGGATAAAAGGCCTGCCAGGAAGCAAGCCCAGTGTGGTGGGGATGGTATAGAGAGGTGGTGGTTTGGAGCTAGTCAGAGCTGTATGTTTAGAACCGTTTAGAACTGCATGTTTAGAGTTGCAGGTTAAGAGCTGGACTATATAGAGTCTGGAAAGCTGTAAGCTGTAGAGCTGAGCTATCAAGAGCTGTATGCTGAGGGACTGTACAAAGCTGTATATATTGGTGGTGGGGTCTTGCACTGTGAATTAAAGAGCACTGTTTGAAGCAAAGAAGGGTTTTCCTGCCTGTTCCTGAGAGGGGTGAGAGAGCGATCTGTCACAACAGATAGTCCTCCATTGCTTTCCCACAGTTCCCCCCATGTGCCCAGAAGGACAGACAAGTTCTCCCACAATTCATTGGCTGGAGATGTCCTAGACACACACTGGGGAGTGCAGCACGAGGGAGGACACACTCAGTGAAGTAGGGATCTGTTTGCAGCATGGCTGCTCATGCTGGGGAACGCTAATCTGGCTGCTCGGACCCAAGTTGACTCTGCAGCGCAGACCTAGCCTTACTGACCTCCACGGCAGATGTGCGGTAGAGGGAGGATAACGTGTTGGTCCACTGTCCCTAATTAAAAATGAAATGCAGTCCCTTCCACAGAATGAATTCGACACCCTTGAGGTGAGTTAATAACAGTTTCCGATGGGAATATATAACTGTGCATTTCTGATATATAAATAACCAACACACTACATATTTCATGTAAGATGTGTAAATTATTCATGTATCAAGTAAGTGGCTTCAGACTTCATGATCCCCAGTCACCTGGGAGGAACACAGCTATTAAATTATCCATCCCCACTTCGCTATTTTCCTTAAACAAGATTCAGAGCACAGTAATCTGTGGTCGGTTCTGAAAGCTCCTAATTCTCTGAACACAATGGTTTGCATTTTCAGATGAGACACATCATCAAAACGATGACAATCAACTATTGCCTTGTTCGATGATGCAGCAAAGTGGAAAAATGCAACCTGCTAGCTTCCTATTTCTGAAAACACACGCTCTTTCTGAGTCCACGGGCTGAGCAGTGGGTCATTACCCTCTCACTACACTTGTTAGAACTGCGGGCCGGGGGCATTCCGCGTGCCTACATGTTTTCACAATTCAATTGCTGGATACATGCACAGTACACTTTGTACAAATAGAAAATTAGCAATAGTTACCTTCCTTTTTTCTTACATCTTTTAAAGTCTAAACACATATTAGTCACTGTCCTCAATCAAGGAAGATATGCACATTTTTCACTTCTAATTTTGATCATGAGCACTAATGTTTTTCTCACTTTTTAAAATAGCAGCGTCTTGGGAGTCTTTCGTGGAAAAGAATGTGTCCTTGGTAACAGAAAGAAATATTGTGCCTTGCTTCCAAAATCATGTTGGGTTTTAATATCAAAGCCTTCATTTTTTAAAGAAAACTAGGTTGAAAATAATCATTTTCACCCTTCAACATCCTCTTCCCAGTGCAATCCAGCAGCCTAACATGGGAGCTATAGAATCGGTTTTGTTGCAGCACTGCAGTAAATTGTGTTTCAGTGCTATGCATCCCATAAGCTTCCCAGTGGTCTGGAGATTTTCTTATTTCCCCCACCCCTGCTCTCAGTTAGATATTCACAGCAAGCAATAAAAGCAATATCAATAGTAAGGTCAACACGCCAAATTGGAAGTAAGTGAATTGTTTCTGTTTGCTATCATTTGGTTGTCGGAGTTATCTTAATCAACCTAACCAGCTTCTTCAAGACATATAATCTGATTTTACAAAGTGCTAAACCATAACCATATTTTGATTTTCCTTTGATTCCAAGTATAAAAAATAGCTCTTATTTAATGCTCAGGCATATAATCTAACTACATCTGTGTTTGCATTTGCATGATGGGGGAGTGAAACATGGCCAGAGAACCATCTTGGATTTTATCTATTTTATTACTCGAATGAAGAATATAATAGATTTTTTTTTTGCACTAGCATGGCTTAAAAACTGTTTTTAAGCTTCACTGGCTCCTTTAGATTTGAACTTTGCTAACAAGAATGTGGAGAGAGAAAGCGTGGATAAAAGAAGTATGCTTTTCTAAGGTAGCTCAGTTTAGCTGATCCTTTCATCAGCCTCAACTCATTCAGTAATAAATAGGACAGGGAAAGAAATTATGAAGGAAAAGGCAACATTTTCACTGTGTAAACAACAACAAAAATTGCTTTCCCTCTGCAGCTTTATATGCATCTGAAATAAACAAGGTACAACCAATTGTCATCTTTCTGTAAGGAGGACAAAGATGGTATTTTCACAGCTGAAAACTTCTGCCTAGTAAAGAAGAGAAATCTAAACACAGTTCCATGCAAATTCAACCCAAGTATTGACAGGTATAACAGACCTGGAATTTCTCTAACCTCAAGGATAACAAAACGATCCAGCCATGTTCTGCAGATAACTAGTTTTGATCTTTTATTAGTTCTCATAATTGGCTCTTGTTAATTTGTATCCTGCATAATAAGCATAAGCACTCACCTTCACAGTTTGCCCAGCTTCAGGCCCATCCTGTAAGCAAAACATAGAAGAGTCAGATAAGTGGCGCTAACAAGGATCTCCAGGGGATTCAGAAATATTACCCATTAATCATTTAAATCCAATTTCATTGTGTGTTAATTTATAGTATTCTCTTGGGTCCCATTCAGTACAAAGCACGTGGGACCAGATGCTTTTACATTTCAGGTCACGAGTAAGGGAGAAATAATACGTGAAAACGAAATAAATACTGGCACAGTTGTTATTTTTCATGATCTGAGATCCCCGTTTTAAATTGCTAGCAATAACATTTGTGTTATTCATGGACGTAAAATACAGAACTGTAAGCGCTGCTTTAAATCACAGCCGGTTCATTTAAATTATTGTAATGTCAAAAATGGGATTAAGCTCCAGATTTGGTTTAAACAAAAGGATTCGTTATTTTGTACAAGACCGCTTGTTGAATCTAGTTCAGTGTGCCACCTCAAAGAATGCTTCAAGTAATAAACCTACTGTAGCAGGGCGGCGACTCACCCCTGTGGCGCCTCCTGCAGGTCGTCCAGGGAATTAACTCTTTCCAGAGTCCGGAGCGCCCTCTGCAGGCCGTAGTCCCACTTGCCACTGGCCCGGTGTCCCTCCCCTGAACCCCAGTGCCCTCTTCCCTAGGGTGCTGCACCCCTGCAGTACCCCCACAGTCTCAGGGTCTCCCATCCCCCAGGAACCCCAACCCCTTATCCCCACCTTGCCTCAGTCTAGGCAACTGCAGTTACCACTTGCCCCCGTTCTCTGGGGCAGACTTCAGTATCATTGCCACTCATCACCGGCAAGGGGGGTTGGCCTGCTGCCTCTGTAGCCCTGGGCGGCCCCCTGCAACCCCAGTACCCTTTGTTGGGCCTTCCCCTAGGCCCTGCAGCCTGGGGGTTTCCAGGCCAGAGCTTCCCCAGCTCCTCTAGCCTTACCCCAGCCCTGCTTCACTCTGGGTACCCTGTCTAGCTTCCCCAGCAGCCAGGTCTGTTTTCCTGGCTTCCCCAGCCTGTATATAGCCAGCTGGGTTTGTTTGGGGCGTGGCCCCCAGCTGAGCCTGCCTCCCAATCAGCCCAGCTTTTTCCTTGCCGGCCTGGGAGCTGCTTGTCCCCAGCCACAGTCCTTCCCAGGGCTGTTTTAACCCACTTTGCAGGAGTGGGGATGCCCCACTACATCTACCTAACACACCTAACCAACTACTGGGACTACATCTACCTAACACACCTAACCAACTACTGGGACTACATCTACCTAACACACCTAACCAACTACTGGGACTACATCTACCTAACACACCTAACCAACTACTGGGACTACATCTACCTAACACACCTAACCAACTACTGGGACTACATCTACCTAACACACCTAACCAACTACTGGGACTACATCTACCTAACACACCTAACCAACTACTGGGACTACATCTACCTAACACACCTAACCAACTACTGGGACTACATCTACCTAACACACCTAACCAACTACTGGGACTACATCTACCTAACACACCTAACCAACTACTGGGACTACATCTACCTAACACACCTAACCAACTACTGGGACTACATCTACCTAACACACCTAACCAACTACTGGGACTACATCTACATAACACACCTAACCAACTACTGGGCAAGGTTGTCTGTGGAGAGAAATTCTGACCTGCAGGCTATGAGATTACTCCTTGAATCATGGGCTATGAATACTCTCATTAAAAGCTGTGCCCTCCAAACACTTTCTACTAGGAGTGGTACTTACTAGAAACCAATGGATATTCCCATGGTACTAAGCACTAACCTGGTGGTGTTTGCAGGAAAAGGCACCATTTTAGCTGTCATTAATTATCAGACTCTTCTTCAAATCCAGACAAAGTATTTGATTGTTAATCTCCATCAGCTGTGAACGCCACAGGTTATGCTATGCCGAGTAAAGCAAAACTTTACTTCTTTAGATTTGTTGAGTATTTACTGCTCCTATGGTTTGAGCGTCTGCATGTCCAGAAGGTTATGGAACAGGGTTACAAGCTCGATAAAACACTCACGGGAAACAAAGCCTTTGGAGCCAATTAATTTACAAACCTGAATCGAAATTGTGAGTGAAGTGCCGCAGAAATGTTTCTCCACCACATTTCCAACCACTTGTGTCGTTTGAAATAAATCAACCACTTCTTCAGGACACAGATCGCGGAAACGCTCCACAGGCCGGAGGGGGCAAACGAGGACATCTGAAGTGGAAATTGTTAAGGCAGAAGTGCAGATCCAGGTATTCGAGAACAACAATTTGTTCATTTCTCTCCCCCCACTCCTCCACCCCACCATAACAATAGGTCCTCTTCCTGAAGGGAATTTTCCCTTTATTGTTAAACTCACCTTGATTCGAGGATCACTACTGAAGCAATGGAAAAGGAAATGTTCTATGGTGAAAATACAGCATAGCTTCTTCAGAAACCTTTCCCTTTTCTTCACACGTGACTTCTGGGACAACATTTTCACACCTAGGTGTCTAAATAGTTAGTGCAATATCCTGAACACTCAGCCTATCGCTATTGTAGGCACCTTTTACTAGAGGGACCTCTGAACTGAATGGGGCATGTTCCATGATGCCTTGGGGAAGAGAGAGACACGAGAGACTTCCTCTTTGAGGGGATGGAAGGAGACATGCTGCGGGCTCTGTTTCTGGAGAGGAGCTGAGATTGCTTGATGGAGCTCTGTACTTATGAGGAGTTGCTGCTAAACTGCTTGTAGGAAGCCAGAAGCTGCTTCTGAAAACCTGCTGGGGACTTTGACCAAGCAGGGAGCCTCAGAGTCTGTTGGGGGCTTCACCGGAGCTGGGACAGAGACTGCTGCTGTTCCCAGAACTGACTGAGCTGGGTCCGCAGTGATCACGATGACCAGTGAGCTACTGGCTCTCAGTAGAGACCGCACATGCTGTCCTTTGGTGAACCATCATGCAGATATCTGAACCAGGGGATTCCTGTAAGTCACTAGGCACACCCTGTGCCTTCTGCCAAGTTGGCACCAACCGGGTCAGAGTCGGCACATAGCACCTCTAAAAATCCGGCTGCATTTCTTTAGGTGCCTAAAAATGGATGGAGGGTACGTGATTAGTGAGTTGGGCATCCAACCTGAGACAGCTGAAAGGGGTGTGATTTTTAGAGGGTGGGTGCTCAAGCTAAATGGCCTTTCAAACAGGGCACCTAAAACGACTGGTCACTTTTGGGTGTAAGGCCCCTATCTTTAGACACTCAAACTTAAAAATGGAGAACTATATAAATAATACCCTGGTCATTACTTCAGCAACACTGCACTTGCAAAGCACTGGAATCACTCATCTATTAACAACGTTATGTATTTGGGGAAATATAGTTAGTTAATTAGAGCTGTTTCCACTACATATAATCTAAACAGTACTATCATTCTTCATTTGGGATCCTGCAAATACTTACTACAAGGCAGAAGCATTTCCTAGTGCGAGTACCATCGGGCTGGTCAAAGTAGTGACCACTTAAGGCTTATATCTGTTAGTCAGGTGCTACAAGACTCTTTGTTGCTTTTGCAGATCCAGACTAACACAGCTACCCCTCTGATACTAGACACTTACGGCTTGACGCTCAATTAGTTCTACATCGGCGTCACGCTGTGGATTTCAGTGGAGTTGCTCCTGATTTACACTAGTATGATTGCAGAATGAAGCCCTTAAATAGCAACTTTAACTCCATGTAAACGTTGATGAACATATGGTATGGCAAGTAAGCACATTATTCGTTCAGCATTAAAACAAGAGCTCTAAGAATGGTTTGGAGAAAATTAAGCTACATGACATTGTAATACTGTAGTACTGTTTATTGCAATTTTAGTCCTGTAAATGCAACAGGTTTTGGAAAAGGAATAACACTAACATCAAGATAGTAGTTATTCCCCCTTTCTGTACCTCAGCTTATCTTTACAGAGTTCAATCTTCTCAGGACTTTGATTATATATATAAAAGCACCTTCAGGAGGAGCTCCCCAAGTTTGAGAACTTGCTACTATCTCTGGTTTAAATGCAAATAAAATCATGTGCAACATACATCCAAACACCCGGTAGGAGGATTTATCCTTCTGTGTGTGTGGAATAGGGACCAGCCCCACTACAGGGCATGCAAGCTCCTTAAAGTCTAGGAAACAAGTGGCAGTCCCGCAGCCTCCTTCAAAATCCTTCTGAGTCTCTGAAATATCAGTCTGACATTTGCATAGCCTGCAGCAATGCTGCTCCTCTTCTTCCCCAGCAGGGTGAGGGAGCCTGTAGTCTCGGTCCAACAAACCAGGAAAGTCCCAGAAACACAGTCCTTACAATACTCCCTTCTGGCCCTTGTGCTGCTCTACAGCGGAGTCCTCCAGTCTGGCTTCCATTCCTCCTATTAATAACCCCCCTCCCTTCCCTTGAGTTCCCATTAGCTCCACTCTTAGAAAGTGACACTGGGTCTGTCCCACCAGGCTGCTTGCTCACAATGGAAATCACTTAGTAAGTAGCTTCAAATGGCTAATGAGCACACCTAGTGCCCACCACACCCAATTTTGGGTGATTTTGGCCCATCTAGCAGAGTCACTTCACCCAGCCCTGGGAAGTCTGTAGACACACAGAGTCCCCAAACAAAAACAAGACCTGTGTATCCTCCTCATTGTTTCTTCCCTTATTTAACACCCTGATCGGTGGGTTACACAAATAATCGCTGTATATTACTCCAGCTGTAACCAGAAGATATGATGAAGTTAAGAGGCTCACATAAAAGTTATGTCAGGCTGAGTGACGTCTCATTTCAGATAAATGCAAAGGACTATTTAATGACATAAACAAGTACACAATTCATTCACAAAGCTTAGCAAAAGGAAATACATTTGCAATTCTGCTTTGAGAAAACGGAAGTTTCCTGGCGGTTCTGTTTTGATCACTTCTCAGAATCAGAATGGTAACAGACAATATTGGAGTGGTTCTCTGCCTGATTGGGACTAGATTTTTCAAAGGAACTCCATGCCTAGAAGCTCCCATTGTTCTCAAAGGAACAAGAGAAATCTAGTGTCAACTATGGGTGCTAAGCACGTTTGAAAACCTGTTATGTAACAGAATAGCAGAGACATTCACAATTTTTTTTAAACTATAATTCCTCATATTAAAATATTTTGAAAAAGAAAGACTAGGTAGTGATGTCTGTTTAGCTGGCTGGAATTAGAAAACAGAGAACATTAAAAAATTGTCTGCTTGTGAGGGCTTTTTGTTCTAAGATGCTATATCACTACACAGCTGTAGGGCGTAATAAAGCTCCAAGAATTTATCTGCTAGTCTTCCAAGCATACTGTACAAAGCACCTTCCTAAAGGATGCTATTGGTTGAACTTAGAGCCCAAGGGGAAAGTTGGAAATTTGCTGTGCAGACCTGATTTCCATAGCAGGAATAAAGGAAAAGAAAAACTAATTAATTTTACTCATAAAAAGGAAATGCATGTCAACAGTAAAACAGGAAAAAGGACATTTGTTTAATCCGAGTTCATTTTTCAAAAGGAAAGAAGGAAAGCCTTTGACCTTAGGACATCTGATACTTAAAGAGATAATTATCCTTCTTCTACAGCACTGCTTTGTTATCATGGGTCAATGAACCATTCATAAATGAAAAATTTCCCTTCACTTACCTCCAGCAAAACTGCTGCTTATATTAAGCTACTTGCCATTGTCTCCTGTTAGAGTTTTTTCCAGTTTCTCCCTCACACAGCTCCTTACTTCCCAGATCAGTTGTTTGGTCCCCAGCTAGCTTGTGGCAAAGGTCTCATACATAAACTGCTACACTAACCCCAGTTTCTACAACAATGGGGTAACGTGTATTACTTGCCACACAGCTGCACTGTGCAAAATAAAGGGCCAAACTGGCTCGGGCCAGTTTGTGTTTTTATAACACGAAACATAAGTAGAGACGGATGTAATGGATGGTACAGTGGACTGTGACTGAGGAGACCTGCATTCTCGCCTTAGCTCTGCCACTGTCTAGCTCTTGGTTTTAGGCAAAATGTTTCACCTTTCTGCTCTTCCCTTTCCCCGCCCATATTTCAGCAGTCTTGGCTACGTAGACCGATTCAGCTCTTTGCAGCGGGGACTGTCTTATATTAGAGCTGATTGGGATTTTTTGGGGTTGAAGTAACAAAGAGTCCTGTGGCACCTTAAGGACTAACTAAAGTAATGAAGCATAAGCTTTCGTGGGCTAATACCCACTTCGTCGGATGCAAGCGGTGGAACATATGGTATGGCAAGTAAGCAAATTATTTTTTCAGCATTAAAACAAGAGCTCTAAGAATGGTTTGGAGAAAATTAAGCTACATGACATTGTAATACAGTTTATTACTGTTTATTGCAATTTTAGTCCTGTAAATGTAACAGGTTTTGGAAAAGGAATACACTAACATCAAGATAGTAGTTATTCCCTTTTTCTGTACCTCAGCTTATCTTTACAGACTTCCACTGCTTGCATCCGACGAAGTGGGTATTAGCCCACGAAAGCTTATGCTTCAATACTTTAGTTAGTCTTTAAGGTGCCACAGGACTCTTTGTTACCTCTGCTATTCCAGACTAACACGGCTACCTCTAAGATTTTTGGGCTGAACTGTTTTTTCATCGAAAAAAAGATGATTTGCCAGCACCAAATCAGCTCACATAACAGGTTCAGTTTCTGTGAACCTCCCGACTTGATGCTTTTTTTGAAAAAAGTTTTGAAATAGCTGGATAGGGCTTGGACAGTTTTTAAATAAAAAGCTTTGGGTTTTCTGAGTCAAAACAACTTTTTATTTTTACATTTTAGTAAATATAGGGTAAAAAAGTCAAAGTCAAAATCAAAACATTTCAAAATGACTGAAACACAATACTGATTGGTCAACATTTTTCTTGGCTTGTGAGTTCACAATTTTTTTTGCAATTTTGATTTTTTGGCCTGCTTAGTGACAGAACAAATTCTGAAAACTCACAAATGTTCACAGTACAGGAAAATGGTTTTCTATCCAGCCCTATTCTGTGTTTATTGAATGAGGTCCTGAACTCAGCTGGGACACGGAGGTGCTACTACAGCAGAAATTAATATAAACTATAACATTTGATTAAGGAACATTTCCCCGTCTACCCACCCTCTTAAGCTACTGAGACTTCTTTACATGTTAACCCCATTTTTTGCTGTGTAAATGATAAATAATTCAAAGGCACACCCACATACTGAAGCGTCTCCACTGAAACTTTCCATCATTTCAAAACTAATTCTGTGATAACTATACAGAATAATGATGGAATTGTGAATCAGAGCTAAATGAACATGAGAATGCAATTAGGACAAAACTGTAATTAGAACAAGGTATCAAGCAGAGTACCCAAGGGTTCTGTCCTGGGGCAGGTTTTGTTTGACATCTTCAGTAATGATCTGGATGATGGGATGGATCGCACCCTCAGCAAGTTCACAGATGACACTAAACTGGGGGAGAGGTAGATACTTGGGCTTATTTAGTCTGCAGAAGAGAAGAATGATGGGGGATTTGATAGCTGCTTTCAACTACCTGACGGCAGGTTCCAAAGAGGATGGATCTAGACTGTTCTCAGTGGTGGCAGATGACAGAACAAGGAGCAATGGTCTCAGGTTGCAGTGGGGAAGGTTTAGGTTGGATATTAGGGAAAACTATTACACTAGAAGGATGGTGAAGCACTGGAATGGGTTACCTAGGGAGGTAGCAGTATCTCCTTCCTTAGAGGTTTTTAAGGCCCAGCTTGACAAATCCCTGGCTGGGCTGATTTAGTAGGATTGGTCCTGCTTTGAGCAGGGGGTTGGACTAGATGACCTCCTGAGGTCCCTTCCAACCCTAATGTTCTGTGATTCTGTGACTGAAGTATGTATATATAAAAAGGCAAATGCCAAAAGGAATCCATTATGAGATGTCGCCATTAAAAAACCCCACAGCTCTACATAGGAGTAGGAAAACAAGCTTTTGGTCAAATTCTTATCTGGGCAAATCTATTTACCTCGAATTTCCCCTGGAGTTTAAAATTAGATAAAGTATTCCCCACTTCCTGTCGTAATCCATTGCACAAAGTTGCTATCTGCTGTACTTCACCCTAGTCATTCAATGATGGGTGAAGTGAGTATTTCTTAAATAGTGAGGGACTGTAAAAACCATTGGGATCCTTTTGGCTCAAATAAGCCTAAATCATTCTTCATCCTGTCTAAGCACATTCTTCAGCCACATTTTTAAATCCTGCAAAGTGATTCATGCATCCCTCTGCAAAAGGATGTGGATTTATTTTAAATTTACTAGATAAGACAACTTCACATACAAGGAGAAAGGTACATTGCGCCTCTCAGGAATGTAACAAGACACCATTTACATTTTGGTGGTGATCGTTCTACTGTAGAACACGTTTGAACTTTCATATTTCCATTTTCTAAGCAGCAGAATCAATAATTTCACGATTTCTTTATTCATTGTAAATTGCCACTGACTAAGGAATTTTGTATTTTTAAGCTTTGATGTGTGCCGCTACATATTTCCTTCAAATTCTCCTGAGTCAGTGCATGCCATTAAAGTAGAATACATGCAATTTAATAAGCTAACTTCTTTGTTCTAAGGAGTAAGACAAGTTGTTAGACTTTATTCTAACTTACAACTATATGGTCCTCTATATAAATCTGGTAGAGGTCTATCAAATGCCATTTCTTCTCTCTAACACATGTGCATCTATATTGTATGTGCGTGTATTGATTTATTAAATAAAATGGGAATTGCTAAACTTTCCAGAAACTATAAACAACACACCCTTTTATTACTCTACTGATCTCTGGTTCTATGCCATCGGAGCAGAGCAGTGGTGAAGCCGACCTAGTATTTACAAATTAATGTCACTGAGAAGTGTTTCAAAGTGAACATTTGCCAGAAGACTTCCCATACTCACATAACTTTGTTTCTAAATGCTTTTGAATGCCACTCATTGATCAATCGATTCCAAACCATCAAGGTCATGCACAGAGTGGGTAAGGCCCTGGACTGGAACTCAGGAGGTGTGGTGCAGTTCCCAGCCCCCCCAGACAGACTCCCTGCATTATTTATCTCTTTTAAGTTGCGGAACATTGGCATTGAACAGATACATCACTTTTATTTAAAACCCTATGTAAGACAGTATGGACAGCCTGCTGCGTGAGCCAGCTACTGTCTGCTCTGCCCATGACAGCCCAGAATCCCATCTTCCTACATCAAGGGTAGCCTTTGGTCTCTGCAACCATACTCTCAGCCTTAGACAAGGATAGATATCTCACAACCTCCCTTCGGATCCTGGCCAAGTCACTTAATTCATCAGTGCCTCATCCAGGGCCGGCAACAGGGAGGGACAAGGGGGACAACTGTACCGGGCCCCGGACTTAAGGGGGGCCCCCCGATGTAGTGCGGATGCTCGGACCTCTGCAGAGGCGCGGCGCACACGCTGCGCGGCCGTGGCTGACCGCGTGCAATCCCGGGCGCCGCCGGCCACCCCAGCGCTGCGCCCGCACGCACCGCACGGCTGAGGCTGACGGCAGACTCCGACCACAGCGGGGGCCCGGGGAAGCGCGCCCGGCCGCCCTGGTGGTGTGCGGCGCTGACGGTGGTGGAGCGGGGGTGCCGAAAAGGGGTCAAGGGGAGCCGGCCTCGCCAAGGTAACGGGGCAGGGGGCCCGGCCCCACGCGGGGGGCGGTGGCTCCAGGGGGGCCTTTGGGCAGGTGGGTGGGCTCTGCGGTGAGTTCCCCCCTGCCTCAGGAGGTTCATTCATTGGCGTGGCTGGGGGGGTTGGGGGGCCGGCAAGGGGGCGGTGGGGGGGGAGCGCCGGCTGGACTGGAGGGGGGCCCCCCAGACACTGTCAGCTGGTGGGGGGGAAGCGCTGCCTGGGCTGGGGGGGGGCCAGCCACTGTCAGCTGGGGGGGGGGGGAGCGCTGGCTGGGCTGGGGGGGGCCCCAAACGATCAGAGTAGGGGGCCCCAAAATTTCTGTCGCCGGCCCTGGCCTCATCCCCAGTCTGTGGGGTAGGGTGAGCAATCCTTCCTTTCTCCCACCCAGGGTCTATTTAGCTTTTAAGCTGTTTGTGGCCAGGGCTTTCTCTCAGCACATGTATTGAGCAGACCTGACACAACGGGACACTAATATTGCTTGGGAAACGTAGGCACTGCTGTAATGCCAAACAGAACAAGTGATACATATAATTTGATTCCCTTTTGCCATGTGTGAGCGTAAATCCCCAACATGTGCACGGATATTTGGGACCATGCACGCAGAGTACAGTGATCACTATTCAAAACAGGTTATTTGCCAAAATGTAGTAGATGGTTATTTCCTGTTTTGTTCTGGAAGGGGAAAATCTAATCTCAGCTACCACAGAGCTATAACTGTTGATAGATAAATCATCTATCTATCAACCGGACAATTGCAGGTGGAAGTTTTCACTCTACAAATGTGCATGAAATTATGGGCTGAAAATCAGAGCCAGTCACACTTTGAATTCATTGTATTTGACATTGGAATTTGAAGCCCAGATCATTAGAATTGCACATCGGGGGCTTACTGCAAACTCTAGTGAAATCAATGAGGCATGGGCTTTGGATCAGACCCTCCATTTGCTGATGTACTCAGTGCAAATTCCTACACAAATGACCCGCTCAACATATAAACTGTCCATTACGCATGCAAAAGTGCAGGCATTTCTGTGTGTGCTGCTCTAAAAATCTGTGCTGACATAGAATTGTAATGAGAAAATATTAGACTATTTCTCTGAAAAAATCAAAGGGGTGAAAATCCAACTATCTGAAAAACTGTAGACTTGGAATGGGTTTTTTTCTGGTTAAACCTATTTGCGTGTGGTCTACAGCACACTCTGCATTTTGGTGTTTGTTTTGTTCTTTCACTCTGAGCTTCAACCAAAGCTTTATAAAGACAAAAATGAAATATTTTCTAGGTAGTGACATCCAGACAGTAAGAAACATGTACTGCTAATGAGGGAGCAATGCACTAACAAGTTAGCTGTATGCATTACTTGATATTTAAGAAGTACAAGAGATCCCATATCTTTTTGGTCTTTTACATATAAAACAGAAACATTACTTGCCTTTTTATAATAGCTGTAGCTCTTTTAAATCACCTGTGTTTGATTAATATTAAAGCAATATTAATATCTCTATTAATATTGCCTTAATAGTTTACTTCCAAAAGCTTCATTTTGATGGAGTAGAAAAACCAGGTACCCACACAGAGACAGAAAACTCTGATATTTCATCATGTATTCCATGAGCCTTTGTTGATATCTTACAAGAGCGTGTTTGTTAATTTGCACTCCTGTCTCTGATTATCCCTTACGGCTGAATGTATATCACCCATTTACAAAATGACTCTCAGCAAGAAATCTCTTGTCTTTGAGATTAAGGCCTGGCTCATGTTACATCTTATAGCTCCTTGATTGTTGTATGAATAGCAGGATTAATACTTCATTCTGCACATGCAGACTGCATAACCTGTTATGATACTAGCTGCGGGTATTGCATTGCCACAATATCTGTCTAATGGGAGGAAATATCCAAGAGATATGCAGGGATGGGCCCCAGTGGGTGTGAGACTTTCAACTTCCTAGTGGTCGGTTTGACCCCACCTGGGGAGATAATGAGATCTATCAGCATGGCTGGTTGGAGGTAGAACTACTAGTTTCATGGTGATGTAGTGAATCAGTTTATTTTATAAATCAGTATGAAAATAAAATAATCTTTCAGACCACATATATGGCGTCTGATGAGAATGAACACATAACAGAGATAAGAAACTATCCTTTCCTTCAAGTGTTATCCTGCATGATCTTGGATCATGTGGTTTAAAGCACATGGAATCTAGGGAGCTTTCAAACGTTAAAGGTATCCCACATCGTATCCCAGGGATTCATCTGGAGCATTGTGGCTGGGGGCAGACTGTTTGCCATGGCTTGTAAACACAACTTCTCCTAAAACCTTCATCCTAATAAAAAAGAATCCCAGTTCTCAAAGAAAGTGGGAGAATGCAGAACTAACAAAACAATACCTTGAAAAAAATAATTGCTGGTCATTTATGCTTTCTCTGCCCCTGCATAGATCTCCACTCTTACTGGCCCTTGGCACTGGGTGGATTTCATTCAATAAGGACAGAAGCAGATTTGCAGAGGCTGCTGGAAAAAAGAGTGAAGATCTAGGCAGGAATATATAGTGTTAGAGGAATATCATTGGGGGGGGGGGGGAGGGATGGCTTGCATGCCTGGATTTTCAATGCATGTGAGAAAAACTGAAGCTGGGTTATTTAGAAAACAATTTTTAAAGCTTCTTAATTTGGGGGGGAAATATATCTGAGAACCGTAAAAATGATATCATGGCATGCCAACAGAAACGACTCGTAATAGAAACTGAAAAATTGCTCCAGCTTATTCAGCCAGACCCAATGTATGTTTCTGTTCCTAATCTACTCTGCCACTTCTTGGTGTTCATAAAAAAATCATTAAGATAAATCAAATTATCTGAACATCGTCCATCTTGATAAGGCAGCTTTGTACATGTTTACATGAATACAGAGGGCCAGACTTGCGCAGTAACAGTGAGAATTAGCAGTTGCAGTGGAACAAAGGGAAATCGATATAAATCTGACAGATCTGTGTGCCCTGTGATGATAAGAACAAAGCTTTAAACCTATGTGGCTGCTTTTTACAGCTGTTGTTCAATCTATTATTTACTATAACCCATCTTCTAACCCCATTGACGCTGCTTAAAATAATTCTTAATGCCACAGAAAAATGCAACACTTCCAACACATGGACAAGAACGTGGCTTTTGTTGTTGGGTTTCTTTGTGGAAAACTCCATATATTTGATTTAAATACAGAAGTTGTACAATCTTAATCATAGTGGGTGGCAGGAAAGTACTCTGTTACTCACAACATAGTGGTTCCGGTGACTGGATGTGGAAATGTAAGGCGGGAAAAGCTAGAGGCTCAACCATCATCTTCTCATTTCCAATCATGCTTCCTTCCTCTAGTACACGAGGTAAATGACTTCAGGGCATGTGAACCATGTCAGCAAGAGCCTGACTCACCCACCCTTGCTCACAGTGAGCAGCACTTCACTTCAGGAATAGTCCCATTAGGCTAGATAGTCACTTCAGGTGCAGCCAACTCGGGGTGCACTGGGCCTCAGAGACACATCTCTGTCCCACAAGGCTTCTCCAGCTCCGGTGAGCAGTAATTTACTGCAAGCTTATCCAAGCAGTGTTACAAATCTGATTTTGACAACTATTTTGTGCTTTGTATCCTCGAGAGACTCAAAGCTATATCTCTGTATACACACACATAACCTCTAGGCATAGCTATGCCTACCTACAAACTATACACATATGTTACCACTGAAATGCAGCCACCTCCGGGGTAGAAAGTAGAAACTAACCAGTACTTAGGATACAAGAGTGGGAGGGGATATCTTGGATAGGACACAGGAGTATGAAGAGCACAATGGGATCTAACATGCCAATTCAGAGCAGTCATCAGCTCTACCTTAATGTCTCTTCCAAATGACCTGAACCACAGGAAACTGCACTGAATTCAGTTTATGAACCCTGGTGGTATTTGAACATGACATCGAGAGACTCATTTCAAACCTGGGGCTTTGGCTCATCATTCAGCCCCTCCAGCTGGAAATCCTACTCACTTGTGAGCAAAGGTTTCAGGATAGTTTTCATTACATTTGAGAGGATCGCTGTACAAAGACAACCAGTTTAATCCACTCTATTTTTGTACTGTTTCCCAAGTTTCAGAAAGTGTAAAAATTAATTATCAAATATTAGGGCTGTGCTAAATCTATTTTCTTCAGATTTTCTGGATACCAGATTTCAGGCATTACACTTAATTGGATGCCAGTTTTAGCTTAATAGTAATGAATTGTGTCATTTGTGGGAAAGACAGCTCCATAAGCCAGTATATAGACAACCAGTGTTATCTACCTTCTATGGGGCATCTGATCTTTCTCCACAGCTCTGACCCTATTATGGAAGAACCTCTTGGTAAATCAAACTGTGTAGCTCAACTAAGCCTGGACAACTTGCCTGAACTCTGCAGAAGCTGGTGGCTTTGAAAACATAGGGTTTAATTGCTTTGTTTTAGTCTTTTAAGGGGTCTTCTTCATTAGCCAACGTAGTTCCTCCCTCCTGCTGTGTCTTCTCAGAGTTCAGGTTTCCGGGGGAGATTGCTGGATCTGTGATTGAGGCTGGTTCACCTAGATCTTCCTAGTGATGGGAACTAGTGAGAGCTCTACCAAGAGGAGGACATTAAAGGGCTCTGATGGGTGGTTTGTGAACTACCATAATAGGTAGCAGTCCTTTTTATGCTCCGTTTGTTAACTCTACAATACTGAAGAGTTAGTAACTATGAGGACAGAAAGCATCTAACCAGCTATATTTTCCTTTGGTGTCAGACCAGTGGAGCAGCAGCCTGAGGAATATCCTACAAGCTCAGTCATCAGCGTATCACAAGGGAGGCACAGTAAGATTGGATAATCAGGGTTTCAGGTGATGCCGGTAATTCTGAAGGTAATTGATAGATAATGGGGGACAGGAGCCTGTTTATATAAAAGGAAGTTTCAGAAAATGGAGGTGGGATAAATGAGGGTGTACTGTAGTGAGCGCATTTGTTCACGGGTATTTTCAAAAGTGTTTAATGGAGTAAGGCACCCAACTCCTGTTAATTTTGCAATGGCAGCTGAGCACTGTAGGTGTCTGAAAATCCCCTGCTAAAACCTTAGGGAATGATCCAACTGCAATTAAAGACTGTTAGGTAAAAGGAGCACATGGTGAACCCACCACAGGCAAAGGAGTCCAGGGTCGCTTTTCCAGATCTGTTTCTTCTCTCCCTCTTATGAGAATTTTTTTAAAACAAGATTAACACCTTTTATTTTAGCATTAAAATGGTAGGGGATTGGATGTAGTTGTCCGTGGTGCTGAAAGACTAAAGAACGAGCTCCAAGAAGCGGGAGATATGGAAGGCAGCCGTGGGAGGTAAGTGAAATGCAATTTGGGACTGATAGAGATACTTGAGGATCATGAGGAAAGGAGCAATAGACTATTCTGCAGTGCATTTATCTGGGGATTAAGATAACCATTTAGACAATCTAGTGAATCAGCTTTCACTCCATTGCAGAACAGGGAATGCTGAAGAATCCACATCTATCTTCTATATATATAAAAGTCAAATGGTGTATGCGTGTATGTATGCGTGTATGTACGTGCACTTACTCCTTCCACACCGTTTGAGCTAGAGACTTGAAATTTGGTACAGTTATAGGTCTTAGGGTCCTAATCAGGGTAAGAGTTGAAAATTTTTCAAATCTCACCTCTGACGCCCCCCGGGGTGAAATTATTTAAAGGCCAATCACATCAGCTGGGCAGCTGCTGTTCTCTGTGACATAGTTATGATGTCATAATACCCCCTCCAACGGACTCCACACTCGCTCAGCTCTCTGCCCCCTGCCCCCTCCAATGGACCCCGTACTCACTCAGCTCTCTGCCCCCTCCCCACCTCTGATGGACCTGAGTTGGGTTTGGTCGGAGGGTAAGTGAGGTAGGGGTGTCAGGTTTGGGCAGCGGGTGAGGTGGGGGTGTTGGGTTTGGTGGGGGGGGGGTAAGGTGGGGGTGTTGGGTTTGTTTGGGGGGGGTGAGGAGGGGGGTCGGGGTTGGTTGAGGGGTAAGTGAGGTGTGGGTGTTGGGTTTGTTTGTGGTGGTAGGTAGGGGTGTCGGGTTTGGTTGGGGGGGAAAGTGAGGTGGGTGTGTCAGGTTTGGTCTATGGGGGGTGAGGTGTGGGTGTTGGTCAGGGGGTGTTGGGGTTGGTAGGGGGGAGACATGGGAGTGTTGGGTTTGGGTGGGGGGGTGAAAATGTGAGTCGGGGTTGGTCGAGGGGTAAGTGCGGTGGGGGTGTTGGGTTTGGTCGGGGGGGGTGAGGTGGGGGTGTCAGGTTTGCTCTCTGCCCCCTCCCCACCTCCGACGGACCCGAGCAAGCCGGGTATTTTCACTAGTGGTTTATAAGTGGAGTTCAAGAAACATGCTACCACACCAATAAGATACATTACTTAAAACAATTCTACTGCTAATATCTTATTTTGATAATATATTTCCTACCCAATTTAACATAAAAATGTGATATTTAAGGCAATGTCCAGGAAGTAACTCCACATATGTTATAGTGTAGGGCTCCCAGAGGTACACTTTCATGTGCCTGCCTGAGGTAACCAAGGCATAACTAAACATAAGTCTCATTTAAGAATCAGGGAAGTGCATGCGTAGTTAGGAGCATGTTTCTAATGCCGTGCACACTGTTTTGAATCACATTCCTTGTGTCAATAGAACATAAAACCCAAACACACATGCTAAAATAATATTGACTATTTGTCCAAGTCTTTGAAAACTGTGAAGAAGGGGAAACCGGGTCTCATTTGTTCTTTTACATAGGTCATGAGCCATTTGGGGTACGGAGAATGGGGTGCTGATCCCTGTTTGAGCTCGTTAGGCACTATCCTACTATTACTGTTAATTCTCAACTCTCCTCATTGTGCCAAGGCATTTCAGCCGGCATAGTTCATAAATCCAGACACTCCAAGGCTCCTGCAATACTCTAGCATCAGAGGATGAAACAAAGACAAGCTGCCGTTAACTCCGAGTAACTTTATTTGTATGTGTGTCATCTGAAAACATGATTTTACCATGATTTCTTGTGATAGTATTCTGTCTGTGGCTTGGAATAAAGGCAGTAACAAGACGTTCTCAGACACTATCACTGATATGATAATGGCCCTTCCACTGAAATCAGCAGAGATCTAGCCTGTATAACAAGTTAGACCACCAGAGCTGAAGAGGAACCAGCGCTCTTTGTCCTGTCATTACACAGGCCAATCTGCCATTCCTTGTGGGTTACTGAGGAGACAGGCTGTGCAGGTCTCTGGACACAATATGGGAGTTTCTAATGCACAGATTACTGGTTTAATGGGGTTTTATCATGTCATCATGCATCAGGGGATCCCTTAAGCCCCGCTTTCCCGACCTGATGTATTATGATGGCTTTTTTCTATTATCACCGTCTGTCATTTTAATGGGGATTTGCATATTAAGAGCCAGATTGTGCCCAGCCCCCACACGGTGGTGCAAATGGAAGGGGAGGGAAGGAAGCTTCTTCTTCCCTCTTTCCCTTGTGTACCACCATGCGGAGGCCAAGCAGAAGGAGACCCCTCGCTCCCAAGGACTTCAGTCCCACTCTGTGCAGAGCAACAGCATTGCTGTGCCCCTCTAAAACGAATTTGACACCCCCGGGGTATTATTTCAAACCATAAGGGGTGGGCTGTTGGCTTCCGGCCCAGGGAGCAATTTCATCCAGGAAGGCTTGTGTGACTACTAACCTCTACGAAGGCGGCAGGGCTATGGCCACTGCCCTCTACAGAGGCTAGTCCACCAGTTGGAGCAGACGGGAGTTGAAGCTGCCCCTCCTCTAAAGGGGCAGCCCAACAGCCATTCTTAAGTCCTCCCTGGAGTTCCCACCGCTGCACTGCCCTTATATGGGGTGTGTGGCTAAGTATCACAATCACACAATCACACCCCAGGAACACTATGCAGCAGTAGATGTGGTCCTTGGGACAGTGTATTGGGCATTAGGAGCTCCTTGTAAAATCTCATTGTGGCTGTCTGTTTTATGGATACTATTAACATTAGCAAAGAGAAGCCCCTTTCCTTCCACAGAGTCACAAAACATAACGTTTGAAATCAAAATTGGCTGCATGATATAAACTGGGAGGAAAAAACCGGAAAGTCCTTCCATAGATTTTGAATTGATTTGGCTACTTTAAGCTATTGATTGCAAGAGAGAAAACAAAAGTGAAAAAATGCTTCCAGAGCTGAAACAAACCTTGTGTGCCTCTCTCCAGACAAACCACGGATCTCCACACAATGAAGTGCGCCCAGCCTGCTTGCTTCCCCCTCCTTACGTCCTCCTGTGACCCTCCCATTTGATTCACTCATCTGTTACCGCTTGTCATGAGCCACAACCCAGGCCTACCCTGAGACGCATGCTGGTGCAGCCATGTGCCCGCCCAGCCCCACACTGCAATAAGCAAATGGGGGAGGTGTCATGCCTCTCAGAGCAGGATTAGGACCCCATTCATTTCAGGACCTGATCCTGACCAGCAAGGAGCTCTATCCACCCATGAACTCGCCTGGCACTCATTGCCCTGGGCTTGGAGCACTTCTTCCACACGCTAAGCTCATCAAATGGGGTCCACGCTCCCTCCAAAGTGCTCTGTTCAGCGTCAAATCCCCCATCACATCATGTGCGAACATCTCTCCTTTTCTGACATCCCACCACTTTTCTGGGGTCTACCTCTCAGTCCTTCTTCCTTCCGTCTTGATCTGTTGGACTCTCTCACCCGTGCTGCTGTGAGTTCGTCACAATTTACACAACCAACCCATCTAGGCCTGCACACCCTCGTTTTTTCATTTATAGGCATTACCGTGTGCATGTCTCAAACATACACATTCCTTGCCTGGTCTTTCTTGCTTACACAGCAAAGTAAGCTTCTCTATCGACCCAGGACCTTGTCTGACCCTTGTCAATGCGGTGCCTGAATACCTCGTGCTAATGGATTTTATCCTCACGACATCCCCGTGAGCCAGCATGGACTATTCTCACTGTACAGGTTGAGGAAACAGAGCTATGGGGTGGATGAAGCGACTTAGCCAAGATCGCAGAGGAAGTCTCTGGCTGAGCGAAGAACGAAACCCATGTCAACTCCAGCACCCTGCCCACAAGATGACAGTTGAGATTACGGCAGTTCACACCCTTAAAATTAAACCCATCGGAGTGTCTTGCTGAATAAAGCACTGACTTCATTCTTCACATGTCTGCACAGAGGTACTACAATGGCACTGTGACCCCTGGTTTGGACTTCTCCGTGCTATTAATAACTATACATTCCCGTGATCATTAGCAGACTCTTACCTAGCAGCATTACAATATAACAGTATGCTGCCAACATTAAAAAACTTCAGTGTCTGTCACCTAGCAAAGTTATGTGAGCTGCACTGGCTCAACCTCATCCCATTGTGATTCATTGGAGCTAGCACCAGTGATGGATTTGGACCTGCAAGCGTCTTTTTACGAAGAAATTGCTACAGCTCCGTGCGTCTCCCTTAAATGATGATCACACAGCACTTCTCTAGTGTCCAGGGTCACCCTCACAGCATTCTTGCTGAGAACGGTGGATGTGCTTCTCCTTCTACAGGTGACAAACTGTGTAATCCCAAGGTGACTCCAGGACCAGAGCCATCTGCTGCCCCTCCAATAACAGGTATCGCCACTGTCATTTGTTCAGCCTCCTCCAGATTCAATTACTGGGTCTGAATCATCCAACTGACCTGGCCCCATGCCAGCGAGCAGCTATACATGTTGCTACAGAACCCAGCCTTCTACAAGTGACCAGAACCGCGGGTACTCCAGAAATTCTCTCTGCAGGATCCCTTTGAACCTGCCTGTCCGCAATTCAGCCACAACTTTGTGCACTGCTGAAACTTGCTTCTGGTGGGAAAGACACTTGTGATTAATTTTTCCTGGGCTGTGTGTGACTAACAAACCATCTCAGACGCCTTGGGCCGGTCAGACATTAGTGATGAGTCCTGCCTGGCTCAGTGTCACTTATACAGAGCAGGAGACACTGGAGATACCTAAGGTGAGCAAACACACGAACAGCAGCGGTAACTAAGAAAAAGGACAGAAAACATTTCCTTTTGCTTGTTTATAGCAACTTCAAAGTTCTTCTCAGTTATAAATCATTGTGAGCTACCAGCCAGCCTAAGGATGGCTGCACAGATGAAGGTGAAAACAGGAAGATTAGACTTTAGGTGGATAATAAGAATGTTGGTTCAATTACAGACTGTAGATTGCTAAAGTGATAAAATGGGAACCAGGACTTCAAAATCCAATTCATCACCTCTCAGATGGAGCCTGATCCTCCTCTAATTGGAGTCAATGGCAAATCTCTCAGGCCATGTCTGCATTAGGAAGTTTCTTACCCCACTTCAGTAATGTTGCAGCTTTGCCCAGTGCTACCAATATAGATTGGGCCTAGACATTTTTACCATTCAGCTAGAAACTTCACTGGAAGAGTAAAAAGGTCCCTGTAAATTGCTTCTTTTTCAGAAATTAAAACAGTGATTAAGAACAAAAAGTGGAGGATATGCCACCCAAATACAAAGAAAACAAAAGGACTGTTAGTTAAAACATAACCAAACAAAGAATTCATTTAACTCATAATGACCAATTTAAAGAAAGAAAGCTGCAACCAAGCTGCAAGATGCTAACTTCTGCTTGTTACATTGTAGCGGGCCCAGATGGGCCCCCTACAAGAGGGAGAACCCACCCGCCGACGATCCGGCTCGGACGGCGGAGCCGCCGCGACCATGCCCCCCTGCCCCGGAAGTACACCCGGCAACCCGGATGTACAAAGGGCGGGGCCGGTCGCCGAGGAGGGGAGAGAGGCGGAAGGAGGACTCTCCACGGGCGGACTGGCTGCCCCCCTGGAGGGATACAGACCAGACCGGGGGAGCCAAGGCTGAGGAGGGGCCAGACGGGCCAGGCGCCCCAGCCACCGCCTACCGGGAGGCCGGGGGCGACGACCCCGAAACCCCGGAGACCGAACCTCCCGCAGTGTGGGACATAGGGACCGAGACCCCGATGGTCGTCGACCCCGCGGCCGCTGGAAGCGACCTACCCGGACCCACTACAACAGACCTCGCGACCCCGGACGACTGGCCAGGAGTTCCAGCAGCCACCTACCCGGAGGAGATAGGAATGGACTGGGCCCCCGAGGGCCAGGAACCCTGAGATCAGCCACCGGAGGGGTGAGTGAAAGGGGGCTAGCTGTCTCTGTTACCGGAGCCAAGACACCCGGCCAGAGACTAGACCTGAATGTATATTTGCTGGCTGCTTGGGCAGGAAAAGCCCAAGCTCAAGCCAGCTTAGAAAAGACTGTATACTTGCTGGCTGCTTGGGCAAGAGAGCCCAGGCTAAAGCCAGCCTAGAAAGGACTGTATATTGCGGGCTGCTTGGACAGGAGAACCCAAGCTAAAGCCAGCATACGAAAAGACTGTGTATTTGCTGGCCCCTGGGACAGGGAAAACCCAGGTTAAAGCCAGCCCAGCAAAGACTGTTTATTTGCTGGCTGCTTGGGCAGGAGGGCCCCGGCTAAAGCCAGCCTACGAGGAGACTGTGTATTTGCTGGCCACTGGGACAGGGACGCTCCGGCTAAAGCCAACCCAGCAAAGACTGTATATTTGCGGGGTGCGTGGACAGGAAAGCCCAGGCTAGACCCAGCATACGAAAAGACTGTGTAATTGCTGGCACCTTGGACAGGAAAGCCCAGGTTAAGACCAGCTCAGAAAAGACTGTATATTTACTGGCCGCTTGGACGAGAAAACCCAGGCTAAAGCCAGCCCAGGAAAGACTGGATATTTTGCTGGCCACCCGGACGGGGGGGACCCAGGCTAATGCCAGCCCAGTAGCGACTGTGTATTAATATTACCGGAGCTGAGACGCCCGACCAGAACCCTGTAGCGAGGCTGTGTCTTCCCTGGCTGCCTGGGTGGAGGCACAGGCCAAAGTGAGAAACCTTAGAGACTCTGTGTCCTGGTTGCAGGTGGGTGACCACCGGTGAGGGCTAGTTGCCCTAGATATTGTGTGCCCTAACGATCCGTGTATCCGTCCAGGGGCCATAACACCGGCCGGAGTCCAAGAAGATGCGGAGACCACCCGGCAGGGGCGCTCCCAAAGCTGGGAAGACACTAATTCCCCATAACCCCAGTAGGAGGCGCCCCAGGACAAGAGGGAACGCGTCTACATACATCCATTCATAAGCGCAGGACAGGCCAAATGATTATGAGGCAGGAAAACTCCAGGAATTACAAAATGAAAGTTCTGTAACAAATGATGCTCAATATATTCAGAAAGAGGAACCAAAGACAATTTAATGTCATTCCAATCTCTCCTGCAATAGAATAACCTAATCAGACTGTCAATGAAAACAGAAGGACTGATTCATAAACGTTTCAGAGACAAACAACATTTTGAAAGTTTCAAAATTCAGCCTTTTCTAGGAAGAAAGTGATTTGTATGCAAATAAAACCCAACCTTTGTCACAAAACCTAGAAGATTTTGAAGTGGAAAAAGTCACTGCTCTGATCAAATCAAATGCCCGCTGCTGGGCTGTCACGGGCTCTTTTAATGCAAATGTAAAGAGAAGGAAAACACAGCACCAGGCCACACCATGAACAAGAAACTGAGAACTGGCTTGGCAAGACTTTGGCACCTAATCAGCCTATGTCAGCATGACTGACAACCAGCTGAGAGATCACTAGTGGATTGCTAAGGAGAACTCAGCTTTGTTGTCCATGCTCTTTGTTTTGTTTTGTTTTAAACACACTAGTAGGGGCTTCAGCAAAGTGAAATTCTGGAGTCTGCAGCAGTTTGAAGGACTTGAGTTATTACAAGGTGCATTAAATACATTGTTTAGTCACTATCTTACCCGTATAGAGGGGGAAGCCAGCGTTTGGATAAAAGAACAAGCAGCTTGTAGGTTTGCAGAGAACTCAAACCAAGTCTGAAATACTGTATATATTTTTCACTTATTTCAGTTTTGTACCAAAGAGAGATGGGGCTCTTGGCAAATATTTGGCTCTAGCAATTTGAGCTAATCACATAGACAATACAAAATGCACCAACTCTCAGTCCTTCCCTTTTCCAAACACTCTGGAGGACGGACGAGATGTGCAGCGTGCTTTAACGATTAACAGATGTCAGCTAGTTCAGACTAAAGCCACACTGCACCACTTTAAGATTACAGATATCAAAGTTCATTGAATCTTGAAGCCTGTGTCATGGTTTAGAACCATGATATCACAACATCCTTAATCTCATAAAATGGTTGTAGGACATTCTATAGGACAAAAGAAGCTTAAGAAGTCCTTCTAGTTCCACGAAGCTGGCCTTACACTAATACCTTTTTCCCAGGGGCTTACCGAACGGTGCTTTCTGCTTCATACCCCTTTAAAATGCTGTAGAGTCATTCTTGCATTGGGTCCTTGATCTGCATAACAAATGTTCTTCAGAACATCAATCCTAATAGACAAGTCTGACTGGTTGCCATTGCAATCTGTTCTGTCTCAGTACTCCCCAATACATGTCGAAGAACTCGCACTCTGAGCCCCCCCCTCCCCCCCCCACCTGCACCCTCACATACAGACAGACAGACACACAAACACACCAGGCCTGAACAGGTCAAGCCAAAAACCACCACTCACCCTCCCCAGCATGCAACAACTAGCAGGAGGAGACAGCACGGAGAGAGTACATCTTACATCTTTGGTACAGGAGCAGCAAGTAGCATTGCTTGATATGCTCACTCAACATGCCAGAAGACATTATTCCTTGCTTCAGCATAAAGCTTCCTTCAGCCATTCAGGTGGTCTAGTTACTTACCACCATTAGGCAAACCCCTAGGAGAAACATGTTACTAACCAGTCATCTTTAACAAGATAAATAGACGTGTAGACCTAGGAAGCCCTTTCCTGGGTTGTCACTGGGGTGTGAACTCTGGAACCTTCACCACCATAGCACAGATCTCTTCCACTTTAGCTAAAAGACAAACTCCTGGGAGCTGGGAGTAGTAGTAGGCTGGTGTCCCCAAGCAGAACAACCCTTGTGCTACACATACACCCTTTAGAACCAAAAACTGTGTTGAGATTGTACCTTATGTGACATTCTGACCATTCAGAAATTCCAATCCTTGAGATAAATGGGGATTGAGCAAAGGTTTATAGTAGAAAATATACCAACTATTTTTAGCCAATAAAATGTAAAAAAGAGGGCTTTGCCTATCCTGCTTCCATTCTTTATAATCCCCAACAGGCTTTGTGCAATAAAGAAGAGATTATTATTTAATATTTTTGTCTTACATAATTTATTACAGCACCAAATCTTTTAACCCCTTAATTTTTCCTGTCTGAGTATGCACAGAAAACCTGTCAATGCATTTTCTCTCTAAGGATGTGGGGCTTACAAAATAATGTTAGGTTTCATTTCCTCTTCCCAAACTAAAATCTCAGGAAGAATTTTTAAAATTAAAAGATGCAAACACAAAGAATCTAAAACTGAAGAAGAAATCAAGAGCTAGATTTTCAACAAAGGTCAATATGGATGGATCCATCCCAGAGATACCTCTACTTTCCTCAAATGGTACATGTATCACACCTTTTGTGGTGTCTTTTTAAAATTCATATTGGAAGCCACAAACAAGTATTGTGAAGTCACGCAATGTACACATGCAGTTGGGTGTCCAATTATTAAACTTTAAACATGAGTGCTGCTGCTTGTGTGTAGAATGGGTGTGCACACATTTCTGTAGATACAACTGATATATTGATCTTTGAAATTTAGTCCTTGTGGTGACTGTTGCCATTGCACTAAAAAGTATATATGAAAAAGCCATATCATTTCCATTGTGGTCTGTAGTGTACAGCTTTGACTTTCAATGTAAATGATTGATCGACCTGGCTGAAGAAAATGTCCTTTATCTATTGAACTAGAAGAACTATTGAACTAGAAGAATGAAAATCTTTGCAAAGGCCCTCAATGAGGGTAAGTTAAATTGCATGCATCTTACAATTTTCAAAACAATACACAACATCATAACTAGATTTACAAGCAAAAAATGTCTCTGGTATATCTTTGTCAACACATTTCACAGCATCCATCCAAATTACAGGACATGAAGCTGGCGTAAAGTATGTCTTCCCACATTACATCATTTTGAAAGAAATATTAGTGACCTTATCCAGTATGACTGTTATACTAGTAATAAAATTGAATCTTGGAAGATTACACTTCTGGTCAAAGCAGTAAAATGTGACCTTATTCTATTCCACATTGACATTTATTATATTCATTCAGACACAAATACTGCATTACAATGATGTTGAGGGTCTGACCCCAAAACCACAACATCCTGGAAATTCACAGTTATGAATGAAACTTCCTCATTTAACTCCCCACTTTGCTTGTCCCAGTGCATCAAGTATGAGGCGCAATTCTGTTTTACATCTGCTTGGTGGATCTTACCCTTGACATTCCATATTCTGGACATTCAATACTGTTCTTAGCTCAGCCGGGGGTCCCTGTGGAACAGTTTGAGGAGGCGCTGCATCCATAATGTTAACACAGTTGCTCACTTCAGGATCAAGGGGCTAGACCCTAGACATGAACCTAGCTCCTCACATGACAGGACAAAGTGCTAACCCCAAAAACACCGGAGTGGCTCAAGCGTATAATTTTTCTCATTCTTTTTTTTTTTTAAATCTCCCCAGAAGCTAGTCCATTGTATGGACTAATGACATATTTTCACTTTCATACAAAGGACAAAATTCTGTTCTCAGATCAACAAGGAGGATCTTGACTCCGTCATTCTGTTACCCCCCATACTCCCACTGCCTTCATCAAGAATACGGGCCTTGTAGAGAGAGCAGAATATCAAAGCAGGAGTCCATCAGCTGCAGATCAAAACAGAATTAAGTCCAAAGTTATTTTGGGATATAGCAAAGTGAAAGAGAGTCCAAGATCTAAGAACTTCTAATATTAGAACTCTCAGTTAAACGAAGGACATCACTCCATTCCAGTGCTGCCATGCTGCGAACTTCAAAACCACGTTTCAACCAGAAAGCAAAAGAAGTTTTTACAGCCAACTCATATCAACCCTAAACAACCAGAGTATGTGCAATCTGATGTGCTCAATTTTCACAGACAGTGAGGTTTTGCGGGAAGGAGGTACCTGTTGTATTCTATATTATGATGTTGTAGCAGACTATGTCTGACTATATTTACAACCAATGGACCAAGTTGTGGCTGTGATAGGGAGTCACGTCTCGCCAGAAGGAGGTGTTGGAAACACTGAACTCCTGGCATCAGCATCATCCCTGTTCCACACTTTGAAAGTGGGTAACAAGCACCCTCTTCTTCCAGCAACTGCACATCTCCTGGCCAGGGGGCACGTGCTATGTGTGAGAGACAGGGGTCGATTTGCGGCTGCGGCCTCAGCTTTCCTGCTTTCCATGTGGAGGCTAGTGCCAGCAGGCAGTGGGGGAGGAATGATGGAGCGGTGATAAGGGTGCTAGATTGGAGACCCAGGTTCAATCCCCTTCCCATGCCACAGACTCCCTATATGACCTAGGCCAAATCACTTAGCCACTCCGTGCCTCATTTTCCCCATCTTGAAATGGGAAACAATGGCATTTCCCTAACTTACAGCCGTGTTATGAGGATAAAGGCTGTGATAAATCACCTACTTTAATATTAGGGGCCATGTAAATACCTAAGATCTGGATAAATAGAATGTTACCTTGAGCCCACGGCATGCACGATCTGTTACTGTGACTAGCTACTTTTCCATCTCCCCCTGCCCTATGCAGAGGCTAGTCATAATCCACTCGTCCTCAGTGTGTATCCCTCTAACAGTGGCCCAAGCCTACCTGCTGAAGATACTGAGTGCTCATCAATCGGGCAGCATAAGCCACGATCTCCACACTCTCTTTTCTAGCACGTTATTGGGATCCAGCTAGCTACAGCTATTGGTCCGGGAATGCAAAATGCAACCTGGTTTTCCTGCTCTGAGAGGAAAAGAATGTGACTGTTCAGGCATGTTAACAACTGCTGTAATTAATTCACAGCGAATCTACCAAGCCTCCCTGAGTGGACTAATTACAGCTCCAGTCTCACTAGTCAGATCATGCTAACCTCAGAAATCTAAACTGCTGTTGACAGTGGACCAAGATGTGAGTGAAAAACATTCATATGGAGAAATATTCATAGAGCACTGCCATGGAGGCATCAGGAGAGGGGGTTTATGGACCCGGTGACTAGTACATGCATTTGAAATCTGAATGCCTTCTCAGTATTCATGAAATGTTCCAGAGTTCAATAGTTGTTTTCATGAGTTGTGCTTTCATTAGCTGAACAACATTAAACACCTGGGATACTGTGCAAACTAGTCCTCAGGGGCAAATTTTTGTGACAAATGAGCGGAGATAAATTTTACACCTGAAAAAAAAAAAACACTCGATTTTGAAATGGCAAATTTACTACCTGTTCCAAAGAAATTACATAAAGCAACAAAGACACAAAGTTAATATTAATATATTATGGTTATGAAATCCCTACAGAAAAGCTCCCACATGGCTGCAAAAACAAGAACAAAGCCAAAAACCTGAGGGCGGGTAAATATTTATTGACGTACGTGCTTTGATCCTACGAAGGTCAATGTGGTCAGTTCCCTAACTAACACCCTTGGTAACATCCATACGTGTTGTTATCGTGACGTCTAGTGCCCATGTGGCTAGGGTTCTCTTGTTGATTCCATTCAAACCCTATTGAATCCTATCTCTACACCGACAATGTCAATGCCACCACACTGCGCTGATCTCTCAACAGATCCTTTGGAGTCATGTCTAGAGGATACTGTGTGCAACTGTCACCTCTCACACATTATGGAAGGTGCGTTCTTCCTGCGATGGAAATGCTTTATCCAGATATACTGTGAGGAAGTCAAACCTACTGAAGTGCCACGACAACAATATTTTGAATCCTTCACTACTATCTGTTTAAAGGGAAGTATTTTAATAAAATTATCAATCTTTTTTGATATGGCTCAGACAATATGGGAGCATCTTCACTTCCTCTAAAGGGTGTTCAGTTTTCTGCAATCAGAAGGTTGGCAATCCTACCCAGGTGCTCGGTGCTGTACACACATACAATGAGAGACAGTCCCTGCTCAAGGATTTTACGATTTGAAGCAGTGGCCCACAATGTGTTATGTGGGCTGCATCCAATACTACCTATATGGCCCTGAGGATGTCACATGGGCCGCAGCTCTGTGCGGATTGGGCTGCAAGTGGCCCGCGGGCCGCAGATTGAGAACCACTGATCTAAAGAGAAAAGACAGACAAGGGATGGAATGGAAAACAGGCCCGGAGAGGTGAAGTGCCCAAGTTCACACAGAAGCTCAGTGCCAGAGCAGGGGACAGAACCCAGAGCTCCTGATTCCTAATCCAGGACCTTATTCACTTAGATTTGGGTTTTCAGCTAGCACCATGTCTACACTTGCACTAAATCCTTCAAGAACTGATGACAATACAAACACCTGCACAATGTCATTGGAACACACTAGCCCCTAAAACCCCACAGCAACACAAACATAACAGACCCTTTCACCCTGAATTTCCTTGCCATGGTCAAGTAGAGTTAGTCTTGTAACACGTATTTGATACAGTCCTTTCTGTGTAATGAAGAAAGCTGATAATGATTTAAAGCCACATGCCGATTAACTGTAAGATGAAAGCAGACCCTTGTACCGAAAAGACCAAGGCAATGTGTATGTTTGGTTTAATATTACGACAGTGTGAACTTCTCATACCTATTTCATAACAGACTCTTGACGCATGCTATTCTTTTAATAGCAGAGGCTGTATTTATGAAGAGTAAACCTATAACTTTCGGTCTCTCTTGCCACTGTGCTGGAATAAAAACAAATCCGTCATATGCTAAGCTTAGCAAAATGGGCCCTAGATAACTGAACAGTAATCCACGTACTGAAAACCCAGATGGTGTTAGCAATTCATAGATATGGCCAGACGGGACCCCTGTGAGCATCTTGCAAAACACCCAGCCATCATCCCCGAATGAATTCCCGTTTGCACTAGAGCAAGATCTCTTAGAAACCCAACCAGACTTGATTTAAGAATTGCCAGCAATGGCAAATCCACCACAACCCTTGGTAAATTGTTCCAATGGTTTATTCCCCTCCATTGACAAATTAAGACCTTGTTTCCAGTCTAGATTCAGCTTCCTCCCAATGTTCTTATATCTTTGGCTGCTAGATGGAAAAGCCAATTATCAAATTTTTGTTCCTCATGTAGGTACTTGTAGACTTAATCAAGTCACCCCTTAACCTTTCTGTTTGAAAAACTAAGACTGTGCATGCCTATTTAAACAGTAAAGTAACTGCAAATTTAGTAGTTTAAAAGTAACAGAAATGAGCCTTTTACATTGACTAACATGGCCAGCAACATTTTATACTACTTGGATAGCTATTTGATCCAAAGGTGCACAAGAAAGACACCTGAAAATGGTGACTTCCATATCTATTCCCAATGTTAATAACTCATGCTCTTTTATAATGTATTTATTCTAAAATGTTCACTCCTGGGTTGATTTCTAAGCCAAATTTTGGCTCAAAATTATTCTTCACAACAAAATTACTCAGACAATGAGCGAAAGCACTTCAGCACATGCTTAATTCCCATTACTTCATCTGCATGCTTAACTTTAACCAGGTGCTTAAGTACTTTCCTGAATTGTGCCTAAGTTCTCAGTTCTTCCCATCGGTCTACAAATGCCCACAGTAAACGCCCACATGCCTATTTGGGAGCACAGAGTAGGATCTGGGTGTCTACTCCTGGCATCCAGATTAAGTTCACCCCTTGGGTATCTCCCAAATGAATTTCATTCCTACAGTAACTCCATGCAAGTTACACCAACAATGAATCTGGCCTAACTCCAGAAAAACCTGAGAGTCTCTGGATTAAGTTTAGAAGTGGGAGCAACAAGGCTGATGTTGTGGTGGGAGTCTGCTATAGACCACCAGACCAGGGGGATGAGATGGATGAGGCTTTCTTCCAGCAACTAAGAGAAGTTACTAGATCACAAGCCGTGGTTCTCATGGGAGATTTCAATCATCCTGATATCTGCTGGGAGAGCAATACAGCGGTGCACAGACAATCCAGGAAGTTTTTGGAAAGTGTAGGGGACAATTTCCTAGTGCAAGTGCTGCAGGAACCAACTAGGGGCAGAGCTTTTGTTGACCCGCTGCTCACAAAGCGTGAAGAATTAGTAGGGGACATAAAAGTGGATGGGAACCTGGGAGGCATGAGATGGTGGAGTTCAGGATCCTGACACAGGGAAAAAAGGAGAGCAGCAGAATACGGACCCTGGACTTCAGAAAAGCAGACTTTGACTCCCTCAGGGAACTCATGGGCAGAATCCCCTGAGAGATTAACATGAAGGGGAAAGGAGCCCAGGAGAGCTGGTTTGCAGATGACACTAAACTGGGAGGAGTGGTAGATACACTGGAGGGTAGGGATAGGATACAGAGGGACCTAGACAAATTAGAGGACTGGTCCAAAAGATATTTGATGAGGTTCAACAAGGAGACGTGCAGCGTCCTGCACTTAGGATGGAAGAATCCCAGGCACTGCTACAGACTAGGGACCGAATGGCTAGGCAGCAGTTCTGCAGAAAAGGACCTAGGGGTTACAGTGGATGAGAAGCTGGATATGAGTCACCAGTGTGCCCTTCTTGCCAAGAAGGCTAATGGCATTTTGGGCTGTATAAGTAGGGCATTGCCAGCAGATCAAGGGACGTGATTGTTCCCCTCTATTCGACATTGGTGAGGCCTCATCTGGAATACTGTGTCCAATTTTGGGGGCCACACTACAAAAAGGGTGTGGAAAAATTGGAAAGAGTCCAGAGAAGGGCAACAAAAATGATTAGGGGCCTGGAGTGCATGACTTATGAGGAGAGGCTGAGACAATTGGGATTGTTTAGTCTACAGAAGAGAAGACTGAGGGGAGATTTGATAGCTGCTTTCAACTACCTGAAAGGGGGTTCTAAAGAGGATGAATCTAGACTGTTCTCAGTGGTAGCAGATGACCGAACAAGGAGTAATGGTCTCAAGTTGCAGTTGGGAAGGTTTAGGTTGGATATTAGGAAAAACTTTTTCACTAGGAGGGTGGTCAAGCATTGGAATGGGTTACCTAGGGAGGTGGTAGAATCACCTTCCTTAGAGGTTTTTAAGGTCAGGCTTGATAAAGCCCTGGCTGGAATGATTTAGTTGGGGATTGGTCCTACTTTGATCAGTGGGTTGGACTAGATACCTCCAGAGGTCCCTTCCAACCCTAATATTCTATGATTCTATGATTCTAATATCCCGCTGCCCACACTCCCACTCAGAATTATGGCTACATCTATACTTGGATCTGGTGCTCTAAAATGAGTGATGCAGCCTGGGTCCATTGGGCAGCAGTAGGGGCTAGCTATGCTGAGTAGGTATCCACGGGAGTCAGGCGGGTTTCTGCTCAGGGTGGCTAGCCTGTGCTGCCATTCCCCATTCCCTATGTTATCCCAGCTATGTTACTAGTTTGAGCAGGTTACTTGATAAAAGCCAGCACCAGCGTGTTTATGCATGCTGGGAATAACACCCCCAGCTCAAAGGGCAGCTGTAGCCTAAGGCTGCTTATTCTATTGAGACTTCATGAAGGACAGGAGAGAGAGTCACAAACCTGGCAGCATCTTTCATAACCCAGAGCCAAGCTGAAAAGCTGAGAAAGAAAAAAGAAAAGAAAAAGAAATACAAGCACGCGCTCTGTGAGGTAAAAGCAAATTAGTCAGTGAATTGGCCTTTCACCTCTGGACGCCCCAGCTTCAAATGGCTAGAAAGCAGAGACGATCATCTCACCCAAGTTCCCATTAATGCACATCATAGATCCTCCACACAACCCGACGCGTTTTGGCAGCCTCTACACAGGCAGGCCCACAAGCAGACAGTGGTGCAGGTCAGGTTTGAGGTAACACTGCAGGGATCCAACCGGGGCGGGGGGAGGGGAATATCTGCCCTAGACCAGTTCTCCAAGTGCCTCACTTTCGTGAGTGTTCGAGTTGGTCAGATATTATGGAAGGCCTGAGCCTGAGCTGGGGCATGTTGCAGAGAGGAGGCCACACTGCAGAGAGTAAAAAAATCAACTACCCCAGTTTTCCAAGAAAGACGAGAACATGACTCTGATGTGCAGATTTCTAAATAATCCTCTGGGGAACCTTTAACAGCACAACATTGTTCTGAGTGCTATTTGACAGCTTTAAATACCAAGGCCCACATTTTTATCAAGACATGCACATTTCTGGGTGTGCCTGGGTAGCACCCACAAGACACCTGAAGGATGCAGACACCGCTGGGTTATGCATCTTCAAAGGTGTGTGCTCATGCAAAAGCCCAGCTTGCACATGCACATCAGGTGATTTCGGGCTTGAAGGGACCTATAGAGGTCGGTAAGTCCAGCTCCTTCCACAGAGGCAGGATTAAGTTTACCTCGGCCATCCCTGACAGGCGTTTGACTAAACTGTTGTTAAAAGCCTCCGGAGGGAATTCTACGACCTCTCTAAGTAACCCATTCCAGTGCTTACCTATCTTGATAGTCGGGAAGCTTTTCTCATCTACCTAAATATCCATTGCTGCAAATTAAGCTGATTCCTTCTTGGCTTATCCTTGGTGGACACGGAAAACAATTGATCATTGTCACACTGGTAAACCAGGTGCCGGCTCTTGCCAAGTCTATAGGCGTCAGCTGAGCACTGGCAAATTCACAGCTGGAAACCAGCTCACCTGTCTGTTAATATTGTTCAAGATGGGTGTTAGACTTGTGAGGATGTGTTAAGACTCTATAAAATGCTTGTAAGTTGTTGCATGCATTAAACTTACTTGCAACATCTGTATTCCGTGTTACAAAGATGAAATGTAAGTTTGTTTTATAATTGCCAAAAAGACCTGTGCTGAACTTGTGAATTCAGATGAGAAGAGTGGCTCCCCCCACCCATCCAGGAGGATAACAACAATTAAGTGGGCCATCAAAGGACTGATTGCCCCATATATCTACAGAGACGTACCTGCAGAAGCCCTTGTCCCATCGGTTTGAGTGCTGGAAGAGGGAAATAAAAAGAGTTGACATGAAGATTTTTCATCTCTTTACCACGTGGACTCTTACAAGGACTGAAACTGAGAAACAAAAAGCAGAGATCCCCAGGGTGAACCTACATCAGCTCTGAAAAGACATCCTGTGCTGACAGATTACTACATCTCTGTCACCTTTCCGAACCACAGACAACTCATTTGAGTGTTTATGTTGTCGGCTTTACCCTGTAAATAACTCTTTCATTTCTTTTTCCTAGTTCATAAATCTTTAATTAGCTTACTGGCATTGGCGACCAGCATTGTCTTTGGTGTGAGATCGAAGGAACAAATTGATCTGTGGTAAGTAACTGGCCTCTTGGGCCTGGGACCGACCTGAATATTTTGTGATTTTTGGTGCAAGTGACCATTTATCACTAAGTCCAGCCTGCCTGGGTGGCACAACAGACTGGAGAGCCTAAGGGGACTGTGTGTGACTCCGCGGTAAAACTGTGGCGGGGATCCAGGAGTTCACATGTGTTACTAGGTTGGTGAAATCTAATTATAGGACACACCAGCAGCTTGGGGTGTCTGCCCTGCTCTTGACAGTCTGCCCTGAGATAGACACTCATGGTCCTGAGTCCCCCTGACCGGGTGACAATCCCCATCATCTTTATAACGCTCTTTTACATATTGGAAACCTGTTCTGTCCGCTCCCCCTTTTCTTATCTAGGATAATCATGCTGAATCCTTTCAACCTTTCCTCAGAGGTTACATTTTCTAAACCTCTTATCACTTGTGTGAATGCTTTTCAAACAGCTTCTCTCTGACGCACCAGGTCTCTGGCACTGCTTTACGGCAGAGAAGAACTGTTTGAAATGAGAGCTTATGACCTTGTCTATCTGGTACTGTGGTAGGTATTTTTTTTAAAGACCAAGATACACCTGTGGGACCCTGCTGCTAACACTACTTTGTGCCACTTCAACCGCCCTGACTCACACTAACGGGATAGCTGCAGAATGTCTTGGCACGGGGAATCCTTACCTGGTGTAGAGATGGTGTAACCCTTATGCTTAAAGGGCATGCCAGGCCCGTGATCAGAGCACAGTAACTCCCCACGTAACATCCTCTTGCTTAACGTTGGTTTGCTCTCAGGTCCCTGCTCCGTTAAACATGCTCTATTTAAAGTCGTGCAATGATTCACTATAACGTCATCCACAGCTGGCAGCCTCCCGACGCCGCCCCCCCCCCCCCCCAGCGCCTCCCGCCCACTGGCAGACCCCGCAGATCAGCATCTTCCCCTTCCTCCCCCCTTCTCCTGCCCATGGCAATCAGTTGGCTTGTGGCAGGCAGGACACAGGGGACGCAGGTGGAGTCTGCGCACCGTATCCTCGTTCCCTCCTGAACGCCGCAAACCGGCTGATTGCCGTGGGCAGGAGGCAGGGGAGGGAGGGGGGAGGAATGAGGATGCAGCGTGCAGAGTAAAGGGGGAGGGGGGGAGAAAAGGTGGATTAAGGAAGGGTGGCGCTTTGGGGGAAGGGTCGGAGGGGAGGAGAGGCGTGTTAAGGGTGGGGCTTTGGGGGAAGGGTCGGAGTGGGAGGGCCGAGGGTTGAGCCCCCCACCCCTGGTGCTTGCAGGGTGGGGGAAGCTGCCGCTGCGCAATGTGCTGCTTCTGGCCCACAGCACCTTCGCCTCCTTGCCTGCCTCATGGTCTGCAGTGCCAGTGGGCTGTGCCGGTGTGGGGTACGGCGGGGGAACCTCCCAGCTATAGTACTGTACTGTATGGTCAAAAAAAATAATAATCCCTGGAACCCAGCCCCCGATTTACATTCATTCTTCTGGGGAAATCGGATTTGATTAACATCATTCCACTTCAAGTTGCATTTTTCAGGAACAGAACTGCGACGTTAAGTGAGGAGTCATTGTACGTGGCTCGCTGGTGATCCCTGACCGCTGAGTGGCCCTTTGAGAGTCATTGCCACTGGGTATAATTAAAAGCAGCCTCGAGGATGATCTAAATCAGGCGTTCTCAGACTGAGGGCAGCCAGAGGAGTGCAAAGGTGACTTTCAGCTTAAATCTTGGTCCCCTCCCCCCTCAGCTGCGCCAAGAAAAGCCAGGGAACAAAAAGGTCAGAGGCTAAGAAAACAGAGTTCATAAACAGGAATGAGAGGAGTGAGCCCGCTTCATTGCGGCTGCCCCTTTTTACCTACTCCACCACGTTGGCCCTGCTAAGGGGGCTTGCCTAGCATTTCAAAGAGTGGCATTTTCACTACAGTCCTTGGGAGTTAAAGATGCATTACCAGTAACTTTCCATCCATCAAAAGCAGGAGGCAAGAAGCAACATTTGTCTGGTGAAGTCTGAGCACACTATTCAACGTGCCTGGGGCTAGATGCTGCCCTTTTTATGAGCCATTTGCATAAGTAGAACATTTTCACAGAAGCCTGCGTGGCTTGAGGGCAGCATCATTTGTTATGCTGCCAGTTCGTCTGGAGGCTGGCGCACCTGGCTGGGCCTTGGGTTTCTATCACCATCCCCAAACCAAACACACCCATGTCTAAGCTCAGACTTTTGTCCATATATAACACTTTCATTCCCTAGAGGAATTCCCAAAATGTGCCCTGTGCTGACTTTCCTACTCAAAACAGCCAGTAGCCACGTCCTGCTGCTAATAAGACCTGAACACTCCATCCGAGCTAACATGGACATTCACCATGGCCTGGGGCATTTCTACGAGCAGAGAACCCAACCTGTCCGGTGAGGTTTTTTCTTTGATCCTAAGAACCTCTGGAGCAGTTTGCAGTGCATCTTCCCACACAGGGCAGAGATTATTTGACCGCCTCACACCATAAGAAGAACATAAGAATGGCCACTGTATCAGACCACAGGTCCCTCTAGCTCAGTATCCTGTCTTCCAAAGTGGCCAATGCCAGTTGCCCCAGATCAAGTGATCCATCCCCTGTCACCCGTTCCCAGTGTCTGGCAAACAGAGGCTAGGGACACCATCACCATCCATCCTGCCTAATAGCCACTGATGGACCTATCCTCCATGAACTTATCTAGTTCTTTTTTTAACCGTTATAGTCTTGGCCTTCACAATATCCCCGGCAAGAAGTTCCACAGGTTGACTGTGCGTTGTGTGAAACGATACTTCCTTTCACTTGTTTAAAACCTGCTGCCTATTAATTTCATTTGGTGACCCCTAGTTCTTCTGTTATGAGAAGGAGCAAATACGAGTCAGCATTGGCTTCCTCACTTTAACCAACAAACATACACAGAAGAATATGAAATCACTTCACTTCACCTTCCCATGGGCTGCAAAAAGCCCCGCTAGTCCAGGCTGTGAAGGCTCATTACAAAAGGCTAACGGATCGTGGCCTAAACATCTTGCATGGTAGAGGAGGTTTATCAGTCCAGAGCTGCCCCAGATTTGTTTTGAGGGTGTTCAGTGGTTCTATCACAAGTCTGTTTTCATGGCTTGGCTGCTAGCCCTCCACCAGTTTTAGTATTCCCAGTTTCTATTTCCCAGCGGCCAGTATCCCATGATACACAGTGCACTTTATTCATGTTTATCTGCTGATTTTAAAAGACTTTCCAAAACTTCAAAGGAGCCTCTTCAAAGTTTTGGAAGACCTGAGCCAGCCTCGTACATGCCTGATCCACTCTCTATAGGTGGCTGAGTAAATGTCCCTGGCGTAATGAGCTCGCTTAGTATTCTACTGAGCGGTCCTGTACAGAAAGCCTGCGGTGTCTAACAAATCACACAGGGAGCAGAACACAGAAAAAATAAATTGTAAGTGCAGTTCAGTCAGAGTATACAGCCAGAAGGAACCTCCAAATCATCTAGTCTGATGTGTGTATCGGGGGCCACCAACACCACCCAGAACCCCCACACTAGACCCAACAATCGAAATTAGACCAAAGTATTGCAGCTCGCAGGAGCCTAGACTATTATGTGCCATGGGCAAAGAACACCAGTCCCCCGAGAACATAAGTGCCTCACAATGGCAAGGGATTGGCTTGTCATAGGGTTTCTTGGTTATTTCTTTATTTGCCATTTCACTAAGCATTGTGTTAGCTATGGCTGTGAACCCGCAAACCCTTAAGCACGGGTATAGCTTTCTTCACAGGAGTAGTTCCATTGGAATAAAGTTGCACATAGGATTAGCTATTTGAAGGATCCAGGCCTAATTATTATCAGAATAAAATAATTATTCAGCCAGCTCTTCAGGGTTCCCTAAACCACATTATCTGACAGTGAATTCTAGATACTATTTGAACTCAACACCGAACGTTAGGAATCTAGGACAGAAATATCCTTTATGCCTTGTTTATAACTCTCTATTGGGTAATATTCTTTAGGAATTGCTATTGGCATCTGTCAAGGCAGGCAACCTAGATTCCTGTTCTGATAATGCCGCTCTCCACAGTCAGTAAGACAGTCAAGTGCTATTGTAAATAAGTTCTGCCTGGTCTAGTAACACCAGAAAGGCAAACATATTCATTTTAAGGGATGTATTTTTAAACAACTGTTCTATCAAACAAAGAACATGTGAGCCAATCACACAGCTCCCTGCTGGTAAAAGTTTTGAAGAGGCTCAAAAGTACAGAGCAATTTCTCCTACCCTTAAATCCAGAAGTCTCTTTTGGGTGAGGAAAAATAAATGACTTCCTGCCTCTTAAATATGACAGTCAGAGAAGGGTAACAGCTCCTAAGGCAGAGGGGGAAATCTATGGCCTGTAGGCCAGATCTGGCCCCTTGCTTAATTTCATCCGACCCGCAGTGTCCCCATCCCCACAACCCCCAGGGCTGGAGCCGTGATCACCACCTCGCACGCAGAGGCATGCGAACTAGAGGTGTGGGGAGTGCTGTACCACTTCCAGGTTTTGTGCAGGGTCCCAGCCACTGGCCACACATGTGGGGTCCCAGCTGCCACCAGACCCCCACCTGGGGCTCTGCTCCTGCCCCCCGGCTGTGGTCCCAGCTGTCCATGTCCCTGTTCCCTGACCCAGAGCCACAGCCCAGTCTTGGCCCCAGCTCTGGGGAGAGGGGACACAGACAAGGGTAAGCCGGAGTGTCAGGTAAAACACTGGCTTTCAGCACCCTCACTGTAAAAATTATTCCAGTGCCACTGCCTCTGTGCCCTCCCTCCCCATTTCACACACCCCCAGGCAGGTGAGTGACCCATGATTGATCTTTGCTGTGGGCCAATGGCCCGTGACAAAACCAGAGTTCCCCACCTCTGTCCTAAAGGACCAAATATTGATCCCAATGAAATAAATGGGAGTAAATAAACATGAGCTCTGTAACTAAGGAATCCCTAGGCTTCTGCTATGAGCCAGATAATGCTGCCATATCCCAGTGAATGCATGGTTGCTAGGGAACCCCATTCACACTAAGCATCCTCGCCACTACATGTAACAGTTGCTGCAGGAGAGAATTCCCCATCCCTGCAGCTCTCAGGGAGAGAGGGAAACATCTGCTTTCGGCTCTGACGGACCCACCTGGCCAGAACATGGCAGACTCCTGGATCAAGAAAATGGAAGTGTAGCCAACTCTTGCCATCTGAAGACCTCTGTGCGAGGAAGCAAAGGGATAAATAAGAGTCAGGCCACAGGCTCTGCCTCAGACATCTAAGGTCTGGGGCTTTGAAAAGCAACTGGATAAGGAGGGAAATAGTACAGAGGATCCAGGGACTTGGTTTTCAATATCAAGCCCTAGATGGTTTGGAACCTGGTTACCTGAGACATGCCTCTCCCTCCAGGTCACATTGACACTGTTGCACAATGGAGTCCCTTTGCTACAAACAGGGGGAAGCAACTGGAAGGACCCTCCACTATGTAGTTCACACCTGCCTTGGTCCATTGGAGGCTGAAGATGTTGACCTGCCCCTAGGCATTTCCCTGTGCTGCGGGGAAAGCGTGGGCTGTGGATTGCAAGGGTTTTCTTATGTGGGGCTATGAGTCTAGTGTTTATGCTTTGAAGTTTGATCAAATATTATAGCATATTGTGGGTGCTGATCCATGAAATGGCTACCATAGCCACAGAGTAGGTGACTGATCATTTTTTATTAACTAAAAAAATAATTAATTAATGAACCAAAGACACAGAAAGAGTTGGCCACCTTAGTCCCTTCTTAAGGTTGGTATTAGTGCCCCATTTTACAGATGGGAAAATTGAAGTACAGCCAAGCAGGGTGACTGGCTCAGTGTTAGATTCAGTCAAAAAATGGGAAACATTTTTGCAAAAGTTTTCATAAAATATGTGTCTTCTTTGTTGAAATTCAAAATGGGAGAAGGGGTAAATTAAAAAACAGCAACATTTGAAATGTTGCCAAAGAACTGCATAATTTATCAAAAATGGAATGAAGAATTGCTGTCAACATTTTTTGAAAAATTCATTCTATAGCTATGTTTCCCCAGGGTGGGAAACATCCACACCCCGAGAGATCCATTGCTACAGTGACCCAATCCCAGATGTAGACAGCACTAGCTCGACAGAAGAATTCCCCCAACGATTTAGCTACCACCTCCCGGGGAGGTGGCTTAGCTACACTGATGGGAGAATCCCTCCCATTGGCATAGCTGCAGCGGTATAGCATTTTAAGTGTAAACATAACCTTCATTAGTGTGGTCAAAGCCTCTGGGTTTGGAGCAGATGATGCTGGTTTATTACACTTAGAGGCGATGCAAATCTCTTTACAGTATCAGTACAGTACAGTTTTTTTTTTTTTTTTTTTTTATCTTGAGTCACTGGCTACTACAAATAAATCTCTCTACTCTGATTGGCCATGACTTGCAGAACGCTCCACTCACAACAACAGGATCTTAGGTGAACAGCTAACACTTCCCCAGACCCAGTTGAGTGTAACGAAGAGAGGGGGAACTCAGCATTCCCCATGAGGCAAGGAGGATCTATGAATGAGAGGCTTGGATCTGTTTTCCGCTCCATGCCAGCCAATGCCCAGCCAGTGGAGACAGCAACCTTTGCACCTTGCCCAGTGAATTTACAGAGCCTAAGTGAGACAGAGGGCCCTTGTGCTGTACTGGGATGAATTGCACCCAGAAAGCATTGCTATTAATTTACCATCGCCAGCACTAGGCTTGCAAAGCAGATCAGTTTTCTCGCTAGCTCCAAACAGTAAGTTTGCAAGGAAGTACCGTATTTAGCAGTAATACGAGCACTGAAAAAAGATATTAGAGGAAGAAATCTGGGGCATGTTTTCCTCTTTCCATCCCTCAGAGCTGTTAAGTGACTGTAAATCAGATGTCTCCATAGGCTGTTATTTATTTGTTGTATTGACTTGCTAAACAATGTAGCTGAGGAGTGTTTCTCCAAGGTCCTGCCAAGGTGCACAACAGGTAATCACGCTGTCAGATTATGAAGAAACTAATATATACCCTGAAGACAAAATGGAAGACAGCTAACCTATACTTAGAGATGCAGCCTGCCTAATTGGAAATTACAACTGCCATGATCCAACTGTACAGAGGTACCTTCTCTGTTTCATTTGGTACCTTGGTTTTGAATGTCATCATGCAGTATCTCTATTTATCATAGGACTGAGCTAAGAAACCTATTAACTATCTTTGCAGATATGTGTTATCTCCAAAGAGAGAACATGTAGGAAGAGATAGAAAGGATTATTCCTGCATTGCTTATGGTTCCAAGTGAAGTGTAGAAAACAGTTATTACTAGTCCCAAAGTGTCACAATTAACAAGTGGAAGGGTATAAAGTAGTGATGAGAACAGTATTATAAACATGTAGCCCCATCAACAGTTAGGGGAAAATGGACACCGTTGCTCTATTACTACTATGACAGACATATAATCTGATTTCCGATTGCCCAGCACTCAATCACATTGTTTACTGATGCCAATTATATCACAGTGATAAGGAACGTGTGTTTTTTTTTAAATAAAGAAGAAAAAGCGCAGGGGTCTGCTTCCCGCTGCTGCACCCTCAAAATGTCCATTAATCCTAAATGAGAGTCGTGTGTGCACAGCGAGGGGGGGAACAGGCCTCCTAAATGTGGAACAGCTGCACAGCACAGCAGTAAAAAGAGCAATAAGAGCTGAATGTCATGTCATAATAGGATTCTCTACAGAAACAAAATACTTTATGAATAATAGAATATTCCCATTCAGAATTATAGTTCCATTCTTCTGTGTTTCTTTAACCTCTTTTCTTATGTGATAAGGAAGTTGCCCTTGACTGCTTTGCATCTGTATCCTCTTGAAGCTGAAATGCACTGGCACATCATCTCTGTGACACAGAAGAGACTTCATTAGCAATTCCAGGTTCAGGATGCTATGAACTGACATCTCTAGTGTGCATCTCCTTGTCACTTTACCCTTCCTTGGCACATAAAAAAATGCCTGTCAAATACTATTCTAGACACACGAGTCTCTGAGTGAAAAGAAATGCTTTAATACCAAGTCCTCTAACTAGAAAAGGCAAAGAGATTATTAATACAGAGTGATAATATTCCTTGTTGATTAGCAACTATCAGACCCAGCAGTATTATTATGAGGCTTCTTTTCTGTTCTAGAAGGATTCAGACTTGCTGCTTAGCTTCTCTGTGTAGCTAGAAGGTTGCCCAGGATAATCAGAGTAATCATGAACAAAGAAAACTTTGTGAGGAAACAGTTAAGATCGAACGTGTATATCACTGGTATCCACAACCACCAGAAAGTGTGGCATCATTTCCTCAGTAAGTAGGGTAGTCTGGGAATTTACAGTTAACTTCTCACTTAACTGCTATATGTTCAGTGCTGCGTTCTTCACTCTGCAGCCAGGAGAGTTTCTGTTAACCACGTTCTTAGCTTTACTTCCCGCTGAGAGCGATACAACCGAGAACCTGCTCCAGCTGTAGCAGGCAGCTCTCTGGACTGAGCAGTAGCAGAGGAGCCTGCACAGCTGTATGAAGAGTGGTCATTTGAATTCTCAGCCATCACACTTATATAGTAGTAGCTATGCCACCCAGTGACCACCACAATGAGACTGGGCCTTTGGGTGCTACCAGGCTATAAATATTGAAATCATAATCAGAGCTGGTCAGAAAATGGAACATCCCTCTTATGGGAATTCTGATATTTCAATGTTTGTCGTTATCCTGAGAGGAGGTGCTTTCAAAATATCAAAATGTGGATTCAGAAATGTCAAAACATTTCAAAATTTCCAAATAAAATAAAACTTTTGATTTTGGCTCAGCCGTTCAGTTGTGACACACTCAATTCTGACATTCCTGATAAAAAATAGAATCAAAACGGATATTTCCCAGTGGGATTTCTTTTTAATCAAATCCCATTTTCCAATATGAAAAACATTTGGGTTGAAAAATGTAGACCAGAAATAACCAGAACAGCAGCAATAACAATCCATTCATAAGATGCAGCCACTTCAGTCACACCGTATAGTCCATCTTCACTCATTACCCCCAGCAACCTTGCACCTCCCCCATGTTATGCAGTATGACGCACTGAGCTTCTTCAGCACCCGGAGAGCTAAAGTTCATCCACAGCCTTTTTCTTTTATTTCTATAAACAAGATTGGGGTACAAATCTTAATAGTTGGGATTCATCTACCAAGTGCCGTGTGGACGGGAATTGCTCACTCCTCACTGCTCCCCATGAAGCACGTGTTAGTGAACCCATTCGGTGAGGCCACCAAGTGAGTCAGTGGCAGAAATGAAATTTGGACTCAGGATTTCCTGAATTCCATCCCAACCCCAATGAAGTCCATCCAGTCAATGAACCTGTCCCAGGGGCAGCCTGAATCCCTCTGAGGGCTCCCTCCTGGAATGTTTCAGAGCCTCAGCAATGCAGGGTTGCCCCATTTCTGTGCACTTTTTGTTTACAGGTTGAAGCCCAAATGCTTCTCTTCACTTGCAGTGCTGTGCAAATGGAAGAGAAGGAATCTCCTCCCCCCACCACCCACACTCCTATTTCAAGGACAGAAAATGCCAAAGCAAGCTGGCGTATCCTTCCAGGAGGGAGAGATCCCAGTTCAGATGGCTGTGCAGGGAGATGTTTTTCTCTGTTGTTTTTCCAGCCAGACCTCTTGCCAGCTGCTGAAATTATGCAACCGCCTGTCTCCCTGGCATGCAGATTTTACATCTAGATGAGGGAGGCAGCGTGATCTTTCACAAACTTTTCGCTGGCGTGGCAAGACGCCACTGTTTTACTGTTCTCTGTCAGACAGATTACGCAAAAAGAAAGGTGCACAGGATTTCAGGAGTGACACCGCTCAGCTGACCCTCGCAATGATGTTCTAACTCCAAAAAACCTGGGGCAGCCCCATGGAAAGCCCTCAGCACTGGGCTAACTCCTCGCCGGGGAAATTTTACCATCTGCTTCAGTGGGAGTGGAATTAGGCCACTATCAAGGGGATTTTGAAAATCCAGCCTCTGAGCTTAACTTTCTCTCCCACCAAGCCTGGAGTGGAGTGAGTGACTGGCACGCTCAGGCAGCAGCATCTCCCGATGTGTGAGGAACCATTAGGGAGGCAGGAACATCACTCCCCCTCAGTGCATCTCCCCCTCTGCCTCATCCTAGGAAAGCGGAGGAGGGGCCTCCCCATCACCACCGCATTGGTGAGGCTGGCTTCCCAGGCAGCACCTGTCCCACTTCCTCCCGAGCAACAGGAACAGTCCTCCTTCTATGGGCAGGGTGCTGGGCCGGAAGCCTGTCTTGCTGGTGCTGTCTCACTCACAGCCCATCTAAGCTGCACCAGCAATCCTGCCTCAAAGCTGGAAGTGAGGACAGGGCTGTGAAATACAAATCAGATCCCAAATTATACCAGTTTAAACAACTGGGGGCTAAGCAGCAGTTCTGCAGAAAAGGGCCTGGGGATTACAGTGGATGAGAAGCGGGATACAAGTCAGCAGTGTGTCCTTCTTGCCAAGAAGGCCAATAGCATATTAGGCCTATTAGTAGGAGCGGATCAAGGGATATGCTCATTCCCCTCTATTTGGCACTGGTGAGGCCACACCTGGAGTATTGCATCCAGTTTTGGGCCCCCCAATTCAGAAGGGATGTGGACAAATTGGAGAGAGTCCAGTGGAGAACAATGAAAATGATTAGGGGTCTTGGACACAGGAGAGGCTGTGGGAACTGGGCTTGTTCAGTCTGCAGAAGAGAAGACTGAGGGGAGATTTGATAGCAGTCTTCAACTACCTGAAAGGGGGTTCTAAAGAGGATGGATCTAGACTGTTCTCAGTGGTGGCAGATGACTGAACAAGGAGTAAGCATCTCAAGTTGCAGAGGGGGAGGCTTAGGTTGGATATTAGGAAAAGTTAGGAAACACTATTTCACTAGGAGGGTGGTGAAGCACTGGAATTGGTTCCCTAGGGAGGTGGTGGAATCTCCTTCCTTAGAGTTTTTAAGGTCAGGCTTGACAAAGCCCTGCCTGGGATGATTTAGTTGGGGTTGATCCTGCTTTGAGCAGGCGGTTGGAATAGAACCTCCTGAGGTCTCTCCCAACCCTGATATTCTATGATTCTATTAGGTCTGAATTTTCACACTGTGGAAAATAATTGGTAGAGGGCTGAAAAATTAACCCACCCAGCACTCAGCCCTGACTCCAGCAGCACTCTGGATTCCCACACTGCTGTAATGAGCAGACTGACTGGCACCAGATTACCTCCCAGTAACATTCATACTGATAGACAGGTGTCCGGGAACTGGCCTCGTTCATCTTTAAGCAGCACAGTACAGCCTCCAGTGACTGAAAGTCACACTGGGCTCAGTCATCTGTAACTCCATCTAGTCAAAGAGTGTGTTCAGCTTTGTGTTGTGAATGGGAGGAGAAGGGCACTGCACTTGATGAGGTTCAAAGAAGAAAACACACCGTTGTTCTACTACTGGCTACAGCAAAACCAACAGATAGTCGCCCTCACCAACAGATGAGAAATAGTACCACACAGCGGTCTCTGAGACACTGCCAGTATTGCCTAGTCTAATCACGGCGACTGTGTGAAGCATCGTACTGACTATCAGCACCACAGAAACCATCGGTAAATGGCATCGGTTTACATTGATCACGGTATCTTTGACCAGTGGCCAAAAAGCTCTGAACAGTGTTTGGATGGCAACATGCCCAGCTTGTTTGAGTACAGTCGTGTGCAGCTGTAGAAGGCATTGAGGACATCCTCTACGGCAACATGTGAAAAGATTACCCCTTTGTTTATTGCCGTTTCGGCCCAACCTTCTTTGCTCCTAGGCCATGATGTGAGATCAGGAAGCAACTGCAATAGGTGACTGTTACAGTCAAGACAACCGGAAACCACACCCTCCATGGCAGCTGTAGCCTTGAGTTTTTCAAGGTTTGACAACAAATGCCTATTTGTTTTTACCTCATTCCCTTCCAGGAACCCATCTGTGAGGATATGTTTTGGGATGATTAAATGTGCTAATGGTATTTACTGCTAATGTGCGGCAGGGTTTTGAATTGTACTCTCAAGGTGCTACATTTCCAGAAATCTGCTCCAGAAGTGCAAGTACTATTTTGCTTTGTGCTTTCGGGACAACACATATACAGGTGGCCAAGTACGCTCTTCCCAAAGAGCACTGTGGGGTGCAGCAGGCTGAGCCAGAAGTGGAGCCAGAAGATAACAATGGAGAAATAAAAAGCTGCTATAACCATGAACTCCGTCCTTCCACTCTCAATCACAACTCATTTTTTCTTAGAACATAAGAACATAAGAATGGCCGTACTGGACCAGACCAAAGGTCCATCCAGCCCAGTATCCTGTCTACCGACAGTGGCCAATGCCAGGTGTGAGTGAACCTAACAGGTAATGATCAAGTGATCTCTCTCCTGCCATCCATCACCCTCCTCTGACAAACAGAGACTAGGGACACCATTCCTTACCCATCCTGGCTAATAGCCATTAATGGACTTAACCTCCATGAATGTATCCAGTTCTCTTTTAAACCCTGTTATAATCCTAGCCTTCACAACATCCTCAGGCAAGGAGTTCCACAGGTTAACTGTGTCCTGTATGAAGAAGAACTTCCTTTTATTTGTTTTAAACCTGCTGCCCATTAATTTAATTTGGTGGCCCCTAATTCTTATATTATATGAAAAAATTAATAACTTTTCCTTATTCACTTTCTCCACACCACTCATGATTTTATATACCTTGATCATATCCCCCCCTCTTGCCATCTTTATTCCATTATTGCCTGAAATGTGAATCTAAACTCACTGGGAGTGGAGAACTATAGCTGTTCCATGAGGCACCTAGTATGCTATGGGGCACTATAAAATAACGAACTCTAATTATATTATAACTTAAATATATGTAAAGTGAAATCCAGACATTTAGTGGTGATTGGCTTTCTGAAGGGACTAAGAAGACTTGGAAATTCCTTTCATGGTACTCAGTTTGTAAGAGCATGCCAGTTCTCTGTTCTGGATGTAAGCTATGTCTCAGAGGTCGCACTCTTCTACTACAGTTGAATACACAATTATGAGGACCAAGAAGTTCAAAAGCAACTAGTGATTTTGGATTCCTAGCTTGCACACATTTTAGTGAACCCAGATGTTTAGAACCACCAGTCCCCTTCAAAGTATCTCAATTTAGGTACAAAAAAATCACTGAGCCCAATCACTGGTCATTTTTGAAAATCTTGTCCAACACCTTTCCCATAGTGAAAACTATTTGGGTTCCCCAAACCTTGTGGTCTTGTACTTATTTTTGCCTGTGTGAACCTATCTTCAAGCCAAGATTTCCAAAGACCTCACTCAGCACCCAACACAGACCATTGTTCTCAATAGGGGCTGCTGAGTTCTGGGGACTTTTGAAAATCTGGTCTCAGTTGTGTGTGCGGAGTGTTTCTAACACCGGGCCCAGCATCTTTCTTCTTTCTGAAAAAAATTAACCATAGAAATTGTGATCTCTTCATTTTGTGCACAGTAAACCAAAAATCAAAACCCCACCACTCTGCAGAAACAGCATTTAAGAAATACACATCCTTACTGAGACTTTTTAAACTTTGCCTTCCACTGGTGTCAGGTAAGTGACAGTTCATAGCCAAAGCTGTACTTCACAATACTGCCCTATACAGTGTTAAATTGGTATTCTCTGCTCCAGTGGGCAACCCATCTAGATGTGTAAAGAAGGATCAGAACACTCACAATTATTTATAGCTGACAGACAATCTGGCAATAAGAAACAGCTACATAACCCTGGGAACATCTATATCTTGCTGAACTCAGAAGAACAGAGCATTCAGAAGTGAATACATTATTGCAATGTTTTTTTAAAATAAAAACCGAACCATAATAGGCAAGTGCCACTTACATGAAGTGACTCAGAGAGTTTATCTTTACAGCAAACATTATTATTAATATAAAAAATAAAGAGACACCAAGGTTTCAAATAACTGCACTCCAGGATAACCTGAGAAAAATCACCTTAGAATGAATTTAGATCACAGAATCGATACCTGGGAATTAACTAACTAATTAAATCCTTCATTATTGATTGACCGAAATGCTGTCTTTTTAATATGCATCACACAAGCCTTACTCATTTTTATGAACTTAAAAAAAGAATCAACACACTGTTTGTGTACTGATTAACACTCAGTTAAATGTGCAACATGGGGAATGAATGTTATCTAGCACAGTGGTTTTCAAATTACTTGTACCTGGCAGTTCCTTATTGTTCCAAAATTCATGGGCTCCTGTAAAATGCGGCTCCTAAGTGTAATCAAAATGCATATTTCTCCAACTGAATTCTCACCTCTCTCTCTCTCGTCAATCTTTTTGGGGCTCTGATGTTAGCTGCCCTTTTTGGGGGGCAGATAACAAGTGTCCTGCTCACCCAATCCACCTGGCACATTCTCCTATGCAAAGAAATACATTTCAAAAACATAAGTTGGTCAGGGAAAGTCTCACTATATTTTTATAATTTCCAGATCAGATTTCAAGCATGTTTTGTTCTGTTTTACTTTTTTTTTTTTTTTTTTTTAAAGAAAAATGCAAACAAAAGAGAGTATATTGTATTTGTGCATTTCCATCTTCTATTTTATCAGGGTCTATTGGGGCTACATATAAAACTGCCGTGTGGTTAGAAGATTCAGTCACACTAAGATTTTTTTTTTCATCCCATGTTTTACATCATAACATGTTAAAATATTAAAATGTGTAAGTCCTTGTGTCGAACATTGAATTTCAATAACCCTTTCACCATTCGCTAGATCTCCCACTATGAAACACAACGCCTTTTCCTTGGCCCCACTCCTGCAATGAGAGCCGTAAGGTCCGACTCAAAAAACATGTGCATGCACTTTAAGAATATAGTAGTCAGGAACCACCTCTGTGCCTAAATGAAGCGCACACTTAAGTGCTTTCATAAATGGAGATGGTAGTAAGTAAATTGTCATGATGGGAAAGAACAGAAAAGGAGATTCACATAAGAGTCAGGTCACTGATGTCACTAAACATTATTTAGCAAGCAGGAGGGAAGAAGGACGGCTTTATGGAAGCAGAGCGAGATCGATGTAACAATGTCTATTACACTTGGAATCGCCATATTACCCGCAATGTCAGTGGTGGCCACTATCTACTCGGAGGGGTCCTGGGGATCTCAAAGGCTCCAAAATTTGGCTGGGACACTGAAAACGTAGGCCAGATCCTCAGCTGGTGTAAAACTGGCAGAGCTCCACAATACATCACCGATGTATACAAAGGTGACACCCTGGGGCGGGGCTGGGAGCAAAGGGGGCATTTGACCTGGACCTGCTGTTGAGTGCCTCCAAACTGAGTGGCGTGGTCTGGTGCACAGCACCGCTCAGGTTCAGCCTAGCAGCCCCTCTGTCATGAAGGAGGGTTGGTCTGAGCCCACAGGCCAACTGCGACACACTTGGCTGGGAGCCTGGCGCAGCTCTCTCAGGCTGGGGCCACGCTGCCAGCGCGGGTGAGCATGACGTTGGCTTGTCCCTCAACGCCCATTTTCCACACCCAGGGCCTCCCTCCCCTCAGTGGTCATTTTTTTTGAATTGGGGGAGGGGTGGGGCACAGTTTCAGATTTTAGCCCTGACTCCCAGCAACCCCGGTGACATCATTTCTCCATTCTCACTTGGTATTCCCCTAGGTATCCCAAACATCCTGTTAACCCTTTGAGTCCTAGCGTAGTGCTGGGAGCTCAGGTTATCTTTAGTAACTCCTGTGTCCTATAGAGTCACAAGTAACATGTTCAAAAGCATCTGTCACTTAGGAGCTTAAGTCCCATTCATTTTTATTTTTCCTAAATATAATTCTTATTTCAAAGGGCCTCGGCCTGTAATTTGCGAGAAATCTTGTGCATCTACGTTTTTGAATATGGAATTTTTCATATGCTGAAACACACATCAGTACACACAAACTATTTGCATGTACAAAATAGACATATGTTACCTACTACTTTGTACAAGGAAAATATGTTTAGGACACACAAGAACCTGTGTGAAAAACTGAGCACACAATACTTAAGTGAGCAAAATTAGTTCCTGCATTATCGATAAATAGTTTTAGCACAGCTGTAAAGGTTTCAGGTCTGCTATAGTTTACAGCCACATACTAAAATTAGACACCAAGAAAGAGTGTTAGAAGAGCACTTCCTGGAGAATTTGCAGGTGATGGTTTTCAACAATTATTTGTGGTAAAGAAAAGAATTGGTAATGTGCAAAATAATAATAATTCACAGAATGAAAGAGATATATTTTTAATTAAAAAAACCTGGTAAGTCAAGTTCATTCTGCTCAAGAAAGCAAATCTTCCCACAGTCCTGTTAAATTCCTAAACTTATGTCCAGAAATGATCCTCTAACACTTATCAAATGCCACCTTGTGAGGCGCAGTCCCTCATGGGTTCCTATAAATACAGCCCACTTGACAAACACTCCACTCAAATAAAAAAAGCTATGGTGTTCTAAGTAAATTTAATTTCTAAAATTTCATTTGATAGCACAGTCCCTCCATCTTTGCAACTCTGGAAATAAAACAAAGGAAAAATAAATCATTACGTGGAGGCAATAAAACACTATGGCTTATAATTTTCCTTTTTCTGACCTTTGAATGTGTGCAGTTATATTTGAACTTACTTCAGTGAGCTGTGCAATGGCTGGCATTTTTCAATTTGAAGCAGTAATGAAGGAATGTAACTATGACTAATGTGCCACAGTTGCTTTGCTCTGGTCTGTCATTTCCTTCCTCTCTAAACGGTAATATCTACCATGCATTTTTAAAAGTACACAATGCAGCCTTTCAACTCGGTCTATACGCTGCCACACCACTGATTTCAATCTTGCTTCGAACAACCCTTATTTCCTGCACTCCCTCAAAGGATGTTTCATGGGAAATAGATGGGACTGCAGTCTAGTGTCACCTGACCAGGTGGGCGGAGCAGGAGTCAGGCCTTGTGGTCAGAGCCGGAGTCGGGAGCCTGGGATTGGAGTCCAAGGTCAATGCCACAGTCGGAGGCTAGGTGCCAGAGCCAAGGGTCAGAGCAGAAGTCAGGAGTCTGACCCAAGCTCAGAACCAGAATATCTGGAGTGAGGCGAGGCTGAAGCCAAGGCAGGGGCAGGACTAGAACAAGTTGGGAGCAAGACTGGGAACAAGCAGAAGCAGGAGCTATCGCAGCGGTGGGCACCTGCTTTGAGCAGCCACTGAACCGCTGCAGGTGGGCTCAAGAGCCAGACTGCTGACTCTTCCACCAGCACAGTGGCCTACTACAGATTAGCTTCGCTCTCTGGGCTGCCCAGAGCCTGGCTCTGCTGCCGGTCCTGGTTCCTGCGGCCTACAGTCTGAGGGATGGAACTGGTGAACGACAGAGGAGCAAAGCTGGCGTGAGTTTGCAGTGACTGACGACAAAGTCAGTTAACATAAAAAACGAACGAATTGAACCCGGTGTGGTGGGACGATGATGGCAGAGATGCTATTTTCCATGCCAGTTTTCTCTGGGGGACACGAGTGAGATCCTGAGCTGATATAAACCGAGGAGTTCCACTGAAGCCACGGGAGTTATGCCAATTTCCACCAGCAGAAGCTCTAGCCCAATGAATGAATTCAGCCTCTGGTTTGTATTTGCTGTCTACGGAAGCCGAGTTTAGTGAATTACATCATGTAAACTGGTTCTTCTGGATTCCCAGCTGAGGCGCCTCTCTCCTGGGGAAGCTGTGAATTTAGCCCTAGTAGAAATACCCAAAACCGTGATCCTCCTCCTGAGTCTGGCACTGGCAGGCCTCCTAATGGAGCCTTGTGCAATCTTCCTCATCTGGAAGAACCAGGGGGGCTGCAGTATGGACTGCTCAAGATGAAGGGCGGGTTAAAGCAGGATAAAATAGAGGGATCCTGTCCAGGCTCCAAAGTAGTCCCTAAAAATCACAGGATTATTCATCATCCAACACCCTGGTGATAAGGCAATCTCCAATTCAGGAGTATTGCACTCTAGCTCTCAATTCCACTGAAATCAATTGAATCACATCTTATTAAACAAGTAGGCCTCAGATCTGAAGAGGCGGTGCACTGCATTTCAAAACAGGCTAGAGCCCTTTTCCCAGGGAAGATTTGTATGGTGAAATTCTTATTTTCAAGGTCTGCAAAGCCAGATTATGTGTGGAAGTATTGTCCTTAAATATTTTTTAAACTGCAGTATAATGATATCGAATATATGTTCTGTAAAGTTAGAGCTCTAACTTCCCTTTGTATTATAACATCCCAATGTGGTTACAGTCATATTGATTACCTGTTCCTACAGCATTATGAATGCATTTTCAGAAAGTTTTCTAAAGAGAAAGATGCCCCAATCTCTTCCCCGTTAGAGCAGTGTGAAAAATTAACACCATCAGGAAAATCACCACACAGCCAGACTCTTCCCAAGAATCTAGCAAAGGATCTGTTAAGCTAAAGTGTAGTTTGTTTCCCCTGAAAGTATCTTTTGACTATCATCATATTATTATTCAGTCCTAGTTAGAGGTGTACAAATATAAGTTCCTGTCTCAGCATAGTTAGGTTAAATATGTTGACTCTCTTTCTTGTGCTGAGCAGAAGAGAAGTAAACAAAGTTTCCCTGTTTTGAACAGTAAATTGTGTTTGTAATTGTTTTGTGATCCGCCTGCTGAGTGTGCATTACAGATAAAAAGATCAATGGCATTTCCTATTATGGCATATTTGTTTGTGGAAGCAACCTAAACAGGCTAGGTGCTTGCCAAACATTCAAGAATGGATGGGAACTGCTACAAGGAGCTCCCAGTCTAAGGACAAGCAAATAGACATGGTAGGGGAAGGTAGGATGCCCAGACAGCAAGTGTGAAAAATTGGGATTGGGGTGAGGGAGTAATAGGAGCCAATATTAAAAAAACAAAACAAAACAAAAAAACCCCTCAAATTGGGACTGTCCCTATAAAATCGGGACATCTGATCACCCGAGGGGGAGAGGGAGAGCAATATGGCAATTTCTGTACAAGAGAACTCAGCTCACTCTAAGCAGCACAGCAGAAGTGGGTCTTTAAGAGGGACTTGAATGTGTCTAGGAGAAGGGGTCTTTGCAGATGAACTCCTCCTCCCTTGTATTAGGAGCTGATTGTGCAAGAAGCAGATAAACACTTGAATATATAGAGAAGGCTGCAGCAGTGCTGGGAAACTTGTAGGTTCTCCAGTAAAACGCTTGAAAAAGGAATCATTTACATTCTCCGAGCAAACTGAAGGTGGTGTGTGTGCAGGTAATATGCACACTGTAATATTCGTTCTTCTGAGAAAAGCTTGCATCTGCCTGCACGAGCCCTGGAAGCTGAAGTTTCTTGCTAATTAAGTGTGCCAGAAAAGAAAGGGACACCCTGGGTTCCCTCTGTGGTTTCTCTTGAAATGACACAAGTCTGAAAGAAATTTCTAAAACCTTGAATCATTAATCATATTTGTCAAGGAGCCTGGTAAACATCTGGCACGTTGTTTAGTGATATTTGTTTGCCTGTCTTGAAGGCTGGCTTGTAAAGATGAGGATATTTACATGGCTCCTTACAGTCTGATTTTACTGCGATCACTTCTTGAGCCATGTCTCCTAATTCCCTCTGGGTCACCAAGAGCCTCCTGCCCTGCCTTTTGCAGGAATCTTCAAGAGCCGCCTTTCAGTACGTTGGAAGCTCTTTGGCCTACCAGCTGGTGCGGGCCTGGACTCAGCCAGCTGTGTCAGCTGAATCTTCAGCCAATTGGAGACTAAAATACAAAATACCCTTTACTCAAGTAGGCAGGATATTAGAGGCTGATGCCCAGAGAGATTTAACTCTTTCCCATGATGAGTATCTTTATCTTGCTGGCATGCAGAGACCACTGCCTGGCATGTTGACCAATACTGTCTCATTGTTTCCTTGTATTTCACCATCTGTATTTATGCGTTGTCTCTTGTCATCTCCGTAAGTGGAGAGCTCTTTGAGCAGGGACTGTCTCTGTGTTTGTACAGCACCTGACACAATAGGGTTATATTATCCCACTACACTAAATACAAGTAATAAATAATCAGCAAGTTGTGGATGTTTCTCAGTTATTCATTCTATACCTAGCACATGAACAGCTGACAAGAGAGGCAGAATTACATTGCCAAATCTGGAGGACGTAGGACCCTTTGGAACTGTTGTCATAATGCCAGATTTGTTTAAATGCAGGGTGGACAATCAAGTCTGAATCTGAGGAAGTGACTAGCACCGGACATCAGTGAAGAAAGATTCTCCATTTAATTAGAAGTAAGACCATAGGAAGGTCAGCATGGCAGTGGGAGAATGGCCTCGTGGACTCAGGAAACAGGGGTTTGAATCGCAGCTCTACCACAAGCTTCCTAGATGAACTTTCTCTCTTTCTTGAGTGGTAACAGCTAATTTAGACCCCATCATTGTATATGTCTAGCTGGGATTATGTTTTCCAATGTTCATTACTTTGCATTTATCAACACTGAATTTTATGTTGCCATTCTGTTGCCCAGACACCCAGTTTGTTGAGATCCTTTTGTAGCTCTTTGCATTCTGCCTGGGACTATTTTGAGTGGCTGTCCAGTGCACCCTTTACTGGCCAAGTGTGACACTGCAGATGCTCCCCTCTGTGCTGGAGATGTGGCTTAGTCCTCCAGCCAAGTAAAAAATAAAACTTAGCTCCTTTCGGGTCTGCAAAAGTCCAACTAAAAGGTTCCAACAAACAAAAAGATTCATCTGCCCTTTAGGAGTTTCTCTCGGGTCTGTCCACTGGCCCTTTTCCCAGCCCCTTTCTGGGCCACCTTGGAGGGGCTTTATGGCCTTGGGGTAGAGCGGGTTCCCTTGGAGTACCCAGGCTGCAGATCCTGGCTCAGAGCCAACCAGTCTACCCATGTGCCATGGCTCCACTCCACAAAGTCCTTTTGTAAGACCCAGGAGTCCATTACGCCATCACCTGATATTCCTCATTCCCACCCTCTGAGGCTGGGAAGCAGCTAATTAATTAGGACACAGGAATGGCTGTCCCCCTCTCCCTTAAGGGAGCCAGTCACCTGTGATGGGCCAAGTCGCATCTTGACTATCGATCATCTTAACAATGCATCTAATTCTTGTTCCTCCATAACCAGCCATCCTGCAACACTGAGAAAATACAGCTGGCTACACCGATTTTGACAATGGCTTCTCTTCTGTCATGTTCATGCTTGGGAGGAAAACTTTTATGATAATTTCTCAAGGACTTCTGGCTGGCATGCTGGGAGATATTTGGAGGAATAATAAATCTTAGGGGTTGGTGAGAAGGGCTAAATACTAATGCAGATATCTCTTTTCTGAATGTCAGTTCTTTCTGCTCAGCACAAAGACCAATGGCATATTGAAATTATTCTGCTGTAGGCAAGAACAGCTCATTAGCCTCTAATGACACCTGGAAAACAAATGTGACAGAAAACACAATCCCTGCACTGTACTGCATTGTGTTTCCTGTTGCATTTTTTTTTCCAGGTGTCAACAGAGGCTCGTGCCTAAGGTACAGCTGGAGCAGTGGACATATGTTACGTAGATCCATGGAAGAACGTAGGAAGCTTGGAAGGAAGTCATTATAACAACATAAAGGTTATAACTAAAGGAGAGGTCTCATGCACATCTTTAATCTACTCTGTTTTAAAAAATCAGATTAAGGGTAGACCACTTCCTCTGCACCTTAGAGAAGGAACTCCAGAAGATGAGAGCATTTAAACCCTCCCAGGAATCTCCTGGGATAGTCCATCTGTGCTAAGGGGTGGAAACATCAAAAAGAAGTTCCCTGTTTATTGGGTCTCTGCTCAGCATCTCCAACAGCCTGAACTGGCTGACATGCATGTGTTCTGCAGACACAGAGAGACCGATCAGATGCTTCTGATGTTTGTGCCTGAGAAATATCCTCAAGGTTCCAAAGAACATAATTCCTTAGTTGACATTGTCTTTATTGGAACTACAAAAGCATGACAATTAACCATGGAAAGTACAACGTTAAACAAACCTACAGAGCAAATCCCAGGATGGGCAGGGTTTCAGACTTCAGCCCCTGCTGAGAAGAAGCTGAATTTAAAAGGAAGAGTTTTCCATACTGCAGACTGAAGTGCTATAAAGCTGACACCTGTGATATTCTCATCTGGTTGGAAAAACATTATCCACATTTTTTCAAACATCAGAAAAGGTGTCATTCCAATCCGGGACAAAGGTTCAAGATGATTCTCATTTGAACCAAACCAGGTGACTCATTGCTAAAGGCAGACCTTTTCAAAGCAATAATTCATTAAAAGCCATGGTGCAGTTATGACTTTCATCCAAAGCAACACAGAGATGTGGAAAAATCATAACTCTCTTTTCATCCTCTGACTGCAGAAGTGTTAACTGACCACTTCATCATGAATGGACTTTTATAATACGCAGACACAATGTGGGAGAGGTAATATCTTTTATTGGACCAACCTGGAGAACAGGACAAGCCTTCAAGCTGCACCGAGATCTTCTTCACATGACAACATGCATTACGTACTTATGCAAAACAATCAGTTCCAACTTGTAGTTAGCTGTGACACTCCAAATACATTTCCCAAACCTGAAGAAGAGCTGTGCGTAAACTCGAGAGTTTGCCTTTCACCAACAGAAGTTGGTTCAATAAAAGATAATACCTCTCCCACTTTGTCTTTCTAATACCCTGATACCATCACAGCTACAATGCTACTGAAGCCATGGTTTTTAAAGAAAAATAAGAACTCTCACTGTGTCTATATCTGAGCTGTATGCAGGAAAAACTGCAATATCAAAGTCTATACATCCACAGAAACAAACAAAAACTAAAAACCAACGTACAAACAGGTGGATACCACAGTGTGTGGGTGGAATCTCCATTTTTCATGCCATTTACCACACTAACTAACTGGGAATGCTTTCACAGACTGAAACATGATCAGCTCACCATGCTATATGACAATTACTACAGAGAAGCAAGTCCTTTTGCTGAACGGTTTTCATTAGAAGCGCTCTCCTCTGCCCATGTGAGCATGCGCTCTCTCTTATTTTAAACAGCACAGATTTTATTATCGAGTGGCTTTTTAAAAAAAATCCAAACATGCTATTTATATTAAAATATTCTGAAACAATTCTGTATCAATAAAACTGCAGATTAATTAAGTAACTTCCGAATAGTTTTAAAAACCTTTATGCTTTGAATGAATTAAACCAACAAGTTTGCAGTTGTCTTGTCTAGACTATTAAAAAACAAAAAACCCACAAAAACCTTGACCATCATCACCCACATAATCTCAGTGTTTAGAAGGTGGGATATTAGCTTGAAGAGTCCAAATTTCAGGGAGAGAAGGAGAAACTGTGACAGATCAGGAATAAGATCGCACAATGTCACCTAGCTAATGGTGATCACTCTGCTCTTGGACAGCAGAACAGCCATGACAATTTCCAACAGAAACATAATTATTTTTCAAATTAGTTTTCTGCCATGTGAAAGAGAAAATAAAAAGAAGCCTCTGATGTGATCAAAGTACGGGAAGAGAGCTGACTAACACTTCTCATCTGTTATTGTATATGAGAAATGAGGTCGTACGGTTTCAATTCATTTCTAAAGGTTCAGAGCATTTTGTTAGGAGCAACTAATTTTACCTTTAACCTAGGAAACTGCACTGATTTGAATATAAAGATTTATTCTTTTGTGCTAGGTACTTTTATCCTCCCTGTTCTACTGAGCCAGCAAAATAACTTCAATTTGGGGCATTTGTGCTTTAGTTGAAGGAAGTAGGCCAGTCACTTTGCAAAAGATACAATTGTGAAAACATGGCCAGTGGCTATTCGGAGGTTCTGCACGTGGGCAAAGGAGGCCTAGGAAAATGCTGAATTCTCTTGCTATGGGGATAGCATAGGCCCAGCATAGCACTGCCATATATTATATCATATGACAGGACCAGCCAGTATTCATGCATCTTCCCTGTGTCCTTCTGGACCAAGAAGGTCCAAAGGTACAAAAGGTGACTGCAAGGGTGTTGCAATAAGATCAATCGCTTCTAGGGGGAAGGGAAAAAATCTCACGGGATCAGATCCTACTATTAGCTCATCTACAGATACCGAGCTTGGAACTGGGGGTGGAGAAGGGTTTGCCTGACTTTTTGGCTGGATCAGTAATTGGCAACCCCCTTGTCCACATACATTTGGAAGAGAGCACAGCTGTACGGAGGAGATGTTTGAAATAATGGGACCTTGAAGTCTGCGATCCTTGTTTAAGGAGATAGGGAGATATAGGCAGTAGACTGTCTCATGGCTATAGACAGTACTTATTCCCAGCTGTTTTTAAAGGGACACTGTCATAGAATTTTTTTAAATGGACTAGTCAAGAAAAAAACAGCTCTGGAGAGAGCTCCTTGAAGTAATAAACCTTGAATTAATTTATTTTTTAAAATTCCTGTTAATTTTTAAAAGGCTTTCCTGCTCCCTTGTAGATGTTTCTTCACTAGGGAGACAGCAACTAAATAATTATGCAAGGAAAACTAAGAAACCACGTACAAAGGTCTTGGTTCAGCAAGAGACAATTATGATGGAGGTTGGTTGAAACCTCATTGAAGCTGGGTGGGTGTAATAACTGCCCGTCATGCAGGGTAGATATGAGGAGCAGCTAAGCAACTTTTTGAGCAAGATAGCTTGAAACAATACGATCTACTTACCCAAAACACAGGCTACCTACAAGGCCAGTCAGAAATTGAGTTATATGGGTAGAAAGGTCTTGCTGATGGAGGTGTGTGGGTCTGTGAGAAGAAGTGCCCAGAACCAGGTAGAGAATAGGCAGAGAAAAGCAGAGAAAACACAAAGCAGACAATAAGAAAAACATTGGAAACGTGACCCTGAGAGAAAGCAAAGAGACAGAGCTTTTAGGGCAGAGTACTGGTTGGAAAGAGGCTTGGAACTATAAGCTAATAAACTGTTGTTTGCTTCTACTGTGTTTTGAATAAAACAACTTTGTACATTCTTTATAAATAAACTGGATGGCCTCAAAGAAAAGCCCAATTCCATTATCAATTTCTCCTCCTATTGGAAACAATCTGAACATAAGCTAACTGCTCATGCCAAATGGGGTAACAGTACTTTGGCATACACATAATTTTAAGCACTAACTTTAAGCTTAACGTCAGGCATATGTTTATCAGCCTTGCACAAGTGGGTCAAAAGTGAACAAAATAAACAAACGGAAAGAAGGAAAATATTTGTTCTGCTCATTTCCTTCGATTTCAGTTACCGGGTTGTTACTTGTAGCAACAGTAGAAATGCAAGTTCCAAGTTGGCAGTGTCCCTTTAAATTTTACATCTTTAAAAATCAGAGGCAAACCCTGGTCTCATTGAAGTCCCTGGTGAATGTGCGATCGATTTCAGCAGGCCCAGGGTTTGACCCATAGCTGTGAATGTTGTCACACAAAAAAGCTTGTTAAACAACAATTCAAGGCTGGCAGCTCGGATGCATCCTGCGGCTGAAGGATTTCATTTCATTTCATTTTTGAAACTTTTAAATAATACCCTGTCCTTGTCCTTTCTCTTCCATCCCTTTCCTCCCCCTTTCCTTCTTTCGTTTGCTCCCTTTTATCCCATCTCTGTCCATTCATGCCCTTTCACTCCATCCCACATCTATCCCTCTATCCCATTGCTCTGCTATTGCTTACTTTAAATAAATACTAATTCAAGGGCAGAAAGAAAGGGGGAGGGGAGAAAGAAGAAGCCAAATACTGCAGCTATTGCTGCTGCAGTTTCTCTCTCATTTCTATGGCTTCCTTTGAATTCTGCAACATTTCGGAGCCATGGAAGAATCGGAGAGAAGTACCACCTCTGATTATGAGGGTGAAGAAAGCAAGTCACACAGAGAACCGGATCATTCTTCCCTAACAAGAGTAGGACAGTTAACAAATTCTGTGAGTTAGGATCCCTGCTGGAATGTAGGATGGTGTTATACCAACTCATAAAGAGTTACAGGAGGGATGTGCTAATTATATTTTTCTACTTCAGTGTGTTTTGAACATGGTCAACTATCATGTACTGTCATTATTTTAATGATATATTATTTTGATAATGCAATCTGGGTTGATTCCCCAATGTGTCATCTAGGAAACACAAACCCTGGATACAGTCTATCCCAGCTGACTTGAATCTCTGTGATTTTAGGAAAAACTATCAAAAGAATAGATAAAACCAGTCCTTTGTATTCAGATGCCTACAATTAAGTGCTTTATTTTTATGCTGTCTCTCATCGTCTGCTGAGGGATGGCAAACTGTCAGCAGTGAATTCAACTCTTCACTGGCCTGGAGAGAGACCGACAGAAAACAGAGGTACTTTTTTATGCTCCTCTCAAAGATGCAAAGACCTCAAAGCCCAGCACAGTGAAATCAAACTACAGAATTCCAATCAAGCCGGCTCCCTCTCCCTTTCAACAGCGTCAGACACTTGATACTCTGAAATGGGGGGAGGGGGTGAGAGGGGAAGGGTTTCTTCAGACTAAGAGCCAGCAGGGATTCAGAAAGTTCAGAAAGAGCCTGCACCCCAAACCCCTCTTGCTTCCCTCTTGTTCCCCTCTGGCACCCCACCCCCTGCCCTGAGTGCCCTCCCACAAGCCGCACCCCCTCCTGCACCCCAACTCTCTGTCCTGAGCCCCCAACACTGTGCCCTGAGCCCCCTGCTGCATCCCACACTCCTCCTGCATCCCACCCCTTACACTGAGCCCCTTCCTTCACACCACATCCCCTCCCACACCTCAGCCCCGTACCCCAGCCCTACATTCACGGCCCTGCATACAATTTCCCCATGCAGATATGGCCCTTGGGCCAAACCCTCTCCCCCCCCAACATTTGCCACCCCTGGACTAAGCAATCAAGGACGCAAGAAATTTCTCAAAGAAACTTTTTTATTTTTCCTTATTCCTTTTCACTCACTGATGACTCTTGTTTCTTGCCCATGGGTGATTTCTTTGAAGTTCTCTGATTTGTCTGTTCTCTTCTGGGTCTGCTCGACCACTTGGGATGCTGCCACTTAGCAGACAAAGTCAAGTGCAAGGGGAGATCAATGGACTGTCCTGAACTCATCATTGGTCTCTGCAAATCCCCTGGGCGTCCTGTTCTCATATCCCCTGAGATTTGTAAAATAACTTGGACAAGGGCTGTGAAACAATTGTTGGAGAAGGGGGCAAGGCTTGATGATCAGAATGGGGAGTACTTTTGCAGATACCCTGCTCTGTACGTCATTTGAGCATACCGGGCCAAGCCCTGTACTCCTTGCTCAGTTTTGCCTAGTTACTGGGCTCACAGATTTGGCCATTTACTAGTCCTCAAGTTTTTCTGTTTGCTACCATGTGCATCACCTGAACCCATTATCTACAGGCCCCCGGGGTAACTCGGGTTTCTTTCTGTAAAACATGCATTCCCTTGCTCAGCCTTACACAAAGGCATCATCATAACAGGAGAGAATGCTCACTAACATTTTGCAGCAAAATTTGCATCCAATAAAAGAAGGTATGCCAACTATATATGTTATTCACTATGTCTTGCAACTACATTATTTCTATAGCCCGGTTTAACCCTCACCAATCACACAGCCAAGCAACTGTGAAGCATTTGCATATCATCAACCAGCTTTTAAAAAAAGAAGTCTGAGGAGTCAAGCTGCAATTTGTTTTGTAAAAAATTGTTTTCCACTTTCATATCACCAATGAAGAAATTGCTTTTCAAATCTACTACATCTCAGGCATACTAAATAAACTCTAATGAGTTCAAAAAATTGTAATGACACTGTTAATTCTATGGCTAGCTTAGAATCAAGCCTGTCTCTTTTCTTCAAAGGAAAATAGGATTATCAAATGCACTAAGAGAATTTTCTTTACATGATTGATGGGAAGAAAGAGTAATCACCTTTGAAGTGCCACTACATATGATATCTCTCTAACATTCTTTTTTCTCCTGACATCCATGAGTAATTGAAAGTAAAGAAGCTCCTTAGTATGATCAATGAAGCCCAGATGACAGCCTCTCCTACAACATCTACCAACTACAGGCCAATGACAACCACGTCATCTTTGATGATCTAGATTTGACACAGGACAACACATCTCTGATGGGCCAGATCTGATGGTCTGGCAAGTACTTCATTTGAGGGGGATGCTAACATCTCGGAAATGATGTTGCTTCTTACATGTGGAGGGATGTGGGATATATGAGAAGAAACAAAGCGGATAGCAGGGTGGAAAATCTGTTTTTATTTGTGTCACAGATTGGGGAAGCTCTTTTTGGCGACGGCCTTGCTGTCTCATACTGAAAGCCATCTGCTGTTTATGGTGGAACTTCATGGTTTGACTTCCAAAGGTATTAAGCCCCTGAAACTCCCATTAAATGAAACTGGATGAAATTCAAGAAGAACCAATGCAAAGTACTCCACATAGGAAAGAACAATCGGTTGCACACATACTAAATAGGAAATGGCTATCTAGGTAGGAGTACTGAGGGAAGGGATCTGGGGATCATAGTGGATCACAAGGCAAATATGAGTAAACAGTGTAACACGGATGAAAAAAAAAATCAATCATTCTGGGATGTATTAGCAGGAGTGTTGTAAGCAAGGCATGAGAAGTAATTCTTCCACTTTACTCCGCGCTGATTAGGCCTCAACTGGAGTAGTGTATCCAGTTCTGGACACTGCATTTCAGGAAAGACGTGGACAAATTGGAGAAAGTCTAGAGAAGAGCAACAAAAATGATCACTGGTCTAGAAAACATGACCTATGAGGGAAGATTCTAAAAATTGGGTTTGTTTAGTCTGAAGAAGAGAAGACAGAGATGACATGATAACTGTTTTCGAGTACATAAAATTTAGTTACAAGGAGGAGGGAGAAAAATTGCTCTCATTAACCTCCAAGGATAGGACAAGAAGCAATGGGTTTAGGTCGAACATGAGGAAAAACTTCCTAAGTATCAAGGTAATTAATCACTGGAATAAATTGCCTAGGGAGGTTGTGGAATCTCCATCATTGTCTAATCTGCTCTTAAAAATCTCCAAACATCTGTCAGGGATGATCTAGATAATATTTAGCCCTGCCATGAGTGCAGGGGACTGGACTAGATAACCTCTTGAGGTCCCTTCCAGTTCTATGAGTCTGTGAATCTGCAGGAGGGGATCTTCAGAAACACTCTTCCCCATAATGTGTGCTAAAGATGGATGATGATGAATGTACCTTCTATCACACTGCAAATCTGAAAACGAGGCATTCTGACCTAGGGCCTGGACATTTATGAGTTCACTCAGCTCAGACATCTGAGGGGATTGTACTTGCTAACCAATATTTCCATCAACACATTTGTATGGTAACTTTTCACGTAGCAGCGCAATGATCTCTAGCAGCTTTTATTGTGATTAGCAGCCTAGATTTTCTGTTGAATTAAAAGACTATTAAGTGAGAAGGTAGCAAAACAAAAGGAATTTAGTCTTTTGCTGAATTCATTTTCAGATGACAGGCTTGTCTTAGCTGACTTCTCTGAGAAGCGCTTCTCCCTGAGTTTGACTTACAAATACAGCAACTGTGAACAAGTTATATCCAGATTCCCTTCACCTGAAAAAAAAAAGCCCCTCTGCACATTACCTCTCATATGAAAATGAAATTAAATACAACTATATCGAGGTTTCAGGCACTCAGATCAGATTCATTGTTTCGCAGTCGTCGGCACTGAAATTGAAGGTGGCACACCAAGGTTAAATCCCAGTACAGACAGTATCTTGTGTCAGACACCTGTCAAAATGTAATGAGACACCTGTGAAAAGAAATAAGCTGCCAAAAGCACATCACAATGGAGATTTTCATTTTCATACATCATGATTCATAAGTTACAGAACCTGGATACCCATGAAAACAAAGTGGCAGTTGCATGTCAACCTCTCCTGCTATACAGAAACTGTGACAGACCAAATCCTGAACTCTTTTCTGAGAACAGGCTGGAGGGCTAAACACTCCCATGAGCGAGTAACTACAGAGGGTGGTGGAAAGACAAAGACTCTCTTTGCTTTGCCCAGCAGGCTTGGTGGGAGTGGGAAGGAAGGGGGTGAGAGAGAGAGAGAGAATCCTGCGGTCCATCACACGCCTGCTCTCTCACTCCCCCTCTGCCCCTCTCAGCCTGCAAAGGCAGGACCCCAGGGTTCCACAAGAAGGGAGGAATGGGGAACGTGGCACACAAGTGGAATTTCCATCTTTCATTCCTCCAAGCGGCAAGCAGGCTCCCCTTGGCTTGCAAGGATTCTGAGGGCCAAGTGACGATGGATGGAGAGATCGTTTGATCTTCATGACTTCACTTCTATAAGTAAAGCCACTTTAATAGGCATCCGTGTTGCTTTATTTCAGGCGCTTGCCAGGTTCCCATCAACATGGTACCTTCTAGTTGTGGGGGATTGAGAGTGGAAGAAGCCAGGGATTCAGTAACTTGCATGTGGCTCTTTGCACACAGTCTGCCCCTGGTGAGAGAGAACCTCTCCCGCCGGGGCATCCCTGTAGTATGGGTACCCTTTAAATACAGGGAATTATTGTAATAGCTGTTCTGCACAATTAAGGCGAAGTGACTTTCAGGCAGATGAGAACTTAATATTATTCATGTTACCAAATGGTTCCATTAGCTTTGCTGTGCAATTACACAAGGACATTAAAATAGACTCAGGTCCCAGGTACCCCAGTGAAGCCTTATCTGCAGCAAATCTGCTACAATGAGCCCTAATTCTTATAACAATAGGTAACTGCTAAGCACATTTCTTCTTTCCTGTGCATTAGTTATCTTTGTATGAGATTGCTGGTGTAAATTCGCTGCAAACTGCCTCCTCCAAATGGCACACACATTTACCATGACTGTATGTGTGAATTACTAGTTACACAGTTAGTGGTACACATCTACCTGGTCATTTATACGTATGATTCCTTCAAATGCACGCACAACATGGTAATTATACATACACTTTCAGTGCACAACTGTCCATAGATTTTTCTGCCCATGATTCCTAGAAGGTCCAGCCCTATTTATTCCATATATACATTATGGTCCAAGACCTAAGCTGTCTTTACCATATGTGTTACATCCAAGTGTTACAGTACCTCCCTGAGATGTCAGCAATGCTCATTATCCCAAGGTCCCTCTTCCACTGCCATGCACTCCAGTTCACCTAGTTTTGTTTCTAAGCTGCTCAGAGTTCTATGGTGACATTTAGCCCCAAAGCCATTCCCAGGCCTATCCTCTCTCTGGCCCAACAACTCTGTATCCTGGTGGGGAGAGCACTCCCCTACGTGGTGGAAAACCCAGGATACACCTTCGACAGGAGAGGCTGAGAGAGCCCCACATCACAATATCCCTGGGTCTGGTGCTTAGGGCAGAGCCCAATTCAAATACCTTCTCCCTGTCAGGTATGGGGGGGAGGAGAGAGGGGCGCCGTGAACCTGGAGTCGCTCACGTCCCAGGTAAGTACCCTAGCCACTGGGCTATAAGTTAGGAGGGAAGCCAAAACGGAGAGGGATGGTGTCCCTAGCCTCTGCTTGCCAGAAGCTGGAGTGGACAACAGGGCATGGATCATTTCATCATTACCTGTTCTGTTCATTCCCTCTGGGGCACCTGGCATTGACCGCTGTCGGCAGACAGGACACTGGGCTAGATGGACTTTTGGTCTGACCCAATATACCCATTCTTATAAATCCTTATCCATCCCATCTCTTTCTCCCCACCCCTGGCATTTTGTGTGAGTGCGCCTATAGCGGCTTGGTCCAGTAGGGGTCGCAAACGGGGTCCCACAAACACAGTTCTGGCATGGGGCTGCGGGGTGCATGCCCAGAGGAGAAACACGGGCACCTAGGGAACTTTTACTGCAAACATGGAGCTGCCAGGCAAGTTAAGGCATTTCTCAGGCTCAGCAGTGGCTGAGCAGAGGTTTTGCGAATCCCAGTGGGGCCTGATTCTGGGCCTTAGGCACCTATCGTGGCAGTTAGCCACCTACGTCCGTCAGTGAGTCCAGCCCCAAAGCCCTAATACAACTGAAGGGTCATCCCTCTAGACCCTCTTTTCAGTTGCACGATGACACTCCAAAGTTCACCCTGTCCAGCAGCCTAATGCTAAGCTTTGGGCTCCTAAATCAGTTTGCTGCTTTTGAAAATTGTACCTACTATCCAATGACAGATTTCTGCTGAAATACAATGAAAATGTGAGCAGAATAAGTGAACTCATTCTGTAGAAGAAATTTTCCTATCCAGGCAGACAAACAAGACCTCCCATGTTTTAGAACCTAAGTGGGTGTTTCTGTTTTGTTTTTACAGTTCCCTCCTCTTTGCTACACTGCCGTGTGTGGACAAAGCCGTACCTAGGTTTGCCAGAAAGACTGCGTATTGAAGTTGATCTGTTTGCAACTGTGAATGATATTTATGGGTCTGCTCGCGACATTCTGTGTGTTAGTGATGCAACTCCCACTGGCATTAATGGGAGCTGCACAGCTGAAGCTTTGCATCAACAAACAGAAATTATATTCCTTAGCGATTATTGATTGCAGTCTATTTTTATGGGCCACCTGTCACTAAAGGTGACTTCCAAAAAAACAAAAACCTTTCTTGGTATCAGTAGTATACCTGTTTTGCTACTAATTAATCTGCTTGCAATGCAGACCAGCAAAAAAAAAAAGAAAAGAAAAAAAAAAAAAAAGAAAAAAACCAGCCTAAAAGCATGTATTTACTAGGGTAAAATTATAGCTAGACTGTGATGATTTAGACTGATTAAAGTAGAGGAAGTAAGAGTGGATTACCTTTTCTTCCTTAATACACTTCATTGCAGACAACTAGTACAGCAAATATATCGTTTAACCCACCTGAGTGCAAGTCTTAAGAACATGGAGGTTATTAATAGTCAATCAGCGTTAAGTCTGAATTTTCAGGAACTTTATTCAGGCAAAACGCCGACTGAAGTGAAAAACTGGCTGAGTCTGAGTCTGCTCCAACAGAATTCAAAGGCAACCCTCACCCTATTGTTTTGCTGCATGCACCTTGTTATGTCTTGTGATATAGTAAATATATAGGTGCTTTCCTATCTATATGTATAGAGCCCCAAGCAAAACAGGGTACTGATTCCAGACGGTGCTCATGGGCACATCCACCATACAAATAATTAATACTAGAACTCTTCTTGGTTTCATGGGGGCAAGAATATGACCACTGCATCACTATGTAGCAGTCACTATTTACTGTAGAACAGTATGACATTGGTGGCACGTTTTATATCTATATCACCAAAGGAACTGAATGTATTTGATAATCAGTGTTGGTAAACTGACCTTGATATTTTTGAAAAGGCACCACTGTAAAATAAGGAATCTGGACTTACAAATCAACACATTTGAAATCTAACCTTTTGCTGCATTGCCTGTATTTTCTTTATACTTTGTTTCAATAAAGGAATAAACAAATATGGATCCAGTCAATGTTATGAAGATTTTCCAGATAGAAAAAAAAACAGTTGATTTTTTCTATATTAAAGGCCAGATTCCAATGTCCAATAAGAGGTTCCATTTCTCACAAACAGCGTGCTCATAAATCTAGTGCACATATTTACAGGAGACCATTAGTAATTTTTTGTCAAGATATGCAGTAATGAAATACACCCCCGGGTAGACGACTAGTGTTAGGACTCAGCTACGCTTAGCTGTTAGGGGTGTGCAGACGAGATAAGTTACTTACTATTAGTCATGAGTTAACGGCACAAGCAAATTTAAAGGGACACTATCCATGCAATGCACATATTGAAAAGCAAATTCTCTGCCTTTGTTATTGACCGCACTTAAAAGGGACAAAAGTAAAATCATTATTAATAATTACTTCATATTTGTATTGCGGTAGCATCTATAGGACCCAATCAAGGATTGGCGCCCCACTGAGCTGAGCTCTGAAAACATACATAATGAAAAGATCGTTTCCAACCCAAATACCTCTTTGCAGTCACTTGTTGGTTTTGCTGTTAATTACAGTGAGTTTTCACATCCTTTTTACTGTGCTCTAGCACAATGCTGTTTGGACTGACAATGCTGCAAAGAGCTACTGGGGTTTTTTTAAAGATTTTTCACTGAAATTATATTATTGATACGTAAACATGAACGCGTTCCTATTTATACAGTGCTTTGGGTGGTTTTAAAAGAAACTCTATAGTTCTCTCAACAAGTAGCTGGCAGTGCCTGTATAAGTGAGCTCTTCTGCTCTTCAAGGAGGTTTATAATAGAATTTCTGTTGCCTCTCACCCTCATCCGGCTCTGCTGGAGCATAAAGTTGTAGTCTGTGGTTACATTAGGTGGGGTAACTGGCAAATCACTTCTTAGTAACTATTCATTTCCCTTAATGTTAGAACTTTGCAGCTATGCTTTCAGCCAATTCTTGCATTTCATATTGTAAGGGGACAGCTCCAATTTGACCTTTTTATGTCCTTTAGTGACCAGAGCACAGGAAATGTGAAAGGATAGGACACTCAAAGGCTGTGCTTTGCTGCTCAGCTAATGGTAGCTACGGCACCTAGAAAAAGCTCTTAATCAGAGTTATCCTAAGCTAGTTTCCAGTGCTCTGCCATGTATAATTAAATACTAGCCAGAGGAAATATGAGATTAACCAGCATTCACAACATGCATTTTTAGCTGAAATTTATAGATAGAACCTCATTTTAAATGGAAAACATATCAGCACATTCCACGCCATTCTGGAAATTCAATACACCAGAAGGGAACATACATGTTGGAAGGAATAATTTGAACGACTCATAAACATTGCTGGGTGCAGAGGTGATAATGATAATAATGAGTTGTTTATTTCTCTCATGCATTACTGGGTTGAAAGGTCCCACTGTGATCATCTAGTCTGACCTCCAGCATAACACAGGCCATAAGACTTCCCTGAATTAATTCCTGTTTGAACAGGATGCCTGGAAGCCCTGGCCATGTACCAAGGCTCCGTTCACCTGTAATAAAATGACAGCCTTTACCCAACTGCGCTCACAATCTCTACAAGTAGAGGAGATGGCTGGGGGCAGGGGAGAGGGAAGTTAAGGGAGAGAAGGGAGAGGTTGGTAGGGAGGGAGAATGGATGAAGAAAGGAGAAATGCAAATTCAGACAGGTTCAGATAGTTAATCAAGCTCTGGACATATCTGAACTGTGCCTCTGAATCCACAGTTATCTAGGAGAGAAATTAACTGAGAACTCTAAACACCGACACTTGCTTCCAACAAGACCATTAGAATGAGGCAGGGGCAACCCAGTGCTAGGTTGTCACAAATGGAAAGGAAAGGGGCAAAACTAGCAATACCCTCATACATCATGTGCTTTCTGAACTGCTTATCTGAAGCCATATAGGCTAAAGAGAGGCACAAACCCATTGCTCCCCACCAGCTAGTGAGGAGATGCTACTGAGACCCCCCCACACACACCTCCCAACAGTCCCCCCTCCCAACAGTCCCTGAGGGGGACTCCCAATAGACCCTCCCAACAGACCCTCCCAACAGTCCCTGAGACCCCCCCCCCACACCTCCCAACAGTCTCAACAGTCCCTGACACCCCCCCCCCCCACACACACACACCTCCCAACAGTCCCGAGTTTCATGGGACTCTCCCCCACTGACCTCCAAAATTCCCTGTCCCGACCCAAGTAGAATTGCTTCCCACATTCAATGGTGTCCGCAGCCGTCTGCCCGTTACACCTGGCAAGAACCATTGGCAGTGGCACAGCTAGGGAAGAGCATGCTCGGGGGCTGCACAGAAGCTGAGAGATGGGGAGTGACAACTCTGAGCTGGAAGACGGGGGCTCAGCATGGCACGGACTCAGCAGGAAAGACACTGGGAACAATGGTAGCAGAATGGCTCCACGGGTGTCGGCAGTGACCAGAGGCTTCCCGATGTAGCCACTTGCAATGCTGGGCGGTATTCCAGGCTCTACAAATCCCCCGCAAGTTCCAAAACTGTTTTCAAACCACTCCCTTCCTACAAGCTGAGGCTGGGTAAATGCTCTGCTGTGGGGCTTGGAGCTGTTTTGAAAGTGGATCCTTAGAGGCCTGTCAGGGTTTGCTCAGGATCCCAGCTCACCTTCCCTTGCTCTCAGTTTAGCTAGAGGAAAGTGGTAGCTAAAAGAAGTGGATTAACCAACAACAACAAAGAGAATAAAAGGCAGGTTGCTGACAGCGATCGTGGGCGAAACGGATGAGAACAATTTTGCTCAAGTTATTTCACTATTTAGGTGGCACAGAAATGGTGAAAGCAAAAGGACTGGGTTGTACACGAAGGCCTGGTCTACTCTACAGAGTGAGGTTGATGGGAGACAGCCTATGGAACCCTAATTTAGTCAGTGTACAAACAACAGCCTTCTTCCACCAATGGAAGTGCCTAATACACCGACATAGCCACGAGAGGCACAGGGCTTATGTAGATGTAGTTAGGGTGATGCAGTGCGTGTGTAGACACTGTGTTATTTACATCAGCTGTCTTGTCAATTTCAAGGCTCCAGCATGGACCAGAAAGCCAGGTAGCTAGAGTCTGGCTTGCCCTGCCTCCTCGCTGGGCTCCACCTGTCCGTCTCCCTGCTCTGGGAGCTGAGAAGACTGGGTGACTGGCTCCCACTTACGGTTGTCATCTTCTGACTGGAGTGTGGGAAGGGGTGCAGGGTGTGGGCTTGAGAGGGAGTTAGAGGGTGAGGAGTGGGCTCAAAGCTGGGGTGGGGGCTCCGGACAGCACTTACCTTAGGCGGCTCCCGCAAGAGGCCAGCCTGTCTCTGCAGCTCCCTAGATGGAGGCACAGCCAGTCAGCTCCACATGCAGCCCGAGCCCACGGGCCCTGCCTCCACAGCTCCTATTGGAAGCTCCCGGCCAACGGGAACTGCAGAGCCCGTTATCGGGGCAGAGGCAGAGCGCGGAGCCTCCCAGGCCATCCCTGTGCCTAAGAGCTGCAAGGACATGCTGGTCGCTTCTGGGAGCTGCGCGAAGTCAGGTCAGGAAGGGAGCCGACCTTCACCCCAGTGCTGCCAACCGGATTATTAATGGCCCGGTTAGCGGTGCTGAGTGGAGCCGCCAGGGTCCCTTTTTGACTGGGTTTTCCAATCAAAAATGGGACACCTGGCAACCCTACCCCTGCTCCTAGTGGGGAGCTGAGCAGCCCGGGTGGGGGCAGCTGGGCTCCCAGAGAGGAGCTGCAGAGCTGAGCCTCCCCGCACACAACCCCTTCAGTTGGTGAAAGTTCTCCTGGTGAGGATGTGAGGGGTAGTGTGGACATCAGCCACGGCAGGAATTACTGCAGTGGCTGCAAGTCGACCTAACATAAATCGACTTAAGTCTGTAGTGTAGACATGCCCTAAATCCAGCATACAAGGCATCTGCAGCTTCCAGATTTAAGTCCCTACGCATTAATGCTGGTCACATAGGTTTTATTTTCTTCCACTCCCTAGCAATCCCACTTTGTACCCTGGTTCTTAAGTACTTGACAGTACTCAGCTAACCAAGAGAGCAGATACTGGCACTCATATTATTAGAGCCTTCTTCTTCTAATAAGGGCAGTGTCATTTATATTTCATGTTCAGAAAATGTGGATTGATAATAAGGTATGAAAAAGGAGTATAGCACTTTACAAAGGAATGTTACACTCAGGTCACTTGGTTTAGACTATGATTGTGAAACGGACCCACCCTTTTAATTGGACAATGAAACTTGCATTTTTTTAATCACTTGACATATATTCTACCCCACTGCCTCCACATTAAGATAAGAAAAAACAGGCTGCACACATCCAAGGTTGCAAAACTGATATTGTTTGCAATACACTTATTTACATGCATCTCATGCTTTCAGAAATATCGAAATAAACTGAGGCTCTCACCGCATGTAAAGCAGGCCACCAAAACGAGTTAATTAAAATACACGGCAGAAAGAGGAAAAGAAAACTACACAAAGGTGATGTTCCAGATGGACAGCATTCTTTAAGCCGTTAAAATGAGCCGATTTTCCCATTCACGTTCAACAGAAGACTCCACCATTGAAATGTAGCCTCATTTCTATTCTGTCACAGCTTATTTTATTGGCACCCATCACAGTTCTTGGATTACAGCCCTGAGTTCCAGAATCCACCGAATCATGCAGATAGCTGAGTACCCTCCACTCCCACTGGCTTTGCTGGAAGTTAAGGTTATTAGGCATCCTGCATGGATCAAGTCCATTTTGCACCATCCCCAAGCTATATCCCAGGGAACTCTATGATCCATACAACAATCCAAAATGCTCACGCAATATATCTTCCCAACATGCTCTACTACTCCGTGTTGCCACCACAGTTTTCCTTAAAGACCCAGCTGATGTAGAGTCTTTAAGGAAAAGACAGGCAGGAGAATCTCAGCTTTTATTTAAAACAAAAACAAAATGTTCCTGACTCTCATGGCTGTGGAGATAATAAAAAGAACTAAACATCTATTCTTTTTTTTTTTAATCCTGGGATGTTTTTAAGCCATTCTTGTAATTTTGGGGTCTGACTCAGGATTTGTGAAGGCTTGATGTTGGTGGTCCACCTACTGGATTATTGAAATGATAGTTTGAAAGAGCTCTGGGTTTGCAGGGTAACACTCCTACTGAGACTACAAAGATAAGGAGGTTCTTACCCTAGGACATGGTTATTCCCAGATTAACTGAGAGCGCCTGCAGATTATATGCTCTCCCTGGTCTCATTTTCTGCACTTTGCTTGGTTCCTATCAATCCCTCTGCTGCAAGTACCTGCCAGGGCTGGTGTTTCAGTCACACAGGTGAACACCACGGCTGCTGTTCTTTAAAGGGAGACTATATCCCGGCCACCATACCCTGCACACACACAAACATGTATGCACACAATGCCACACCAGAACAGCACCAACTCCTTTAAAGGTTGGCTGCTGCTATTCCAGCAACAGGACGTCCAGAACACGACGACAAACAAACCACTCCACCATGGCCTTTGGCTTGTGCCCAAGTGTCACGGACGTTCTGCAGGCTGGACGTCAGAGCCAACACCGCTACCGTTTAGGCTCCACATGCACGTTCCGGGTGCCCACTGTCCCCAGGAGCAAAGATTGAAAAGAGAGGGTTTTATTGGTCTTTTGCCTGTTTTAAATGTATTCCATCTTTACAGAAATCAAGCTCCCAGGCCTCTCCACAATGTTGTAGCTTCTAGACACACTACTGTGAATTACTACACTGCTGAAAGGGGTTCTCCTGTGCTCAGGGCTGCAGCACACACACTGAATTGCACAGCTGAAATGAGACATGCCTGTTTACATATTCTGACAAGGTCTTCCCATTGAACTCAGGCACATTCCAGGTAAGGGGGAAATGTTATTGAAACACAGAAGCCTGCCGGTTCTCACTGCGGTTTGCCTCTCGCATGCTAGCCCTGCAGAAAACAACGAATGTAAGAAGAAGCTAGCCCAGAAAGAACCAAACAAGTAAAAATTGCCATCCTCTACTGCAGCATCGCCCTATTGAAACAAATGGCCGGTGCATCTCAGAAAGCGCACAGCAGAGAGGGAAAGGTTTCTTTTCCCAAAGAATGATGCAGGATATTGATTATTTAAAAGACTCTTCAGGATTAGGACTAGTAATAAGAGAAGGATAATGGGTACACAGCTGTGAGCGGGCAATTGATCACTGGCAGGGTATAGAGGAGAATTTTAGAATGACAGGAATTCCAAAACAGCCCAGCGGGACTTTGACCTCAGATATACCATGCCGCCCTCCATGAGGTTCTGATTCAGCAAAGCATTGAAGCGTGCGCCTAAATCTCTTTGTCTTTCACTGAGCTTAAGGCAGGAGGTAGCCCTTTGAAAGTGCTAAGATGAGCCTGGATCCTGCACCCTGCTCACACTGGTAGAAGAGTTTCCCACTGGACCAGGACTAAGGCCCGCGGGCAGGACATTGATGAAGCCGGAGGGGGGGGGGGGGGGTTGCAGGGATTTCATTAATAAGTAAAAGAAACATTAAGGTTGGAACTGAAGTTCATTCATCTCACTCTGGGAAAGTGGACAAATGTAATTAATGTACAGAACTACACACTGAAGTCAATAGGTCTTACTTATTAACTCTCTCTTGACCCTCCCCCCCCACACAAAAAAGTTCTATGTCCCAGTCCTTGCACAGATGCTGTACGTGTTGGGCTGGTTCTATGGGCTGTATGGATTGATCCACATAGTTAATGGCTTAGTCCAGTGTTTCCCTCAGATCTGCCTAAAACATTTTAATGTTCTCAAGAGTTAAAACAACAGAAAACGAGAAGAGGTACATTATCCAACATCATGCACAGGAAATTAAACTCCCAGTTGGGATTGGAGTGTCTCCTTCCCCCCAAAACCATCATGAACGCACACAATATCAAGGCACTTTCTGTGGAAAATTCCCTGAAAAGACACTGAAGCTAGAACTACGTGTCATGGCGAGGTAGGAAGGAAAGCACTTGCTGGCTTAGTAGTCATTTTTGCACTTGTAGAGCACCTCAGTGAGGATTTCAAAGAATACATGACTACCTATTAATTAAGTCTGACATCCCCGGGAGGTAGGGCTATTTCACAAATTGGCAAAATGAGGCATTTGGATAAGGTCAGACACAGCAGGTCACTGAAGCTGCAGAGAATAGAAACTAGAAGTATCAGTTCTCAGTGCCCTGCTCTAAAGCACCCCACCTCACGAAAGGTCAGTGACACACACGTTAAAATGATGAGTGACCTCATGAGGGCTGAGAACTAATGACACGTTAAAGATGATCCGGCGAAAAGGGCCCTGGGTTCCAAGGTGGGCAGCAGAATGAGAAGTTGAAATAAACATCGGATTTTAGCTAGCTTAACTCTGGCTAGGGGGATCTACTATGTTCCAGTCCTTAAATTAAAAAGTCAGCAAAAAGATGTGCCGAATCCCAGATGTTAATTGTACAGGCTTACTGGATTAGAACTGGAGATAATTAATTGCTCAATTTTAATATGAGTTGAGCGAAATGGATGATAAGATTTCCAGTAGTTAGTTTGGAGGTCCAGAAGGGGAAGATTATTTCTGAATAGATGTGAGAACCCCAGAGGCCAAAGTCATTTAAAATGTCTGATTTTAGTAAAAGAGAGAAGCGTGGGAGAACAGAGCAGTGGGCTAGGTGAAGAGCATTAATGCTTAGGTATATAGTGTGGAAACTCAGGGGACCTCTTATGCCGCTAAGTAGTTTTTGGTAAGAAAGAGGAAGCTTTTACTGAGCCTTTAGAAATTGGCTTTCAGTTTCTGCTGGGTCTACTGTAAGGTCAGCTACAGACAAAGAGCTCCATTAGATCTTGCGTTCAAAAATTATAGCACATACCAGTATGGTATCATAACCTCATTTTCTCAGTCCTTCGGAATTCAGGTTATCAGGTAAATCTGATGGTTAAAACAATGAGAACTATAGCCAATTTTTCTTTCCTGCCCCTTAATTTCAAGAGGGAGACCCACTTATTGAACTTCAACCCATTTATTCCTTTTATTTGGACAGGGTAACAGCAAAAAGAAAAAAAGGACTACGTATCCCAAGATGCTGAGAATTATTTTTATTATTAATATTACAGTAGCACCTTGATGCTCAGTCAAGATCAGGAACCCATTGATCATGGAGATGTCCACATGCATAATAAGAAACAGTCCCTGTACTAAAAAGTTTAAGTCTAAATAGATAAGACAGACAAAGGGTGGGAAACTGAGGCAGAGAGAGTTTAAATCTCAGCTGAAACATGTACCACTGAACCCTAGTATTTCGAGACACACTTTAGTGCCTTAATCACGAGACCACCTTCCTCTTTTGGTTTTTAAATGTCCGGGTACCACGTGTTTAGAATTAAAGGACAAAATGTAGAATATCACATTCTATACCACAATATCTGAAATATTTCAATTAGTTCCTGATTTATAATACCTCAACATACTATAGGATTGCCCTATTTAATATAGCATCCTCGATGTTTCAGTGACAGACGTTGGGGCAGGTACTGTTTTTATTGTGGTCAAGACGTTCTCTGCTGCCTCGCAGAGCTAAATTCACACTTCCACACTGTGTGTCTATGAGTTTTTATTAGGTGTCATGACTGAGAGGTGTAATTTCTGATATCATTGTTATGCTGATGACACAACAGCTTATTTTCCCATTACAGCTGACCCCAGAGAAGTAATTTCCTGTGTCATTAGGTGTCTACATGACATTTGGTCTTGGATGTGAGAAAAATTTCCTGCAGTTAAATTTAGAGACTGTTGAGTTGATTTTGGTTTGCCCCTATCACCTCTAGAACAAGGCGTCATTCTTTGCAACAACTTTGGGTGGAAGTATTAGACAGCCTGCTTCTAAGGGTCACAATCTTGAGGTCAGCTTTGAGTCCAGCCTAGCTTTTGATTACCAGTCTGGTTCCATCACAGAAACTTCTACCTCTACAGAACACAGTTAAGGCTCTGAGCAAGGCTATCTCATGAGGGTGCTAAATCTTTAATTCTTGCCTTCATTACATCTCAGCTGGATTATTGAAACTCATTGGTCACGGGCCTTCCAGACCAGTCACTTCAAAAATGAGAATGTAGGCTGAATTCTGCAGCTGGAGAGCTCACTCACTCTCGGTGAACATAACCCATAATACCGGTGTTGAGGTCTTTACACTGACTTCCCGGGAATTGATTTTTGAATTGATTTTTTTAATCCTTGCCCTCAACCCAGTTACAAAACTATCTATGGCTGTACCCTAGCTGCATCACGGAACTGATTTTCTTTCTACCCCTCTGAATATGTTCTGAGGCATTCTAGGGCAAACAGGCAGATCTTTAGGGCTTTTCCTCCCCATGCAGCAGAGCCAGCCAGATCTGTGGAATGAATCGACAATCTCATATGGAACATAGGGCTTATTTAGAACAGTTCTCCTACTATTCAAAAGCCCAGTTCTGCTTTTACTGAACCCAGAGAGAAACTTGCCATTGATTTCAATGGGAACAAGACTGGCCTCTCCGTTGTACCTGTTGTCCCTTCCCACAGAGCAATTTAATCTGTGAAGGACAAAACAGTCTTAATACTGATGAAATAACTGTGTAGCGCAATGGAGTTTATTTTATTAGTTCTCCCCTCACCGCCACCCCATTTTTGTAGTAGTTGGTAATACAGCTATATGGAGTCTGGTGGCCTGATTGATCTGACAGGGTTACCTCCATAGAGTTCATCATGGGACAAACTACCCACCTCTGTTTCCTAGTACTACAGCACTGAACCAGAGCTCTTTGGGCGATATCCCTATATTACAAATAGTAGTACCCATAAAGCCCTTAAACAAATACATTTACATTCAATACGGTCCAACTAAGGGCCTCATGTCATAAACAGAGGAGTGTACTTAGAATGGTACAACCTGGTGCAACTTTTGCTCCTTCCTTTACACAAAATCTGCAGAGTTCACTCTCCATTGCTCCTCTCCCACGGCATCTTTTAGCACGTACTCTACCAGCTCCCCACGCACCCTCCTCTGCCTGCAGGGTGACTTGTGACGGGAACCCAGGATATAAACCATGGGGGCACCGACAAAGTGGCAGTGTGGCACTATCAGACTAGGCAGAATAAGTGCAAAATAACACAGAATTCTTTTGCACACATTTTGAAGACAAAAAAGAAGACGGCCCAAATATGCAATAGGGAGTTTCTAGGCTAACAAGCTTAGCACTGAAACATCCAGAAGTACATTTGTAGCTGAAAGATTTATATAACAGGGAGTTACACCACTAAATCCTTGAGCCTTGCACTAAAATTTCATCCCCAGGTATTTTAAAATCTAAACTCAATAGATTTATTCAGCTGTTTATCCTCAGTGGCAGCTCAACTGTTTTGCCCCTTAATCACTGCCTTAGCTTTCTGTAGTCCTTCACCTTTGTGATTCTCCTATATATGAAGGGCACTAAGAAATTTACTGTATGTTGTAATGTATTGGTATAATTACCAAATCTCATTAAGGAGGGCTTTACTATTGATTTACTGGTTTTCTATTAATTAAATTTCACTATAAAAAGGATTATTACTTTTAAAGTCAGCATGCTTAAACCCAAATGGAAATTACAGTAAGAGAAACAACATAAAATGGAGCGATTAATATTAAAACAGTTATAGTTTGAAGCTTATTCATTTAATAAATCTTTGTGATATTAGCAAGATTGATGAGAAGTAGTACAAATGAGGGGAACATGAGCGAGATGATCATTTATTATCATTACAGAGATATAAAGTATGATTCAGTGTTTCATAATGGATGTTAAATTTGATTTAACATACGTCTGACTCATTTGCTGAAAACTATCCTTAAAGACAAACTCATTGAAAAGTCAAGTCCATTGTCTTAATAACAGGCTTTGAATGATCTTTTGCTAAGAAAATATCTACTAGGTCCTAAGAAAAATCAGACAGCCTATGGCATAGCTATTGCACTGCAAGTCAAATGTATAGAAGAGGGTGGATATAAAGGGTAAAATCATGCCTTGCCTTGCAAGGGTATGGTACAGCAGGAAAGGAGCACAAGCAGACTCTTCCCCTGCAACAGGCCTCTGAAGGCAGCGAGTATCATCTAGCTCAAGCATAAGGACCGTAAGGGACGTGTGCCAGATAGACAGGCAAGCTGTCTCAGTAGGGCATATGAGAGTGAGCAGACCCATGCCCTACCCTCACATACCTCACCTCCCAGGAGGAAGCAGGGTCTCAAGAAAAATGTTGGTGGCTTCAGAGTCCAGCCACCAACTCCTGCTGGTGGCTGCTCTGACAATTTATCCTAAAATACTGAATTAACTTTAGGAAGAATGAATAGAGATGCACCTCTCCATGTCCAAATCATTGTCATTTATTTATGCGGGATTTTATTGCAGACTCAATTAAAAAGAAAGATGTGCAGTTGTCTCTATTCTGTACTGGACCTAAACAGAGTCAAAATAAATTACGTGCTTTGCATGTTCGTGACTTTTTGTTGTTGTTTCTTTCACATTTTCGAAGAGAATTGATAGGTAATAAGTCTGTTTCTGTGATACTTGTATGTTTGTTAACACTGCTTTGCTCCCCACCTCCCAGGAAAAGCCCCTTGTGGCCACATCTGAGAAATCTGCAACACTTCTTTATGCACTCAGGGCATGATCCAAAGCTCACTAAAGTTAATCTGAATCTGTCCATTGATTTCCATGGGCTTTTAACTAAGCCGTCACTCAGGAGACAGGATACCTTTTTCAGTGGGTCAACAGCTTCACCACCATCCACTAGAATGGTGCTGTGATTCTTACCCCGCTCAAGAGTTGCACGCCAGTATGCAGTGTAGCCAACATGGTAAGAAAGCTGGTAATATGATGAGCACTGACACAAAGGCACACAACCTAGGCATTACTGCAAAAGAGCTGTAGAATCAATAGCATGTTTCTACAGCTAGAATGGAAGAATTTTGAAACTGCTTTCCAATTTCTGTACACTATCAATACTAATCATTCGGTTTTCATACTCAACAGTGAATAAAAACTGAGTTCTGTAAGTTTACTAAACCTAGTCAGAAGCTACAGTTAAAATGTTGTAAAATCTATTACAGCATTAAGATAAGGGTTTATTTTTCCAAGTAACTTGAAGATATCAGAAATGATTACCATGTATTTACATCTTCAGGCTGAATCAATCAATCAAACCAAGCCAGCTAGGAGACACTACTGTTACAACTATTCCAGCAGTTAAAACACCCGTTTAAAATGACACAGATGAAGTGGGTGAATGGTATTTCCAGGTGATGAACAGCACACATGGGGCTGCACATGGGGCTGCCAGAGTTTCTGGGCGGTCTTGTGAAAATTCTGCTCTCAAAGTTAAGGAAGGGTTTGTTGACAATTCTCTGTTTTGATGGGACTCTCTCTGTGAATCAGCCCTGCCATAGATCTCTGAGGCTCTTTGGACCAGAAAAAAACAAAACAAAACAGGTATTTTCCCAACTCTTTCCTCGCCGCCCCCATTGAACTCCATGCTGTACCTTCAGTAGGCTCGGTAGACATGTCAGAAACAAAGTCTAAAAACCCTCAGCAAAGGGCAATTAACAGAAGTTTGTTTGACCAGTGATGCTGCCTCCCCTCCTTGGGCAGGGATTTTCGTTTAAAGAGGAAAACTAATTACATCAGTATCCCACACCCTCATAGCTCTATGGCACTCTTAGCACCCTCGAACACAATACTAAGGCCTGGCCTACACCCAATATAATTATTGCAGAGGCTCTATGCCAATGTAAATTAGGTCAACTTTGTAGTACAGACATTCCCTATGGGGAGAGTTATTTGGGGTAGTTCCTTGTTAAAATATTGGCAGCACAAATCCCAGTAGTATTGTTATTCCGGAATATTTACTGTTTTGGCCTACCGCTGTCTACTTTGAAATCATCCTCACAGACAGACTCCTGTAGAGGTCTGATGTTTTAATTCCTCCCTCTGCCGAGTTTTACATGTGTCTGCCCTTTGTTATATGCAATAAGTAATCCAAGCTTGTACTTAATGGGAAAGGATTGCTGTGCCGCGCTGTTATCCCTTCTTAGAAAGTGATTTACATTTACAAGAGACAAAGCTTTATCTCATTCTACAAATGAAAGGTCCAGCCCTGCAAGGTGATTAGCACTGGCAGGATCAGGCCTTTAAATAATAGGCATATGCTTCTGTGTGCATCTTCTGAAAGAAGAGTGCCATCTCATTTAAGTTAAAGGTGCTAGACTTACAGGTGTGAAAGACACTATTCATACAGCTTCATCCCCATGTTATAAATGTGTGATAAATTATGAATTTCATGAGTCATTTCTTCCACGTTTGTTCATTCCTGTAAATAAAAATGTAATCTGCACACTAATATTACCTACCACCATGGATTCATTCACACCATGTTGGCTTCACTTTTCTCAGATCTTTTCTGTGAGAACTTGCCTAGATGCCACACTGTTGCGTCAAGCTCCCCTGTTGTTAAATGCACTGCACAGAGTCTGAGAAGGAAATTGTGGCAGGATGAAAGGACTTCAGGACACTTGGCAATGGATGGGTCTGCAGATGAGTGAGGCAGAGATGAGATGTAATAAAAGAGGCACATGTCTACACTCTGCTTTTTAATTTTACAGGCTGACAATGAATCTGAAAGCTCCCAGGAGAAGGCCAGAGTGGCTAAATGTAGGATGTCTGCTGGTACAAAGATGAAGAACCCTTGTTAAGTGAAATCTTTTAAAAATATATTCCCTTTTAGGTTTGCTGCAGCAGTTCTTTTCTCTATTGCTAGTAATTCACTTCCACTACGTTACAATTAAGGGATAATGTTCATGGCAGAGGAGTATACAAGACAACAAACAGCTTTTTCAGGTGATTAAAAGTGAAAGAAAAGGTGAAATGTTAGCTAACAGTAAAAGTTGTTGATTGCAAATATACTCCAACATCAACAACTTTATTCTTGTTATACAAGAAAATTCTCCCTTCTCCCCAACAAAACAAACCAGGGAAAGGATCAGTCTATCAAACCACGTTATCTCATGGAAGTTGGGACATTCTGGGCTGCTGTCTTGCTGGACTTCCCACTGATATCACATTAGGACAAAGCTTGCTATAGATGAATAATTGTCTGAGGGCAGATTCATGTAGTGTGGTGTTTGAGGTTGAAAGTAAAAAGGAAGACATTTTTCCAAGGAGAGACTCCCATGAGAAGGGAATTATCTGCTGGGACTAATATCATAGAAAGAATATTTTCAGTCTGGTATTGAGAAGACAGCATCTGATTGTTTTCTAGGCTGTATGTCTCCTCCCATGACAACAGTGTAAATAGTTGCAAACACAGTACATTACATTAAACACATATATACTGAATTCACACCAGGTGTCAGCCACTGAATGAATACAGGAGGTTATACCAGGAATGAATTCTCCTGAGTATATAGAAAAATTGAACACCTATATAACATCAACACTAAATGATGATTGTAATTACTGTATGTAGTGGTGTTGTAGCCATGTTCGTCTCAGTATGAGAGACAAGAAGGACGAGGTAATATCTTTTATTGGACTAACTTCTATTGATGACAGAGAGGCTTTTGGGCTTACACAGAAGTCCTTCTTCAGGTCTGAGAAATGTACTCAGAGTGTCACAACTAAATACAAGGTGGAACAGACTGCTTAGCATAAATAGTTACCACATATTTCAAGAGATCTTTCAAGGTGAAGTGGCCAATTAACATTGCTCCAGTCACAGGGGGAAAAGACTGATGGGGGGAGGGCTGGGTTTAGTGATTATAGGTAGTTGTAATAAGCCATAAATTCAGTGTCCTTGTTCAGTCTATAATTTTTAGTGTCTAACAAAGTTATAAAGTTAAGCTCTTGGGCAGGTTTAGACACAGAGACCATTTGTGACACGTGTTTGCAAGTGTTGGCCTTGCAAACTCTACAACAGAATTTCTTCCAGACCTCGTCACATTGGAATGATCTATTCTGCCACCTGTGTGCTCCATCTTCTGTCATTTTTAGTTTAGCTTCTTCAGAGTTTTCATGGGCTCCTTTTCACTAGTTGGTTTGCTCTCTTCTCCTATTCTTTGTGCTTCTGACTTCATTGTGACAACAGGAATATTCTCTTCGGATGCTTTGTCTTCCAACTTTAGGACTTTTGTTTCATCTTCTTGAGTGTTTGTACTCAGAATAGCCTGGCAGGTGTGACATGGGTTTTTGAAGCAAAAATGAACACTGTGCTATATGATACCAACTTCAGAAATTCTTAACAATTATAATTTACCTTTGGTCCTTCTCTTCTTTGACCAGACTGACATACCTTTCACTGGCATTCAACTGAGTTACATCCACTGAAACTTTTTCTTACCTCTCTGTTTGGGTTAAACATAATCTGGGTGTTCTTCATATGCACTCAAACTCCGCCTTTCTGGCTCTTCACTTTCAGCTATTTGATCATAGTTTCATTGTGTTTAGACATTTCTGGGGATGGAAGTGTCCTCTGAAAACATTCAGTGGCTCAAATGGGCTCAAAGCCAGGGATTCTCAGTTGCTAATGCGGACTAGTGATTCCACTCTCTGTGAGCCCTTGATATGACCACTTGAATTCTCTGTAGGCTCAGTCTTGCAGAATGGAAAGGTCCCAGAGCACGGGATCCAGCCCAAACCCGGAGGCTTACACTGCAGTTAAACAGCCCCTTAACTTGAGTTGGCTGGTCGGGTTTTTCTTGGCTGTGTCGACATACCCATAGAGATTAATGACACTGCCCAGGGGAAAGGGCTGAGGACTGGGCCTTGTGCCTTACTTTCCCAAAGATAAAGCAGTAGGGGGGTTGTGAGAACTAACCGCATGGCCAGGAGAGGTGAAACAGAGGACTGTGAATGCTCAGTATTAATATTATTAATGTTTTCACTTCTTTCTCCCCGTCCTAGTTTCCAAAGAGCCTTTCCAAGTAGGAAGTGGTGATTTAAGTGAGAAACTCATTTTTATGTAGCTCCATTTTTGAACTTGATCTTTTCACTTTCTCATAGCCAAACTTAAATGCTATGCCGCTGACTTTCTGAATATGTGACTTTTCTATTCCTTCCTCTTCTAGTGCGTCCAACACTGCTGCTATTGTCATAAACTCAAAGGCCTTTTTTTTGTAGGCCAAAAAAGCTATACCAAAGAGTTTGTGATGTTCAGTAGTTTTATCCTGAACCTGATTCATAGTCTGTGGACCATCACTGAGTCTTTAAAAGCCTGCATGCTTTCACAGGTGATTAAAGTTCGAAAGTCCCCCATGTCTGGTTAATCAATACTTAGGGATGATCTTGTGTAACGCTCATTAAAATCTACCTCAGATGTACTCTTTTAAGGGCTGCATGCTCTGTATTTAGAGCTCCACTGCACAGTGCTTCAGCTAAATTAACAGTCACGTGCCTGCACAGTAACTGCTGCTCTTTGAGATGTGTTGGGCACATACATAGTCCATTGCAGGTGTGTCTGCGCCCAAAGACTTTACCACTCGGCGGCACATGCGCCACTGCTCTCCAACAAGGCATAAAGGGGGCGTGTCTGCCACCTCTGTCTCTGTTCCTTCACATCACTGTACGTGAGGTCCAAAGTAGTGCAGGGGGAGGGGCGACGGTCGTGTCACGAACACGTGTACAACAAAAATAACTCTAAAGGTAAGTAACCATTTTTTCTCCTTTGACAGAGTGTGCACATCTACGTTCCACTGCAGGTGACTCATCAGCAGTTTCCTTCCAGGTGGAGGCTCCGGGTCATCTGAACAGAGACAGGAAAACACTGATTTGCTGAAGTTGGCTGTGATGGGTTGGACCCCCGTTCTGGGATGCCACCTGATGTACTGGGATTTCACTGAGCCTCTCCTGCTCAACTAGCCTGGGCTCCCTCTTCCTGCTTTGCTGAATTTGGCTCTCCGGCCTCTTGCAGTACACACACTGACAGGTGGGGCCACACCCCACACTCAGACTGAAGTTAGCTCTTTGTGAGAGGACTCCCCCAGCACTCTTGTGAATGCCCCTTTTGGGAGATAAACCCAAAATAACCCTGTCTTCTGCTGTATAGAAAAATCTGCATAGCAAAAGCTCATAAAAATCCACCCTCTTCCTCAATCTGAAGAGAGTTGTGCATGACTTCTTACCCCCACCGTTAGAATTTACATAAACTGGGGTTAATACTAAACAAAATGAGTTTATTAACTACAAAAGGTAGATTTTAAGTGGTTAAAGGGATAGCAAACGGAACAAAGCAGATTACCAGATTGCAGATTGCGATTGCTACCAGAAATACCATTTTCGTAGATGATAAAGGTAGTGAGTTTATCGCCATAGGTTGAAAGGTGGATCCTATCAGTCTTGAGAAGACTGGGTGAGATCTCATACAGGTATGGGATCAGACATAAGAGGGTAAATAAACATTCCAAAAATCAGGACACCAGAGGAAAAGAGAAAACAAAAAAGATCTGCTGGCGGATGTAGCACAGGTATGGAACCCAAGTGGATAGTAAGCAGGGTACACGCACCACCTGGTGGTACTGATGGCAAAAGTATCACTGGAGTGCACTGGGCAAACATGCCACCTGCAATGGAACGTATACGTGCAAAATCACTCATAGGATCACTCACTTTCCCCGGGTTTATGCATCTTGGTGAGTTGTTTTCTATGCCAGTTTTTGATGATGCAGTTTAAACATCTCCAACAAATCCTCTGCCCCAAATCATCCCTCTCCCACCAAAACCACAGTCCATTCCGATACACTTCAGTGACATCCAACACAACATCCTGCTTAGTTTTATTTCCTAGTTAGCTTATCACAGAGAAAAATGAGAAATTTTAAAAATGAATTAAACAATCCCTAAAGGAGTCGCTAACCCATCCCCCAAATCATTTCTCAAAATAAGACAAGGGATTCAATTGCTCTTGGGGAGAAAAGAATAATTAAAATGACAATCTGGCTATTTACAGAAGCCAAGCAGAGATCTTCCGATCTTTAACACTGTGATGGGATGCTGTGTTCAAAGCAGTAAAGTGTCACCAGCATTAATCCTAGACCTGTATTTATTTTAGCACCCGGGAGCTAAAATATCCCGTGTGACCTAAGTGTAAAATACTGCAACTATTGTTATGGTTGTTTAAAAATAGCAGCTCATAGCATGAAAAAAGTAAAGCACATTTTTTCATCATAGCTAGAAAGCACAGTAGCACGAGTGTCAATCAGTCTAACGTTAGGCCTCATGACAACAGCGACCCAGTGTCGCTATTACACCCCACAGTTTTACACATTGCCTGTTTTTTAAAACTTGACTTTATAGACATCAAGTAGTAATATACACAACAGGGTAAAGACTTCACAGTTTAAGTCGGGCACGGTTGGCTGTTGAAAGACATAATTAAAAAGCAGGTATAAAACTACTGTTCAGAAATCGATGCAACTGTCTTCAGAAAAAATTAAGCTTAAATATTGTCTCCGGTGTTTGCCCACTAGAGACATATTCTGGCAAAGCCTTGGGTTAGAACGGGGATCATGCTGATGTTTGGAACATGAATTACACACAGAAATTCCTTTTAACACACCACAATGATTTTCCACTACATTTAATAAGTATTTACGTACTTCTCTTCCAAATGATGTTAAGAATTTGACTTTCAAACTATTAGAGGAGAAAAACTTAAGTAACACATTGTTACCTTCTGTTGAAGGTACTTTAATATCACACATACAGTAAATCCACATTTTTTCATCCCAATTCTAATTAAGCCAGGTCCTCACCAATTTTGGAAGGGTAAATCCAGACGGCAAGATCTACTGTTATCGATCATTCTATATAATAATCGGCTAGAGAAGTGTGTGTGAAGCCGTCATGTGCAGTAGAGACGGACCAGACGAACGGCATGCTGGGAAGTGTAGTTCGGCAGCACAACATGGCTGCCACGCGTGTGCCGCCGAGAGGGAAGCAAGGTCTGGATCAGAGGCTCGGGGAGGTGCAGGCAGGGGGGCCTTGGAGGGGGGGGGGGCTGAGCGAGCGGGGGGAGCCCTTGGAGTGGGGGGATGGGGGGGCTGAGCGAGGGGGGCCCTTTGAGTGGGGGGAGGGGGGTCTGAGCGAGTGGAGGGGGGGCCCTTGGAGGGGGGAGGGAGCTGAGCGAGTGGGGGGGCCGCGAGCCATTACCGTTGGCCCGTGTACACGGGCTTTTAGACTAGTTAATCATAAGTCACACAGTAATAGTGCACTAGGCAGACCTTCCTAATGAGAATTAGCATTGCAGAGGTGCCAGCCCTTAGGACACAGTTGATACTCTCACAACTGGTCACATGCTGAGTTCCTCTCCGAAGTAGAACCGCAGTTTAACTCTTTAGAATTTCCCAGGCAGGTTTATTCAGTTTTCTAATCACTAAACCTGCAGACTCAACCGGTGATATGAAAGTCAGGCTGTGTTCTTTCTGGTTTGTACATCAGGATAAAGTTATTTACAAAAGGAAGATCCTGATGGCCAAGTTCTGCCCTAAATGATAGTGGTGATCCTGAATGCTAACTGAAATAAAAAGCAGTAAAAAGATGCTTTGGGGACTAAATCCAGCACCTGGGACTGAGAAAACATGGCGTGGTCAGGCTTATTCAGAAAGAAAGTGCCATTTTTGCAGTCAATTTTCTGATCATAACCAGGCTTTAAGAAAGAGTCTCTAGAAAGCAGTGTAGCAGGGAGGAGACAGGACTAGGGACAGATAATAAAGGATAAAGATAAAAAGGGACAGGTAATAAGACAGTAAGTATCATAATGCCACTATAAAATCCACAGGATGTGCACACTTTGAATACTGCGTGCAGTTCAGGTCGCCCCATCTCAAAAAAAGAGATATTAAAATTAGAACTTATTAGGGGTATGGAACAGCTTCCATATAAGGAGAGATTAAAAAGACTGGGACTGCTTAACTTGAAAAAGAGGACAAAGGGAGAGCTATGATAGAGGTCTATAAAATCTTGACTGGTGTGAAGAAAGTGAGCAAGGAGAAAAGTGTCCTACACATAGCACAAGAACCAGGGGTCACCTGATGAAATTCACAGAAAGCAGGTTTAAAACAAACAAAAGGAAATATTTCTTCACACAATACAGAGTCAACCTGTGGAACTCCTTGCCAGAAGATGTGATGGCCAAGACTATAATAGGATTCAAAAAAATTAGATAAGTTAATGGAGTGTAGATCCATTAATGGCCACTAGCAAATAGGTGAGGGATGTAACAACATGCTCTAGGTGTCCCTAAACCTCTGACTGCCAGATGCTGGTACTGGATGATGGGATGGATCATTTGATATTTGCCCCGTTCTGTTCATTCCCTTGGAAGCACCTGTCACTGGCCACTCTCAGGAGACAGGATACTGGGAAAGACGGATCATTGGTCTGATGCAGTACGGCCGTTTCTATGAACTGTCGGGAGCTAAAAGCAGAGACCAGGTTGGAAATTCTAGATGGAGTCTGCCCTGTGATCTTCATTATCGCTGCTGGGAATTTTGCTTGTAAGTGAGAGTCACATCTCCACTTCTGTCTCTCTGGCTTACATCCTCAGAGATATTTAGGAGCCTAACTCCCATTGATTTAAATGAGAGTTAGGCACGTAAATGTTTTGGAGGATCTGGGCCTTTGGGTCTTTAGATCACAGACCTGTCAGAGCAGGTTTTCTCTGTACAGCCCACAGCACGATGGGGACTGAGCCTTTATGCACTATCATAATACATATATTTACTGCTGCTGCAGCTGCTATCTTCCGAGCTCGCACGAGAGACTGGAATACCAAGCAGTAGTACGTAGTACCTATAGCCTCTCAACATAAGGCTTAGAGAGTCTTATATTATGCCACATTTCATTTATAATGGAAATGTGAATGATATTCAATATAGACCATCTGAGAGAACACCTATAAACTGTACTGCTGTTCTCTAAGCCAGAAAAACCTCCCTTTTTGGGAGGCAACCAACAGCTCTCACCTGCATATCACCTAAAGAGTAATAACATTGTTAGTTACATTGTTTATTGAGTGACAAGAAGATGGGGGGGGGGAAGCCTCATCCTTTAATTTCCTTTCAATCGTGAGTTTTCATTTCAGAATCCCTCCTTTATAGTAATCCGTGGCTCATAGAAGTGTCAGAGAAGGTAGCCATCTTCTTCCCTTTTCTCTGGAACGTGTTTTATCTTTACGGTAGCGATCAGTCTCCCGGTTTATAATCAGACAGAGATGAATAGACTTAGTTCTCAAGCCTGGGACCAATGCAGCTAGTTCTATACAGTCATTGGTTTCAGCTTTGGAAGGACATTACAGTTTGCTTGTTTAATACCCATGAGAGCCAACTCCCTGCTATTCTCCAAGTATATTGAAAAAAAAATCCAAACATTTCAATTTCTTACTTGGAAATAATTGCTATTGTTTATTTAGACTATACTGTTCGTAAACAGCAAGGTGATTGAGCAAATTCCTGCTCTCCCTCACACCAGTGTGCATCCGAAGTAACACTGTTGATTTCAGTGGAGTTACCTCTGAATTTTCACTTGTGTAACTGGGCAGAATGGGACCCCTTGTCTTCATAACTGCCATGAGGTACCTAGCTAGCTGTTGGCACTAGACAAATTATAAATAATAATAAATACTAATCCCATAGAGTAAACAAGTGGGAAATTTCACCCTAACATTGTCGGAGGATAAAGTTAATTACAAAAGTAATACAACTGGGAAACAACCCTCAATAGATACACATAACTCACTATATTAGAGATTGGCCATGTGGTCATGAGCCTCTTTAGAATCAGATTTAAGGTTTGGCCATCTCTGATACACATGTGCCTCCAACATAGCTCCAAAGTGCATAAACAGTGTCCCAACAACTACATCAAAAGCTCCATTGGAGTGTACAAATCTAAGTATGTTCATTTCTAATCACAGGCCCAGTGTCTTGTTTCACGTCAGGTGGAATAATCCCATGCACTCTGTTCAATAGGATCATATCAATAGGATCATATCCAAAACCATTGGCTTATTACTACAGCTCCGAGCTTTTCCCCTGCTTCTTTCCATGACCTTCACATCTCTTCAAGACAAGACTAAGAATTATCACCCAGCCCAAATTCTATTACTGTTTTGATATTTTGTTTCTGAATGGCTTTAAAAATCTAGTGCTCCAAGCTATCAAATTCAATGTTGTTGCAGTCTTGCAGAAATAGGAACTATGAACGGGATTATTATTAGACAAAGAGAAAGTTTACAACCATATATGGGAGGAGAAAAAAGGGGGGGGAGCAAGAACCACCCCGCCACTACTACCCTTTTACCAAAGGTGCTATATATATATCACACATTTTAATGTTTTGTCAGTTTCACCATAGGCACCAACTCCATGGGCGGGAACAACCATGGGGAAAAAATAGCAGGTGATGAGCACCCCCCGGCAACCCCCCATCAGATCTCTCCCTCCCCACCAGCACCTCCCACTTGCAGATAGACCATGCTGATCAGCACCTCTCCCTCCCTCCCCGCACCTCCCACCTACTGCAATCACCTGTTTCCCGGCACACACGAGGCGTGTGGGGGGAGTGTGGGGGGGGGGAGTGGGGGGGGGAACAAGGCGTGTGGGAGGAGTGTGGGGGGGGGGAACAAGGGCATGGCGTGCTTGGAGGAGGGGGCAGAATGTGTCAGGAAAAGGTGGGGTGGGGTGGGGTGGGATTGGGGCCTTGGGGAAAGGGATGGAGTGAGTTGGGGCCTGGGCCAGAGCCATGGAACAAGCACCCCTTGGCACACTGGAAAGTTGGCGCCTGACAGTTTTACTCAGACACATTAATTCCAGGGAAGGGGGAAACAATGTGTATTTCTGGAATACTGTAAGCATCCCCCAGAGATCTCTATTATTTTAACAAATTTCCTATTTTAAAGTACACAGGTACTAACAACCGAGAAATTATTACATTTCCTTTAAATGCACTGAAACAACAAAGATAATTAACAGAGAACAGAAGTCTGCTTTCCATATGGTAATACACATCCCAAGGGCAAAATACTTTTCTTTTAAGGAATTCCCCACAGACTTCTTATCCACCTTGTAAGGATAATTAACAACGGTGAAATACAAGTGAACTTGCTTAACAGTACAATATTCTGCAATGCATTATATTTTAATGGGAAATGAATGTGATCGGTGGGGAAAAAAAAGAGCATGGAACCTTGGAAGAACGAGGCCACATTTTCAGTATTGACGTTTATTAATGTAGAGTATGTGAGATTCATATTCTAGAAGCATATTTAAACCAACATTTAATGGAAGGTTAGGTCCAAAGGGAATGTTAAAATGGGAAGCATAATTCCAGACTTAACCACTGGGTAGAGTTCATTGTGTGGTGTTTTGAAAACCATTAAACAAGTGAGCACTTTAAATTCTCTGGGATTTTCCTGGTCCTGCAGGCAGAGGATTCTGTAGGGACACCTTCAATCTGAGTCAGTTTCTAGATGGCCAGCCTAGAGTAAGGGTGGGTTAAGTTATTCTCCGTTTTAGGGAGCAGTCTGCTCTGTCTCTCTATTTTTAGCTCTCGTGTTATAATTCTGAATTCTAAGAAATAAAGCAGTGGTGCATTGTAACCTTCCAGCAAGAGGATTTGTTGTCTTTATCTAACTTCTCTGTGTGCATAACAAATTGCATTTCCCACCTGGGCCATGTCTACACTAGGAAAAAGTTTACTTTTAATACATGTTAAAATCATAGTGTAGACAACACAGGTTGTAGACTGAAGACATGTTGGTTGGCTGAGGTAGACACTAGTAGCAGGGAGCCTACAGTTTAACTTGGCAAATGAACATGTATGAAAACGACAAATTGCCTTGTCTACAAGAATTTTAGAAGCTTTAACTAACCTGCCATTCTGCCTCATGAAGACAAAGTCTGGTAGTCCAGCATCTTCACTCCAGGTAAAAAAGCAACGGAGCTAAGTGGGAAAAAAGGGACTAGCTCAGGGGTCTCAAACACGCGGCCCGCGGGCCACATGCGGCCCACCAAGCCCTTCCCTGTGGCCCGTGAAGCTCCCCACGCCCCCCTCCCCCTTCCCCAGTTGTTTTCTGGGGCCGCTAAGCTCTCCGTCTCCTCCTCACACTCCCGGTGCTCTGCTTCCGGCTGCTCTACCTCCCGCCAGGCAGTTCTCTGGAGGCACAGCAGTTACCACTCCTGGCCCCTCCCTCGTGGAAAGTCTCACGCAGAGGGGAGGAGGCCCCGCCAGACTCCCCATGGCCCCCCACCCCACTCTGCGGGTGGCTTGCCGCTCCTAGCCCCTCTCTCCCAGAAACTGCTATGCCGCCAGAGAACTGCTTGGTGGTAGGTAGAGCAGCGGGGAAGCGGGGGTGGGGTGGGGTGAGCACAGCTTGGCAGTCGCAGAAAACAACTCGCGGGGGGGGAGGGGGAGGGTCGAGGGCTGAGGAAAGTTTGTCCCCTCCCAGACACCCAAGCCCGTAACATCCCTTCCTGCGGTGCTGCCAGCACGGGCACTCTCGGGCTCACTGCTTTCCACCGGCAGGGAAACTTCTCCCCGGGGCAGGCTCCAATTCCCCTCCAGCAGCTCTGTCGGCTCCAGAACTGGCTGCAGCCCTCGGATGCTCTCCGGTGCAGCTGCAGCTCAGGCAGAGCAGCATGTCAGGGCCGAGCCCTCAAGTTGCCTGGCAGGGGGTAGGAGGGGGTCGGGTTTTCCTGGCTGTCTGCAGCCCTTGGATGCTCCCCTGCATGGCTGTAGCTCCGGCAGAGCAGCAGATCAGGCCAGAGCCCTCACAAAGGAGGCTGCCTGAGGAGGAGGGGGAACAGGGGATTTCCTCCCCTCCCCTGGTAGGAGGGAGATTCTGGGAGTGGCACCCTGCAGCCCATAGCCTAGGGCCAGGTACAGCTCTCCAGCATAAAGTGCTTTTTTTAAGTGCCTACATATGTCACTGCTTTAATTGCTGTATCAAAGCCTTGTGCCAAGGAAGAGAGGAACAGATAAATAGTTACAAGGCTAAAACAAATGCAGCAAACATGATCCTACAGTGGGTAGCTGAGAACACTGTCAGGAACTGAATCCTTGTCTCTTAATTCTGCTGCAGACTCACTGTCCAGCGACTTTGGGGAAGGAGTTTGAAGGGAACAAGGAAGGGGTTGGAAGAAGCAGAGCAGGAGTGCAGCCCAGTGCAGGGGTGAGCTTTAACAGAAGTAAAGAAGTTAATAACAAAAGTTAGTAAATTTAATAGCACACTATATTACTCTTCATTTTTGGCTATACTTTTGTATCATTGTAGGTGTAACACTGAGGCTGAATATGAGGCTCCAATTTGGTAGGCGGTGGAGTAGTTCACCTAAGGCAGGGGTCTCAAACACCTGACCCACAGGGTTATTTTCTGTGCCCCACCAAGCTCCCCGCGCCCCTTCTCTCCCCACACTTGATTTCCTGCAGTTGCCAAGCTCCACATGCCCCCCTGCGTACCTCCAGGTGTTTCCCACTGCCAAATAGCTGTTGGCAGTGTTTAGTGCTTTCTGGGGGGAGGAGTGGGGAGCAGCGCACTCAGAGGAGGAGGCGGGGCAGGGGTGGGTTCTCATGGAAGTGGTGGAGTGGGGGCGGGGGTGGGGAGGGGTGGGTGTCAGTGATGCGGCCCTCGGGCCAATGCACTAGTCCTCATGCGGCCCTTGTGGTCAGTTGAGTTTGAGACCCCTGGACTAGCTAGTGTGTGGAGAGGCCCTTCAGTGTGCCTCAGGACTTCGCTCCTTTACTGGGTACACTGTGGGCTCATCTTCACTACCATGGTAAGTTGACCTAAGTGATCTAGGTGAATCATGTAGCTGGAGCTGATGTAGCTTAGGTTGACTTACCCTGGTGTCTTCTCTGCACTGAGTTAATGGGAGATGCTCTCTGGTCAATTTCCCTTACTTTTCTAGGGGAGGTGGAATACCAGGGTCGACCAGATCGGCGGGTAGTGATTGATATATTGGGGATCGATTTATCACGTCTCATCAAGATGCGATAAATCGATCCCCAGAGGCACTCTTGTCAACTCCGAAACTCCAGCTCGCCAACAGGCACAAGGAGGAATTGACGGGGGAGCCCGCTGCCAACCGCTGCCTCCATGAGGACGGTAGGTAAGTTGGCCTAAGATGCACCGACTTCAGCTACGTTATTCACATAGCTGAAGCTGCATATCTTGGGTCGACCCCCCCACCCCAGTGTAGTCCAAGCCTGTGATTATGTTAGTCTTACTGCAATAACGCTCTGTTCAATGTCACAAGAGGAGCGTCTCTGCCTATTTATTCCCCTCAATGCACTAGCTTGTGTTGGGTAACAGACTAGACTAGATAACAGTAGTGGTCCTTCTGGTCTTAAAATCGATGAGTGAAATACTGGTTTCACTGAAGTCACCGGGACTTTTGCCACTGACTTCAATGGGACCCTACAAATCTATAAAACCTTCCCTTCCACTGAGAATGCAACAAGGACAGCTGAACAAAGTGATGACTTTTCATAGGAGTACCCTTAATATGTGTTAATTGCTGGAAGGTAGGTCTTGTAAGTAAAAAACAAACCACTTTGGTAAGCATGTTGGTGTTACTATTTTACTGCCCTCTCCTCAGCGAGGAGTTTGATTCACTACCATTTGTAGAGCATGGACTATTCTTCAAATATATTAGCATCTTCCTTGGGGAAAGCATGGAATGCACTGAACTAGAAGAGGGTGAATGATTGACACAGGGAAGAAGTACTTTTTGCTTCAAGGCTCTGGCCTGTCATTTGCTGGAAAATCTATTTTATTAAATGCCATTCACACTTCCCAGATATGCCTTTGTGGGAGATACCAGTTTCTTTCCAGAATACTACTTGATGCCCAGTGCTGATCACTGATGTGAACATGACATCTCTTTTGATATTACTCAGCATAGAAGTGTATAATTTCCCCTATGTATCAAGTACAGGACTAAGAGTAGGGAAAACTAGGCATCATTATTCTTATTTGCAAGACAAAAGAATTGTGTGTTTATTTCTATATACTGATTAGATAGTGAACCAAGCTCCCACTCCCCATATTTCCTATGGATTGTGATTATCCAGGATTTTATTAACCAGGATTAATTTTTTCCCTATCATCCTGGATAATTGAGAGTCGACTAATACCAAGAACAGTTCAGAGAAATTGACCTACCTACTGTATGTGAGATTTCACCTGGGAAGAGTGTGCTTTTCTTACATATTACTTTACTGAAAATAAGGCTGTTGATTAATCACAATTATCTCATACAATTAACTAAAAAAAAATTAATCGCAATAAAAAAATTAGTGTTTAATTGAACAGTTAAACAATAGATTACCAATTGAAATTTCTTAAATATTTGTGTGTTTTCTATATTTTAAAATATATCAATTACAATACAGAATACAAAGTGTACAGTGTTCATTTTATATTTTTAATTACAAATATTAGCAATGTAAAATGATAACTATTGTAATAAAAATAAACAAAGTGAGTACTGTACACTTTGTATTCTGTGTTGTAATTGAATTAACTATATTGTAAAATGTAGAAAAGATCAACAAATATTTAAAGAAATGGTATTCTATTATTAACAGTGTGATTAATCACAATTCATTTCTAAATCATGTGATTAATCAGAATTCATTTTTTAATGGCTTGAAACACAAGTGGGTTTACTGGGAGAGTGGGAAGAGAAGGGAGTTCCTGCTGCTTATTATGTAATGAAGTTGTAATGGTCCTGATAGTGAATTCCAATCTGCCCTTGCAATGTCTACCCACATACGCCAGAATGCAAGAATCAGGCCTAAAATTGCATGGGTAGTTTTGACACCAGAGGCCAAGTACAGTAGACTCTTGATTATCCAGGATTGGGTTAACCAGAATGTGGATTAACCAGGATGTCAAAAAAAATATGCGTAATTTACAGGGCCGGCTCTGGCTTTGTTGCCACCCCAAGAACAAACAAACAAAAAAAACCCCACCAGGGTGCAGGACAGCCAGTGAACCAACACCCCCTCCCCCTCGCGCAGGGTGGCTGGTGAACCAAGCTCCCACTCCCCATATTTCCTATGGATTGTGATTATTCAGGATTTTATTAACCAGGATTAATTTTTTCCCTATCATCCTGGATAATTGAGAGTCGACTGTAATACCATTGGAGTCAATGGGACTCCTCACATGTTTCAATTTGGCACATACTAACTACCTTGTTGAATGAAGGTCTTCATTGAATAGAATTAGCTTGTATTTGTCAAGTGTACCTATTGGCTTTAGTGATGTCACACACATCCTTGGTTGCTTTCATTTCAACTGCATGTGTCAAAACAAAATAAGAATATTCCAGCACCACACTGCGATCAGCTAAGTGATTCACATGATGGTATTTTGGTTATTCAGAAGCGGCGGGAAGAGACGTACAGAATTTATTTCTGCAGAGTCCACTTCACCTGTCAGAAATGTAAGAAATAATTTCCAGACAAAGTGGTGACCCCGGCTGTTCTGTAAAGATTTCAGCTGCATGCTCACTGCAAAGATTCTAAAAAGCATTCTGATGAACTAATCATTTAACAAACAAGTGAGTGGTTGCAGAAGCACATAAAAGAGATTTACCTCTAAAGAAGCAAAGACCAAGGACAAAATGATGTTCAGTCTATACAAAAAGAACCCTTGTCATTGGACATGGCCTTTTCCCGCAGCTCAAACTCTCATACAATTCCTAAAATCTGTCAACGTTTTGGTTTCTAAGTGATGTGTCAACAAACATAGTCACTCTAAATACTTACAGTGCCTAGAGCCAATATTTTATCAAAACAACTGAAAAGTCAACTGTTAAGTAAATAAAATAGGCTGGTGGAGTTTTCATGTCTCAGCTAGCTGAGAACTGCTATAGCAGAAGGCTGAAATATCGCTTTAGTCCTCTTTTATCCTTTGTCTGAAACACAGTGAAAAACAGCAAATCCATAGACACATTACCAAAAAGACTCACAGCTAAGGCTAATATATTATTTGAATGATTTTCAACAAAGGAGCATACTGTACATGATAACAACTGGCAACGGATCATTATAAATTAAATTCACAAACAGTGGAGACAGGAAATAAACATTTATAATGCAAGCAAACAGCATTTTACCTCAAATGTCACCCAGACTACAAAGTGAAGGCCTGCCAGAGTTTCTAAAGATTCTAAATAAATGAAGCTCCATAGAATTCTAAATTTGTGATATGATCACACAGAATACTAATTATCACTTAATATCCAAGTGAAAATAACATAATACTTTTATCCAGCTCAAGGCATTGATTCATGTCAACTACTCTTTGGGATTTTCCTAATATTTTTGTAAATATTATCTTTAGTCATTGCTATCACTTCTTAATAATTTCTTAGGACAAGATTATGATACCCTTGGTCATATTTTAGTGCACTGGCTGGAGGACCTGGTGGAATAAGGTTCTACTCAACAGGAGCAAGTGTTACAAATTGGCCCTTTCAATAAAGTTTATTTTTAATATGAGCACCAAAAGAAACTGTGACCTATAAAATAAATACCCCCTCTCATTTCACAGCTGTGTAGCTTTCTGACACATTCACCTTTGGGGCTGAAAATTTCCATTCTTGGTCTCATCCTTCAGGTAAATGTATCTGAAAAGCTTATTCTTGACCATAGTAAAGTAAGAATGGCAAGGCCAGCAGATCTGGTAAGGTGCATAAGACAAATAGTTGAGATGCAAGGATTAAAAAATCTGCCAGAATTTGCTGAGCATCTTGTGAATTGTAGAAGCAACCTACTGACTCATTTTCTTTGTCTTCCTCCCCCCTTTTTAAAGTAAAAAGAAAACAATAAGGTAGACTATGCAAAGCAGTTTAGGATTTACACACTATTATCACCAAACCTTAGGAAATTCCAAATAGTTCAGATTACTCTAACAACTTTAACTGAGCCATATTGCACTTAAATACTATTTTCTATTCATCTTTTTCTTGTTACAGGTAACCTTATCAAGTCTGGTGATTAACCTTAACTAGTTTGCTACTTCTTATACCGCAAAATACACATGCTCTACATCATGTCCAAAATTAATATTTCCAGGACACCATAACTTTGCCTGACTTCAGAGTGCTTTTCTCGCTATCTCAACACGGCATTAATGCTACTTTGAAGCACTTGCTCCAGTATTAACTCATGCCTCTTTCTGAGGAATACAACTGTACAATATTGCCTGGAGGGCGGGGGAACCACCTTGAAAATGAACTGTGTGCCTTTTAGCTACAGACATTATTTCACAACCAAAGTTCTGTACTTTCTTTCTCCGAAGGCTGTGACTTTAGACAGTGGTTGTTTGAAGTAAAGGCACAGCTTCTGTTTCCAAATTTTCCTTCCTCGCTACAATGACTTTTGTGTTGGTGAAAGTTCATGGACTGGCATGTTGGTGATCAAGAGAGCCAGCATTAGCGCATTATGTGCAGAGGCAGTGCAAGCCTTCCCACACTGCCGCCTCCAAGTGTATATTAACTATGACCTAGTAGCAAACCGGAGACGCAGGACAGATTTGCAGATTGTGCACTTTAGTATGGCACCATTACAATCGGTGGCTCCGACGCCCTCTCTTTGAGTGACAGAGCCGTCAGATCCGTTCCGTCCTTAGAATCTCAGTGTCCTTGTTCAGAAGGCAGGCCCATTATGGTGTTGGGGTTTGTTACCTTGACACTTGGAGTGAGATCACCAATAAGGTGACCGCATATTTTGTACTATTTTCCCACTGCAACTATTTCTGCCTCAGAGCCACTATCAACTTTTAACTCCTGCTGACCTCAGTAGAACTGGAGATCCAGAAATGAAAGTTGAGTTAACCCACTCCCATTCTCTTTAGCACCAGGCAGTTGGTGGAAAGCTCAGCATGGCTGAGTATCTACAGTGAGCTGTCTATGTACAAGGCACATCTTTATAGCTAAAAGTGAGTAAACGTTCGAATTAAAATTCAAGCCAATAAATGCATAATGCATTTCTGGCCAGACATTTCATTTAATTTTTCAGGTTCCCTTGTCCTGAAGAGGAAATTCATTGTATCTCATGAAGATCCAAAAGGTCTCTTGAAGAAATATGCCTTTCAAGAGCACTAAAGGTTGGAATAAACTACTCTGTGCAGCATAAATAAACCTCAACCTAGAAAGAAGCTGCCTTCAGCCATACATTCAAAAATGTGCAAACATATAATTGATGTATAAATTTATTAATGCAAACTCCGAAGCTTTAAACCCGGTAGTCATCTTGACATATGATCCTTTTATTTTATTTTCCAATGAGAGGGGGGAAAGCAGTGCAGAACTGATAAAGCTGTTTGAGATTAAATTGGATTTCCCACTACAGAAAGCTGTTTGGAGACAGGTATTCCAACAGAGAGAGACAGCACAAGAAGTCTCTTGAAGCCTTAATGAGAGGGACAAGGGGGGAGGGGGAAGTGTCTCTGCTTTTTCAGATTATTACTCCAAACAGTGTTTTTGTCAGAAAATCCTTCCATATCTGTGCAAACACTATTTTCTTGTTGTCCCTATAGTGCAGGATTTAGTTGAAAGGCTGGAACAAGAAAACAGCATTATGAAAACTATTTCTTATGTGTTATTCAAGCAAAAATATGACACCAGTTTTGGATGTCTAGGTAATAAGCTTATTATGCACTGAAATCCTGAGGTCTGAATGCAGCATAATGAACATGGTACATTTGGATTCAACTGACACTACTGATGGGGTTGGCACTATTATTATCAAGATGTATTATTACAGAATATAGTCAGTGAAGGATGATATGCCAGGGAAGAACTGCTGGAATCCTTAACTATTCATTTCCCAATATTTCAATTTTTTTCTCAAAAGGTGAAGAACTTTTCTAACAATTTCACAATGTTATTTTGGTATTAACTATACAGTAAAACCTCGATTTAACGGACTAATTCGGGCGAGGGGGTGTCCGTTAAATCAGAAAGTCCGTTATTTAATAATAATAATAATAATAATAATAATAAAAAAACGAGCTGTCGGAGCAGTAGCCCGCCCGCCACAGGGATGCATCCGAAATCCATTTGTCGAGGGCCGGCAGCCAGCCCGCCCGCTGTCTGGACCCGGGCAGCAGCCAGGAGCCGGCAGCCAGCCCTCGACAAATGGATTTCGGATGCATCAGACTTGCTTAGAAATTTTGTCCGTTGCATCCGAAGTCCGTTAAATCGAGGTCCGTTAAATCGAGGGTTTACTGTACTCTACTGTAACATACTTTCAACTTTTTTAACAAAGCTTTTTGTTTTTAAATGTCCCTGTTTTTTTTTTAACCAGAATAGGCCTGCAGTAAGGGAGCCCAGCTCCCCACGAGTTTAGGAAGCAGATTTCCCCCCTCCCCCCCGATGCATTCTGGTTCTGTGGGTTGGTGAGATATAATATTTGGGAAAGGGAATATTTAGAAAATAACTGTTTAAAGATTAACAAGATTTCACCATCCTTCCCCCTAGTCCCGGTATGTAACATTCATTTCCCACACCCTATACCCTCTATCCCTTGCACCATTCAGCATGCCTCTCTAGAGTAGCACCAAAATTCATAAGCACAGGAACTTTTAAACTCTTTTTTTTATTTATCGGGGGGGGGGGGGGAGGGAGCTACCCCAGCATGTGAAATTTCAGGGAGAGTGGTTTGCTTTGGCGGAAGTAGGAGTTGAGGCAGGGTGTTGAAAATTGAGCTCATGACCTCATTTCAACAAAGGAGTTAAAGCACATGCTCACCTCCATCACTATTCAGCAAAGCATTTAACTCTGTGCCTACTGCTCATGCTTCACAGAACAGGGGTGCAGAGCTGAACCAGGGCATTGAAGAGAGAGATAGGTTCAGGTGCACATATGCAGCAGTTACTGCCGCTCCAGAATATTAGTAAAAGCTGATAAGGGCCAAGAAAGTCTCAAGTGGATCTAAAGTGGCATTTAAAGCTCTAGTGTTGATGCTTCTTCTGCTCAATCCTTTCTGTAGCTATTAAAACCTTATCTATTGCAAATAACCGTAAAACATCAAAGATATGTGAAGTGGATTGATACAGACCAAAGCAGACAATGTTTGGCTTGGAAAACCGTTCTGCATTTCCATTTGATTGTCAGTAAATCCACTAAGAGATGTGGTGGTTGTTGCAGATGCTTCTAAGTGTGCTGCAGGCTATCAGTCTTACCACCAAAGAGTGTCTAGTGCAGCAGTATCAGGGAAATCTATGAAAAGGTATTAATTAAAATACTGCAGATATGAAGAATAAGCGCATTGGAGATTTGCAGACTGGTTAAGAACTTCTGTTTGCGGTGTCATTCAGCAAAAAGATCCCCATTAATATGTACACATGCATCAACATCTCCCAAAGTCACAAACAGAGAGTTGAAGGCACAGAGATTAATTGTGTCTGCTGTATGGTTAATGATTATGTGGGAATGACTGTATAGCAGTTCTGGGTTCTGATTGTCTGTGTGGCTCCATCTGTAATATAATAAAGATTAACTAAGGTTACTAGTAAAATCTCTGTCTCAGCTCTGCTGTTTTCCTCCGAATGCACACATTCATACATGTTCAGAAAATCATTTACGTTTGACCTGGTCACCTTCAAAAGGATATTTGCAATATAGGGATTTTGGTAAAGTCCTCATTCAGGCATTTATCTTCCTCTGCAGCCCTCAGCACCATTACTGAAGTAAATAGAATGTCACAAGTGACAAAAGCTAGATTGCATCCTGTGTGGCCCATGTTATCAGAATATCCACTTCAGTTTGCCCCCATACACAAATAGCTTCCATCCCTATCCAGTGAAAACATTTGCCACCTTTAATCAAGACCTTTTCAGTCCAACTCTTTTAAAAGGCTGAATTGAATAGCATCAGAAAGAACTATCATATATTGCTATCAACATCTGAAAATCTTCTGGTTGGACTGCAATATAAACATACTCCTCGAAAACTGCTTCTGCATGTTCAGAACCTTCCGGAAAGCAGCACAAGTGGTGTGTCACCTCTTCCAGTGTTCAGAGACTAGGGTCATTCAGCTCCAACCACTTTGGTTCCATCCTTTCCAGTTTGCTGTGAAGAGAGAGACTTTTTTCTCCATGCCCAGAGACAGTCTAGGTCAGTGATGGCAAACCTTTTTGAGCCCGAGTGCCCAAACTGCAAACCAAAACGACTTTTTTTTTTCAAAGTGCCAACACTGCAATTAAACCTGAATAACGAGGTTTTAGTTTAGAAAAAACAATTCGTACAGTTTTTCAAACTAATTAACAGCTTTTGTTTAAAAAGAAAAACACAATAACAGAGCTTTCCATTAAACAGTTTAATTGAAAAAAAAAAACAAAAAACAAAAAAAAACCCAACTGTACACCCCCCCCAACTGACCCACCCAGCCCAGTCTCTCCCCCCCAAACCTCCTTCCCTCCCACCCAACCCCCAACTGACCCACCCAGCCCAGTCTCTCCCCCCCAAACCTCCTTCCCTCCCACCCACCCCCCAACTGACCCACTCAGCCCAGTCTCTCCCCCCCAAACCTCCTTCCCTCCCACCCACCCCCCAACTGACCCACTCAGCCCGGTCTCTCCCCCGAAACCTCTTTTCCTCCAACCCCACAACTGATCCACCCAGCCCAGTCTCTCCCCCCCAAACCTCCTTTCCTCCAACCCCCCCCCCCCCCACTGACCCACCCAGCCCGGTCTCTCCCCCCCAAACCTCTTTTCCTCCAACCCCCAACTGACCCACCCAGCCAGGTCTCTCCCCCCCAAACCTCCTTCCCTCCCACCCACCCCCCAACTGACCCACTCAGCCCGGTCTCTCCCCCCCAAACCTCCTTTCCTCCAACCCCACAACTGACCCCCCTCCCGGTCTCTCCCTCCCCCCCGCGCTTACTTGTTCGCTGGGTCACGCTGCTTGCTGTGACCCGACTCCAGCGAGGCCCCAGTCGCTCCTGTGACGTCCTGCCCCAGTCGCTCCTGTGACGTCAGTGTGTCAGGTGATAGAGCGGGGGCGTGGCTTCAGTGTTCTCTGGGGAGGGTTCTCCCCAGAGAACTGTGGGAGATGTAGTCTGCAGGAGCCGACGCCGTGACTACAGTGTATGACTGTAGTCACGGCGTGCCCACAGAGACGGCTCGGCGTGCCAGCAGTGGCACGCGTGCCACGGGTTCGCCATCACTGGTCTAGGTTTCCTGAGTTTATTTCCCGCAGTTGTCATCTAGTTAGTAACATGCAGATTTGCACCTGTTTATCTAAAAATGACAATTTTCACTGATTTAATTGAACTGAAACAAATAACTGTGTGGGCACACTGATATCAATTTAGACCAGACTTATACTGATTTAGCTTAAGTTGATGAGGTTAAATTGATTTAAGCTAAACCAAAATAAGCCATGCTTGAACAGAAAGCTTAGTGTCCACACAGGAGGTTGCATTAGCATAATTAAACCAGGGAACGGCGTTTAAAAGAAAGGTTTTAGACTATTTCTTATGAGTTCCTTGTGTTCCTGCAGCATCACGCTGTTAGGCTACTTTGCTAAGAACTGGGAGTCATATGGCCGTAACACCCCTCAAAGATCCAGACAAAAATACATTGTGTAACCTCAACGCCCAACATTCGGCACTGAGCCAGTTGCCCTACCCTTCCCATTATAAGACCCTGCTTTCAGTTACATTTAACTTTGCCAAACTTTAATTATCCGGACTGAAACGTTCTATGCTGGGTGTCTAAGTCAGGCTGAAAGTTTTGAGAAAATGCCAGCTATTTTCAAGAAGGAAGATGACAAAAATACTTAATTGTGCCCCATGTTGAATTCTGGCAACCTTTACTTGGAGAAGGTCTAGCACCCCCTGGCTTTGCAGTGGGGATCTGAAATGCACTGGTGGTGGTCTTTGTACCAGGGATGTACCTTTTGTCATCCACATGCAAACCTGCCCAAATGTGACCCACGCGTAAGTCTTTGAAAAAACACAGTTCAAACATGCTCAACAGAGACTTGCTAGAGCTTCGCAGTGTATTTCTCCAAGGATTCGGTCTATACTGAGCATGCTCCAAAATGGGCAGGCAAGGGGTGGTGCAGGACTTTCCATGCAATTGCAGTTACTGGCTGTTCCGGGTCATCCTGGGTCCGTGGTCAGGAACTGAGAGCCAGAAGCCCGTCTCTCCTGTGCTTTCAGTGCTGTCTTTGCTGGTGCCCAGGCAGTGGGCAGAAGAATGCCACATGAATCAAATGCACAGGCAAACTAGCAGTGTCACCACCTATTTGTCTGCCTATTGCCTCTCAACCACCCCCTTGTGGTCAGAGGTCACTCTACAGCATAGTATGATTTTCCCATCTCTTCGGAGGCTCATTAGAAGTCACAGTTCACAGGGTAATGCAAGCCATCCCCAGAAGGAATTCCCGTCCTGTATTTATACCCTTTCCCCCCTCGTGCTCAGATTGGGTCAGCTCTCAGAGTGCCACCTGCCAGCTGCGGTGACAACAATGAAAACAGTCCCAGAAACAGCTACTGAGCATGTCAGGTAAGCACCACACCCTATTCTGGTAGTCATGGGTCCTACTGGTTGAATTGCCCTGCCCTGCTCTCTGTGCATGGGCAGAGAGACAGAATATCTAACTAAGGCCAGGTCTACACCACCTGCCGGATCGGTGGGTAGAGATCGATCTTTCAGGGATCGATTTATTACATCTCATCTAGACTCAATAAATCGATCCCCGAGCGCTCTCCCGTCGACTCTGGAACTCCACCACAGCAAGAGGTGCGGGCAGAGTCGATGGTGGAGCAGCTGCAGCGCCGTGAAGATGCCAAGGTAAGTCGACCTGAATACATTGACTCCAGCTACTCTATTTGCATAGCTGAAGTTGCGTATGATAGGTCAATCACCCCGTCCAGTGTAGACGAGGGCTAAGATACAATTCCTCCGCACTGCCTCTCTTCCCCTCTCTGGGAAAACAAAGTCAAGTGCTGAACTCTAAAGCTAGTGGGCTACAGAAGCTCTAATGCATTAGCATACGAATTCTTTGATTTGCCCGTCATTTGATGGCTATCCACAGATACAGCAGAGGTTCATCAAAAAAAAAAGCTGCAGCAAATGGAACCCTTTTATAATAAAGAGAGCTATGGCATGGTGTTTCATAAGGCTTTCAGAACAAACTTGTCTTAATTGTTTGATTTTATACAGCCGATTCTCAGAAAAACATTATGGAATGAAACCACTCCTCAATATCAGGACCTGCAAGTTACTGGAAAACTCAAACATACCAATATGGGAAAGGAATTCAAAACACATTGAAATATACCACAGCTTCTTAAAATTAAACTTCCTCACATTCCACAATTTTAGGACAAAACTTCCCAAAATAACACCACTGGGCTCATGACAAACACCCATTAACTGCAGTTGGAGTTTTGTCTAAGTACTGCAAGACTCAATTCTGATCTCATTTGTAATATATTTTAAAAATATGAGCTCAGATTTTTAAAAGTTTAAATCCATGACTTGTGAACATGCGCTAACATAATTTAAGATGAAATTTTGACCCCCACTGAGTTTTGCTACTGACTTCAGTGAAGCCAGAATTTTAGCCTTTGACTTTCCAGTTCTCTTGAAGTCATCTCACAGTCCATAAAGTTAAACACAGGAACAATTATTTGAGGGACAGGAAGCAAAATTTGCCTACCTCTAGTGCTAAAACAACGATGCAGAATGTTTTACAGCCATCATGGAATTTAAAAGTATTACAAGAGCTAAATGCAGTAAAAGGCTACATCTTTCAGTGCTTAAAATCTCACAATAATAAATGATCCCATGTAACCAAGTTTAATTACTTATCCTTGGTGTAACCAGTTATATGTAATAAGGAATATTTTAATGTCTCATTTATACATTTTGAACTAGATGTCCTTAGATTATGAGGTAAATTTGCTTTTTGATATTCTCTGGCTTAGAGCAAAATGATCAATATGTTACAAGCTGAACAATTTTCTATGCAGTAAACAGTAGCTTTAAAAAACATTAGAAATTTCATTTTAATTGTTGCCTAGTAACAGTTGCAGGAGTTGTCCTCCAGACTAAAAATGAAAACAATATTAAAAAGAAAAGAGCTAGTGATGCATTATTTATACATCAAAAATACAAAGTTGTTTTAAAACTGCCTCAAGTTGCCATCTGTAAGGGCTCATTTTAACATGCTCCTATTGGAGGTTTTAGTTTGTTCATTTTGCTTGAAAACTAGCATTTACCATGTGTCAATCAGGACAAAGATGCTCTTTTGTGTGTACAAAACATATGCACACACATTTTCGTGAGCACAGGTATTTGGACATACATTTTGTTGGTGAAAAATTGGGGTCCATGATGAGCCTGAATGAAAATGTAATCCTAGTTGTAAAATTCAACTAAGAGGTTGATTTGCTGCGAAAAGAGCATGGTATTGCACGTGTAATAGTGACAAGGAAACTGCATTTTCTTCTGTCATTGCTCAATACTTTACTATTGAGATGAAAATGCTCTTAAATCAAACAGGAGAATTTTGGGGTCCCTTCCTAGCATCCACCAAACTGAGAACTATTCTTTCCATAGCAGAGAGCTTCCATATGGGAGCCTTTTTATTATCACTAACTACCCAAGGTATTCTATCCCGAAAATTGGTTCCCTGTTTTCAGGTCAATTCCCATGTTTAGGGAGCTCAGCTTTAATTGAAGCAGTAAGTTAGCTGATTTTACACATTTGGATGGAATAGGAAAATGGCTTTTGTGATGAGCATCTGCTGTTTTGTTAAAAATGTGGTTAAAGACATTAACAAAAGTGACACTACCAGCTGTTGTAATGTCAAACAGCTTAGTAAAACTGTTTTTTGTCAAATGACAACATATGACACCAAAATAAATTCCAAACCAATAATGCACAGTTAGTTGAAAAACAGGCTGCAATGTGTGTGGGGGAGGGGGAGATGTTAATTAAAGTACAAATCATACTTTCTTTTTGCTACAAAGCAGAATATCAGGTTTCTTAATTAAAAACTCAACCTCTTTTTTAGTTAATAAAAGGAAGAATATCATCTGCACTCAGTTCTCTGACAAATAAATACTACCTTTACTCCTATAATATGCTCATAATAGCAATAGGACATGACGGGCTGTGCATTTCAGGGCAATTAAAGCATCCCTCAGGTGGTTACAGTGACTTGGCCTTTGGCCTCAAGCCTTATAATACGCCCAAGGTGTGCTGTAATCATCAAGAAATGCAATGCCTGTTGTGTGTTATTGCTTCACTATCCTGTTCTTGTATTCCCATCATTTATAATGATCAGATGATTAGGACGTGATACATTAGCAGCATTGTCATCCTTATGGAATGAAGATTATGGTCCTTATGGAAGATTATGGTCCTTATGGAATGAAGATTATGGTTTCAGTTAATACGAATGCCACCGTATTAGTTAACACACTTATAAAACACGCTTCACAAAAGCTATTGCCAATAAATGAAACTGGAAAACACATTACCGACTTTCCAATGGTGTTAGGGTGAGCAGACAGCAAATGTGAAAAATTGGGACAAGAGGTGGGAGGTAACAGGAGTTTATACAAGAAAAAGACCCAAAATTGAGATTGTCCCTATCAAATCTCCTCACCCTATATGATGTCACTCAGACTTTGGATCGGGGCAGCTAGTCTATTGAGTTAAATATGGACATTTTCAATGTCTGAACTCACCTAAAAAAAAACAACTATTGCGCGTGGTGTGAAATCCAAACCAGCTGTCATCGCATAGTACTTATTTAGAGAGGCACCCTAATTTCTGGAACTAAAATACAGGTAACGTACACTGGAAAGGTCTGGAGACAATACATTTGCCTTTGCCTTTCAGAAGCATAAAGTAAACTACATGAGCAGATTTAAAATTAGCAGCCGTGTTAGTCTGTATCTGTAAATAAAATGAGGTATACTTGTGGCACCTTAGAGACTAACCCGTTTATTTCAGCATAAGCTTTCATGGGCTATAGCCCACTTCATCGGATGCATACAATCAGAGAAGGGCAACTAAAATGATTAGGGGTTTGGAACGGGTCCCATATGAAGAGAGATTAAAGAGGCTAGGACTTTTTAGCTTGGAAAAGAGGAGACTAAGGGGGGATATGATAGAGGTATATAAAATTATGAGTGGTGTGGAGGAAGTAAATAAGGAAAAGTTATTTACTTGTTCCCAAAATAGAAGAACTAGGGGCCACTCAATGCAATTGGCGTGCAGCAGGTTTAAAACAAATAAAAGGAAGTTCTTCTTCACACAGCGCACAGTCAACCTGTGGAGCTCCTTACCTGAGGAGGCTGTGAAGGCTAGGACTATAACAGGGTTTAAGAGAGAGCTGGATAAATTCATGGAGGCTAAGTCCATAAATGGCTATTAGCCGGGATGGGTAATGAATGGTGTCCCTAGCCTCTGTCTGTCAGAGGGGGGTGATGGATGGCAGGAGAGAGATCGCTCGATCATACCTGTTAGGTTCACTCACTCCGGGACACCTGGCATTGGCCACTGTCGGTAGACAGGATGCTGGGCTAGATGGACCTTTGGTCTGACCCAGTATGGCCGTTCTTATGTTCTTATGTTAATGGTGCAAAAAAAAAAGTTGCACATTATCATACCAATTCTAAGAGGCTATTTAACTTGGATGGGCCATTATCAGCATACATGAGCAGAGAGACTCAAGGTAAGGTTAGTCATAAGAGACACTCATATTGCAAAGAAGTGCTTTGGGGGAAGTAAATAAATAGATGTGCCTCCTTGCTTACTAAATAAAGGACAAAAGATTTAAATCAGCAGCAATATATGCACATCCAAAATTGGGTGCCAGGAAAAAAAACCCTGGATTGGAAAAATGTCTTCAGGTGGGAATTCCAAAAGCACTGAAGTGACTTAGGTTCACTGCCTGTCAGTGCGCTACCCAAGTCAAGCACTCTTGACAGTCCAACTGCAACATAATGCACTATGGCAAATTTTAGTTTTTTGACAAAATCCCCCAAAACGTAACTGAAATGGAATTGTTTCCCTGAACATTTAGAAAAGCCATTTTCCATTGAACAGAGCATTTCCATGGGAAAATGCCAGCCAGCTCTAACAAAGAAAGAGACTAATACAGCAGCATTTATTTTTGCCCCGTTGCCCTTACAATGTATAATCAGGGAGTTACACGCACTTACGTTGCGGCAGCTGCTGCTCTCCAGAAGCCAGCTGTTGCTGGAGAACCCGAGGCACATGCTATTTTCAAGCTGTAAAGCACCTGCTTATTTAAACACACAGATGCTAATAACCCCCATGTCTTGAGATCTGGCTAAGCCATTTTTAATTATTGATTAGCTCTGCTCCGGCAGGTTTTAAAACACAACCCAGGGGGCGGGGAAATGGAAACCACTGTATTTGTGAAAGCAGTTACGTATAGAGAGTCCAATGGAATCTGGTGCTGGCTGAGCTTCTTAGGGGTTCTCACTAGGCAGCTGGGTCCGTGTATGTCTAAGCTCCTCGGGTCTGCACCGACTCCAGCCACAGTCTCTGGTTCTGGCCTTGTGGACTCACATCCCGGACATGTATTCTCTGTCTGGTGCCATTTTTAGGGAATTGGGATGCTGTGATCCAGCTGCCCTGGGCCTATATGACCAGAGTGAACCTTCCCCTCCCAGAGCTCCACCCTCATGGGCACTCCGGTTTATAGTTCAACCCTTCAGGGACACGTGGCAGTTGAAGCAAGTGACATATAGGGACGTCATACATGAATTTCTAAGCCAATCACTCTTAACTCATAGACAAAGCACAGGAAACCCAACTCCCTCTGCTCTGTCTTCCTTTCATATCTCACTCCCTCCAGACCTGGCTCTCAGAGAGAACTGGGTCTCTTAACCTAACTCTGCCTCTGTAGCCGCCCCTTCTTAGGGAAGGCATCTTTCTCTCATACTCGCCACCATGGTTCTCACCGTGATGGGAGTTTGGGGCTTATTGTCTCTCTGGAGAGAAGAATAAAATAGCCACCTGTCCTCTGAAAGCTAGACTAAGAACACCAACTGTCCAGCCAGACATCAAGATTTTTATAGTGAGTTCTTCATCCTAAAAGCTCCTACCACTAGAGGATAACTTTTGGTCCATATCTACCGGATTATCTACAGAGAAAAGGCTCTGTATCCCATTCCTTAAGTCAGGTCGTTTCCCCTCCTGAACAAGAACTGAACGGCGGTTTGTTTTTTAAACCAAAAGATCCATAGTCACAAATAACACAGAAAACAGCGGTGGTGCATTTTACCAATGGTTTCAGTAGAGTTGCTGGGGGAAAAAAAGAAAAAACATGACTGACTATGAACCAGTTGCAACCTCTCCTCCCCCAAACAACAGATCAGTCAAAAGATAAGCATGCAAACAGATCTCCAGAAACACCTGACATTCAAGGAACTGTATTTTAAAACTCTGCCATGGTGTACATTATGGCTGGGATATAATCTTGTAAAAATGCACAAATACAACAACAGCAACTGCTCAAGATCTGTGGCATCTCTCCCCAGCTGTGCAGTGGCATATTCCACTGTGAAAATGAGAAAATAATGTAATCTCTGCTGACAAGTCTATTAAGATATAGAAGACATTACAAAGGACCTCTTGCCATTACAATCTCTAACTTGATCAGGGGTAGAAACCTACTTGCCATCATTTTTGGAAGCAACTGGTCAAAAAAAGTGCACAATTCTATAAAAAGTGGCAAGTTAATTATTTGGGAGATACGTACTTTTAGGACTCTGGGTTTCAACCACTTATACTGATGCATCCCATATGTATTTTTGTAGTTTCCAGTGATCAAAACGAAAGAGCCAATAAAAAAAAGTCCCCTTATTTCTGGCTCCATTAGTTTGGCTAGTTTTATTTATTACAGTAGCACTGCTCACGCCAGCATGCAGTAGTTAAGGTCGTGTTACCATTATAAACCCCAATTTTCCAGGATTTATAACTCAACTATAAAAATGTGCTCCAGCCTGGAACTTGGCACAGAAGGTCTCAACACAAGGGCCATTTTTTATAAACCAAATTGGGTATTAATGGTCTTGTCTGATTTTATGGTACAAAAGTGTACGAGAAGAAGAGAGGTTTAACGGTTTCAGATTACTTTACGGGCTCTTATAACTCAAAATGTATGCTGGCGTCGGAGTATTTTAGAAAAAATATGTGGGAGAGTAAATGCATCAGGGAATTGGTAACAGGATACCAAGAGCCTTCCCTTTCCAGTTCCTGGTTCAGATCAAGCTCAGATCAGAAGGAACTGAAAGTCATTGCCACCTAACAGCTGTTTTAAGCTGATCTCAGTCCCATCCCCAGCAAACTCTGTTCACATCACAATTGGCACCGTCATCTTTGCAGGCAAACAAGCAAAGAAACCATTAATTTAATGGGTGTGGACACTGGACAACCCTAATGACGGTCTCTCAAATGAGACAGTGTTGGGAGACTTTGAGGAATGTTTTCACTGCCACTACTGGTCTCTATGTTTTGTGGTTCAACAGTGATCTGACTGCCCACGAGTGCTCTTACTCCAAATATTTCAAAAGTTCTCTAACATTTGACAACAAGACTGACAGCCAGATTTTCAAGAGAGCTTAAGGACCCAGCAGCCCCATTGTGACACTTATGGTCAGATTTTCAAAAATGCTCATGCAACGTGCACCAGAGACGGGTGCTCAGTCCTTCTGAAAACGTTGATTATAACGGTCCAATGATTTTATGTAGAACTTGGGGCACAGTGGAATTAACAACTGATTTCACTGGGTGAGCAACTGAACAACAGACCAAAAGTTGCTAAGGAGCCATTATGGTCTGAGAGATCTATAAACAGAAAAGTGAAGATTTCAAAGCAACTGTTTTTGCTCTTGGATTAAAATTTAACATCTTAAATGGGGAGCTGCCTGCTTGAAAACAAGGGCTGTTCTGGAGTTTACTACTCTCAGCTGGTAAAAGTACTAAGTATGCATAATTTGCACAGGATAACATAGCTATAATCATGTAAACAGTATGAGCATGAAGCGGTAGCTCCTTCATTGCTCTAAAACAGAATACACTTACCTTGTAGAAATTCCTAACTTCCCCTCCCTCAGGTTTGGCTTTCCAAACAAACCAACATCAGCTTCAGCCAACACACTGCCCCAGAGATTGGCTCCTTCTAGGTTTTTTCTTCAGGATCTCTTCCTCAGAGCCTATCTCCCACTGCTCCTGAAAGAGGCTAGTTGGAGCCGCTGGAATCTGCTGGTTAGAATGACTCAGCAGTAATTCCATCATGTCCTCAGGAGAAGATGATGTCTCAACACAGGAATGCCACATCCCCATATAGGGGAACAGAACTCCTTCATGCATATTTATATGAGCCCAAATAAGAGCTTGATTCAGTAACTGTCCTGCCCCAATTCCTCGGCAGGCAAACCTGCAGCAGACCACTGAATGTGGACTTTGGCCTGGGAGTTTATTTAGGCCAGGCGGTAGTTATAAATTCATAAAGTGGAAGCCTCATCACTGAAATACCATGGAGGTCTGACTTATGCAATGCTGAATTTCCTAGTTTCTGCTCAATTATGTTGCAAGTACTTATCTGTTCATTTAATAAAAAGAAACCTCTAAAAGACATGAGTCTATATCAAGTTAAGTAGTTATTAATTATTACTACAATTATTAAGCGCTCAATCTGCTTAAAAGACATTTACAAACATACCGAGGCATAGGAATCAGACAAATTTCCTGTAGTTGAAGAAGAAACCTCATACACGTCTGTTTTTATAGAGATTATAGCACACATCAATAGTTTTGCTACCTGGGTATCCGATGGATGATCTGGCAAGCCTGGGAATGCATATGTAAGGGGATTAGTTTTATTTATTTAGTTTGCTTGTAGTGGGCTTAGTTTAAAGAGTGCTATGAAGGCGTCTAATTAAAGTTCAGATTGGTCAGATTCGTACCCCACTTAGAGCCAGTACGTCGGTACCTACCTGTGAATGAACAGCAAATAAGCATGTTGTCTCCTAACCTTAGCTCTACAGCCTCCCTGTAAAAGCTGAAATAAATCAAGCTTTCCCCGCTCCAGAATGAATGCCTTTCATTTTAATTTCCATATGTTGAGAAGATGGGATCTGGTTTAGTTTCCTCTCCTTTCTTTAATTAGAATGCCAACTTAAAGGATAATCAAAGCAGAAGAGGAAAAAAGAGTGTATGAAACCATTTCTGAGTCTACTGATTTAATTAATATTTACAGCCAGTTACATTTATTGGAAAAATCATGTTGTCATCTTTGATTTTAAACAGTTGGAAAGGTGTCCCTTTCTGGATCTTTAGACATCCCCCCAAATTATGAACTTTTCACAGTTCACAATCTGCACTTTAAAAGTCCAAGGATTGAATTAGTTGAGTGACTAATGTGTCCTTGCCATCCCTGGAGAGTTTCCTCCCAGCCACTGTACAGCCGATAGATTAATTAAATCACTCTAACACACTGAGCAGGTTTTGCTATGTAGTTCCAAGTACATCGTCTATTATCAGCTTCCATGAACACACAGATTATGCAGGTTATTTTCTGTAACAGATTCATGCCACTGTCAACCACTGAGCCAATGATATGTTTGCCATTTCCAAAGTGAAGAGTGATCCTCTCATTTGTCTTTTTAGCACTCACAGCTGATTCCCATCTAACCACAACACTTAAAGAATTATAACAGCCTCCCCCTCTCCGCAAGTCCAGTGCACTGAGCTCCTTAAAATGCAGTCTCTTAATTAATATTGGTTGTAATTATTGACCAAACTATCAATAAACGTCTGAATAACGAGGACCAATAAAACAGAATAAAATAGTTGCATATTATTCTGTTTTCTACCGAAGGAAGCTTTGTGTGTCCAGCATCTGTATATCTATATCCCTTAATTGTCAATGGAATGGTACATAAAGCTGTTTGAAGCTTAAAGGTCAAAGGTTGTTTCCCTAACAATTGATACTGTCTCCAAGAAAACACTTGAGCCTTAACAGTCCTTTCTTTGCTTTTGTGAATGCTGTCTTAAAGCTCACAAGAAACAGCAGTGAAAGCCCAGACGAAATCAAACTAGAAAGACCAACTTGACATATTGAGATTCATGATGCAAGCTCCCTCAATGTCTTCAAGCCTGCTTGAAGCTAAATTCAAGGATGCTTTGTAACACATGGTGAAAGCATACGTCTGACCCAAAACGGCAAATGTTCCTAGTGACCACATATGAAAAAAAACTTTGCCACTGGTTGATATTAGACATTTTTAAGAAAGAAAGGGGTGAGAAATAATAGAGCAAATGTAGAATGTAGAAGGAATTAATGTCATTTTCTCAGTACTATAAGGTTAGAGTCCCTATGCAAGATGGAGATGTTTAAGATGTTAAATTAACCACTGTGGCATTTAAACATGCTTGAGTTAGCTTGTACTATCTAAGCCTGTCAAACATGATCCAAAGCTCCCACAAAACAAACTGTACCCAGGGTGAAGAGAAAATTTCCGGGACCTAAACACAGGGTATAGCTTGCTCGGTGGGGAGGAGGAGTTGGATATGTGAGTTTTATGAAAGGAAGCTCAGTCAATCAAATTTTACAATTTATTTTTCCAATTTGTTATTTTCACCCCAAAGCAATTCAATTCACATCCCTGAGGCGGTAAAATGGCTGAGATGTTTAGAAATGTCACATATCATGAGGTACAAAAATAATCCTAGTATGTTCCATGAGGCTGATCACTCAAGTCAGTGTAAATGGCAAGGGCTAGGATGATAGGAAGTATACTGTATTGTTAGCAGAGCTAACCAAGGAGAGACAATCGTATTAAATTATATCATAAATGAGGCATTAAATAAGACAAAAAGGTAGCCATAAAAATGAGAAACTGTATTAATTTTTATAAGCCTGTTTAGAGTGGTGTTTATTACAATACTGTCTTATAGCTATAGAGCACCTTTCGCTCCAAATATTTTACAAGTTATCCATTCAGGGACAATATACCCACAACTGAAATGAAGCCAACTTCGGGGCTGAATACAGCAACTGTTTAAGAGCAGGATCTGGTCAATAGGAGTTGAAGATGCTCGGGTACTAACTCTGTGCAACAGTTTAAGCCAGGAAGCAAAGAAAAATATGTGCTCCAAATAAAACTGCAGGAGGAATGTCAGGTTTAACACCCACTGTTCACTAAGCCTTACAAAATGCTCACACAAGAATGACCAAAAGAACCCAGAAGTTGGGTGTTAGGACTCATCCAAATATTGATACCTTCAAACCCACAGTGACCCCACTGCCATACGGAGTCACTAGCTCACAGCAAAGAGCACCTGATCCTCACAGCATCAGGCTCTGAATCTTGAATCTGGATGGGACATCCAATTTTGAGACGATCAACACTGTGCTCCAAGAATCAGTAAACTGGAGTGTGGGAACATCCCATCTCTAGGTAGGTGGACAGTGATATTTGGTGGATTCATAGCGCTGCATGATGATTAGATCTGTTCCACCATGAGGCAGGCATTCACCAGCACCAATGATGATGAATTTAAGATATAGCAAAAGTTTGCTGAGTGGAGTGGAAGTGTCCACTGGGGATAGGGTACAGGGCATGGGGGGAATTGCTGATATTGTTGGTGGCTGTGTCCCCGTGGTTCCTTCTAAGTCCACCCAGGAAGCAGAACCACATTAAAATGAAACAGTGAAATAAGTTACCCTAAACTTCATCAAATCTCAAAACAAGCTCAAGTTAATTTGGGATTTATGGATGCAAAGCTCAGCCTCATTCTCTCCTTGCAACTTCTCACATACTCTAGATCTAACCCCAGTTCTCATAAACACATCACATTTTAAGAGTACCTCATTTATTTACTTTTTAATTTTTTATATATATATAAATACAATTTTCAAGGTCTAATTGTAGGGACAAAAAAAGCATGCACACTTTCTCAGGGATGTCCATGACGGCCAACATGTGGCTCAGCAGTGCTACTACGAAGAGAAACCTTCCATGCACACACCATGCTGTTGCTTTCAGTGAAATTTTGAGCTTTCAGTTTTAAACTGCAGCCTCACTGCAATTTTTCAATTTTCTAATCTCTAGTTCTGGGCTCTCTTCCTGAGCACTGCTCCTTTTTCTATTTCCTTCCTTTCATTAATTTGAAAACTTGTGCCTTTTAGATGTAATTCTGACAAGGCAGCTGGCTTTACTCGTTCAGCAGAATAATTACTTCTCCCTGTGCTACAAAGGAGGAAAGGACAATGGTGTGGCACAGGAAGGTTTATTGTCGATTCTGGACTCTTAAGGTACAGATTATATGACATATTGAAAGACCACTCCTGCTGTGCTAAACTGTCCCTGTGTTTCTTAGCACAAGCCAGGCTACCAAAAAGGAGACACCAAGGAACAGGATACAATAGCTTTCCAAGTAGAACAGGTGTTCAATTTGCCTTCACAATACTTTGCACAGCAATTTCTGACATCTAATCAGCTGTCCGTGGTTTGCCTCAACCTTTTGTCAGGCTCCTTGTGGCGTTATGGTTAATGTGCAACTCAGATATTCAGTGGCACAGACTCCACCTGCAAAAGGACTGCCAACTACCTTTTTTTATTTTTCAAATGTTCATAGTGCGATATGTTGAGAGAGACCTGAATGCAATTTGGGGGACGTTGAATTTGGAACTGAACTTTGATGCTTAAGCTCCTTTCTGCAACCATGCTTATTGCAGGGGTGTGTGTGTGTGTGTGTGTGTGTTGTGAATCTCCATGGCAACACTTCCTAACTAACAATTACAAAATATTGTTCTGGAATGCTATGTTTCTTCCAAACTGTTCTCCCCACAGTGCATCACTTAGTCACAGGCATAAGCTCGGAGAGCTAATCACACAAAATTTGACAGCAAAGATTGTTTCTTATTTTTTCTCCAAGTGACCTCTGTGCTTCTGGAGCAGATTAGATGGAGTGGGCTGGCTACCTGGGCAAAGAGCCGGTCAGGAAATTCTCAGCAGTCCCTGTACTCAGTGGAATTTGGGATGATTCACAAGGCTTGCAATGCCCAGGGCAGCCATCCCTTTGTTATGCTCCGCTGGGCTGTCTCTGAGATAGGGTGATATTTACAATGCAACCTTGATCGGCAAAAATCCCAATGTAATCGTCATGAGATTGGATTTGGGGTACGGGTGGAGTGTGACTTCTTCACTTGGGAAGGCTGGGTGCCCACCCCCACTCGGCCTCCTCCTCCTGAAGCCACTCCCACACTCCACCCCCGGCCCCACTCAGACCTCATGTGGGTGGAATGGGGAAGGGAAGAGGTGGAACAAGGGTGGGGAAGAGGATGAAAGGGAGTGGGGCCTTGAGGTGGAGCATGGGCGGTGTTGTGGCCTGGCGCCCTTTCGGTGGCGGCGCATCCCAACAGCGGCAGGCTGCTTGTTTGAGGAGGCTTAGCCTCCCTTGGCCTCAGCTACCCCCTCCCCCGTGACCATTATTTTGAAACCAAACTCCAAACCAGAACCGCTTTGGGTTGACCCACTCCCCTGAACAACATTGCTCTGGTGGCAGGGACCGTTGCTGAGGTACATAAGGCAAGAGATTTCTCTCATCCCCCAAGGGAAAGAGTAACCTGCTTCCTTGTCTCCCCTAGTCTTTGCTGCTTCCTTGTCCCAAGAATAGACTTTCACTTCAAAATCAAACTGCACTGTCATTCCAGTCTCAAAGTTTTTGTTCTGTAGCCAAAAAGGAACGTTCTGCCTACCTATGAACTTCAGTGAAGTGCAAAAAAAAAAAAGCTCATACTCACAAACCAGATATGACATTAATATGCAGTACTGAAAAATGGACAATCTCAGTACACTGAATATCACCACTTGTGACGGACCGGCCCCGCACGGGCCTGGGCAGCCCCTGGCCGGAAGCTCTAGCAGCGGAAGTCCCGCCCCCGCTGCACTGGGCATGCTCCAAGTGCTCAGGCTGTATAAAGGAAGAGAGCCCAGCTCAGTCTGGGCCGGCAGCCGGAGGAGGAGGACGTGCCTGGGGAGTTCTCTCGAGGAACCAGCCCCAGCTGTATCCAGAGCCGGAGCCGCGGCAGGACCCTGCCTCTGAGCGGGTTGCCGACCACAGCCGACTGGGAGCCGGAGACTACGACCAGGCTGAGGAAGCCATGGACCCAGCCGCTTACGGGGGAGCAACAACCCATCAGAGGACCCCGCTTCTGGAGCCGGTAGGAACTGACCCCGGGATAGAGAGGGAGTGGTACGACCCACCCGAAGACACTCAGCGTGTTGCAGTGAGACCTCCCCGCTGAGAGGGTGGCTAGGCCGCGCTGCCCCTGAGGAGGGGCGGCTATTGACTCCGGCCATTGGACCGCGTTGCCCCAGAGGAGGGGCGACCATTGACTTTGGCCATTGGGCCGCACTGCCCCTGAGGAGGAGCGGCTATTGACTCTGGCCCTTGGGCCGCACTGCCCCAGAGGAGGGGCGGCTATTGACTCTGGCCCTTGGGCCGCACTGCCCCAGAGGAGGGGCGACTGTTGACTTCGGCTGTTAGGCCACGCTGCCCCAGCAAAGGGGCCGTCAGGGACTCAGGCCACTAGGCCACACTGCCCCCGCCCGGGGGGCCCCGACGCCTGACACCACTGTAAAAGTGAGTGAAAAACTGAAGCTAGACATACTGCCATATCCATTCCAACACAAAACAAATGTTACGATTGTGTTGAAAGACAGCGCTGTGATATTAGAGTAGAAGTAATCACATAATATTGAGTATGGGAAACAGGGAATTTGAGTATGGGAGAGTATGGGACATGCTTTCTCTTTGTCCCTGGTTTTAATTCCTTAGAGTGGCAGTGATTAAAAAATAAAGAAAAGACTAAACTATTTCTAATCACTCGAAAGGTGCATTGGAGGGTCGGTCTGCAACATTAGTGAAATTACACACTCACAGCTCCAAAAAATATACAGAAATTGTACCGAGGACAATATGACAAGAAATATTTTGATGGAAAGTTGCAGGGTGAGAAAATCCATACTGTACAGTCTCATTAAAAGTTCGATAGTGACTCATATCCTCGGAAACAAATCTCACAACGTGCTACAGTGGCAAGTTGCAAACTACCAAAGACCATAGTTGCTAGAAACATTTTAAATACAGTAGACACTTAAGGCATGGCCAGGATGTTGATTACTCCATTCGCAACAGGCCTATGCAGTCTACAGAAGGCTATGGGTCAGAAGTAGGCTGAGCATATTTCCTTGTGACAAAAACGGGACATTGGGATGGCAAAAACGGGACGGGGTTATAACTCCCTTCAGACCCCAAATATAACCCTACAATGCCCCCCCCCCATATCCATAAAGTCACCAATACCCAACCCTCACATAACCACCTCCAGGCCCCCCAACACCATCCCACTACCAACCCCCCAACACCATCCCACTACCAACCCCCCAGCCCCTTACCCCCCCACAGCCTTCCCTACACAATCTCTCCCCATAGCCCCCCACTAGCAACCAATACACCCCCACAGACCCCCCCCAACGGCCTCAAAACACTGCCCCACCCCCCAAAGCCTCCCACCTCCCCCATGACCCCCCAGCTCATCCCACCCCTGCAGGCCCCGCCACTGCGCCCCCCTCCCCAGCCACCACCTACACTGGGCTCCGCGTTTCCTCCACGTGGAGGGGTGGGCGGGGGGAGCGAGGCACCAGGCAGCCCCTGCCCGGCCAGCAGCTCCACTCCGCCCGCCGCCGCTGCGCCCCCCTCCCCAGCCACCACCTACACTGGGCTCCGCGTTTCCTCCACATGGGGAGGAGCAGGGGGAGCGAGGCACCAGGCAGCCCCTGCCCGGCCAGCAGCTCCACTCTGCCCTTGCGCCGGGCTCTGCTGTAACCGGCTCTTGCGACACGTGGGGGCGGCCCAGCCAATCGTTCCGTGCAGGCTCTGTAGCGGCGGAGGGGAGAGGGGAGCAGGCCGGGGAGGGGAAGGGACTGAAGGGCTGCGGGAGGAGGCGGGACCCGGCCGTGGGTCCCTGAAATAAGCCGCGTCCCGTTTTTTTTATGAAAAATGGGACAAATTTGATATTTTTATTAAGAAGACGGGACAGTCAGAAAATGTCTAAAAAACGGGACTGTCCCGTTCAAAACGGGACATATGGTCAGCCTAGTCAGAAGACATGATATGAGGCAGGCTAGTCTGTGACATTAATGATTAGAGAGCTCAGAGATGATCTTTGGCAAGTCCACTCTGTTAAAAAAAAGTAGTAGAAATAGCCCAAAGCACAATGGCTGAACAAAAAATAATTCTGACGTGCAGAGAAGTCTCAAGGCACAGACAGCCGCTTGACAATCAGCAGTATGCACACACTTTGTAAATGTATTGCTGAAATGACGGAACATCTGGGCAGTCAGCAACAGCTCCCTACAGTCATATAATAGCATGTGTGTGTTTGTGAGAGACAGAAGGGAAGAGCGAGAGAGCGGGCATGTGCGTACCACAGACACATGCTATAACTCATGCTCATTCAAGGATGTGGAGTGCTACGGTTGCCAGAAAACGTAGCCATCTTGCAAAGATGTACCATGCTGCAATTCAGCCAGGAGCAACAAAATGCTCACCAGGAAAATTTGATCTCAGCAGGGGTACAACAAAACATAACCATAATTGGAGATGCCAGATTAACCAAGACCAAGCCACTTGTCATCTCAGCTCTCCATGGCCTTGCCTATCTCTCATAGTATCAGTAGCAAGAAGAAGAGAGAAAAGAAGAGAGCCACAGATGAAGGGAAGCACAATCACATGGTTGGTAGGTGAAGAGGTGTATGAGATAACGGACAGATAGAAAGATGCAAGACTGGGGAATGGGGGAAGCAGAAGGAGAAGGAAGATGCAAAGGGAGAGGTGTTCAGTCTAGTCCGAGGCTTTCACGGAGGGAAATGGAGGATGGACATGCACGAAGAGGTGCTGGGGAGAGACAGATACACACATGGAATAAATGAAAAGGCAAAATGAGACATACACAAGCAGAGGTAAGGATAGAAATGTGGATGGGGAGGAGAAAAATGTTTGCACTTTAACAGAAGGAAGTAAATGAAATCATCTCTCTCTCTCACACACACACACACACGCACACACATGCACACAGCCTGCAATAAGATAATGAAGGCTGAAATTCCTTCCTTCCTTTGTTCACATCAGTCCACATTCAGAGCTTGCTGTTCCCTCTAAGCTGTGCACATGTGCGTGCACACATAGATCCTAAACCCTGGACATAGCGAAACACTGCACACACACAAATTTGCACAGAAGCACAAAAATTTGCACAGATGAAATGTTTTGCACACTCGGCCTGTCAAAAATTTGAGGGAACACAGCTTCCTGCATGGCTGATCTATTGCTATAGCCGTATGTAATGGCAGAGGGTCATCAGGGCAGGGGAGTTGATTGTTTCGATGGCTCAGTATTTTGCACCCGGTGGGTGGGTGTTGGTTTGGTAGGATGCATTGTGCAGTTACATTTACAGTTGCACTGGTGGCTTAGAGAAGTGCTTTATAAACCACAGTGTACAAATATTCTAAGTTAAAGGCCCAAGGAGATGCTCTCCGGGCAAATGCTACTCTTGCCTTTATCGGGAGCATTAAAGAACAACCCATCCAACAGACCCAGTGTGGTTAAGGCAGATAAAGTTAAACTGGGCCAAGAGTAAGATCGACACGCTGTCTATTTAAGCACTCTCCTAGAAATGCTGAGCTTCATTCACACAGAACAGTGCTGACATGTCGGTCACTCCCCGCAGCCTAAGACCAGACTAAAATTTATCTCAGCAACCTGCCTCCGAGTCTTACTGTTGGCCTGGACCTTGGCCCATCCCGCCCACAGATAAATACAGCTCTACCAAGCAGGGCCGGTGACAGGGGGGTACAACGGGTACAGCTGTACCGGGCCCCGGACTTCAGGGGGGCCCCCTGAAGTCCGGGGCGGGCCCAGTACTCAGCCGTACCCCCTTGTCGCCGGGCCTGTGAGCAAGGCGCAGCTCCGGACAGCCGCTGCAGCGCTCGTCAGCCCCCTCCCCCGGCACCCAGCAGCCTCCCTCCGCCCCCCTTTGCTTCTCCCAGCCGGGCCACAGCGCATGCAGGGGTTGGGGCCCGCGGGCAGCGGGAGACCGGCCGGGGGGGGGGGCGCGGGTGGCGGGAGACCGTCCGGGGGCTGCGGGAGACCGGCTGGGGGGAGGGCGGCGGGAGACCGGCCGGGGGGGGGCCCACGGGCTGTGGGAGACTGGCGGGGGGGGGGGGCTGCGGGCGGCTGGAGACTGGTGGGGGGGCCCGTACGATCTGCTGTACGGGGCTCCAAAATTCCTGTCGCCGGCCAGGGCTGTGGGAGACTGGCGGGGGGGGGCCGCGGGCAGTTGGAGACTGGTGGGGGGGCCGTACGATCTGCTGTACGGGGCCCCAAAATTCCTGTCGCCGGCCATGCTACCAAGAACCCTCCCCCCCTCCCCCCCCCCCGCAGTAAATCTGGCAGTAAGATCTCCAGAGGGAGATATGTATCTCTCTTTATGCCAATGTGGTTAGAACATCTATATTCCTGAGGTGTGCAGGTTTCTAGGGCTCCCTATGTCAAACTCTAGAACAGTTAATGCAAATGGAGCTAAATGCGCAGAGACACTGGGAAAGGAATGTAAGACAGACAAGAACTGTCTTTCCACACAGCTTAGAGACGGGTCACCAGACCCACTGTAGTCAGACGCCGTCTCCCCCAGAAATGGAATGCCACCAGCAGCTGAGCCTGGGCAAGACAGAAAACAGGCAGAGAGCATCACAAGGCAGGTTCGGAAAGTAACAGCTTCAACAGATAATGCAGCGATTTAACCAGGTGTTGTCAGATCCAATCAGACACACTGTTGCCACGCATCATAGAGTTAATGTAGGGCAAGCCGCTCCATTCCCCTCTTCTATTAAATCTCCCACACTTGTTATGTAGATAAATGCAAAACAAACAGCACTCTAAAAATAGGCTGAAAAGCCAAAAAGATTACTTAGATTATTTCTTAAACAGTCAGGACAGCAGGAGAGCAGCAGCACTGGAGCCACAGTTCTTAGGCTAACTATGGAAATGATGAAAGTCTAAAAATCTTTAAGACCATTTGGCCTATGTTTCGAGTGCTATTAATTTTTCTTAGCTGGGTAGTTGGAAGGCATACTGTATTTGAATAGTGCATTTGCAATGAACACTAGGAATATGACTGATGCTAAGGTATAGCAACAGAATTTAAAGAGGCAATAAAACAGGTCAGGCCAGGAATGCAGAGTAAAGCATTATGAACAAAATAAATTAGGATCCCTCCAATTAGTATGGACGACAGGTAATTAAAGTCTCAGTCGCTTTCATGTATTCCACATATTTAATAGAGGGGTTTAAATTTCCCTATGTTGCTAAAAATACAAGTTTTAAGAAATAAAATAGATGCAAAACCACATTCCAAATGGTGTTTTCTTTAAAAAATCAGAAAGCAAGTTTAATGGCATTTTGGAGGCGGGACCGGGAGGAGGAAATCTTACCTGATATGTACTCTAAGCCCTGCATAAATTAAAACCTTCCAGGGTGAATCCCCCCACAAATAAGTTTAGAGCAGAACCACCACAAGAAGAGTTATACTGTAGCATGGCTGCAGCTACCAGTTAGAAAATTATCCAGAAAGATTAAAAGCAGTCATTTTAATTTTTAATTACAGGTAGAGAAAATGGCAGGTGACTTGGACAGGGGTGGGGACCAGTCAAGTGAAAAATCCCCTTCACACCTGCAATGGTATCATTAAAAAGTAACAGTAGATTTTGGCTTGTCAGAGACACGGTGCTGCCTGCTGCTCTGTATTTCTCTACTCTCCAAATTTCTGACTTGAGAAAACGAGAAGAAAGACGAAGGAACTGTGATTGCTGCACCATAAAGCAGTGAGCAATTTATCTTAAAACAACTTTTGTTAGCCTGTAAACTACTGAGCCAGGCACCAGATTTCACTGTTTAAATGTCTATTCATCTAGCTTTTAAAAAAATTATACCATTTTATATTATGTATATGTTTCTTTTACTACTTTTGCAGCACAGCGGATTCATTCTCCTCTCTTCTCTATAAGTTCTTATACCACCTTCCTCACTGTAGTATCTGAGTACCTTCCAGTGAGGTATTAAGTATCATGACTTATCTGTCATGTAATGTTTGCTCCTTCTCTGTCCCCAGGGAAGGGATGCTCAATGCTTCTCATTACTAAAGCAATGATTAAAACAAATGGTTAGTCTTCAAGGTGACCTCCAGGTCAGTTTCCGTATTGAAACATTCATATTGGGACTGATTCTGATACCACTCTTCATGATGACTAACATCTTACTCCACAAGAGGACGCATTGATATCAATAGTTCTTTGTGTTTCTCGTAATTTCACTACATGTCACATGACCTGAACAAACAAGCAAACACAAAATCTCCTCTTTGGACACTGAAACACTGATGAATGGGAAGTGCGGATCAAGCAGGTGGCAATAATAGTAAGACTGTTAGGAGCATTTGAATAGTCAAAAAGAGAGACAACGTATTAAAGGTTATAGATAATGTGAAAATTGTCAAAACTGTGAAGAAAAATAAATACAGTAATCATTGAGTTGACTTCTGTGAAATAGAAAATATTAGTGTTAGCTTACAGAGTGTGAAATGAAATTTAAATGCATTTGATGCAGACAAGAGAAGAGAAGAAAAAACAAAAGAAGTTCAGAATGCAATGTCAGGTAGCTGGTTTTGAACTGCTTTGTAAACAGCTGGAACATCCCAAGGCTATATAATTGAGGTATTACAGAAGAAAGCTATTACATGGCTTGCATCTATGTCTTATTTTTTTTTCAGTTAAAACAATTACAAACAAATCAATTTCAATAGTTATCCAGAGCTAGAAAATATGTTCCATAAAGGAATATGAAAACTACATTGTAAAATTAAAAAACCTAATCCATAAATCTATAATTTTTTCCTTTATTTTGAAGTAAAAAGAATTATAAAATCCTAGATAAAGAACTTCTAGGTCACCTTCAAAGATTGGTGCCAGTACATGGAAGTGGCCTGGTATCCAGTACAGATGTACACGGAGCATAAACCTCCAGCCTACCTCTGCAAGGCTAAGGCACGAAACCAAAGACAGCTCCACTGGCCGTATTGTTCACATGTTTTAACGTCACTATCAGAACTTCCAGGACATCTGCCAACCAGGTCTCTCGGGTGGGATGTCCCATGGTGTAGATCTGCTGCAGGTCATAGGGAGCAACCAAGTTATAGTTGTTCCTGGTTAGTAGTGTGATGGTGTCTGTAGACTGGTGGCTCTGCTGACTGGGTTTGAATCCTGGTGATCTTTACATCAATTTTTAATCAAATTTTCCATCCTCGGCATCAAGCAAATGTTATATTTAAAAACACCATGAAAAACAACAGTGTTTCCTACAAGATTTGCTATTAAACACACAAATCTAGAGCCTGATCCTGCGAACACTCGGGTACGTGAGTTACTTTACTAACACATGGCGCTTCCTCTTGCATAAGGTAAGTTCTTCATATACCAAGGGGTCAGACCCTCATCTGTGGCACCATGACAATTTACACCAGCTGAAGATCTGTCTCCAAGTGGAACAGTCTTCCAATAATAGAGGTGGAAGCAAACGATCTAACTCATTTGAAGATGGAGCTCAATACGTTAATAAAGAGACATATTGGATAGGGTTGCCTGTAATACCAGGGGACTGGACTCGATGACACAAGAGTCCCCTGCAGTTGTATGTTCCTAAGTCTGCAGGACACAACCCATAGAGATCATGTCATAAAAAGGCTATTATTTAATATTGATATTACAGAGGCATCCAGAGATGTCAATCACAGTAAGACCCCATTGGCACTAGGCTCTCTGCAAACATATATACAGACAGGCCCGCCCCCAAAATGTAGAGTCTAATTGTTTCTTTAGTCTGAGATAAAAAAGGCAGCTAGCTCTTCTGTTGAAATTCACATGGGGCAGGCTAAAATTACACCTGGATGAGACCAAGCCTTGCCAACTTTAAAGTGCAACGCAAGACCCATCTGCAGAACAGCCCAGTTGTACCCGAAGCAAAAGCAAAATACTCACTTAAGAAGAAAACTATAAAATGGGATAGGCAAAAATATCTTTGGGGGCAGACCTGCCATTTAAATAATGTCTGCATTGAGCCTAGATTCCAGGATGCATGATGGGGGAGGTCAGTAGGAACAGAAGACCAACATAAAACTAAGATGTATCCCCTCCTAATAATCTCCCATAGAAAGCACTATTCAGAATGCATCTTTCAACTGCATCAGTCATTTCTGATGCCATTATCATACTGCAAGCTAATGCCTCATTTCCTCTCTGCTCTCATCCCCACAAATCCTTCAGCATTGCACAATCTCTCATCATTTCAGACCCTACACTTCCAAGAAGCAAAGACTGGCCTAGGAGGGGATGATATTGCAGCTACAGCAGAGGAGAGAAGTCAAGGTACCATTCCCAGCCTGCCACAGCATTCGCAATGACCTCTCTGTTCCTTGATGTTTCCCCTTGCAATTTTCCAAGATGAATTTCTGACTTCTGTTCATCCTCAAAACAGGATTTCTGCCCATTCTTGCAATCTTTCTATGACCCTCTGAATTTTCTCTCCTCTCCCCCAGGTTCCCCCATTCATACGGGGATTTGCAACATTTCCCAGTATAGTTTCAATGGATATGAGCAGAGCCATGTGGACTGGAAACTGGCTACAGGACTGCAGAAAGAAGGGAAATGATCAATAGAAATGTATCAAGACTGATGGTGCCTACTGGAGTATTAGAGAGATCGGTGGTAGGTTCAGTCTTATTAAATACCTTCATGACGGAACTTGAGGATGGGTCATGAGACTTACAGGCCAAATCCTTCTCACAGCTGTAGTATGAAGTGAGCCAGATTTGGCCCAATATCTTCTTTCACAATGGCATGAGAGGAGACAATTTTGGTAAGGAATCCAATTCCAGCTCCAAACTTCATGAGGAGTAATAAACAACAATGAGGTAAAAATACCTTTTAATGGTTATTGTGATTACTGATCCTCTTGATGTGTGATGCTTGTTTGGAGAAGGAATTGAACGTGCAATCTTTTTTACAACACACAATACAATTTATTCCTTTGCACATGTTTATTATCAATCAGTATATTCTGCATTGCTGAAATGTATTCTGCTGTGTCAGCCAGTGCTGATAACTACCAATGCGAACCACTGAATTGTAAATTATAATATAGCGCATCACTGGATTTCTTTAGGCAGAGACTTTGTCACAGTATCGCAGGAGTGACGCTATATTACTCCGAGTTCTCTTTCAATTTAACATGTAAAGTCAATTGAGTGGCAATGGAGCATGAGCAAATTTCCACCCTGAAATTCATGACTGAAAAATCCCTTTCCCCAACTATCTATCTGTGCAGGGTTAAAATTAGACCATTGTCCAGAATACCCTGCCAAGAACAGCACTGCTAGGAGAACTGGTTAGTGCCAGGGAGGGTACCATAGCTAACTAAGGCTATTTTTCTAGAAAGAGTGGGTAAGGAAAGAGAACAAGGTAATCAAAACAAACCTCTGTACTGAACCCAGATCGGTGTATGTCCATGAGCACTAAGAACTTTATGAAGATCTGAAAAGTTCTTTTACCGCCTTTTATAGTAGAACACAAAGATGATGGATACAGGAATAAAACATCTGCACAGAGCATCACCACTAAATATGCCCATAACAAGTGAGGTGGCCCAAGGTAAAATGGCAAGGGACAATTGCGGGGGATGGCTCAGCAGATCACACTGGTGTGTCTGCCTACAGAGGATTCTCATGGGTCATGTGGCACACCTGTATTTCACCATATGGCGTTCCCAGCGCAGTGGTGTTCCCACCAAGCCACTATAGCTAATATATGTAGTGTATATTCACTATAAAGACTTCCAGCCTGTAAATGCCCATGCCTCCAAGAAGCAGGGAGTTGAGGGGAAGTTCTCATACATTTTCAGAAGCAGCAAGCCAACTTCTTCCCTCATATAACCGTACTGGCTCCATTCTGGTTTTAATTTCCCTAGAGTGAGTTCATCCAGCAGGATTTTCCCCTTCAATTTTTACTGCTACTAAAACTTCCTCCACTGCATGCATATGGAATTGTCTGGGGTTTGTGGCAAAACTGAAAAACCAAAAGGTAAAATGGTCAAACAGCTGTTTAAATACTGCATAAAATGCTAGTACCAACAAGAACATTTTTTTTTACAAACCTTTTTCCCCCCAGAGGAGTAAAAGCAGAACTATGTCATGAATTCATATCAGTTTTACAGCATAGTTTTGGCATTTGTGAAATTAAATGTTTTGATCTTTTGGTTCAAAATGCCTTTTTAGTTTCAAAATGTCCTTTAATTTAATTTTAAAACAATCAAAGGTGATTTAAAATGATCAAAATTGAAACAAAATGTTTTGTTTGGGTTTGTTCTAAAAATATTTTTTTAACTCGATTGGCCCAAAATTTTGAAAAAAATAACTTGGCCACAAATGATTTTTTCTCCACGTTTTTTGGGAATTGCCAGTGAACTATTAAAACCATGATTCACATAGTTCTCCTTGCAGTTCATCAGTGTGCAGAGAAGGGTCAGACTTTTATATGAGATATAAATTCGCTTGCTTTTTAGTTTACAGTAACTCCGGAACAAACATAAAATATGGGTCCAATAGTAGCAGCATTTCATCTTGAAGGATCAACATTTAAAGGCTTTTTTCTTGGGAGAAAAAAGAAACCAAAGAGCCCCACAAGACTTACAAAGACTTTTATGCAAAGACTTTCCCATGTACTAAACTTTATATAAAACGAGGCCATGGCTACACTAGAGAGTTTAAAGCTTAATTATTTCAGCGCCCGCAAGCAGCAGTAGCTATGACGGTGGGACAAGCTCTGTTGATTACAGTGCTGTCCACACTGGTGTTTAAGTTGGCACCAGTTGTGTTGCTCAGAAGTGGCTAATTCACAGCCCTAAGCAACGTAATTTATGTCGACATAAGCTATAGTGTAACCACAGTCTGCATACTCCCACTGGAGTCCCTGAGGCGGAGTGCTAAACTAAGCACATGTGAACATCTTTGAAGGACTGGGTCCTTAAATATTATAAGCACATTTAAATTGAATGCAGGAATCTGTGTTATTTCTTCAGCATGTGAGCAGTTCGTGGACACCTAGAAGAACAGCGGTAATATGCCTGTTGTGGTTTTGGTAATCTCTCTATTCTGAAATCCAATGTTAGGTAATGCTAAAGATGGCAAAGGAATAACGGGTAAATTAATATTTGGCTAAATGAGATAACCCAGGCAAAGTTGATATAATAGTTTGGATGGTCTGAGAAACATCAATTTTATCTTAAAACTGCCCAAATGTATTTGAACGATTGAAATGATGACATCAATCAACAGACAAGGTGGGTGAGAGAATATCTTTTACTGGACAAGCTCTCCTCAACAGAAGTTGGTCCAATAAAAATATCTGACCTCACCCACCTTGTCTCTAATATCCTGGGACAGACATGGCTACAACAACATTGTATACAACATAAATAAAAGCAGTTAAATATGCAATGCTATAAAGGTGGTAGAGATTTAAATTACAACTAGTTACTCTCAAATTCTCTTCTAAAAATGGAAATATCCTGCTTGTTAAAGCTGTGTGATCATTTTGCATTTCACTGGTCTGCAGCTTTTTTTTATGAAAAATGAAAGATCATAATTAGAGTCTGCTGGAAGTGAATAAATCCAATGCAAGGTCAAAGAAGTGCTTTTCCATTCTGAGGGCAACGTGGGAATAAAGTGGTGAGAATTCTGAATTGTTTGTCCTTCTATGTGCCTGTTTAGTGATGATAAAAAAGATTTCTCTCACACACAAAATCACACTGGAGTCAGTCCCTCAATGATAAAGCCCTAAATGTTTCTTACTGTCACACTGGAATCAACATATCATAAGCCTTCTGCTACCCACGCTTTGGAAAAGAAAGAAAGAAAAACGGATGGATGAAATTACAGAGGATAACACACAATACAAGTTCACGATTCTGAAGTTCGGATGAAAGGCTGTCCCTCTGAGAATGAAGTCAGTGTGTAACTCTGTAATTAGACTTTGGATGAGAGGTCTTCCATGTATTAGCCTATTGTTGTTGTTATCAGTAGTCTCTGGAGACTGTGGGCAAACATACACTAATGATTGCTGAATTTGATTATGTTTCCAAATTAATTGCTCTTTGGCCTATGAGGAGTATGCAATCAGATACTGGGGCTAGTATGGGATAACCCAGTAAGATTAACCAGTTTATTTCAGCATAAGCTTTTGTGGGCTATAGCCCACTTCATTGGCTAAAGCCCAAGAAAACTTATGCTGAAATAAACTGGTTAGTCTCTAAGGTGCTACAAGTCTTCCTTGTCTTATTTACAGATACAGATTAACACGGCTGCTAATCTTAAACCAGTAAGATTGTTGTATTCAGCCTGGATAAGTATTTGAATCAGCTTAATTTACATGCCAAGTTGACAAGTAAGGTTTTGCCACCACAGAACAAACATTTCCCCTATTTCAACACAGTTCCTTGTCCATAAAGAGTATTCCACATTATCTTAATTCCGATACTCACTAGGCACTGTTAAGTTTGAAGCGAGAGGATGCTTTAATTGATTTATTTTTGTGGACTTTGTAGGAGTTGGGTAGGGATGGCCAGCAGAATGTTTTCATGTTTGGTTTCTCTTTTCTCATTTTACTCTGATCGTGGCAATGGCTGGCAGCATTCCCGCCTGCACACATGATGAAGGAAAGCAGGCCCTTATAAATGCACAATGATGTGTACTTTACTCTGAACTCACGTTACCAATCTGAACAGAACTCCCCAAGGAAGTGACCTTCTGTAAAAATCCCAGACACAAAACAAAACAATTTACTTTGGAAAAAATAAATACATATCCGATGGAAGGGGACTTGAGATGCAGTTTTATAAACGGACATCAAATGTTTCTATGAACCATTTTCCAGAACTGTAGTTAAAAGGTAAACTTTATTATTTGCAACATAGCACAGACATACAGGTAATTGTGTAGTGGACTATTCTGTTCTGTTGTTAAGGACTATTGAGTATATTTTAATCTAAAGTTCATCTTGAACACAGAGGTCAGCACCTCTGCCAAATAATCATTGTGTGCTTTTAAGAATACAGAATTACTAAACACAGCATTTCTGGGCTACCTTTCATTTTAGCTGCCAGGCACCCTAGGTGTTAAAAATAGATTACACTTCAAGTCATCACTAGGAGGAACACGAAGGTCTAAAATGTGAGTGCTACCGCTTTGTAGTGTTTCAGTGAAAAATCAGAAACAATCTGCAGTCTAGTGAATAAGAACTGATTCAGTTATGGAGTTTCTAACATTTCCATTCTGGCACTACCTCTGAAAGCCAGTCTGAAACAACCCTCGCCTACCAAATTGAACAGGAATTATTCTCAATTACAGCCCTCTGTCTGCTAAAAAGTACAGTCGGTGATCAGTGATGACCTTTTCTCTAACAGGTCAAACAGATGAAAAATTGTGACAGCCATTCAATTTTGAAGCTCCCGAGAGAAGGGGGAAGAAAAGGTTGCTTTGCCCAACTACGTCTCACTCCCTTTGTATTATTAGTAAAACCACATTTGCTTTCTCTCCACTGAATAAATTGCATGTGGCAATGTAATTTTGTGTAAAGTCATTAGCTTAATGTTTTAATTTTGGTATCATTTGCTGAAATCGCCTCGCAATCAATCATTTCAGCTTTATGTTTCTTACTTTTTGACGGTTTTGCTGAGCAGCACAACTTGGCTGGTCTCTCTCCCAGTGCCTGTATAGCCACGTTACAGAGGAACGTGTTGGGATGTCCTCTCCTGAAACACGGCAACATCACACTGCTTATTCAAAGCCCCTGCTGGAAACACCTTACCTAGTTCCTAATGAAAGCTAACCTTCAGAAAAATTATACCCTCTTAATACTGGGTTAATTAGCGTCTCCATACTCCTGCACCTGTTCTGCAATACACTTAATTAGGGTGAGAGCAGGGTCGCCACTTCTAAAGATTTCAAAAAGATCAAATGGACCAAAGAACGACTGTTCCCTTAGGAATGCTTCTGGCCCACATTTAGGTCAGCTCATGACTAGTCTTCAATTGCATGAAATTTATTCCATTGAGGAATACTGGTGTCTGCCTCCTGAAAGAAAATGAAATTCCTAATGTTGACTGAAAGCCATGCAAACCTGACTAGTGCCAACCAGAGCAGTGCCAAAAGACAAGAGGAAATGGCATTCTGGCATTGTCTTGTGCATGACCAACACGGGACAATGGTGATATTCACATTCACGATCTGCTCCATTATTTTTGTGTCAGCATTCATGGTCATCATAAAACAGTCAACATTAACAGTGCTCCTTCTGATTCGTTGGGACTTTTAAATGCGACCCAATAACTGTGCTCTGTGGAACCAGAAACGCTAGTTTAAAGGAAAATGCTACATAGTTAGAGATGATAAATCTCTGCCACAGGTTGAAAAATATTGTTAGACAGGCTCCCAGGGCAAGTGTAGGATCTTGTCATATCCTGTGACTCCAGGCACACTGTGGCTCCCTTAGGCTCCAGTCCTACAAATGCTTCCCTTTAAGCACATGAGTAACCCTGTTGGCTTCCCTGGGATGTGAGTAACGTGAAGCACAAAGATATGTTTTTGCAGAATCAGGGCCTTAGGCATCAATCTGCAAAGCAACATGCTGAACTTTACACATGTGAGTAGTCCCATTAATGTTAACGTAAGTAACCGATTGCACGAGTAGGACCCGAGTGAGGAATTTCTGTAACTACAGTTGACATTTTAGAGGTTTTGTATTTGTTCTAAAATACTACGCTTCAGACACAAGCACCAAGACTCCCTTATCAGTGAGAGGGAATCCAAAATGGCCATGAGTACTATGTCGATAGTTGCTTTATTCACAGGCAAAATTTGAAACCAAAATGTAGAGTATTTTTGGTCACTTCTTTAGGCCTTTATTTTGAATAAACAAAACACAAAATATTTTTTCTTTTCCAAGTCATGTACCTAGAACTTGAGAGAACTGGGAAATACACTTACCTTAACTTCAACATTTGTACAGTATAAAATGTTATAGATACTGCGTGTTTCCTATTACAGTCATAGAAATATATTAAAGCCCTCTGGTGGCCAGCCTAAAACATCTAAAATCCCACAGCATGTTTGTTAGCCAAAGCCGACGTGGCCTAGTGGATAATATCTCAGTCAAGTATTTCTACGTTGCCTTGTATGCAAGGGATGGGCAAATAACCTCAATAATGCCAAAATGGCTGAAATATCAGTGCTTTTCAGGGAGTCAAATGTTTCATAACATTTGTCCGATTAGTATTTTGCCACTCCCTGCTAATTACTGTGGGACTTTACCTATTCCTTGAAATAATTTCAAGGGGCTGGTAACTGGAAACTCACTCAGCTTCACCTCTTCAGGGCCTGAACCAAAGCCCGCTGAAGTCAATGGAAAGACTCCCATTGAGTAGAATGAACTTTGGATCAGGCCTCAGAGCAGCAGCCCCTATCCTATGAGTTTCATCCATCTCCAGTCATTGGGTGGGGGAGGGGCCCTTGGAGAAGTCACTGATCCAAAAAATCCAGAAACATCTTAAATTGGTTTGGAAGCTGCTGGACCCCTCTCCTTGTCACAACAGCAACCAGAATATACGTGCCCAAAGATACTGCAGCTAATCTCATCTCTGTTTTCTCAGCCCTCGTGTAGGGTTGCTAGGATCTCCCTAGTTTCTGTTCTGAGGCCTCACACTGTAGCTAGGTAAACCACAAGGTAAAAAGGTGAATAATTGTAACAGAGTATACATTGGAAAATAAAGATTTCATGCTTCTAACCAGACACAGGTGAAAATACACCTTTATATTTAATTTTCCCAAAGCAAACCCAGATTTAATTCAAGTTAATCTCCCCACAAATTCATGTCCCCCATGTGAGTTCCAACATAGAAGCCAATTTAGCTCTGAGTGGCTTTTTTAACTTGTCCTTTTAAATGGGTGTCTCTTAACATGGCTGATCTTAGAGAAATCACATTTTCATATAGCTGAATGTTCGTCTAGCTTGGTTTATTTTACATGAAACTTACTTCCTTTGTAAAGTGCTTTGAGATCTATGGATGAAAAGTACTACACACAACTTGGGTATTTATAACTATATGAAAAGCTTTGGGTAAGATGTTTTTCATCCGTTCAACAGTGGTAAAAGTATTGCCGAAATTCATGCCAAAAAAAGAAAAGACAACTGATGTAATGTTGTGACTAGCACTAAACCCCATGTAATTAATGGACTGCCTGTACTTTTCAAACTCCTGCAAAGCTAAGATTTCTCAACCCAACTTTCAGAAAAATTGTCTAGCCCACTTTGTAGATATTTGGGAGTAGGAGGTAAGTGGAAACTATAAAAAAGTTTTCCATTGTTGTGTTACCAGAACACTAAAAACTCTGACTTAGTGCTTCTAATGCAGATGTTGCAGGATCGGTTTTGAAAATTTGATAGATGGTCCTCTTTCCTCTGAGATACTTAAGAACTGACAGCTCAACATGGTGCTCAGTCTGCATCATGCTGTTGACAGTAAAGTCTTCCTGAAGAGTTAGAAAAGATATGGTCTTGCTCCCTTGTGGTTGTTAATGCTCATGGCAATTTTTTTATAAGATGGAGTATTAAGCTTTGTGTTCTGGCTAAAACCAAGTTTTGGTAATTACGTTCTGCCCACAATAGCTACTTCAGTTTCAATGGAATCCAATATGTGTTTCCCCATTCCTACTTCTAAATTGCTGTGAAGTGTTGCTGTGCACTGTTGAAAGATCACCATGTTTCACCCCAGAAATGGCTGACGGATGGTGACTAAACTGATTCCTACATAACACTGAATCAAATCTTACATTCCCACACTTCGATGTGAGCTTGGCCTGGGTAAGTAATGCAGGAACTGAGCTGGAATTCATCCAAAAATTCACTGAAGATTCTAAAGGACAGTAGGATCCTTTGGAATGAAAGACTCTACAGTATAAAGTATTGAAGCATAAGCTTTCGTGGGCTAATACCCACTTCGTCGGATGCAAGCAGTGGAAATGTCCAGGTATCACACTTCCACTGCTTGTATCTGACGAAGTGGGTATTAGTCCACGAAAGCTTATGCTTCAATACTTTAGTTAGTCTTTAAGGTGCCACAGGACTCTTTGTTACCTCTGCTATTCCAGACTAACACGGCTACCTCTCTGATTCTCTACTGTACACAAATCACTATCATTGCCACTATCAGATAATCAGATAACAAGGGGCATATTTCGGAAAACATGTACGAGAGCTTTAGCAACTGAATTTAGCGCCTCGGTTAATACTGCTACTTATACAAGGTCTAAACGTTTTTTTAGGTTTGCTATCCTGGGTGGTAATAAATATCCTTTTATGGCTGCCCAGATGTTAGTGTATAAAGTCTTTTCTATTATTCATGCTCCATAAACACACAGGAAGATCTGGGCACAGTTCAAGTACATAGGAAACCCAATTTCAAATATCTTACCATATTTTAAAAATAATTTAGCAGTGGAATGCTTCATGCCCTTATTGAAGAAGGTTATCTGCTTTGGAAATAGATAAAGCAGTTATTCATCCTTTTACTGAAGTTTTACAGAGCATAAGCCCTTAACGCATTAGCATAGCACTGAGTCATGCAAACAGCCAATCAGTAATAATGACCACACCCAAAGATGGGCATGATCTAAATCAACTATTTATGTTTTGAAGGGGACACTTGTTAAGGTTGTTATGGCAAAAAGTTGACTTACAGGCTCATCCACTGTTATTCCCATCAGCATTCTACATGAAGACATGCAACCATGTCTGGGCAGCAATTATCTATTTATTATGGAAGACGTAAGTAGTCTGTATTTTATTTTGCATTGGAGCACTGATTAATTTAAACAAAATGCATCGTTGAAAGACAGGTTAAGTGGTCTTTAATGCTGGGCAAATATTTACATTTTGCAAGTCAATTTTTAAACTTTATCTTGCCAGTGTCTATATTTTGTATGTATAGATGCACTTCCAACGTTACATTTCCTAGACACAACTGCTGCTTGCATTTTAGACATGTCATTATAAGCTTTTCAGTGGTGGTCAGAAAAGGCCAAAACATTAGTGAACCCAGAGATGACAGCTGCTGACTAACCAGCTGCCTGCTGCTGGCAAAGTTCCCAGGAAAGAGGAGATACACCCAAAGCCTGTGGTGCCCCACCTCGCAATGGGACCCGAGAGGGCGTGGGGGATGATGACAGCTACAGAGGTTCAGGTGAGTGATTCTGAGTCAGACACAATGAACACCGTACAAGCTATCCAGGGGAAGTGACACTGTCTAGAGAAGGGCTAAGATTTTGGTAGATCCAGACCCAGGCCTGTCCTCTCTAACCCTGCCGGGATTCATAACCCCATATGCAGTGTGAATCAGTGGGAGCCAGGCTGTCAAAGGGGGCAGGAGGTCCAGGGCCACAGCAGCCTGTGGGCTTGAGGCGGAGAATCTCTGTCCTGTCCCATGAGGGGAAGGGCAAGAGAAAAATGAGTTAGAAATGTCATTATTCCAACCTCATGGCTGGTCCTGTCCTCTGTGCAGGAATAACCATTGCAGGGGACTCTGGGGCACACACAGATCAGAAACGAGCCAAGAATAGGAGTGCAAACACACCCATTTCTGTTGAGCTATAAATACTGCATTTTTTAAAATGTTAAAACAGAATCAGATAGAGCCAATATATCTATTAATCTCTCCCAAGGTCCTTATGAGAAGGAAAACAACGCCGACTTTATTTTCATTCCTTTAGATATTAATACATAACTCTAATGGATTAAACACATAAACCCTTCTCTTCTCCATCCTGCACCTTCTCCTCTCCCCCATGGCCTGAGTCTCTGCGTTTGACATTGGAAGTTCATGGTATGTGGGGCTCCTTAGAGTAGGGGGGAGATTTTAAGGCTATACGCAAGCTCCTCTTAGACTCCAAGCCAAATCAGGGTGGGTTTTTTTAATTCACCCCCTCACCGTTTGTTGACAATGCTCGGCCCATGTGACAATGGTTCATTTGGAATACTGTGACCTCTTCTGGCCACCTTAGGCTAGAAAAAGATTACAGAAACGAAAATTAAAAAAAACAGAGCACAAAAAAAGCAAGAGTTACAAGATCACATCAAGGATCCTAGATATTCTAAAAGATATTCCTGCCTCCACCGAAATCATGTGGGAGTTTGTCCCCAATACACCAGGAGCAGAATCAGTGCCAAGGTTAACAGAATTCTTGAGGAAACAGGAGATTATTATATGTCCACATTCCTCATTTATAAACTGAATTCTGTTATGAGGTCTTGTCTGCATTTCTTGATGATGAATAAAACAAATGTATACTCCGCCTCAGAGGCACACCAGAAATTAAAAATGCATTAATTCATGCAAGCTCAGACCTGGGATAGATCCATTTTGTTGTGTTGTATTATTTAAAAAAGAAAAGTTTAGACAAGATGGAAATTTAGCATGAAACATAATCCTGAAAGTCCTAGGGTCCAGGACAGTGCTTGGACAAAAATCAAATACTTCTCATCCAAGGTATGGCACTAGCTTCATAAAAAAATGATCGTATGTTCAGTCACAAATGGTTATTGTAAAATCTTTATTAACCTAAGTGCATATAAAATTGTGAATTCTTAATACAAAGCAGTATTTGACTTTTAAATTTCATTTTAAGCTTGCCCTGTTCACTTGGAATGTGATTACAGAGTAAATTAAAAAGTAATCACATGTGAATTACATTTCCTCATGAATGTAATGACTTCAGGAGACTGATTACTGTTAAGCAGTGCCTGTCCTACCTCATGCATACCTTCCCAGGTGAGATGTGCAAGATAGCTGTCGTGAGTTGATTTAATTTCCTTTCACTGGTAGTCCAGTGAGACATGCTGAACAGATACAGACTCAGCGCGTTCATTAGATCTGTATATGTTCACCTATTTTGTCCATCCAAGCACCATCTGCAAAGTGCTATCCGTGCCAGCTTATGGTTGTGAGCAAGGCCCATGGGATTTGGCTTATCCTGGATGCTATTTTCTAACCAGGAAAATCCTTTACATTTAGATAGACCAATTCTATAGGTACATAGAAAAATAGATTCCTACTCGTGTCAGGATACAAAAAATATGTGCTCACGAGGAAGGAGCTTATTAATAATCTAGAAAATATTCCTCTACAGAACAAAACAAACTGTATATGCTACAGTGTTCAAACGGGAGTAGAATATATTTTTGGAAATATTTTTAGGTTTTTTGTTATTACATTTAAACTAAGAGCATTACTTCCAGCAGGGATAATCTCATTATCTACATGTAAAACAGGTGGAGCACCCACCCTGCTCCTGATACAGGTCACATACGGTGGAGCTAGTCCAAACTTTCTGGAGTGTGCCATTTTTGTGAAGTTAAACAGCCAGACAAAACAATAATTTCAGCATAAGTGCTCCCTTCAGTTTTGCTATGCCTAGTGTTTTCACTTAGTCCTAGCCTGTCCCTGCTCTTAGTTCTCTCTTCCCCAGAGAGGAACACGCAGAAATTTTTTAGCTCCTGGCTTAGAGCTAAATAGGACCCTCACCTGATCTGGCTGCTAGTGTGAATCATAGAATCTCAGAGTTGGAAGGGACGTCAGGAGATCATCTAGTCCAACCCCCTGCTCAAAGCAGGAACAGTCCCATTTTTGCCACATATCCCTAATTGCCCCCTCAAGGATTGAATTCAACCCTGGGTTTAGCAGGCTAATGCTCAAATCACTGAGCTATCCCTCCCCCCAGAAGCACTAACTCTGCATCTCCATGCAGGGTCTTAGAATCTGAAATATTTTTACACTACCATATTGTTTTCGTCCTAACAAATGACCTCCTGTCTGTTGTTTAAATGGTATATTCTCTCCAACTCACACAATATTACACCCGCGAAAATGGTAGTCTAATGCAGCCATAATGTGAGATTTTTGATGGGGGCAAGAAGCAGCTACAAAAGTATCTAAACACAACTTTGCAAGCACTCTTCATTCTGAAGTTACAATGCAGTGTGGTTTTCCCCCCAGCCGCAGACCTCTACCAAGACATAGTTAGTAGGATGCACATATTGGGGCTTACCGTATATAACCAAGCAAACTCATATTACCATAACAACATTTAGTGCTAACAATGAATTTGGGCTAGTATGTCTAAGAATAAAAGGGAAGGTTACCAACTTCACTGTACTATACATAAAGCTCTATAAATACTAAAAATAGAAGTGTGATGAAATTGCTCTATAACTATATTGTATTCCTGCTAGTATAATTGTCATCCTCAATTCTAAATAGACTTTCCGCTGGAAATATAACATTCTATGGATTAGTATTTTCAAATCTTTAAATAGGCACTGCAGATTATATAGATTTTAATTTCTTTCATGTTGTTGCTTTCCATGTGTTCAGTGTCCTCACTGAAGTTTGAAAAGATCTCTCTCTCTCTCTCTCTCTCTCTCTTTTTCATCCTTAAGAAGATATGTTTCTTATAGAGCACAAACCACCATGGCTCAGCTTCGTTTTACAGTCCTCTTTGTGCACCAGATACAGTCATGATGTTGACACAGACCTATTTGGTAACTGGCTCTGTAGCAGCACATTTCCCTCCAGGTTCCAGCTGTGTTAGAAAAGGTCAGATTTTGGACTTCACATTTAAAGCCCTTTCTCCATGTTCAAGAACTAATAAATGCAAACTGGGATGTAATGTAATGGAAATTACATTATTCCACATAATCACTTTTTGACTTGTATTTATATCTGAGTGCCGAACGCTTTCAGAATCATCATATCTTAAACCTATGATGTCAAAAAAGAAAAGGAAACATACCAAGAGACACTGTCACTTTAGTGACTATTCATAGCGCTGTTTTTATAAAGGATGGCCATTTTAAATACTGTGAATCTACATGATTCCCAAGGATTATCAGTTTAAGTCCTTCTTGTGTAGATAGGATCCTCCTGAATTCTAATGCTGCAATTTGCCGCTCTGGAAAAAGCACACAATTACAAGGTAACATTTTTCAGATTACACATTATGGAGTCAGGGTTCTGTATCTGCTTCCTTTTGATTTTGTAGAATGTTAAGGATCTCACGAGAGTCTATTCATGAAGAGCGGGAGGGATACTGCTTCCTGGGTGAGCATTCGCTGCCTTAAATAACACAAGCAGAAATTAATTGGCACTAATTCACTTGTTCAGAGTTGTACAGAAGATGTTGCTCATAAACAGCAGCCATGGTTCCCTGATTACAGATATGTAATTAATTCTGAAAAAGGCTATTATAAAATCACAATCCAATACAATCTCAGCAGGTGTCACTGTAGTCAGAAGAACATATCACAGTAAGAACACAGGGAAGCTTTAGAGGGCTGGCTCGGCCTGTGTAAAAGCCAGCAAAGCGCAGGCTCGTTTCTATTTACCTGGCCTCTGCTGGTTGTAAATGTCCCTGTAATTGGGAGTACTAACCTCATAGTTTGACCTGAATGAGTTGTTTATTGGGATAATAATGAGAACTGTAAGCACAGTATTTCTCTGCCCAGTTTACAAATAGGAAAGCATGGACTGCCTGTAATGAGGGCCCCCATCACACCAGCATTTTTCTGAAAACTGTGTTTCTTGAATTCAAAAGAAACACCCAGCTGGACACAGGCGATCTGAGCGTACACCCCTGACACCCTCCAATGTACCAGTTACTGTGAGGTAGGACACTGGACCGGGATACCTTGAGTCTACTCCCAGCTCTGCTATTCACCTGCTATGAGAATTTGCCCAACTCATTTCACCTTTTGGGGTTTGTTTATCCTCCTGCTTCTTTTTCCATCTTAGCTAGTCAGCTTGTAACCTCTTCAGGGCAGGCATCATCTCTCGCTCTGCATTTGTGCAGCACCTCGCTCTATGGAACCCCAACCCTGGTTTGAGCACCTGGGAGCTACCATCACCTACATCGATAATGATAATGGCACAGCAGGGTGTGTTTAATAGTCCTGTTTGGGATACTGTATATGGTTTTCCCATAGAGCACGTGGTGTCCATAAATAAAAGTCTATCCACGCTCTTGAAGACCAGTGTTTCTTTTCTGCCTGCACTTTCTGTGAGAGTTTCACATTATATATTGCAGCCCCGCTCTCAGATAGATGTGGCAGGCAGGTGCTGTGCCCAAATTAATTTTATAAATCTTAAAATACAGTTTCATTTTCTCAGAATTAGCATAATACAGAGCGGGGAGGTTGATTTGCCATTGAACTGTGCATTTAGGAAATCAAAATGCAGACTAGGAAAGCCATCTGGGGTGGACAGCCTAAAATTCGATCAAGTGCCTTACTGACTACTTAGCATTTTTCTGAACGGCACCAAACCAGGGATCTGATTTTTAAATATGTAATTATCAGAGATACATTTCCTGAGCTATTCCACTCACACAATGCAATAGCATGGGGGGGGGGGTTTAAAACCCAGCAATTTGCACATTGATGCAACCACATTTCTGAGTTAGAATGTGACATGCATATTTCGCATGATTTTTACATTATTTACTGAAAACGCTAAGTGTCCCAATTTCCAGAATGTATCAAATGCAGAAATGGAAGACTAGGATTAAAGCTATTCTTGTGTGTAGCAGGGAATTGGTTTCTTAGTACCCCGTGGTGGCCAGAGTTCCCTCTGCAGCATCCTCCCTCTGTTTTCCCTCTTCAGGGTCCCTTACAACCTCCCCACAGTGTCTCTCGTGAGTATCACCATGCTCCACTGGTTTAACAATCTCACCCCATTCCATACTGTTCTCAATGTACCAAAAATAAAGTCCAATACTGCAAACCAAAGGTTCTCACCTATCTCTGGGTCTTCTCTCCCCCTTCTCTTCCTGCCTTAATCTGTTCCTCACTGGGCTATCACTCCTAGCTGTTTCAATCTGGCACTCACCCTTCTGGCTCTGGCTTCCTGTTCCTCACAGAATCTCCTGTGTTCTGAAAAGGCTTTATATATGCTGCTCTTTTCCCAGAAGAAATAGAGCCCCCCTAAACTACAGGTCTACTAATCCCAGGTGCTTAAAAGGACAGCATGCCGTGGTTTTTCCCCTCTCCAATTACTACCTTCCTGGGAACGCTTCATCTCTTTCATGACAAGGCCATTTGATGGGCTTTTGTTTGTTCCAACTCCCTGGAACAGGGTCTATACCTCATTACACTGTATTTACAGAGGGATGGTTCAGACTCAGGTACCTCTTTATAGCAATTCCTGAGGCCTGTTTCTAAAGCGGGAATGGAAGGTTTTAAAAGGAATTCAATTCCATCCTGTTATTTTTCACAGCAGCTTCAAAACTAAACGTACCAGGCCAAATTCTCTACTTGACTTCAATGGAGCACCAGCAAAGAATTTGGCCCACAGACATCATCAAGGAGATGGGAAGTAACTAAGGAAAATCAGCCTCACCATAGAAGCTCAGCTAAATCACTTACACACACACCCCAAGTTGGCCCTTTTTAGCTTTGTGAAGTATTTTCTCTGGAGCTTTTTAATGCCAAATATAATACATGTTTAGCACAATAATTACCAGGATCTTTTAAATTAACCACGCTCAACATAAAATACCCCCAGGGATGCGCTTGCCAGAACCTCAAACCTAAACACACTTGAACTCTGGAGAAGTTTTGTTCCAGCCCTTGGTTAAGAAAGCACAGTAAAACAGCATGTCCTCTGCCTAGGGTTAGCATGCCTCATTTAACCTTTCAAAGTAGATAAAGCCTATTGGTATAACTGTATTGATCTGTCCATGCTCAGAGTAGATGTAGCTCTGTTGACAGAAGAGGGCTGCCATTGACATAGCTAACGTCATTTAGGAAGTGGTGTTGCTACCCCGACAGAAAAACTCCTTATTTCAGTGCAGGCTGTGTCTAAATTGCAGGGCAATGCCAGAGCTGTGCCAAAGTAGCAATGCTGGTGTAGTCTCCATAATGTAGATACTGCTAGTCTCATTCAAAGCTCATTCGGAGGCTTTTGGGGACAATTAATCCAAAGTATCCAATGTGCTTTGATTAGATAAGGTGTTATCAGACATTTCCAAACCAGTTTATCCCATCTTTCCCTCTATTGTATGAAGCTGAAACTCATTTAGAATTTTTAGGATTTTCAACAAAGAAACTGAAAATACAGTCATCCTGATTGGCTGGGAGTCCCAGATTCTTCTAAAGTAATTACATTTGTTAGTGCTAAAAAACCAGGACTCATAGCATACATAATATACAAATCTTTTCCTATCTTATAAAGTGAGGTGCCTCTTGCTATCTTTTAGTAAAAGGCAGTGTGGAAAGACAACACTAATTGTCTCAAGCAGTATCACAACTTTTAGGTACCAGAAAAAAATCATACTAACTTTCCTGAATACAACAGGCAGACCCTAGCACCCTGTTATTTTCAGACAATTGGCTGAAATGCCAATTCATGTCTTGTATTCTTAGCTTTACCAATAAAATAAATAAAATATATTAGAAATATTGAGAAGTTGTTCTCTTGAGATGTGCATATAATTTTCATTAATGTTCCTGAGACTTAATCCCTGACATTGAGAGAAGAGATTATGTCCTTAAATTTAGCTGCCCCTTTCACTCCAGAAGTCCCATTGACCCTGCTTACATAATTCTATGAACTAAACAGAGGGTGGAAGTTCATCTCTATGGAGACAGCCAGGACAAGGCCTCTGCAGCATTTATGTCCCACTTCAGCAGTATTTTAAGGGCTGGGTGGGGTGGGATGTTGCTACTGCAATCAATTTGACACAGAAGTTCAGATACTAGGAGTGACAGGCAGCAGCATAAACTCCTAAAACAGACAGGCAGAAAGAAGCGGCACATAGATTTCTGTGCTCAATATGCCCTCTATTTGCATTTTTCGACAGCAATATACCATGAGAGCTGGTTAATCCATACCAACTTGGAATCTCTAAATTTATCAGTTAAAATAAAAAAGTCTCGGATTAATGGCATACACTGAACAATGCAGGGTTTAAATTCAGATTCTCAGGCAAATATGCCAAACTACTAGTTAAGCCTTTAACTAGCTTTGTCTGTGTATCATTTTATAACATGGGGAGAGCAATACATTAAGAAATTACATTTATTCTTAAAGAAGGGACTTGAGCTGTGCTTGGAAGATCTGACTAGAAAGGAGTATCAGCGCCAGCAACATGCAGCAAATACAGAGGATATTAGATTGCTCATCATAATTAACTCAAAGATTCCAGCCATGGAACTACAACCTACCTCTTTTTGCAAATAGTGTGTAAATTATATTTGTTTAGAAAGTGAATACAAGCTGGTGTGGAGTGTAGCTGCAGGGATGTTTATACGCAAGTGTGGTTGTGATACTCTATACCTTGGGGAGTGCCCTGTAATCCCCATATCCATCATTTGTACAGAATTGTGATATTTCATATAAAGCATGCCATGTGAGTATCATGGGAAAGGTTCTGATCTGCTGAAACACACTGTTCCGTTTAAATATGTATATCATTAATGCATATGAAGTTATGAGAATTGTGTTATATGATTGTCACTAAAATATGCTGTGGGTTTGGGAAGAACCCAGATACTAGCTCTCCAAAGACAATAACCAGGCAGGTGTCCAGCAAGGGAGCTTCAATTAACTGACTGCGGGCATAAGGCCAAAGCAAGGAAATTGTCCACCAGACATGCTTGTGGGGAAGAGAAGAGGCCAAGCATAGGGCCACTGTGTTCTGTTTTATACCCTTAGTCCATGTGCTTGGAATCTGGTTTCCTCTAAAGAAACCAAGGATCACTCTCCACGAGTCAGCAAACATTACAACAGCCGCCTTTTTTTCTTGCAACTCAGTGAGACTCACTTTCAGTTCAGCCGTATAGTTCGAGATAATATAGGAGGCCTCCATGGTTCCAGTTAATGAACTTTGGGTTGAAGGATTTAATTCTTGGCCAGGGTTCAGTGGCAATTCAAGGAGACTTCAACAGCTGCCAGCTAGTTCAGTGTATAGGAGGTTGTCTGGGCTAAACAGCTGAACAGGAAGGGCACAGGGTTCTGGAAAGCACAAACGCTATGCCATCTGGATTGTATTTTTGTTCTGTATTTCGGAGTTGGAAAAAAGAATTCAGAAAGCAACTCTTCCCAAACTAGTGTCAAGATGGATTAGGAGACACTGCAATAAACCCATACACCACAAGGCTGATGTGTGTGTTCAAACCTAAACCTCTGGTGAAATTTTCATTTCTTGTTCCACACCTGGTCCTGCAACAAGGATAGATGGATATGTCACAGTTTTAAAGTATAGCCTGTCTGAACCTCCCAGGACTAGGAGAAAAGGCCATGTACCACAATGGGAAGTTGGGAATCTCCCGTCCAGTGGTAAAAAGCTCCCAATGTATAGTTTTGGTGGATTGCAAAATAGAAAACTTTAAACCTGCCATCGATTCAAGACTGAATATTGCCTCAGACCAGTAAAATTTGGAGGGGAAGGTGATTTTAAAAATAGTAAAATAAAGGCACTCTGAAGTTCCTCAAAGGGTTTGAAATGTTAAAAAGCTGTCTCAGGGAGAATGCATTAACAGACTGGGAGTAAAGGAGGCCATCAACAAGGCATGATAAATACAATCCATCACATAGACATCACAACATACATAAGGGGTGTGTGTGTGTGATAGCCACAATATATGCCATTAGGAGAGAACTATACAAATTACACATACACAAAGTACTTATGATCAATCACTGAAGATGTGTTTACATTTAATCTGCATAAAAGACGTGCTGAGAAAGCCAAGCAAGGCTTGTCATCCTGAAGATGTGTTAAGCCAAAGAAATTCAAAATGCTTTGGGCAAAACCCTAACCCTGTTAAGCATTTTAATCACATTTTTATAGGGGCAGCCTTATTAATGTAAGCAGTCTTCGAGAACCTGACAAATTTTCTTGATGCCTTGCCAAGTGTAAGGTGAGCCAAGTGTGGCCTGGAATCACCCAGTTCTAATTGTAAACTAATTTTTTAAAATTAGAGGTTAACTTGGAGTGAAAGTCAAAACCTGCAATGATAGTACAGAAGCTTTAACTTCAGAATGAGTGCATTTGATGGTATATTATGTACTCATCTGCAAAGTGCATAAAAGCCATTTTAAAAAGATAGAGTTAACAAAGTCCTGTGGCACCTTAAAGACTAACTATAAAGTTTTGAAGCATGAGCTTTCGTGGGCTAATACCCACTTCGTCGGATGCAGGCAGTAGAAGTGTTCACATACAGGCAGTTATAGAAAAGTAGGTAAGAGCCAGGGGGGAGGTGAAAAGGTTAGTCCAATTAAGCTGAGCCAGCTTGTTATCTCCGATCAGGGAGTGTGGATTATTCGTCTAGCATTTGAATGGGGTGTGTGGACATGGAGAGATGAGAAACAATGTCTGTAATGAGCCAACCATTGTAGATCCCGGTTCAATCCCAGACTAACACGGCTACCACCCTGATTCTTTAAAAAGATAGTTATCTATAAATATTAAAAATAGAACAGCGGTAATTTTCACATAGGTAACACCATTCCCTATACACTAAGGGGGGATTTGATAGCTACTTTCCACTACCTGGAAGGGGGTTCCAAAGAGGATGGATCTAGACTGTTCTCAGTGGTACCAGATGACAGAACAAGGAGTAATTGTCTAGGTGACAGTGTGGTAGGTTTAGGTTGGATATTAGGTTGGATGTACAGCAATCAGTCCATAAAAATATGCATTTCTCAATTTTGCTGGCTAGTTCCCCTACTGACAGTGAATAATTTCGTAGCATTACCTCCAGGAGAAGAGTAATCCTAGCATGTTGCTCCAGTAAGGGGTCCTTATATCAGGGAGGATGATAATCTAAATGGAGGAGAGATGAAAGGAAAATTACTTTGAATTACCAATGCTTGAGAACAAAAATCTCAACAGATCCCTACTCTTGGGCTCCATGACTCAAGTGCTTGACTCTGAGCAAACCATTCTGAGCCTTATCACAATTGTACCCATTGATAAGGTGTTCTCCTTTATTTACAATAAAGGAACATGTGAGTAGTAAATATCTGTGGAATATACCAATGGAAAAGTATGGATTGCCCTCTAGTAGCTGGTCCAGAGGGTAACATCCCACTACTGCTACCAGCTGACAATGTTACTCCTTTAGGTGTAATGGTAAAAGTCTGTGCTAGCATGCTTAAAGTTTCTGGTTAAAACCCCAGTGATGACCCATCTCACACATTTCCATTACCGAGATCGAAAATACAGGCATATTTGGGGTCTGCTCTATGAGACATTTCAGGTGACAAGATTCTGAGGTAAGCACCAAATGCTACTGCTGACCCCTTCTGAAGCTCCCAAAGAAATACAATAACATAATCCCTAGCTTTTAGGTAGCAAGTTTTCATCACTAGGTCTCAAAGTGCTCCGCACGGAGGTAAGTATGACGATCTCCCTTGTGATGAAGTGTACCATCTCCACACATGAACTGAAGGGATTTGTGTGCATGGGAAATCAATCAGCTCGCTGGGCTACATCTGCAGCAGGTGTTAAGCCAGGAAGGAGGAGATAAAAGAAGAAAAAACCGAGCTCAGTGCTACCTGACATGGAGAGGGAGTAGACCTCTCGAGCTAGCCCTGGGAAAGAAGGCCCGGCTGTGGCCAGAGTCTAACCACAGCTTTCCCTGTAGCTACCTAGAAGGGTGGACTAGCTTAGAGACTCCTAAATATCAGTGCCTCTGGGTTAGGTGACCTGGTGCAGGACCTTTTGTTTCTTTGGCTCCTCATAACTAGTTTGGCTCCCCCATGTTTTGGGACCAGCAGAAGAGTAAGCCCAGGAACAGACTGAGAAAGTCCCGGCTACAGGCCCTGGTAAGAAGCAGCCTCAGGATACAGAAGGGGGCCTGATCAGATCCCACTGAATACATGGTTTGCCTGCGTCGAACTAGTTCCCTGGGCTGGAACCCAGAGCAGAGGTGGGTTTGGCTTCCCCTCCTGGCCCACAGGGGATGGGAGGGGGAAAATGCAAAACACAATGGCTGGCAGGCCCAAAAGTCTGAAGTTGGGCTGAATCTCTGGTATGATGCTGCCAGCCCACTGGCATGTTACAAGGGTTTCCCCAGAAAGGGCAGGACTAAGAGTGATCTAGTCGGAAGTCTCAAGGAAGAGGCAGCCCTCCGCAGGGCCAGCATAGCTCTCCGCAGGGTGTGTCAACGCATGAGGAGAGCAGTTATCAGGGGGTGTGCTGGTCTGAGTGTCACATGCTTGTCCCATTTTACAGATGGAGGCACAAAGAGGTGAATTGACTTGCCCAATGTCATCCAGTAGAGCAGTGGAAGAGTGGGGATAAACCCTACGTCTCCTGTGTTCCGGTCCACTGCTCTATCCACTAGAGAACACTGCCTCCCCCTGGTCAACCTGAAATCAGAGTGGAGGGCACAAGGCAAGAACCCCAAGTCTGTGGAGTTAGCATGACCTTGCATAACCCACACACTTGTAACCCCAGTTGCCAGTAGGCAGGCTCGAACTGGGGACCTCCAAAGCTAACTGCATGAGCCACTAGTGCATGAGTTAAAAGCCAGATGGCCCTTAGCAAAGCTATAGAGCAAACTCATTAATCTCTCTCTCTCTCTCTCTGTGGTCTGGGTGCCACTCGATGTGACAGAACACCACACCCAGGAGGTGTGTGGGTCACACTTGGAAGATAACTAAATATACATTTTGAAAGAGGAAATCATTTCAGTTGTCTGGATGTTCCCACGGGAGGTCTTTTTTTCTCAGGCTGGGGTTGAAAGTTCACTTTTGAGGGTAGAAAATATCATCTGGTTTCAAATGTACTGTTAAAAAGCTATCGTTTTAAAACAGAATTTGGCATTTCCCAGCAGAAGATGCTAATACATTCATGAGGTTTCTATCACAACAGGTCTCACTACACACTCTGCTGCAGAGATCTAACATTCCATGACCAGTGTTTGGGTGCTACAGTAATGTTGGGCGTAATGGAAACACCATAAATTAGAAAGAAACTGGGCTGTGTGACAAGTGACCTTGACTTCCATTATGTGCCTCCAGGGCATGGCTTAGTGGACAGTCAATTATCTAGCTGAGGTATTTGTGTAACGAACGTACGGTTGCAAAGAAATTGACACCAGTTGCCAGCCAAACTGTGTACATGGAGCATAGAGAATAATACCATAGGCCTTCAGTACTTGAGCTAAAAAGGAAACTCCATGAACAAGCAATAGTAACAGAGATATTGAGCCTAATTTTACATTATCCTACACCTTGGTGTAGTCATTTACACCTATGCAACATGGGTGCGGAGAATTCTGATTTGATACCGTTTTTAAATACTTTTTGGCACTGATTCAATGCATGCCCAAGGATCAGGGAAACTTGGAATTAGGCCTGATAGCGTCTGTAAGCCAGTCATTAGGGAGCAGCAATACAAACACACACGCTAGTTAGCATATCACACTTGCAATGGCAGAGACTGTTACTTAAATAAACAGTGATACAAATAGGGAAATAAGTGAGTGAGTAGTGTTCATGCCAGTTAGAGTAGGCCAACAAGTACAGTGCAGCATATTGCAGCTAAATCATTTTACTGGTACCATATTTTAGCAAAACTAATGATGAACTAAACTCCGAGGTGCCTAATCTAAATTTGCAATGGAAAGATGTATTTTCTATGTTTATTTCATTATTATTTCATGAACTTCCTCTGCTTGTTTATGAATTCTTTAAAGTATATTTAAGCAATCAAGCATAATAGTGGTGTCATTATCTCAAACCTATTGCAGTTTTAGGACTTTATGAGAAATCTAAGCGTGTTTCATGTAGCTAGCTCCTAAGATATCCCACTCATGAGCTCATTCCCTACTGTCTCTCACTGCAAAACCAGATACAACGACAAGCTATTCTGTATAGCTATTCACAGTCGCCAGACAAGAAAAGAGAAAAATGTCATCTGGACAGGGAAGGCAGCCCAGCAGTAGGGTAACCTAATGCCACCTCTGATCTGTGTCCACATCCTTCACTCTTCCAAGGCCCCAAACAGAAGATAGCTTTGAACCCAATAAAAACCCCACTATCATAGTAATGCATTCCTGAACCTGCCGTCTGTGCCTGGTTCTGACTATTCATACAGTTGCCCTCTTTAGGGGAAAATAATACTATTGGAGTGGGTGGGTAATCAAAAAGAGGCTTTGTACTTAATGCTGCTGCCATGGTGATCCCTTCCCTTTCTGCTGCTCCCTGAGCCAGAAGCACTTGCTGGTTCCCCTTTGCATTTGATGTCAGCTCCTTGTTAGATGCAGAGGTGATAGTGCAGGCTTGGCAGCTTGCAAAACAGCAAGGCAGCACAAAAAAAGGAAAACTCGGTTGGGCCATAAGAGAGGGAACAAAACGAATACCTAGAATTTGCATGGAGTTTTATTTAAAGAGAGAACTAGATGCCACCATTGTGTGGATTTCTTCCAGTCCAGATGCAAAACAACAACATAAATAGTTCAATGCCAGCCATTCCTTGAAGGTACCGTATTTTTCGTCATATTGGACGCTCCGGCGTATAAGACGCCCCCGACTTTTAAAGTAAAAAAGCCGGGAAAAAAAAAAAAAAAAAAAAAAAAAAACCAAAAAACCCCACCACACACAAAAAGCGCCCCGGTTCCCCCCTCCCCGCCGCGGGCGGGCTGCCGGCGGCGCCCTGGTTCCCCCCTCCCCGCCGCGGGCGGGCTGCCGGCGGCGCCCCGGTTCCCCCCTCCCCGCCGCGGGCGGGCTGCCGGGGGCGCCCCGGTTCCCCCCTCCCCGCCGCGGGCAGGCTGCCGGCGGTGTCCCGGTTCCCCCCTCCCCGCCGCGGGCGGGCTGCCGGCGGGGGCCCGCGGCGGGGAGGGGAGGGAACCGGGGCGCACGCACTGTTTTTTTTTGGTTTTTTTTTTTTTGTGATGGGGCGAATAGGTATATTCGCCCTATAAGACGCAGCAACTTTCCCCCCCCCCCCCCCCCGTTTTGGGGAAGAAAAAGTGCGTCTTATAGGGTGAAAAATACGGTATATTTTTCTCTTCCATCAATTAATAGCCCCATTTTGCTTGTACCAAAAACAAACAAACAAAAAAACCACACCCCATCCCACACTCAGTAGCACCTTAGGATGAGGGAGAAGACAATGAAATTGGTCTGGAAGGAAAGGAAAGCTATTTACAACTAAAGGGAATCGTTAACAGGCTAGAATTGATTGAAAATGGGCAAACACATTTCCCCTTGTTTGAAACTCACACCAATAATCTACGTTTGAAATTAGGAGTTATCTAGTTTTTGGGAAAATGCCACTTTCTGTCTGCTGCTAGGAGGAGGAGGTAGATTGGTACACAACACATTCCCAGCACCTTTGGGTCACTTTGCTGGTACCCTCTGAGCACAAACAATAGGGAATTAGATAGAGTACTGCTCCGCAGAAGTTAACAGATGGGGAGAGAAAGAACAGTCAGTATCTTGCAGAAGCTATCTGACAATCCGCTGTTTAGAATGGACAAATTCGATTTTATCTTGGAGGGATTGGAGGGATTACATATTTATCATCAAATGTTGGTTTCATTGTACACCATAAATGGGGAGGGGAAGTATTTCCATTGATAACTGAAATTCACAGATAGGCAAAGTAAGAAAAATGTATGAAAAATTATTAGAATCCAGTGATTTAGACTTTTGATTTAGGCTAGTTACAAATGGACCAATGAATGCATAATAAAAACAAGTATGATTTGTAGATGTAAGGAAATTTATTTTGTATATTTTAACATCTGATGATGACAAGTTGTGTCTGAATGGTTTCTAAAGTTTTACTTTTTTAAATAACACTATCATTAAATAATTGTCTGCCTTTCCCACGACCATGTGTTGTATCAGCAAGCCAGGTACTAACAAACTTCAACAGAGCTTTATTTAACAACAGTGAAAACTCTTTACAAAGCTGCTGCTGTACCCCTCTGTAGCCCTCACTCAGCCTAGGCTCAACTCCTCCCCCCCCCCTTCCTGTTTCCTGTCCTACGGACTCCCAGTTCTAATAATTACAAGCAGCATCTAACACACCACACCATGGAAAATTTAAATAAATAAAAGTACAAAAAAGGGCTTAAATCTCATAATTTTGCACAACTGTGAAAATTTAAATTGATAATCTCAAAAAATGCTGGGAAATAATCAATATTATCCCTTGAAATTATTTAAAAAAATGAAAATTGAATTCTGCCAAGCCCAGTTAATCCTAAATAACTTGAATTGTTCCCATTGAGTGCAACCAAAATGGAGTTGGTGGCAGGAAATATCTTCTGCCACACAAATAACTCTTACTTTGAACTTCTTACTGACAACATATCAAAGCTTTCATAAATTGCATAGTGTGTCAGAGAAGTTCCAAGCACATGGCTTTGTAAATCTCATCTGGCAGGACAGATTGGAGCTCGACTAATATCCTCACTGTGGTTCTAAATTTTGACACACCCTTTTGAACTTTCAGTGTTCCTGTGGTACAGCCAAGACAAATGGGAGCAAACAACCAAGTAGCAATGACTGTAAAAAGAAATACATTGGATGCACTTTCAAAAGGGCTATACACAGCTCCATACTGAAAGAGCAGCCTTTTTAGGGTCAAAGCACACACAATGTCTCCAAGAAAGACTGCAAGGAAGAAGTTAGTCAGAAATTTTGAGCAGATATGATATCAGGATACAGAGTCATTCATGGGGATTAGCAGGTTTCCTTCATAGTGCTACAGTAAAATGATTAGTTCTTTGGTTTTTTTTACAGTGTTGAAATACCCTAAGGAAGTTTCTTCTTATTATTTTAACTATTTGAGCTAAGGAAACATCACAGTATTTCTTTGTAGGATATGTACTTATTGCAACTTTAAAAGTACTCTGAATTTTATCTCTATGCTGTTATTCCATCATTCTAATTGACCAACAAATTTCTAGTGCAATACTTCATTTTATCTCACCCTTTGCTTTATGAATTCTGTCCCTTTTAGCCCCAGTTCTGCTTTCCACCTGATATTTGATTAATTCTTGATCACTGCTTCTGTGCTTTATGTTTCTAAGCTATGCTATTGTGTTAGGATTACACCAGCGAAATAGAATCCTTTTTATTTGTGCTGTTTATTAACCTTCTGCATTGTTCATTGCCCGTTTTTTCTTTGGTACAACAGATACTGTATCTGACCTCATGCCAGTCACCAAGTTTTGGTCTCCAGTAATTGAAAAATTCTTTATCCATGGGTTATTGCGTTTATTGAGGTCAAAGATTCTGGACATTTCATATCCTTGAAATGCATTAAGTTATTTGGTCTAGTGGACATCCAGCTGGTAAAAAGGAACATCCCCAAATACTCTTTAAAGGACATAAATCCACACCATGTAGGAGTCAAGCAAAGGAGTTTATTACGTACAGCACTGACGGAGTGTCACCTCACTTATTAGGCTCAGAGACACTGTTAATTAATTGATTGCAATGAATTATATAGATTTATCATGGGCGTGGAAAAGTGACAGAGTAAGTAACGCCAAACTCCCAGATAGGTCTAGCACAACAAGACAAGATAGCACAGTAGCCAATAGTCAAAAGGTCACCCAATATCTCAGCCCATGGTTTCAGATTAACAAGTTAACATGTGATTAGTACTTTAATGAATTGTATTAGTATAAAACATATATGTTGAATTTGAGATGGGGTTCACAGGAATGAATTTAGCAGGTACATTCCTAGGAGTTAAGCAAAGAGACAGTGAAAGTATATGGCAACAAGAATTGTCTTTTAAGTTGCCCCTTTGTGTTTTAAAGCCGGCGCTGGTCCCTGGGAAAGTGAATTTGGGAGGAAGCCATATCTTCTACTGACATGCCAACCTTTCATAAACTCCAGGTTGGTCTTGTGGCAAGAACTCCTCCTTACAGAAGAACTAACACAACAGGAACAGGACATCTTTGTTCCATTTGCAACTTTGAACAACATACACTTATTTAGTTATGCTCCAGCATCTGGTGTGTTGCTGACTATGATTTAACAAACAAAGCAAGGTCACTGTCTGCTGTTTTACTGTCTCTTAGCTAATCACTATTTGTTAGGCTTCTGGCCTCTTGGCCAAACTCTGTACTTTGGGCCTTGAAAGCTGACACAAACCCATGCACCAAATTGTTATGCCACAGTACATGGAATTTGGCCCTTCACTCTTTTTAATCTGAGAAGAATCTTCAAAGTAGTTAACAGCCTCATGTTGTCAGGAACCATTACTTCAACTTTCATAATAAAGGTACCAAGATTAATTTGATCTGCTCCATTCTAAAATAATTCATATGGCCAAATACAAAGCAACACAGCTGTATATATACATTTTGCATAGAATATACACTAGCTATAATTTGGGATTATGATTTCTTTAAAAAAAATGCAAAAAATAAAAACATATAATAGGTGCCATTAACACAGAGTAAAATGGTAGACACTGTTTTGGATCTAGCATTACTTTATGTCAAAGGACCTATTAGGATTTAAGCGACGGTTGTGTATCGTTTTAATATGCCTTCTTCATAGCATGCACCACAAAGATTCCTTTGTAACTATGAAAATGTATGCTGGCTACATGAATTAACAATAATAGATATTGTATATTAGGGCTCCATAATACCTAATGCATTTAACCATTGTCTATTTATTATTCTTAATGCACACATTCACCTAACATACCATTGCAGCTCTTAAGAGGGTACATATTTGTGCACTTAACAAGCCCAACATGCGGAACAGAAAAAAATTGTTATGAAATGTACTTGTTAGTGGCTGCTTTTTAAATCTGAACTTAATTTTTTTCCTTTACAAAGTAAATTCAGCATTTAGTAGGGTTTCATTTTAAAAGTCCATGTGATTTTTTTACTCTGAAAACTCAAAAACTTGCATGGTTAGGGAACTTCCCCTATGCACTACTGTCAAGCAATAAGGAGGAAGACTACCGTAAGTTTAAATAACCACTGTGAAATGTGAAAAATCTAAGTTAAAATAAGCATTCAATGTGCAATGTCACACTATAACTCAGACTATGCAATCCCCAAGTACAATCAATTAAATTAAGATGAAGTGTCAACCAGGACTCAAATTTCCTTGCAGTCGATGTTTTGTAATCAATATTTTAACATTAGTTATATCCTTTAAATGTATGCTCCTAAAGGATTGATTCCCTCAAAACCAACAAGAAAAAATACCCTTCAAAGATGTGTCTGAGATGAAATAATTGACACTCCTGATATTTTGCTAACAACTATTCAAACACTTCTAAACCTGAAAATGATGTGAGCAAGAACATGAAACACCCTCTTAGTTTGTACATAACTATCAAAACACAATGGTTCATCAATAGTGGATCAGTGCTGCTAAAGAGAAGTCACTAATAAGTGAATTATAATATCACCTCCATGTCTGAGATAAAGTTTGTGCAGGTACAGCTGTAACATTTTCCAAAACAAAACAAAAAAAATATTTTTAGTGGGGATCTGGATAGCCCAAGAGATTGGTAATTGAATATGGAGCTTTTCACTGGAAATTGGCCATGGCTAATCTAGTCTATGCTGGCAGTGACTGAAAACTACCACCATCAGATGTGGCCTATGCACAATGAGTTGGTGTCTCAGTTCAATTCCTAGTGGAAAAGCGTTCACACCTCCAAACTTCTACCACATGTGACATCCGGAAGTCTCGACTGAGTCTGAGCACGGAGACTTAATTACCTTCTTAAGGTTGTAATACAAAGGGACACAGTCTGTGGTGCTTACAGTGTAGCTACGCATGTTGTATCTATTGCATGGATAAAAAAGGACTCCTCTCTTCCTGGTTATGCATGGATTTCTAAGACACCTTTCACCATACTGTCTGGATGCCAATTTCAGTCAATCCAGAACAGGTAATGAACACTAAGATTCTGTTTTGTTTTCAAAACAAGCCCAGCAACAAATAAACTGTTTTCTGGTGACCTTCTTGCTATGTGACTGTGACAGTCTGTATCTGTATGCTCACACTTTTACAAAACTATAATGGATTTTGTACAAAGGATACCTTGTGAGATATCATTTCAAAATTCATAATTTGCTGATCCTTTCTGTCCTGATAAAATATGCGTGGTAATAGTGTATGTAAAGTTATAACATTTTACTCTATGATGTTACTAAAACATATTGTAAAGCTGAGGAAACAGCCAAAAATCGGTTCCTCAAAAACAAAAGGCAAACTGACACCTCAGCCTAGTGTTAACTAAATCAAATGGACCACCACTTGGTTCGGTGTCCATTCTTTGTCAGGAAAAAGGATACGAGCAAGAAATTTACATCTCAGCAATGAACAGATGGAGGTTCCCATCTCCAGAGACTGGCTGTCTCCTGAATCTTAGCAGGAGATTTTTTTATTTTATTTTTTGAAAAAGAGCTATATGAAAGAGCCCTACATATATCTCTCCCTTCATCACCACCACCAGAAGGACAAGGAAATTAACACTGAACTAAGGGAGAGGTCCTAGTTGAAAGGACTCCAGTTAGTAAGACTGCTAGAGCATGTGGTGAGAGAAACCTTTGCTTTAAATTTACTTAGCTTGTTAACTTAGGTATTAGCTCATGTTTTACCTTTTATTTCTTTGTAACCAATTCTGACTTTTATGTCTCATTACTTGTAATCACTTAAAATCTATTTTTGTGTAATTAATAAACTTGTTTTATTGTTTTATCTAAACCAGTATGTGTTTGGATTGAAGTGTTTGGCAAACTTTATTTGAAACAACAAGGTTTGTGTGTATCATTTTCTATTAATGAAATGATGGACTTTATAAGCGATTATATGGTCCAGGAGAGTGCTGGGCATTATAAGGGGCACATTTCTGTGGGAAAGTTTGGGATTGGGAAATTTTTTGTTGTCCTACAGTGTAATTCAAGGATAGCTGGTTGTAGCATTCATATTGTTCAGCTGGGAGTAATTTACATGCTGGAGGCTGGGCCAGGAGTGGGTGAACAGGCCAGGACTGGTTACTCTCACGGCAAAGTGGTGTAAAAGGCACCCCAGGTTCGAGAACTAAGGAGACATAGCTGTTCAACAAACCAGATTGTACTCTGTGGAATGTCACAGTGATGTAGCATCAAATGGAAGAGAAGAGCTAGTCTCATTCCCTTACTTTAAATGCCTTCATGACTGAGATAAACAATGTCTTACGATTTCCTTGTACTTCCTCATCTGTCTATATTCATTTTCTATCCCTTGATTTAGGGCAGGTCTACACTACTCGCCAGATCAGCGGTTAGCGATTGATCTATAGGGGGTCGATTTATCGCATCTAGTCTAGATGCGATAAATTGATCCCCGAGAGCTTTCCTGTTGCCTCCAGTACTCCATGTGAGAGGCATAAGCAGAGTTGATGGGGGAGCGGCAGCAGTTGACTCACCGCCATGAAGATCTAAGTACACTGACTTCAGATACACTATTCTCACAGCTGAAGTGGCATAACTTTGATTGATTGCCTCCTCCCACCTCCTCCCCCCCCACACACACACAGTGTAGACCAGGGCTTAGTGTCTGACTGTAAAACCTTCGGGGCAACGAAACCTTTTCCTTACATCTTTGGGCAGTGCATCACATGATGGGGTCCTGGACCACAATGGGAGCTCCTAGGTGCTACAGCAATAAAATGAAATAAATAATAAATAATACTACTACTAAAGGGCAGTAGGTTCAGCACCCAGAAGGAGAAACTGCCTGACATCATCAACAGCCAACATTACTGCTGATACAGGAACAGTGCTGATAAGCTGGAAGAAATCTTGCCCAACTCCCCTTGCCCAACAGGATGCTGGTTGCAACATAAGGGCAAGAGTGCAGTACACTTACTCACAATGAATAGGACCCTTCACCACTGAATAGTGCCACTGAACTCAATGGGATGACTTGTGGAGTAAGGAACTACTCTGTATGCGGGAGATTATCACACCCCGGCACTGTGCTCTTAAAGACAGAGGTAGAAAGTGCTGAAAAATGATCAGAGCTTCCATAGGGAGACCGAGGATACCAAACTGAAAAGAAAACGACGACTCTCTCCCCATCGCAAAATCTTGTCCCACAAAACTCAATGGCATCTCGTCCATTCCTCCCTGCTTAAGTCGTGGGGAGAATTGTCAAGAAAGTAACAGAGACTACATGACACAATGGCATGCTGCTCCAACAAAAGGTAAGAAATAAGAGACTGGAAAACCTGCAGCATGTGGTAGTGACAGACCAGTGCCCCACCACGGAACCCCAAAGAGAGTACATCTTCTTCTTCAGGGTGAGATGTTCTGCTCAGGCCCCTTCTGCTCATGTCTGAGTGGCTTCTTCTGAGGCTACTCGCGGGAGTCTCAGTATCCCACATATGCTACAACACAGCTCTCTCCTGCCTTGTCTGGGGAACATGCCACACATCTGATACCTGGATTTCAGCAAAGTTTGAAACGGGGATAGAGAACAAAAAGAACGAATGGGCTCACAGCACAGAAACAAATCCCTTTTTTCCTGCTCTCATTGCTCTCCTTTAATCTCCCCTTTCATGTTTCTTTTCCTCTTTCTCCTTCATGCCAGAGCAGTGGTGCTGAATACTAATGAGGCAATACTTGCTCTGACCCAGTCACTCACTCATTCCTGGATAATTTCTTTGGGTAACAATCACATGACTCTTTCTTTGTGTGCGCCAAGCAAATACCATAAGGTTAAACTCGTACGTGCAGGTAATTTTGCTGGTAACCAATTTTCAAAACCGGTCTCTCTACTTGATAGCAATCTTCTGATTCCATGTCTACTGGAGCTTTGCTTCCCTTTCAGAGAGCCTTTTTCATTTTCCTTTCACAAAAGTGCTTCAATCTATCTTACATTTTAATTGAATCAAATTTAATTTAAACCAAATCAAAAGGTCCTTTCAATACATCTACATAAGAAAGCACTTAATCTTAATAAACTACCATTTAAGATGGAAAGGGAATCTACAGTAGCTGTGAAATATATAACACATCAAAATTCTCTCTGTTCATGTAAAGGAATGAAGCCAAAATAAGCTCACTCTACTGTTTAAAGTGTACTGCAGATAACGTGTGAGAAGAGAATTGTGCAGCCGAAGCTGTGTGCTGGACTGCGAAGTTGGAATCAGAATAGAATTCCATTTCCCAAAGCAGCTTAGCACCAGAAAATGACATTTGCTGGGACTCTGTGTTAATGAAATGAAGATCCTTCCCCCTTTCATATCTTATTACATTTCGGCAGACAGTTCAAAAAACTCAAATAATTTCCTTTGCTTTGGAGGGGAGGGGTTAACCCCTCTGGGATTCTCAGCTCCTTCATTTCCATGACTGGCTAGCATGTACATTTTACTAGAACAGATTTTGTTTTGAATGGGCAGATACCCAATACTTGCTGCTGCTTCTGCAGCAGATATCAGGCACGGCTCTGCACAACCTGGCACTGTATAGACCCACATTAGCTCACAATGGCCTGTATTATAAAAAGACTCAGGAGCTCTGTTGCTACCAGCAAACAAAGGACACCAGAACAAGGGAGACCACTCCATCAGACACCCAAGTTCTACAACAAGAGTGCTACAAAAGCATTGCTGAAAGGTGCTTGCTGAAGAAAACACAGGTTCGGGTGCTACTCTTAAGTTGATCATATTTTCAAAATCTAAAAGAGAAATATTTTTCCTGGCAACTTTTTGTGAGGGTTCAGGGACACTCATCTCTTCAGTAGAGAACAGCTGTATGAAACCCTGTGTGCTGCTTAAACACGGTGGGGGAACAGCTGGTATGTAGGCCCTGGAGCAGAACCTGTGCACTGAAACCAGTTTCATCCTAGGGCAACATTCATAATCTAGACCAGTGGTCTCCAGCCTTTTTACACCCAGGTCATTTTTGAATTTAAGGGCAACACTGGATCTACCCCCACCTCTTGCCCAAGGCTCCGCCCCTTCCTCAAAGCCCCATCCCACTCACTCCATCCCCCTCCCCCCCCATCACTTGCTCTTCCCCATCCTCACTCACTTTCACCAGCCTGGGGTAGGGGGTTGAGGTTCAGGGCAGAGGGGCTCTGGGCTGGAGCCAAGGGGTTTGCAGTGTAGGAGGGGGCTCTGGGTTGAGCCTGAGGCTGGGGGTTGGGGTGCAGGAGGGGGCTCTGGGCTGTGGCAGAGTGTTGGGGTGGAGGAAGGGATACAGGGTGCTGGATCTGGGAGGGGGTCAGGGTTGGAGAAGGGTGTTGGGGTGCAAGAGGGGATGGGGTGCTGGCTCTGGGAATGGGGTCAGGGTTGGGGGTTGGGGTACAGGGGGTAGTTTGGGGTGCAGGAGCAGGTATGGGTTGCTGGCTCCAGGAGGGGGCTCAGGGCTGGGACTTGGGATGCAGGATATGAGCTCTGGGAGGGGGGCTCCAGTCTGGGGCAGAGTGTTGGAGTTAAGGGTGCAGACTCTGGGCGGGGGTGAGGGTTAGGGAAGGGGGTTGTGGTGCAGCAGGGGATACGTGGTGCTGGTTGTGGGAGGGAGCTCCGGGCTGGGACTTGGGGTGCAGGAGGAGGTTTGGAGTGCTAGCTCTAGGAAGGGGCTCAGTACTGGGGTTTGGGGTGTGGCTTCCTGCCGAGCAGCACTTACCTCTAAGGCAGGCTCCATGACTACTCAGGCCCCGTGCCACTCTGGAAGGGGCCAACATGTCACTGGGGGGGGGAGGGGGAGACACATTGCTCTGCATGCTGCCCCTCTCTGCAAGCACTACCCCACAGCTCCCCGGTCCTGAGGGGGTGGCGCTTCCAGGCAGCAGCAGCACGTGGAGGGAGACCCCTGCCCCGAAGCAATGTGGGGGCAGGGCAGACAGGGAGCCTGTCTTAGGGGCAGCCCCGCTGCGCCGCCAGAGATCGCGATCGACCAGTTGGTGACCACTGCTCCAGACAAACGTCTAGGGAGTGCTGGGAAGGAGTCTCTGGCAATCTCTGGTAACAATAATGTAGGCATGTATCAGAGAGCTCCTGGAGGATGCATTTACATTATTAGGGAAAGGGCTTCAATCCGGGATCTGTACGCTTACCTTCTCTGAAATGCTTCTGCTCCGATGTTCATAGCCAGCTAAATATCAGGGAACCTTAAGATCTCAATGCCGGGATTAAATGACAGTGTAAATAGGAAGTGAATAATATGTCACAGGTACTAGGAAGGGACGGGCTCCACCACAGCCAATAGCTGGCACCGAAAACTGACAAGTGATGGCAGTGGCAGGTGTGGAGCAGGATGTATTTCAACCAAGAGGTCACGGAAAACGGACAGGTATTGCACAGTACTCAAGATGGACAAAGATGCCTGCTTTGAATGTCAGCAACACAAAGGAAACTCTCTATCCAGTATTACAGGATGGGACAGAAATTATGGGACAGATGAAACACAGGATGAATAGGTTGACACACAGAGGTCAATTCTGGAAAAATATAGGAGATAAATAAAAGACACACATGGCCAAAAGTCAATGATAGACTAATGTCGCCTCTCCTTTCTGGTAGCCCCCAATCCAATGAACAGACTAAATTGGAGAGAAGGAGAAAGAGTAACGGACATGGGGAACTGTAGCACTGCAAGCAAGGTGGCATCTAAGCTATGCTCTCTGAATGCCCCAGAGGGCCCTATTCCACTGTAGCGGGGTGACCACCTGCTCCCTGCCTGGAAGGGCTGGAATAGCCCAGGGAATGGGTGTGGCCAGGAGTCAGCAAACTCCCAGGCTTTGAGTGGGAAGCAGGCTCAGCTGTGAGGCCATGCCCCAAACACTCAGGCCTGTATAAAGCCTGAGAGGCAGGGGCCTGAGAGACAGTCTCCTCTGTAGTCAGAGGAAGACAGGCCTAGCTGCGGGGAGGCCTTAGACAGGGTCCCTAGACTGGTGCAGGGCTGGGGCCAGGCGGTAGGAACTGGGAGAAGCGCGAGCCTGGGAGCCCCAGGCTGCTGGGCCTAGTAGAAGGTCCGACCCAGGGGTACTGGGGTTGCAAAGGGCAGCCCAGGGCTAGCAAAGGAAGCAGCAGGCCAACCCCCCCTTGCCGGAGATGAGCAGCCATGATACTGCAGTCTGCCTCAGCGAGCGGAGGCAAGTGATAACTGGCAGTGGCAAAGTCTGAGGCAAGGTGGAGATAGTGGGTGGAGGGTTCCCCGGGGAGGGGACCCTTAGACTTGAGGGGGTTCTTCAGGGGTGCAGCACCCTCAACAAGAGGGCACCGGGGTCCGGGAGGGACGTGGGGCCAGGTAGTAGGAGCGGACATAGACCGGCAGAGGGCGCTCCGGGGGCTGGAAAAGCTAATTCCCGAGACGACCAGCAGGAGGCGCTGCCGGGGTGAATGTCCGATGCGCTACACCCACCAATCAGCCTAGATCAGGGGTTGGCAACCTTTCAGAAGTGGTGTGCTGAGTCTTCATGTATTCAGTCTAATTTAAGGTTTTGCATGCCAGTAATACATGCTGATGTTTTTAGAAGTTCTTTCTATGTCTATAACATATAACTAAACTATTGTTGTATGTAAAGTAAATAAGGTTTTTAAAATATTTTAAGAAGCTTCATTTAGAATTAAATTAAAATGCAGAGCCCCCCGGATCGGTGGCCAGGACCCAGACAGTGTGAGTGCGACTGAAAATCAGCTTGTGTTCCGCCTTTGGCACCCATGCCATAGGTTGCCTACCCCTGCCCTAGCTCATGCCTAGCCTTTATGCAGGGATATGAATGAAGGGTGGTAGTTCCCTAATGGCTTCTAGTGGTGTCTTCTGCAGCACCAGTGCCCCCCAAAACAACAGACTAATAGAGCTGCAGCTGGCTAACTAGAATATTTTCTATTGGCATTTCCAATAGGGTGTCTTGATTTTTAAATACTGGGACCTGATTTTATGTGACTGGTTTATGCTTTTAGTAAAATATGGTTAGATGTGAAATAATTGCACTTGATCATTAGATGTATATTTTCATAAAATTAAAGAGTGTGTGTATATGTGTGGTTTGTGTGTGCACACGCGTGTAACATATATATTGGCAGGTGAGAATTATCTACTAGGATATTATCAAGGCAACTCCTTTGAGAAAGAACCTCGCCATTTAAACTAGTGCCAAGACTATCGCCTAGGAAGCATGGAGTTTGCCAAATGAAGCGGACATAAAACATATATGCTTCAGAAATCTAATAATAATGAAGAGCAGGCTTGGGGCAGAAAATAGCATGACATATCGCAGAGTGCCAATTACCAGACACACTGTGCCAGAACAAACATCAACACAACGTAATCCAGAAAAAAGGGTGAGATGTATATTTACACACACAAAATAAAATGACATTTATTTCCCCCCCTCTGGTGCAGGGAAGGTGAATGCTGGACCATCCTGCTTGTAGGGGGAATGAAGAAAACCACAGCTGAGCATCAGAGTTCTGGATTCATACATGGAACCGGGCATAGGAGTCACCCACTCTGGGGGCTTTACTGGGGAAGGACGGGAGGTGTAACTTATGCTCAAATCTCCATGGAAACTGCATAAACTGAATCTGTACATGCTCCAAGAGCTCCAGTAGCCACATCACTTCTGTGCCTCGCCCCTTCACACCGTCATGTATCCCTGAGAGCTCATGACTACACATACACCCTTTCCTGGATGTAGGTTCTGTGTGGCACTATTCAGTAAGTTGCCCTGGTTTCCTGTCCTCTTCATTATTACTAGATTTCTGAAGCAAGTATGTTCATGTCCATGCATATAATGCCTGATTTTCACAAATGCTGAGCACCCAACAGTAGCCACTGAGGTCAAGGCAAGCTATTTATGGGGGGGGGGGGGGGGGGGGGGGGGAGAACTGCCTCAGGAGTCCCCTACTCCTGCCTTCCTCCCCTGGCTCATATTTTTCCAAAACTGTAGCTGGCTCACTCTAGCGTATGTTACTTGGTTCTCTTATCCTTGTTTCTTACTCCTTTGCCCTTTTTGTTGTCTTCTTTAAGACTAAGTTTCTTGAGGGACCTCTACTATCATTATTTCTGAGGACTTTTTTTTTTAAATCTGACTGCTACAGTTGATGTATTTGTCTGGTATTTTGTATTGCTAGAATTAAATGCAAGTATAAAGTGATGGTCTTTCTTTTTTATCTCTCCATATATGTGTTAATAGATCAACATATCATTTTGCTTTCACTTAATTTTCTACTGATTTCTGTTTCTCACTGATATGGGGGCTGAGGTATCACCAACCACAGCACACAAGGCTGCAATAGTAATTTAAACAAACATTGCTCATTCATCAATCCCAAGATTTAAGTGATCATGAATTTTCTGACAGCCATCATGGCTCACTTAGGACTGAATGTGGCCTAGACAGACAGGTGGAGGATTTAAACATCTATGGTGAAGCTAAAGGCACTGAACATTGTACCTAGCCATTGATGGCTAAATTGTGGTAAGTCAGCCAAGGAAGACAGACACTTCTCGTTGGGGATTCCATACCCAGAAGAATCCAAATCACATTCTGCATGGGACAGGTGGACAGCAGGACAATGCTGCCTTCTTGGAGTCAAGAGATATCACTCAGAGAAAGGCTAGGCTTCTGAAGTTGACAGGTAAGGATCCATTAATGTTTGTTCATATAAGTGCTAATGACGCTGTGCTGAGGGATAGTTTGCAGACGGTAAATGACTTCAGGGCACTCAGAAGTGTTCAGAAGAAGAATGTCCCAGCAATCTCCTCTGAGATCCTTCCTGTCCCACAAGCAAAGGAAGACAGAATGCAGAAAATTCTTGAAGTGAATTGATGGCTAGGTAAGTGGTGGAGAATTTTGGTTCTATAGAACATTAATCCAATTTCTATACGAAGAGGAGGCTGCATAGTTTGGATGGCCTCTACCTCAGCAGAAGGGGAAGCAATCTCCATTGGCACAGGCTGACTAGAGTAGTCAGGAGGGGGTTAAATTAATAAAAGGGGACGGTAAAAAGAGGGAAGATACGAGCACACATTTGGCGCAAACACAAAAATTATTCAAGGAACCAAAGGCCGCTAAGAGAAGAAATTCTTTAATTGCCAATATACCAATGGAAGAGCTTGGGTAGCAAACAAGAGGAACTGAAATTGCTCATTTATTAGCATAAATTTAACCTAGTCAGAATTACTGAAACTTTGTGGGATGGTTTGCACTATTGGAATGTTAAAATCCATGGTTGAAATGTATTTAGGAAGGCTCGACTGGGCAAAAGCGGAGGGTGAGTGGCACTCTGTCAAAAATCACATTACGCATTTCTGAGACATTGATAACTCGGAACAAAATAATCTTGACTGGATCAATGTTCTAACAGATACAGCTCAAGACGGGGGGATGTGTTACAGACCACCCAGTCATACTAGGAAACAGAATGACTGTCTCCTTATGCACCTACCTTTAATATGTAGGAAAACAAATGGAGTGATCGGGGGGACTTCAATTTCAGCGATGCTAGAGATTTCATGCAGCCACTACTAAAACATTCTTGGAATTTCTAAATGTTATAGAAATTTCAAAAAGTGTTGCATCCAAAATGGTGGAATTTTCTATTAAAACTTGTCTTGACAGCGTAAGAAGAACGATCACAGAACTAAAAATTAATGGTATCTTAGGTACAAATTATCATGACTTGATCACATTTATAATGTGCAAACAGAATGAAGTCCAGATCAGTAATATATATACTTGTGCTTTAAAAGGGCCAGTTTCACAAAACTTAGAACAATCTGAACCACATCAGGAGGGAGGAAGAATTTCATCCAAAAAAGGTGAATGATAATTGGGGAGTGTTCAACAACACCTGACCAAAGGAGCAAAAAGCCACAATCCCACAGCTGAGAAAGAAGGCCATAGTGTTAAAAAGTCAACCTTGTTTAGAGGGAAAATGAACGCAGCTTGTAGACAATGATTTGAGTTTATTGTTCATTTATTGTGTGATGTTATGTCACATATAATCATTGTAAGCAAAATAGATTTAAGTTGTAGGGTTACAGAAGAATAAGATTGATAAGTATGTAAAAGAGATAATTATGTATTAAGTATGTAAGTAAGTAAGGCTAAAACAGAAGGCCTACAGGCTGAGTCCTGTAAGATTTTAGCTTAGCCATTCTAGAGCATAGGCTTAACAAATGCTTGACATAAGTAAGTGACCAAAGAATGACCCCATGTCACAAGATTACAGAGAAAAGGTGTATCAGTGGATAACAGAAAGAGAATTTTTTTGCTTACAAGATACTGGTAGTCACATTTTTCTAGCGCTTTACCTAACCGCAGGGTGCACAATGTGCATAAATGGTAATGAGGTATAATCAGAATCACATCATAAAAAGAGGGTGGCCAGATTAGGAAAATTCAGCTCCCTATGGGAAACTCCAGCAGAAACCATTCCCCTACGGATGACCAAGACACCCATTAGACCCCTTCGCTATCTAGGGGGATGTGAGTATAACTATATTTGTAACTTGCTCATAGGTCTTTATATAATGTCTATATGTTTAAGTAATCATAACTTCAATTGTAACTTTAATAAAACTTGTAAAACGGACTAGACCTTGTACTTGTGAGTGTCTGTGTGGTCACTACCCTTGGTCTGTATGTGTTCCTAAAGACTCTAAATCTGAAGTATCAGAGGTAACTTTCACGCTGTTGAACTTGGAACTGAAGCCACTGTAGAGCCAAACTCACAGTGGTGTAATACCACATTGCTAAATTGAAATAAAATAAAAGGCTACAAAGTATAAAAAAATTACATCTCCAAAGTGGAAGAAAGAAGAAGTTGATAGTAATGAATATAAGTCAGAAGCTAGAATTGTAGAAAAATAATTAATGGAGCAAAGGGAACAAGGAGAAATCTCTGGCTAGCAGAGTTGAAGTCAACAAGAAGCTTTAAAAATATATGAGGAACAAAAATAATTCTAACAGTGGTATTGGTCCATTACTCAATGGAAATGGTAGAATTCTCAATAAAAATATTAATGCAGAAAAGCAGAAGTGTTTAATAAATATGTCTGTTCTGTATTTTGAGTTAAAACAGTAATTTTGTCATGAAACACCACAGAGATTCAACCAGTATCTCAGAAGGATGGTAAATGACAGGTATTAAAGTCAGACATTTTAAAACTAGCAAGTCTGTTTAACTTGCATCTAACAGTCTAATATATTTCAACTTCTGTAAGGTGTTTGACTTGGTACTGCATGCCATTTGGATTAAGCAATTAGAAAGAAATAAAATTAACATGGCGCACAGTAAATGGATTAAATGCCAGCTAACTGATAGGTCTCAAAATGTAATTGTAAATGGGGAATCATCATCATCAAAAAGGTGCGTTTCTACTGGAGTCCCACAGAGATCAGTTCTTGGCCCTGCACTATTTAACATTTTCATTAATGACCTGGAAGAAAACAAAAGCATAAATGATAAAGTTTGCAGATGACACAAGAAGTGGTAAGTAACAAAGAGGACTACAGCTGTGACAGATACAAACCCTCACACTACAGAGGTTAAACCAATCTTTAATTATTAGGAATTAGAACAAAACCTTCAAGTGGAGCAGATTATCCCATAACTGACACCGTGGGATTTCTTGCACCTCCCTCTGAAGCATCTAGTGCTGAGCAGGGTTGGAAACTGGGTACTGGGCTAGGTAGGGCACCAGCAATTCCTATAGCTATGGGAAGAAAAGAATGAGCACCGGGTTGACTTCAAAAGATTTAGAGAGTTGGCTCAAAGAAAGGAACTGAGATCTGTAAACCAGGCTGCAAAATCATGGGAACAGCCTCTCTAATAGTCTCTAGGTATTTCTACTTCCTTCTGTCTCAGCTGGAATTCAGGTACACAAACATGGCAACTGGTGAGTAAAATAAGTCTGACAAACTTTTTCTTTCTCAGAAAAGTTTAATTAGCATTGAGCTTGAGGGGGTTTCATACCAGTTTCCTCTTCCCTAAGGATAAATGTGCATAATCATAAAAAAAGTCACTGATCTGAGATAAGATTGTACTTTGATTTGCAGATTGATATCCTTCTGATCGACTGGCCTTTTTCTATCAGGTCATGGTTTATATTCAGCCAGTCAGGATTGGGAGAGAGAGGGAGAGAGAGAGAGAGAGAGAGAGAGAGAGAGAGAGTGTTTTGAAATGCCAGGTAAGATACTAACCTGGGAAATCTTATTCCTTGTAGTGGATCTCTACAATCTCCATTAAAGCTTCTTGCTACATCCAATATATTTATGTACTACTGCTCTGTTTCCTACTCATATTATTCACAACAACATGAATTACAGTTTTGGTGCTAATAATAACCAGCTTTATGTTCCTTTGGTGATTTTTGATCAAAGTCGTAGAGTCTATGAGGAAACATCTGATTATATGGCATATACTAGATAAGGAGACATTTCCAAAAGATAAATAATATCCTGTAAACTAGGTCAGCTCTTCCTCATTAAGTTATATGGTATTACAGAACATGTAACCCATTGTAGAACAAAACAAAAAATTCTCTATTCGTCTCGACTAAAATATAGATGCAGATTAATAAGAGCCAGGGATTTCCGCCACAGGAGGAACTATTTTTAAGCACACTCATTTGCAGCCAGTTATAATGACTGTGTCTGATTTTCACTTTAATCAAAAAGATGATGAAGAAGAATTCACAGGCTGACTTTTTCGGTACTAAGGACATGATGTGGCAGCTGTTTGTTCATATGATAAATGTAAAACATCATGTCTTGATTATTAAATACCTATTAGCAGGTTTACAGAAATATTCTTCTGCCAGACTTCAGCGTACTTTAAATTCAGCTGCAAGAGCTTTAGCTGGTGTTAAGCAACCTCAGCATATTAAGGAAACTGATTTTCTTTCAGTTGTTCTCTGTTGCGCAAAAAAATTATTTTTAAGATTTTTATCAATGATCTGTAAGGGTCTCCTTGGGATGACTCTCTACTATAATAAGATCTTATGTTCCTGGTCACTGTCCACGTCTCATGTGTAAAGCTCACTTCTTTAGTATTTCTCAAATGGTACTGAATGTAATGTATTGGTGGGAAATTAGCTGCAGGTAAACTCAAGCTCATTGGAAATGGCCTTCTGATATAGCATCCTGAGGTGTGCCTTCTTCATAAATGTTAGCTCTAACGTCACAGTAAGAAATAACCCACCCCCCCTTGTCCACTGGGTAAACACCACTAGCGTACATTGCTAACACTTTCACATGTAGTGGGTTGGTGGTTGGAAAGGGTTAAAGGTGTGAATGTGGAATGGAAGGTTCCTTTGCAGGTTGCGAGAAGCCGAGGGGGAAAGGAATGGGTTAATTTGAGAATTCAGTCAGGTCCAGAGATAAAGAGAGGCTAAAGCACCCAAGGCCGACCAGCTTACCCAGGCACACACTTTGCGTGCCAAGCAGCTAGAGACTCTCCACTTCAGCTGGCCATGAGAAATGAGAACTCAGACAACCAAGAACTGAAGAAGTTGCAGGACTGACGAGATTACACATTTGCAAAGGTTGGCCTGGTGAGACTCAACAGTCTGCCCGGCGACCCTGAAGCCGCTGTGTTATGGGGAAGCTAGGGGAGTTGCAGAGAGCCAGTTTGGACCGGTGCAGAAAGCAAATAGCATGGGGAACGGGGGTCTCCCCTAGCTGAGATGCCCCCAGGAACACCCAGGGCTTAAAAACCTTCCCGAGAGTGGAGGCAAGTTGGAGATCTACAATGGGCCCCAGACGAGCTGTACACTGGGCAGAACTCTCGTCCAAGCTTCCCCCTCTTCTTACATTACACCCAGGCTTGGCCAGCCTTGGGTTGTGCGTGTGTGAGTATGAAAGTGGGTTCGGGCTCGGGCACTAAGACTTTCTTCCTTCCTCTGAGTGACGTGGGGTTACCCAGGCACTGACCACTGTTGTTTGGTTAAAAAAGTTTTAAAACTTAGTCACTTGGTGTGTTCCTTCATCTCCGCCCTTAACGATCCCATGGCCTCAGCCTGACCACCTGGTGCCCCAGGCAGATTGGTAACATAAATCTGTCACATTTGTGATGGAGAATGCGAGCATTGATCCCTCTTGCATGATGACCATGATGAAGGCAATAAAACAAGTATAATTCTCCTGATTACTATTCCTAATAATGATTTTTTTCCTTTATAAACAAAACAGTAAGTAAAATAAAACTAAAATGTGCCCAGTAAATAGGTCTCTGGGTACATGTACAATTTCTAACAAACCACGTGACTAAGTACAAAACAAAACAAAGTTCTCAGATGTCTTCCACCATTTTTTAGCCTAGAGGATGATAAACTCGTGCTGGATAATTGCTGAATGAAGACTGCACCGTTCTCAATGTTAAGCCCTAGACATTTACTTACATGGCCTATGTTAATGCCGGAGGTGATCATAATGATCCCTTCAGGCCATAGGATCTATCACTCTTCTGGGGAATATAAATTTGACAGTCCCAACTGACTTCAGCTGTCTCCACAGCTCTATGTAAAAGTGTCTCATGTAAGTACCAGCATTGCATAGCACCTTGCCTTGCTGGTAAGAAAAAAATAACAAAATTTGTCTTAATCACGTGGATTTCAATAGAAATTTGGGCACTGAATCAAGTGGGAGCAGAATAGTTCCTATAAACTGCTGAATACTGGTTGTAAAAAAAGGAGTCTTAACTCACTTTCCTTGTCATTAACAAAATATCCATTTCACTGAGGAAATAAACATATTTGCCAGTAACAGAAATTGTAAATCCTGCTTTTGCTTCACCATAAATCAGGTCCAAGAGCAACCTTTAGACTCTCTCCTTACCCAACAAAAGCAACCTATGTCTCAAAGGAAATTACGTGCCTTCTCAGCCACAAATGAGCCAAATCCTGACATCCTCACATCTCCTTTTTGGGTTTTTTACTCAACTGAACTCCCACGCAGGACAAGGAAAAATAGCTGTTGTAAAAGCCAACCAAAGAACTCAGGATTTGGTGCAGCATTACCAAGAACAATTCAGGAGAGTGGCGAAGCTTAATTATTTATCTGTGAGGGGCTTTGGGTTCCCCTGAGCATAGGTGCTTGTCCCAATGTCCCAATTTTACTAGGACAGTCCCAATATTTGGGGATTTTTTCTTATATAAGCACCTATTATCCCCCACACTCTCCCAATGTTTCATACTTGCTATCTGATCACCCTACATGTGCTATAGAAGTGCCAAGTAGCAGTAGTGCACAGTAGTAGTGAATGACTATGAATTGTCACTAAGAATGACAATGAACAGTCATTGGGCCAGGGAAAGGAGTGTGTATTACTCTGAAGCCCGGAGCGTTTAGGGCACTATCCTGGTATGTGAGAGACTAAAGGTCAATCCCAGCTCTAATTATTTATAGAGATGAGGTAAGATAGTATCTTTTATTGGACAAACTTCTATTGGTGAGAGAGACAAGCTCTCTTAGCGTCAGCAGCTGGTCCAATAAAAGATATGACTTTACTCACTTTGTCTATCTAATATCCAGGGACTGGCAGGGCTACAACACCAATGTATCCGGTTCACTGTTCCCAGGCAATGGAAGTTGCAGGGCGCAAGCCTGATGGACAACATGCCACAGGTTGCCAACCCCTGCTATAGGCCAAAGGCTTGGGCAGCAGGAGACCCAAGTTCAAATACCTTCTCCACATCAGGCTGAGGGAGCAATTGAACCTGGGTGTCCCATATCCCAGGTGATCATCCTAACCACTCGGCTAAAAGTGCTCTCTGCTTCAACAACAAAAATGATTCTTTCGGTTACTATGCTGAATGAAAAAAAGGTTCCTGTAGCAGATACATGAGCATTTTGGACTAGTGCAGCAGAGAGACGAAAAAGAGGCCTGCTGTCAGAATAATGGAGAAAAAAAAATTAACACAAATACTGCCTGTGAAATGCATTCTGTGTACAGCTCGAGATTTATGAGATTTTTTAAAATTTGAGTTAAAGTTATTTGTGCAGCCCTCTTAATGACACCTTAAGAATAATTTTAAGAATGTTACTTTTTAGATCTGGAAACTAAAGAGGGAGAGAAAATTATAAATGCCTTCTTAGTTTTACCCTTTTCCAACATTCATAGCACCAAAAAGAAAGCATGCTAGAGTGATTCATATTTAGCTTCACAGATAAATAAAATAAAATAAAAATATGCAACCTTGACAACCTACAATCAAATGATTCAAACAGCAGCAGCACCCCAGATGCTACTCTCACACACTGACGGCTGGAAAAATGGAACTCTGGGAAGCCATCATTCTCAGTTTGACTACAATGGCCTGAAAATTATTTAGTAAATAACATGAATGCAATGTAAAGGTCCAATAAGCAGAACAGTATTAAAAATCCAAGAATGACTGCAGGGGTTGAGGAAATTACTGTTTTTTTTTCAAGTGCCAACAATATTTAGTCATATTTCTTTCTTTCTTGTTTTTCTTCTCTTTGTATTCTCTTCAAAACATGGGGCGGGGTAATATATTCGGTTAATCCTAATGCTACTCTGAAAATATGGTGTGACTGGAACAATACCACATTCTACTCTACCCTCATTACAGAGGGGAGAAAGACCATTGTTCTCATTCTTTTTGTTTTGCTGGAAGGTACACTAATATATAGAATGTAAAGGGGAACAGAATATCCACTGAATGCATATTCAATGGGAATTTTCATCCTGAAATATCAGCTCAAATAGTCCATGCTAAAAATTGTGCTATTTGAAAATAATCACTACATTCAGGTAAACCTTGACATTCCAAAGCCAAAATATCCACATCTGCTGCTGTAAATCAAATTCACACTGAAGATTCCCCCACCCCCCACAAAAAAAATATACAGGCTGCTAGTGTCCCACAATAACTGCACCAGACAGGTATTCATTCTGAAGGGATTTCCAAGCAATACGTGTTTTAGATTTATTTATTTATTGGCCTATTAACATATGTCTACAGTCTTTTAAAAACCCCGCCAGGCAAGGGCCTCTTTCTGACAGAGCATACCAAGGTAAACAGCCAGATCCTCAGCTGGTGTAAATCAGCATTGCTCCCTTGACATCAATGCACCTGTGCCAATTTCCCCCAGCTAGGGATTTGGTCAAAGTTGGGTTTAAGCACTAAGAATAAACACAATGTTCTTCTCTTAAAATCAGGGGTGGGAGCAGTTCACCTTGAAACCCCCTTCATGACCACAGCTATGGAATGGAGTGGTAGTTTCTGAACTACTGTGAAGTCGAGTCTATGGGCTGGAATAATATTTGAACCATGTCCCCTTCCACACCGGCTCAACCAGGTTCAAGATCAATCCGGCTGGTGCAGGGTCCTCACTCACAGGAGCCACTCTGGCCCTTAAGAAGAGAGGTTCAGGATGTGGCCCATGGTGCCTAAGAAATACTTGCCTTTATGAAAAAGGTGTCAACATACATGTACACGATATCATATCTAGTTTAATAATAAATAATAAAATCGAAGGCAGGAAAACGTGCAAAGGAGAGGTTACAAAAATAAACTTCATGCCACTTGGTCACCGCCTAATGTAGCTCCTCTCTAAAATCTCGGTTCCATGTGAGAGGATGCTGCTGTCTGGCCACCACCCAAAGGGCACAAAGCAGTTGATGAAATCCTTGAGCAATATGCACATTTTCCCATGCTTCTTAACAATCACCCCTTTTGGGGTGGGCAAAAGAAGTTCATATACATTGGGTTGAAAGCCCCTCTCTTCCCTTTTCCTTTCTTAAAAAACTGAAGTTCTCAATTCTGTTCTCCTCGGTTCCTGATAAGATTCTCTGAAAGCTGGTTTGTGTGGGAAGGACAAGGGTAAGAGAAAGAAGGACGAAGCCAATTGTCCTGGTCTTTGCATTCTGAAAAACGAGCCCAAACTAGAATCCAAGATCTGAATCTTTCTAGACTAGGCCAATCCACAACCAAAAATTCCAGTGCTCGGGTATTTAGAAATCCAGATCCCAATCTGAACTTTCCGAAGTTTCAAGATGTTCAGATGCATTCTAGTCTAGAGAGGGGGTTGAGTTCTATACTGGGCTGTAGTGTTGGGATCAGGGGGTTTGATTAGAGTAAGAAAGTAGGAAGTATATATATTTATGAAAACATATGCAGTGATAAGTCTATTTATGATAAGTCTGCACTGGATGATTCTGTGACACAACCAAGCAGCTTGGTTCTTGAATAGCCCTTACTTATGCAAGCAGTTCTGAAGACACCAATTGAACTCAGTTGGTACAACATGTAGAGTAAGGTTTTGCAGGACCAGAATCCTGGTTAGATTCCACAGTCATTTCCATTCTAAGCATCCTACTGGCAGATTTATAACCTGACTGAGAACATTTGCGGTGAGCTGAAACTTGGCAGACATCTCAGCCTGGGAGACAAAGATATTTGTGTGTGTGTTTTGTTGACAAAGACAACGAAGATGAAGACGGAAAAAAAACCTAGCAATAAATCACACAGCAGTTAGCAATTTCCAGTTGCTATTTGGTACTAGATGGCAAACATTAAAAAAGAGAAAACAGAAGTTAGGATTTTTTATTTGGTATTTTGAGCTTCAAGAACAGATTTATTTCTTTAAAATATGTTTGCAAGCAGTTAGTTCATATTATCAATCAGTCGTGTATTTTTGTAATCTTCTGGTGAGAGAGAAGTTTAAAAATGGTCTGCCAGGTTGGTGGGGGAATTTTGTACTTGTTTTTCCAAATAGTTTCAAGGTAATAATAAAGCATTTTAAGAATTACGTCATGATATCTTCTTAGTAGAATGAATATGCAAATACACTAACTAGGTAATCAGGACAAGTAATATGAGGAAATATTTAAAATTTTAATAAACTATGAAAAATATTTTAAAATGAAGTTGTCAAGATTGCCTCTCCACTCTGAACTCTAGGGTACAGATGTGGGAACCCGCGTGTCCTCAATGCATTTGCGGTTATATTCACTAAACACTTATGCCACTGTGATCACAAACAGAGAATTTGTTTTCAGAGATGATAATGTGTATTTGCAAATGTGTATCAGAACTTCAACAACATTACCAACTTTTCCTTTACTGGATTACCGAATACACCCTGTATTTTTACCAAAGTCTGTAAGCAATAAAGTACCTCTACTTTTAAGCTGATTTGTGTTTTAGCAGTTTTTAAATTAACAATAGAAGCACAATATTTAGCATATTCCTTCGCATAAGAATGCAAAATGAGACTTTCTTGGTACTATTAATTTGAAATATATATCTTTTCAGGATTTACACTCTCCATGCACTTACTGAATTATTCAGCCCTGCTTACTTAAAAATGATAGCATTGGCCTATCTACAAATCTAAGCAGTCTGTAAAGGAATTAGCTCAGTCACACAAAGGAATTCATGTTGATAACAGATACCCGAGTGATTGATTTATTTGTGATTAGAAGTGATAACGAAACATTTCCTGCATTCACTGTACTGGATCTTAAAAGAGGAAACGCCTAAATTTATATTCATCTCAACACTTAAATTAAATCCTCAATGTCATGATGCTTTGATAAGAGTTGATGCTCATTAATCTCGTACAATTACTGCATTTTGAATTGCTCACTGCAATGTTTATAGTGGTATGTTGATTGGATATAAAGAAACAGACATTGGTAATTGGACAACATGCTACAGTAATGGTATACTTAAAAAAAGCAAAGTTCTCAAAAGCCACAAAGAAAATTTTAGACAGCACAGATCTTTTCTTAGATAGTCTTGGCTTTTAATTTAGTTTTAATTATTTGAAGCTTTAGACTTCGAGAAAAGACATTATTAGTGCCTGTCGATTGATCTTAGGAAAGCCTTCATCATAAAAAATGTATAGCTTCATATAATTAAAAAATCCAAGCAGTGTGGGTTGACTAAAGTACTGTGGACTATTAAATAATTCAAAATTGTGTTTAGTTACAGCAGCTGTTTAATTAAAAGGTAAAAACTGCAACTAATCCACCATGGTTGAGTGAAATATAATCTATCTCAGAGTTTAATCCTCCTAAGACAGAGAACAGTGATAGGGATTCTAGAAGTCAGGGTCTCTATTTAATGAATTTCACAAAAGGGATAGCAATACATCTGAGCCAGCACCTCTTTGTTTCTCTGATTATCCAAATAATGAATCATTTCCCAGTTTGTTGTTGAAAATATAATTTGTTCTTTAATAATAAAATAAGGTCCTTTACATTCACTGCGTCAGCTATTTTATTTGATATTATAGACAAGGCTTCACCAGACTGAGAAATTAGCAGCACAAGAACAGAAGAGATTCATTTATTGATTCCTTGCTACCTTCTTAATTGCTCGTAATTAAAACTTTCTGTAATAAAATTCTTGCACGAACAGGAAGAAGCACCTTTTGCAAACTTTCAAGTCATCTGATGGCATCTGAGAATAGGGTTTTACATATGCCTTGTGCACTTGTTTGTCCCAGCTCAGAAAGATTGATTTCCTGAACTACACTTCCACTCAGGAGGAGAACAAAAACATTTCGGTCTTCTCAACTTCTATATTTTTAATTGCCAAACAGAACAAACTGAACTAAAAATCACCAGACTTATGTTTTCAGATCCTAAAAGAATCATTAGTTCCAGATGTTTATAATCATACTAAATTTCCTGTGAATTTTGTTTATACCAAGGTTAAGAGACCATCAGAGCAGAAAATGGTAGTCCTTAATTAGACAAGCCAGGTGGCATGCAGAGTCACAGAACAAGCTTCTCCACATATCCCTGCCAGTGATCACAGACCTGACCTAGAGAACTATTCTTCTGGGGTGAAGTATAATATAGTCACCAGGTGGCCATCTCTTCAGCATAGACAGCCATCTGTACCAAAATACGCTAAATGATGTTTAGCTCTTTTTAATGTGAACTATTATCCATTAGAGACACAGCAGGAAACCACAAACTCACGTTAATTGAAACTTCAGCTGTGACTTAAACCTCTGTCACAGATACAGGTCTAGCACTCTACCTTCTCAGCCTTCTAGTCCAGCAAAAATACATTTCTGTGTGTCTAGTAATTTATTCTTCACTGACTATCTGATCTGATGTAAAATTACCAAGAGCCCAATCCTCTAAGGTGCCCGGGGAATCCATGAAAGGACCTCAGCATTGCAACACTGAGTTTCACAATGTCTAACTTCTAGGCACCTAGAAAACCAGAGGAATACTACTGCAATCCACAAAGTGAGCTAGGCACCTGGGCTCCCTATCTAGCGAATGGGGGGAGACAGGTGCCTAAGAACACAATTCACAAAAGCCAGCATGCTAGGTAGAGAGCTGCCTAAGCTAGCCAATGGGAGCTGCTAAAGAGAGAGGGGTGGGTGTTAAGCTCCTCCCCTCTCTTGGAGACAGGCATCTAGGTGGAGGCTGCAAGAAGGTGCCCAGATGTGCTTTGCTATCCATGAATGGGACCCTGCCACCGGGAATTACACTGTAGGTGCATAAGCCAACTCTTGACCGAACAAGTTGGGCCCCTACCACGCTCCACACAAGATGGGGGGGATGGGTAGATGGTGATGGGTATTCTCATGCTCATTCTGAATGTTTAACTATTTCTCCAGTGGAGCCACTGGTTAGGTCCCCACCGGGGAGGCAGGAGACCCTAGTTCCAGTCCCCCTGCTCCAATAAGTCTTTTATTCTTTACCCACAATGGAAGGGCTGCTCCAACAGGAAAGACTGAGCAAGCCCCATGTGAATATCCTATAGCTCAGTGGCTAGAGTGCTCTCCTGAGAGGTGGGAAACCCCTCTTCAAATACTCCTCCTCCCTCTATCAGAGAGGGGGGGAACTGAACCTGGATTGCCCACATCCCAGGTGAGCTTTAAAAATGGGAACCCTCTCCACCTCCTCCTCCCCCCGGACCCTGATCCAGGAGATGTAAACAGGGGATGCTTACCAGATTGGGACCTGTGCACAGCTTATGCGGACGGACACCTATCTTCTCCTTGCTCACAAACAACTCTGGGGCTCAGGTGCAGGGTGGCTAGAGGGAAGCAGCAGTGCACACATCAAGAGTTTAAAACTTCAGTACCTAGGGAACTTTTATACTGGAATGTTAAGCGCTAAGTGCGGTTAAGCACCTACAGGGGTAAACAGCAGTCAAGAGGAGTTTTGTGAATTGCAGCGGTGCTGTGCACGGAGATGCGGGCATCTAAATCTGGAGTTTAGGCTTCATGGATCACATCCCAAGAGACTTCTGGCACGGATCCATCCCTCTCATACCTCGCCAAGGATGCTTACTCTGCACGATCTGACCCCTACAGTGCTCATGGACGGTACCAACCACCAACTGATAGTTGGGAGAGGTTTAGCTTCACATCCCACAGCCTAACGAGATCTGCTTCTTCAACCCTCAGAACCACCTCAAGAACAAAAGGACTCAATCCCCAGCTGGCCACATGTCCTCACCTGACTGACCAGTGCACAGCCAAAGACCACAAGACAACTGCCTACCACCTGTAATAGCTGGTATTCGTCATGCTGCTGCCAGGAAGAGAAGCCAGTTAGAGGAACTTCATGGAAGTGTTGGAGAGAGGGAAGCTTGGTAATGGAGTGTCTGATGGACTTGGTGGAAGACCATGGCACTGATCTATTGTGTTTTCATGTGTGTGGTGGAGTATGTTGCCCAGGGAACAGCATATGCATCATCAACTGGATCATTTTGGGGAGAGTCACTAGTTAAAATTTCATCAGAACATCACCGGTTTGTAAGATGTGTGTGGGGTCTCCATGAAACATTTGGTGAACATGTTTATTCGGAGCACCATGCCAAATGCTAATACACTGCACTGCCTCCTCGGACATATAGCTGAGTGTGGCTAATATAATCCTCGTCAACACTGTAAGCTGGAGAGCGACACAAGCAATCATTCTTTACTATGGAATTCAAAGAAGATAAAGTTTTTATTCAAATGAGCAAAATGCTAAAGTATAAAGAATGTTACAACAGAAAAACTCCACGTTAACAGAACTGTGGCTCATCAAACTTTAAATCCATATTTAATGTTTCCTCTTAAAAGTCAAAAAGCAGCTACCATAGTCGCTCAGAGAACAGCATCTGCTCTTTCATTTCATGATTACAGATAGCCTTCATAAGCTGATTTGCTGATGACAATAAATTTATTTTCAGAAATTATATTCCTGATCTAATATGAAACAATAAATAATTCAGAAGTTTCACATTATTACAGGGAATTATATTTAGGAGATCAACCAGGGATCTCTGTAATGAGAAACATTCACCTTGCTAGAGGAATGCTACTCTGCATTTAATCTTATAATATTCCCTTCAGGGCGTACAAGACAGCTTGCTGGAAAATATAATGACTCCTAGACTGTTTTCTGAAGGAAAAAAAAGAGTAAAGAAAACAATGATATGGAAATGAGCTTTAGATTCCATTTGAAATTCCATATGCACTATTTTTAAAGCAGCATTGTTTCAATATGGAGACATCAAAAGGAATTTTGGTGCTCAGCATTGATGGGTCTGATAATGTCTTAAAGCACTTGAAATGTAGAAAGAGAGTTGGGGGGGTTGTTTTGTTTTTTAAAGATGCAGCACATGTGAGCTGGTCAAATCGATAGAAAGGCACTTTCCGTTTCTTAAACAGCAAAGATCTGCTCCAATTATTTTTAGGTTATTATGTGCTATTGGAAAGAGGAAAGCTGGCTCAGAAGGTTCCCACTGGCCAAAAAGTAAAAACATCTGTTGAAGTCATGAGTGACTTGTTAACCAAGTTCAGCAGCAATGAAGCTTACAGTAGAACAGCTCAGTTCTCACCAGTAGGTTTATCTGTAATTAGTGTCAATTACAGTTGAGAATTTCAGGGGCACTGGGCTAAATCGTACTGACATTACAGAGCACTGATACTTTTGTATATTCATCTCATGGATTTCCAAAGTGACATTACAATTACTACATTACAATTTTGGTGTTTTCTCATTTTCGTTTTTCACACTCTTTGCTGCATGTTAACTTTCTTTGGTCAGGAAAGGAATGAAATGTGCTTTTGAACCAATACTAATGTTACTTCTACGCTGCATGCTGGGTAACACATATTGATGTATGCAGCCATCCTCCAAATGAGTTAACTCAACAATATGCATAGTTTCCACTGGTCTGGACTCTTCAAGAAAATCATTAAATTGTCAGTATGTATGCTCAAACTCAGAATGAAAAATAAATATTATTGATAGTGACAGCTTGCTATTGTATCTCCACATCATTATGCCTAAGGTGTACAATTTCAAAATGTCCCATGAGAAATGTGGAAAGAACACCATTAACTGTCTATGGGATTCCTGCATACATTGCAGACACAACAGCTCAAACAAGACATTTCTAAATCTTTTTAAAAAACTAGAACAAAATAAATTTTAAACTGTGCCAACTGCATCTGTGTCCATTACCTTACATCTTCCAATATAATTAAAGATTTCCACTCGTGACAGCATTAGTTAATAGCGAGTAGAAAACTCAACTGTTCTTTAGCCTTTGACAGGAAGAGAATGTTGGGTGTATTGCCCAGTGTATTTGTGCAGTTCTCAAAGGAGATCATCTTCTTCACGTTACTTTCTTGAATAGCCCGAAGCACATCACATGAAAGAAAATATTTTTGGTATTTTTACTCTAACTATCCCAGCTCTTGAAACCAATTTCCAGCAACATATTTTAGAATGAGGGGGATATATGGCAAGTCAGCCACTGTTGACCCAGTTGTTTTTTCATACAATTTTTCTTCTCATTTGTGGCTATTTTCCACCAAAATTGGTCATACAAACATAAGAATGGCCATACTGGGTCAGACCAAAGGTCCATCCTGTCCATTATCCTGTCTACCAACAGTGGCCAATGCCCTGAAGTGAGTGAGCCTAACAGGTAATGATCAAGTGATCTCTCTCCTGCCATCCATCACCACTCTCTGACAAATCTACTCACTAGTTATTACTAACTTGCTGCTTTTATGGTAGCGAAGTGCGGAAAGCGTTTACTGTAGGTAAATATTATTTAATAAATTGGCTAGCAAAGAGTACTGCAAGGCTAACATGGAAAGAGAGTTACTGTACACACTTAGTGTCCCAATATAACCCATGCTTCATTGGTCCCAACCAGGAAATTCAAATCCATGAGAAATCTTAGGCCCATATGAGAGACAAAATTGGCCATGCATTACTAAACTAACAATTTCCATTAGTGTAGGAAAAACAGCTAAAAGGTTTGTTATGCCCAGTGGTTAACAACATTTGATATAAATATGTTAAAATGGCATATATTTCAATTAATTAGATTTCCTAAGAGGTAATGTGGTATTTGGTCTTTGACATTAAATCAATTGTAGATTTACAGACACTCTTGATGTTCCCTTAAAAAAATCAATAGTGAAACCTTGTATCACTTGGAAAGGACAATGATATCTAAGTGAAAATAGGAATTTAAATAAAGTTGGAATTGTCTGTAGCTAGCAGCTTTGGGAGTATCCTACTGCGTGTTCAGTATTTAACATGACTATTCTTAATCGTATATCCCCAAGCACAAGAGTGAAGTTCTTTAAAGATTTAATTGACTCTTGTGAATATTTTCTTTATGAAATCATGTACCTGACATTTTTTTTCATTAGCAGAGGAGAATTAAACAGATTTAGGGTTAATTAGTGCTAATGTATTTTACATTAACCTTAGGTTTACAAAAGTGACTTTACAAACTATATAACAGACGGTTGAGTTATAACTTTTCTTGATAATTTGGGTTAGTAATGAAAAGCATAAGTTTTACTAGCTTTATGGGAACCTTGGTTGGTTGATATTAGCCCTAATGTGAAAATGTTCCCTCAGCATAAATGAGTCTGAGAAATCTATTCTTTCACTGTTTGGACCCAATGCAGGTACATAGCCAATTTCAGTATCAATGGGAGTCAGACCTTCCATAAGAAACCACAATGCTCACTATTAAAGAGTCTATGTTTGTCAAAAGACACCACAAAGTTACAGCTATTTCCAGCTATTTATGCAGTGAAAACACAATATATCCCAGATATAACTGGGGTTTATAATACTATCAGTTTTTTGAACAGAACTCTCCATTCAGTTCAACGGGGATTTGGACATAAAATCTACTGCTGCAATATGGGCCACTTTTGACAACTACTGCACATAGCAAATACAAGCTCTGCTGTAAGGAAGATAGTGTGTGGATACAGGCTATTCTATTTCTGATTGCTCCCTACTAAGATCTCCCTGCAACAGAGGGGGAAATAATTCCTTAGCACAGGCATGCAATTCTTTCCCTATACTGTAGTGCAAACAGAAGTTCTTTGCTGTTGTCACTACTTGTTCTCCAGAACCCACACTGCACTTAACAAGTAGAGCCAGGGCCTCGGGTTCCTCTCTAGGAGGACATGCTTCCTCAGGAAAGCACACCCTCAGCACTAGGCCAGGACTGAGTGTCTGGCAGTATCAGAAGGAACTGCTGAGACATTTCCATAATCACTGAGCGCATTTAAGGCTCGAAGCGGGAAAAAGAAAGGAAAAGATCTGATGGACGTAGCTACTGCAGAACAGTTTTGAGAGAATACTGGCAGGACATAAATATTCATCATGCTCAATGGAGAGTAGAAGGGACTCAATACTTATGGCATCAGAAAGATGCTTTAGTATTTCCTGAAGTCTCCTAACAATGGAGATTACCAATTATACAGGAGGTGAGTAATCAGTGAAAAACGTGCAGAGTGACAAGATACGGAATCACTGCAGCATCTTGGCTCAGGTTTTTTTTTTCTAGCCTGTGTAAATATGAAAGTGAAATATGGTAGACAAGTCTCTCCAGACTTAATAGAAGATTATTTTGAGGTTGTTTTTCTGCAACTAAGACAGCTAAATGCTAAACGAATACCCAGTATATTTACTCTTGTTTTAAAGCCTGCAAATTGCAACTAATTAACAGACCTTAATGAATAGTTGTGTTTCCTTGGATTTGGATCTAGTTGAACTTCTCGTTATGGAACCATTTTAGATCTGAATTAAACAGTGAAACTTATGAAGGGCAAGTTCTCCCAGGTTCTCCCGCCAAGCAAAAGTAGCCAAAAACACGGAAAGTGACTACCCATCCCCCAAATGCAGTTGTCAGTCCCTTCTTTGGGATGTGTTGTTTGCAGCATCAAAGCATCTCAACTCTCACTACAGGTGGGTAAAAGGGTACGTGGCTACCTGCTCAAGGGGAGTTCCTAACTAAACCATGCCAGCCATCCACAGGCAGCAGTGAGAGCAACATGGAATTTACCATTGCAAGGCAGGGTTGGTACTAAGGTCCCGTGACTGGATGGCACATTGGTAAGGCTGGGGCCACTGGAGGTTGCTATTTGAAAAACAAACTTTCTGGGAGTCCAGAGGCTATTCGATCCCTGGGAAATTTGGGAGTGTAAGAGTTTATAAAAGCAAAGCTTGGCTACTGTGTGACAGTATTTTCCTGGGATTTACAATTGATATAAAAGACGAAGACTCTCCAACCCACTGCTATTTCACTGCTTCAAATTGGGTACCTTTGTACATGCATCTGCTTTTCTGACAACATTTGGGGCCCTAGGAAGATCACTAGCGGGAGCAGGGGAATGTCCCCTTTGCCTTCTGGGAGCACCAGACCTGCACAAGGCTCATTTCAAAGAGATTTGGGACTAGATATGACTGGAACCCCCCAGTCTTATAAACCTCAAAGGGTGAGCAGCAGGTAAGTCACTGGAATGACAGACTCAAGGTGAAGCACAGGAATAAAGCCCATTAGTTACCAGCATCCCCACAGATTCACTGTCTTTCAAGGACATCGGCCTTGTTAAGGAGTAAAGCTAGGTCCATTTTTTATGCCTTTTCCCCAGACTCTACCTCCCTCTCCTGTCCCCCTACCCATGCTAGGGCTCCCACTCAAAGTCACACAGCCTTCCTCCTGGCTCCCAGCAGCAGCGTTGGCTGAGACACACTTTCCCCACTGTCTTGCCACCATCTCCTCCCACCCCAGTCTTCTCCTCAGAGCCAATCCCCTGCATCCTTTACCCATGTTTGGCCTTCACTCCCATGCCTCAGCATCCATCTACCTTCCCCAGATGGCAAGTCAGAGTCCTGCTTCCACCCTACCACCTATTCAGACTTCCAGCACTTCCCCCTGAAGTAGGCCAGGCTTTGAACTGGCCTGATTAGCAGTGCTATTGCTTGATGCAAATGTGAGGGGCCAACTCTGCTCTGGGCACCTGACACGAACATTTATATTTTCTTCTTTTGTTTTTTAAACCCAGTAGGGAAAAAAAAAGGATGTCTTTCAGGACCTCAGGGATGTCCTCTGTTTCTTGACTATGCACATGTTTACCTTCTGTTTGGACTGGTACTCCAAACAGAAGGTAAACATGGGGCACTCACACAGCTCTCCATGTGCTCTGGTATAAGTTAAAACAATGAAATCAAATAGCAGCTTATCCCCTGCTCTCCCAAGCCAACAGGCCCCCTCACCAGTCATTAGACCTGCACTTACCTCCCCCGCCCCACCCACACACGTGCTATGGCCCTCACAAATACAGTAGAACCTGAGAGTTACAAACTGACCAGTCAACCACACACCTCACTTGGAACTGGAGGTACTCAATCAGGCAGCAGCAGAGGAAAAAAATAAGGAAATACAATACAGTACTGTGTTAAACATAAACTACTACAAAAAATAAAGGGAAACCTTTTAAAAAGAGATTTGACAAGGTAAGGAAACTGTTCCTGTGCTGGTTTCATTTATATTAAGATGGTTAAAAGCAGCATGTTTCTCCTGCATAGTAACGTTTCAAAGCTGTATTGAGTCACTGTTCAGTTGTAAACTTTTGAAAGAACACCCATAATACTTTGTTCAGAGTTACGAATAACCTCCGCCCCCCAAGGTGTTCAGAACTCTGAGGTTCCATTGTATATGAACCTCGCAACTTCCTTTCACTCTTGAAACCAGAGCTATTCAACACAAGGTGTCTCATCTGTCATGGCACAGGGAGAGATTTGGTCTCTCAAGTGGTCTCCCAGGCCATTTAGGGCTTCATAGGTCAAAACAAGACCTTAAATTCAGTCTGGCAACTAACAGGGAGGGCTAGTGTCATGTGCTACCCTTGGGAAGCATCACTTACTAGATAAGCCACTACATTTTGAACCACCTTAAGTTTCTGGATTGATGCCCGGGTATGTTGACATAAGGTGTTATTATGCTATGCTGGTGTGCATGGAGCTTAAGAGAGAAATATAATGAAAGGTTCTTGATCTCTCTCAATTGTCCTCTGTAAACCCGTTTCGGTTAACTGATGGTGGGACACATCAGCCGCTAACCGATTCTGTAAAACACTGTCATGGTAACAGAGTAAAGAAGAAATTTATTTTTAAAAATCCCAACATGCCATAAAACCCTTGAACATACCAAAGAACTGAACAATTCTGTCTATGACACAGCATTCCTCAACTGAAACAAATGAACCCAGCTAACAATATCTCAGCTACTTTCTCTTAATGTGTTATGCTGCAAAACCTGCTTGGCAAGCATGGGTCAATTAGTAAAAGTTCTTCAGGGTGCACAAGGTAGGTTTCAGCTGTCATGGTTCAAGTCAGTTCTATATACCCTCCAGTAGATACTTAGAGAGCTAATCAACATACTAACTATGTGACAGATACTCTATGATCTTTGCTCCCCTCCATAAATTGGATTTGAGTTCACCTTTACTTGTCATTTTCATCTACTGACTTTCAGCTGTCATCAGCCTCCACTGATGTAAAAACACAGGCCCAAGTTCTGGTCTATTTAAATCACTGGCATAACTCCCGTTAACTTCAATGGGACTAGGATTTGATCTGTTGAATCGAACATATGTGCTTGCATGGTTTCTTTAAGGTCTATAAATCCCTTCAGTGGTGAGCCTGTTGCAACCTGAGAGCATGATGTGGTGTATAGACCCCACACTGACAGGGACAGGCATTGGAAGTAATATGCATTAACATAGCCTAGCTCCGCCCCTCCAGCCCTGTCAATCACACATGGTAGGGAAGAGGGTTTTAAAGGAGGAAGCTGTGGCACACAAGTGGAGAAGCCCTGAGAAGAGCGTGGCTAGAGAAGCTCCTGGAACGGCAGGTGGGAGTACAGAAAACCCCAGGGGAAAGCCCGTTCAGGAGAGGCTGATTCGGCTACCAAGCCATATGGACCCCAAAGCAGCTGCTCCTCTGGCACCCTGAAATAAGGAAGTACCTCCGATTTATTTTTGCCTTGTTATTGACCTATGCGGGGCTTGGTTTATGTTGACATGAATTTTTGCTTCCCCCCCACCCAGAAGTAAACTAAGCAGGCCCACCAGGGTGGGGTCACTACCAGGGGAAAGAGGGCATGGCAAGGGGCCCCATCCCAGCCAGGGAGGTGCCACAGCAAGAGACTTTTTTTTTTCCTACAGAGAGATTTTTTAAGCCCAGTAGAGATGCCAGATTTGTGATCCAGAGAGGATTTCTGGAATACAGCAAAGACCCAGTGAATGCTATTGCTTTAGTCTGTACAACCAGCTAGTACACTGCATGGCAGTGAACTGGTTAATCCAAATGGTTTTATACTTTGTTTACAAAATAAATCTGTCACAATTCTTCATCCGTGGTTTTGAGAGTGTAGTTGCAAATACTTTCAGATTCTGCATCAATAAGCATTGGTAGGAGTCACAGATATGAGTTATGCAGCAGACAAATTTCAGAGTCTTGCTGCTGCCCAGCAGGCTGTCAATTGCCAACAGTTCATGTCCCTTCCCCCACTGCAATGTGCTGCTCCTGACCTCTGCCCTGGAGCTGCTCCCTGAGACTCCTGCTTGCTGGGCGGGAGGGGAAGAAGAGAGGGGCTAATGTCAGGATGTCCCCCTCCCCCTACTCCTCCATCCTGCTTACCCATTCTTCCATAGAGCAGAGGGAACACAGGCTTGCAGATCTAATTAACAATGTACTTTTGACTTCACTCTTGATACTTAAAGGAGAAGAGTGTGAGTGTTAACCCTTGAGGGCTCAGCAAATTGCTAGTTCATTTAGCACAGTGGTTCTCAAACTTTTGTATTAGTGACCCCTTTCAAATAGCAAGCCTCTGAGTGTGACCCCCATTACAAATTAAAAACACTTAATATATTTAAAACCATTTTAAATTCTGGATGGAAAGTGGGCTTTGGAGTGGAGGCTCACAGCTCACGATCCCCCCATGTAATAACCTTGTGACCCTCTGAGGGGTCCTGAACCCCAGTTTGAGAACCCCCGATTTAGCAGTAAGGCATTCCGTGGGAAATATCCCACCTCTGACTCCTCCATCTCAACCAAGCTTCACAAACATCATCACTGTGTACCAGTATTAAATTGTTTGTTTAAAACTTATCGTGTGTGTGTGTGTGTGTGTATACACAGACAGACAGACAGATAGGGAAATTGGATTTAACATAGTTTCACTTAAAGTCGCATTTTTCAGGAACATAACTTCCACTGCTTGCATCCGACGAAGTGGGTATTAGCCCACGAAAGCTTATGCTTCAATACTTTATAGTTAGTCTTTAAGGTGCCACAGGACTCTTTGTTACCTCTGCTATTCCAGACTAACACAGCTTACCTCTCTGAATGTGGAGAGGAATTCCTGCATCATTGACTTGAGCAATTTAACTGTGGTCAGTTACCATAAGAACTGTATTACTGCAAAAATGATTTCAGGTGCAACTAGAAATGTAAACCCACCAATCAAACAAGACTTCGTTCTGTAACAGTTTAGATTCTTGTTGTCAATATTAGCCTAGAAAGAAGAGGTAGGACAAACAATGAAAGGGTAATCACATTTTTTCTAAACAAACCAAGAACTGCTGCTCCAAAGTCAATAACGCGAAAAAATGCTGAAAGGAGATGTTAATGATCATATGTTATGTAAGTAAATGTCACTGCTAAAACAAATCAGTCCAGATTTAAAACATCATGTGACACTGTATCACCAGCAATTAAGGTGGTAGATGATGTACTAAAGGGCCTGGACAAAGGATATTATTATGGTACTCGCTTTATCGACTTATTCAAGGCTTTTTGATTGAATGACTGATAGTAACAATAATTAGGTTCATTCTGGGGTTACAATGACAAAAAACAAAATAAAACACTGACCCAGGTTATATTTAATCCTTTATGGTACTTACTGATAGTAAAGTGCTTAAATAAGGAATAGTCCAAGTTTCTGTTGTAACAGGGGTTGGCAAACTTTCTGGCCTGAGGGCCACATTGGGGTTCAAACTTGTGTGGAGGGCCATTCAAACCAGGCCATTCCCCTCTTCACATGCAGTCTTCCCTTGCCCTATGCTTCTCCTTTAGTCTCCTCATTCAGGTTCTCAGGTTCCACCAAAGGCACTTAACTGCTCCATTGTTCTCCTTCTCCCACCCCCTTATCACCTGACTCTATCCACTTGCAACCCTCTCCACTTTGCCCCTCTCACTACCCCAAGTCACTCCTCAAAACACAACTCACTTGAAGGCTTTGAACCTTGGCCTTCCTCTCTTCAAAGTTTTAACAAAACTGATACCAAAGATCATCACCCTCCCCTGGAACTAACAAGCCATATGCTAAATGTCGCTGCTTATTTGCTTGCTTCTTGTTTCACTTCCTCCTCCTTTGGTAAATCACCTATTTATTCTGTAAACCACTCATGGCATGAACCTTGTTAGAGCATTTGTCTGTAAAGCACCTACCAAGTCTCTAGTGCTATACAAACAATCAGTGACACTCACAGTAGTGGCACCCAAATAAGGCCATGTACTTTGACATTTGAGCTGATTTAGAAACACAGCACAGAGCTGTAGAGATACATCTGCAAGGGTAGCAGTATACTCAGCTACACACCGCTGGGATGGCGATTGATTTTCAGGTTTCAAGAACAGTTACACTCATTAAGATTATTTTATGCATGTAAAAGTTAATAATGAAGTCACACTGGATTGATTAGGTACCTGGGATTCTTTTAATGTAGGATGCTGCTTTGGGAGCTCTCCTTTTTTACACTTAGCCTTGTGTGAGGATAGAGTAAGTTTTCTTGTTGAATCTCATTCATTATTGTATTGATTTTCAGATCCTTCTTACTGGGACGAATCCTTGGTTGTTTGTCTATGTCACATTCTGTGCATTGATATTTATTGTCATCGTTGGATGTGTGTGTCTATGCACTAGGGTTTCAACTCCACCAAGAGAGCATTTTCCCTTCCCCCTCCTCACCCCAAAAGCCTCAGCGTGCCCATTTTTCTGGTTATGCCTTTCCTTGCTCTGGATATTGCTGGCTTTGCCTGCCTTGTGAGGATTGAAGCTGAGCAGTGGTTTCAGGGTGGAGATAAGGGTCTGTATGTGCTCTAAAAAATTACAGTTGATCTGATCAAGCAAGACTGCAAGTTCTAGAAACTAGCTCATTTTTAAACTATACCATTTCAGTTCCCAGGAACGCAAGCTGATCCACGCCCGCAGACATTTCTTCCAAGGCAGGATGACAGGGCTCTTCCACATGGCCACAGGCATCTGCCCACACACATAAGCTTGCAGGACCTGGGCCTGTGTTTGATTTTAGAGTGCTGAAGACCTGGCTCCTGCTCTTGTTGGAGTCAATGAAAGATTGACTGTTGGCTTCAACAGGAACAGTGTGGGCAGAAATTCTGAAAGGAGCACCCGCTTGTGTGTGCACTGTTTTGTGTGATTGATGGATTTTCACACATGGGCAGCGTCTGTGAATGCAAACTGTGCCCGCAGAATTAGAAGCCAGGTTTGAAACACTTCGCCCCATGTGCTCTTTTCAGGAAACTTTTTTTTTAAAAGCACCAACTTATATAGCAACATAACAACACTCTTTTAAAAGGTGCCCTTAGGGGGGGCTTTTTGAAAGAGCTTTAGGAAAGAGCTTTAGGAAAACAGCTCAAAGTAGGCTGTTCCTTACAGCAAGATTATGCAAATAACATTAGAAGCTAGTGCTGCCTGGGACTACAGTATTGGAGAGCTGGAGAGGAGGAGGAGGAGAAGAGCAGCAGAGAAAAGAATGAGCACATGCAGCTGGGGAGTAAGCTGGATATCAGTAAAAATCACTGCTCTGTTTTTTGAATCTTGTTAAGTTGCAGATATGACTAAGTATGATTTTTAAGATATAATAAGGAAAGGGGAGACAGTTAAAAGGACTTAAAAAAAAAAATCGATAAAGCTTTCTGCCCCTGGGAACAGTGTAGAATAAGGACTTGGCTTCCACGCACCCTGGGAGCTCTCCCCACTCCCCCCTTTACAATATAGTCAACAGATTTTCTTCTGATAAAAGAGCCCCAATGAGGCAAAGCAGGCTTGTTACTACTGACTATAGTCCCATTTTTTGCCACGGGACAACAGTCCCTATTCGATTAAACACTTTAAGATGCAGAAATTCAAAACAGGGCAGAAGTTCAACATAATAAAGGACAATTGTCCCCCTCGCTCTGAAAATGAAGACATTTTATACACTTCCTTTGGGGCAGGGGTAGTTGGGAGGCAATACGGTATATTCTATACACATTTATTCTGATACAGAAGTACTTGATCCCACGGCCTGTCTGGAAACCATGGGATTCTCCCAGGCGGTCTCTGAATCTAGACATGCAGCCGGCCATATGTTGGATCCTATGTTCAGTCTAGGACAAGATATGGGCATCATCATCTAAGTACGACTCTCCTAGTCTGACCACCACCTTATCCAGATAGAGATCAGAAGAATAGTGAGCAACTAGAATTGGTCTATTTCCAAAGACTCCTGGACTCCATAAGTTTCAACTCTCTCTAGAGGAACAAGCCCAACAAACATAAGACCAAAGTGCCAATGAGTTAGTATAACAGAATAAATCATTTGATGTCCATTATCACCAATGTCTTGGCCCCAAGCCATCCACTCTACCCACACTGACCAAGATCACCATGGTTCACAAATGAATTACGGCAAATGAAGGGCATAGGAAGAAAGTTAGGAAGCCAGTGATACAAAAGAACAGTCTGAATCCTTCCCCCAGCAGCACCTGCAGGATAACCACCACCACCTACAGCATAATGTCATTTCAAAAGAGGAGGCAAAATAATCCTTCTAACCCTCCGTGATCACAGCCGATAAAGCCATTCTTCATAGTGAACCTGCTAATCAACCTGGACTGCGTAGCCACGTGCCAGACCCAAACACTGGTTGCTCTGAAAAGCTGTCAGCTTAAGTCACTAATAAAATAAACAATATGCAGGATGCTAATTGGGAAAGAAAATTCTATTTCAACCACCTTATATTATCTGCCCCATAGCACTGCCTGATCTTGACCCTACCAATGAAACTCAAGAAGCTCTGAAAAATATTAGCACTACAGCTCTTAAATGGATCCATGTCCCTCCTGGCTGGTGAAACAGTGAAGAACAGTTATACCCACTACTAGTGGCAAAGCCTCCTTCAGAGAAGCATATCAAACAAACCCTTTGAAAAAAGCAATAGTTTGCCCAGTCCTCAAACAGTCTCAACTTCACCCTGAAGATCTCTCCAACTACTGTTCCATTCTGGACAAAATAACTGAGAAATCAGTAACCACCAAGCTTCAACAACATGCAACATCAACCAACATTTTGGATACCTCAAAATAAGGGTTCAGACCAGAATACAGCAGAGACAGCTCTAATGGCACTATAAGAGGACCTCTTCACATCCACTTACATAGGTAAGATCTCTATGCTCCCATTGCTGGTCACCTCTCCAGCCTTTGACAAAGAGGACCACAAGGTACTGCTAACTCACCTACATGATATAGCCGGGGTAGATGGCCCAACACTAGACAGCGTCTAATCATTCCTCTGCAGCAGAATTCAGAGCTCTTCCTCTCTAAAATCCTGACCTGCAGGTCCCAGCAGGATCCATATTAACCTCAATTCTCTTCAATATCTACATGAGACCACTAGGAGAGAAACCGATCCCCTAGGCTCAGCTGTCATTGCATGCTAAAGACCAGAAGAGCTCTGCGTAAGCTTGTCTCCCTCACCAATACCTCACTCCAACAGCATGCTAATGACATTCAGCTGTATAGTTCCATCTCAACAGACTACTAAAGAGTCAGAAGGCTACAGGAGAGTAGCTCGTGGCTGAAAAGCAGCTGGCTCATGATGAGCCCAGGCAAAAGGGAAGTAATGCTTGGTGGGAAAGGGGAAATGTTTTCAGAACTCTCTGAAAACTTTGTCTCCACATTCCACTGAAGGCTCGCAGCCCCCGTTCCACATCGTGGTGCAAAGCCTCAAGATCCTGATTGACTCCTCACTAAGACTGGATAGCCAGGCAGCACCAGTTTCCAAAAATGCCTTTTCACCTCACTAGGAAACTTCATCCTTTCCTACCGCACAAGAACCTGTCCCCAGTGATCCTGGCATTTATCACCTCAGGCTGGGTTACTCATTGTATTTGAAGATGATGCACAGGCTCCTGCTGGTACAGAACATGGCTGCCTGCTTGGTACATAACATGGCTGCCATGACATGTGCTCCTGGTGGCCTCTCAGGACCACAGTCAAGTCCCTCCATTGGCTCCATCAGCTTCCAATGCTAGCTGAAGGCTTTGGCCATAATTTTTACATTTCAATTAGTGGATGAAGCCCCAGCTACACGAAAGGTCACACTCAACAGACTTGATCCTCTAGGACAATGCAGATCACAGAGCCCAGGACTCAGAATGAGAGAGCTCGGACAGAGCATTCCCTGTCAAGGAGATACAGCTCTGGAGAAATCTTCGAGGAAATCAGGCCACTCCAGTATCTGACCATCTTTAGGAAATATTGCAAAACCTTCCAGTCTGAGCAAGCCTTTCCACCGTAAATGAAACACACACTACGAACCCCAATTCCTACCATCCTCACCCCACAAAAGACCTACCTTAAACAGAGATTTTTAAAAACGAAGGCATCTCTGGACCCTTTTTAAAATTTGACATCACATCCAGTCATTTGGTGCAGAAGCTGGTTTATATGCATGCTTTATACGTACACCGTTGTGTGAATGGTTCTTTAGTCCTTATGAAAAAGAACACCTAATTGAAACAACTTTCACAAATATTTAAATCACAGGCTGGTGTTTTTGAAAATGTCACTTAAAGAAAGAGGGGGTTGGTTGTTTTTTCTGTATCTGAAGATTAATAATAGATACACAAATTGATCAGAATATGATTACTTCTGGAATGATGGAAGCAAAATCTAAATATTTCATTGCCTAAGTACAGTACATTTATATAAAATCATTTTTTCATTTACAGTATTTATATTGATTTGCTTAACAGCCCCAACCCCCACTACAGTCAGGAAGTGCACGGCACAACTTTAGGGAGGGTTTACACATAGGTGGTTTTAAGAAGAAGGTGGTATACGGCGGTCTGCTGTCAGGATGTGTAGAGAGTTTGAAAAAAGGTGCAGATTGTATCTGGAGAGTGGAAGTACTCACACCTACTAGGACTGTGAACAAGACAGGTACAGCGGCAACTGAAGGCACACAAAGGGAATGTGGAAGAGCTAGATTGGGTTCTGCCAACTCTAGTGATACAGGAGATGCTGGGTTTGGGGGTGTTGCCTCTGGGCTGTATATGAAGAGTAAAATTAGAACTCATGCAGTCTCTCGGAGTTAGCAGGAAGGGGAATTACAAGACCAACCCATAGGTGGAGGGTGGCAGGTTGTTTCACCTATTAGTACGTGAAGTGGAGGCTGCAATTTGGAATGATCCACTGTCCTTATTGAAAATGGAGCTGGAAGCCGGTGGCTATGCCTGGTGTTAGAATCTTCATTGCTGGATTGGAAGTTCCTTAAACTGAGCATTTTAAAAAAATCTAAGAACTTATTAACACTCAAAAGGGTGAGAGATTCTCATCAGTGACTCGGTCATAACATAGTATGTGGTCTGGGAACAGTACCTTTACTGTAGAGATGTGAATGAGCAGAAAGAGGATTTAAAATGTGTACCATTTGGGTAGCGCGCATACAAACCCTTTCACGTCCAACACTGGCTCAAATCCAGCTAGGCCAGTAGTGACTGAAAAGTTATTACCATCCGAGGAGCAACTGCATGGCCTACAGGATATGAGTTAGCAGGCTGAGTCAAAGTCCCTCTAGGTGAAATGTCCATATCAGAAATGTCACTAATCAATAACGATATTGGCCTTTTCAGGGTCAAGCTAAGGACAGAATGGTTCATAGAGACTGCACTGTCCTCTCACCATGCAGATATCCTATCAGGAGGTTGAGGAACATGGCTGGAACAACGTGACAACTTTGTGTTGTGTGGTTTATTCCATGGCCAAGCAGAGGATTCCTTCTCCGTGGTTGACAATTCAGCACCTTTTGCGAGTGCTCAATTTTACAGAAAAAAACTCAATAGCTGTCCATACGGGGGATTTGAAACCTTCTTTGTCTGCATTATTCTTTTATGCACCAATGAAATGTGCAGTATTCAGAAGAGTGTTTTTAATTACTTAGTTATACCTTTTGAAAGGAAAAGACTAGCTAATTCACTGCCCATGGAGGATATGAACTTCTGGACAAATGGTGAAATCATACTTTGAATAAATGTGTTGGTTCTGGCTCCAACATTCCTTTTGCTAGTACGTGTTTGCAAATGCTACTTCCTCAGTAAAAATCGCTTTGCCTGTTTCAAATAATAGCCTGATTTTACAAGGTGCACAATGCTCATCAGCAGAACCACAAGCTCTATTTTCTTAGATGTCCATAAAGTGCCCCGCTCGCCAGAGATGAAAATGCTAGAACTTTAAAGAATGGGCATAGGAGGCATTGACTGGTGGTATTTTTCAGCTGATTCAGCAAATATCAGTTCTTGAGAAACAGAAAATGAAATTGAGTCAGTCATTGTGTAGCTTGGAACTTATAGAACTTCTTCACATATCCCTACCAATTAACTGTAACTTGATCGTAACCTGCCAGGAATTAGGAGTGAAATGTGCAGACTCTTGACTAAATAATTGAAATATGGCTGAGATAGTGATATTGGGGGGGAAGGAGAAAGAGGAAGAAAGGCTGGAACCATGCTTGTGCAGTAAGGAATATTAAAAAGTTTCCAGAGCTCTGTAATATGACAATGCATTCTGATATTATCTTTATTAGATACTGTGGATAAAGAGCCAGTTCATTAAAAATTAATGGAACAGTAGTGCCATCCACACATTATATATAACCATAAAGTGAATGTGGACAACCATATATTAAATCTATTTGAAATAATTGCAAAGCGAAGCAGGAGAAATGTGTCCTAAAATAAGGGGAAATGTATAATGAAGGAGGATTGTATGATACAATGGAGAGGAAGAGGTGATAATGTCGGATGAGTCTGAAAATCCAGAGGGAAACTGGTAAAACTACAATAAACCAGAAGGACTTCTCCCTGAAATGGAAAAACTATTCCCAGAAAGCGAACAACTCTGAATAAAAGAACCTTATTAAAAAGAGTGACATTGTAAAATGGTGACTATAATGACAAATTGCAAAGAGCTTTGATTGCAAAACAGTAGAGGTATTCATGAAAAGAAAACAATTTTATTGTGTCTTTTGATGAGAGCTCTCCAATGCGGGGCATTAATATCACAGACAGACTCAGTAAAAGGTTTCAAAATAGGCAGATAAACCTTTTATTCAATCACAAGATGAAAATTCCTTCTATATATTTTCTTATTAAATAAACTTCATTTTAGATGGATCTTTAAGAACATTTTATGGTACACATTTGTCATTTAAAATTTTGAAAAAACTGTGATTAGAAAGAGAAAATGTGTGACAAATTCAGTGGGTTTGGTTTCCAGATGCTATTCAGACTGTTTATGTTGGCTAGTGATTTGTTTTCCATGGCTGTGTAGAGAGCCTGAGGTTGGACTTCATCTGTCAGAAGTAAACAACAAATCATTTGGTATATACAGCAGTAAAAAGCATGCCTGGAAGCCCATCATTTTTACCATTTCATAATGGTTCTATAGTAGGATATTTTCTAAACTAACTCCGATGTCAGATTATTCCTCTATGGTGCACTGAGGATTAAGATTATTTCATCACTGGAGAATAGTTAAAGACAGAACTGCAAAGGACAAGCTGTTTCATTTTGAACTATTAGGGATACGTTTTTCAAAAATAGCCCCACTCCTGTTAAAACATATTCACCGGGCATAAACTTCAGTATGTTCATAAACCTTTGTATGACTGAGCTCTAATTCTGTACATTCAGATTTTGCAGTGGATAAGTATGTGCTTGCCTATGCAAACCTGTTGGTAATGACTCAGTTTCAGAGCATGCTGAGTACATGTCAAGGCAAATTTGGAGCATATTTAAAGGCCAGGTTGAGCCACTCTGAAAATGTAACAGCCTTGTTTTGGGGACCCTTTTGTAGATGTTAATCATATTAAGATCACACGTATAAACCACTCCTAAATTAGTTGGGGGCCACAAAGCCTTTCCCTAGATTAAATTGCACACTTGACATTGTTAATTGCACTTCTGCAACAGGTTCTCCTACCTGGGAGAAGTGGGCTGCTCCTTTCTCTCTTCTAACAAGCTAGATGGATTCTCCTATCAGATGGATTTTTAGCTTCAAAACCACCAGTCAGCATAGGTAGGTCATTCATCAAATGAAGCTCAGGCTGCACCCTCCAAAGAGAAGGTGCAGTTTCTGTGCTCTCCAAGAGTCATGGGAGGCACTGTCTTGTGTTCCCAAGGAACAAACTGGCCCTAAACAATGGTGTTACACAGCAACGTGTCATCAGTGATCACACCAGCAACACCCCTCTTTTGTTTCTCAAAATTTCAAGTTCAGTATGTATCTGGTGCAACCATAACGAATAGGCCCAAATTCAGAGGTGATGTTTAAGGAGATGTACGTTACGCATTGCCCATTTGAATTACTCCAACAGGGAGTTTAAGAGAATCAGAGTGTGAGGTCCTGGAGGCGGGCATACAGAACAATCCCTTAAATCGCCCTGTGAATCTGGCTGAAGCATCTCCTCTCTCTCAACTTCAATCTTCCTTGCACAGTCCTCCCGTTGGCCCTTCACGGACTTCCCTTGGGAAGTTCACCCTGCCTGTGAGCAGAGCCTTGCTCAAACTTGGCAGAACTTGTGTCTCTTCCGCTCACAACTTCTGCACGGAGATAGTTGCTATATGCAGAGGTGAGAGAGGAGGAAACCCTGCATCTCCCCTCCCACTGTGGCACACACACAGTTTTCTGGCCTGTGTCTGCGATATGGGTCCTGCCCCCAGAGACCCATTAGGCTCTTGGTAGGATTCTTCACATTAAGGTTGACATTGCACATCTGGGTTTAGGATGCAATTATTCTGTTTAGTATGGAACTCTCTCATTTCAAACATGATATACACCTACAGCGTCCTTTCAAATCCGCGTGTTTTCATGACAGCTCTTCAGATCAGACTAGACAGACAGAGACAGACAAAAACAGACAGACTTGCAAAAGTGACAATGTGGAAAGGAAGTTGTGTGTTTTGGGTAGAAAGGCCTTTAAACTTATACTTCTGGAAAATATCCATCTCATGGCTCAAAGATCCTTGTGGATTATAACAGAGAAGGAATTATTCACCACATTATTAAACATGACAAAAAAGCTTCAGAATTGAAGCTTAAAACAGGCTATTTAAGATTCCAGCAATCGCTGGGACTTTGGCGACGAAAATGTTCAAAAGCCTTTTATAGTTGCTGTCAGATTTATGTAAAGCATTTGAGATTCCTGTGAACGTATTTATATAACAACCTAAAACCTGAAGCCAACTTGAAAGTCTTTCTTTCTAATTATTCAGGGTTGGAGGTGCCATACAAAAGATATGAATGTTCTTCTCAGAACATCATCTATACTGGTGGCTAGGAAATCATAGGGTTTGGGTGAACATATTTTAGAACGGCTGTTCCTACTATTATGAGCTGTATCTATTTAGTATATTAACTTTATTTTAGTGAGTTGTTTTTCTGTTTTGCATTCAGAGTTGACAGGGAAGATATCACCTTATGCCTACATAAACTCTAATTGACTGTCCATATTGTCCCCCAGTTGTCTAGCACAGTAATTTATTTTTAGAAATATCCTACTGTACGTAGAAAGAAGCTCCCGTAGCTCTCTAGAGATGTGATATTATAATACCTCCCTGAAATTTCTTTCAGACAAGGAGCTGGATACAAGAACGTTATCTGGAACTAAGCATCAGACCAGCCGAATGCAAAAGTCTTGTACTCTGTAGGGAAAGTATTTTTGTTCAAGACATTTGGTTTGATACCTCACATGAGAGATGTGAAGTGCCCCTTCACGTGATGCTGGATCATTGGCTCAGGGAACTTGGGGAGGAGTGCTGCCTACCAACTCGTCAACACTATTTCCTGCAGCACTTATGTTATTCTGGATGGTTTCCCATCTGAATGTTGGCAGGAAATGACCTTGCTCATTTTACAAGCTCTGGTTAGAAGATGGCATTCATTCCTTGGGCTGATATCTATGTTCTTTTCAATTTAATAGAACAACCCAACTCCAGCCTAGAATCGCTCTCAAGTTGGGTTGTATCTCTTCCTAGGTTCTTTCACTGTCTTCTTCCTTCAGTTTCTTGTGTTCTCAGCCCCTCATAATCTTCTCTTGTACTTTCTTTCCTTCACAACTCCAGTCCCCTCATCTCCATAATTTCTCTTTTTTAATCAATCCTCTCAGGCTTCCCCTCTTCCCACCGCATAGTCTCCCTCTTCAACCTAAACACTGGTATTTCCTCACTCCTGAGTGCCTACGCCTGAATTTTTTACATTCTTCTAATGTAGGTTTTCTAAGCACTTGAGTTATATTTAGCTCAAAAATCTTTATATTACTGGACACTGCATCAGTCTGCTTTATTGACAGCTCTTCAGATCAGACTACACCAACAAAGACATAGACAGACTTGCAGGAGTGATAACTTGCAAGGAAATTGTGTGTTTTGGATGTGTTCTTGAAACAGAAATTGATAAATACCAAGTAGTTTACAAACAATATAAGCATGATTGCAGATTAAGGGGAGAGAACAAAAGGTGTTTGTGTACAATACAGAGAGTGCACGAGAGCTAGAAAAAATTCACCTTACTTTCTAAAACTATTTTGAAAATTGCACGTTAAACAGTGTCTCGTATCTATACATTATGTTTGATGGAAAATAAATTCACTGTCTCGCATGCTACATTTTGAAAACTACCCAAATTATGCATTCTGCATAGAAATACAAAATTTAGCATTTCCACTTATTTCTCATGTTTCCATCAGACTACTAGTACTACATTAACTTATTTGATAAATGGTTCTACAAGCACAGTAGAAAGCTTTTAATTATCATCGTATTGCAAGTAGTGGTATATAGTAGCATAGCTGTATTTATCTATCTGTCTTTTGCCATGCTAATAAATAAATGAACAAAATCTCACTACACAAAGATGTCCAGACATTACATTTTAAGCAATATGAATAATATTGAATGCAGCCCCTAACCTGATTTTTTCTGCTGATGAGTATCACTTAAAACACCTAGTTTGATATAGGCCATGATGCGGTTTCTCTCTCTTTCTGTGCATCTTTCACCTAAGATTATTCATTAGCTATTCTGGCTGAGGGGTTTCCATGGGTTAAGATGGAAGCAAGAAGCATTCTTTCATTTCTACTTTTGGTATTAAAACACCACTCTCATTGCATTCCTTTTTCTACTTAATTCCATTTTAACCAGACAGCCTCCACAATTAACTAACCTGGGTCCTCCTTTTCTATTTTCCCCTTAGAGACAGGGGATGTAAAGGTGACTTGAAACCTCTCTCAGTGTTGTGATCCAATGTGGATTTCTCAATGAATCACAGGGAGCAGGCTTATGGTGCAAAAAAAGCACACACAGTATTTTAGATATTAAAATATTCTACAAGAGTACACTACCTGCTGAAAAATAATATACTAATGCTACTCCCATCTATCACTGGTATCCTTGAGGTGCATTCAGTGTATTACAAACTTTGGGTCAAATTTCCCCGGCAAAGAGGAAAGTCAATCCAGAGTGGGAACTTTGGTGCCAACAGACACATATAACTTCTTCTCATGACACAGCTACAATCAGCCAGACCAGGGAGGGAGCCCAGGGCAGGATAGAATAGGATACACAGATTCAATTAGTAGACTTTAGAGCTTCCCTGGTGGAAACCTGTCAGAGGGTAAGATTAGAATTCAGTCTTTCCTGATTTTCAGCACTTTCATTGCCCACTGGGTCTCACCACCTCTTAGCAGCTCTAGAGCAGTGGTCCCCAACCTTTTTTGCGGCACGGACCGGAGTTCTTTTTTCTTCGCCCCCGCGGACCGGCTGTATGTCCGCCGAAAAGCCGCCGAATTCAATCCGAAAAGTGAAACTGCGGCTTTTCGGCGGACACTTCCGGGAAAGCGTCCGCGGCCCGGTAGCGATCGATCCACGGCCCGGTACCGGTCCGCGGCCCGGGGGTTGGGGACCACTGCTCTAGAGGATTCCCCATGGTTCCATACTCCAAAAAAGGGATCCACGTCCTTTTAAAATGAATCTGACATACTTTTGTTCATCATTCAACTTTACTAGTTGTGATAAAAATAAAGGGAAGGGTAGCAACCTTTACGTATGCAGGAATAGAAAATCTCTCCTGGCCAGAGGTACAAAATCACTTAACTCTAAGGGGTTAACCTAGTTGGCACCTGACCAGAAAGACAAATAGGGAAAGAAGATACTTTCAAATTGGGGGTGGGGAGGGAGATTTTGTTTGTGCTCTTTGTGTTATTCTCTCTCTGGACAAAAAGAGAGACCCAGCAGGTAACCAGCTCCTACTGAAATGATACATCTCAGCGGTTCTCAAACTTACCTGAACTGAGACCCTTTTTTCCTCAGCTGCCCGGCGGCGCGACCCTTGTATGTTTGCCGAAAAGCCGCCGAATGAATTACTTCCACATTCAGCGGCTATTTTCAGCGGACATGCCGAGCGCTCCCTAAATAGCTCAGCATGTCCACCGAAAAGCCGCCGAATGAGGAAGTAATTCATTCAGCGGCTTTTAAGCGGTGCTAGGAGCTCGCGACCCCCCTGGGAATGCTCGGCGACCCCTGGGGGTCGCGACCCCCGGTTTGAGAAACCCTGATATATCTAAAATTACAAAAATTGTAAGTAATAGCAAGGAAATGAGTTAGATTATCTTTTGTTTTAGCTTGTGAGTTTTCCCTATGCTAAGAGGGAAGAGTATTCCTGTTTTTATAACTTTCAAGTTGAGCCTAGAGGAAAATCCTCTGTGTTTCAAATCTTGTTATTATCCTGTAAAGTTATCTTCCATCCTGATTTTTCAGGTGTCATTCTTTTATTAAAGGTTTGGGGGGATATATTGGGGAAATAGCTCCAAGTGCTCCTTTTCCTGAATCTTTGTCTAAATCACTTGGTGGTGGCGGCAATACTATCCAAGGACAAGGGAAGGAATTTGTCCCTTGGGGAAGTTTTTAACCTAAGCTGGTGGAATATAAACTTAGAGGTTCTTTCATGTGTGTTCCCACATCTGTAGAATGGGGAGCGAACCTTGACACTATTCAAAGTTATAGGTATATAAAGGCCTTTGAAACCAGTCCAGAAAGGTCAGAAGACATGCTTATCGCTCCATCACACAAGAGACATTTTTTAGGTTGTCAGGGACAAGGCAAAGTAGCGGTCACTGTCCAAGACAGGGATGATCTTCCTGCTCTGTATGCTTTCTAGATGACCCAAGCAGTAACTTCGCTACTAGTTCTAAGAAAAGCTGCTTTTTACGCCTTTACAGTCAGGAATGATTTACCTTGGGGCACTGTATGATGAGAAGATCGGTGTATGGCAATAGGATACAGAGCCTGTTAGTCACTGGCTTCAGTCTAGGCCAGACTCAAAGGCTTGATTTGCACCTGGGAGGGTGCAAGCATTTTGTATTTAATTTGTAGTTATAAGGATAATAGTCATGAAATGGTTACATTACCAACCAAAAAAATCACCTGCAATAATTATTCCAGAATTAAAAAAAAGTCAAAATTATATAGACAAAGTGAAATACTCCAGTTATTGTTGACACCCGTTAGAAAGGAAATCACTAGAGATAGGTAAACAAATGTTTTCCTGTGAGAAATTTCAGATGAAAAAGTTTAGTTTTTCCCATAGGAATATTTGAACCAATATATCTAAAATAAATGCATGTTTTTGTTTAGTTTTTATTTAAAATGTCATGTCAAAGTGAAATGACATTTTGTTTAAAACTTGATTCAAAATGACAGTTTCCATTTTTTTTTACCATTTTGACAAAAATGGCATTTACTTTCTTTCTTATTTTTAAACTGAAAAGCTGAAATGTAATAGCCATTATTATCCAATCCCAGAATCCCTTGTACTCATACTAAGCTTTGTTGTGGAAATCTATTAATTGTTAAAACTGTTATAACCTCTGTTGTGTGTGAGTCTGTGGAATTTGTCAGAAACAAGATGCATACTCAGGTTTGCCAAATATTAATTGTGTGCTGGGTACAGTTTGTGTAGATGTCTCTATGATCTACTGCCTTTTGGAATGTTATGTACAAAACCTAAATAAGAAAAAGGTATGTAATTTTCTAGCTGTCATAAACAAGGAGAATATAAATATGAACAAAATTAAGTTCATAAATTTGGAACAGAACAACAATGCAACTGCTGCAAGACTGGTCTCCAGATACATATTGTATTAACCTTTCTGTATTGTACTTATCCATCTTTGATTAGTAGACTAATTGAGCCTGGTTATCAGACGTCTTATCAATAAAGGAAACAACACTAAGTCAAAACGAAACTATTTCAAAACAAAAATGCTTGTTTCAACATTTCCTGTAGAAAAAATGGAAAATTTTAATCAGACCTGACGTTTTCCCGTGAAAAAAAATAATCAGTTTTTTAACAAAACTTTTTTCTCTCTTTTATTTGAGAGAAAAACGTCCTACACAAAAATATTCAGTATATTCTTCTTTTGGCTTCATACATTTAAAAAAGGGTTGCTATTCAAAGTCTTTCCATTTTACACTAGTACCTCACTTAAAAAAAAAATAGAGACAACTTAAGGCCTGGCCTTATACTCAAATTTAATGCAGCCCTAGTGTTACTAATTCCATAAGTAAACTATCTAAAGTAATTTCAGACACTACAACCTGCAATATTGGTGCCAACATTGCACAGATTGATGCATATGTATTTAATTTAACATCTTCATAAGTCTTTGCAGGATTGGGGCTTGATATAGTACCAGAGTATCTGAAAATATTGAAGAAAAATTGATTTTACAGTTTTTTTAAAGACAATATTCTAAAACCAGGGCCATCACAAACAAAAATAAATACAATGCCCTCTCTCTATCAATTCTAGGACACTGACTATGATATATAGGAGTTTTCTGCTTGTTGATATATATTCTGCTAGCTGTCACATTGCATTTCTAAATTGTTGAAAAACTTGCCTATCCACCTCTAAGGCATTCCTTTTTCCCCGGGCTTTACAAAAATGAGAGCATGTTTCCCTGATGTTTCCATTACAATAAGATGCCTATTAAAACAGCACCCTGAATTTCTAGTTATGACAGATATGAAAGGACATAATATCCAGGAAACATTTCATTCTTAATGTATTCATGAAGAGGCCCTTGTCAATCATGGCTAGTGAATTGAATCAAAAATAATACTTAAAGTCTTAGGAGGATACATTGAGTTTTACATGAGGAGATATAAGGACTGAAGTGGGGCTGAGTTCTGCTAAGAAGATTCCAAGCCTGAAATGCCTTTGTGAAATTATTCAGAAACCTGCCAATGATGACATTTCAAACTATAGCTAGCTTCTTGGTTCTGCTCCATGTGGGTCCATGTATTATTGCCACACAGCTAATGGATTCTCTCAGCTGGTGCTTGAAAAGAACGATGTCGTCAATCATCCATTTATCATGGAGTTTCAAAACAATGTGTTTTATCTCCCTGCTTGTTGCAAATAATAATAAATTTACATCTCAAAATATTCTAGAAGATATAACTGCCAAATGCCTTGAGCAGAGAACAGAGTTGCATAAGTCACATTAAAATTTAAATAGTTTTTAAAGTGTAAAAGCAGCATTATTTACTATTGATGCCATTACAATTGATTTTGTCGACTTGTTCAGTGCTGCACAGATAATAAAACAAACGTCAATACTAACATGTTTTGTTGTTTTTACAATGCTTAAAGTAGATATGCAATTACATATTTAAAAGATACCATACTGCTTTTTAAAAATATCTTCAATTTATATTACATTTTGCCACCAATTTGAAATACACAGAAGACTAATTTAAACTGTTCCTAACATATACTACAGAGAGGTATTCTAAAAAGACAATTTACAAATTCAGTGACATTACAATAAGAATTCAATTCTGAAATAATATACTGTTTCCTAAATAAAATCTACAGGTAGCATTATCCTTATACTAGGATACTATTTATCTTAATGATAGTAACAGTAGGCTGACCATACGTACCGTTTTGACAGTCCCTTTTTTTTCATATTTCTGGACCGTCCCGTCTTTTTAACATAAATATCAATTTTATCCCATTTTTTGGGCAGGTCCCTCTTTGCCAGCTGCTTTCTAGGGCAGGGGTTCTCAAAGTGGGGGTTGCAACTCCCTGCTGCAGGATCCCTGGGGACCGGCTCGAGCCCCAAGCCCCGGGGAGCGCGGCTCCAGCCGCGCTCCCCGGTGGTGGCTGGAGCCCCGGGCAGGGGTTGGTGCCCCGAGCCCCGGGGAGCACGGCGGCTGGATCCCCGGGCGGCAGCTTGAGCCGCACTCCCCGGGCGGCGGCTGTAGCCCCGGGCGGCGGCTCAAGCCCTGAGCCCCGGCTGCCAGCGGGGACCAGGGCCGGGGTTCAGCCAGCAGCCCGCCCGCAGTGGGGACTGGGGGCCCAGTTGCACCCAGCAGCCGGCCCGCAGTGGGGACTGGGGCCGTGGCACACTTGGCAGCCCGCCCGCGGCGGAGACTGGGGCGCAGGGGGGTCCCCAGCATGGTTTGTTTTTTGTTTTTTTTAAATTCGGCGGCTTTTCGGATTATGTCTCATAAAACTTCCGTCCGGCAGCCCCCCCGCCGGCGCGCTTGGCCCCCGGCTGCGGCTCCGGACAGCTCCGCTCCGCCGTCGGCTTCAGCCCGCCGTCCGCTGCCTCCTCTTCTCTCTATTCCTCCTTCTTCCCTCCTTCTCTCCATCCCTCCCTTCCTCCATCCCCCTTCTCCATTCCTCCATCCCTTCCTTCCTCCCTTCTCTCTATCCCTCCATCCCTCTCTTCCTTCTCTCTATCTCCCTTCTCCATCCCTCCCCTCTCCCTCCGTCCACTGCCTCCTCTTCCATCTCCCTTCTCTCCATCCCTCCTTCTCTCTGTCCCTTGCCTCCTCCATCCCCCCTGCTCCCTACCCCATCTCTTCTCTCATCCATCCATCCTCTCCCTTCTCACCTTCCTGCCTTCTCTCCCTCCGTCCCCTCCATCCTCTTCATCCCTCATCCCCCCTTCTCTCTCTCCCTCCATCCTCTTCATCCCCCATCCCCCCATCTCTGTTCTGCTTATTCCTCCATCCCCCCCCAGTCCCCCCTCTGCCTCCCCCCCGCCCGGCGCTGGGGGGCCCAGGTGGGGCCATGGCGCTGGTCACCTCGCCCACCGAGCTGGAGTGCCTGGCCAAGCCGCTGTTCTGCCGCAAGGGGGCGCTGCGCCAGAAGGTGATCCAGAAGGTGGTCAAGAGCCACAAAGTCACCACATGCTTGTTCAAGCAGCCTACGTTCTTCAGCCACTGCACCGACCTCATCCGGTGAGACCCCCCTAGAGCCCCCACAGTGCCCCTCAGCCCACGTTCTGCAGCCACTGCACCGACTTCATCTGGTGAGACCCCCCAACCCGTCCCGTTTTTGCCATCCCAATGTCCCGTTTTTGTCTCAAGGAAATATGGTCAGCCTAAGTAACAGCCAATTACAAAAAAAGCTGCTTCCATTTTTAGAGCTGCAACCAGTGTCCCTAATTCAATTATAGACGCTAAAACCCAAATTTTAAAGCCATATGTATGTTGATGGGATTTAGACCCCTATGTTTCTAAATCCCTGAAAATGATATTTAGGCTCCTAAATTAGTTAGGGGCTATGAAGCGGAACACAGCAAAACATAAATACATTTAAAAATTGGGCTAAATGCTTAAACATGCAAACATTCAAGTACATGGGATGTCCCTGTTACATTAAATAAGTGAAATTAAAATAAAACTCAATTACATTGGATTGCACCTCAGTTTTATTGCTAGCTATTATCTCCACAGACAATAAACACCATTAGTATAACGCCCACAGATTTCTCATATGCCAACCTAAGTTTCTACCACACTGAAAATATCAGAACCATTTGCCTATAAAACGCAAGCTGTTTCCTCTTGCGGTTGTTCCTACTGGTGCTTTGGCACTAGACCAGAACAGAATTTATTTACTATGAAATATGTTCAAATGGAAAAGTTTGTCTAGATGACAACACTGTACTTTGCTTCTTTCTTCTTTTAAACACAAACCATTTGAAACCTCTTGGGTTTCACAGGATAATGATGAAGGGAGCAGAAAACATTTCTGAATCTGAAAGCATCAGAACTAGACCGTTAACGAAGGTATAATGACAGATACTGGGCAAATTCCCACCTGTGCTCAGTTTCCACAGCAAAGTGGTGCTGCTGTTGTGTGGTGGTCTCCCCAACTCCAAGGGGCTGCTCTAACTTGCACCACCTGGCACTTTCTCAAATGTATGTGCTCCGGCTTTCACAATTGTTCCATCATCAGGCACTTAGAAAACCTGGCTTAGTTAGTTTCAGCTAACTGATGCCCTTGGTTTTATCCACTTGTTTTACACTATTGTTTAACTTTCCCTGACCTACTTGCCCATGCCGCTCACTCTAGCTCCAAACTTCTCCCTTTTGCCTTCTCTTCCCCTTGCCCATTTGTGTCCTCCCCTCCCAGAGTCCTTCCTCTCCATTCCTCCAGCACTCATGCACCATCCTAGTTCTACCATCTGTTCCATACTCTCCATGCAAATAATTCAAAATAAAGATTAAAAACCTGCATCATTTTAAATGTTAACTTCCTCCCACACCATGCTATGTTGAACAGGCAACCACAAATAATTTGGGGCAAATACCACTGACCATAGCATTACAAATTGCAAGGTGTGCTCCTGAAACCTTGGTACCATATATTGAATTGCCAGTTGCTATTGGCATAGCTGAAGTTGCTTATCTTAGGTCGACACCCCCCCACCCTCCCAAGTGTAGCCCAGCCCTTAGTCTGCCTTGTCTTCGTAGGTCATAAGCTCTTTGGGGCAGGGACTCTCTTTTGTTATGTGTTTGCACAGTGCATAACACCTAGTTGCAACCAAAACACAAAGAAATAACAGTGTTTATGTCTGAATCCCTTTTCTATACGTAGCTATGTGTCACCAACACCTCAAAGGTAATATATGATTTATCCTTTGGAGACCTGATCCTTCAGTCAGTTACACAAGTGAGCAAGTTTACTTATGAGAGTCATCCCATTGAAAACAATTTGCACAAGAAGAGTTACTCATGTCTGTATTTGAAGAATCAAGCCCTACTGTAAACTCAGATACTTCTCATGTTACTACTAAATAAATAAAGACAGGTTTTCTTAGCCACAGAGGTAAGATTTAATAGTTAAAACCTGTGTAAACATTGCAGTAGCATGTGCCAGTCACAAAGCACCTCTAACAATAAAAATAAATAGAGCTACAACTTAAAAGAATGCATTAGCTGTGCACACAGACTCTTCATTTCATACTTTCCAGCTTGGAGCCTTCCATGTTTTACCTTTGGTAAACTTGATTCATTAGTATATTAATTGACAGTTGTTTCCTGTTCTAAACAATTGTTTTGTAGTTCTATTATGTCCTGTCAGGCAACAGCACACAATTAATTACAAATAAACTAAGAATTAACTTTGCTAACAATAAGATGTTTCAAAGCCTTTTAGCTTCAGGAAAGGAAGTCTCCTACCCATACAGCTATGTTGTTTTCCAGAGAAATGTTTCTTTGTCAATATTTATCTCTAAAGTGAGTTTGCCTGAGACAAGAGGTTAAAATAATGGGGGTTTTAATATGGAACCTCAGGAACTGACCATTTAAATACAAGAAGCCATATGCTGCCCTTCATTAGGGCATGAAACTCTTACTGATATCAAATGAGAGTTTAACATGTGCATGGAGCACAGCCAAGGGCCCTAAACCTCTACAAAAGATGGACCCGAAGAAGAGCTCTGTTTAAGGTTGAAATCTCATCTCTCTCACAAACAGAAGTTGGTCCAATAAAAGATATTACCTCACCCACCTTGTCTCTATAAAAAGATGGTTTATTATCACAGTAGGCCAAATTCAACAGCCTGGTATTTCAGTTCGACTCTCTTTTTGAAAAGGAACTCTGATTAACAGTCTATTAGGGAAGCCAAGACAGTTGATTTTTCTGTCAGAGTAATTACTGTGATCTCCATTGAAATGGACAGAGGGGTAGGCACTCTCTCCCAGCTCACTGGCGCCAGGATGAATTTGGAGGCTTGACATTTGCTGTAGCACAGATGAAAAGCAAGGACGTTGGGTTGAGAGACCTGGCACACTATCACCTGAGACAGCACTCGTGGCAGAAGTTCATGCTCGTCCGGAAGATGCTCTAAGGGAAGGTATGTTTACAGTGGGAGCTGAGGGTGGGACTCCCATCTCCTGCAAACATACTCACACTAGCATCCTAAAAACAGCAGTGTAGCCACAATAGCACAGGCAGCTGTGACGGTAGCATGGGATAGCCACGCTGAGTACCCACCCACAGAGTCCAGGTTGGTTTGCATTCGGTGCAGAGAGCCTGTGCCATTGCTTCCTGCTGCCCATGCTACCATAGCTAGGCTACCCTTTTTAGTGCACTACCTTGATGAAAGCCAGTATGAGTATGTCAGTGTGAGGTAAGAATCACACACACCCAGCTCAGCCTTATACTGAAATCCACAACACAACCTTTCATTTCAGATCTGCTTCACAATGGATTTCCACCATTCCCATGTGACTGGCTCCAACTTTATGATCCTGGTTCCACTGAATCTGAATTATCCCACAAATAGAAGTACATCTGGAAATGAACTCAGAGGGGGTTTGAATAACTGCTTAAGAGTCACAATTCTTAATCACTCAAAAGACTCAATGAGAAGAATGATTGCCTGGATTAAGTACGGCCTGTAACTGCAAACTCATTCTCTTTCAGTCAGCCATAAATCTCCCCTCACACATACCCTTGCAAGTCCAGCCAAAGATAAATTTTAAAAATGGACAGTTCTGCACCTCAGCAAAATAATAGTTTCCCAATTGCTCAGCTGAGTCCACAAATGATCTGAACCAACTGGTAAGAACAGATGACCAATCAGACAGTGCAGGTTGAAGATACTATTCATATCTATAATGCTGTAAAGGAGCTGATCTTAATTTAGGATGTTGCAAACACGGCCCCATCCAACCCCCACTTAAGTCAATAGAATGACTCTCATTGACTTCAATGGAGTTTGGATCAAGTCACTAGAGAACAATTATAACTAGGGCTGTCAAGCAATTAAAAAACTTAATTGCAATTAACCATGCTATTAAACAACAATAGAATAGCATTTATTTTAAATATTTTTGGAGGTTTAATATATTTTCAAATATATTAATTTCAATTACAATACAGAATACAAAGTGTACAGTGCTCACTTTATTTTTCATTACCATTATTTGCACTGTAAAATATTTCAATTTACCTCTTACAAGTACAGTTGTGCAATCTCTTTATCATGAAAGTTAAACTTACAAATGTAGAATTATGTACAAAAAACGGCATTCAAAAATAAAACAGTGTTCAACTTGAGAGCCTACAAGTCCAGTCAGTCCTACTTCTTGGTCTGCCAATCCCTCAGACAAACAAGGTTGGTTACAATTTGCAGGAGATAATGCTGTCTACTTCTTGTTTACAGTGTCATCTGAAAGTGAGAACAGGCATTCACGTGACACTGTTTTAGCTGGCGTTGCAAGATATTTACATGCCAGTTGTGCTAAAGAATCATATATCTCTTCATGTTTCAACCACCATTCCAGAGGACATGCGTTGACGGGTTCTGCTTGATAATGATATAAATCAACGTGGACTGAGGCATGTTCATTTTCATCATCTCATTCAGATGTGATCAAAAGAAGGTTGATTTTCTTTTGTGGTGGTTTGGGTTAGTTCCCGCAGTTTCCACATCAGAGTGCTCCTCTTTTAAGACTTCTAAAAACATGCTCCACACCTTATCACTCACAGATTTTGGATGGTACTTCAGATTCTTAAACCTTGGGTTGAGTGCTATAGCTATTTTTAGAAATCTCACATTGGTACCTTCTTTGTGTTTTGTAAAATCTGCTGTGAAAGTGTTTGTAAAATGAACACAAGCTGGGTCATCATCTGAGACTCCTATAAGATGAAATATATGGCAGACTACAGGGAAAATAGAGCAGGAGACATACAATTCTTCCCCCAAGGAGTTCAGTCACAAATCTAATTGACGCATTTTTCCTTACGAGCATCACCAGCATGTCTCTGTAATGGTGGCTGAAGCATGGAAGGGGCATATGAATATTTAGCATATCTGGCATGTAAATACCCTGCAATGCCAGCTACAAAGGTGCCATACAAAGGTCTGTTCTCACTTTCAGGTGACGTGAATAAAAAGCAGGCAGCAGTATCTCCATCAGTGTAAACAAACTTATTTGTCTTACCAATTGGCAGAATAAGAAGGACTGAGTGGACCTGTAGGCTCTGTTTTGGTTTTGAGTGCAGTTATCTAACAAAAAAATCTGCATTTGTAAGTTACACTTTCACGATAAAGAGATTGCCCTTCAGTACTTGTCAGAGGTGAATTGAAAAATACTATTTTATTCATCATTTTTATAGTGCATGCAGTAGTAATAAAAATAATAAAAAGTGAGCACTGTGCAATTTGTATTATGTGTTATAATTTAAATCAATATTGAAAATGTAAAAAAAATCCCAAAATATTTAATAAATTTCAATTGGTATTCAGTTATCAGTGCAATTAATCACAATTAATTTTTAATCACAATTACATTTTTGAGTTAATCACGTGAGTTAACTGTGATTGACAGCCCTAATTATAACCTCTGTACAAGGAAGTCAGAAATCAGCAAAACTTGGTACAGCAGGTATTTATGCAACAAATTTGAAGACCAATATCAAACTTATATTTTAAAAGCATGGAATATGGAGGAGAGAAACTCATTTCTTTGAAAGGTTATGGTGAATAGTTTTGATATGTCCACAGTTGACACTTGTTGGATAGGTTTGACATGCCCACTGTTAGGAACCACCAGAATTTAAAGTAGCTGATCTCTTCCACAAAGATATGCTGTAGGTAGACGTGGCATAGTAAAAGACACACATAGCTGACTTGATGGACATTTTTTAAAAACAATAATAATATATACTCTACAGTCACGTTTGGGGAGTTGGTAAAAGCAGGCTACTTTAAATCAGTATTTTATCTTTCACATCTAAGTTTCTTAATGAGAAGCAGTCATACTCATAAATGAAAAATTATTGGAGGGGGAAAAAAACAAATCTGCCCAAACCGTCATATTTTCCAGCTGTAGATACTGAAGATTTATAAGGGTTTCTTTTACTTTAAGGATAAAAGATTTTTTTTAAAGGAAACATCATAAAAATAAGTCCAGTGTGCTGTTCCCGACGATTCAAAAAAAGGGATGTGGGAGGAGACTAAATCTTCATAGCACACAAAGAGGCCTTACTTCCAGCAGCTAGAGGATCCTACAGTGGCAAATGTACACTCCATTTCAACGGATATATTAAATATTTGCAAAACTAGAAAAAGGAAATCAACATAAACATGAGTTTTTCCAGAGTTCATGGTGACCTCACAGGCTCCAATTCAAATTCTAAATTAAATGCTGGTAACAGAATTTCCAGTGCTCCTAGGGTAAATTTTCTAATTATAAGGGAAGTCAAATAACTAGAGAACCCAAATTTTATAGGAATATCGTCTCTTCAAATCAGGAAAAAAAAAAAGTTCCATTAACAACATTCTGGTATGCAGGTCTGAAAGCTGTACTGAACAAAGCCAATGTTAAATCTCAAGCAACCGCTTCTGTTGGCCAAAGAGAATAGCTTGCTTTCCCAATGTTTTGGGAATATAATCTGAAGACTGAGATTATCTTGTTTATGAGCCTTGCCACAAGCAGGTATAGCAATCCTATTACATCTAGACTGAACTAGTGTGCTTTGGCTAAGGGTATGTCTTCACTACAGCAGTAGGTTGATTTCCCTTAAGTCGATTTTCTAAAGTAGGCTTTATAAAGTCGACTTAGTGCGTCGCCACAAAGCACAGCAGGTCGACAGTGTCTGTCCTAGAACTTTTGCAAGGGTCGACATAGCCAGCATTGCACTGTGGGTAGATATCCCACAGTGCCGGGAGTCCCCAGCAGGCACCACCTTTCGGGGCAGCCAGGCATGCTCCCCAGGGGACCAGCCCCCCGCCCGAGCAGCTCCGTGGCCCCCGTGCCCGCCCGAGCAGCTCCGCGCCGGCTCCCCCCCCCCACTCGGCGGGCTGGGGGGAAGCCGGCGCGGAGCTGCTCGGGCGGGCTGGGGGGTCCGCGGAGCTGCTCGGGCGGGGGGAGCCGGCGCGGGGCTGCTCGGGCAGGCGGGGGGATCCGCGGAGCTGCTCGGGTGGGCACGGGGGTCCGCGGAGCTGCTCGGAAGGTTGGAGGCTTAACGTCCCATGCATCCTCACTAGCTCACAATCGACCCAGAGAGAGGTCTATTTCAGCTACTCCTCTCGTTAGGGAGGAGTACAGAAGTCGATTTTAAGGTCTCTTTAAATCGACTTTAAGGGCATGCATGTGAGGATGGGTACAGGCTTAAATCGACTTTAGCTTGCTAAAGTCGACGTTAAGCCCTAGTGGGGACCAGGCCTGAGAAATGTCTGAAAAGTAACAAAGACCTTTATACAGTTTTTATTTCTAAAATTATTTTGATGCCAAAAAACATGGAGTCTTTTCGTGGCATCAGTGCTTCCTTACTCCCTTTGTCTGAACAAATTTCCCTCCTCAGATCTGGACAGTTGACACACCTGTCTTCACATCCTACACACTGTTGTGATAATCTTTGTACAAAATATGCCTTGCAAGGTATCACTGGAAAACTAGTAGCTCTGGTCAAATGTGAAATGTGTGTAGTAACATTATCTGTGAAGTTACAAATTCCCCCATGTAATGGTATTAGCACATGTTCCAAACCAGACAAAGGAAAGGTGAGTGTATTTATCTCAATTTACACACAAGCAGTAAACCAGGACCTTGAGACAGCAGGGGGAGGAGATGGCAGGACATGGAATGATTTGGAATTCAGCAAACACATGGCGCTTCCTTCACCACAAGACTCCAAGTAGTAACCAAGGTTAGTGGAAGCCAGAACGTGACTGGTGTGCTGCTGCTGAGGTCAGAGCTTGTGGACCAGCACTGCAGCTATGCACAAAAACCCCACAGCTGGTCTGCACCAGCTCCCTTGGGCGAAGGGGCCATTTAACTGTGGTGTAGATGTCTGGGCTTGGGTTGGAATCCGGGCTCTATAACCCTGTGAGGGGGGAGGATCCCAGAACTTGGGCTGCAGTCTGAGCCTGAATATCTACACCGCAATTACACGGCCTTACTCAGCGGGTACTGCCTAAATGCAGTGTAAACATACCCTTGGGGTGTGACCCGTATGCTCATAGGTTGTGAGCAGGCCAGGCTGAGGGGCAGTGGTGACACAGCCCTGCCGTGGCCTGGGTTTCACCCCAGAATGTGACAACACCCTACTAAGCACTGAAACTGCATCAGCAATTAAAAGGGAATCCTTACAAATGCATTTGACATTTGGTTTCAGTAGTTTATGTCTGATGGATAAGGGGATTAGAATGGATGTATTCATCTTCTGTTACTTTACCCGTCTCTTAGAATTTATCATGAAGTTTCTGGGTTTGGTGTATATCAGATTTTTTTTTAACAAGAGATGACAAAAATAAATAAAAAAATTAAAATAGCATTGAATTAGAAAACAATCCTAACTTGCAGGATAGCTGAGAAATCTCAACTCCATTTAAAAGCCTCTTAAAGAAAAGAGCAACAAAGTATCATTATGAGAGCAGATAATAGTCCTATCACATGTCTGAGTGCTTTTCTTGGAATTCCATTTCCCAGCTCGACTACAGAGCATCACTTTGTGCTTTCACAGGAACTGTCGAGGGCAAGGGAGTTCAACAGACAACAAAGGGAAAATTATTAAATGATCTGAGGAGAACAAAACAATCTGTTGTACAGAATCAGGAAGCATTCCTTGTGCGGTATATTCAGCCCCTGGGATGGAGGGAGCAGCTTGTATAAATGAGCTAAACCAAACACTCAATGCAAGTGAGCCCCCTTTGAGATTCAGGGAGATCAGCTTTGGATCCCCATTCAGGGCCGGAGACAGGGGGGTACAACGGGTACAGCTGTACTGGGCCCCAGACTTAAGGGGCGGCCCCTTAAATCCGGGGCCCGGTACGCAGCTGTACCCCCTTGTCGCCGGGCCTTTGAGCAAGGCGCGGCTCCGGGCAGCCGCTGAAGCGCTCATCAGCCCTCTCCCCCCGGCACCCAGCAGCCTCCCCCCGCCCCGCTTTGCTTCTCCCGGCCGGGTCACGCGGCCAGAGCTCATGCGGGGGTTGGGCCCCGCGGGCAGCGGGAGACCGACCGGGGGGGGGAAGACCAGCGGGGGGGGGGGCACGGGCAGCGGGAGACCGGCCGGGGGGGTGGGGAGACCTGCCGGGCAGTGGGAGACGGGGGGGCCGCACGATCTGCGAACGGGGCCCCAAAATTCCTGTCGCCGGCCCTGTCCCCATTGGGATGGGAATTGGATTGTCCCGGACAGTCTTTGCACTCCGGAGACCTTTCCACTCAATGTAGAAGGCCTCATCTTCCTGAGCAGGGGAAGAGGAGTTGTGTGAAATGAGAGGGGAAAACAGAATCTTCTGAGCCCAATAGACACACTCAATCACATTACACCTCACAGTAAAAGAAACTGTTTGTACCTAGGAATTTCTCTGTGCATTACGTTGAGTTTCCCTGAAGAGCAGGTTTATAATGAATTAACATATTCACCAAGCTATGGAACAGTTGATCTGGCAAGAGTAAATTTTAATATTTAACAGCAGAACCACACAGGTATGCAGCACAAGAAGTAGCTATGTAACCCATAAAGCTGTAAGCCTATTATGTGCTTGGTGCTGCTGTAAATTAGTTTCAATCCTTTTCATAAATATTACATTTTTTTCACTTTTTAAAAAAAAATGTGTTAGAACTAAACAAACAAAAGAGTGATTTTGGATAACTCTGCCCCTTTGGAGTCATGCATAAAGAATATGACATTTTGCACAAAGAAATTTTATCACACCGCGACTCATCTTTTGTTTTCAAAGCAACAACAAGGTACAGAACAGGAGAAGAGGCAGAAAAATCTGTATGTGCTAGAGGAAAATAGGGCAGCACTGCTCAAGTGCTACTATCAATTATATGAATAGTTATTTTCACTAGTGGAAAACATGTTCGGAATACATTTTTTCTAAGGTAGCTGCATGAATGCAGAATTTTACAGAAATATTTCTAAACCATGTCCCATTGCCTAGGAACTACACTGTCGGGAGACTTTTGGGTGACCTACTAAAGCACCAAATTGAAGTTTAAGAGGTTTATGAACAACTTTAATTTTTGGACTCTTCTGCCCAAGGATCTCCAGAAACCATAAGAAAATGTATGAAAGTGGTATTTGCAAATATGGACAATGCGCTTGTCAACACCCAACAACTCTATCACTCATCCTCCAATTGCACAATAAATGGCAAACACATAGGCACAACACACGAAACCAGGGTGGAAATAAAAATTACTTACTCCTCTCAATACTGATGTTCTCTCAAAAGCCCCACTCACAGTCAACTAATACACAAGCTTTCTGCTAAATAGGAGAAGAAATCAAACCAATTTTGAGCAGATTACATCATCTTTATCGATCTAAAACTCTGTGTCTGTTCTCCTGATGAAACAGTGAATGTGAAGAATTATTCAGACGTGTTATTGTAGTAAATTAAGCTAAATGCTAAGTACACTTTAGGACTCTGACTTACCATTTTGTATAACAATTCATTGCTATCACTGAAGTTTGTAGCACTGTAGTAAGTCTGTAAACAGGGGCTTTTCCCCCAGCTTCTTCCTTTCTTTCATCAACCAAAAATCACTAATTCTTCATATCCTTTGTGGCCTGAATACTTAGCTCCCACTTTAGCTGAGTGAATTCCCATGGATTTGCTCAGCTTTTAGCTCCACTAATAAGTTAACTGTGATGCCTTCATCTTGACATCCACAGCCAGATTTCAACCTTCCATTTCATGCAACAGTATTTTGGAGTGCATGCACATCACACTCTAGACTTTGCATGTGAAGTACAACACTTCTAGAAGGCCACCAGACTGTATCATATGTTCAATGCTACTTGGATCTCAATGGCAAGAGCAGAACAAGACCAAACCCTGTTCATAATTTTGGTGTCACTGTCAATAAACACCAAGTGCCCTAAATTATTAGCTTCTAAAGCTTTTAAGCCATTCTTAATGATCCACAGTCACAGTAATATTCCCCAGTAGCAAATATTTCAAGTTGCAAAAGGTCTTAAAGGACTAGAACTACACCCAGGCCCATTAAAACACATCTTGTAATGTTTTCCTTGTAAAGTTTTCCCTCATACCACAGATCACATAGCGTGCTACGACTTGAACCCTTCCATAGTCTTATGAGTGATAAGCCCTAGAGGTCTCATTTCCACTTCACTCAAAGGGAAGTCCTGTGACTCTACAACTCTCAGACTAGGATCTATGGAAGGGTGGGCATCTCCTTCCTCAATAGGGCATCCACAATTATGTCTGCACTCCCTTTGAGACGAATCACCTGCCACTGATTTGCTGTCTGATCTTGGACAAATCATTTGATCTCTATGAGCTCCAGTCTTCCCATGTGTAAAATAGGAATAAAGACATTAGTACTAAAGGGCTTCAGCATTATGGAGAAAAACACACTAGCTACAAAGTATTATTAGTCCCAATGAGAGTGTTTCCTGTGAATCGAGCATAAGATGAGCCAATCTATTTCAACTGGAGTATTGTGTCCAGTTCTGGCACCACATTTTAGGAAAGACAGACAAATTGGAGAGTCCAGAGAAGAGCAACAAAAATGATTAAAAGGTCTAGAAAACATGACCTGTGAGGGACAATTGAAAAAAAATGGGTTTGTTTAGTCTGGACAAGAGAAGGGTGACCTGATAACAGTTTTCAAGTACATAAAACATTGTTACAATGAGGAGGGGGAAAATTGTTCTCCAACTTCTGAGGATAGAACAAGAATCAGTGGGCTTAAATTGCAGCAAAGATGGTTTAGGCTGGGATGGGCATTAGGAAAAACTTCCTGTCCAGGTGGTTAAGCACTGGAATAAATTGCCTAGGGAGTTTGTGGAATCTCAGTCACTGGAGATTTTTAAGAGCAGGTTAGACAAACACCCGCCAGGGGTTGTCTAGATGATACTTAGTCCTGCCATGAGTGCAGGGGACTGGAATAGACGACCTCTCGAGAGCCCTTCCAGCCCTACGATTCTATGATAAGATGGGTATCCTCTCTGGCAGTCTTTCAGTGCCAGAAGGTCTGATGAGAATACATACACATGCATGTACAGCGGGGGTTCTCAAACTTTTTTGTTTGACAACCCCTTTCTGCTGTAACATGTCTCGCTGTGGCCCACGGGTGTGTCCGCCGAAATGCCGTCAAATCGAACACTTCCACTTTTGGCAGCATTTCGGTGGACACGCAGCCTTCCTCTCTGTGTCCACCGACTTGCTGCTGGCATTTCACTTCAGCGGCTTTTCGGCGGACTCACTCCCGCGTTTGAAGCTGCTGCCGAAATGCTGCCAAAGCAGACAGCAGCTCGCGATCCCCCTGGAATCACCCTGAAATCCCTAGGGGGGTCACAACTCCCAGTTTGAGAACCACTGTATTGTACAGGCACCCACAAAATACCCCTCAAAGCCATGCCAGCCAGTCACCTCACCTAAACAAGCACTGCCATATAATCTAGTCTCAAACCCAAGCCAGTGCAATACCTTTCTCAGCATGACACTGAAGCGGCCCCATGATTATATTGGTCCATTTTTGGTGGCTTAGGGCACATTGTGGTGGCTGCTACTCACAAAATGGAAGATTTTTTCATATCGTTTTTCTTAATACCAAATTTCCAGGGTAAATGTGACATTTTTTAGTTAATTCACCACTGTTGCTGCACAGTATGTATGGGTGCCCAACATACATAACAAAGCCTTATGCTGTAGTAGTTTCCTTGTTAAGTCAGTTCATTTAGGAAGAACATGGAGACAGCCAAATAACCAAATAAAAAGAAGTTCCTCTTCACACAGCGCACAGTCAACTTGTGGAACTCCTTGCCTAAGGAGGTTGTAAAGGCTAGGAATATAACAGGGTTTAAAAGAGAACTGGATAAATTCATGGAGGTTAAGTCCATTAATGTTTTTTTGCCAGGATGGGTAAAGAATGGTGTCCCTAGCCTCTGTCTGTAAGAGGGGGGGGGCGATGGATGGCAGGAGAGAGATCACTTGATCATTACCTGTTAGGTTCACTCACTCCAGGGCACCTGGCATTGGCCACTGTAGGTAGACAGGATACTGGGCTGGATGGAACTTTGATCTGACCCAATATACCCAGTCTTATGTTTCTTTATGTTCTTATCCCTTTGGACCTTATTTGCATCATTTTGATTTGTGCACGTGTTTCCTCCTATGTAAGACAAACCTACACAGCACAAAACAAAGGGTGGCACTCTGATTTCTGGATATAAAATGATACATAGGGCTGTCCACTGGTGTGAAAGTAAAGAGGGGAGTGCAAGTGGGAAAGGTCCAGAGCTACAAATACAGCAATCAGGATAGTGATCAGAGGTGAAAGTAAGCCAGTATGGCCTGGTACGGTATGGCTCTTGCCAGTACACAACCAACCATACGGGGCAGCTTCCCCAGGAAAACAATTAGAAAGGGCACTGGGCTCCCAGCAGTGGCCAGAGCCCCTGGCCTTTAAAATTGCCACCAGAGCCCCAGGGTAGCAGCGGTGGCTGGTAGCCTTCAGGCTCCAGAAGCAATTTAAAGGGTGTGAGGATTTAAAGGCCCCGCCCCTTTTGCCTGAGGCCCCACTCCAAGGCCCTGAGACCTGCACCCCACCTTGCTCAGGACACTGGCCCTGCATAGCATAAGTCCCTTAAGTTACTTTCACCCCTATAGTGACGTTGTAAGACTAGTCTGAACGTAATTTTCTACTTGCAGTAATTTTGCTTCTCTGAATTTCTCCACTGTGCTACTATCAGTTTTGGAAATACCTAAGCAACAGGCAATGTGTTTTTTACTTCATCCCAATATCTGTTACTCCCCCTCGCCCCATCCAGGACAATGCATCTTACAGTGTGGTTCACCAGGCACTGGAGGCATCCTCTCCTTGACAGATGGGAAGAGGAAGATACTTAAAGCTGAGCAACTGCAGGTTACATCCATTCTTCTGTCCTAATGCATCATGGGAAATCCAAATAGCAGCTCAGGCACGCCAATCCAGGATTCCCCCCAATTTTCTCAGCACTTCCAAATCCTGACACCTGTCCATCTGGACCACATAGCAGAGCGGCAACCGCTAGCCATTGGCCCCACTTCACCATCCACACACACAATGTTAAGATTGCCACCGTATTTTTAAATATTTAGCCAAGTAGAGAAGGAGAGGAGAGACCCAGGGGCATTCTTTGTGAGGTGCGAGGGATCTGTGTGGTCCATGTCACGTAAGGTAAGGTAATCAAAGCTGTTTCTTAAGGATTTCTACAAGTCATTGAAGGGATCCAGAATGATTTTTTCCTTACGTGCTGCATTGCAGAATTGGCTTGGGGGGGAGGGGGGGAAGAGGGTGGATTTGACCTTCCTCACCAGCATCAGGCTGCTGACAGGACTCAGCATCCTGGATCTGATGGACCATTATTCTATCGGGTCTGGCAATTCCCATGTTCTTAACATCTCTGAGATTTGTAACATTTCGGAAAGGGCAGGATACCATTCCCATATAATTTCTAGGCCAACTGACTCGTGTAAAGTAGGCATGTCATAAGAGTTTGAATTATGTGTCGCATACTGCAACTGAAAGTAAAATACAGCCCTTTATTATATAATAAAACCATTCTGTGCTTGGGAGATATTTACAGCATAATCCTGTGCATTCTTCTAGTCCTCTCTGGAAACATATAATTTAATGTGCTTTATATATTTTGTTTGTGTGTGTGTTTAAATTCAAAGTAGTGCAAACTTTGTTCTCTAAAACAGTCATATATTTGGATGGGTTATTATATGGCACACTGGTAAATATCACGAGAAGATATACACACTTCAAAAGGGCCACTTACGACTAGTGACTTGTTCTGCACATTGAGTCTTTAATACTTTACTTTTTAAGCTTGTACAAGCTTCCCTCATGCTTAATGAGCAGGTTGTAAGGCTTTAATTTTCCACCAATCCTAACTTTATTACAAAAGTTTACCAGCCTCTAAACACACTATTGCACTGTGCTGTCATGTTTTTCTAAAGTAGTTTATAAAAGGTGACATCTGGCAAAGAGGCAGATCTATAAAAATCATGCTGGTGGATGTAGTGTCATTTTTTTCTGCCATCCTCCCAGAAAGAGTAATATTATTTTGACACAAACATTCATCCCTACTGTCAAGCTTCTATTTTTATAGTTAGCTTACTGCACATATCCTTAAGCTATACAAAACCTTTGGGCTAATGTAAAGATTGACATTTCTGCGTATTTATTATAACACTTATTTTAGGGTTTGACTTTGCCTGATGGGAGTTTTCCAAGTACAATGTCATTTTCATGACATTATATATAGCTGGGAAACAATAAATAAAGATGCACAATAAGTCATGAAGGGCCAAATATACAAGGGTAAGTTTAAAACAGCTTGATTTGGTGAGTCCTACATTTGTCCTCTTTTAATATTTTTCAGATGCATGAATGGTACGCTGGAGTTGAGTGTAAAATTAGATGTATAAAACAGAATAAAATCTCCTTAGGACATTACAGACTAACAGCACAATTCTGACATTGTAGCTTTTCTCTTTTTTATTTTTAGATTATTTTATTTGAAGCTTTTTGTAAACACATGGGCTAAATACAGCTGTGCAACTCCACTGAAGTCAATGGACTGAGTATGATCATCCTTTCTGAACTAATTACAGGAAATTACTGATTAATCATCACAGTGCCTGAGGTAAACTTGATAACTAATAAAGTACATACTATGGATCTCTATGTGCCGCACAAAGGTGAGGGAGGTTTATTTTGTATTGTTTGATTTCTACATGTGCATTCATCCTTCTAGCCCTTATCCAAATATTACAGTGGCTTTACTTTTTAATCCAATGCCCATCATTAATTGCTAAGATGAAAGCTGTAACTCTAAGATGTCCTTTTGTCCAGTCCTACTGCATATCCTCCACACATGGGAAGACCTTTTGAATGCAGATTCCTCATTTAAAGACTGGGTAGAAAATGCATCTTCAAGCTAACAAAACCAGATATTAGAACAAGCTCCAAACTATTCAGTTTCATTTGAATAGGAGATCGATGAAGGCAAAACCAAGAGAAGGGGTAGGGATTTATAAATGGTAGAGTTCTCCAGAAATCAAAAGGATTCAATACCAGAATATTTTGGAGTAGAGATAAATTACTGCATGCTCACAAAAGGATAATTTGAGCTAAAAGCAGCACTTAATCCTGATCTTTAAACCAGAACATTGACGTTTTTCAAAATCTGATTTAAATGCATAAGGTGTTTTTTGTTTTAAATGATGAATTAAAAGCAAATGGATCTAGCAGAGCAGAAAACAGACCCATCTCATCCCTGAACTTTTCCGTACAGTATTTAAAATGTCTAGCCTTATCTCGATCTTTAAATTAAAAAAACCTCAGGATTATATAGAAGTTTTTCATTACTCTCTTTGAAGCTGTATTTCCAGAATTAACTCGCCTGCTAAGTAAGGCCTCAGTTATGTAATTGCACATGCACAGTCAAACCTTTGCCCCCGGTGGGGATCACCACTGACTCCATGTCACAGGGTCCCCTCCTGTGCCTTGTGTCCTCCCGTGTCTCACAGCCTGGTGCCCCCAACAAAGTCGCTGTCCACACCTTTTCCGGTGGTTTCCCAGTGTCCTTTAATTACAGTGCAGCTTTATCACCTTTAGTAAGTGCTCCCCAAGACCCCCACCTTGGTTACCTTCACCCCCCTGGCTCCCAGCCTTTGGCCCTTGAGGCTCTCTGGCCCTCTGGTTTGGAGACAGAGCACCCCCCTGCCTCCTTCCTAGCCTGCCTCCCTGCTAACTGGAGCCTGAGGCTTTTCAAGCCCTCACAGCTCCCAGCCCCAGCTGTAGCCACTTGCTCCAGCTACCTACTGCCGGGGTAGCCCTCGTTAGGGCTCCCAGCTGGGCCGAACTAGCCCCTGCCTTTAGCCTTGCCTCTTGCAAGCAGGCTTTAGCTTGAAGTGGCAGGGCAATGCTGGTGTTTTTACCCCAGCCCTGCCACACTCCAGTTGCCCCCCCACCTTTTTCTTTTTGGGCACCCTATCCGTGGCCCCACAAAGTCGCGAGACCTCCTCGTCAACCTCCTCCTGGCGCTTGCCAAAACCTCCATCTACAACACCAGGAGGAGGATGTTAGACGAGGGGGTCCGCTGCGACTGTGGGGCCTACCTCCGGTCACTTCTCCAGGCACGCATCCGGGCAGAGTTCCACTGGGCAGCGTCCACTGGCTCCCTCGATGGCTTCGCGGAGCAGTGGGCGCTGTGCGGGGTTCTCTGCTCGGTGTCCCCGTCCTATACCCTGGTTTTGAACCTATGACCCTCACGCACTCCCCGCCTTTTTGTCATTAGTTGTCCCCCGTATTTAGTTGGCCCCGGGCCTAGTGTCCCTCCCGCCAGGCTGGGGGAGGGACTTTAGTTCTGGGCGGGCCTAGGCCCGCCCACTCCTCGGGTACCCAAATAGATGCCACACTCCAGTTGCCCCCCCACCTTTTTCTTTTTGGGCACCCTATCCGTGGCCCCACAAAGTCGCGAGACCTCCTCGTCAACCTCCTCCTGGCGCTTGCCAAGACCTCCATCTACAACACCAGGAGGAGGATGCTAGACGAGGGGGTCCGCTGCGACTGTGGGGCCTACCTCCGGTCACTTCTCCAGGCACGCATCCGGGCAGAGTTCCACTGGGCAGCGTCCACTGGCTCCCTCGATGGCTTCGCGGAGCAGTGGGCGCTGTGCGGGGTTCTCTGCTCGGTGTCCCCGTCCTATACCCTGGTTTTGAACCTGTGACCCTCACGCACTCCCCGCCTTTTTGTCATTAGTTGTCCCCCGTATTTAGTTGGCCCCGGGCCTAGTGTCCCTCCCGCCAGGCTGGGGGAGGGACTTTAGTTCTGGGCGGGCCTAGGCCCGCCCACTCCTCGGGTACCCAAATAGATGCCACACTCCAGTTGCCCCCCCACCTTTTTCTTTTTGGGCACCCTATCCGTGGCCCCACAAAGTCGCGAGACCTCCTCGTCAACCTCCTCCTGGCGCTTGCCAAGACCTCCATCTACAACACCAGGAGGAGGATGCTAGACGAGGGGGTCCGCTGCGACTGTGGGGCCTACCTCCGGTCACTTCTCCAGGCACGCATCCGGGCAGAGTTCCACTGGGCAGCGTCCACTGGCTCCCTCGATGGCTTCGCGGAGCAGTGGGCGCTGTGCGGGGTTCTCTGCTCGGTGTCCCCGTCCTATACCCTGGTTTTGAACCTGTGACCCTCACGCACTCCCCGCCTTTTTGTCATTAGTTGTCCCCCGTATTTAGTTGGCCCCGGGCCTAGTGTCCCTCCCGCCAGGCTGGGGGAGGGACTTTAGTTCTGGGCGGGCCTAGGCCCGCCCACTCCTCGGGTACCCAAATAGATGCCACACTCCAGTTGCAGGATCAATATCTAAAACTGGTTATCAAATTAAAATAACTTCTGTCCAAAGGGTGGGGTTTAGGAAGCCACAAAGGAGGTGGCTCCCTCCTCAAATGCCACACAGAGGCTTTGCATGTTATGTCATTGTGGATATTCATAACATAAGAATGGCCATACTGGGTCAGACCCATCCTTCTAGCCCTGTAGACTGTCTTTCGACAGTGGCCAATGCCAAATGCCCAGAGGGAATGAACAGAACAGGGAATCATCAAGTGATCCATCCCCTGTTGCACACTCCCAGCTTCTGGCAAAGAGAGTCCAAGGACACCATCCCTGCCCATTGTGGCTAATAGCCATTGATGGACCTATCCTCTATGAATTTAGGTAGTTCTTTTCTGAACCTGGTTATACTTTTGGCCTTCACAACATGCTGTGGCAAAGAGTTCTACAGGTTGACTATGTGTTGTGTGAAAATATATTTCCTTTTGTTTGTTTTAAACCTATTCCATATTCATTTCATTTGGTGACCCCTACTTTTTGTTTTCTGAGAAGGAGTAAATAACACTTCCTTATTTATTTTCTCCACACCCAGTCATAATTTTATAGCCCTCTATCCTATCCCCCCCTTAGTCGTCTCTTTTCCAAGCTGAAAAGTCCCAATCTTATTACTCTCTTCACATATGGAAGATGTTATAAAGAAAGAATCTGCAAGACATCACTGCATGCTGGCCACCCTTAGGAGAGCAGAGAGGTCAGCAAACAGGGAGGAGATGGGAGGAGCATGTTTCACATACACTGCATCAGTAATCTGATCTTGTGTGTGTATATAGACAGATAGATCTAGGTTAATCTCTATCTCTATAACATTATTCACTATACACACACAACATTTATATGTTGGAGAGAGAGAAGGAGCATCCTTACAGAATCAACCATTTTGAATTATTCTAGCATATCCAGTGATATTTCCTCCTTTTAAAGAAAGGCTCTCTGGAACTGGTTGCACCTTTCAGAACAGTGGAGTGCATCCATTTTGTTTGAGTTTGCCAAGCTAGAGACAGATACGTGCTCTCACACATGGCATGGGCTATGTAAATATATGAACAGAATATGAACAGGGTACATGCATCATAATATGGCAAATTCTGAAAAGGCCCTGGACTGAAATGTACTTTGCTGAAGAGTAGTGTAAATATAATACAATGAAAATGATCTTTATAAATCCAATCCCTTTCTGATTAGTTTCGTTGTATTTTGCAGGGCAATCGGTATACCAGAGGTGTCATGGTAATCAAGGGCTGGAAGTATCATTACCTAGAGTCAGCAAGAAATGAGCATAAAACCTTTAATTTCAAATTAGAAGATAACACATTGATTAATAACCATGGGATGATTAGTCAATTCAAGACCTTAATGTACAATGGAGGAATTCATTCATTATCTGTTCAATGTAATTCTTCTTTCATCTTGGTGACTTTAAAAACAACCAAGGAAAATTACTGTCCCTCAGTAAAGGCTTTAGAATTTCATATGCATTTAATTAGATAACTGTCAGCTGAAGGACAGAAACCATGACAAATAGTTGTTCTTTTCAAATTAAAAGAATAGACTACTCAATGAGCAATATTGATGTTCTCTTGTACCTAGTTATACAAGAGTTCTGCTAGCTCTTCCTTTAATTTATCTAACCTTTTTAACATTAATGAGGTTTTTTTTAAACATGGTTTTTAGCTATGTATGCCAGTCAGTTGCTAAAATAAAAAAATGGTAATAGCAACGACATCTGCATATAAATATATACACACCATCAGACTTTTCTTATAACAAAATATAACATAGAAACCAAAGCCATTCCAAATTAAGAGACCATATTTATATGAACAGAAAAACAACATATAATACTGATCATTTTTCAATTGCTCCACAGCAATAATAGTAAAGATTAGCTGAAGTACTTATAATTAAAGGGAAAGAGGAAGAGGGAGCCTTTTTCATGTGTGAAAGTTTTTAAAATGTTTTGAGACACGTACAGTTAAAATTCCACATTCTACTCTCTCCCTCAGCATATATATATACTAATCTGACTTCAAAGAGCATACAAACCATTTATTGTGAATATATTTTTAATGTTCCTACCCTTGCTCACTCCCTTCACAGAAGCTAGTAACCCACAGTATACTAGGAAATAGGTATCCCTGAACTTGGTGTAACACAAGTCCTGTGATTGTGACTGACCATTTGGCAGAAAGGCAAAGGCGGAAGGAGTTTGGGGATAGCTTTTTATTCCAGAAAGCGGAGCAAGTAACCAGGGGGGCAGCCATTTTAGATTTGATTCTGACCAACAGGGAGGAATTGGTGCAAATCTGAAGGTGAAAGGCAATTTGGGTGACAGTGATCATGAAATGAGGACTCCATGATTCTAAGGAAACGAATTAGTGAGAGCAGCAGAATAAGGATAATGTACTTCAAAAAAAAGCAGGCTTTAACTACCACCTCTCTGAGTTTGTTAAAGTTCCATGGGAAGAAAATATAAGGAGTTCAGGAGAGCTGGCAGTTCCTCAAGGAGACAGTATTAAAAGTACAACTGCAAACAATTCCGATGCAAAGGAAAGACAGGAAAAACAGTAAGAGGCCAATATAGCTTCATCAGCAGCTCTTTAATGACCTGAAAATCATAAAGGAATCCTACAAAAAGTGGAAACGTGGTCAAACTGATAGGGAGGAAAACAAAAGAACAATGTAAGTATGTAGGGACAAAAATCAGAAAGGCTAAGGCACATCTGGCAAGGGACAAAAAGGGTAATAAGAAGTGGTTCTTTATATACATTAAGAGAAAGATGAAGGAAAGTGTAGATCCTCTACTTAATAGGGAAGGGTGATGGACAGATACTCAACCCAATTAATACTCACAACGAGAGGAAAGAAATGCAAGCCAAAATAGGGAAAGAACAGGTTAAAGAATATTTAGATAAATTAGAGGTATTCAGCAGGGCCCGATGAAAACCATCATAGGGTAGTTAAGCAACTAGCTGAAGCAATCTTGGAGCCATTAGCAATAATCTCTGAAAACTCATTAAGGACAAGCAAGATACCCTGAAGAGTGGGAAGGCCAAACACAGTACCCATCTTTAAAAGGGAGAACAAGGAGGACCTGGGGGAATTATAGACATTAGGCATGTTTAGTCTTGAGAAAATATGACTGAGGGGTCACCCGACAAGTTAAGGGCTGTTATAAAGGGAATGGGGATCAATTGTTCTCTTAATTTCAGTGGATATGGAGAACTAGTAATGGGCTTAATCTGCAGCAAGGGAGATTTAGGTTAGGTATTAGGAAAACTTTATAACTAAGTGTAGTTAAGATCTGAAACAAACTTCCAAGGGATGGAATCCCCATAATTTTAAAAGCAAGTTGGACAAACACTTGTCAGGGATGGTCTAGGTTGGGGTGGGCAAACATTTTGGTCCGAGGGCCACATCAGGTTTCCTAAATTATATTGAGGGCCAGGTAAGGAAGGCCCCACCCCCAACCCAGCTTCCTCCCACTTCCCACCCCCTGACTGCCCCCTGAGAATCCCTGACCCATCCAACATCCCCCTCCCCGTTGTCCCCTGACTGCCCCTTCCACAGACCCCCTAACCACCAGGACCCCACCCCCTACCCAATTCCCCCGCTCCCTGTCCTCTGACTGCCCTAACCCCTATCCACCTTCCCACCACCCCAGAACCCCACCCCCATCCAACCCACCCTGCTCCCTGCCTGCCCCCTCCAAAGCTCCCACCACCACCACCACCTGGAACCCCCCTATCCCTCCTCTTACCACAGCTGATGGGGGGGGGAGCATGCAGCCCCGGCCCCCAGAGCTCTACCCGCGCGTGGTGGCTCTGGGGGAAGGGGGAAAGTGCGCAGCCCCGGCCCCAGAGGCTCCCGGCACAGCACGGCTTTGGGGGAGGGGACAGCGCGCAGCCCTGGTCCCCAGAGCGCTGCCCCTGCAGCACGGCTCATGGGGGGTGGAGGGCACGCCGCCCTGTCCCCGCAGCAGTGCCCATATTGCGCAGCTCAGGGGGGAGAGGCCAGGGGCAGCCTCCCGCCGCGGGCCGGGTGGGATAGTCTCACGGGCCGGATGTGGCCCCCCGGGCCATAGTTTGCCCAACCCTGGTCTAGGTTTATTTGGTCCTGCCGCAGAACAGGGGGCTGGACTAGATGACTTCTTGAGATCTCTTCCAGCCTTATGTTTCTAAGAATCTGATTCCTTTTGCATCTCCCCTGCTTTGCACGCTCACCCAAAGCAAAGACCAGTCACAATATAGCCCCGAGGGTGAGGCTAGAGCTACACAGCCATCATGAGTAACTATTAGGGGTGAATAAGCCAGGTCAGAGAAAAGAGCAGCCCCACCTCCTGAGTCATTGCATTAAACTCAATCCAAACATTTATTGAGGTTTGCAGGGTCCGGAAATAAAACGAGGAAGACTTTGTAGCACCTTAGAGACTAACCAGTTTATTTCAGCATAAGCTTTCGTGAGCTATAGCCCACTTCATCGGCTGCATAGAATGGAACAGAAGTAAGACGCATTTATATACACAGAAAAAGAAATAAATTTTTTTTGTACATTAGCATACCAATTCTAAGAGACTGTTAAATTTAGATGGGCCATTATCAGTAGGAGAAAAAAATACCTTTTGAAATGGATTTCTGTCAGGCAGGACATAACACTTATTGAAGGTAAATTAACAAGGGAAATGCAATCAATTAGTGTAATGAGGGAACCATTCACAAGTTCTATTTAGCCCTTGGTTTATTGTATCCAATTTGAAAATTATTTCCAGTTCCTCCGTTTCTCGTTGGAGTCTGTTTTGGAAGTTTTTCTGTTTCAAAACTGACACCATCAAATCTTTAATGGAATGGCCAGGAAGACTGAAGTGTTCTCCTACTGGTTATTGAATGTTATGATACCTTATGTACAACTTTTTCTTTCTTTCTTTTTCTGTGTGTATATATGCATTTTACTTCTGTTCCATTCTATGCAGCCGATGAAGTGAGCTATAGCCCACGAAAGCTTATGCTGAAATAAACTAGTTAGTCTCTAAGATGCTACAAAGTCTTCCTCGTCTTATTTATGGATACAGACTAACCAGGCTGCTAATCTTAAAGGTCTGGAAAGTTCAGATGAGCTTGGAACAATCAGCCACACTCCTGGGTGCAGCTCTTCACCACACCTTATAACATTCAGTCATCACTGGTAACCCTAATTAAGGCTGTGCATTAACGTGCAAGCATTTTTCTGTTTGTTTGTTTGTTTTTTAATTAAAGGGCACAGGGGCTCTTCTGCAAATGACAAAATTACAGGTCTGTGAGTAGGGTGAATCACTCACTGCCCCAGTCTTCCACAGACCCTGTGCTAGCATCCAGACTCAACTCCCGCCTGGTGTTTGGCTTCACTTTTATCTCAAAAACAAGAGCACAACACAAATCTTAGCCTAGGCTTCCTCCCTGAGCCTGGATAGTCCTCTGGGGCCTCCCCCACTAAATTCAACTCTCTCCTAGTCACCACTGATCCCTTTTATCTCAGACACAGTTAACAAGCCACATCTATCCTCCCCTCCCCCCCCCCCCCAAAAAAAAAAAAAAAATAGGTCAGCAGCTACAGAGGGCACTAACAACAGGTTGGGTCAACAGAAGCGCCCTGCCACGCTGTTACATGGCCCTGTGCAATTGTAATTCAACAGGCCAAATTCACAACCGGCATAAGCAGGAAGAACTCCACAGGCGCCCAGGGAACTACACCTACTCATCCACATCTCCCTGGGAGTTCTGGGTACGGCAAGGCAGCCTGCAGAGGGGAAAGATTAATTGTGTTCAGCAATCACTTATCAGGGCGTGTTTGCTTTAAAGGAACCAGATCAGATGTTAAATGTCAGACCTGAAATGATTGATTCCAGAAAGGGTTAAGCTGACTCTCCGTATATTTTTCTTGACAAGTAAAACACACGCTTCCTAAACACGACACACTGATACCCAGTGATAAAATATTTCCCCATCTTTATACCATTTTGATAATTCACTCTGTGTATTACACACAATCAAGCCTTACAGGTTTCAGAGGGATTCTAAGCACATCGTTCAGACTGACAGAGCAAGTATTCCAGACAATTGGCTCCCTGAGGGTCAAGACAGTGATGCTCGATCAGGATTCAAACGGGTCATAAACCCTTCATGGATCTCGCTCAAGTGGGTGGTGATGTCTCCCTAGGGCAGCTCATCATTTTCTGCTACAGTCAAGCACTTGTCATTACAGACAAACTCTCCGTCAGTCTTAGACACTCATTTAATCGAGTCTTAGTGAGAACAGCAAATATTATCAGTAGCATAAGAACTCTGAAGAGCCAGATATATAGATGGTAGCTGTATTGCGATGGCAATTTAAAGACTTCTCCAAACTCTTGCAAGTGTCATTTATTCTGTGACTCTTTTTAACATAGGCCCCAATTTCCAAAGTTCTGTGCCTGGAGTTAGACACCTAAATGTAGACAGGCTCCTACAGAAATGGGTTCATTTTTAGAGGAGCTGAGCATTCGTGGCACCCACTGACTGGAATGGGAACCACAGGCTCTGGGACAAGGTTTGCTGCTGCACCCCCGGCTTGAAATAGTAACAATAATCCAAATACATGGTTTCCGCCGTCAGCACCCCCACTACAAAAATCATCCCAGAACCCCTGATGGGAACTGCATGAGTGATGGGCAGCTCACTGGATCAGCCTGATTAGGATTTAGGGACCTTACGCTGAACTCTCAAGTTTGAAAATGCGAAGCCCCAGTTTTCAAACATCCCACATGTATTTAAAGTCTTGCTTGCCGAATAGTCAAGATGAACCTGATATATAAAAAGGCAGTGACAATACACTTGTAGTATGAAAATAAACCTGACTACAATCCATCCATCCTGCGCTGCACGCTGGTGTCACAGTATTCATATTTGATTATACTCCTGTGTGAAATGCATAGTTGCACAGTATGAAAAAACCTTGATTAGCAGACACTGGGCTTGATTGACCTTGAAAAACCTTCCACAGCTTGGCTCAGTGGAAGCACTCGAGCTGGGGTTCCCTCACTTTTAATCAGAGGGGAGAAGGGTTGTTGGCAAGGCAATTTCCTGACACATTCTACATTTCTTTACCCTCCCAACAAAATTAACAGGCCCCCCTCTCTGGATCTGAAGACGGGAAGGTATGTTGGGGATGGAGGTTTGTGCTTTGGGCACTCTGAGGGGACACTGGAGGATTGTTATTAGTTGTGGGTGTGCTTGTGACATAGGGAAATGTATTCTAGCACACAAACTGCTGCTGCATGTGCAAGTAATAACGGCTTCCCTAACATCCGGTCATGTGCCGGATGTAATCTAGCCCCCAAACCTTTGTACCACTGTAAACCAACAGGGGTGTTTTGGTCACATTTTAGAGAATAGCTGAATAGATACATGCATTTCATACACATATTTCTAAAGCAGCTTTACATATGTGTGTAAACAAAAACACATGCATGCATGTTTCGTTTCTTATCCATTGATCTGAGAGGTTAACTAATATTTTGGGACTGGTTAGGTTGTTTCCATCAGGAGGAGAAATGGGTGATGTAAGTCAGGTATATTCTTTGCTGCAACCCTGTTTATTTGCAGAGCAAGTACCCCCTGGCCTCTTTCCCTGAACACAGTAGGAACAAAAAACAGAAGGCAGTTTCCTTGTCCACAATATCCCAAGCCCCCATTCCCAGGCACTCCTGGCCCCCAAAAGACCCTGCATCTGCTCCCTCTCAGGGGCACATTCACAACTGCTTCTCTCACGGTCTGCTGGCTTTCAGCTCTGGTATACAGGCAGAGATTCAGAGACACCTGCAAGTCAATCAATGTTCCAGCCCTTGTGCTTGCAGTCAGTCCCCAGGGAAACCCCATGTTCCATATGGCCCAACCTTTGCCCAGGCCTTGCCTCAGGTCTAGGTGATGGCTTCCCCTGTCTCCACGTAGCTTACTCCATAGAAGACGTTTGCTGCTTCCACTTACTCTGAATGGAGGGAGGCTGCTATGCCTATCTGGTTTCATGAGTTCTGTGGCAGCCTGTAGATCACAGACATGCGGGATGGAAGCCAGTAACATCTTTAAGCATTACAATATATGCAGACACCCCCCCATCTGTCTGTGTGTAGACATGCATGTGTATTTGTGAGCACGCATCCCTCTACTTTTACAGCTGGCATTTGGTATAAAAAGTTTTAGTGTCCAATATAGAATTTTAAAAACCAGTTAGTTTGGCTTGGGGCCAAGAACTGGAATGGTCTCACCAGCTACCAATTTGGTAGCCGTAGAATCACAGACATATAGATGTTAATACTTTCACTACAGTCATTAAAATCTATAGGAGTCTCACTTATAGCCCAGCCCTGTATTACAGAACATCATTTCTGTAGCTGTATAATACTGAACTTAAAAAACCCCCACACATTTAAGAACCTAGCATTAAAGTAAGATGTTGCTCTTCGTTGAAAATTTTATGACCATTCAAGAATGATAAAGCATATATAACAGAAGACTGTAGGTTAAACCAAAGCAAAGGCTGTCTTTGAATAATAAGGTTTTGGAGCCATTTATAAGACACAGCAGCTTAGCTTTTATAGCTTATATCAGGAGCAGAGTACAAGAGGAAGAAAGGCTCATGTTGCCAGCTGCTGTTATTGTGCTTGTGTCTTGAACCTAAACTTCTCGAATATATTCCTTCTCTGGTCTGATCAATGTACAGTACAGACCCGTTTACGCACGAATCCGCCTAACGTGTGGTAGCGCCATGTCTCCCAGTGCTACCTATTTAACATGCGAGACTCATTAACACAGGGTACGGGAACTTGCTATGTAGTGCTACAGATTTTCTCACTAACTCACTGGCAGAGAAATTGACAGGAAGTGCGGAGCGGAAACGTGTTGTAGGCCTACTGGCGTTTCCTCTTCCTTTTGATCACCGATATTGGTAAAGACGTATCACGCATGCTTAGTCATTGTCACGCTAGGGAGATTTAAATATAATAGCACAGACTATATATTACAACTTGTTTGATTCTCATTAATTTGAGTCTAATGGGAAACTTTCTTTCACGGAAGGAATGCCACTTTCGCCTTTCTTTCGCTGTAAGGAATGCTGCTAAGTGGGACAATTATTCAAGACCAAGCGACAAAATTTGGAAATTTAATGGGGGATGAATCATTCCAAGCCAGCAAGGGGTTTATAAGTCATTTAAAAAAGTGTCATGGCATAGCGCAGGTATTGATTTCTGGGGGAAACCGATCAGCCGATGAATCGGCTATGAACATATTTCCCGCCAAGTTAAAATCCTGCAATATTTGGGACACTGTGAATATGTATGTAATCTCTCTATATAAAAGTCAAATGGTGTATGTGTATGCGTGCGTGCGTGTATGTATGCTGCCTTACTCCTTCCACACCGTTTGAGCTAGAAACTTGAAATTTGGTACAGTTATAGGCTTTAGGGTCCTAATCAGCGTAAGAGTCGAAAATTTTTCAACTCTCACCTCTGACGCCCCCTAGGGGTGAAATTCTTTAAAGCCCATTCACATCAGCTGGGCAGCAGGTTAAAACCTGCTGTTCTCTGTGACATAGTTATGATGTAATAATACCCCCCTTCAACGGTCCCCGCACTCGCTCAGCTCTCTCCCCCCTTTCCCCTCCAATGGACCCGAGCAACGCTGAGACGTCTGAACAAAATTTGTATTAATAATAAACATGGTAGTCTTTTTACATTCCAGTTTCCAATTACAAATACCCCGAGCAACGCCGGGTATTTTTGCTAGTCCTAGATAATTACACATGTCCTGTATATATAGATATCCTAAGATATTTCAGCATGACCTTCTTAACCCACGGCCCGTTAACACACGGTACAACAGCTTGACTCCCAACATCCGCAGGTAAACGGGTCTGTACTGTATAATGCTAAATGGGATTGAAAAAAATCAGACTGTGTTCCCAATGTTTTTTTATAAAAATAAATATGAATTTGGAAACAACACAAACCAGCTAATCCCAATGCAACCTACAACCATTTTACAGTAATCAAGATAGATTGGCTGTAATAGATTATGGTACCATATTTAGTAATATTAAATGTGTTATTTATATGGCACCCATGCCAAGGGCCCCTAAGAGCCTAGTAACATATAACTAAAAATTTAACCATTACAACAAAAAGGCAATATTATTTAATAAGGCTTCAATCCAGCCATGCTCCTAAGCTTGTGATTGATGTGAAACATGCAAGCTGTCCAACTTTCTCTGATCAGACTAATCATAAGCCTACATTCTTGTTTTCTTTGCTGGAGGAGTCTGAACTTCTGAAAAGGTGAGTAATGAGAGGAGAAAAATAAGTGGGATAAAGTGAGAGAATGAGAGGAACTGTGAGAGAGAGAGAGAGAGAGAGAGAGAGAGGAAAAGAGAAAGAAAGCTCAACTTACCCTCCCTACAAAAAATGAACAAGCCAACTATCATTAAGCTGTAAAGAAACCTACCACACATGCAAATGGAATGAAAGAAGTGCTCCTGTTTGAAGGGAGGAAGGATGGCCGGGGGGTTAGAGAAGACCCAGTGTCAATTCCTGCTCCACCACAGGAATTCTGTGATGCTGAAGAAGTCAGTCCCTGGGGGCTTCAATTCCCCATCTGTAAAATTGGGATAATAATACTTCCTTCTCTCCCAAGAGTACCATGAGAGGACATACAGTAAAGATTCTGAAGCACTCGTGTACTATGATAGTGGGAGCCCAGAAGGATCTGAAATAGTTTGACAGATTTGATCTAAAAGATAAACATTGGCTTTAATGGAAGGGTAGAATCACAGATCCTCAGCAGATGTCAGCAATGCTATCCTCAACAAACTTAAGGATTAGAACATAGGTATGGCCATAATAGGGTTAGTATGTTAACCCAAAACAGATAAAGGAAGCAGTGCTCAAGTAGAGTAATGGTTGGCAAATGTCATGCTAGTTCCACCACTTCATGTCCCCTCTTAAAAAGGATGCATTATATCTTCAGATAGAAACCGTGACATCTAAACAGGTTTCAGTTTAGTTTTATACCATACACAAATCTACTTTTACTCATGAAGAAGGCATTTCTTTCTTTCTGTTTTTCCTCCCCTTTCTGTTGCTGGAGTGAATTATCTCCTTTTTTAATTGGCGTTTTCTGATATTCAGTAGATTTGTGTTGTGCAATAATTAGATGGTTGTTGTATTAGCATATCTAGGGCACATATATATTATGTGGCTGACACCTGTGGATAGTGTGTATTTTCTAAGTAACAGGATGGCATAGTAGGAAATAAATGTGTACTACTATTCTAGGTAGAATTGTTTTCTTTAATAGTTAAGGAACCGGTGATTTTATGCTGCAATAAAGTAGTGTACACTGTCTGTTTTTTTCAGACTCTTTTTAGGGGATAAGAAAACCAGCATGGATTCCCCCGCATGTTTCCTGTGTGTTTGCCTAATATTAGTGATAGGTGGAGTTTGCACCTACCTGTGAAGGAGGAAGCAGAGATTTTGACCTCCCAAACCAAGGGATCCTCCGAAAATCCAAGAGATTCCATTTTCTGTCTGCGCTGGCTCTATCCCTTGCAGTTTCAGGAAGTTCCCTAGCTCGGAGGGGAAAGGAGGAATTCCACTTGGTGGTTTTGATGCCATCCCTTCAGCACCACCCCCTGTGCAGTTCCCATTTGGAACGGGAAGGGCTTTTGAGGGAAGGGAGGAACAGTGGAATGGACTTGGACTCCCTAAGAGTGCACTTACTAGGACGCATTGGGGAAAGCACAGGTCTTACAATGTAAATGTGGTTGAACATTTCCCGTTAACATTCCTCCATAATGCTAAGATTTGTCTTATGTGTGTGTGTTGCAAGCTCTTCCACTGCCATGACATTTTAAGTTCCTTCTTTCCATCATTTAAGGTCTAATCCAGTACTAAAGGGGGTGTTTATGCAATTTTGCCATGGATATTTCATACCTAAAGTCAAGAAGAACAGAGTAAGCTTAATGCAAATAGAAAAATTCAGGATTTACATGGACATGCTCCAGCATATTGCTGTGTTTAGGCTGAGCTCTCTTCCTTTATAGAAATTCTATGGAAAAAATCCTTTCCTGACACTAGTAAAACTTTCCATGCACTCGTAGCTAGAGCTTATTCAAAGATATATTCAATAGAGCAATAGGTTCCCATGGCTATGCTTTCAGAGATGCAGCAAAAAGAGGGACGGTGGCAGAAAAATATCTCCCAACCCACATGATTGTCAGCATACCATTTGTAACTCCCTAATGCAACTGGAAAAGGAAGGGAGCTTATATGATGCGAAAGAAAGACCTTGTGAAATATGCCTGTAAAGCAACTGGCAACGCTCAAAGATTGTTCTTCGTTTTAGCAAGTGTTTCTTTGTGAGGATAAATAGCATTTCAGGACTACTAAATTAATATGTTTGGCATCCTACTGTGACGGTGGTTTTAATTTAGGAGTGCGGATACTAAAAGGCCTGCTGCTTGCAAATATAATTCTCCTCCTCCTCTCTCTCTCTCCCCCCATCTGCCTTCCCACCCACCTACCCACCTACCTCTGCTTTTGAGCAATTTTCAGAGGAAATCTGACTCATGAGCTGCTGAATGTTTTGTATCAAATGTGTGGTTGCCGGGTCTAATGAGTCCTCAACATTCCTGTGGAAATGAACAGGAATGGGGCTTCCATGTGTTTCAGTGGGAGTTAGCATGAAAGACAGAGCTTAGAAGTTCAAACAAAGGGTTCCAATCCAATTAAACAGAACTTGTGCCTAGAATGCTCACCTCTGTTGCTCATTTTTATTCACTCATTCACCTCCTTATGCCACCTTGGAGCCTCTCTTTTGCATATCAATTGTAGTTGTGGATTCTCCCTGACCTGTTTTGAATCTCTAAATCTAAAAGAAAGAAAATAATGAACCATATGAAGTAAGAGAAGAGTTGTGATTAAACTGGGGATGGCAGCATCCATGTAATCATATCCCACCAGAATGCTGTTCATTTACATTTTCTGCTCTGGGACAGTGTGATCTGAAAACCAGACTAGCAGGGATAGCGTCTGAGCCAGGTATCAGATGCAAATCTGAACACACATTCTCCGTGCACATCCAAATACACATTGGCCCAGTTTGGGTCAATGCAGAATTCTTTCAACTACACTGGCTCTCGAGAGTCCAGTGATCCAAGTGTGTAGAACTCCTGCTGATAGTTTGACTGAAATTCTGAGAACCTCTGCAGAACCTATGTAGCTGCAGTATCCTAGTTATCTGCAGACTTGCAGTCTGTGAAGCACAGCTAAATCTTGGCAATGGTCCGTAACTCCACCAACCATGACCCAAATCCCTCTTTTAATAGGGCTTCCCAGTAAATCCCCATCCAGAAGTGAAACCTCACCATTTCCCTGTGGATGGGTCCCTCCGCACTGGAGAGAGAGGGCAGGATCTTGCACTTGCTGTTTGCACAAGGTGTTCTATCCCAGTAAATTCCCAAAGCACTTCATAAAACTCAGCTTATATTCTTCATTTATTTGCGTACGTGTGAGGTGCTAAGAACATACAGTATTTAGCATCATAGAAACATGGCTATTGCTAGTGAGCATGAAGCAGCTAACTAGCACTCAGAGCACTGAATGGCAGTGAGGAAGGGCAAACCTAAAGTCTTACAACTCCGGGATTGTTCATGGCCAGGCAGAGCACACAGTCCTTGGTGTTTACGTTCTCATCTGGAGGATCAATATAGAATAAGATCAATGTCATTTATTTCACCTTTCATGGGACGTGGAAAGCCTGAGTTTAGGTTCTCTAGATTCAGATCTAGTTTCAGGTATTCTAGATATTTGGTAGTAATATTTAAAGACTTGCTCAGTATGGGACAAGTCTACTTGACTGTTTACCTCTGTCTTGTGTGGAACTGAAAAAGGTTCAGATAAGGGCAATAAAGATTATACAGGTTATGCAATGGCTTCCCATGTGAGGAGAGACTTAAAAGATTGTCTCCTTTCTAAGCTGAAAAGCCATAACTAAGTGGGGATCAAACAGAGATCTATAGACTCATGGATGGTGTGGAAAAAGTGAATAAGGGAAGAGTTATTTATTCTTTCCTGCAATGCAAAAACTGGGTAACCCAATGAAACGACTAGGCAGAAGCTTTAATACAAATGAATACTTTTTCACACAACACAATTAACTTGTGGCACTCCTTGCCATGGAGTGTTGTGATGGCCAAAAGTATAATTGAGTTCAAAGAAGAACTAGATCTAAGGGGCACAATATGTTGGCACAATCCCTGTGCTGTAATCTTCCCAAGGGCCTGACAACATAGCTCAGTTCCTTCCCATTATTCCCCAGCCAACCCGGATAAGGGAGATTCAGCCTGGTGGCTAGAGTCGGAGCCAGGGTTTGTAGTCAGGAGCCGGAGTCAAGGGTCGAGCTGGAGGGCAGGAGCTAGAGACAACAGGGTATTGAGCAAGGGTGAATTTCCTGGCAGGGGCAGGAGAGAGGCACAGCTGGGTGCAAGGCAGGCACAGCAGGAACCAGGTAATGCAGGAGCCGGCACGGTGGTGGACATGAGCCTTGAGAAGCCAGTAAGCTGCTGCAGGCTTAAGAGCTGTCGTGCTGGCCTCTGGAGCCAACTGGACGGCGTGGCTAACCAGGTAGCCTGCTGCAAGCCAACTGTGCTGACGAGGCTGCCTGGAGACTAGCTCTGCTGCAGGGCCTGATTCCTGACAGCAGCCATCTCATCCCACTCCTCACAGGGTTTCTGGATCTCTTCCTTAGGCAGCTCCTTGACAGACCGCTGCTGAAGAGTTTCCTCCAGGTAGTCTCCTTCTGCATGAGCAGGCATCTTTTCTCCCAGTTGTTGCTAGTTGATTAATTACTCACAGGCGGGGAAGTAGGTGCCCTGTCCACCCTGTGTGGCTGTGGTCGCGTAAGGTTTATATCCTCAGCACACACCACGTTGTGGTTTTCTTTCTGCCTAAGAGTGGAGCTTTAGCACTGGGTAGGATTTCTGAGAGTACCAACACCTTTTTTTCCCCAGTCTGACTTCGGCCTCTATGAGCAGCCAACAGGTGAATGGCCTATATCCCTCACTGGAAACAGAAACAACTGAAGTCGGACAAGTGATATTCTATTATTCTAAGTGGTTTGACTTTCACATGTGAGGTCACAATGCCATTTTAGGACTTAGTGGTCTGCCTCCATCTGCTGGCTGGGAGGATCATACCCCCAGGGTCTGGACTGGTGTAGATGGAGCAGAGAGAGAAATGCAGTTTGCAAATGAACTAAATTGTTCTAGTTCATTTCAATTTGGAAAAGTTCGAGTCAGCACCTAGTAAACCAAAACTGGTTTCATCACTCATAACTGTAATTCTTCTAATTTGCCACTTGGCCTCCAGATGACAATAGTATTTCTAAACATGGTGACTCCCTTCAAGTTGTCTCATTTTACACAATTGTGCTCTGTTATCCCATGTTCAATTAAAGTCACATTTTATAACTGACACTCTTAAAAGTATTATATGCTAATATACTAATTTAAGCAATGTCAGTTGAAGTGTGCAGATTTAGCACAGAACATATTCTGATAGATATGACAGAAAACATGAAAAATGTGTGCTTTCTATCATAATGATTATTTTTCAGATAACACCAGCTGTGCTCCTATTAAACCAAGTGACTGCTTTCCCACATGACACCAAGCACCCGCATTCAGTCATGAAAGAAATATAAATCTCCACGGGCCTTTTCCACATGCTTTAAATCAGCAGCAATCTGTGCATTTGTATCCATACTGAAAATATGAGTTAAATCTGGGAATGTTTTCCAGCTGGAACTTCTTCATTGACAAAGACTGCAAACAGAGTACATAGAGGAATACTTATAGCGGTATATTCCAATTTTAATCTCTAGCTTCAAAGTCAAGTCTTGAACTCTCAAACTCTGACTTCAATAGTAGATGAGGGTTGTCAGCACGTCAAGGAATCGTCTTCTTCATTCTTCCCACCCTCCTGGGAGCCTTTGATAATCACATCCTCAACTATGTGTAATATTTTTTAAACAAAACATGCTCCATAAGGTATCATTCCCTTCATGATACTCAGAGGTTTTAAGGGAACTTTAGTAATCCTCAGGTATTACAAGATTCTGTCTAAAACACTGTTTGTTCAAGAACAGCCTTTCTTGTCAGATAATTAATTGAATACTACCACTCTATCAATCAGTAACACCAAAAGTTGCTAAGTAAAAACTGAGTGATGCAGCTATTTTGCTGTGATGTTCACATAAATCTATTCAATCCCTTTCATCCTCTTTTACATTCATTCCATCCTAGAAGATTTGCCATATTACCTTATCTCAAATCCAGGCTAGCTGAGAAGAGAATGGCCCCATTTGTCTGAGTGCAGTATTTGATGTACAGTAGAACCTCAGAGCTCCGAACACTGCAGGAATGGAAGTTATTTGTAACTCTGACATGTTTTTAGCTCTGAATGAACATTATGGTTGTACTTTAAAAGTTTACAACTGAACATTGACTTAATACAGCTTTGAAACTTTACTATGCAGAAAAATGCTTTTAACCATTTTAATTTAAATGAAACTAACAGTTTCCTTACCTTAAGAACATAAGAACGGCCATACTGGGTCAGACCAAAGGTCTATCTAGCCCAGCATCCTGTCTACCAAATACCTTGTCAAAGCTTTCTCTTAAACTTTCCTTATTTTTTTTAGTAATTTAACATTTAACATTTTAGTAACATCTAACACAGTACTGTACTGTATTTCTTTCTTTTTGTCTCTGGTGTGGCCTGACTGCATAGTTCTGGTTCCAAATGAGGCGTGTAGTTGATTACTCAGTTCATAACTTTGGTGTTTATACCCAAGGGTCTACAGTATACAGTAAACCCTCGATTTAACGGACCTCGATTTAACGGACTTCGGATGCAACGGACAAAATTTCTGAGCAAGTCTGATGCATTCCTGATCCATTTCTGGTGGGCTGGCTGCCAGCTCCCGGCTGCCGCCCGGGTCCAGGCAGCGGGCAGGCTGGCTGCCGGCTCTCGGCTGCCACCCGGGTCACGGCAGCAGGAGGGTTGGCTGGCGGGTCCCGGGAGCTGGGACCTGTGCGGTCTGGCTGCTGGCTCCCGGCTCCCGCCCAGGTCCCACCAGTGGGCGGGCGGGCTGACGGTTCCCGGCTGCCGCCCGGGTCCCAGCAGCGGGTGGGCTGCAGAGCTGTCGCCCCGACCCTGTGGCGGTCGGGCTGCTGCTCCGACAGCTCATTTTTTTATTATTATTAAATAACAGACTTTTTGATTTAACGGACACCCCCTCGCCCGAATTAGTCCGTTAAATGGAGGTTTTACTGTATTGAGATCTAAGCTTTCTCTGCTAGAGGTGAACAAAGTGAGTGAGACCTCATTTAAATGATAAGGAAACACACCAAACATGCAATAGCTAAGCTAGACATCTCTTCTCGAGACTACGGCACCACTTCTGGTCTCCAAAAACATCATTTTGCAGAGAAGTTGTGGAGTAAATCTTACAATACAACAGTTCTGGGTTGATACTTTATGTCCCAACTTAGAACTCACAGCACCTGATTCTGGCTTGAATGTAACATTGCTCATAAAAGGCAGACTCACGCCCTGAGTTACACATGGTTGCTTAGGGCCAGTGCGTATAAACCAAAAAGAGAAAAATATTGTCAGAGTAAGAGTAACTTTGTACAACGAGATGAAATATCAGTAAAACTCTCCCATGAAGCGTCTCTTGGCTCCCTCCCAAATCTGCCAGATTCTGTGGCACATCAACCTATCTGGGAAATGGAAGAGGACGATCTTTTATAAAAGTTTTTAAACCCGGCTATTGTGCTGCCATTATTGGCATCAGCCAGTTGTGCTAGGTGCAAGATGTGCTGAGTTCACGGTTCCCCACAGACTTTGTGTTCTCTTAGTAATTCACAGAAATACTGATATAACAGAAGGGTAAGTACAACCCACCATCCACCGACCCAGTTTAAAACCATCTTCTCCCAAGGAGGGAGGGAAGCAGAGGAAAGAGATTACAAGAGAGGGACAAGTATGGCTCTGTAAATTAGATGAAAATAGGTCACTGTGTACAATTTATGATGGGAAACTGGGTGTTTCTCGCTGCTCAAGATATGTGGACAGACACTTTAAGCAGAATGTGAGGAAATGTGCTTTGTATAGCTTTGGCCCCAGCCAACAGGAATATGAAACCGAAGACGCGAGACCTACCTAGAGTGGTCAATAGTCCAGTGGCTAGAGCATTCACCAAGGATGCGGGAGACCCTGCTCAAAAATAGGAACCCTGTTCAAGTCCCAGCTCAAAACTGGGCAGGGGGGACCTGAACCTAATTCAGAGCAGAAACGTGAACGGGGAACTTCCACATCCCAGGCAAGTGCCCCAATGGGCTATCGGCCATTCTGGCGTCTCTCTCCGTCCTCTTCCTCCTACTCCCCCTACCGCACTGTGGAACAAAATTTTTTTTTTGAAACCTCAACATTTTTCACAAAACAGAATTGTTTTCTAGCCAACCTTCATTGGAGTTTAGTAACAGCACTTGTGGCTCCCTCAACAGCCTGCTCCTTACAGCGGCCATTGCATGCAAAATATTCCCCAAGAACTGCACTGCAAACCTCTAATTCATTTACAATGTTCTTTTCAATTTTTATTGTTCATGTTAAGAGAAAAATCCTGCCAGCATGAAAAAAATATCTGCAGCCAACATGACAAAAGAGGAATCTATATTTCCTAACAGCTGTGAATCAAAACATGAATAACCGAAATTAACTGCGCTGTGCTACAGAGCAGATGTGTGCACAAAGTCCCCTCGATTTTTGCTTTTATCCGCTGTATAATATCCCCAAGAAGGTCAGAGCGATCCATCCTCTCATCTCTTTGCCATTCATTATTGCTCTTCACTTTATTAAATTGTTATAATCTTTGGAATTTCTAACAAGTATTTTAGAACTGGGAGTCTACTTTTTTCTCCTTACAAAGAGAAGACTTTAGCAAGCTGCCAATCATCTTCTGGAAGCTCTGTTTTAACAGATGGGTTTGTGTCCTTTGGGAGGATGCTACATGCAAATATCTCAGTTGATGCTCAAGCGCAGGTTCTCTTGTTTCAAAATCTTTTTGTTTTTATTTATAATTTACTGAACCTCAGCATTTTCCACTTTAACAATTATGGTAATCGAGATGCCATACTATGCTCAATGTTTGACTACTTCTTCAGCGGAACTATTTACATGCACTGATATATAAAGCCTATGAACTGGCATTAGCTATGTGGCAGTGCCCAGCAGGAGAAATTCTCAGTATTCTCCTTCTTAGTTTTTGATTGTTGAAGATCTATGGTGAGCCAAGACAACTGTTTACTGGACAATAACTTGGCTTGCTTTATTGTTGCCTTCCACGTGTTTGTCTCTCTCTCTGCCCTGTCCAGTCTTATCATAAGCTCTTTGGGGAAAGGACTGTCTTTTTACAGTGTTCAGCACCTTGATCTCACTATTCATTGCACCCTTTTGTGCCCCCACCTCCCCTACCACCCTAAGTCTGTCTTATTTATTTAGACTGTAAGGTCTTTAGGGCAGGGATTGTCCCATGCTATGCATCTGTCCAGCCCTAGCACCCTCGGAGCCTCTAGGCTCTACAGTAATACTAAACAATATTAACAGCAACAGAGTTTGAGGGGCTATTTCTGCAGCAGGTTCTTTATTTAATAAAAGTAGATGCTACAGAGTAGAGAGTATAAAACAGAGGTCAAATGAGAAAAAAATGCAGTTTATCATGCAGTTCTGCAATCTCAATGCATCATATGACTATCATAACTAATGCACCAATTTGTCTTAGCATGGTGCAGGTAAAATTGATTTGGAGTTGTGGAATCGCGTTTGACGTATGACAGAGAAATGAGTTATACAATGGTAGCAAAGTGTTTGGTGTCACCAAGTAAACATAAGCAGCCACTATGCACTCAACAATCTGACCTACAACCGTGAAAGTCGGTGTTACGAGTTTATTGTAATAAGTATTCAACAACACAGAGGCTGTTAGCCAGACCTCCTTTATCTGCTCTTGTTCTGAATCCTGTCAGGGGATCTTTAGTATTTGCCTAAATAACCATGAAAACAAGCAGACAGGCTCTCGGTTTTCAACTCAACTTTAAACTCCATAATCCAGTGTGCTGTATTTTGCCATCATTGGACAGGACAGCAAGAACATGTGAGACTAGGTCATCCACAATCATACGAGGAAGAAAAAGAGCAGACAGGCACATTCCTTTTCTCATTTCAATTCTATGGGACACTTGGTAAGTGTGACACAGTCGAGATTTTGAATATTCTGTTGGGGTGAAATTCACCGCCGGGCACGGATCCAGCACCAGATCAATGCACCCCTGGATTCCCACTTGAACCTTTAAGTGCCAATCGGGAATTGTACTGGCCTTCTGCCCAGGGGTGAATTTTACACCATGTGTCTTGAATTTTGAGTGTGTCTGCACCTTTCTTAAATGCAGCTTTCTAGTTGAGTGAGTGCGCAAAAAATAGTTTTCAACACCAGCTGCATAATGTGTAGGAAATGCCCCACTGTAAAACCTGGCAAAAATATGTGCTGCGATTTTAGATAGATAACATCAAGTCTATTTTTATCCTAGATTCTTAATGTAGGATTTTTGGGGGGTCGGGGTGGTTATCGGGTTGTTTGTTTTGTTGTAAAATCAACCATACGATAAGCAATCAGTTATTTTTACATGTGTATATCTGTCCACACTTGACATAGGGAACTATTTATCATAAAGAGCTGAAGAAATCAAAATCAAAATTGCAATGCTATTTGCATTTCCTGACAGCAAGCATAACAGATTGGGAGTGTAATATTTTATATTCGGGGGAGGGAGAAGCAGGTTTCTTCTTAAATATCCTCTGCTGAGATTACCAGAAACGAAGTCTACTTTTCTTTAAAAAGGGTTGATTGCTGGAATATGCCTATCATCTCTGTTTCAGTAATAACTCTACCTGAAATATTTCTGAGGTTTCAAAATTGAATTTTTCAATAATACCTCTACAGCAAAAAATAAACAACTTTAAAGTGTTACAGTGCCCTGTGCAGATCTTAGCCACGGTTGGAAAAACTGGTGGTGCTGACTGTAATAGATTTTTCAATGGAACAGTCAAATGATCGGTATGATTTGCAACACTGAAAGAATCTGGCGATTTCTACTCTTCATCTTTTTAGAGGGAGCAATGAAATCAGTGAAGATTTATATGTTGAAAATTTCTTCATACTGAAACTGTTGGTGGATAATTGTAAATAAAATGTATATGCTTTTAGCAGCCCATGTTTATAGCACACTGCATCACTTTGTATTATGGCATGTCATAAATTGTGACATAATTTGACGTGACAGCTCAAATTTAAAGGACAACATTTCCTACTCCACTTTCAAATGGGATAACTACAATGATCCAACAAAAGCTGGCCAGCGGGAGTAGAGCAGACGGGAAAATGTTTGTGGTTTGCCAACTTTAAATTACCGCTGAATAGTTTAGCATATCTCTAGAATAATCCTGTAAAAGAGTAATTAATCATTATTTAGAAAAGGTCTGCAGTGAAGTTTGTTTGCTATCTTTTATTCACGCCTGGTGGTTTATTAGCAAACACCACCACCTTTGCATTCATGTACCTGTATTTTATCATGGCTCTTATAATCTAGTAACATTACTAGTTTAGGAGTCAGAAAGCAACAAGTATATTTCATCTAGTCTGCAACTTTAAACGTACTGGCTTGATCTTTCAAAGTGCCGAGAACTTACTTCAGATCCAAATGCTCTTTTTATCCTATGGAATAACGAAGAGATGTCCAGCACTTGCAACAGAACTTATGTCCACATGAAAGACAATTGTTGAATCTGGCCTAGCAGGCAACTCCAGGATGCATAAGGGGGTTCTTTACAGAGATTTATACACTGCAAAGTATATGCCACAGAAGATCACGTTAGCCTGACTTTTGTGATCCTACTGAAAATAAAATAAATGTTGGTATTGAAAATTTAAACTGAAATCTGTATTTTCCTTACTATGCAAATGAATGGGCATTTGTACAAATTTGATAAAGCTAACGGATGTTTCAAAAACATTCTCAACATTTTTATGGTAAGCCAAGAGCTATGACACATACAGACTGCAGTCTGTACAGCACTCCAATCTTAAATCAGGCTGACATTAAGATAGAATTCAGAACACAGAGTCAAAACCTTAAAAAAGCATTTCAATCAAAGCAAATCCTAATCTTCTGTGCATTTCATGATGGTGGGGCATTTAGAAAATAGGATAATTTTCCTGAATCATCCTAATGTGTGAAATTCATATTAGGATCTCCAGTTTTCTCCACCCCGCATTCCACTTTCCCTGAATGAACTCCTCAGGCAATCATTTTAAAATGATAGTGAAAAATCCTGGCTGGAGTATCACAAGCCTGCTCACTGCCAATGTTTGCCTTTGTCTGCTTCAAAATTAGGAGTGATTTGTGGGAGCATCTTACGAAATTAATCTTTTCATCCTCAGATGCACGTGCTCTCAAAACCCTGGGGAAGTGAACTCTTGCTAGCTCAGCTAAGGTTAGGTCTTAGCCTATCAGTAATATGATTGCAAAATCATCACCTTCAGAGAGAGAGAGAGAGAGAGAGAGAGAGAGAGAGAATAATTTTGATAACAACCTTCATTTCTTCCGTGAATTAACAACATTTTAGGGAAGACTTCTCACTTATCATTTCAATCTAAATTATCCAGATATAACTACCCAGTAAAATTGTATGGCATTTCCACATATATGGTTTTAGTTGCCCATCGTAAGACTATGGCTGGTTATCCTCCACATTTATTACATATTTCCAAAATCCTTGGAAAAATTGAAATAATTTGTAAAATATACTGAAAAATGTGAATCTCACTAGGGAATCTTGTATGGCAACTCAAGCAAATACCTCATTTAGAAATTATACAATCATGATTCTTTAGGCCCAATCCCTGCAGTTCCACCCAGGGAAATTTCTTAAACATGTCTAGTCAAATAGTGACAAAGAGTCCTGTGGCACCTTAAAGACTAACTAAAGTATTGAAGCATAAGCGTTCGTGGGCTAATACCCACTTCGTCGGATGCAAAGTGTGTATTAGCCCACGAAAGCTTATGCTTCATTACTTTAGTTAGTCTTTAAGGTGCCACAGGACTCTGTCACGTCTGCAAATCCAGACTAACACGGCTACCTCTCTGATTCTAGTCAAATAAAAGCCCTCCTTAAGAATGTTGCCTGGGTATTTATTGCAAGGGCCTGTGACTTTATTCTAAACACCCATCTCCACTTATTCTTGAGTGCTGGCTTCTTGGAAATGCTGAAATGCAGCAACAAAAAGCTAAACTCATTTTATGTCTAATTTATTTTTATTGTCTACAGAAAATAGTTTTGTTGCTAAACACACTAGGTCAGCATCAAAAATATATTAATCCAGTCTGGTGGGGGGGGGGGAGGTGTAGGTATATATGCAGGTATATAGGGCTCGTCTTCATTATGGCAGGGAAGGATCGATCTTTTGGCGATCGATTTATCATGTCTCATCAAGACGCAATAAATCGATCGCCAGCGGCTCCCCCGTCGACTCCGGAAGTCCAGCTCACCAAAAGGCGCAAGCTGGAGTCGACGGGGGACCGCGCCGCCGACTGCCGCCACTGTGAGAACGGCAGGTAAGTCAGCTGTAGAGATGCCGACTTCGATTGCATATCTACAGTCGATCTCTCCCCCTAGTGGAGACCAGCCCATAGTATCACATAGGAATTGCCAGACTGAATCTGACCTGTGATCCACCTAGTCCTGTATCCTGTCTGTGACACTGGATATAACCAGATATTTCAGAGGAAGGTGAAAGACACCCACAGTATTCTAATGTAAGATCATCTGCCCCCATATGAAGGTCTCACCCCAATACCCCATTGTTAGAGATTGGCTTAAATCCTGAAGCATGAGGTTTTATATCCCTCCAACACTCTTTTTGTTAGCATTAGTTCTTACAAATCTGGATATTCTTGTTATCCATTAAAACTTCCAAACCCTATTTGAGTTTTGCTAAATTCTTGGCCTTAGTATCTTCCAGTAGCAATGAGTTCCACAGTTAGCACTTCACAAGTATTAATGAATTACGCCACATAATGCGCCTGTGTAGTAGAAAAGTATCATTATCCATATTAAATCCAGGGAAACATAGGCACAGAGATACTGACTGATTTGCACACGTTTACAGAGGAAGTCTGGGGCAAACCCAGCAATGGAGCCTAGATCTACTGGCTCCTAGTCCTCTGCCCCAGTCACAAGACCATCCTTTCTTCCTGAATCAGACTTTCCCCACTGTTTAGAGGCCCGAGATGCTACTTTCAGATGTGGATTTGAACTACCCCAGCATTCAAGGGGGATCAGACCCAGTACTCCCATCAGGGACCCGGTATTAGCCAAAATGATACTTGAATCTGTCATAGCATCTTAAAAGAGAAGCTGAACACATTATATATATATATATATATATATAAATAAATTATACATCATTGCTAGACTGAATAGGGTAATCAGACAGTAAGTGTGAAAAATTGGGATGGGTGGAGGGTAATAAGCACGTACATAAGAGAAAGCCCCAAATATCGGAACTGTCCCTATAAAATCAGGATATCTGGTCACCTTAAGATTGAGATATTAGATATAAACAAACAAAACTGCATACAGTGAATACAAATGATAGCTTATGATGTTCTTTGAAGCTCTTTAACTGAGTCTAAATACGAAGATTTTCAGTTCGCCTACAAACTGAACTATTTTGGTCATGAAACATTACCTTCGCAGCATGTGGTATGCCCATCAGCAAAAAAGTGGTAAGAAAACCGACTAACTTTATTTATTACATTTGTATTGCTTACAAAACCATTTACTTAATGGATGAGTATCATTAGCAGTCCAACCACAAGATAAAGAATACAATGATGTGTTTCATAGGTTCATTAAAATAATATTTCAAAGGAATCATTAGAAAGAAGAAGCTAAAGATCCAAGAGACAGTAAGTTATCTGCAGCTAAATGAGGCAGAACAAACATGTTTTGAAATAAGTTAAGAAACACTTTTACAAATATATTATGCTCATAAAAGAAGCAAGGCATCAGGCTTGGAGATTGCTAGGAAGAGCATCACTCAGACAATCTAGTAACTAACACAAAGATGCAACGGCCTTTGCAAACAGTGTCTCTGGACTTGCATGCAGTGTATAGTGCTACAGGGGATATGCCTGAAAACCTAACACCCAGAAGTTGATAAAATACAGTCAGAAGAAAACACTGGTGAGGTTCTGAATAAGAACCCTCTGTGCTAGAACTAGAGAAATGGGAGCACTATCATGCTCTTGAATGGAAAAACAGCGAGACAGTCACAGTTAAGCAGAAAACCCTTTGTCTCTCAGGCTGTGGGGATTCCACTGACTGCACGATGGAAAGGTTTGCCTCTCCAGGATTGGGGGGGGGGGGCACTGGTACACATCCCTCCAAGTGTCTGGGCATTTGCACGCAGTCTCAGTGCCTCTCTCTTGCCACTCAGCCCAGATGCCTTGATGGCCATGGGCTGCCCTGGCTCAAAGAGGAAGCATGATAGAAAGATATAATAAATAGAAACTGAAACAGACTGTAAAATACAATCAATAAAATAAAATAAACAACAAATTAAAATGTAATCAATTTCCATTCCAAAGCTCTTTCAGGATTCCTATAACTAACGCTGACTTCGGGAATTTGTTCAGCCTCAACATTGCCAGATTTACTCTCACGACTGAAGGGAAAGTTATCATTCAAAACCATTATATGTTGTGAAACGGTCCCCCTGCCCTGAACCTGAACTCTAAAGCAAAGGAAATGAACTCTTAAGGCCATTATCAATCTTACCCTGCATACACAATAAACAACATATTCTCATCACTTATTTCATCACAAGGCCATGGTAATTTGTGTGTACAACTGAATATCTTAACTGTATAAAATCTGTTACAAGGCACACGGTACAGAAAATAGTGCCGAGTTACACAAATGGTTTAAAAATTATGGCAGAATTAATTATGTACATTCCATTTTTAGCACCAGTGACATTGCTGACCAAAACAACAGCTTAAAATCTTTGTTAATAACCGTTTTCTTACTATGATCAATACAGAGACTCATGAAGAATGTAGGAACTTGTCTGTACTGTAGAAGTGTCCAGAGACTCCCGTCACATATCAAGGCCCCCGGTGGGTTAGGTTCTGTGTACAAATGCCTGCATGCAGGGGCTTTTACACATACACACACACACAAACACACACAGTCCTTGCCCCAAAGAGTTTAGAACCCCAGCGGGACAGAGAAGTTTAAGTATCTTAGGATCTGCCCTAATTCAGTAAGATTTTTCCAGAGCATTTGAGCAGAGGCTGTTACAGACTCGTAACCTCCAAAAAGCCCCTGGATGGGGTTTGAAGGACCGACTACTGCAGAGCTCATGTTGGAGTTGTGGGGAGAATCTCAGGAAAGGTTATTCCCCTGCTTATAGGTACTTTTCTTATATGTTTTCATGGTTACGTTGTGTGGTAACTCACAATTGCATTGCTCAGAGACTTTGAAGAGTGTGCAATGCGCAGATGCTGGCCTGGTTAGGCAGTCTGGCCTCTTGGGAATAGAAGTGTTGGCAGGGAACAATGCAGCCTGAAAAAGCCCAGGACAGGTGGGAAAGATATGCAAGTCTCTGCCCAAGAGAGGAAAAAGCGGAGGAGCCAGGTATGTAGCGCGGGTGCCCCTGAAGGACCATGGAAGGGAAATAGAGGTGCCATGGCTCTGAATTGTGACTGCAAGCCTAAGATGAGAGAGAATTGATCTTTAGCCTGGACTGGAGAGCCCACTAAAAACAAAAGGGAATGTATTCCTCAAGGTATGTTGATGTTTGGTATGTCTCCCTAAAAAAGGGAAAGGAATTTAAACAAACAGAAAGATCAAAATGCATCAGTGAATCTTCCCTGAGGCCTATAAACCCTATAGGGAAGGGCCTTCCAAATTACACAACCATTACAAGAAATGCAGACTCTCAAGCTGTCCATAGTGCTGGCACATGTAGAACAGTTTGCCCAGTTGGGATTTAATACTGTAAGCGCTTCAGGGCAGGACAACCAGGTTTTTGAGCGCAGTGGGAGAACTTGAGTGAGTGTTTGCAGAACTGAGCCCTGTCTGTAAAGCACCACAAAGACTTAGATAAACAAACAGCAAACTAGGAAAGTTACAAATTGTTTGACTAAGCATGTGTGCTCACAGCAGGAGAAAAGATGCTAATTTTACATTAAGTTACTGACTACCAAATTTATTCATTAAAATATAATGAGTTTCATATTGCAAACATACTGTAGAGCTGAAAATGACTTAAAATTGAACACCTAATATTTTATAACTGTTTTATTGTTAGTGAAATGTGTTGGCAGGATTGTTCACTGTTGGAGAAATAGCACATTTTTACATTTTCAAGTTTTACTATATTAAGCTGTTTGTGATTTTTTCTGGCTAGCAAATATTTAGGAAACAAATAGATGGGAGTCACACACCAGGCTAAGTGTTGTAATCACATATAAAAAGTGACTTAATGAAGCAGGTTAAACTCTGCCCTCAGATGGCCACACAAAGCTCCCTCCACCTTCCATTGTAGCCTTCAATGTGTGTACCCTGGGGCAGGATTTTGCCAAGTGTTATTGTCAGGGTTCGTGCCCCCAGGCGGGGCTGTGAGGCCTAGTGGCCGGAGTCCCTGACGAATCCCCTTAGCTGGGGTAGTGTGGCCCAATGTCCAGAGTCAATACCAGCCCTCTCGGCTGGGGCAGTGTGGCCCAATGGCCAGAGTCAATACCAGCCCCCTCGGCTGGGGCAGTGTGGCCCAATGGCCAGAGTCAATACCAGCCCCCTCGGCTGGGGCAGTGTGGCCCAATGGCCAGAGTCAATGCCAGCCCCTTCGGCTGGGGCAGTGTGGCCCAATGGCCAGAGTCAATGCCAGCCCCTTCGGCTGGGGCAGTGTGGCCCAAGGGCCAGAGTCCATGACAACTCCCCTTTATTGGGGCAGTGTGGCCTAGCAGCCAGTGTCTATATCAATCCCCCTTCCCTGGGGCAGTGTGGCCTAGCGGCCTGAGTCTATAACAACCCCCCTTCACTGGGGCAGTGTGGCCTAGCGGCCCTGCGCCTGACCCCCACTCAGCGGGGAGATCCCACCACAACACGCTGAGTGTCTTCGGGTGGGCAATACCACTCCCTCACTATCCTGGGGCCAGTTCCTACCTGTTCCAGCGGTGGGGTTCCGTGGCCGGTTGCTGGTCCCCCGTATGTGGCTGGATCCGTCGCCCCCCCACGTCAGGTAGTGGTCTATGGCTCCTGGCTGGCTGTAGTCGGCGTCAGGCTCTAAGGCAGGGTCCTGCCATGGCTCCAGCTCCGGCCCCTGGTGTGGCTGGGGCTGGTCCTCCGCGGGAGCTCTCCAGGCACGTCCTCCTCCCACGGCAGTCAGCCCAGACTGAGCTGTGCTCCCTTCCTTTATACTGCCTGAGCACTTGGAGCATGCCCAGTGCAGCGGGGGCGGGACTTCCGCTGCCAGAACTTCCGGCCAGGGGCAGCCCTGGCCCGTGCGGGGCCGGTCCGCCCCGTCACAGTTATTAAAAACAATAAGCGTTGGCTGCATGGGCAAAGCACAAAGTGAATACAGAATAAAATCAACTACTTGTAAATTAGACAAAGTCTTTCTTACTGCTCTAGTAACTGTTAGATATCCCTAAAGATTAATAAAGACAAAAGCAACCCAAAGCCCCAAGAAAGTCATTATTTATATAAGATGGTATAACCATTTTCCCTGGGAATGTTACCCTATTACAGGTCTGATAGTTAAGAAGCAACATCTAGGTAAAAAAAATGTACAGAAAGATACTAAATGAAATTAATATAAAAAAACGTGGCTAGGAAATGTGTAAATCTAACTACATCAGTGAAAAAGGTTTCCAAATTCAGTGTCGCTTCTAGTATTTCCAAAAGCAGTTATTACAACCTAGGGTTTTGTGGCTATTTTAACGTACCCATCAAAATTACTTTACTTGATTTACAGATCATCACACGAGCATTTAATTCAGGCCAAAATGCTAAGATACAAACCAATCCAATGGCATGCAGATACTCAAGGGGGGGGAGGGGGAAATAGCGTTAAATATACTGGAGTTGCCTTCTCAACCCAACAGCAAGAGATGTCTCCCTAAAAATTCACTAAGTGCGAGTAGCATTCTGTTTGCATGTGGGGTATACCTAGACTTGGTTTATGAAATATTAACATGTTACTTGGAAAGGTCATTTATATGATAACAATTATTTATAGGAATGAGTGAGAAAAACACTAAGTGGGAGGCTGGGAGTAGACAATTGTCCCAAACAACAACAGGGTCATTTTTATAGAGGCTGTCACAACTCCACCAATTCTTTCAATTTCTTGGTGGACAACTAATATTAAGAGACATCCCTTTTGCAGAGGGAAAATTCCAACTCTTTCAACTCATCCAAGGGGATGAGGAGTGAAATCCACCTCACCTGCTGCAAGCACTTTTCTAAGAAAACATTTTCAGTGAACCTTACAGAAACCCAAGCTTAGCATTCATTAATACAGCTGAAGTACTAAAGAGCTCATAATTGACTTGTTCACCCATCCAGTGAACCTTTGAAAATCCAATCCCCAAATTCATTAATAATAGTAAAGTACTCCACTCTATGCTAAAGTTTACTTTTACCATGAAGCGCAATTCAGTAAGGTTAAATTAGTGTATATGTAGTTTGGGCAATTAAAAATGATGCATAGTAAATAAGGGCAAGAAAAGCAAGATTATACAGTACTATGGTGCAGTGTCCCTAATATACAATTCACAGATGATTGTGGCCAAGATTTGATTTTAAAATAGAAGCTTAAAGCATCATTGGGCACTTAAGTAAGGGCCCAGATTTTCAAAAGTAATGAGCACTCAAACAGCTCCCCTTGAGCTCAATGGTCATAGCACTTTTGAAAACCATGCAGGAGGATAAATATGGATTTAGGAGAAATCTTGTTCCTAGCAATGTATTTACTTTTTTGTTGTTGCTATTTTTAAGCAGAAAAGTTAAGGATGGTTTGGTGGTATAAATCAGTTGGGTTGAGATTGATCATATGGCAGTGGGGCACATGGTAGGTCTCCTCACTGTTTATTTGTAGACATTCTAATATTTGTTTGCTTATGGTCTACATGCCAAAAGCAGTTCAAACAGAGGGTCACTTAAAGTGACCATGTTTAATTTATTTTGAGGTAATAACATGCTGACTGAGAATAAATCCTATTTAGAAGGTAGAGAAGGACCATGGTTTGCAAGACAAGCCAGTCCAAAAGCAAAAAAATAAAATAAAATGCATGCACTGCTATCTAAGTGTAGCCACTTGGCTAGCAATACATGAGTTCAGACTGTTGAGAAGATATATTTCAGCTTCCAGATAGCTACCCCTTTGGCTAACCCTAGTGATGAGGACGGTCAGTATTTGGCCTTTTTTAATCAAACAGAAAGCCAGATGGGGTGGAGAAGCTCAGGAATGCTAAATGCTTTCATGGAAGGCAGCCACAAACCCCTCCATGTGGCTCAGGACTGGCTCTAGTTTTCTGCTGACTAGCTCAGGCCAATATATTTCACTGACATGGAAGGAAATTGAAACTTTTTCATTGAAAAAAAGACTTTTAAAATATTTCAAAGGAAAAGTATTTTTAGGATGATTTAGGGCTGTAGTATTTTTCAAATAGCATGACACCATCCAGTTCTTTCACTGTTATTTTTAAAAAAATATTTCAGATTATTTTTTTGGAAAAAAAACCACATTTTTTTTCATTTAAAAATCAAAAAACCCTCATGGACCCAGATCTTCAACTGGTGTAAATTGACATCACTTCACTTCCTTCCATGGAGCTACAATGATTCAAAACAGAGCTGGCCCATGGATTCAACAGAATAATACTGCTTTGTTGCCATCCGATCTAGCCACACTACTGCACTGTACATTGTGTGGCACCTGATACAATATGGTTAATTTTCTTCTGAAATATGAACAAAGGTTTCACTATTAAAAAATGTTAAATGATCCAGCAAGCTCAGAGTTTTAGACCCCCAGGCTAGCACCAAGATAACCAAGTCAAATGCAACACAATTTCCACACATAGCTAAGACCCTAAACCCACAACTGGATTTTCTTGATTTTTTTTCTTTAAAATATGTATTTTAATTGAGACAGATAACCATGGTTACATGACAAAATGACTAGAGTGGTGGACAGCAGCATATTATATTTTAGACAACTGGGACAAGCTGAAGTTCTGCTCGCCCAAACACTTTATACATGCATTTAACTATGTAAGTACAAGTGGCCCCATTATTTGAATTATTAACATGGTTAATAATTCAAACCTACTGTTGCTTGGGTCAGGAGCATAAGGCCACGCTGTGGATAACATCAACAAAATGCTTAACTTTTATTCATTTTAATGGGACTATTCACATGCCTAAAGTTGAGCATGTGTATGAATCTTTGGAGGACAGAGACCACAGAGGAACTTCTAAAGTTTCTTCAATAAATGAATAGAGATAAGAAAAAAAAAAGTTTAGTAATATTCTGACTCATTTCTATTGGGCCTGAAGAAAAATCATATTCTCTTTCATTCTACAAGTGGATATTTTTCATGCAGAAACTAAACAATACAACAATTGTTAAAGGCAACCAATTTCATCACTGCTACACATGGAAAAAACTGGAGACCAGCAAGGATTACATGTTCAGGCTAATGTAGTACCCATCTTTAAAAAAGGGAAGGAGGAGGATCCGGGGAACTACAGGTCAGTCAGCCTCACCTCAGTCATGGAAAAGTCATGGAATCAATTCTGAAGCACTTAGAGGAGAGGAAAGTGATCAGGAACAGTCAGCATGGATTCACCAAGGGCAAATCATGCCTCACTAACCTAATTGCCTTCTACAATGAGATAACTGGCTCTGTGGATGAGGGGAAAGCAGTGGATGTGTTGTTCCTTGACTTTAGCAAAGCTTTTGATACGGTCTCTCATAGTATTCTTGCCGGCAAGTTAAAGAAGTATGGGCTGGATGAATGGACCATAAGGTGGATAGAAAGCTGGCTCGATTGTCAGGCTCAACGGGTAGTGATCAATGGCTCCATGTCTAGTTGGCAGCCAGTATCAAGCAGAGTGCCCAAAGGGTCGGTCCTGGGGCCAGTTTTATTCAATATCTTTATCAATGATCTGGAGGCTAGTGTGGACTGCACCCTCAGCAAGTTTGTAGATGGCACTAAACTGGGAGGAGTGGTAGATACACTAGAGGGTAGGGATAGGATACAGAGGGACCTAGACAAATTAGAGGATTGGGCCAAAAGAAATTTGATGAGGTTCAACAAGGAGAAGTGCAGAGTCCTGCACTTAGGATGGAAGAATCCCATGCACTGCTACAGACTAGGGACCGAATGGCTAGGCAGCAGTTCTTCAGAAAAGGACCCGAGGGTTATAGTGGATGAGAAGCTGGATATGAGTCAACAGTGTGCCCTTGTTGCCAAGAAGGCTAACGGCATATTGGGCTGTATATGTAGGGGCATTGCCAGCAGACTGAGGGACGTGATTGTTCCCCTCTATTCAACATTGGCCTCATCTGGAGTACTGTGTCCAGTTTTGGGGCCCACACTATGAGAAGGATGTGGAAAAATTGGAAAGAGTCCAGAGAAGGGGCCTGGAGCACATGATTTATGAGGAGAGGCTGAGGGAACTGGGATTGTTTAGTCTGCAGAAGAGAAGAATGAGGGGAGATTTGATAGCTGCTTTCAACTACCTGAAAAGGGGTTCCAAACAGGATGGATCTAGACTGTTCTCAGTGGTAGCAGATGACTGAACAAGGAGTAATGGTCTCAAGTTGCAGTGGGGGAGGTTTAGGTTGGATATTAGGAAAACCTTTTTCACAAAGAGGGTGGTGAAGCACTGGAATGGGTTACCTAGGGAGGTGATAGAATCTCCTTCCTTAGAGGTTTTTAAGGTCAGGGATGATTTAGTTGGGGATTGGTCCTTTGAGCAGGGGGTTGGACTAGATGACCTCCTGAGGTCCCTTCAAACCCTGATATTCTATGATTCCGTGATTCTACAGAGTTTGCCACGTGCTATTAAATGCTTCTCAAACTGATATATATTTGTGAAATTTTTCAAAAACAAAACATCACTATCTCTAGAAAACCAGGACTCCACAATCCAAGGAAGTGAAACATTCAATTTCAAGTCTTAGGGTGTTTTGTGGGCTTTGTGTTGAATAGAACACATACAAAGATCAAAGAGCATGGACAGACAAAGGTAACAGAAAAATCACGGGAGATTTCCCCTCTGTCCCAGTGGAACTAATCAAAAGCTGAGTTTCATACCATCTAGGAATGCAGTGATAAACGATTTCATTTGAGGGAGCTTCTTTAATTTTGTTGTAACAGGGAACTGATGTCACATTAACAAAGGATATTGTTCATTGGCTTCAAAGGCACTACTGACATGCTTAATTACACACTGCGTGCTTTGTTGGATTTCAGACCATGATCCGTTCCAATGGAATGCCCCATAGTAAACTCTACACACACGTCCCAGAGAATTAAATTACACAGTCTTTTTGCAAGTCTCATCAGCCCTTGCATTATATAAGATACAGAAGTCAGTCTTTGGCAAAAATGAGTTAAGTGTAAACACTCAAAATAGTCTCCATGGTCCAGATTTTTAAAGATATATAGGTGGGATTTTCAAAAGCACCTAGGCACCTAAAAACTCATTGATTTCACTATGCACCTAAATACCTTTAAAAATCTGGCTCTTCGGCTGCCCCCGAATTTGTAAAAGAAAGAATCCTCAACCAAAGAATTGTGCCTTCAATGGAACTAGCTGTACTTTGGGGGATGGCACCCATACTTTGGACAATAAAAATCAAATTAAATGCTAAGGTCTCACACACGGGATCTACTTACTTCTAGTCCCAGTTCTGAGAATGACTCATTAAGTGGTCTTTGGCAAGTAAGTGCATCTCTCTTCCTCAGTTTCATCCCTGTAGTAGGTGGTTAATAATTCAAACCTACTGTTGCTCAGGTCAGGAGAACAAGGTCACCCGGTGGATATCCTCAACAAAATGCTTAACTTTTATTAAACACACACACACACGCACACACACAAAGAGAAAAAAAACTAGTCCCAGTAGCTTCCGGACATCTGTCTTTCTACTTAGAAATAGCTTTCAAGTGGCTCTTTTTGGATTACTCTGTCTCCTAGCTCAACCTGAGTGAAGATACAAAGATTTAATTATTCTACGAAGTACACAACTAGAATATTAGTTGAAACAATATATCAATTTCAGATTGTTCCCAGGCATCTGAAGCCAATAGATACACAGTAGTTCCACGATGTTCTAATTAAGTCATGTTCTACTCTTCAAAACTAATTATATCTGAAATGGGCTGGATTATAATGTCATGCAAAACATTTATGAGACACCCACCATATAGGAGCATTGTGCAGATTACTTAGTTAATATTTGTAAAACACTTTGCAGATGAAGAGCTTTAAAAGTGTGCCTAACAGCAACAACAAAGAGTATAAAAAATAATTTACCTTCCCACCGAATACATTCCTTCTTATGTGGCAAATGAATGGGAAGGGTTTGCCTTAATTATTAAGCCTACAAAAAAAAGTTTTACTCTTACAAATAATTAAATCAACTCCAGACTGAATGGATCTGCTGAGAAGCAAAGAACTCAGATGAGATGAAAATTAACAGAAGAGACACGAAGTATCCTATTCCAAAAGGGCTGCAAACACCTGACAATGCTTTCAGATGAATTCCAGTCTCTCCAGAGCAGAAAACTAAGAACATCTCTGCTAAATGTCCTAGAAAAGGTCTATTAACCAAAACATTATGAATTTATGTATCTAAGTAAATTTAACAAACATTCTCTCTTTGTGGGGCATCTGGTGTCCATTATCAAATCAGACAATTCTCAGTGGTGGTTGTGTTGACCATGGAGGGTACTATATTTATATAAACTTCCAGTTGAAGGTGTGTACTTGATATTTAGCAATCTGATTGGCTGTGGTTCAGATATTAAAAGCAATAAAGGGGCTTAGACAGCTTTCAGAAAGAGGCTGCCTTCCCCTGGACTGAGATTTTCACAACAATCTTTTTCAAACTATAGTTGCACAAAATTCAGTATATTTTGATGGCTTTTTGGGGACTCTGAAGATAACATATAAAAGACAGTGTTTAGAAAATGCATAATTTTTAACCAGTTCTACTCACTCACAAATAAAACAATTAAAATGGACCATTTCACTAATTACCAGAACTAAATTCCAATTACTCAGTTCACATGATTAACATTTATACAGTAAATCCAGAGCTGTCACTGACTTAGAAAGCTATTACTGTCATCAGTAGGAAGATTGTTCTAATTCTACAGATGGTTGTCCTTTATAGGCCATCTGAATGACTTGTTCTTATCTAATCTGTCATATGTTATTTGGTTGTCATTATGAACTTTCTAAGTTTCATATCAATCAATTTCCAATGTTTACTAAACAGATGGTGTTATACAAAAAAAGGAAAAAGGGAAAAGCATAAAATGACAGTTCTCGAAAATACTCGAATAGATACACATTTATTGTGTCAAATTTGAAAAATGTGTTATTTGTTTTAACAAATGTACTTTGGAAACAAAAAATATTAAATTGAGTTATAAACTCAGTTGACCCAAAAAGCATAGACAATGCAATCCATTCTCTGTAAGGAGGTTATTAAACTTCAAAAAATATTTCATCAATTAAATGTATTAGGTACTTATTTACTGTGGTTCATAGAATTTCTTTTTACAGAGCACTATTCCGAAGTAGATAAAGCAAGTGCTAAGAGATGTAAACAATCAGTTTAGTTCTATTCATACTTTAACACCTAGATGTCTTCTTTTGTCTGTTGTTTGTAATCTATTGAAGAGTTTGGGTAAAAACCTCCATTTATTGAAAATTGTTCCTCTGCTCTGTCTGTCCTCTTTACAATTCTTTTGTTTAATCAGGATATTATCAACAAATAAACACAAACTCATGCAGATGAGTAGTGCATTAAGATTGCCCAAATGAGTTTAGAAGAGAACAACCATTCTGCCCCACAACAGCATGGTTTAAACAGTACACTAGATATTTCCTGAACACAACTGAAATAGTGATGGCTTCCTCCTCCAGAGCATCTCAACACACCTTACAGAAATATTCCAAAACCTGACGGTTGCAAAGTGAAACACTCAAAAGTCAGCAAATTCCAAAGTTTAGGTTTTCAGTGGAACCTGAACTCTGCCTCCAGGTGAGAATTTTGTCCCTGTGCACCAAGAAAACCACAAGGCCCTTAAAAAACTCTGATGACCTTAATATGCTTTCAAAAACAATATTAAATGGACTTGGAAAATCTCTCTACACTAGGGATGAATTTAACTCTGGAAGACTGAATGGGTAAACTAAATACAAGATTAAAAAACAAAAGTGTATGGATAAGAACGTTTAATGAAGGTATGCGTGTTTTCCTACTGCCTGCGGAATACGTTCAGTATAATGCAGTGAACGTTGCAAGAGGTGGCTGCAGGCATAGGTGGTGGGTATAATAAGCCAGGGAAGGCTGAGCCGCCACAAGTCAAGACGTGGCCCCGCTCATGCTCCACCCACTGCCCCAAGCCTGCAGGAGTTCAGGTCTTTCTGGAAGCCAGCAGCCCAGTGTTGGTGCCAATGCTGAGGCCTGTCGGCGATCCAATTCTGGGGTGATGCTGGGGGCAGCTGGCAGCTTAGCAGGGCTAAGGGTCTTCTAGATGTGGGGTGGGCAGGAGGAGGCACTCAGGACTCCGGCAGATGGGGGTCAGTAGGACGAGGCCTCGGGTGGAAGGGATGAGGCCGCGTGTCTAGCCTCCCTGAAGGGGGCGGGAGGCTCACGTGCTGCCCATGGCTGCAGGTGACAAGGAACAGAACTCAAGGATTAAAATGGTCGTGCTTCAAAAAAAAAAAAAAAAAAAAGCCGTTGTCTCTTTTATCAAATGAAAGCCTGGGATCGGCTCCCTGCTTTGAGACTGAAAGAAACCTTCCCATGTCCTTCAGAGAAACGAATTAAAGCAGGGGTGGGCAAACTACGGCCTGCGGGCCAATCCTGCCCGGCCCCTACCCCGCCTTCCCTCCTCTCCCAGAGCCTCAGCACACCACGCTGCAGCACTCTGGCTCACTGCTCCTGGGCAGCACTGTGGCTGGCTCTGGCAGGGCCTCGGCTCCTACCATTCTGAGCAACGTGATAAGGGGGTGGGGCTGTGAGCTCTGGCAGGCCATGTGGTCTCCAGACACGCCGCTCTGAGCAGCACGGTAAGAGGGTTGGGGGGTTGGATAAGGGGCATGGAATCCCGGGAACAGTCAGGGAACAGGTGGGGGTCTGGGGGTGCAGTTAGGGTAGGATGTCTGGGGGAAGTCAGGAAACAAGGAACAGGGAAGGGGGCTTAGATAAGGGGTGGGGTCCTGGAGGTGTGATTAGAGGCAGCGGAGAGGCAGTCTCTGGAGGGGGCGGTCAGGGGACAAGGAGCAGGGGGGCTTTGATAGGGGTGGGAGCCTGGAGAGAGGTGGTTAGGGGTGGGGGGAGGCCTCAGGAGGGGGCGCTCAGAGGAGTGGGGGGGTTGGAGGCTCTGAGGGGGACAGTCGGGGGGCAGGAAGTGGATGGCGGTTGGATGGGGGCAGGGGCAGGCTGTTTGGGGAGGCACAGCCTTCCTTACCTGACCCTCCATATAATTTTGCAACCCCAAGGTGGCCCTTGGGACAAAAGGTTTGCCCACCTCTGTCTTAAAGGAAAGGACTAACGCTACTTACTGAGGGTTCAATGGCTTGTAGCAAGACACCTGGCAGGCTTATAGAACCTATTCAAAATCATAACTCACTAGGCAGAATTCAAGATAAAATGCTTAACATGGTGACATTTCACAAACAAAGCTTTTAGAAGATCCAGTATTAAAGAGAGCAACCCAATCTTCATGAAACCCCACACACTGCTGTGCAGGAATTTTCATTCCCCCTCTTCAAAAGGCCTTGTTTTCACACACTGCTTTGATTTTTCAACAATGCTTTGCAACTGATTTCAGTCCCAAATCCCACTGAGGTGTTCCAGGTGATTATATATCTCCAGTTTAAGGAGATGAGCAGAGATCATTTTAATGAGTCTTGACATCACGAATGATAACTTACTGACAACATGTAAGGCAGCTAATAAAAGGATCAGCTTTAGCAAATCCTCAGTAGGTAACAAAAAAGTTTCCCTCCACATGCAGTTCTTCACGAAGTTCATTCTTACATAAGCTACAGGCTTCCTGAAGTTCATTTGCAGAAAAAGTTTCCAGAAGACCACAGGGTTTGTCTACATAGGAAAGTAAGGGAATAACCTGAGATGTGAATTGAAACTGCTATCATTATACTGGTATAAATTCCTCTGTGGACACTCTTATTGTGGAATAAGTGTGCCATCATCTATTTTAGTTTACAGAGCTTTGGAAGAAATTTACGCTTAATTGAAAAAGGCCACTCTCACAGTATGCATATGGGGAGTTAAACGAATATAACCATGATGCTGACAGACCAGGTGCCGGCTTATGCTAAGGCCTGTAGGCTTCACTGAACACTGAAGAAGGCAGATCTGGAAACCAGTCTGACTCACCTGTGGGTTAGTATTGTTAAAAGAGAGACCAGAGGTATAAGAACCTGCTTAGACTTCATGGAATGCGTGTAGGATGCTGCATCTTACTTGTAGTATCTGTATCCCATGGCATATTGTAACGTGTCAGTGTTTGTGCTGTGGCTATACAAGTGTTTGATAAAACTGTAACACACACACAGTCAGAAGGATTGCCAAGGGTGAAACACTAGTACACCGTAATAGGTGTCATCCTTTCCCCAGCACAAGAAGGCCTCTAGACACCAGACAAGCCATTGTGGAACATCAGTGTACCAAAGACTTTCCCCACACACATGAAGAGGATAGTACACAAGCCCTCACCCCATCATAGTTTGTACTTTAGGGGAAGGGAATAAAAACATCTGACCAGAGGAAAATCATCATCACTGTGCTGCTTGGAATTCAAAGAGGGCCATATTGCTAAGATAGAGAACAGCTGTTTTCTCTAGCCAGAGAATAGGAGAAGAGGCAATGGGTTCAAATTACAGCACAGCAGATTTAGATTAACCCCTGCTTGCGCTTTCTTGCTGGTCCTGAAAGTAGCCTAAAATCACGTTTTCAACCTGTTCAGCAAACATAATAGGAAACCCCATGTGGTCAAGATTTTAGCCAGCTGCCGGGATAGCTTTAGAGTGATGGGACACGACCCCTCCCATCCAGAGACTGAGCAAAAATGTCCCCACCTCACATCTTTAGGGCGGTCAGAGACAGAGTCCAGATATAATGGGAGAGATCATCTGCTGAGCCTCTTAGAGGCCCTCTCTCAATCCCCAGCTTCTATAGGGGCAATAGGGATACGAAGTGGGTATTACCCCACGAAAGCTTATGCTTCAAAACGTTATAGTTAGTCTTTAAGGTGCCACAGGACTCTTTGTTACCTTTGCTATTCCAGACTAACACGGCTACCTCTCTGATTCTTCATTATAGTAGCCTCCCTGGGATGTTCTCTAGGTGGACGTGACTCCTCTCCCTCTTACCCACACAGCACATGAGCCGATGCTGCCAGGAGTCAAGATCTTGGCAGATTCCCCTGCACTCCACCGTACAGGCACAGACTCCCCCTGCACTGGGTCACAACAGCACTGTCCTGGCAATCTCTCCTTCTGGACAGAGGGATGGCCAGGCCAAATTTGCTTGGTATTGCAACCCCACATGCTAGGTTGCAATGCCAGTGACTGAATTTTGGTCTGGCTGCCCCTTCCCCCGTGTCTGTACAGTGAGGCATCTGGATGAAACTCCTCTGTATTGTGACCACACAGCCAGGGGACCCCTCTGGCAGCAGCCATACTTATTTAGCATGGGCCCACTGCTTAACTGCCCCCATGGAAATCTGAGCCTATGCAAAGAGCTTGTGGGGGGAAGGGGGGAAGTGTTGAAGATGGAATGGAAGAGAAGAAAAAGCAAGGAAATGTACTAAATATTTTTGCTTTATTTTAATCAACAAAACAGAAGAATGTTTTTGATTAATAAAAAATGCAAAACTTCACCGACACCCTTACAAATGTCACAATCTCGGAATCTGAAAAATAAAACTGTAGCTAGTTTTGTGGCATAACAGCAGCACATATTGCCTTATAGCAAAGAGCTGTGCACTCAGCGGATGGAAAGCAGGTGAGCTGTATAGGGGATACATTCCCTAAAGAGAAGGGTAATGTCCACACTGCTTGTTGAGCACTCCTTGCCCTTGATACTTCACCCCACATAATATAAATATATAATATAATATAATATATAAATGGAGATATACCAATCTCCTAGAACTGGAAAGACCTTGAAGGTCATCAAGTCCAGTCCCCTGCCTACACTAGCAGGATCCCCCTGCCTACACTAGCAGGATTGAGTACTGTCCCCTGACAGATTTTTTTTTTGTCCCAGATCCCTAAATGGCCCCCTCAAGGATTGAACTCACAACCCTGGGTTTAGCAGGCCAATGCTCAAACCACTGAGCTATCCCCCCACCCCCATGGCAGCTGAGGAAGCGAAATGCTGTAATGGCAGTTGCAGAGGGATAGCAAAGGAGGGAAAACCTAAGACTGGACAGTAACAGAATATGATAAAATATTTATGGGTAATATGGCAAGAAGGATGAGACATTCAGGCAAGACAGTGTAATTTGCAAAATTGGAAATAATTCTTGTCTCTCGCTCTCCTATCTCCCATAAATACTGAGGAGCAGCTCTGAGGATACATTCCTATGAGGGAAGTGATCTTAAATGCGGTCTCTTCTCTAGCCTCACTCCATTATATTCACTCACAAGTCAAAGCTATTTCCTTCTAGTCCTCAAGTTTTGTTTAATTTTAATTCTTAAAGGTGATTTGTGAAGGAGAAAGATATAGGCTCCGGCTCTGTTTGCTTCATTATGGAGGCCAAAAGACGACCTAGGAGGGTTTTTTTCTTTTTTCTTTTCTGGATTGTTTTTCATGTTAGAAATTCAGGTCTTCACTGCACTGAAAGGCTCCATGATGACTGGGGAACTAATACATGATGGCATCACTGGAATCAAGAGAGAGTGAAAACTACACACTTGGGAAATGAAGGGATTTTTAGCCAAGAGTGTTCTTAAAAACCCCTAGCTTTTGGTTGCTTTTTGTTATGCTGTGATGTTAAGGTCTAATTTCCCTTTCAGGAATGTATGCCTTTGTTAAAGATGCTGCACTCTCGGCTCTTACACACTGATTGAACAATATACATGCTGCAAAAAATCCAGGACTTCTTCCAGCAATAGCAGGAAAGCCCAGATGTGACATTTCTGATATTTCTACGGTTTAGAAATAAATAAATAAAAATACGCCCAAGGAGAAGAGGGGAGAAATCTTTTTAAAAAAGCCTTTGAGGTCTTATTTCCCCATCACAACAAACCTAATTTTTTAAAAAAAATCCTTTGCCAGTCACCTTTGACAAATGAGGGAAAGGTCAGCTTTACAGACCATAAACATCTGTTGTTACAGCCATTTCAAACTATTGGTTGAAATCGGGTATCAACATGCCTGAGCTAAAAGGATAGGCTTATGATTATCTTTTAAAAAAAACCCAACAACTGAAGTGCCTTCCATAGCTTTTGAGATCAATTGTATCTTATAACAATCCAGTCCTGTATGTCTTGGTTTTGGGTTGGCAATCATTTCAAGCAGTGCTCCGCATTGATACATGGAGCTATTTAGAAGAACAATAAAAATATGGAGGTTACTTACTTACCGGAAGTGTGAGGTTCTGATCCATATGCCACACATTGGGGGAGGATGGGTATGCATGTGCACCATGCAGCCAAGACTGGAGAATCTAACAGTGTCCATTGGCCCACAGACATGCTCCTGAGTGAGGGCCTAAGGAGCAGTGCAAGCTGATGGCCCCTCAGTACTTTGTACCATGAATCTAATCAGATCCAAAGCAGAGGGGACCGAGACCAGATAGTGGAATACAGACGGGGATCTCTTCTGTCAAAGAACTTCCATTCACAGTAAGTAACCACCATATCTTTTTTCAAGTGCTGGTATCTGTGTGTATTCCACGTGCAGGTGATTAGCAAGCAGTGCTCAGACTGGAGATGGATATGAGGAAGTCGGCAGCTAAGATGTACGCAGTACTGCAAACCCCACTGCTGCATCCATAGAACAAGTCACTCCAGACAACATCAGCATCTCCAACCAGCATCAGCATCTCCAACCAGGCCAAATTTGCTTGGTATTGCAACCCCACATGCTAGGTTGCAATGCCAGTGACTGAATTTTGGCCTGGCTGTCCCCTTCCCCATGTCTGTATGGCAAGGCATCTGGATGAAACTCCTCTGTATTGTTGACCACACAGCCAGGGGACCCCTCTGGTAGCAGCCATACTTATTTAGCATGGGCCCACTGCTTAACTGCCCCCATGGAAATTTGAGAATATGCAAAGACCTTGCGGGGGGGAGAGGGGGTGCATTAAACATTAAAATCACGGCAATGCACAGAGGATTCTATATCTGGGGGGTTGCCAACGTCAAGATGTTTTGGGAACATTCTGCCCTTCCCATTTTGCTAAATGAGAGGGGAGTCCCAGTATGGGAAATAAGGTTTTTGATAGAATTCACAGAACCAGCCTATGACACATTCTGCAGGCATATGGAGTCCTTCCCCAGATAATCAACATCAAAAGCTTCTATTCCAACTTTACATATTGTGCTGAATAAAGTGAGCTCCGTTTTGACATCAAAACAGTACCACCTCAGGGGTGTGACATGTCCGCAATCCTCTTCAGCACTGCCACTGACTGTGTAATGTGGTATACAACAGAAGACATAGCAAGAGGCATTACATGGACACCTTCTCATCCATTGAAGACCTGGACTTCGCAGATGATCTCGCTCTCCTATCACATACCCAATACCATATACAAGAAAAAACAAACTCGACTCAACACATTCAGCCAGCAAATTGGACTGAAAATCAATCAGCTTAAGACAAATATCATGACCTTTAATATTGCCTCACCATCATAAGAACATAAGAACATAAGAACGGCCATACTGGGTCAGACCAAAGGTCCATCTAGCCCAGCATCCTGTCTACCGACAGTGGCCAATGCCAGGTGCCCCGGAGTGAGTGAACCTAACAGGTATGATCGAGCGATCTCTCTCCTGCCATCCATCACCCCCCTCTGACAGACAGAGGCTAGGGACACCATTCATTACCCATCCCGGCTAATAGCCATTTATGGACTTAGCCTCCATGAATTTATCCAGCTCTCTTTTAAACCCTGTTATAGTCCTAGCCTTCACAGCCTCCTCAGGTAAGGAGTTCCACAGGTTGACTGTGCGCTGTGTGAAGAAGAACTTCCTTTTATTTGTTTTAAACCTGCTGTACGCCAATTTCATTGAATGGCCCCTAGTTCTTCTATTTTGGGAACAAGTAAATAACTTTTCCTTATTCACTTCCTCCACTCCACTCATAATTTTATATACCTCTATCATATCCCCCCTTAGTCTCCTCTTTTCCAAGCTAAAAAGTCCTAGCCTCCTTAATCTCTCTCCATCACCAGTATGGATAGAGGATCATGTTTTCACCAAGGTAGAAACATTCCCATACTTGGGCAGCACCATCATCCAGGAGAGTGGAACAAGCCAGGACAACTGGAACAGAATCAATAAAACCAGGAATACCTTTAGGAGCTTAAACACAGCCTTGAAATCATCAAAACACAACACCAAAACCAAGCTCATGATTTATCAGAGCTGCTTACTTTCAACACTACTGTATAGTGCAGAATACTGGGGAATGAGTAAGTATGACATGTCCAAACTGCCTTCATTCCATACAACCTCCGTATCTTTTGGCCCAGAACATTGTGAAACCAGGCCTATTTATACAATGCCACAAAGAAGAGATGAGCACCGTCATTACCAGGAGGCGTTGGAGATGGATTGGCCATGTGCTTCGGATGGAAACTGATTCCATTACCAGAACAGCATTAAGATGGACAACTGAAGGCAAGCGAAAAAGGGGCTGCCCAAAAACAAGGCAAAGAGCTGTGGAATTGGAGCTCAAAATCCCAGGGCACAGCTGGGGAACTTGCCAGATTTGCCAGAAACAGACAGGAATGGAGTTTCATCGCTGCCCTAAACGTCAGAGACGTAATGAGGAACATAATGACGATGACGACTTAAGGTATTGAGTGCAACTTTGCCTTGCCATATCATCCTCCCTCCTTCACCATCACTCCAAACCATTTCGAACACAGACAAAATGTTTACATGTATCATTTGTCATCATTTGATATCTTTCAAGTTAGCCAATGGAATTGTAATAAGGTGTGACAACGCTTCTGATTGTTTGATTGAAATTTGAAATTTGCAAAGTGGATATGCATTGGGTGTACACCATGTAACAGCTGCAAGACTTGAATTCCTGCTAATAGCAATACTAGCTGTAATACTGTGACTTCCCTTCTGGCATGGATTATAGGAAAGTCATGGGTGACACTGATTAAACCTCCCCCTTGTATATCTCAGAACTCCAGAGGCAGAGGGGACTCTCTCCCATCCATCCTTCATTCTTGTGTGGAAGAGCTCAGCATGCTGGTTGGGAGACATCCCCATGTCCTGAGGCCCGATACAGAGCCCAGAGTCAAAACAATTATGGCCAAGGAGTTCAAGAGGTTTTGGATCAGGCTAGTAACAAGGAGCTCCAGGAAAGAGAATCTACCTCTCCTCTCCTCCCTGGAATCAATCATCTCCATGTGAGGATTAATGAAGGTAGTAAGAGATGTGGCATGCTATATAAGAGCTAAGTATTGCCATTATTCTACCACAATCACTCTGTTCTGCATCTATTCATCCTAGGGTATTATCACTGAAACACAGTTACTAGATAGTACCAGAGTAATAATACTCTAGCTGGCACTTCTCTAGTAATAAGCATCTTCAGCTAACATCCCTCTTGGAATTGGGATGGGGGAGAGTGAGCAACGTCCCTCTTGGAATTGGGATGGGGGGGGGAGTGAGCAATGTCCCTCTTGGAATTGGGATGGGGGGGGAGTGAGTAACTATTATCACCATTTTACAGCTGGGAGAACTGACGCAGAGAAGCTAATTCTCTGGTTTAAAGCCATGCAGTGAGTCAATGCTGCAGAGACAGGAATTTCTGTGCTCCCTCTCTGTGACTCCAAGGAAGATTGTAAGAGAGCTTTGCATAATTTTATTTTCTATTTTGTGATAAAACATGAGTAAAATGTATCTAATTAGCCTTGTAATTCTGTTACCAGTGCAGAGTTTATTACAGTAAAACAGATATCACCGTGAGCAGAGAAATCGGCTTCTCTCTTTAGTCAACAGCTGCACGACTGGCATGTGTTCCTTTCTACAGTATATGCCCAAACTGGTGATGCTGCTCTCAGAAAGCAGTCTGCTCCCTACACCAGCAACTAATTGGAAAGGAGGTAAAAGGGCACTTTATATACAGATGTATCTTTTTGCCCTAGGAAAATTATTCAAGTTTGACAACATGGGCAATTGTTTCTGGGAAGAAAAGAACAAACATTGACAAAATTCCCATTGGCCTAACAAGAATAAACATCTGTTGATGCAGTAAGTGGCTTACTGGACATGACACAGGGCTCGGTGTCTGTATTCCTTGTAAATACACAGGGCCCAATATACCCTGGAGTAACTACATTCAAGTCACTGGAATTCCACCAACTATGAATTTGACCCAGTGATCATTACTAATGATAAGCTCAAGGAACAGCCATTAGCAAGGCTGATGTCACTGCCTTCTCTTCAGTTACCAGATATATGGAAGAATTAAAAATGTATTTGGCTAAGATTCAACATGACTTCAGTTTTCTAAGATGCAGTTGTCTTCTGTTAAATCATACCCATTAGGCAGTGACCACATCAGGCATTCTGTGATTTTGAAAGGATGTTTTCCTCCAATGATTATTTTTTCAAACCATAGAAGTCTATCTTGCCATTATCCTTACTAAATCAGAACTGTGCAACTCTGCCAACCGTGCACATTAGAAGTGAATGAAAGGCACAGTAGTGGTGACAGCAAGCTTAAATTAAGTGAGTGGCATTTACTTTCTTAAAATGAACAAAAGCAAGTTCTTTTAACTGATCAATGACTCCCTTTTTTATCTCCGTAATCTTGCTGCATTTGCACGTCTGGGTATGCCAACTCTTATTCTTTAAATTAACTCAATCAACTGTTCTCAAGAAGAAAGAAACGGTGCTAGAGTTAAGATGATGAAAGGGTTGCATAAGAGACATCTCAGAGGCAAGATTTATGGTATTCAGTGATGAGTTTCCCTCCCACTCGCTGCTCCCGTTTAGCTGAACTACACACACTGGCCCAGTGTGCACACTGGGAGACTGGAACAAGACATATATACCCTAGTCAATGATTGTGATAATCAGCCTCTCCCAATCATAAAGGAATAAGAAATGCTGTTTATGGGTGTAGAAGCTTCTCTGGACTGCCACATGCAATGGTATCTCTCGCAGGCTAGCCAAGAAGCAGACAAAACCACATTCTTTAATCAATTCCATGTTAGAAGGGATATTTGTGAAAGCAGAGGCTTGCTGTGTTTTAAAAGCCCGCTGTTCTTCCACAAGTACCAATTCCTCAGAGATGCAGGGTATGTCTACACTACAATAAAACACCCACCGTTGGCCTGAGTCAGCTGACTTGAGCTTGGGCTGCTGGGATATAAAACTGCAGAGTAGATGTCTGGGCTCAGGCTGGAGTGGGTGGGTGGGTCCCAGGGCCTGGGCTGCAACCCGAGTCCAGATGCCGACACTGGAATTGCATAGCCCCTAAGTCCAAGACCTGGGAGCCCATGTCAGGCGACCTAGGCCATCCATGGGTATATTATTGCAGTTTAGACGTACTCCTTGTGACCCCAGAGATCTTGGTTTCAGATTCTACATCTGCATTTTTAACCCTTTGTTCGGTACGTTTCCGATTAGGCAGAGTTCTCCTTTGGGGCACTCCACTTATCTAAGGCAGGCTTTACCATTGTACTGAAGATCTCACCAGGCCATTGATAACCCTTCACTGTCTCCCAAGCCAACACAGGCAGTGTGAAAGCATTACCAATAATGAAAACACAAATATCAGTCAGGGAAACTGGCACTTTCCTGTCCTTACATTCGCCTTAAAAGATGAACGGCAAAGCAGAAGACAAACAAGGAATGATGCAGATCTGAGGCACTGCCAGGACTTCCAAGGGCTCTGTAGACCTGTGATCTCGAGGCTCCCCAGTTCAGCTCTGCATGGCTCCGAGATGCGGTGAATATGTCAGTTGGCTGCCGAGGTTATTTAGAGCCTGGCTGCTCTCTTTCTGCTCATCACTGAATGGACTCTGATCCCGGTTCTGCCTTCCCCCTTTTCCTTCCAACCAAGAGCAGTGGGAGGTGAAGCTCCCACAGCACATGAAGCCAACAGCCATGTTTACAAGTTCCTCCAAGACTCAACTGGCAGCTGGAGAATTGCAGTTCCAATCCAAGCCTTACAAAAATCGTGACCAAGTTCTCCAGCAAAAAGAGAACCTCATACTCCTATGGGTGTGGGGGGGGGGGTCTCTTTTCCCCACCTTACCAATACATCCTTTTCTCACTTTTTCCTCACTGTGCAATGAGAATTTCTATGGCTTTCCTGCTTGGCAAGATGTTATTTGGGTGCTTTCTTATTCATGGCCTATCATACAGAGAGGATAAGTGGCTCATGTACTCAGAGAAGGGGCAGTGAATTTGTTCTTTTAATTGATTTCCTTAAGCTGGTCAATCATCTGCTTAAAGAATAATATTTCCAGTGTGCTGTATGTATCAAACTTCAGCATTAACTTTAGAGCTGGGTAATAAAAATCAGGTCTAGAGAGTTGCTGATCATGTCTGAAGCAATTCAGTACAATTTTGTGGAAAGGTTAAATAAATTCTACCGGATGCTTGATTTAATTCTGTAGGAGTGGTAATGAGGCCTCCTTGCTGTCTGTAATTCTACATTATTATTTAACGAATGCACTGGCAAGCCTGTCTATAAATATTCCTGTTTTCCATAATTTTGTGACTTTCATGGCCAAACCCATTAAACAGCTTGACTTTTTTTTTTAAATGACTCTGTGGAAGTATTATTAAGTGTCTGGCATTTATTTTTGTGAGGTGAGATAGATAACACACAAACTGCCATGCGCTAGTGGAGGAAACCTAGAATTGAGTGACCCGCCACTCGTCCTTTGTCACTACTGCAGCCCTTGCAGTCAGTATCGCAAGCTTTTAGATCCACCACACTGAACATTGCATCTTCAGCTAACAGAATAACTGGCAGGAGTAGTAGATTGTCATAATCTACCTGGATGAGCACTAGAGGGGAATGGGAAACTTTTGGTGGGTTTCATAGATCTTTGCTGACAGCAGAGGGATGATGAGAGACAGGAATCTTGGCTCTATTCCATTCCAGACTTCATTCTACTCTAGTGGGCACATACTCTTCTGCCTGCTCCCTTCTGCCTTGTCCTCTCCAACAAGTCACTTTCCTGCCTCTTCCCCACCCTGGCTCCTCATTCCAGTCCCAATCTCCGCTCCTCAAGGCTTCTAATACCAATTCTAATCTTTTTGCAAGTCCTAGTGTCACCCCCTGAACTCCCTGTCCCAGTCTCCCCCACTCCTGCTTGCTCGTCCAGCCAGACCCAGTCTCTCCCCACCTCCTCATTCACTCGCAATCTCCCATCTCCAGGATTCTTATCCCCATCTTCTGCCCTGACCACTAGATCTAACTCTAGTCCCCTCAAATAGCTTCCCCCTGGGCACTGCCTGGGCCCAGAAGAAAGGCAATTGAGATCAGAGTAAAGAGCCACACTGCTGGCTCTCAAGCCCAGGTCCCAGGCCAGCCCAGAGCTAAAACTGCAGGAAAAGTTCTGGTCAGTCCTGCTCAGTATGGACCGAACAATCAGAAAATGTAGCTACGAAGTTCTAGGAAGTCTAATGAGAATGTGCGAACTGCACTTGTCCAAGGTTTAAAACTTGATTAAATGTGGTCTGATTTTCAAAGGGACAGCAAAAGACTTGGGACACTTGGGCCACTCTATACAACCCAATCCCCACATTACATTTCAGATGTTTAGTCGAAAACATGTGGCTGCTGGAGCTTCCTACACGACAGGTCAGCAGATTTGTTTGTTTGTTTTTAACCTGGTAAAAACTTATTTTTCATGAACTTTGTTTTCAGAAACCGATTAAATATTTTGGCTGAATTTTTTTGCCTGGCAGATAGGCTGAAGTTTGCCATTCTGGTTGAGCCATTAAAGTTTGTCAAAGTTTTGAGCAAACAAAAGGAGGATTTTATAATGGGTGGTGCTGGACAACCTTAACAATAGGGTATGCTACCAGTGCCTTCTATACTAATGGTACCTTACTCCCCTTGAGCCGATCCTGAAAGATTTGAGCCTATACTTTAAAACACATTTCCAAGTCTTGACAGAATCGGGACCTTATAAAATAAGCCGCATGTTTGCAGCCCCCCCTCCTTTCTTCCCATCACCCTATTGAATAAAAAGCATGCTTCTACACTATGACTGCATAGATTTTGTTTCCTCCTAAAGCAGTGGTTCCCAAACTGGGGTTCGTGAACCCCTGGGGGTTCGCAAAATGTTACAGGGGGCTCTCTGGAAAAAATTCCCTAATGGCAGTGTCCCTAGAATCCCGGGCAGAACGTGGCCAGCAGCCCAGAAAGATCAAAGCAAATGTATCACACTGAGGAGATTTAAACTTCAAGACTCCTTATAAGAAATGGAAAGGAAGCTGGATATTTTTTTTTGCTATTTTAAAAATTAAATAGGCAGCTAGTATTGTTTTTAAACTTATTATGAAGAATAAATGTAAGCTTTGTTGTAACGCGTGTTGTTTGCCTGGACTGCTCAAGACCTGAATGCTTGTGTAGGAAAAACCCTTTAAGTTGGTTTCTGAAATACCTTCCTGTTGCTTCACATCTGATACTCCTTGCTGAAACATAGGAGCCTTGTCATATAAGAGGCTTATTCAAAGTAATACAAGCTACAAAAGTGAGATCTTGGAAGAGTGTTGCCATTTTCATAATGTAATAAAAAGACTGTAATGATAAATAATAATGAATAATAGGTAGGGTGTAATAAGCATGTAAAAACAAATTTTATATTTCCAAGATCACTGATTTTATAATTTATACTCAGATATAGGTGAAAATCCCTGGAAATATTCATTTTTAGGAGGCGGTTTGCAACATTTGACATTTTAGTGAAAGCGGTTCACAGGTTGTTAAAGTTTGGGAACCACTCTCCTAAAGCAATTTCAAAAGGTCTCAATCATATTCTTATAACTCTGTGAAAGCAGATGCCACTATAACAAACAGAGACAACATCACTGATGAGGTCATTGCCAAATGGGCAGAGATGGAAGAGTGTTTACTGTTATCAGTCAGTCCATAATGTGCTATAAGCGCATTTATCCAGCTTTGTCACGTCTTTTAGAGATGAAAGAATTATCATGGGAAGCAATTGGATCACCCTCACTACTGTGAATATGTAAATTAAATGTTAAGAGGCAGAAGTGTTTTCTTCCTTGAAGGCATAGAATATGACAGGCCATAAACTGCCCTTATTTCATACACAGCACTCCCACTGCTGTCAGGGGGGCCTGGAACACAGAATGACTCAGTACATGCCCCAAAAGCCTTTACTTGAATAAGAAATCTAAATGACTGATAGATCCATGGAATAAAAATCTCACTGCCTTTCAAACTGGTAAATGAAATAATATTTGTGTCTGTTTTTAAAATGTTTTTCCCCTCTCTCCTCTCCATCCCCAATATCAAAAGAGAGTTGCTGCTCAACACAGCGTTATGGCTGTAGAAATTATGACAACCAGTTTGAAAACAGAAAAATTTCACTTTTGGGCAAATGAATGATTTTGCCTGAGATGGAATTCTGCTGTTGACTGGCAGATTTGGCTCATTTTCACCCTGGATCAAAATATGCTAAGGTTTATAGGTTCTTAAATCCACTGGGGAAAAGTGACCTTATTCCCCCCAATGCGAAAAAGAAGCAAACAATAAAGGAATTCCCTATTTAAATAGTGTTGAAGCTTCATCTAAAGGTTTAACTTTAATCAAGGGTACTTTTCCTTTTCAGACAAAGGGAATTAAGTAACCTATACTACAAACTAGAAGAGTGAATGATTCCCAGTAAGATAAACCCTTCTATAGCAAAGATTTGGAGACTGGGAGCCAATCAATTAGACCTTGGTGGGGAGTTACTGAAGTGGTAAGAAAGATTTATTTTCTGAAAGGAAAGAACAGATGTGTCCACAGCAGATTTCTATAGGGAAGTACAGCACATGCCAACAGTAAGATGGATATGTAAAATGTGTAAATCAACAAGCCAGCATGTATTTAAGAAACACATGCCAAGTCCATGATGCTTGTACACAACCACCTTATTTTGCAACAGCAAATCGAGGAATAATTGTACATTCAAAAATCCTCTTGGGATAAATAACTTGAAGTGTTATGAGCAAGGCTGAATCCAAGGTAACTGGCTGCATGCAGTGTGCAGCCCAGTGGGAAATATGGACTGTACGCAATTTTTAAACATTAGACAGGATGTTTGACAATTGATAGTAAGGGAGAGCTGTGTGATCTACATTAGCATGGATAGCTCAGAAATCGGTAGCACTGTGAAGGCTGAAATTTGGCTCCTATATCCATACTAATAAAGCCTGTCTAGAGAATCTAAATCCATTATATGGTGGTGAAAAAACACAATATTCCTGCTGAGGGATATTATCATTTGGCAGTAATTTAGATGAGAAAGTTGTGTGTTGAAAGTACAGAGCAACCCACAGACTTAACAAGTCAGGCCAATATGATGAAATTTTTTGACTGCTGAAAATTATTTCCAAAATAGGTTCAACCCGTGTGTTACCTTTTGATCACCTTAGGTCGATAAATAGTATGGTAATGCTAGAAATGACTGACCACTAAGCCTTCAAGCTGAAGACAATGATATCACAATGTGAAGGGATGAGTAAACATTTCTGATTTTTTAAATATGCAGAACCCAAATCGATCTACTTCTAATAGGCCTTGGTTTTTACTCACATAAGAACATAAGAATGACCATACTGGGTCAGACGAAAAGGTCCATCAAGCCCAGTATCCTGTTTTCCGACAGTGGCCAATGCCAGGTGCCCCAGAGGGAATGAACAGAACAGGTAATCATCAAGTGATCCATCCTGTTGCTCATTCCCAGGTTTTGACAAACAGAGGCTAGGGACACCATCCCTGTCCACTCATGCTTTTATTTTGAGCCTCTTATTGGAGGGAGACAAAGGAACTTATTTCCTCCACTACCTCTTCTACCATCATCTTCAGAGAACTGTCGGCTAGCCCCATCCCTTGTTCTGGAATCTCTAATTCTGACTTCTTTTTCTACTACCCCTCCAAATAAAGTCCTATGAGGACCATCTCCAGAGGGGCAGGAGAACTGTGTTTCACCCTCTATCCTATGGGAAATAAACCCAAATCTCCTGTTGGACACTGGGCTTTCAACTCAGGAATTAAGGGATGCCCCTGGATAGGGAAATGGCTTTCTGTGCAGTTATTGTCAACAACAGAGCAGGAAATAGGCAAACAGGTACCTGAACAGAACAAATATTAGTTGAAAGCATCTGGCAACATTTGGTGTACCTAATGTGGCCAGTATTCATGCTATTGTGGTATGAAATCAATGTACCCAGCCAGTTATTCAATACTTACCATGTCGGTAAAAATCCTGTGGAAAATACATTTTGACGTGATAGGAGTTTCATTTGCATTAAGATGCTATGTCTCTGAACAAGATGTAATAACATGCAGGAGAACTGGTTGACAGTTTATTTTCCATAAAGCCTTTGACAAAGTCCCACACAAGAATGCATTAAGGAAAATGATTGTGGATTACAAACTTGCTAAAAACTGAGACTGTTCACAGGGGAGATGAAGAAGAAGGGATGTGACAGAGGTACATAAAACACTGAATTGTGTACAAGGTAGATCAGGCACTCCCATTTACCCTTCCTCTTAATACAAGAGCCAGGAAATATTCATTGAAACCAAAAGACACCACATTTAAAAAGTGATCTTTTTCACACAGGCCATAAGCAACCCAGGAAACTCAGTCTCAGGATATTGTGGCTACAGTTTCATAGGATTCAAAGTTGGATTAGACAGTTCTGAGGCTAATCCACAGTTACATTTGGTAGGATACATTTGTTGTTTTTAAAGACAGGATATAAGCCGTCCCACTTCCAAGGCACAAGCCAGTCAGGAAGTGGGAATCGTCTTTCCTAACTGCCATCAACAGACTGTTGTGCCATAATTCTCCACTAAGCGGATTCTTGTAACTTTCTTTTAAGGACTTGTTTCTGGCCACTGAGTGGGAGAGATGGACCGCTCAGCTAATCCTACATGGACCGCTCAGCTAATCCGGTAAGGCAATTCCTACATTCTGAGGGCACACTAAAAAGAATCCATTAGTCCTTCACTGAAGCAGTGAATGAGCAATTTGTTTATCAGACTTTGCATTACTGTGACTGATTAACAATTAAGGTATACAAGAGAAACAAACCACCACACCAGAACAGGGAAGATGGTTTTGTGGTACCAAGTTGGTATCTCAGGATCTTTAATTTCCAAGACACAGTGAGAAATGAGATACTAATCATTCTACAGCATTAATGTAGTAGGCATTATTTTAGCACAAAATTATCTTTTGAAAGACATACTTACATTTCAATGACATAAGAGATTTTACTGGGATTCCCCTCTCTTCTCCCCCACACACACAGGAATAAATTTTCCAGTCATGATTTATCATTGAGATGACACAACTTAGAGTTATACTGGCATATCCATCACATTGTATTCAAGTATCAAGAGGTGACATTAACTGTACAAATTCCCACTGTCACATCACTCCCAGGAAGAAATGGAGTCTGATTCTGAATTCCTTTCTTGAGCAAATCTCTCAGTGATGGGCCCAGAGTTCTTAATAAAACCTCTATTGTAATTTCAACAACTTATTTTAAGATATATTAAAACTAAAAATATCTACATAATAGTGATGAATAAGCCTAGCTGGGGTCTGTAGACCGAAGGAAATAACCACTATTGGAACATGTGTCCAACTTTTAACTCCATCTCCTTTGTAAAAAGCAAAGTTTATCCCATCTCCAGTGGCATTAACATGTGATCAGTGTCAGTAGGTTTTTTAAGCTTTAAAAATATAAATCAATAGCAAACAAATTTGACTGCACTTCATGCTCCTGTATTACTCTCCTAAAACATACAGAATTGCTCAGCTCCTGATCACAAAACTAGCAGCACTAAGTATACATCATCTGATCACTGTCTTCTCACTACTCTCACTTAGCATTTTATATTAGCACCCAAGACTATGTAACTGGGCCCTACTGCTCTCTCAACCAACTTCATTTCTGACTTGAGGAATAGCTGGGGTTTATTCCTGTACTTCTGTTTAAAACACACTACCAGTTTTGTTAGAGTTGCAAGCTTCACACGTGACCTAATAGCTTCCCCCAAATCAAACTTCCACTTAAATCAGTGGGGGTCTTTGTTTGAACTTTTATGGAGTTGCATCAACCTATATCTTAGAAGCTTAATCCACCACTGATTCACTTTGGTTTGATACCAGTGTAACGCAGTTACACCAATATTACGTGGAGTACAGGCCCTATGATTATCAAACCCCTTACACTTCTGAGTCCAAACCAGATTCATCCTTTTCCACCACAAACAAAAAACCTAGCGAGTGCTTTAAAATGCGCTCTCATCTACTTTTCCTGATGAAAAAAACAGAAAATAAAATTGGATTGTTCCATACAATTCGAATCTTAAATGTGGAAATAGTGTTTTCATTATGATACAATTCTCTAGTTCATCCTTATCCTTCATAACAACATGTGCACCTTCAGGCAATATATCTGAGCAATAAAATAACATTAACATTGTGGTATTTTCTGCTACCCACCCTTTAAAATAATAAATTAATTGATGTGCTTACACTTGACATTTGAAGGAAAATAAAATCAGTATTTCATATTTTGTTATGATGCAACATGCAGAAAAGTGGAAAGTGCCATTAATCACATAGCAAGTACAGTATATGGCTTGATAATATATAATAAACAAACAGCAATGGAGTACTTCAGCTTGCACTCATGCTAACAGAGGATTTCATCATTTAAAATGTAAACTCACATGTCAACAGCCTAATACTGCACTTTAGGTTCATCTCTACTAAAATAAGACATTTATAAAACTTCATAGAAGCATCTTGATTTAATTGGGCAGTAATACATTTGGCCATAGCAGTTCCTGAACAGCATTCTGGTAAAAGAAAAACGCGGCAGAACTGGAAACTAAAAGCATCTAGAATTCTGAGTACATCAGCTTCATTACTGGAATCATCAAATGTAAACAAGTGAGACAGAACCACAAGTGACCTATCAGCTCACCTACGAGAGCAAATTAATTACCCCTTGACATAAGTATCATTTTTATGTAGAGAGTCTGGTTCATAATGAGGTCTTTACTATGCAAACATATTTCAAGTAATTGTCACCTTAAGTAAACACATTTTAATTACTGTCACTTTTTTCATTATTCATTTTCAAGCCTACAATACCTGTCACAGGAAACTTCTTGTGATTAAATGATTGTCATCTCCTGCCATTTTCTCATGGCAACATACTTCCCCCTTTATTCCACTGGCAAACTAATTAAAATAAGTAAAATATACAATGAGTTCACAGGGACTTTGATGATGGTGGTGGTGAAGTTGTCCACCCTAACAGGTTTTCAAGCTTTATATCTGTTCCTTAGAGAGCACTTCCACAAAGCATTGTAACTGTACAGCTGTCGGCTGCAATTAGGGTGTTGTGAGGCTGTTGTTGCTAAAGTGACATTTGCTACAAGCACTGTCATTTTGAAGAATATCCAAGAAGCAAAATGGAAATCAATGTAATTGCAAGTTATCAGCCTTAAATTTTCATTCAATTATATGACACAGAATAGCAAATTGAGAATAATTTCAGTTTACCTAGTGCTGAAGTTAATAAACGGGTACTGAAATTACAATGTAGAACTCCTTAATTTCCAGATCCAAGTCTCTAACAATCTTAAAGGTGAAATAATAAAAACTAGGTGTAAGTCATTTGCTTATGGATATTGAGAACTTTTGAACTTTCTCTCTCTTTATTGAAAAAAAATATTTTGTGAAAAAAGAAAGTTATGTTCAAGGCAAAAATCCTAGCATTATGCAATTTTAATAGTGAGATATCAAGGCCTTAAAGTCAGAACATTCTAAAAGTTGAGAATTCACCCACCATTCTTCCAATTCAGTCACAAAACAGATGCCAGCCTTATCTACTAACTGGCCATATGCACATCCTACAATTGGTGTGATATATACAAATGCAAAAGTCCCCTCCACTTGAATCCGTGCCTCAAAGAACTCTCCTAGAAGAATTGTCAGAGGAAGCACCAACTCCACAGGTTTGTCCTCCTGCCTTCTGCTACACCTCCGTGGTGTTTGAGCTCAGCAGATTTTGTGGTAGGAGAGTACAGAAGAGGAGACCAGCTTCTCTCAGTAACTTGGTCTTCTGAAGAATCTACAGATTTCCATGCAGAAATGCCATCAAAGCCAATGATGCATGAAGCAATGCAGGCTCCTGGCAGACCTCTCTAGCAGTACTTATACACACCAAATGAAGGTGTGATTGGTGTGTGTTACACATACCCATGCTAACTTTAACGAAGCTAGCATAAGTAACAATAATAGTGAAGAGATAGCGGCATGGATTTCAGCTCCAGATAGCAACCCAAATACGTATCCAGAGTCTCCAGCAGATTTCTACTCAGGCAGCTAGCTCTTTCTGAGGTCTGCCATAACATCTTCATTAGCATTATTCCTCCAGCTAGCTAGACTAGTAGGGTGGCAGGAAATCAATTATTTGGGGGGGAAGGGAAATGAGGTTTTTTTAATTTAAATTAGATTTTTTTATTCTGTGATTTAAATTATAAGTTTTTCTTTTAAAATATACTTGTTTAAACTGAAATCTGAATTTAATATGAAATATGTTAGGGCCTAAACTCATTACAATTTAGTTGTAAAGTGAAATATGTTTTGATGGACCCAAAACATTTCAGGTTGTTTAGATTAATAATAATAAATGTTATATGCTCTTATGTGTTTTATTAAATTCCAGTTACCACCCTAATGCAGCCTGACATCAACCATGTGGGAAAAGTTAATTATCTAGCTAATAAGCAATATATCATTCACCATTTTCTAACATACTAAAATATGCAATTAATAAGCATCTGAAAATATTAAGCGATATAACTTCTTAAATAAATGTGCATAGTCATAGCGTACCCTCCTAAGTAGCAAAAAGATGTGCCAAATCTAGTGTAAAGGCTCTATTTAATTGTAAATCAACATGTTTTATTGTTATATCAACCAGTGGCAATGCACCTTTCTTAGGAAAACAAAGTACAAATGGAAAAGTTGATTTAAATCAAGGCTTTCCACTTAGTGATTTAAAATGCCTTGATTTAAATCATTCCACTCTGGATTAAAGTTAATTTAGATAGGCATATCCATGCTTCGTGTACCAGGTCAGCACACTCTGACGGCTGCAAGACACCCATGGGAAGACTCAGCCATGCTGACTTGGTGATGATGGCCAGAGAAGCACTGCAGAGAAAAAAGGCTGGACACTTCCTAAGATCCAGGTAGTGAGGAAATGGCCTCTAGGACACCCCCAAAGGAAATGTGATTGAAATGCCACCAGGTGACTCTCATGGAGTTTTCTGGGTCCCTTCTCAGTCCCCATGGGCATTTCGGGCCCATAAACATTAAAGTTTATACTGAACAAGGGGAAAAAGTATAACAAAATATTATGGACCTGATCCAAACCCAGCTGAAGCCACTGGAAGGATTTCCATAGGCTTTGATGTGCATTTGGATTTCCAGACTTTGACAGGCATTAGATCAGGTCTTGAAAGTGTGTAATGTAACTATTTAGTTACCATTTAGAGTGGGACCGTCTTTCATCTCTAGAACATCCTCACTCTTCAGGGATCAATTTCTGAGCTTTAGCTAGTATTAATGCTAATTTTCTGCATTTCGCTTTCTAGCTCTTAGAAAGACAGACGTACACAAAGACAGACCTCTGTACCTAGTGGGATGGTTGAACCTGCTGGCTTTACTAGTGGAGCAAAGAGACCTACTCAAATTTGTCTTTTAAATACAATCTCAATAGCAAGTGCTAATGGAAATGCGCAAAACTGTTAATTTAAAATTCAAACCTTTAAAAACTAATGAGCCAATTTACTTCAGAATTGTCTAAGAGTAAGACAATGTCACCCATACAGTATTCAATACAAAGAGGATCTTAGCTTTTGAAGAATGAACTTCAGCTCGAATTTTTATTTATGGTCCAATTTAAAGGATGTCAATGGAAGAACTAATACGAGGACAGGGATTATTTTTTCCCATGGATGGGGGCATGTTTAATTATTCTTCTGAAAGTCTGCTTCTGGGGTAATCAATTGTCCCCCATTGGATCTGCCTATCTTTTCAATCAAATCTCCTAAAGTTAATTTCCTTGGTTTGTCTATTTGGAAGGTGATGGTTTATCCTGTACGTTTTGATCACTGGATTGGTATGAAATCCATGTCACATCTAACCATACAGAGCTATGTAACAGCAGATGAAAAGGTGGTTCTCAGGGAAAAGGATGTTACAGTTTCTGCTCCAGAACAATATCTCGTTTTACATTTATGGAGAACGTAGTATCATACTTTGCCGTGACTGCTTCTACAGCATATATCTGAACCTGACTGTTAAGTATAGTGATGGAGGGTAGAATGAAAAGTGGGTACCCTTTAGAATTGTGAAAAGACACCATTTTGTCCTCTCCAGAGGGGCATACCTCATTTGGGTTACAGGAGGAAGAGAGAAAGTACAAAATACACAGAGGCTCCAATTATTCCTAGCGTAACTGCACTGACAGTAAAAGATTAAATTAATCTATGTAATTATTTAAAAATTTAATTTTATATCTAAGTCATGGAGTTCTCACATTTCCTCACACTGGCACAGATCTAGAAATGTCTGGTTGAAAGCCAGGTTTTGAAATTAGCATTTGTCTATTTTTTTGCCTATCAAATACAATCAAGCTGGAGATGGCTGAAACTTTTATAGCTTGTCTGACAGACATCTGGAGCCAGAGCTGTCACTACTCCTTTTTGTAAGTGACGAGAAAGTGAACGAGACAGACAGTACTTCAAATAAATGTTTAACGAAGAGCAGACTGAAATCTTTAACGGGGACATCATCTCTTGCAATTCAAAAAGGTTCTTTTTTGTTTGACTTTCTGTTATTTGTCCTACATAGCACTGTCCCTATCCTGCTCTCAAGTAATTCTTCATTAGGATGAACATGCAGGAGGCTCAGATGATCACTAAGGCCAGGTTGTGGCTCTAACCCCACACTGGGATGGAAGGGTGAGGAAAGACTGTATTGCAAGCCAGGACCCCGCATGAATGCCAGGGGACTCAGCCAGGATTGCTCCTGGGGCAGCACATGCAGGAACAAGAACCTTGACACTTTGACAGGGTGCAGAGCATACCTCCCCTGGCACCAATTCAGTTCCACTGGGGATGGGATCATGGAATGAGCCTCCTCCAACCTTTCCACTTCTGCTGTGCCTAGATGTGGTGCTAGCCTGGAATGATTGTGGCTGAGCCCTGCACCACGGAGAGAGTCATCAGCTGGGGAATTAAAGTAAAGTGCCAATTCTGGTTTCTCGGTGCTAAAGGCCATGCTGTTCTGAATTCGGCACATGATTTGATTACAGCAGGTCACTTTGGAACCACAAAGACGATGTGTAGCATTCATCAGAGATTCTACCATGTCAGATGTTGGATGGGTGTGGAGAGCTGGTGCCGGAAGTGCAATGTGTAGGTGGCACAGAAGGGACCCTCTGGTAGATCCAGGGGACTGACGCACCAGTATGATGTCAGGGCACCAATGTGGTGAGAAGCCATCATCAGACTGGGAACCCAGCCAATAACAGAAGGGAAAACAATTCAACCTAATCAATGTGGACTACTTCTCCAAGTGACCAGAGGCATTTCACTTACCTGCTCAGGAAGCAACACATTTGTTGGGGCCCTGATTCATAGCTTATTTGGCCTCCCTGAAGAGGTGTCATGCCAAATTAATTTAAGGAGATGTCCAAGGTAACATAAAAACAATGAGGAGTCTGGTGGCACCTTAAAGACTAACAGATTTATTTGGGCATAAGCTTTTGTGGGTTAAAAATCCACTTCTTCAGATGCACGGAGTGAAAATCACAAATTCAAGCATAAATATATATCTTTCGCACTGTAACGTGGGCTGTGTAGACATACCCTAACATGATAATGTAACTGCAGGAGCCGTGTAACAGGACAAGCAACCAATGAGAAGGGTAATCCCTCAGACGAAGCCTGTAGATCTGCCTTGTATTAAAGGAGAGACTGCTTTGTTTTTAAGCTAACTGCAAATCTCCCATTGATTTTTCTGGGAACAAGACTAGGCCTGGTACCTATGTCAATTCTACAGTATTTCTGAAATAGCAATGAAACGCTATGTGAAATTAAACAGATTGTAGAACAAAAGCATGTAAACTGATAAACAGATCAATACAGTGCACTTAAAGAGTTCCATCCATTTTTCACTCGTTTGAGAGACACTGCTGATTATATATGCCAAGAAGATACTGTTGGAACTGGTGGAAACATTCAACACGGAAGACATTGTTTCGGATACCTCTAAGACAGGAGGAAAGATTTAGGTGAAGAGAGAAGGCAAAGAGGCTAATCATAGCCCATTCCAAATGAGAACCAGGTTCTCAGACATAGCCATTTGCTTTAAGTGGCAAATTCACTGTTAAGACTCCCCATCTTACCACTCTGACTACATATTGCATTACTGCATCAGCATTGCTCATAGATTCTAAGGCCAGAAGGGATCATTGTGATCATTTATTCCGACACATACACACCTCCCCTGTATAACACAGATATTACCAAAAATAATTCCTAGAGAAGATCTTTTAGGAAGACAACCAACAGTCAGTGATAGAGAACCCACCATGGCCCTTGGTAAATCGTTCCAATGGTTCCAGTTTGCCCAGATTCAACTCCTAGCCATTCGCTTGTGTTAGACCTTTCTCTGCTAAATTGAAGAGCCCATTATTAAATGTTTATTACCCATAGATATTTATAGACTGTGATCAATTCACCCCCTAACCTGCTCTTTGTTAAGCTAAATAGATTGAGGCCCTTGAGACTATCACTCTAAAGCAGGTTTTCTTATCCTTTAATCATTCTTGTGACTCTTCTATGAACCCTCCCCAATTAATCACCATCCTTCTTGAGTTCTGGGCACCAGAAATGGAGACAGGGTTCCAGCAACGGTTGCATCAGTGCCAAACAGAGGTAAATAACCTCTCTATGCCTATTTGAGACTCCCCAGTTTATGAATCCCAGGATTGCACTAGCACTTTTGGACACAACATCACATTGGGACCTCAAATAGATTATCCACCATGACCCCCAAATCATTTTCAGAGTAACTCCTTCCCAGGATAGAGACCACCATCTGTAATTCATGGACACCTCTCCACTTATCAAATATAGGCCACGCTATTTCACAATGCTCTGATATATAATTACCACCAACCTGGAGATGTTTCTAATAACTAGTTTAGAACTAAAATGCTCCATTTTTCATTACTGTTCCCCTGAGTTATCCAGTCCTTTCCAAGCTCTTTGTGTACAGCAAGAACAGATGGGGTTCTGGCTTACTCCTGTGTACTATATAGTGAGCACACTGAAAGAAAGAGGTGCCACCAACTGAGACAGCCAGATATCCCTCACACCAAAGCCCATGGACAAGCAGTCAAGTACCCTCAGCACTGGAGCAAGTCTCCCCGCTGGAACCAAATACATGACTAAGGATCTCTCATATACTGGAGTGGAATAAAGCAGACATAGCTCGATCAGAGCTAGCACAGGCATGATTCTAAAAATATAAGTGTAACTGCGGCCGGACAAATTAGCTGCCTGAGCACAACCCAAGTGTTTCAAAAAGGCTCAGACTCGGGGCAGCCAGTCTGTCCCACAACTTTCACTGCTATTTTTAGCATGATAGCTTAGTCAGAGCTAGTGTGGATATGTCTATGTGAACTGGAAATCACACCTTCCAGCTCCAGTGTAGACATACTCCAAGAAGCAATATTTCTGCATCAAACATACCGTGTGTTGAGAGCTATTGTACAGTATTTAAATCAGGGGTGGGCAAACTACGGCACCCAAGATCCCAGCTGGGGAGGCTAGCTCCTCCCTCCCCCTCAGCCTCAGCACACCACTCAAGCAGCGCTCGGGGGGGGGGGTGCGGCAGCATGTCTGGGTCAGAGGTAAGAGGGCCTGGAGTCTTGGGGGACAGTCAGGGGATGGGGAATGGGGGGATTGGATAGGCATGGGAGTCCCAGGGGGGTGAGAGTTGGCATGGGGTTGGGGCAGGCAGGGGAAAGGAGGGTTGGATAGGGTGTGGGGTCCTGGTGCATAATTAGGGGTGGGAGGGTCTCTGGAGGAGGTGGTCAGGGGACAAGGAGCAGGGGCTCTTAGATAGGGGGTGGGATCTTGGTGGGGATGGTTAGGGGTGGGGGGGGTCTGTGGAGGGAGTAGTCAGGGGACAAGGAGTGGGGGGGGTGGATGGGTTGGGGGTTCTGAGAGGGGCAAGCAAGGGGGCAGGAAGTGTGTGGGGGGTGTGAATAGGGGGTGGAGCCAGGCTGTTTGAGGAGGCACAGCCTTCCCTACCTGGCCCTCCATACAATTTTGAACCCCGGTGTGGTCCTCGGGCCAAAAAGTTTGCCCACACCTGATTTAGATCATGCACCACTTAAGTAACATCTGAAGCAGGGATAACAGTCTTGAAAACACTATTTAATAGGTAAGCACTAGCAAAGAAGGGCAATGAAATGAAATGAAAGACAAGATATAGTAGGGCCCAAGAGTTTGATCTTAAGAATCAACGTGAGCTAGGGCTGTCTCCTCATGAAATTGAATACCCAATGATAACTGCAAGACAGAAAGGTTTGTTTCCCCGGGATCACATGAATGTTTTTAACTATAAACATAGGTGAACTCATTTCATAAACTACATTTGCTCAAAGCATTTCAGCATAGATGGAACTTCTCAGCTATTATTTAATCTGTTTGGAATGGCAGGGTCTTCAAGCCACTTGTGGAATGGCTGCTTGCCTCCTACTACTTGGCCGCACTGTTTGCAATAAAGAGACACTACTAGTAGTAGGTTAATCAGTGGGCAGTGAAGAAAACAAATACGCCTGCTGCTTGCATTCAGTACAAATATCCTGAGCAGAGTGAAAATGGAGAGGTTTGTTAATCCTATTTCTGAAATGTCCTCTTTCCCTATGAGGTTGTTCTCAGGAGCTACACATCATTGTAGCAAAAACTAAGCTTATTCCATTTCCCCCAGACAATGCAATCAAACAGGGCATGGTAGAAACTTATTATAGCTTGTCTCTCAGACATCTGGAGCCAGGGCTGCCACAACCTCTTTGCTATCCAAAGGAAAGTGAAGACAGACAGTCCTTCAAATTAATCAATTCAACATAATTAGTTCCATTTGCTTATATTTTGGGGAGGGAGAAGAGGGAGGGGCTTTATTTATTAACTGTTACTTCTAAGCTCTTTACACTCATCTCAGTTTTACATTACATCAATGGATTTGTGCATTCCCCCACCACCACCACCAATTAAGAACTCATCAGACACAAAATTGGAAATATAAAAGGGCCTTTTGCTCCTTTTCTCAGAGGACTAAATAAAACTGGGGGTAGAGATGGGCAAATTTGAGCTTAACCAAGTTATGTAAACATTATTATTTCCACTTCCACCTACTGAAGTATAAACAAGTATGGTGCTCAAATTTGCCTTGTAAAAGTTCAAAGCCATAGACTCACTTGCCCAGATTTAAAGGGACCATTTCTAAAAGCTCATTCATAAAAAAGATATGAAATGCTGTCACCTTAAGAGTGTGGTTGACAAGCTGCCACGAGACCACGCACTGCAGCAGCTGTGACAAATTGGAATTCATATTTTTTTAAATCAAAAACAAAGCCTTAGCATCTAAAAAAGCCCAAGGACTCAATCCTCAGACACCGTGAATCCAAAATGGTAACCACAATCAAATCCTGCAGCCATTTTTTAAAAGCCTGAGTTGGATTAGGAAAGCATGTCTTTGTTCATGCAAGGCTGAAATATCACATGTGCCTTTCCAATCCAACATGAATTCTTCTAATCCCCTCCTCAGAGAGCCAAATAATAATAATACAAACAGGACTTTCCAGTATAACATCAATTGTGCTGGGTCTCAGATACCAGTCCAAGGGTGAGGCCAGAGTCGGGGTCAAGGGGACAAGCTGAAGGTCAGAGACGGAGTTGGAAGCCAAGCCAAAGGGTGATGCGGAGTCGTTGTAAGTAAGGGATGTAGCCAAGAGTCAGAAACCAGCTCAGAGGAAGGAGGCTAGGGACGGAGCAGGAACAGAGTTGGGGAGTAAAGACAGGAGCGAGGTTTGAAGAAAGGACCAAGAGCAGGCTGCAGCAAGGGCTGGAACAGGAAGTGGACGTGAAAGTAGGTAAGTGCAGCTGTGGGTGGGGAAAACATCGAGGAAGCACAACTGTTTGCTGGGGGCTTATTGGGTTCAGATGAGCTTGCAAGGTTCCTAGCAACCAGGCTGGGAGTCAACGATGACCCTAAGGCTAAATCCCCATATTCATTTGCTCAAAGCTTTCCAAAACATTTTCTATTTGAGCTGAAACTTTGTGCTTGGCTTCAGCCTATAAAATGACATGGGGAAGTGGCATGTCCTACCCAATCCAGGCAGGACATGCCCCGCTGCAGTGCAGCCGCACCCTTCGAAAGCAACTTATTTCCTTATTGCCCTAAAAATATTTTTGCACTTTAATTTTGGGCAGATAACTCACAAATTGCTGGACTTAAGACTTTCAAAACTTGTAACCTACAACATCGGAGGCCTTTGCACGGAGACTTTGATTTGCTGTGATTTTCAAAACAATGCCTTTCAAATAAAATTGCAGTAATCTGGTTGGGTGGTTGGGCTTTGTATTTATTTTAAAGCTTTATAGATGGTGATGCGGACTCAGTACCTGCACACCTCACAGCAATACAGATGAAAACAAGATGGTGTGTCACAGAATAGCTGCTCAGAGGAACAGTACATTTTATTTAACATTTTTCTTTGTGGATTGAATCCATTTAATTGTATTCATTGACACAACTCCTCAAATTCAAAGCGTGGGAGTAGTGAAATGCTTCAGTGATGCTGAAGTACCACACAGGTACGGCTGTCAAGGCTCCTTCAGCCCTGATCTTCTGTAGGAATGTCCTGACTGCCAACTGATGCATTGCTTGACTCTGGAATCTTCGAATCGGCCTATGACTAGCATGACATAGAAATCAAGGGACAACTAATAAGGAATTTGTCCATCCTCCAAGGCCTTGATAGGTCAAAGAATTATCCTTGAGCATATCACAAGTTCTGGGCACACTGTATGCGTGGCAGGATGTGAGAAACAGTTTGTTGCATTGAAATATTGTTTCTTCTCAAACAAATACCAAAGTCAAACTAGTTCTGAGCCATCAGGGAAGTTAAATGCTTTTAGTGGCAATTACAGAAATTTCTAGGGTACTGCCATTAAAATGTCAGCACCTTCCAAGAGATGCAAGATATAGTTATCTCCTATTTTACGGGTAGGGGAAAAACAGAGGCATCTTGGATTCTAGTCTATTGGCAGATTCTTAATCCTTCCACTGCTACATATCGAGAGCACATGAGTTCCAGAGGGAGGAATGTACAGTAATGTTAAACATTATAGAAACCAGCATCTCCAACTAACATTTTCGTGTATGAAAAGATGTTAAGACAATGTGTTGACTTTCCCCCTCCAGTAGGAGATTTTATATATTTTCTGAGAAACACAAGTTCCTGTATGTGTTACTTCTCCATGATGCCACCAGGCACAGAAATGGTAAGAACAGCACATTACAAGTAAAAAACCAAAACCAAATGCCATCCATCCTTACCTAAGAACATAAGAATGGCTGTACTTGGTCAGACCAAAGGTCCATCCTACCCAGTACCCTGTCTACCAACAGTGGTCAATGTGTGGTGCCTCAGAGTGAGTGAACCTAACAGGTAATGATCAAGTGATCTCTCTCCTGTCATTCATCACCATCCTCTGACAAACAGAGGCTAGGGACACCATTCCTTACCTATTTAAGAATGGTGGGGGGGGGGGTGGATATCACAGCCTTCTGTACTGCCTACACTCCGTTTACTTAACAGAAGCATTCATATAAAAGAGTTTGCATGAATAAAAATCAGACACCTTGCAAACCACTACCAGGAAGTAATTTATCTCTGGGGCAAATGTTGAAGGCACAGAAGAGAAGACAGGTCGATTCTGAATGCAGGCAAGAAGTGTGTAGTACCTGCACTATATACATAGGTAAAAATAACATCAGGGAAAAGAAATCTGAAGTTTGACATTGATGCACGGGCATTTTATCTGGAGAGCTAAGGAAAAAAAATGTAAGTTGTTGTTTTCGGGCTTCCTGCCAGTGATAGGTGGGCTGTGCGTTCCTGGGTAGGATAGCAGGAATAGTTATCCAGATGGCACAAGATGGCAGGTAATTTGTGCATAATTGTAACTCTCTCTGGGGTTAAACAGAGTAGTGCAGATGAAATAGGTTACATCAGAAGAGGAAGAGAGAGGGGAAAGAAAAAAAAAGACTGGTTAGCAACATTAAAAACTGTTATTTACAATAGAGACACAGGTTAATTTCATACCCATCATATGATTACATGCAATTTCCCACAAGGTCTTGCAGCAGGTCACAGCTCTGCAAACCGTGATTTAAAAAATGAAATTTGGCAAGCGTTACGTCCATAACAAGCTCTAATCACTTTCTGTACTTTGAGAAAAGGAACACCCAGATATTAATCTCTGAATTATGGCTACTTCACATGCATACTAAGAGCTTTTCCAAGGATCTTTACTGTGCATGTGTTTTAATATGCATAATAGACAGGAATGGCTCCCTCTAGGAAAAATAATATGTCCTTAATAAAAATATACCGATAAACTGTTTTACGAGGGAAATACTTAGGTAACACCTAGCACTGGAAACTCTCACAAGAGAAAAAAAGACTCATCAGCTATTATATTAAAATGCTATTGAAGAGAAAGCAAAGGCGCTGCATGTGAGCTGGTTTCTTATGCCACAAGGCTCTGCTGAGGCCCTTCCTCCATTCAGAATGGCAGTTTCCTTGCTTTCAGGCCCCCAAACCATCCCAACTTGCACTCTCAAATTTCAGAGGCTCCATTCTCCTCAACCAGACGCACTTCCTGATATCCCTTCTATCCTTAGTATGGAATTCCTGAGCCACTCTCACTGGGATTATCCTGGCTCGCATTGAGTTCTTCATTCTGAACTCAAGAGCACGCGCAGTATGCCAAATTTGGTTCTCATTTCCTCTGGCTTTACATCAGTGTCAATTTACTAACTTCAGTGGAGCTAGTCCCAGTGAACCCCAGTGCCAGAAGAGAATCACACTGAGGGTACAGCCGCACTTTGAGCTTGGCATGTAATTTCCAGCTCAGGAAGACATACCCAGACTAGCTTCCACTGATGCAGGGACAGGAGAGGCTAGCTGCTCAGGTCCATACCCATCTGAGATGCCAGACATGCACATGGGTTGGCTAGCATGTCCTGCTACTCAAACTGCTGCAGCTACCCTCTGTATTTAGCACTCTAGCTCAATTGGATCTGACATGAGTACAACTCCGCGAGTTGAGATCACACATAATGTTACCCGAAATTGGGCCAGCTAGGAAGCTTAGGGAGGACTAATGACCCACCAGAGTTTGGCAGAAAGCAGCACATTTATCATACTGATAACTATGCTCTAAAGGCGGGGGGGTCACACTCACACTCGCATACTCAGGCTCCCAAGACAGACACGGCACTGGAGATGTCAGGATCCTTCCAGGTAAGTGTCCCACAGCACAGCAATGGATGGTGTGATGAAGGCAAGTCTTCCCAAGGCACGATGGAATGCAACGCGGTGAACCACTGGCCAGGTGGTCCAGGCAAAGGACCTATATGGGAGGTACACGCTTGTGAGTGCACTCCTGAGCACATGGCTCCGAGCACATGACCCCTTCCCCTTTTAAGGACCTGCTCCTCATGGCCTGCGACTAGAGATGACTTGGCCACATCTGGTTGTGCTAGATTCTCCAGGGTGGGTGCATCTCCTTTTCTGAAAATCAAAACCTTTTTAAGGTGTCTTAAACTGGACACCAAAAAATTAGAGTCCCAATGTTGGCAGTCAGTTTGAAAATGTTGACTTCGAGCTCACCTCTCAATCAGCGATACTTCCTTGTCCCCCATCCTTTGTCGGTTTCACTGCTTACACTGTAAGCTCTTTTGATTAGGGAACATCCCTTACTATGTGTCTGTATGATGTCTAACACAGTGGATACGATAATAAAATAATAATATTTCAAGGACAGAATCTAGAAGAAATTCCAAATTCCATTCCTCTTCTAGTCTACAGGCATAGTGACATTCTCATCGGGAGCTCATTTTTCTACACAAGACGAAGTATGATCTTGAATATAAAAAAATATATTGGAAAAAGATACTGTTGGTGACTGGTAAAGAAGAGAAGGGAATCACAGCTAGCAGTCTGAACACAGAACTGAAGCCAGGAACCCTGGAGTTCTAAGCTAGTCCGACACAGACTTTTTATGTGACCTTACAGAAAATACTTAACCTCTCTGCTTCAGTTTTCCTATCTGTTCAATGAGATAACTGTAACTGCCTCATGGGAGTGTTCTGAGATGAAATTTGTTGATTTTTGAAGAGCCTTGAAAGTAAGAAGCATGTAAAAAGCATGCAACTGAAAAAAACTAGTATTGTCATTACCAAGATGTCAGACTGACTGCATAATTAAGATTGTGTCGACAAATGCACTTAGAACAGGTATTAAACTTCTTTGTTTTGTGTAAACAATATAGCGTGCCCTTCCCAATCATATGGCACTTATTTCTCAGTTTATGTTCTCAGAAAATAGAATTGTTAGCTAATGACTTATAAAAATTAGAAAATGGATCCTGTCTCCACTCCCAAATGGCACTAAGTTCCTCATTTGGAGATCTGAAAATTGACTCACCCCTAGAACGTATCGGACAAGGAAGTGTACAGTTGCTGAGTTGAAAGCGGGTGCCGGAGCGGTTGACAATGCTGAATACTGTGTACCTTTAATTTTGGATTTCCATGTGCAAATTTCCCCAGAGAAAAAATTAACAAAAAGTGATCCAAAATTCTTCTGCTGATAGTTTTGCACATAAGATCTAGACTCCGCATCACAACATCTAACTTTAGATGCCCTTCACCCAGTGGAATCTATAGACCCAAGTTAGGAGCCTAAGCTTCCTATTTACAACGCATGAGGAGAGCTGGGTGCCTAACCATGGGATCCCCAAAAGCCAGGAAACTGAGCAGGGATCTGCCTACGGTAGCCAATAGAACGTGCCAAGGAGAAGGGTGTGGCTTTAACCTGCCCATTAAAGGAAGCATTAAAGTGAGGCACCTAAATCCAGATTAGAGGGAGGGACCCCTGTCTCTTCTTGGGCTTCACAGCTGTGAACCCTCCCCTGGTGTTGGATGCCTTAGCCCTTTCTTGCAAAAATTAAGAAATAAATAAAAAACTAGGTCATGGTAGAAGAGTTGAGCTCAAAGGTTAAAGCATTAATCTAGGACGTGGGAGATGCAAGGTCAAAACCTTCCTTTTTATGAGGAGCAGGGATTTGATCCCACATCTCCTGTTTCTCAGAAGACCACCCTAACGACTGGGCTATAGAACTTATGAGGATGGGGCTCTCAATCTCTCCTGCTAACGCTGGTCTACTTGTACAAATAATTAAATAGCCCTCGAGTCAGAGCAGGTGAGAACAACGTTCCAGCCCAGTAGCAAGGGCATTTACATGGGATACGGGAGACCCAGTTCAAGTGACTGGTCCAATGATTACTACGCAAATGATTATTAAGTTCAACGAACAGATGAAAATCAGCATACGTACATGTATGGCGCAGCAAGGGATGTAAACTACGAAAAATTAATAAAACATGGTTCCCCTTTTGAGCATAGGGAAGGGAAGGTGAAAGACTATTTAAAAAGGCATTTTGACGTTGTTAATATGGCGCTGCCAATAATATGGGCTGGAATAGTGACTGCAGGCTCCACCCGCCCCGCTCACATTGAGAGATGGTGCCAATGGTTCGGGAGAAATCACAAATCTGATGGCTCCAAACCTTCCTCCAAAGTCACCCTCCACCTATGTGGAGGCAGTGCAGAGACCCCTCCCCCCGTGTGCTAATATAATTCCCCCACACTGGCACAGCACATCTGCAGACTGAGCTGTTCAGGGAACCTTGTGTAGTGAGATAAATCTTATCCCTTGTGAACAGATTTGAAAACCTATTAACCCCCCTTCCCCAAAAGCCACACCTCAAAGGTCAGACAGAACTTCATTTAACTCCTTGAACAGCCTGGCCACAGAGCCTTTGGCCTCCTGTTTCAGAACATGCTTCCTCCAAGGCCACACACCTGCGTTTATTTGCAGACAGAAAGAACATGCCTCTTTGCACTGATTTGGCAACATGGGTTCAATGTAGTGCCCGTTCTACTGGCTGGCAATTATCTGAGGCAGATGCTTTCATCTCAGCAGAATCGGCAATCACTCCCCTCCAACAATTTGTACCCTTAGAGCAGGCATGTCCAAAGTCCGGCCCGGGGGCCAATTGAGGCCCGTGTTCAAATTTTCACCGGCCCGCAGGCTCTGTTATAAAATCAATAATATGCGGCCCGCCAGCACTGTTGACCACAGTATAAAACAGCGGTCGCCAACCAGTGCGCGATAATTTGGGTGGTCCGCGGAGCCGCAGCCGGAGGAGAGGGGCGGGGTCAGTAAGAGGAGAGCCGGGGGGGGGGGGAGAAGAGCGGAGGCGGGGCCGGGGCAGGAGGCGAGGCGAGGCGAGGGAGAAGAGCGGAGGCGGAGCCAGGGCCGGGGCAGGAGGTGAGGCGAGGCGAGGCAAGGGAGAAGAGCGGAGGCGGAGCCAGGGCCGGGGCAGGAGGCGAGGCGAGGCGAGGCGAGGCAAGGGAGAAGAGCGGAGGCGGAGCCGGGGCCGGGGCCGGGGCAGGAGGCGAGGCGAGGCAAGCCGGGGGAGGGGGGGAGCGAGAGCACGGCTGGAGCGGGGGGAGGAGAGCATGGCGGGGGGGGGAGGGAAGAAGAGCGAGAGCACGGCCGGAGCGGGGGGGGGAAGGGAAGGAGAGCGCGGCCGGGGGGGGGGGGAGAAGAGCAAGAGCGCAGCCGGAGCGGGGGGGTGGGAGGGGGTCGGCCCTCACACATCTTCACCTTACCAAATCTGGCCCTCTTTCCAAAAAGTTTGGACACCCCTGCCTTAGAGCATTGGGAGCTAAGGAACATCAGGCAGCGTAAGAGAGATGTAAATTAAAAAGCAATATGCCGCCATGAAAGAAGCCCAAGTTCATATGCAAACTCGCTTTAACAAACTCGGGTCTGCGCGCCTTGCAAAGATGAAAGGCTTTTTTTGTCTTCAAGTCTGAATTCCAAGTTCCTGCCATCTAATTTATGTAATAATATTGATATCAAGTGTCTCTGGCTTTTTTTCCTTTCACTGCCTTTAGTTGGACTTGATCTCACAGACTTAGCTGCAAAGGTGAAGGTGGAGACAAAGGCAAGAATATAGGGAAAGTAAAGGGTCAAAAAGTAAATCTTTAAATGAATGAACTCGGAGTCATTAGGTTTTGGTTGGAAGCAGAATCTAAACCATATTTATTAGATTTAAAGAACTGAATAAAAACCACGTAAAAAAACCCTTCATTCAAATAGATGAAGAGTGCTTCAGATAGGCGGCAATGTTTCACTCCACCTGCCAGATTCCTAATTGTGTTCGTCACTCTTTTCCAGTATCAGTATTATTTCTTATGGATTCTGGTTTGGGGAACTTCAATTGGATGGGGCAGCGTTTTGAATCTGAGATCAGCACATTGGTTTGTTTGGCTTCTTTGACATATGTTTACAGCAATTATAGCTCATATGGTAGTAATGTTAAATACAGTGCACTGCTCAGAGAGAGACATTTTTGTTCTATAACTTATAAATTAAATAGCACAGCAGGTGTATGTCTCCAGAATTTTAAATCCCACTGAAATGTTTTCAGAGAAGGCATTGTTCTATAGGAGATCACATGGAAGTTTGATAAAATCCTCCGTAGAATTTTGTGAGGTTTAACTGAGACCTTGTGAAAGGAGACAAACATGTAAATGAAGTCAACTTTTCAGACCTCTGGGATTCGTTACAGCATGAGATACGCTTAACAGATAATTAGCTGGGGATGTTAATCAAGTTTAACAGGTGTTGAGTAATGAACCGAGACAGGGCATCTGCTGTGACCGGCCTCTCGCTCTAATCTGGTTAGGCAACCTAATGCCAACTGCAGCCCAAAATGCTTTGAAATGAGATCCAACATTGTACTTTCCTGGTGCATCCATCAGTCTTGTAATCATTGAAGAACGGTGACATTCACAATAGGAATGCATAAGGAACCTGTCCAAAATCCCCAAAGGGCAAAGTACTAATGAATACATGTTCCACACGTCTTAGATGTCATTTCGTGCCTTTGCTTAACTTGAATGTGCAGGTGAACTTTTACCCATATTTGTATTTATTTGCTGAAAAATACTCACTGAAACGCAGTTTAAAAAAGCCAGGCAGCTGAAGCTTGGCATATGTATAATTGCTGGGGGGGGGGGGGGAATGCATGTGAGAAAGACAGACCAACAGAGATGTGGAGGTGAAGGTTTACTGTAGATTTTTGAGAATTTCCATGAAGCTACAGATTCTATATTTGACTAATTTAGCTGATCTGGATTTCACGATCAGATGGCACTAGGCAGTCAGGTTGTACTTCCATCTTATATAGACTTGTTATCTTTACATTATTAATTTAAAAAGAAGCTCCAACATTTAATCAATGTTTACAAAATAGAAATTAGTTAAGTCCTAAAGCACCATAGTGTGTCACACACTCCTCCCCAAAACAAACAAACTAAAAGTGCAGACCTTCACTTGAACTGAGTTCAACTAAGATCTCAACCCTGCAAACACTTTCTTACATGTTTAACTTTATTCACACAAGTAGTCTTACTTAAGTCAGTGGGTTCACTCACATGTGTAAAGATAATCATCTGTATTTGCACGATCAAGGCCTAAAAATGAAACTACTAATTCATGAAAATGTGCTTTGTAAATCACATGCACAGTACGAGATCTTTGGGCTATGTATTTTAAACCCATTCTTTAATTTATTTTTAAATTCCATTATAATTTTCTTTTATGGCATTTTTAAAAATAATTTTAAAATCCCACTGCAATCACCTGATCTATTAAAGTTTAAAATATATCTATTTTATTAGCTTTTTTCATGGGTTTTTTGGAGATGTAATGCTTCAGATTCCCATTAAATATAAAAGTTAGTTGGCTGAATAATTATCACATTTCCTTAGGTTCAGCTGGAAGGAGGACTCCCCAGCTGAGTTAACATGTCAAAAAAATTATAATAAAACTAAGGAAACACAGTATACACTTATAACTAGACAAGGCGATTAGATAGATAGATAGATAGATAGATAGATAGATAGATAGATAGATAGATAGATAGATAGATAGATAGATAGATAGATAGAGCTAGTGATCCATAACTATCTTGAAGTTTCTTCAGGATCCTAAACATCCACTAAGGGTACGGCTACACTACCCTCCGGATCAGTGGGTAGCACTCGATGTATCAGGGATCGACTTATTGCATCTCATCTAGACACGGTAAAATTGATCCAAAATCGATGGCTGTACTTCACCTCAGCAGGAGTAAACAGAGTCAATGAGGGACCAGCCACGGTCAACCCGCTGCTGTGGGGACGGCCAGGTAAGTCGAACTAAGATACTTCGACTTCAGCTACGCGAATAGCATAGCTGAAGTTGCGTATCTTAGTTCGAAACCCCCACCCCCTAGTGTAGCCCAGACCTAAGATCATTTCTGTCTCTTTATTCTGGGGATGTTTTCAGTCTTCCTTGATGCTGCTGGAATCAGTACAATTACACTCAGAACTCTCTTCTTCCTCTGTGAACTATTTCTGGCTGTCTTAGGGAAAGGACAAAATATGAAGATGTGCCTTAATGCAACGTGCTACACAGAAGTTCAACTCCTTCCAGAACTCTGCACCTTTCTGAGTTTCCTTCCATAGTTTCTCTTAGCAGCCTCTTTCTAGATGACAGAAATCCTCTTCTATCAAGGTGAGGATCTTTTTCCAGGCTACCCACCTCAGCATAAACCTTTGCTTTTTCTCCTTCCCATCCTGCCTTATAACAATCATTATATATGTAATTGTTATTTATTTATGTATTACCAATTCCATCTCCCATCTAAATCCATACGGTCTCCTGCAGTGTCAATTTTTCTTCTTCTCTCTCTCTCTCTTTTTTTTTATAAGCAATGCTCTTCCTCCCTTGCTCTGCTACTTTTCCTTCTGTTATTTTACAATCTATTTTTAAGGTTCTAACCTGGCGATTTAACATTTCAGTTCCAGCCTTAGTGAAATATTAGTTGCCTCAATTACTGCACATTCTATTTCACTTGAAATACAAAGTCATTTTTTTTTAGTACTTCCAGCTTCTGAATAGGTGGGGGGGAAAAACCTCTTATTTCACAGCCTTGCTCTATATACAGCGGTGACACATGTTCATTTCATACCCACAGCAAGACTTTTCTGATAGGTCACAGTACCCCAAGACACATCTTTCTTTCAGAAAATGATCATGGCTATATAAAATGCACAGTTGCAAGCGCTGGGGACAGGAATGAAATTACCATGTCACCATTCTAAATGTCACCTCTTTTATTTTACTACCTACCCTCTCATGTACACATTCAAAAGCATTTGTTTGTGAAAATCTCTTTGTTGTCTCCCTTTTCTTCACCTATTCATTTACAAAACCATTACCAAGTACGCAGTCATTATGCCTGTTTCAAGTTCAGCCCCATATTTTTATCCTTTCATTCCTCTGATTTTCTCCTTTCAGCAGTTCTAGTCAGAGTCTACATTTTCTGCCCCACCGTTTCTATATATACACATTAACCCCACATGCCTCTTTCCAGCCCTCAATGACAGTAATTCTGGAACAGGCTCATAGACTGTCCTGTTCACAGCTTCTTTCACCGAGACTGCAAGTACTGTAAAGCGCACACATGTGTATGAAGTACAGCATTAGTCTAGTGGAAAGATGGATGGTAGACGTGAAATTATGATCGCCTAGTCTGAATTCAGCCCAAGGACTGGGAAGTGTTCGCCATGGTGGGAAGATGGTCTTTCACTATGCCATGATAGGGGCAAGAAGATGAGGATGCAATTAGATCTGGGCTGTTTGGACAAAAGGAATTTCCTTGCTGGAGAAGCTAGAGGGAGAAACCAAGAAAGTCAAGCGGAATGGACTACGGAAGAAGGTGAAGCTAGAGAAAGCAGAGATTGAAATTGAAGATGGAAGAGTTATAGAGGAGGATGAAGGAGAATGTAAAACCATGCATGCATAAGGCATGCAATACAGATAGGCAAAGGACAGACATCTATTGAGGCATTTAACCTATAGGAGTCTCCTACATCTGAGGGTTCAGTTTGAAATAACTTTCTTCTTCAAATGGCTTCCCCCTATTGCTTACCTTAATTTTCATCACATTTTATAGAAGTATCCTCTCTTTTTGACAATATCCTAGGTTTCTGATTGCAGTTTATATTACACGGGCTGCTAAAAGGTAATCACATTGAAATGTTCTTTTTTGCCCACAGGCACCCAAAGGACATGAAAAAAGTAATTTACTTTGTACATAAACCAAATGTAATGTCTAGCCTTAATCAATGGGATTTCTTCAAAAAGTTAATGATTAGAAATATCACCACTTATCACTCAGGCTTCTGCACAGAGAAAATGCTGGCGCAGACTGCAAAAATCTCCACTTTAACTTGATTCGTTTATCACATATGTCAAAGTTCAGGATTTCTAGTATTCAAGGTAGCATTTTTCCAGACACACAAGAAATTGACAAGCAAACCACAAAAATACTGTCACTGCATAAAATCAGTCTTACTGTACAACATCTGCAAATGTGCCTACTAAGAATTTTAAGACCTTTCTTAATCTCCCAAAACTTGTGCCATGCGGCTATTTTTAAAATGTCAAGTTACATAATTTTGGAAATATTATGGTCATGCAGAACATTCCAAATACCTACATGTTTGATGTCAAAGATACTGCTCTGAAAAGCATTTTGAGTCCAGCTCCTGATATGTAGGGAGATATCCTCAGCTGATGCAAATCCACGGAGCTACACTCATTTACATTAGCTGGGGATGAGGAGAAGAATTCCTTACAACAATTTTACTAAAAGTTCTGTCTTTTAAAAATATACAAAATAGATATTTTAACATCATTTAGATTGCTGACTCCCAGTATTTTCTGTGATAATATTATGTATTTAACGTTCACTATATAATACCTGTCCTGGTAATGTGTCTTGGTGGTGGGTTTTGTGTGGGTTTGTTGAAGAGCTACATTTTTACTCAGAATTTTCCCCAATGATGACATGGTTTATTTTTAAATTAAAAAAAAAAATCTTTACTTGTAATTTTGTCACTAGAATTTTTATGAAGAATAATGCAAACAAACATTTTAATCTGTCTGGGTAAGCATGCATGAAGGGAAATGCTTTCTATAACTTGAAAAAGTAAACTCATTCCTTTGGTAGCACTTTATAATGATGATAAATGAAGACGTAGAGAACTTTAGTGAAGTGTATTGGGTGACTCTGTTCATCATTCTCGTGCACTGAAGCAATTATGCTTTTATTTCTTCCGTACATCAACAGATTTCTCTTTTTTTTTTAATCAACATATTAGTACCACTTTTTCCCCTTTCCCTGAGTCTTTTCTATTATACTTCAGGTAGCTTTGGAAACCATTTTCAGGTACTGATTTTGAAGGGCTCTTCTTGTGTGTTGCATTCATCTCTCAAAACTTTAGGCAACCTGATTCGTAGATATACTGTGAACATCACTCCAAGACCAGTCCAAGAATGTAGCACGGGAGAAAGAAAGGGTGAGTGGAATTATGGCCCCAATCCTGAAAATATGTACACGTGTGTATCTTTGATTTCAGTTTGATGACCCACATGCTTAAATGTAAACATGTGCATAAGTGTTTGCAGAATCAGGGCTTAAGTGTTTCCACTTCCACATTCATATTGCAGCTGCGAGACTGTGGCAAAAGTTCCTGCTTTCCACAAAGAATGGGCCAATAGCCTGATAAACTCAAATTGGTTTAAATAGACCAGTTCCTTGCACTTCTAAGAAAATGGAGAAGCAAAAACATGCTGAACATGTACCTTAAAATCCCAATGTTTGAGCAGCCAAACTCCTCGATCAGTAGATGGCTTTGGCAGAGCTTTATAGTAAAAAAGCTTGCAGGACGTACAAGCCTCGAAACTAAGAACATTTATTGCTGTGGGCACTGATGCTGTGAGACAAATATGAGATGGGGAGACTGGGAACATAAAGAACGAAAGTAAAATAGCTGTATTGCATACCGGAGCTGGAAACGACACTGACTAGAACACAGAGGGCATTCCCTATGAATATGCTGGCATCGGCTGCTGCATACCAGGTGGTTAAAATTCATTTCTCTCTTCATGCATGGCTAGATTGAAACTATATGCTCTGCCATCCACAAGGGGTGGCACAATGTCACCCAATCCTTGGAATGGGACAGTAACAACCTCCCTCCTAATTTCCCTGCTCTACTAGAGAGGGAGTAATCGGGGTCTCTTCCCATGCAGGGTATGTACACTGGGATGCTGGTACAGCTATGCTGGCAGACACAATGGGAAGTGGAGTCAAGTTTCCACACATTCATCATGCACAAGGGGATGAAATGTAGCAGCTCTGCAGAGCCTGTTTCCACTCCCTCACCATTAACTGTGTACAGGTAGCCTGTCCAAAGGGGCAATGGGACACCTGATATGCAATTCATCGCTCATAGGACTATGCAAACTGAGCCAAGATTCAGTCCATAATTTAGCCATAAGGTGATGGATAATACTTTTCTGGGAAACACCTGAAGCCTTTGACCACTGAGTTTCTCCTGTAGATAACGATCAGCAGCTTTTCACTAGTTAGATCAAGGGCAAGGGCTTGTGTTCTTTTAACACAGAAGAACAATGCAAAGAAAGACACTATATTCAGTTTTATCATTTCAGTTGTGAGTTATTCTACATTAGCGCAGGCTTAAAACATTTCTAGAATTAGTCACAGATTTCAGAATCTGCGAGGACTTCTACATATATATCCAGTGAAAAATCAACTAGCATCAGCAACTGCAAGGAAAACATTTTAGTGTGCACTCTGAAAAATACTGAATAACGGTTAAAAATCTTTATTTTGACTTCAGCTTGAATTGTGGAGGAAGGAAACTTTTTAGTATTTGACTCATATGCTGACCTGAGCTACTAAAGGCAAATTGGAACAACTGATATATTTATGCAGAGCACTTTAGAGAATGTTGTGCCACTTCAAATGACAGACCTTTAAAATATCCTATGAAAATTGGACAAATACAATCCAGACTATTTTCTCTCTTAACATTACTCCTAACAAAATTGTTTTATTTAGTTTGCCCTGTTTGAATCATACAAAGAAATATTATAGTGCGGCTTGACAAGTAGTATCAGATGTTACTGCACTTTTTTCAAGACACACCAAACTGGTCTATATGGAAAATGGTAGCAACAGCTAAAATCTGTGACCAGCAATTTGTAAGAAATAAATGTAGATGCTCTTCTCAAAGGCAATTTCATCTAAAGAAATAGTAAAAACAATCTTACTTCATTTAAAGATAGAGAAACACATGGAATCACTTAAAACTGGGCTAGAGGACACAGGACAATCTTTCAAATAATTTATCATTTTAAGTTCTCCCAGAACTGCTGTTTCTTCTGCATTCTCACCATAGAGAACAGCCAATAACACAAATATTTGATTAATGGTCTAGCTCGCACCAAATACATAAATGCAACAGAGGCAACAATATTGTGGTTATCATGTAATGAAACAGTCACTAGGGGAACACTCAGGTTTCCTTTAAAACTAGGCCACAAAACTGAAACAGGGGAAATAGGAACATGCAGAACTTTTGTTTCACTTAAAAGCAATAATCTATTAAAATTACAGATTTAACAATTTCACTACGACGTTGCTTTCTAAACTAGCCATGTACTTTTTACACTTACTCTGTCATTGACGTTCAGTTACTTTAAAAACCATTATATATTCTTTGCATTATTCCCTTGTTGTTTTTCTATTCAGCATTAAAAATAAACAACCTTCCTATTAAGATACTTACTACCCTCTCCTATATTCGTTCGTATTTTCTGCAGTATTTATATAATCCAAAACTACAATTAAGGTTTATGTTCTCAATACAACACAAAGAATTCAGTAGCTCATTATTATTTATTGTTTCTATTACATCTAGAGTCCCCAACCAAGATTGGGAATTGTGCTAGGCACTAGTCAAAAACATAGTATGAGACTGTCCTTGCCCAGAAGGGCTTAGAGTCTATATACACAAAACAGACAAAGGGTGGAAGAAAGGACATATCATCCCCATTTTATAGATAGGGAGACTGAGGCACAGAACAATTATGAACGATTATACGACTTGCCCAAGGCCATACATGTCTGCCGAAGAAGCTAAGTACCACACCAGTCCCTTGACCATGAGATCAAACTTTCCTTCTCCTTCTCTTAATGTTAGCTCCCCATACAGTCCTTTGAAAATGTACCATCTAAATCAGTTCATACACTAAATACATATTCATGAGAGCCTGGGACAATATAAAATTGGACTGAGGTACACAAACGCTACTGAGAAGTTAGCAGGAGCCCAGGTCAGGTTAGTTTGGCTTTTTCCACATAAAGGCTGTAAAATACCACGATGACTGCTAGAGCTTACTGAAAAAAATCTTCAACAGCTATTTTGTGGAAGACTGATATACTGTCCATTATAAATATATTGAAACTGAAATGTCATTTCTGAAATAGATAGTGCTCCAAGTTATTGTTAAATACACTATATTTTGCAAAACTGTCCAATTTTGAGAATTAATCAATAACATTGTAATTATTACATCTGCAGAAATGAAATTCACATATATATATATATATCTCAAAATGAAATACAGTACCTAACTCTGAAGACCTAGCACCTAACTAAAAAAAATCATAAATTGTAAGGTTTTTTTTTTTAAATCGAGAATGACTCCACCCTTAGATATATTTAAAAAAAACATGTAAAATAGTGACCTGAAATTAAAGATAAATGAGGATCCATAAATGATTCAGAGCATAAATAAAACATTGGGTACCACTATTACATACATTTATACTTTCTCCTTTCTCCATTAATTTCTCTCTCTTCCTTTTCTTGTTTCCTTTTTTTAAAATGCACCTAATTTTTCCTTCCACCTATGGAAGAACTCTGAACCCAAATTTAATTAAAAGAGTACCCACAAGCCAAATCTTTATTTTCCTTCCTTTCCTTTTCCTTACCCTTCCCCCAATCTTCCTGGAAGAACTGTGCAGCCTGCTGGCAATATGCCCTCTCCTACGTCTTCTTTTCTGACCTGTGCAGAAATGAACTTGAAGGAATTTGTCTGCTTAGTATTCTGTGTCTGGGTAGAAAAATGCTGCATTTTGAACATGGACCATTCTCTGTCTAAGCTCTTACCTGGCCCTCAACACTACAGCATCTGAGCACCTCACAGTTCGTAATGGATTTCTATCTTCACAACACCCCAGTAAGGCAAGGAGATAGTGTCCTATTTTGCAGGCCCAGGATAAGTTACGTGTCCACAGTCACAGAGAAGAACATGACAGAGCTAGGAACTGAAGGCAGGTGGTCCTGTGCCCCAGTTCTAGTGTCTCATTCCCTACACCATCCCTACTTTCCTCCAAACCAGGGCCCACAACTGGAAAACTCATACCCCAGCAAGCAGTCTTTACACGGGTAAGCAGGATTGATCCTACCAGGCAATGAGCTCCCTGCCCCAATCCAGTGAAGCCCTTACGCCTGTGCCATTGATTTCAGGGGGACTCAAAGGGTGGCAGAAGCAAGCCCTCAAATTGTGTTTCATCCATGTTCAGCATGTATTGCTCAACAGGGGTTAATGCAAGTGTCAAGGTCCGTAGAGCAACTCACTCAAACAACACTTCTGGGACAGCTAATTCATGAACACAATCTATAATGTTTCCTTCTTTGCTTTGTCTCAGTTCATAGTTCCAAGTAATATCTACAGGAAACTGCTACAGAAGGCCCCAAACACACTACTGCAATGCTGTTCAAGCGGTAGTGCCTTTCCTCTCCAAAAAGCGATGACCCCAAAAAGCAATTGCTCTCTGCTTGGCACATGGAGAGCAACAAGCTTGCAATCAGAGCTCAACATTTCCTTGCTTTGTTACAGTTTCAGAGTCACAAGCGGCACATGTCAAAAATGCACAACACATACCCAAAATGCTTTCCCCACAGGGCTTGCCACAATCTTATTTAAGCATGCCTGAGCTTGTTCTTCAACTTGTTTTCCTTTTTTGCTCTGATTATTTCTACTTCATATAAAGTTCTTACAGACAAAAATTTAACACAAAATGTATGGTTCCCAAAAATCATAAACACTTAAATCCTTAAGAGTGTGTTCTGTAACTAGGACAATCCTATCAATAGTCCTCTTCTTGGAAGAGGCATGCTGAGAATCCGCATCTCTCGGATTTTGACATAGAAAGCTTTAATTATAATCCCAACAGTAATACTCAATCTGAGCTCATGTAGATAGTCAATGAAAATGTAGCTCCAACCCTGTAATCAGCTCAATAAGATAGGAAGTTTTTTCTAGGAAAAAAAAGGGTTATTTATTATTTTCCGAAAAATAATACACTTCTTACTTGTTGGCCTTAGCTTGTCATAGTATGAAATTCAGCTGCAAACTACAATAATGCAAGTAATAAATAAATACATAACAACTGACAAATTACATAAACAGCTGAGACCAAAAAGAGCTCTGTTCTTACAAACTTAGTGTAATGCCTCTCTTTCCCTGGGTATTTTCTAAGGCATTCACATTACGTAATTTAAGTCAGACAACAGCACAGTGTGGGTTGTAAAAGATTAAGCTGTTAAGGAGCATTAAATTAAGAACTTTACATTGTACGAGCCACCCCAATTCAGTCTAAACATTGGGGGGGGGGGGAGAAACCCACTGAAGTCCAAGCCTACTTACTAAACCTCCCTGCAGTCCGTGTATACACACTGAAAATGGAGGTGCAGGAAGATGGCGTGTTTTTAATCTTACCAGATCATCAGAAACTACATACTTGTCTTAAATCAGGGCAACTTTGTCTTGGGAGATCATCTGACCCTAGATTTTGACAGAGTCCTTAGCTCTTGCCCCAGCTGGGCATAGTCTTCAAAAGATGCCTGCTGCCTTGGATCAGATAATTACACTTTCCATGTTAAAATGTTCAATAAAGTTATTCAAAATAAACAGCATTATTGGAGAGGGGTGTTGCATGTGAGTGTGTGTAAGGTCAACTTTACTCCATCCCAGAAGCACATGGCTATGTTTTCATAATTGTACACAGGCAATTGCACATGCTTAATATCAGCATGAATGAGGTCTAGAATAGATGAAATTACTATAAGGTGGGGGCATAACTGGCTGGAAGACCGAAGGTACCTCTCCTTTTGTCTTGGGCAGAGATCTACTAAATTAAAATGTCAGATAGCTTTGAATCCTTGAAACTGCTGATTTCCAGTCATATTTCTGTCCATAATTATCATTGAACTCTTGGTAGCCCTCATTTTGGTGTTTAGCTAGCCGATAAAATAAACATTAATAATTAGTACAACAAATAAATACACACTAAAAAAGACAGGCTGGAGGGCTGTGGATTCATAATGGTGCATTAATTATTTATTAATACATACTGTATTTGTATTATTGCATTGTTGCTCCTAGAGACCCTGATCAGGACCACCTTGCACGAGGCACTGTTCAGACATGTGCAAATGTGTGCGCACACCCCGCTCCTAAAAGATGGTCCCTTTCCCCAAAAGCTTACATTACCAATGCATGCAGAGATGCTGAGATATGCACACAGTGGATGCAGTAGACACTCGTGATAGTGAGCCTCCAAGTAGGTGTGTATAGTCCTCCGACTTCACTTCCTCTGAACAGGCCCACTATACATTTGGATATGCGAGGCGGGGCTGGAAATAGAGTGATGTTAGCCTTTCAAAAGCACTGAAGACTGACCACTCTTTACTGAAAGATAATTTATAATCTGAGCTCCAGCAAAGATGTTTTTCATTTACCAGAGAGCGGCATCAAAGTGGAAGAGAAGTATTGTGAGAAAAACCAGACTTTCTAGTAACTTCCTGTAAATATATAGTAAAACATTCACGTAACTTTTTAAAGGAGAAAGGAGTACAGGTTTCAAATGCCAAAAAGTCACTAAAATGCCTGATGGGTGAAAGGAAGGAAAATGAGATAGCATGGGCTTTTAAACTTGGAAAGGTTTTGACTGCCAGGCTTAGAATAATCAAAGACTTCATTTCATAGTGAAAGTACTAGTCCTACAAAAAAGCCAGCCCGCTGTATAAAGACTCTCTAAGGAATACTGAGCAAAAGAAGAGCCAAGGATCCCAGGATGAGAATAATTAGAAGAAAGACAGCAGTTTAAAGACAAACAATTAGAAACTGGCATAGATCCAGCTTTTATAAAGTCAGGTTATTGTGGGGCAAGAAATGCACAACTGTATACTGAAATTACAGTTTGCTTATCTTAAGCAGCAGCTTGTATCGTGGCAATATGTGGTGCTACATTCAGAACAAACAGAAAGTCATATCTCTCTGGCAGTACAGTCCTTTGCTAAATTAATACCGGGAGGTTCCACTCCTCGGGAATTTCAGGGTGTGTGTGTGTGTGTGTGTGTAAGTAAAAATGAAATGTGGTTTAGACATTGACCATGCTATATTTTTATGATGTTACTTCAAGAATGAACTCTATTAAAACTGGAACATTCTGTAACAGAAAATCCCGCTTCTTGCTTACATTATTACCGGAGAACTATAGAGTACCAATGAGAGAAACAACTAATGGCCACCAACTTTGTTTTTCCTTGTCTTAAACTGTATTCAGTGAAATGTAAATGTCACTTTCTTGTCCCTTCTTCATTTGAAGGACAGGTACAAGACACTGAGCAGCATACCTCAACCCTACTGTCAGAGGTTTTGTCTGGTGAGACTTCAGGTTCTGTACCTATTTGACTTTGGCCTCACAGCTGATACTGTCATGACATGTCACTTGTATTTGCATTTGTTTTGTCAGCAGCTTTCCTATTTGGGTTCCAGGGCTGAGTAGAAGAGCAGCTGATTAGTTGCTTTAGTCTATAACTATATAATCAAATATTTATCTAGTACTTCTCTAGATCGGAAAATGTATTAAAGTGCACTCAGTAAACCTGTATAAAATGTTACACAAGTTAAGAATTCTTTTCACTTTCTTCCTATCATCATTAAATCATGATGTCTTGCACTTCTAGTTTGTATTTGATCCAAAGATCTCTGATCATTTTACAAATGGGGAAACTGAGGAACCAAGTGGTTAAATGACTTACCAAGTCATAGAAGACAATGACAGTTTTGGTAAGAGAAACCAGCTCTCCTATATTACAGTCTTCTTATCTACTCTCAAAAGCCCCAGTTCTGCAATGTGTGTAATTTTACTCATATCAGTAGTTTCATCAGAGCCAATGGGACGATTCATTGAAGTTAAGCACGTGCATTTGTGTTTGCAGGATTGCACATAATCCATGCTGCTTCTAAGTCTCTCCATGAAAAATATACTAATTACAATTTTATTTTTAATGTCATATTAGGTTCTTGCAAATTGACATCTCCAGGCTTACATAAGCTAATCAAATGCATTCTGCTGATTGAACTTCCCTAATAAAACTTGGAATAAAAGATTTTATAGCATTCATAATAAAAGTAGGGATGGAAGGGACCTTGAGAGGTCATTTAGTCAATTATACCTTTATCACCCTGTGGCAGGGCAGGGGTAAAGACCCCGGAATGCCCTGCCTCTGCAGCTCAAATCCGGGAGCCCAGCTGTCAGCCCTGACTTGCCTAGGCCCATTGACTTAGTCAGGGTTGATTAGTTACAGCTGGGGCAGGAAGCTGGGCTGGCTACAAAAGCCCTGACTCATGGGCAGTTAAAAGGGGGAGGCCAGGCAAGGGAAAGGAGGCAGGAGCCCTGCCGCCTGATTATAGCCAAAGGGGCCTCGAGGGCCTGGGAACTAAGGCAGGGAAGTAACTGTCTGGGGACTTTGGCAGCACTGTACAGAGCACGGGTTGTTTCACTGGAGCCACAAGAAGCACTATAAATAAAGGACACTTGGGAGCACTGAAAAGAGTGTCAAGACCCTTATTGTGGGCGGACAGAACACAGGGCAGCCCAGACCCTGTGACACACCCCAAAAGTTGTCTAACTGGCTCTTAAAACTTCCAATGACTGGGATTCCACAACCTCCCTTGGAAGCCTGTTTCAGTGCATAACAAATTTGTGTGGTTAAAAAGCTTTCCCTAGTATCTAACCCAAATTTCTCCGGCTACAGTTTAAACCCATTACTTCTTGTCCTATCTTCAGTCGACACAGAGAACAATCAACCACCATCCTCTTTGTAGCAGCCGGTAACATGTTTGGGGACTATTGTCACTAGTCTTTGTCCAAGGCTAAACATGCTCACTTATTTTTACCTTTCCTTGTAGGTCAGGTTTTCTAAACCTTTGATCATTTTTGTTGGTTTTCTCTGGACTCTCTAATTTGTTCACATATTCCCTAAAGTATGGGGCCCAGAATTTGCCACAGTACTCCAGCTGAGGCTTCACCAGTGCTGAGTAGAGTGGGACAGTTACCTCCTGTGTCTTCCATGAAACCCTCCTTTTAATACGTCCCAAAGTGATATTAGCCTTTTTTGCAACTGCATCATGTTGTTGACTTGTATTCAATTTGTGATCCACTATAACTCCCAGATTCTTTTCAGCAGGCCAGGCTAGTATTTGTATTTGTGCATTTGATTTTTCCTTCCTATGCGTATAACTTTGCACTTCTCTTTATTGAATTTAATGTTGTTGATTTCAGACCCTCCAACCAATATTTTCTAAACTATTTTGAAACAATTGTTTTAAATCCAGTTTAAACCTGTATGCCTGACTCTCAGAATGCACATCTTTATGCCTGTTAAAAAGGAGTGGGTTTTAATGGGTTTTTAAACCCAAATTATTATGTATTTATATGACAGTAACACCCAGAGTCTTCAGCTGAGATCCAGCCCAACTGTGCTAGGTGCAGGACAAACACATAGTAAGAAAGTCTCCATATCAAAGAGTTGCCAATGTGAAATAGACGAGACAAGTAACAGTGCAAGAAAGGGAAAATTATCTGCATTGTATATACAGGGAAATAGACAATTCCCCACCTGCAAAACCTTCTATCTATACAAGTCTCTTAATTTCATCTTGGAGCTTTCATAGACTCCGACTTTACAGTCAGAAGGGATCATTATGATCGTCTAATCTGACCTCCTGCACAATGCAGGTCGCAGAATCTCACCCACCCACTCCTGTAATAAACCCCTAACCTATGCCTGAGCTATTGAAGTTCTCAAATCATGGTTTAAAGACTTCAAAATAGAAACCGAGGTACAGAAAAATTAAGATACTTCCCAGAGGTCACACACAAAAGCTGCAGAAGACCCAGAATTTAAACCCAGACAGTCAGAGCCCTAGCCCAGTAGTTTAACCAGAGGGCCATTACAACCTAAGATTCTAATCCAAAGCCCACTGAAGTCAATGAAAAGACTCCTATTGACCTCAACAGACTTTGCATAAGGCCTGTGACGGGGCGGACCGGCCCCGCACGGGCCAGGGCTGCCCCTGGCCGGAAGTTCTGGCAGCGGAAGTCCCGCCCCCGCTGCACTGGGCATGCTCCAAGTGCTCAGGCAGTATAAAGGAAGGGAGCACAGCTCAGTCTGGGCTGACTGCCGTGGGAGGAGGACGTGCCTGGAGAGCTCCCTCGGAGGACCAGCCCCAGCCACACCAGGAGCCGGAGCTGGAGCCGTGGCAGGACCCTGCCTTAGAGCCTGACGCCGACTACAGCCAGCCAGGAGCCATAGACCACTACCTGACGTGGGGGGCGACGGATCCAGCCACATACGGGGGACCAGCAACCGGCCACGGAACCCCACCGCTGGAACAGGTAGGAACTGACCCCAGGATAGTGAGGGAGTGGTATTGCCCACCCGAAGACACTCAGCGTGTTGCGGTTGGATCTCCCCGCTGAGTGGGGGTCAGGCGCAGGGCCGCTAGGCCACACTACCCCAGGGAAGGGGGATTGATGTAGACACTGGCCGCTAGGCCACACTACCCCAGGGAAGGGGGATTGATATAGACACTGGCCGCTAGGCCACACTGCCCCAGGGAAGGGGGATTGATATAGACACTGGCCGCTAGGCCACACTGCCCCAGGGAAGGGGGATTGATATTGACTCTGGCCATTGGGCCACACCGCCCCCAGCCGAGGGGGCTGATATTGACTCTGGCCATTGGGCCACACCGCCCCAGCCGAGGGGGCTGATACTGACTCTGGCCATTGGGCCACACTGCCCCAGCCGAGGGGGCTGATATTGACTCTGGCCATTGGGCCACACTGCCCCAGCCGAGGGGGCTGATATTGACTCTGGCCATTGGGCCACACTGCCCCAGCCGAGGGGGCTGATATTGACTCTGGCCATTGGGCCACACTGCCTCAGCCGAGGGGGCTGATACTGACTCTGGCCATTGGGCCACACTGCCTCAGCCGAGGGGGCTGATACTGACTCTGGCCATTGGGCCACACTGCCCCAGCCGAGGGGGCTGATACTGACTCTGGCCATTGGGCCACACTGCCCCAGCCGAGGGGGCTGATATTGACTCTGGCCATTGGGCCACACTGCCCCAGCCGAGGGGGCTGATATTGACTCTGGCCATTGGGCCACACTCCCCCAGCCGAGGGGACTCGTCAGGGACTCCGGCCGCTAGGCCTCACTGCCCCGCCTGGGGGCGCGAACCCTGACACGGCCCTTCACAAAAATCACATTACTTTTGTTCAATACAAAGTATGATGCTAATAGAAACAGCAAATTCGATATAAATACCTTGAGATGATTTAAACAGCCTTAAAAAGAAGAAGTCTGAAGTGAGAAAAAGATCATCATATATCTAGACGTAGGAAACAATTTCTGTTTTGTAGCAGAAGAGATTTCAGAGATAGTCACTCAAATACATGCAAGCGCAAGGAGGACAATAAACATCAGTTCCTAAAATTATACATCAGGATTATTGCACAGACTTAAAACAGCATGACTATGCAAACAGTATTTCCGATAGCATTTATCTAAGGACTCTTCTGCCAGCAAGAGATTCATAATTACTTTGTACTCATAATCACTTTGAAATATGTGAAAACTCTTTATATTAAAAACAAATTAAAATTAGTGGAAGAATATGTTAACACATTTAAATGATGAAGAAGATGATTTAGTTTTACATTTAGGCTCTCATACAAATAACGGAGATTTCTAAAAGACATCTCATCCTTTCCTATTCTGTCACAAATAAAGACTCCAAATAATCAACATTGGTGACAGGCCAATCCTTATCTTTTCTAACTTATTTAGGCAGAACTAGATTTAGATCTGTGGTGCTCTCAGAATCTGAAGAGCTTTTTTAAGTTTTGCAGTTTGCAAATGAACTCAAAGCAATCCCTATAGAAAATGTTAAAATGGAACTAAACATCATTATAGAGAATTTGACACTTTGCCCTCCAATGATCCAAATTACAGAAACAGGGCTGTGTACATAATGATGTAATTACATGCAGTCATGAACAGTTTAATTACTATATGCCTGAGCAAGCTAATTTTTTTTTAATTTCTGGGGGCTCTCTGAATTTTCTTACTTCTATACCTGATTGCTTTTAAGTTACTGATCCCATAGTTCCGGCTTGCACTGCAATGTATAGAAACTCATTCTCCTGGGGAAAAAAGCACAACACAAATACAGAATAAAACAAGTATTCTTCACTGGATTTGGGTGACACTATTGTGTGTTAAATGACACATTATTCTCACCCCCAAACCTATCAGTGTTTTCAGTCAGATAGGCCATTTTAAAAACATAGGGTTAGACACCAAATTACTTTTGAAAATCGCAGTAGGCACCTAAATAGCTACAAATCTGTCTCTTTGCTCTTATACAACCCTCCATATTTCCTCTTGATTAACAAGCAAGTTGATGGTGCTTTGTCTCATTTTAGAACTCTATGGATAAAGAAATGTATAGCATTGTGACGAAGCGGGGATTTCTATTATGTTGTATGTGAGCCTATGTGAGTTTTACTGCATTGCATGAATATTATGTGTGCCTCAGTTCCCCTGGGTGCTGCACCAAAACCTCAGTGGTAGGAATAGGGGTGTGTGATTTTGGCTGAGACCTCTGGGGCAGGTGAGGCTACTCCAGCTGCCTGCAAGTCTATATATATAAAAGTCAAATGGTGTGTGTGTGTGTGTGTGTGTGTGTGTGTGTGTGTGTGTGTGTGTGTGTGTGTGTGTGTGTGTGTGTGTGTGTGTGTGTGTGTGTGTGTGTGTGTGTGTTCCCTTACTACTTCCACATCGTTTCAGCTAGATACTTGAAATTTGGTACAGTTATAGGCTTTAGGGTCCTAATCAGGGTAGGAATTGAAAATTTTTAAAATCTCACCTCTTACACCCCCTAGGGGTGAAATTCTTTAAAGCCCATTAACATCAACTACACAGCTCACATATCATCTGGGCAGCAGGTTAACACATGCTGTTGTCTGTGACATAGTTATGATGTAATAATACAGATAACCAGAGAGCTTAGTGTTGTGTAGCGCAAACATAATTAAGTACCCTGTGTTTTTCTAAAACAAACCCCATTCGTTATGCCGCGTAAAAAGTGAAAATGTATCTGAGAAGCCACATGTAAATGCAAGAGAATGAAATTAATTAGACAAAATGAGACTTCTGAACAATGTGAGAAACGGCTACATAATAATAGAATACGAAATTATCAATCCAGGGCCACAGAAACAGCCGAACAACGCCAAAGAAGATTAAAGGAACATACCCGAGCAACATCCCAGTTTCCATTTACAAATAGTCCGAGCAAAGCCGGGTATTTCAGCTAGTATGCTATAACCGGGACCCTTCGTAACCTGAGACTCAGTAGGGGGATGCAACCAGGTGACTCTTTGCCTGGAAAGCAAGACAAAGACAAGCAGGAGGAGCAATGAGGGTGTCTGAGGTCAGATCACTGGAAGCTGGCAGGTTGCTTGGGGGGATTGGAAGATGGAGAATCCAGGACGCCTGGCCCAGGACTCCCCAAGATGGACTTGGCTGAAAGTCACTGATTTCTGTGCTAACAGCTGTGTTTCTGTCAACTAATAAACCTTCCATTTTACCGGCTGGCTGAGAGTCCCGTTCACCTGGGTGGACTCATTGCAGGAAACACATGGTGTGGAAGGGGATGCTGAATATTCTGAGGTCAGACCCAGGAAGGTGGAATCAGTGTAAGCTTCTTGCCCTGGTGACAGTCTGCTCAGAGAGGAGGTTCCCCCAGAGTCCTGGCTGGCTTCATAGGGAGTAGTTCCAGAGCATCGCCCTGGTGACTCCATGACAAGCATCTTGGAACAGGCCAAGGCATTCTGCTCCATAAGCCAACTGAAGGGGTAAAATCCACATGCTGTTGTATAACAATTTGGTGTATGGCTTTGTGTCAGCTTTTAGAGGCCCAAAGTCCAAAGTTTGGTCAAGAGGTCAAGCCTAGCGAATAGTAATTAGCTAAAAAGAGCAAAATAACCAAAAATAACCTTGCTTTGTTTGTTTAAGCCTAGTAGGCAAAACAAAAATGTTGGAGCAATAACTAAATAAGGGTATCTAATTCAAAGTTGCAAATGAAACAAAAATGTCTTATTCCTGTAGTTTCTTTGGTAGGGAGAAGTTCTTCCCATAGACCAACCTTACGTTTATGAAAGGTTGGCATGTCAGTATAAAATATGGCCTTCTCCCATCTCCCTTTCCCAGGGAGCAGTGCCTGCCTTAAAAACACAAAGGAGCAACTTAAAAGACCATCCTTATTGTCATATACTTTTCACTGTTTCTTTGATTTATCCCATAGGAACTTGTTAAATAATCAGAGGAGCTACTTCATTCCTATGGACCCCAGACTGAATTCTATATATATTATACTAATACATTTCATTAAAGTACTAATTAAATGTTAACTTGTTAATTTAAAACCATGGAGGGAGACATTATGCAATCTTTGACCATTGGCTACTGTGCTATCTTGCCTTACTGTGCTAGGCCTATCCGGAGGTGTGAAACTACCTACTCCGTCACTTTTCCCCGCCCATGGAGAATTCATATAACCCAGTGTAATCAATTAATTGATAGTGTCTCTGAGCCTAATAAGCAAAGTGACACTCTGTCAGCTGCACATAATAAACTCCTGTGCTTGACTTCTACACAGTGTATATTTATGGCCTTCACCAACCAACAGGAAGAATTTGTACAGAAGAAAACATGGCATTCCCTGTAGACCCAATACACATTACCCTAATGATATTCATGCTGCCAGGAAGGAACAATCTCAAGCAGCTGATTTCCAAGGGTAAATGTCGGTTCTTGGCTACCTATTGAGTAGGCTGCACAGTAGAATAGCCAGTCTTTACACCAAACAAAATTATGCAGAGTCCAATGAAACAAAAGGCTTTTTGAAGGGGCTAAATTGGTTATTTAATGAAGTTGCAACATGTTGAGGGAAGATCTGAATTCTGAACCCAACTAGTACCCAGGCTGGCAGAGGTAAGAGCACTGGGAGGCAGTGAAGTTAGCTGCAAGGCCTTGCCTGAACCTTTAATGATCACACTCGAGCTTCGTCTACATGGAGAAACTTTACAAAAAGCTCGCCATCAGAGCTGCCATCAAGATGGTCCATAATCCATCTGATCCTACTGAGAACTTTGCTCTGGAAAACTCCCTAGTGTACACAAGGCTCTAGTGGATGAACTGAGAAGCTGGGATGAGAGCAATGAACCTTCTCCACTGTGATGGCCAGTTTGATTTGTGGACTTCAAGGAAGAAGTAAATGGCAGATCCCTGAGTCTCCATGGGAGACTGGAGGAATTATCAGGAGATAAAAGAGGTTTCAAAATAGAAAGGCCAAATGCAATCCCGGTAAGAGAGGTTCTGAAATGGGCGAACACTGATACTTTGAATTTTAAAAGTTCCCATACTAGTTGTGATTTTAAATACTTTACAGTATTACAGAATGCAGTGTAGAATTTATATTTTCACTATGCATCAGCCTGCTTCCTATAAATGGAGGCTGCATTTAATATATTAAACATACATTTGTATTTCATTCAGTCCTATTAAATGTCTCAAATACTTCAGGAACCCACGAGCACTCCCATAGCTCAAACTATTTTGTGTCCCGAAGTTTATTTTTTCAGCAGTAAAATGGCTCGTAGTACAGTTAGAGATTTTAATCCACGCAGAGGCTTCAGCCCATAATCTGATAAACCTTCTAAAACTACATGATAGATGTCAGCTAGAATAAGAGGTATGGTGGAGTTGGGATGGGAAGCAGGAGGAGAGCAATGTAAAATCTAATGTAATAAAAGGCATTTTGTTTGTTTTTCTATTTGGCTGAGGCTCATGCCAATTCTCATTTAGTAAATGAATCAGTTCATCATTCCTTAAACCTTGTCCAAGGTGCTAGTCCCTACTCCTGGTGAACAAACTCTTAGATTTTATGGGGAACATTTTTGCTTTAAGAGACTATTTCTCTTTTCTTGATAAAAAAACACCTCTCACATCTGTGGCGAAAGCCATGATTCTATTAATATTAATAATAAAAATAAAAGTCTGAGACTGCATCTTCGGAGTCGCATCTTGGTGGGCTGAATGCTAACACTCATTTGTTGTTATTATCCCTTCAGTTTCACTGACATCAGAAGACAGCAACTGTAAAGCACTTTTTATTGCTTTGAGAAGCACCACAAAAGCCATTAAAATTCAGAAATATTCTTCAAGCAGAAATCACTTCAGACCCTTACAGTTAAGGGCATTTTCCATTAAATAAACAGTCCTTTTTCTCTTGCCTCATCTGTCCTTTATGTCCAACTAGTACTTTAGCACTATCCCACTGTGGTAATTCTTCTGAAACACGATTAGAACATCAGCAATCCACCTTGAGAAGCCTCTGCTCAAAATATAAAACTTAAAAAGGGAGGAGGCCGGAAGAAGCAAGGCAGATGATGGAATCTCATAATGACTCCCACATGCACTAGTGACACCGGTTATCTTTCAGGGTTCCACTAACTCCCATCCCACTCATTGGAGCTACTGTAGGACGTGTCAAAATAACTTGTGGCACATCACATGGAAATGCAGACGATAACTCAAGTCACCTCCAAGGGAACTGTTTTCAGAACAGGTTTTAAAACAACACTAATTGCTGAGAAAACCTTATTTGCTTTGGGATTTTTTTCCTAGGGTTCAGCTGTTTATCTCCCTGCAGATCCAAACATTTACTGTACTCCCTGATAGTTCACTGTACTTTAGCAATTAAATTAATGGCAGCGGCAACAGCAAGAAATCCTTTAAACCCCTCTGGGCTTGTTCTTTTGATTAGACTAGATCAGTGAAGCTACAGCTATTTGCAGGCAGATTAGATAGGCTAGGTTTTTATCACCATTTGCACTAGAGATTGAAAGGTCAGGTCTGTTGACATCAGACCAAAACCCATCTGTGAAAATTTGCTTGAAAAGTTATTTTCCAGAAATATTTTAATATTGGAAGAACACCACAGGGATTTGAAAATACGTAATGACCCTTAGAACTCTGGGGCAAAGAAGAGCACTTCACTTTTCCAATGAGCAATAGAAGGCATTCGGACATACACAAACAAAAATAACAGCACTATGTATTTTCTTGTCTCTAGAAATCAGAATCTGAGCAAACTACAAAGCATATGGCACTATTAATATAAGCCTCTGAGTGTAACTTATAAAACAATACTCTCTCCACATCCAGTGAGGTTTCTTTTGGGTGAGGGGAAATTCTGTGCAAATTTTTAACCACACACACAAAAATATCAAATTTGAATTGGGGGAAGAGCTAACATTTGTCGTGTAGGAGTTGTAGGTAACAATGCTTTGCATCTGCACAGCACACTATCTAAGGATCTCAGTGCACTTTACAAGCAACGACTAATGCTTCAATGCTATTCAAGTTGCCCTATCGCACCCACCACTATGGTAGCTAAATGAGATTATCATCATCATCATCCCTGTTTTACTGAGGCACAATCTGTAAGAAACCTACATAAGGCAACACCACAAATCAGTGCCAGGGCTGGGAACTGAACCCAGATTTCCTCACTCCTTCTCTTGTATATTAACAAAACCTTCATTCCTTCTGAAGTTTTGTTTCTTTGCAGGGAAACAACAGTTGTGCTTTGAATGGCAATACATTAAAAAAAAATTGCAGTGTAAATATGCCAACAAGCCAATTGTTCCTTGTAGGGTTGTCGAACGATTGGATATATAGTCGTGATCAATCATAGATTGCCCTGTTAAATAATAATAGAATACCAATTTAATTTTATTATACATGTTTTTGGATCTTTTTCTACATCTTCAAATATATTGATTTCAATTACAACACAGTATACAAAACACACAATGCTCAGTTTATATTTTTATTATAAATATTTGCACTGTAAAAGATAAACAAAATACTATTTTTCAGTTCACTTCACACAAGTACTCTAGTTCCTTCTCTTTATCGTAAAAGTGCAACTTACAAATGTATAGCATATCTGGCACGTAAATACCTTGCAACACCAGCTACAACAGTCCCATACAAATGCCTGCTCTCACTTTCAGGTGACATTGTAAAGAAGAAGTGGACAGCATTATCTCCCATAAATGTAAGCAAACTTTTCCATCTTAGCGATTGGCTGAACAAGAAGTAGGACTGAGTGAACTTGTAAGCTGTAAAGTTTTACATTGTTTTGTTTTGAGAAATGTATGTTAAAAAAATTCTATATTTGTAAGCTGCACTTTCACGATAAAGAGAAGGAACTACAGTACTTGTATGAGGTGAATTGAAAAGTACTATTTCTTTTGTTTATCTTTTTTACAGTGCAAATATTTGTAATAAATTATTACATAATCATGACTTCTTTTAAAATCTAGTTCATTTGTTTTGCATTAATTGTATGTATTAATCGATTACCCTAATTTCTTGTTGTCATATTCACACAGTCACTGGTTATTTTGACATGTCCTGCAGTAACTCCCTTTAGTCAGCCTAAATAAAATTCATGGGTACCCAGGCTCCCAATGTGTACAGTTAGGAAACTGTAGTCAACAAACCGCACTTCCACAAAGCTGTTACATTACAGATAGACATCTAAAATAACACCTATCCCAGTACATATCACTCCATATGTGTTTCAGTTTACAGCAGAGAAAAAGTATTAAACTATTAATCTGTTGTTTTGTTTTAATTTTGATCCTATAGTTATCAGTGTCTTTCAAAATGCACACAATGCCGAAAAAAAATGTTCAGTATTTTAAAACCAGATGGTTTATATCACCTAATGTTTTGCTTTCCTTTTTTCAGACAGAAATTCTGATTCAAATTAATGAGTTTAAATAGATTTTATAAGATTTGAGATTTCCAACCAGCAAAATCAAAAGTCACTGACTCAATATTAAGAAATGGTGTACTTTTTAATACCCTTTGTGACTTCAATTCTAATTTATATTAAAAGAAAGTTTGCTCTCACAGGAACTGGGGGAAAAACAGCAAATCTGACCTTTAAAAAAATGTAACAAGAAGGTTAATGTTTTGCACTTTCTACCTAGGGTATTTTCACACTAGCTTCTTTTTGCTTTTCTCACATGTTGCCTGAGTTAGGAGTGTTGGCTAGAGAACAAGATCTTTACCGGAACTATTCCCAGAGGCTCAGAGGGAGCTGGCATCGTCCCATCACACAGGAAGAAAAACAAGATGCAATGGATGTGGTTTAATTAGTCTGCAACTGATTCATGTGGGAATGGCTGGCAATACATTGTGCAATGCAGGTCATCACTCTAGACTAATGGTTTCCACCTTTTTGGAAAGCCGCCATCAGCCCTCCCTCTTCCCAACCCGGTCCCAGTGCACTGCTGGGACGCTGTGGTATGTAGGAGAGGGCTAAAAAACGGGTAGTCGTTTCCCTGCTCTACCAGATGTTAGAAGCCCCACCCCCTTTTCTCAGCTTCCTTAGAGGATGCCGACCCCTAAATCCATTTCCAGCGCCCATTTTTCTGGGAACCAAAACCCTCTGTAATGAATACCTGCATTGGACATCTGCCATACCTGCTATCTACTAAGTAGCGACATCGAACCTCCTTTCTGGGTCCCTGACCCGCTTAGGGGTAGGCAAAACATACTCCACCTGACGTGGGCCATTATGGGAAAATTTCCTTCCCAGCTCCTGAAGGGGAAAAAAAATCAACTAGCTCAATGCCAAAACCATAAAAAACAGTCTTCTTCCAATCCCATGGGTGGTATGATGGGTGTTGCTATTCTGTGATTGAGATGAAAGGGAGGGAGGGAGGAAGGGAAGGGAGAGGGGGAGAGCACTTCTTCCAGAATGCATGAGGTTTAAATTACCCCACTTCCCCCAATGCACAGGAAGGGTCAATGTCCCACATGGGCCATCCACTTCCTTTCCCCCTTGGCTCCGCTAGGTAAATCTCCATTCTCCTCCTTCATAATCAAATGCCATAGGGACCCCTGAAGGAGCCCTGACCTCTTTTCTTTCATGGTCAAAGACCAACCACATTCATTTGCGGCAAGAACATTTTGTGGTTTCAAGTGGTTCTACAATTCATCCCTCTTACCACCACCCTGTTGTAAAGCTAGAATCCTGCCATTGCTGGAAAAGTCCAGTACACAAGCTGTTAGAGTGTCGAGCTCTGCTAATAATCAAAACACTACACCCTCTACTGGGTCTGTTCCTGGAGTTACTCCCACAAAGACTACAGCCAAATCAAAGCAGCCACATGTGCCTTTACAAGAGCGTGGCTTCTCCTGCAACTTTCAGATTGAAAACTTCTGTGAAATGTTGACAAAATTAGCAAAATGTGTTCATTTCCCATAGCTCAACTATTTCAAAGCAAATGCCAGTAACTTTTACCTGTACCTGGCACTAGACCTTGCTGATGGACATGTACTCGTAACAGTATCTTTCCAAAGAAATGAACAGAATTCACATACACAAACTGCAATACCAAACCATGCTGGTTTAGAACGTACCTATATCTAAGTGCTTTGAGAATAGAGCCGTTGGAGGCATCTCATTCTCTCCCTCTCTCTTAGAGGGAGGGAGAGACATCTAAGGGTACATCTATACTACCCGCTGTAGTGTTCGATGTATTGGGGATCGATTTATTGCATCTCGTCTAGACGAGACAAATCGATGCCTTAATGCGCTCCCTGTCGACGCCAGAACTCCAGCTCCACAAGAGGAATAACCGGAGTCAACAGGGGAGCCGCCAAGGTCAACTCACCGCCGTGAAGACAGCCAGGTAAGGCGAACTAAGATACTTCAGCTTCAACTAGGTGAATAGCATAGCTGAAGTTGCGTATCTTAGTTCGAACCCCCCTCCACAGTGTGACCCAGGCCTGAGAGAGAGACACAAGATGGGTGAAGTAATATCTTTTATTGGATCAACTTCTGTGAAACAATGTCATTTAAATAAATAAGTAAGCCAAATGCTGGCCTCCCTAATGATGCAATTCACTATCCTTGGGTTATTTTTGTTAGCTTAGAGGACATGATGTAAGGGAATTCTGTGCATTGTTACACATCAGTCTGCTTAACTTATACTGCTTATATTGCTCTGGAAAATACATTAAAATATGTAAGATAAAGTAGGTTTTCCAGCCTGTTCTTTATCTGTAGCACAGATGACCTACTGAATTAATAGCTAAGCCAACCCTGGAGTTCATTGGGTGGAGGGGATTCCAAACATTGGTTTCAATTGTTTTGAATAGCAAAACTTGAAATTAAAAAAAAAATGTGGGTGACCATTTTGGACCAGATTCACCCAAGCTGGTGCTAGAAGGTTAATTTATACCTCATCTCTTTGCACCAAATAATTCCCTGTGACACAGATGGGATTCCCTGGAAGCAGGAACAGGAGATGGAACAGCCATTCAGACTCCCTCCTGGGACACGTCTTCACTTCTTTATTTTATATTTTTTGGTCAGGGGCTCAAGGTGCCCTACTTGCAGAAGCTGTACAACAGATGCATCATTCAGTGAGCCCTTGGATCAGCCTGATCCCATGCTCCATTTGTTAGGATTATATTGTCGTTCTCCTGTTGTGAGTGGCAGGCAATAAATTTTTGGGGCCCAAACCCACATGGAATCTCACCCATATATTACACAGAGGTGTGCATGAGAGTTTGAGTATAAAATATACAAGGGGAGAAATAATTCTGATCACTGTGGTTTGGCAGCTATTTTGTTTAGTTTGCAGAAATTCCATCTGCTAAAAACTAGATGACAATGCTTCCAGAGTCTTGCTAATTCTTTTAATTACTTACACAGAACTTTAAAAAGCGTATTTTAAATAAAAAGGGTAGAAATAATGAACAAATACTCTGTGCTTAAATTTCACCTCTCTCTTTTTGATTGCAACTGGAGACACTTTGCTCTAACTATGTGCCTGAGCCTTCAGTATGTGTGAAGAAAACTACAGAGACCAAGCATGAGAGTTCAGAGAAAATCTTAGGAAGTGAGTAAACCACAAAAAGGCAAAAAAAAAAAAAAATACTGGTTGTGACTTATTGTATGTTTTAACACTGGGACTCCAGTCATTTCTTTCACACCCAGCAGTGTGGCCTGTGTTGCATCTGGTCACACATTTATTTAAGAGCTTTGTGTAGGTGCTATTTCATATAGATGCTAACAACAAAAATAACTCTTATTTCTGCAATTCTGAGCATGATATTGTAGGTGTAAAAAACCTACCTGTATGAAATCAACCAGGAAATGTTTCTGGCCTCTGACGTGTGCTCAGTGCTTAATGATCATAGAATATGATATTAGAATCATCTAATATTATATTAGAATTACAAAACACACATTCTGAGTCTGCAATGTGGGTAGACTTGAACACAAGACATTTCACATTCCAAAGTCAGAGAGGTTCTAGATAACTCACCCTACCTTAGGCAAGCATTACTCTCCACAGCATGCACCTTGAAATTTCCAATCTTAATTCACTACCATTTTAACGAGAGAAACAATTTGGTTGTCTTAACACTGTTGATTGATCAACACGGTCTTCTTTGTTGTACTTATATAGTTATCAATGATATTATGCTCATGACATTTTGGTGGGAAAACAGAGGCTTTTGCCCTAAAACTGATATAATCTGTTGCACCTGTACATGTATCTTAGGTAATACCAGTTTAATAGTTCTATTATCCAGATGGTTGTGAATGGAAATTGTTCATAAGGGCAGCACCATGCAAAACCAGGCAAAACAAAATGTGATTTTAACATAACAGATGACAAAATCAACACCATGTGCACACTGATGCGTCGCTTCACTTTTAGGGACAACAAAGTTTGAGAAAATAACTTTTAAATGAAAGCACAAGCCAACCACATGCAATCCTACCTTGCACCAGTTTTTGAATCTATCTGCTGAGGAAATGCAAACCAGCAAGTGTATAAATCATTAGAGTCACTGAATACGAAAGCACTTCACGAAGCATAGAACAAGGACATGACTATGGTTTTTAAGTTAGTGCATGTGTTCAGGGGGAGGAAGCGGTATGTATCAGCACCTGCTATCAGAGGCATTCTGCCAGCCTAAGCAGGAAAGGAGGAGGGGAGAAGCTGCTCACTCCCCAACATTTCTTCATTAGCCAAGCCTTAAGCCTGGCCAGCTGCCACTCTTTACCCTAGGGGAGAGGGCAAGGGCTTCTCTCCCCTCACCTGCAGAGGAAGCCCCTCCACCTCAGAAACTCTATTCACCATTGTGTCCCAGTCATACATCTTCCTAGAAAGCCATCAAGACAGCACGCCCACCTGACACCTACAAGATGACTCTTTGCCATAGCCTGTGGGGAGAAAGAGCACTGGGAAGATGGTGATACAGGAGACTTGTGTGGGGTTCAGCATGGTAAAAGGTGGGAACCAGAGAGTAGGGGAAGGAGACAAATGAATTAGCAGAAGAAGGCATTTGTTTGACAGTGGGGTGACTTGACCATGAGTGTAGCCACCATCACAACCCTGACACACAAAATAGCTTCAAGAGGGAAATGGCAGAGGAGAGCTCTGAAGCTCATGAAGAGGTGCACTTGTTGTCTATGTAGAGTAACCATCCTGGCTCCCTTGGCCTGCACAGGGCACAAGCAGCACTTGACCCCATGGTAAGAGAAGATCTTTATAATACAGTAATAGAAGAACTGGCCTAAGAGAGCTTCCCAAGTATCAATGAGATGGGAGGCCAGCATTACTGCTGACTGTGTTTTTCTCTAATCCAAGGTGTGACCCATCTGGGACTAGTGTCTCCATATTCCCTTATTTAAATTAAAAATTATACTACCAACACATTAAAAACCATAAGACACAACGCGCACACACACAAGCATTGCACTTTCCAACACACTCAGAGCAACAGGAAAGTCGCACCCATTTTATTTTTATTTTTCAACTTCCACGTATCTGTTTAACATGCAGGGCCCCACATCCTTCATTTCACTTGCTCTGTACTGAAGTGCCAATACCTTTTCACAACAGTGTCGGCTGGGGATGCATTTCAAATGTGTTCAATTCTTCCCTTGTGGCTACACTCTCCAGGAGCAATTGCTCCACACTGAGAACCTGCGTTTCTCACATACCTTTCAAACACTACACAAGATTATTTTTAAAAGCCCCTTGTAAGCTTTAGATTAGTAGACTGCCAAAAAATAAAAAAACAAAAAGACATTCACGTTCAAATGAATAGGAATAGCTTTTTAATCTTAAATAGCAGCAATTATCATATCTCACAAATTGCAGGAAAATCAAGTGCTTTGAACACCCATTATTCACTTTTTATTCATTTTTTGGCATCTAGCATCTGCATCATTTAATGTTACAGTGTAATAAAGAATAGTCTGCCTTCTTTTTTTCTTAATGTCACCTTATGTAGATCAAGTGTCATTACTAATCATGTGATACATATATCCTAAAAATAAGCAGGCCTATCTGATTTAAGGAAGAAAATCCAACATATTGAAGTTATTGACTTTACTATGTAACTGCGAATAAACCATGTGAAAGAAGCATTATGCAAAATGTAGGGCTGCTTTTTAAAAACTGTTCTAGCGATGAGCCCTTCAGCCCTAAAGCTCCCACGTTTCATAGATTATTTGATGACAATAGGTATGTTCAATTTCTAAGTCACTCTATCAATGCAGAATTATTCCCTACTTTACATTTACTAGTGTTTTAACCAGTCAAGTTTGAAATGTACCAAACACTATGCAGTTTAAGAAATTATTCTACAGGCTAACAGATCTCACTGTCTGAAAGCTTTCCTTGATACACGACCTAAATTTTCCTTGCTCTCCATTTCATCCTCTTATTCCTAGTTATAACTTCTTAATATTTGTGCCTTCAAATAGGTCGACTATCATATGTCTCCTTAGTCATCACTAGTTTTAAATTATTGCTTCATGATTCTGTATATTTCTGATAATTAGTTGTCTAGAACAGAACACCATTCTTCTCTGGAGTGACTGTTGAAATCAAAGAAGCTACCCATCAGAGAAGAAGCTGACCTAATATTCCAAGTGTGGGCACACTAGCACTAACACTGGATAGGGACAGACTGCTCTGTGGTCTGAGGAGTCTGCAATATTCAGTCCAAAACATCAACCCTTTTGTCTTCGGCATCAGTTGACCAATTCACTACTAAAACTACCACTACTCCGGGTGTCACTTTCGGTGTTACTTTTGCACAGGTTTCTCTTTATATAAAATAAATCTATGTTTTGGATTACCCCTCCCCCCCCCCCGAAAAAAAAACAACATACTGCTGTGATTTTTTCCAAGATGAACCTCATGTGATAGACAGATTTTGACACTATCTGCAGGGAAAACGTTTGCACAATTTGTTCACAGAGTCTTTGTCTCCAAAGCCATGAGGAAGCAACAGCTGGTAGAAAATATGCAATCCTCATGACTAGCTGAAAAGTTTCATAGATGTGCTCCCTAATCCATTCTGGAGTCGTATTAGGCCAAAAAGAACGTGAAGAGTTTCTTACTTCCTAAATTCTGCTGTTCTGTGTACATAGAATTCAAATGGCCTCTCTGCTAACATGTCAGTGCACCCTTTTCTCTGTCACAGTTGAGGCAAGGTATGACTGAGCATATAGCTATACTGGGGAAAAAAAGAGACCTCTTAGCCAAAACACCTCACACAACACACCAAGGTACGTGGATAGGATTACTTTCTCTTGGTGAAATAGAGAGCTTGGCAGCATAGCAAAATGACCAGAGTTCTCACATCCACCCAAAAAACCCAATAAGTGTCATAAAGTGTAATGAAAACAGGTGCTCCAAGGAGGACTGAAACAAATTCTAAAGAACCAGAAACGATGGGACTTGAATGGAGATTTAAATCCAAGTAGCTAAACAGAGAATTTTGGAGGCAAAGGGGAGGGTTAATTTACCTTTTACAAACAACCTCTTGGCATTAATCAGGGCTGGAGGACCCACTCATGAAGACCTCTAGTGCTATTTTGTATGTTTTGCTTTTTTTTTCCTGGTAGGATGATTTGGGGCTGAGGGTCCCCCCCCCCCCAACAGAAAGGTACTAGAGCATACAGGAAGAAACGGTGCTGCCTGGCATCGTTTCAGAAAAGAAGTAAGGAGTAGTCTCATCTTTAAAAGTAGGAGTTTCTTGAAAATTGCAGCATCACTGTTATCAGTGTCAAGGGAACAGATCAAACCTCCAGAAGGATGGTTACTCAGTGATGGCTTCTCAGATTCACCCAGGTTTTCTCCTTCTCCGATCATCCGGACGAGGACATGGCATGGGCCGTGAGATCTATTGACCCGTGGTGCCCAGGCACTGGGAATATTCCTGACCCGGGGGCCGGGTCCAAGCAAAATTTTCCCACAAATCCCCCCCACACCTTGCCCTGCATGTCCCCCCGCCCTGCCTGCTGCCTCCAGGTGTGTTAAAACAGCCCAGGGACTCCCGCTGCCACCCAGCAGTGCAGCAGGGCTGAGTGGCTTCATGCGCGCTCGTTCCACATGGCTGCCAACACATCCTTGTGGCTCGCTGGTGGGGGGGAGGGCTGTGCTGCTGCATGCTCCCCCCATGCTGAATGCCCCTGTGGCCAATGGGAAGCTGCAGGGGTGGTGCCTAGGGGCAGCAGCATGCAGAGTCCTCCTGGCCTGCCCCACCTAGGAGCCGCTGCCGGAGAGGCTGCCCCATCCATTTCCAGCACCGGCACCCACACCCCCTCCTATATCCCCACCTTGCACCCCCTCCCCCCCAAACTCCCTCTTGCACCCCAGTCCTCCCCCTGCACCCTCTTTTGCCCACAAACTCCCTCCCAGAACCTACATTCCTCACCCCCCTGCACCCCACACCCTTCCCAACTCAGAGCCTGAACCCAGCACACAAACTCCCTCCCAGAGCCTGCACCCCAGACCCCCTCTCCCACCAAACTCCTTCCCCCACCAAACTCCCTCCCAGAGCCCAACCCCTCACACCTGCTGCACCCAAACTCCCTCCCAGAGCCTTAGGCAGGTTTGCGGGATGAGGGGGTTGTGTGTTCTGGGCACCACCAAAATTTCTACAAACCTGCTGCCCCAGGCACATGGTGAAGGGGAGCAAGAATTTGTATCCATGCTACTCCATGGGTGGGTAGCCAAGGGGCACCTTGGAAAGTCAGGATGTAATAAGAACCTGAGTCTTGATGCATGTGTCTTTTGGGGGAGGAAGGAGGATTAAAGACAATGGAAGAGCATATATACCATACAGCACAATTTAATATAATAAATTTCCATTATGATGCCTCCCCTACTATAGAACTATGATACAAGTAAACATACAAAATTCCAATATAAGATTATCAGTCAACCAACTGAAGAGAAACCAACACTTTGAAACCTAGCAATCAGTTTGTCTTTGTCAAAGGAAAACAAATTTTTCAAAGCTAAGCTTAGATATGAATGAGGAAAACATGTAATTTGTGTTCAGCTAGTTAGCTGTGTTTTTCTTTGATAGGATATAAAGAGGTAATTTAAATTAAAATTCTGTGTTACTGCTTGCAAAGTTCAATGTAAATGAAAGGATTAGATGCACGACTTTCCTTAATATCAGCTGAATATATCAAAGGTAATTCATGTAGTGCAAAAAACATTCTGGCATATGAAAGTATAATGAAAAATTAGAGATCTCTTTTGTAAGGTTTAGTAATCTTTTAATCCAATTCATTACTCAATAACTGTGTACTATTTGCACTATACAGTAAATTTTATAATACACACATTCTGAGTCTGCAATGTGGGTAGACTTGAACACAAGACATTTCACATTCCAAAGTCAGAGAGGTTCTAGAAACCTCACCCTACCTTAGGCAAGCATTACTCTCCACAGCATGCACCTTGAAATTTCCAATCTTAATTCACTACCATTTTAACGAGAGGAACAATCTGGTTGTCTTAACACTGTTGACTGAGCCAGATCTGGGACTTACATTTTTTGTCAGCCACAGTCAAACTGGCCTCATTTAAAACTTGGCGTTGAACTTCATGCTGTAAACAATGGCCTCAATCTTTCACACTTTTCTGCACAAGAATAACTTTACGCCTCTGAGCACAGCCACTGAGTTCAATGGGACATTTCACACATGTGAAGTTACTCAAGTGCATAAATGTCTGCATGATAAGAACCAAATATACCAGAAAAAAAGTTACATTGGGAGTGAAGGGTGAAAAGAGACTCTAAATTAAGGGTTAGTCTAAGGCAAACTTGTATGCATTCAAGTAAATTGACTATGTTTATATAAGGATTATTGTCTTTTTTGTTTTAGTCACATCACCACTAACCTACAGAAGATTACAGAGACACTGGCTCGGCAGTTAAGGATGCATCAAGCTTTTGGCTTTGATGGGACTTTAAGACTTCACTGTCAAAAAGTGTTACTAGAATAAATTATAAACCCGCAAATCTCCTTTGCCAAAACTCAGACCAGGTGTCTCATTGTTTTAGGAACCCAGTACCTGAATACCACAGCCCCTAGAAATTCTAAACTGCTCACAAACACGCAGGTCACTCCCCTGTGATTACCAACGTGGGTGATGATTCAAAAACTTATATTTTTAAAGTTTTCTCACTCTATCTTAACTGCAGAGAGCCACACAGAAAAGTAGCCAGCACAGAACACAGCATCACACTATAACACAAAATACAATTACAAATTTCATACTTCCCCCATAAACACATAAGGGAACACAGGTTTAGCCAAAGCATCCATGAAAACAATAAACGTTTTAATCTTGCTGAGGTCAAAGTTTAGGTTTTGTGTTAGACGTACATGTTCTGGGTAGATGTTTCTTTGGAGTCAAACCACAGTAGAGTTGCATTGTGAGTGTTCAGGTATGGTGAAGGAGGCTACTGCCACTTGACATCCGTTTGCTTTTTAGAGTATGTGTGGGAGCGTTCTGCCTTTCAACAACATCCCTTTTTGTTTGTTGGAATAGGCATTCTAAGGGCCCCAGCTAATGCCACAGGTACAGTTCATGCAATGATTGTAATTTAAAGTACTTTCAATTTCAAAGTGGAAATGCAAGACATGATGCAGAAACCTGAACCACTGTGTGTGGCACACACATTATCTGTCAAACATATGGTCACAGAGCAACTGTCCTTATTTCTCAATTTACTAGGGATGCTCCTGTGAATGAGCTGAAAAGGAAAGCAGCAAAAAGTCATTCTGGAAGCAACATCAGGAGTTGCCATGGTGACTTTCCAGGGAGCATTTGTCAGTATACATTTGGATGCTGGGAAATTCTAGACTGAGGAGAGTGAGCAGGTAAGGAAAACATAGTGACAAAGAGCTGGGTCTATCTTAGACAAAAAGAAACTTGGAGAAAGTGCTGGCAGACCAGAGCTACAGTCTGCAAAGGGACCTGGAGTTAGTGATGGTCTTTAATTCCAGCAAGGGTCCCATCACTATATAATTGAACGAGAAAGGCCAGGGCCCAGCACCAAACCTCTTGCACAGCCAAAACTCTGAATGAATCTTTGAGCCCTATGTTGGGATCCATTTGCTAGGTAATCACTGATCTGTTCAAATGTCTGAAGATTTAATGAACAGTCAACAAGGAGCTAATGAAAGAGGATTAAAAGCTCTGAAAGTAGCTAGTTGTATTTATACATTATTCCTTTCCCTTGTGTTCACATGTATATTTCTGTTCCCAACACATGTCAAATCTTATGTATATTCTCAGTAAGGACCCAATTATCCACTCCTACTCCCACTGGAAACACATGTTCTTTTACACAGTTACACATTATCAGCATGAATCTGGATAAATAAATGCATATATTGCATTTATCAGACCTTATTAAGATGGTGTAGTATGAAATTAGGATATCTTCTAAAGGAACAAATCTTTAACCATTGTTCAAGGACTTTAACTCCCTCCACATTCTGCCTCCCAATGGTGGATGCTGGCATATAATTTGCTTCTTCCCGAAGAGCCTTGATTTATTGAAAGTGTCGATTAATTTTAATTCTAGTCAGCAATAGCATGTTTTTCTCTCTCATTGGACCATAATGAGTGCGCTTGAACTTGTTTTTTTTTTTAAAAAAAAAAGTGGAAAATGTGCATAGGAACCCTAATTTCTAAGTTTGGGGGGCTGTCTATATCTGTACTGTAGTTTTTAATTATGTTAGCAAATATATGCGTTAGGAACAGTACATCCCACATTAATGGCTACTATGCACAATATTAATATCATTTACATTATATTAAAGTATTATGCTCTCACCACAACTCTGTTCTCCGATGTCAAGTAACTTATGACACTTTGCGAAGTTGGAGTCAATTTTGGCATTAAAGTTACACCACCTGTCAAAGCCAAGTTATATGAAGGAGATGTCCTACCACAGGTTGGGATGTCTCTCTATCCCCAACTAGCCTGGAATGTAGTATTCAAAACAAAGAAGAAAAGTACAGAACAAAACAAGTTAAGGAACTGTCACCAACTGATGGGTTGGACTTCAGTGATGTGTCAGGATTTTATAGCTTGTAAAAATCATACTATAAATACTACTAGCTAAAATAGAGGTAACAAAGAGTCCTGTGGCACCTTAAAGACTAACTAAAGTATTGAAGCATAAGCTTTCGTGGGCTAATACCCACTTCGTCGGATGCAAGCAGTGGGTATTAGCTTGCATCCGACGAAGTGGGTATTAGCCCACGAAAGCTTCTGCTTCAATACTTTAGTTAGTCTTTAAGATGCCACAGGACTCTTTGTTACCTCTGCTATTCCAGACTAATCACCTCTCTGATTCTTGACTAGCTAAAATGTCCATCTTTGAACTAAACTTTCTATGTAAGATAAACATACTGTGAGATAAGATTTTTTTCCCCAAAGGAGGGTATGTGTTTCCTTTTTTCTATTGTACTGCCCTTTTTTTAGACAATACATTTGGCTATGTTCAGTTATTTGGTCTCTTGCACATTTTTAAGAACAAATGACAAGTGTTGTCAATTGGCGACACCTTTTACTCACTAGCTTCATGTGACAAGGTGCTGGGCAGGGACTCCTGAGCCAGTCCTCTGTTACGCCAGCTCCAATTAAAGGAGGTAAATTGGAGCTGGCTTGAAAAACCTGCACCTGATTGGTGAAGGGGAGACAGCTGCCAGCCTAATTAGCCTGGGGCTATATACAGGCCATGAGGAAGGAAGCAAAGGGGGAAGCTAGAGAGCGGAAGCTCCTCTTTCCTGGGTGCAGAGGGTGAGAAGTCCTGAAGGCTGAAACCTCCAAGCTGCATATGGTGAGAAGATGGTGGGATTGAACAGTGTAAACAAACTACACAGGTGACTGCTGAGCCTGAGGGTCTACGTGATTTTTGGAACAGAACAGAGGCAAGAGCAAAGGGGGCCCTGCTAGACCCGGGTACACTTCTATTCAATGCACGTTCTAGAAGGGCAGGATTTCCATACTGAACAAAAGTAATAGATGTTTTTTAAAAAAAAATCAAAAGTTGTTAAGGTGTATAGAAAAGTATTTTAGGTCATTTTCGGTTTATGACTCCCTCTGAGCCCAGTACAGTTGGAATGATGTAAGCCAGTGTAACTGGCTTTACGGGCAAGCAGATGCTAAACACAGCCCCAATACAAAGTTTTTAAAAATCTCAACCATTCCTAGAATGACTTTTTCTGTACCATATGTGACTCAGTCATTTGAGCATAAGGTATCTGTCTTAAATTCATGTTGGTCGGACCTTTATAAACACACTTCAAGCAGCACTTATGCAAGTAATACATACTCATCCCATTACAGATAGCTGAACTACTAAAGTAAGTAAAAACTACTTGGGTGCACAAGGGTTGAAAAATAAGTTCCTATAGCTTTAACTTTTAGTACAGTAGATAAATGGTGATTTTTTTAACATACCTAATACAAATACCTTTGTTTCAGACCCCAGTTACGTTTACTAAGTGACAATGATGTCCTTAAAATCACATTCTTTAAAAAGCTAAACCATTTAAGAGTCAGAAAATCAAGAATAAGGACCTACGACATTCAGCATGTTTAGCACCTGGCGCTCCTTGAATATCCTGAGCACTGAGGAGTCCACGAGGACTCCACGGCTAAGAAGTCTTGATCTTCTGACAGCAGACAATCTTGATAGTGGGGTCTCCTGTGGTGTAGCTGCCTCTTCTAAATGATTCCCTTTCCTCCTTTTTCCTGGGTTTAGCTTCAACCAGCAGCTATTCATGCAGATACTAATCACAACAGAATTGGGCTATTCACATTAGACGTGCAGGGGATACAGACTTGGGTACCATCTATACCTTGCTGATATTTGAGTCCATGTCATCTCATGATTCCTAGATTTAAGAACAAAAGGGACCATTACGCTCATCTACTCTGACCCGCTGCATAACACAAGCCATATAATTGTACCCAGGGATTCCTGCATCAAACCCATAACTTTTGGTTGAGCTACAGCATTCATTTCGGAAAGAGATTCCGTCTTCCCCAGAGGCTTTATGTAGATGTTGAACAAACAGAATTGTGGGAGTGGAGAGAAATAAATGGAACCTCCTAACTTCCGGGGTGAGTTTGCAGAGTCCACAAAGGAGCAGTTGCCTAACCGGACAGTTTGAAAGTAGCCTGTCAGAAAATATTAGAACTCCCTTGGAAGATTTATGGTAAGCTTATGTCTCTAAGTAGAGCAAGTAACAAATTTTTGGATACAACATTTTTCTATGGAAAAAAGCAATTTTATCTAAATCTAAATGTTTTGTAGGAATGTGTCATTTCCACAAAATTTTGAAAAGGCAAAATTTTAAATGAATCACTGATTTTCTCATTTCGACTGGATAAGGAAAAACATTTTGCTTTGATAAGGTAAAAACTTTTTGTTCTGACTAGCATGTCAATTCATTTAAACTTTATACTATATTAAATATTACATGTGATAGTAAATAAAATATGTACATAAATATAAGTTAAATTAATTAACGGAAATGTTTAAGTAAAAATGATGATTCAGCCATGTTGGTCCCTGAAGAAGAGTTCTGGGTAAGCTTGAAAGCTTGTCTCTTTCACCTACAGAAGTTGGTACAATAAAAGATATTACCTTACTCACTTTCCTTCTCTAAGAAGAAATGGTACATTTTCCCTTATCAATATGACATGTTTATTAAAATATGAAAGATAATTTCTCATTATCTAAAGAGAAATTCTTCAACCTTTTTGTTTTGTGGGAAAAATCAAAATGTCAGTTTGTTTGGTTTTGGAATGAATATTTTTTTCACAATGTCAGAATGTCTTCTAGAATGGAAATTCTGTTTCATCTCTCTCTCTCTCTCTCTCTCTCTCTCTCTCTCTCTCTCTCTCTCTCTCGTCCCTGACTGATTGAATCAAATACCACAGAGAGCTCCTGTAGTACAAGTCTGGAGGTCTCCCCTTTGTTCATGAGTAAGAAGTAGACCACCATCAGAATGACTCAAGCCCTTTCTACAAATATCCTAACCTCTATCCCAGTTAGAAGATGCAGAGGACATTAATCATCGACAAGTGTAACTGGGCAGAGAATTAAATATTACTGATACTATGTTTTTTTCACACAGGCTGAGAAACAGACAAAAATCAGAGGGGATTAGGAAGCATTTTTCCCAGTAACTAATGGTGAACAAAGAATACAACTTCCATTACCAACAATGCTGCTGAAAATGTATTTTGTGTGTTATGTAGTCCTCAAAAAAACAGAACAATGCCCAGGAGAGCAGAGGTGGTAAAAATATCTTTACTATGAAATCTTTGCATTCCTGCATATGAGTGGAGGAGGGAGATTTACAGTGAAGACCCTGAAATGGTTCAAACATATATTTTTTTTTAAATGTAGTTCTCTATCCATCCAGAAAACCTTTGCTTAGGTAGTAGGAGTTTCAGACTATTTCTTTGCTTCCCTAATATATTACACCCTCATGGAGACAATATTTTAACAAATGCCTCTGTGATCCACTAAGTTTTACAATGTGTCCATTTCAGATCTATGCTTTCTGGAACAGAATGTTTCCAGTCTAATTACAAAATTCACAGGAAATCCTGATACTACCTTGGGCAATAATGTCCTGGCTAATAGAAATGGCTTCTCTATTTATTTTTCAGAGTGAGAGAGTCAATAATTAAAGCCTGGAGCTTACCCATCACTCTCAGTAGACATAATAACCAAAGGAAAGCTCATTTTGAGAGAAGGTGCATGGCGAGATGGACATTTTAACAAAAGAGAGACACAAGAAGTGGGTATGGTACTCCCATTTTCAGCTTTTAATTCGTATTTCTCTTGTGTAAAGGTCAACCCTGGGCAACAGCATGCATCTGTTTAACGAATAGGGCCTGTAGTGTTTTCTGGGCCTTCTCCCCCCCCCCCCCCCCCCCCGATGTGTGAAACATGTTCTTACTTTTAACAGTACGATAAGTCTATAATATATCAACTCTGCATTCTAAAAGTCACCTTTGATTTTCCTCCTAATCACTAAATTCTAGATACTAATTTGTGGTGACCTGTTTTGTAAGGACTGACAATACCATGTATATCACTGTTATTATTATTTTATCAATGGGAAGGGGGAGTATGAAAATGTGCTTAAAATTACTTATACTGTGTACGTTTTCCTTTTGGATTACGTCAGGAAACTAAGTTTCACCCATCAGAATGAACAATGGTAATTCACTGTAAATTACATTACATCCATCAGTGTAGTTTAGTTAGAAGTTTACACGATTTACATTGAAAGGAACTGGAAGGAACACTTTGTTACAATAAAGTGAAGGGTTAATATGGTTTTTGAACCTTTAATTTACATTGGATTGAAACTCAATTTCTCCACCCAAAAGAAAACACTAAAATAAAATTGTGATTATAATTTAACAATGAGGTGGAATACAATTTTGTTTTGGAAGTTTCCTAAATTCTTACTTTTACTTTGTCAAACTCCAATTCATAAAATGCATACACCTTAAAAGAAATGTACAGGATTAGATAGTTTGTTGAAAATACTATTCAACTTTTTATACAAAAAGCCAATTTTTTCAAAATGACAGTCATGGCTGGTGGATGCAATTTGCACCTCCAAAATCTGAGCTTCATTTTGAACCTAGAATTGGCTTATAGGTATAGTTGGCGCACGCAGCTCCACAGCAGGTATACATTTGAGTCTTAGTGCTGCTTAATACCTGATTGCTGGTGCAAACCAGATAGCTCGTGATGCAGGTGCTCCTACTGCCACCTGTAATTCATATGAGCAGGCACAATTTTGGGGGGAAGAAACGGAAAGAGAAGCTCAGCTTCAGCTTTTTGAAAATGTATCTAAGATCTTATCCATAAGAAAGACTTGATACAAAATACATCTTTCGTCATTGTTACTATTTAAAAAAGGGAGACTTGTACAGAAAGACTTGCACCGCAATGGTTTCACTAAACATATCATTGGTTAGGGTGAGCAAATGTCTCGATTTTATAAGGAAAGTCCCAATTTTGGGGTCTTTTTCTTATAAGGCTCTTATTACCCCCCACACCTGTCCTGATTTTTCACTCTTGCTGTCTGGTCACCCTCTCATTGGTTGATAAGTAAAAGATCAAGTAAGCGATTCTGGATTTGACTCATAATGAATTAGAGCATTCAGAATATTCCATACATTAAGGGGGAAACTAAACTATTATAGGAACATTAAATGAAGTTTGAGAAAGCTCCTTACATGAGAAATGCTGACTCATCCATAACCTAACATGTTTTGGAAAACTTAGGGAGTCTAATACTTTCACATAATTCATTCAGGAAAAAAAAAGAAGCAAACAAAATATTCAAGTGTCAAACCACTAACCCTGCAGTAACAGGATAACAAAGACACATAAGCTTTACTTCATACAATGAAAGTGGAAAGTCAGCTGGGCTACTCAGAGTGTGTAGAGGTATGCACAAGTATTTCTAAAATACTTGTTCTTTGCACTTTTGTTTTCTTTAGCCACTTCTTTCTCTTCACGATTATAACTGAGGGCCAGTTTTCTTGTTTTTGTATTAATAGGTTATATGAATTCTTGTAGTGCTATCTAACTAATTTCTCTAAGGGCCAGCCCACACTAGAAGCACTATATTGATGCAGATTTCCCAATGCAGCTGTGCTGCGCTAGTTCATCTGGTGAATACGCTCTATACAGGCAGGAGAGAGCTTTCCTATCAGCACAATAAATCCACCTCCATGTGAGGCAATAGCTATGTTGGCGGGAGAAGCTGTCCTTAGGTTGGTGTAACTTATGTTATTTGGGAGAGTGGTGCCTTTTTCACACCACTGAGTGATGTAAGTTATACTGAAGTAAGTGGTAGTGTAGAGCTGGCCTAAGTAATAATCTCTGTCAAATTTTGACTCTCTGATTCTCACCAGGAACATACTGATATTACAGTTTACACACAGGGAGAAGAGCTGTAAAAATTAATGATTTTAATGTTAGATATTCCTGAAAAGCCATTTGTGGGACTAACTCTAACTCAAAAGTAAATACACGGGACCCTTGCTAGAATGCAGGATTTGGGATCCAGGCCAAGTCCCGCGTTCTAGCAGGGACCGCATTACAATGAAAATTAATGACCGTTACTAAATTTTGGATCTGCGACCACATTCTATCGGAATTCGCGTTATATAGACGTGCATTCTAGCGAGCGTCCGGTGTATATAGCTTCTAGTCATATCTTGCAATGGAAAAAAGAAAAGGAAGAGAAATTCATTACCAGGTTAAAAACCTTCTACAAAAAATATCAGGCCTCAGCACATATTTATATCCAAGTTATAAACCCTAGAAAATAGGGATTTGTAATGGAAATGCTGATGTGATGCTACAGCATTCCAAACAATGCTATAATTATATTTCCTGATTGCAGACTGATTGAAAGAATTGCCATCCAGAACAAAAGCATCAGAACTCGTCACAAAGAGTCAATCAGAATTCTTGGATTATAGAAAACTCATGAGACACTTATCTATACAGCCACAGCCAGATGATGTCAGGGAATCAATTCATATAACGTGCCAGCTTAATGAAATCTGCATACAAAATTTATGAATGCAGTAATATTCTTTTTTATCACAAGTTATTAATGGTCAATTTAATTAATACCTACAGCTGGAGTGCTTTGGTTCTGTATGATATTTTAATCATCTTTAGCCACGTATTTAAATGCATTTCATTTTATATCCATCAGCTCTTTAGAGATAAGAGAGCCTCTATATTAGCATGGAGATATTCGGGGTAGTTACTAATTTTGTCTTTACGCTGTTATTGATTTCTTTAAAATTTACTACTGCAAGTACCAAACTACATATTCCACTACAATAGCATTTGTTTTAATGCCTGAAAGACAACAATGGTTTTTTTTATAAGAGAGATCTTACATACATTGTCATTTTAAAGCTTGTTTATGGTTACCTTTCTAACTTATAGTTCTCCATTTCAAGCCAAAATCAATATGTAGCTGGAAATCTGACGGTCACACAAGTAAAAAAACAAAAACAAAGGAGATACAAACAGCAATGTACTTAAGATGAAATGAAATTTTCTAACGATCCCATATTTACTTCAGAGCACTGTATCTTGTAACAGGCCTTTTAAAAAAATCATTAGGGAGATAATTTTATAAAAGAGAGAAGAAACAAGATCATCAAGGAGGAGAAGTAGTGCAAGAATATGTGGAAAGATCTCTCTATACTTAGAGCATGTCTTCACTACCACTTTAATTCGACCTTAACGACGTTAGGTCGAATTAAAGGTGTTCCTGTCTTCACATACTTGCCCTTAAAGTCGATTTAAAGGGCCCTCAAAATCGAATTTGTAACTCCTGCCTGACGAGAGAAGTAAGGCTAATCGACTTCTCTATGTCTACTGTGAGGTGAAGAGGCATCTGAAGTTAAGCCTCCGACCTCCAAGCAGCCCCGCGGACCCCCCCCCGCTCGCCCAAGAAGCCCCGCGCCGGCTCCCCCCCCACCCCCCTCGGGCGGGAGGGGTCCTGCGCCGGGCTGCTTGGGCGAGCGGGTCAGCTGCCTGGTCAATTTCACCCAGTATGAAATTGACCAGGCAGCTGACCTGCTCGCCCAAGCAGCCCGGCGCCGGCTCCCCCCCCCCTCGGGCGGGCGGGGGGGGTCCAGCGGGGGGGCTGTTCAGGCGGGGGGGGGGGGTCCGCGGGGCTGCTCGGGCGGGCGGGGGGTCCGGTATGGGGCTGCTTGGGCGAACGGGTCAGCTGCCTGGTCAATTTCACCTGAAATTGACCAGGCAGTTGAGCCGCTCGCCCAAGCAGCCCCGCGCCGGCTCCCCCCCCCCCTCGGGCGGGCTGGGGGGGGTCCGGCGGGGGGGCTGTTCAGGTGGGCGGGGGGGTCCGCGGGGCTGCTCGGGCGGGCAGGGGGGTCTGGCGCGGGGCTGCTCGGGCGGGCAGGGGGGTCTGGCGCGGGGCTGCTTGGGCGGGGGGGGGGGGTCTGGCACGCATTGCACTGTGGGCTACCTACCCACAGTGCAATGCGGGCTATGTCGACCCCTGCAAAAGTTCTAGGACAGACAGTGTTGACCACTGTCGACCTGCTGTCCTAGTGGGGGGACACTGATTCGATTTTCTAAAATCGAGTTTAGAAAATCGAATTAAGGGAAATCGACCTAGTCCTGTAGTGAAGACATACCCTTAGACAGTGAAAAAGAGTCAGAGGTCAGACAAAGGTAATACGCTACTTGAGACTGAAGCCATGTTTTACACTTACTGGTAGATCAGCACTGCTGCGATCGATGCAGCAGTGTCAATTTAGCGGGTCTGGTGAAGACCCACTAAGTCAATGGCAGAGCGCTCTCACTTCAACTCAGGTACTCTAACTCCCCGAGAAGAGTAAGGTAAGTCAGCGGGAGAGTGTCTCCTGTTGACACAGCATAGTGTAGACACTGCAATAAGTTAGCCTAAGCTATGTCAATTTCATTTATTATATGCATGTAACTGAAGTAGTGTTACTTATGTTGACTTACCATGCTAGTGCAGACCAGCCCTGAAAATCCTCCCTCTTCTCCAGGGAGAAAAAGTGTCTTTTTCAAAGGAATGCATTGTTATTCAATGGAATTCACCCTACAAGGCCAGATGTTCCGTAAAGGACAGGGGAGATATTAAGGCTCCTGGACTGTGGAACAAATCTAGACTGACTTAAAGCAAAATAATTTAAATAACCAATTTTAATCATGATTTATATCCAAAAGCAGGAAACCATTATTAAAATTGTTGGTTTAGCATTTGCACTATTTAGTTATTTTCCTAAAGAATAGTGGAGTCTCATCGGTTCATTACCATTGATTTCCAAGTAAATAAATCCTGTACATTTTATTACTTTAGAAAATAGTGAATGATGTATTCCTTATTTACTATATTAATTTTGTGTCAGTCTCCATTTGGACGGAAATTCAAATTCAACTAAAAATGCACAAAGCCAGCATTTTTTTATTATTAAATAAAACGACCTTAAATGTGCTGGAGACGTAAGAAAAAATGTTTATCAGAACATGTTTTGCATTTAAAACTCACTGATAAACAAAGGAAGCATCTTCTGTAGTTAATGAATTGAATTGACAATTTCTGGTCACTGTGCCCCTCAAGATTTTATAAGTAACAGATCTTGTCCTCTGACACCTGGTCTTGGAAGAGGAACAGAAGCTTTCCCACATTTTCTTCTGCAGAAGAAGAAATTCTTGTCAAAAGCTGCTTTAGCCCTTCAAGTTGCAACTGACTCTTCCAGGTGCTTAGCCAGCAACTTCCACCAGTTCAGTGGAAGACTTTCTTTAAAACCCGACACCAAATATGTACAACTAAATATTCTTTTTTGTATTTAATTTAAATGGTTTTAATACATTATAAGTAGTTTATGCCTTAACATAGGCAGTCAATTTCAAATTTATTTTAAATAGATTCATAATTTTGAAATAAATCTGCGTTTAAATTTAAAAAAAAAAAACTGCTTTTTAACATCATTTTTATCCATCCAGTACAGAATAAGTGGTTTGGCTGTAATAACCAACCTTACAGTAACCAAAACCATGCGCCTCTTCTTGTATCATAAAGACCAAGCTGAACCTTTTATTCATTGAGTCAATTTAATTTATGTAAAACCAAGGGGAGAAAAAACAGAATGAGCCAAAAGTAGTACAGCAGAGCCCACTCAGCAGGGTAGGTGGGCATGCCTGGCCTCCTCTGGTGCAGAGTCTGCAGGAAACACATGGGCATGCCCACATGGAAAAACAGTCACTCTGTGTGTCCCAAAGGATGCAAGTATGAATCTAAACAGCATGTGTATTTTTTCTGTATTACCACTCAGTTTGAATTAAGTATAAATCTTTACTCCCCTGGAGTCTGCAAAACAACTCTTATAACTATAATGGCTCACAAAGCTGTTTCTATTCCAGTATATGTTATGAGTAAGGGCAATCATGATTCATTAAAATTCGTTTTAAGCCGGTTCAATCTGTCTCGATTTTCCCCTTCTCATCAAGCAGGATAACATATGCACAAACTATTGGGCTAAGGCAGCAAACTAACCTGAGAATGGAATCAGACAAATCAAATTACAGGAGATCATTCATAATAATGCTGCTGAATCTCAACAATGTGACATACAAACAATGTTGGTGTTATTGGCATATCTAATATTACATTCTAATCCAGAGAAATTTTAAATCAGAGTTACGATGGCAGTGGATAATCATATAAGTAGGCTATTCTTGAGGCACTTGGTAAGAAAAAAGAGGAATGGTCCTTCCTCAGTCAAATATCAGTAAAGATTTTAGAAAAACATATGAAACAAAGTTTACACATGAAACATTTAGCATTAACAGAGGCAAAGGTCATCCACTGTAAGACGCATATCATGGCCAATGACCTACAGACATTCACAAAAAATAAACTCCTCTCCAATTTTTATACTTTAGTTTTAAATGCTACCATTCATGAAGACGACAATGTAAAATCTTCAGGGGAGTCTAGTCTCCTGTGAATGCATGTACATCATTCCTCCACTGTTAGCCAGCTACATTCTTATGATCAGAGATGGAAACATGCATTTCAGTTTGAGTTTTCCATCTTGTCAGTTTACAATGCAATCTAGCATGTTACATGACAAACACTTATGTAATACAGTCCCAATCCTGGAAAGCCTTACTTATAAAAGTAGTCTTTATTCATGGAATCTGGCACATTAAATCAACAGGGTATTTGTATTAATAAGTATTCATGGGAGTAAGGATGTGCCAGACAAGACCTTAGTTTTTCTGCATTTCCTCTTTCCTTTGTTGTTTGTGATTTTTTTAAGAGAATAAACATAAAAGATTTTAAAAGTAGAAGAAATTACAGAATGGGATTTTCAGAAGTGCCTAACTGATAGAGAGATGAAAGTCCCATTGCAAGTCAATCACAGATTCTAAAAGGTGCATTACAGACCCAAGCAACCCAGTTCTGAAGAATATGGGGCTGTTTCATTTATAATGTATAATTTCAGTATCTTAATTGTTTTCCACTTGAATACAAGGACTGACCCTCCAGCCACTTCTCATGTGCAACTCCCACCAGTATCAGTGGGAGTTCTGAGAGCAGAGCAGCTGCAGTTTCAGGCTCCCGGATTGCACCATATTAACAGACTCACTCCCCAGGTCAATACTTTATAGATAAAACATATTATTACAACAGCACATTCAAATTGCTAGGCGAGGTTGATTTTAAAATCACACTAATTTTTGAGATACAAAAAATGAACCCCCCAAAAAACAATAAGATGTATTATTTACATAGACATACATGCTTTGCTGGATTAGAGCCTGTAAGCATGTGCCTAACTTTGAGCACATGAGCAGACCTACTGATGTCAAGCTTACGTGCCTTACTGGATCTTGGCCATAGTCATTCTGCTGATTTTTTTAAAAAATTAGTCAGGATTGTTAGTTTTGCTTCCAGACTTTGACCTTCTGGAGCAAACATTTTCTTTTGGGTCCTAGATCTCTTAGAGAGTGAAATCCCAGCTTCACTGATGTCTTCTGAGTTTTAACATGGACTTCAATGGAGCCAGGATTTCATTCAGAGACAACAGTGATTTCATATTGTTCTTGAGATAACCCTATGATATAACTGGTGTTGTCTGTTGAAGTTCCTCCATTAACTTTAATGGAAGAAAGAGTGAGATTGTGAACACACGATGAACATAGGTGCCCAGATACTATGGTGCAGGGCACCAATACAAAACGATAAGTAAATGCAAACATTGATCTAGGAACAATTCTGAAGCCTGCTTTGTTACATGATCTGACCTCCTGAAATATTTTTTCCATTATGAGAGTCATTAATTTAAATTGCATTGTTAATTGTTCTTTGTAGTGCATTAAATATGTGCATCTTACCCCTTGTATAATCAAGGGACTGGCATTGACAAGGAAAGTCAAACTCCAGCCCACACACAAATAGTAGCTTTCCATTAGTTTTCCCATTTCACCTGAATAATTCCTGATAATCATGAATAATGATGTTATTTGACATTCTAATGATATCATGCTATGCAACTTCAATCCATCAGTCACTGTCAGAAAGGTCAAATATTTGTATTCCATTACATTAGCCAGAGTTCATTAAACAGTTAAATGACATTATACAGTTTAATTATACTTCCAAATGAAACTAGCACATATGACTTAGATACTAGGATCTAAGCATATGTGTCACCATTATAAAGAAAGACCATAATTTTGGATATGCTGTGAAAAAGATGTACTTCAGATAATAGCTTTTTATCTGGATGAAATCCTGAGTTTATTTGGTATACATACTACAAAAACAACATATGTTCTTCACTTTCCCAATAAGTTTATGATGCTTTTCAGCGTAAATGACTAATAGGGATTCAAATATATAATACCGGTATTCAGAGTGGAGACCATCAATTCTGGGATCACTGCATTTTTCTTCTGGGAGAAATTGCTTATTGACTAACAGCATCTGTAGGCAAGACATTGTCTCTTCAGTTTGCATTTGAATCGGTGGCATGCGATAGAAAATGAAGGAAAAGAAGAAACACTTTGCTGCCAGTGATATTTTGTCCTACATTAAGTCAGAACGCAGGCAATTTAGAGCACATTTTGACACAAACAATTCAGTCAGTTACCCGCTGCGCTGACCAAAACCATCATAAAACACAAGCATGAAGCATGTTCTCTGAGAATGTAAAGAGCATCACTTTATTAACTCTATATATTCAAAAAACATTAGACTGATGCAAAGTTATCTCAGTAACTATTTAGCAACAAACTGCTATGGCAAGTAAACGGCACTTCTTGCTTAGCATAAATCCAGCACTCTCATATCAAAACCATTTTCTTCTGGAAGAAAAAACTGGAAGATATGATACAGTCATTAAGTAGATATAAGGAGCAACATATTGATTTAAGGAGCCTTGCAAAGAAATCACAGCATCAGTGATTGCACTGAATGTCTCCACTCAGCCACAATCGTCTAAATGAGAATGTGCATTAGGGAGAGAAACAAGGAGAATTAATACAGGGAAAGGGGGTTAATGTCTGCACGAGAGTAAATGAGAACAAAAACCTTAATAAAAGGACTAATTTCAGCTTCCTACAAGTGGCTTATTAAAATTTTGTTTTTTCTTTTAGTCGCAAATTGGCCACTTGCCCAGCCAGTCTGAATCTGAAGACATGTCAAATACACCCAACCCCTCTTTTTTGATCTGGTATTTTCTTCAGTTCACAGGGTTATTTCATGTCTGAGGAAGAAGTGAGTCCTTTCAGTTGGCAGAGAACTAGAAGAGTTTTTCAGTTCCAAATCTAGCGTCAATCATATTTTCAGCAGGTCACCTGACTTGCTGTCCAAAGCAACTCAAGCCCGAGTTAGGTGTCTGGGCTCCTCATGCATTATAAGGGGAGAGTTAGGCACATAAGGACAGTATCATCAGAAGCCAGCAAGCTAAGCGGGGAGCTGTTTCAGCCAGCCAGGAGTGAAATGCAAAGGAAAAGCATGAGGCTTATGGCCCAGCGGCATGACACTACTTTGGCACCTGACTGCTATTCTTCTGAGCCTTCTGTGCCCAACTGAGTGGCCAGAGGGAGGCACTATCTTTACTCAGGACTCTCAGCTGCGACTGCTCTCCTAAACCTGGGCAAGTCCTGTGCATGAACAAACACAAAAAAGATACCCACACCCATTTATGCCCCATAGCCCTGAGATGTGAGATACCCATTCTCAAATCCCTGCTCTGCCTGACTGAGAGCCGGGACTTCCAAATGAGAGCCCTGACCACCAGGCAATGGGATGTGTCTCAGGTCCGGCTTTCAATCTGCCCTGTTGAAGCTGTTCCACTGTGTACAAATAAATATCCATTGTGTCAGAGAGGGGAAGTGAGAGTGTGATTTTTCAGCTAGATAGTCAGGACACTCCCTGGGATGTGAGAACATTAAATTCAAGTCTTTATTCCAATGACTAATCAGGGAGAGTGAGGAGTCAAACCTGGGTCTTATTGTGATAGACTCAAGGGCTATGTCTAGACCAAAATTAAACACCTGTGGCTGGCCCATGGGGCTCAGGCTGAAGGGCCGCAAAACTGCCATGTAGGCCTCTGGGCTTGGGCTTCAGCGTGGGTCCCAGAGCGTGGGCTCCAGCCCAAGCCTGAAAGCCTACACTGCAAGTTTAGGGCCCCACAACCCTCAGACAGCTGACATGGGCCAGCCAGAAATGTTTAATGGAAGTGTACTTACCCATTGAGCTCAATCTATTTAGCGTAACAAAGAGAACGGTTGACTTGATTATAGTCTGTAAGTATCTACGCAGGGAACAAATATTTAACAATGGGTTCTTCAATCTAGCCAATGAAGGTGTAACACGATCAAATAGCTGGAAATTAAAGTTAGACAAAATAAGGTGCAACATTTTAATGGTGAGAGTAGTTAATCATTGGAACAATTTACCAAGGGTTGTATGGGATTCTCCATCAGTGACAATGGTAAAATCACAATGAGATGTTTTTCTAAAAGGTCTCTTTCAGGAATTATTTGGGGGAATGTCTCTGGCCTATGTTATAGAGGAGGTCTGACTAGATGATCACAATGATCCCTTCTGGCCTTAGGATCTATGTAATGTCTCCCCTGTTGGAGGATACATCATATGGGTTCCTGTGAAGGGTGGGAGGTAACTACAGGTGTGTGATAAGAAGCGGGTTTGTGTATTGCAGCAGATTCTCTTGGGATATTTGGGTGACCCATTTCATGATGCGATCTACTCCTCTGGTGGAGTGTCCCTGTTTGGTGAAAGCTGTTGTAAACTAAGTTAAGGTGAATATCTCAGACTTTCTCCTTGAATCATATTCTGTGGTATCTGAATATCTGGCTGTGAATAATAGATTTCTTGGTGTGTTTGGGATGGTTACTGGATCTATGAAGGTAGGTGTGATGATTCATGGGTTTCATGTATATAGTTGTCTGTAAGGTTCCACTGTTGAAACGGATTGTGATGTCTAGGAAGTTGATGTTACTATGGGAGTATTTCAGAGGGAGTTTAATGGATGGGTGGTGATTAAAGTTGCGGTGGAAATTATGCAGGAGTTTAAGCCATTGGTCAAGAAGATGAAAACATCATCTATGTATATTGGGTAGATCATTGGTTTGGTGATGTATTGGTCCAGAAATTCTTCTTCAAGGTGGTCAGTGAAGAAGTTGGCATTTTGGGGAGCCATCCTAATACCCAGGACTGTTTGCATGGTTCAGACAAAACATTTGTTGCTGAATGTAAAATGGTTCTGGGTGAGGATGAAATGGAGGATTTTGGTGATATGTTTGGGGTGGATGTCTTAGGGCTCCCCAATCTGTTCCATCTTTTATTTAGGTGGGGTGCTCTGAGTACCTTTCCCAGACCTGAAGAACAGCTCTGCATGGCTCGAAAGCTCATCTTTTTCACCAACTGAAATTGAGCCAATAAAAAAATATTACCTCATCCAGCTTGTCTCTCTAATGTTCTGGGATCAATATGGCTACAACTACACCACATTTTAAAATCTGAATCTTTTTGCTGCCAAATAGACATAAAACATTTTAAAGATAATTGCCATTCTGCTAAGCCATCTTTCCTTGTTTGTTTTATGACGTATGGAAAAGACATTACTTTCATTCAGATTCTGTTTAAAACTCATCTTTCAATGGCACTAAATCTCTCAGGGCTGCCAGAACGTATTGTTCACTTCCCAATTCCTTCTGATAACACCCATTCAGATTTTTTAACCCTATCAAATGGTACTTGACTGATCAGATAAAAGGCATTTTCCAATTTACATAAACTAATTTTTGTCTTATTCTTCCTACTTGAATCAGCTATAATTTACTGACATTGATAGTAAAACCAAAAATCCCATTTCTGATCATCAATCATTTTTGGCATTTTCTAAAGGAAATCAGGGAGCAATGTCACAGACAAAGGAAAAGTCACTTCATTATACTTTATTCCTCTCAATCAATGCCAAAAATGTTGCCAGCTGAACCAGTGTGTGTTTTACAGTAGTTAAAAAACAGGGGAATGGGAATCAGAACTCCTTGGGGTTATTCCCTGAATTGCTGTGGAATCTCTAGTTTACTTCCTTCATTTATAAAATTCTCCATAGGTGCCCAAATCATATGCTCTAGGTGTCCATTATACAACATAATATGATCTATCATTTATAAATGGCTCATCTCAGCTGAAGGAATAAGTAAATTACCTGCCGCAAAAATAAGCATCCCCACTCTATAGTAAACATAATACTAAACCCTTTGTTTGTGACTTTGAGAACATCCATGCCTCAAACTTGAATATTTCTCAATTGGAGGGATCATCATATTTACCTAACTCCCACCCCAATGTGTTGTGTGGCTTAATGTTGATTGCGGGGATGGTTTCCTGATCTGACTCAACCATGGAGTCGGAATCAGCTGTCGACTGGCAAGTGAGCGCTCTGTGTGGTTCGAAAGCTTCTCTCTCTCTCACCAACAGAAGTTGGTCCAATAAAAAATACTGTCTCACCTACCTTGCTTCTCTATAAGTGGTGCCGGACAGACACTCAGAATCCAGATTTCATTTCTTGCTGCCAAGCAGAAGCACTGGGGTATGGACCGAGACACACTGCTTGGTTCATTCTGGCTCTGTGCAAACAGTTCTGTAAGGGGCACAGCTGGCTCTCAGTCTGGTCAGCAGCAACCCAGCAAGTTCAGCTGGGCCCAGTGAGCCCCCTCCAACTGGTTGCATTTCCTGATTGGGCAAAGGAGCAGCACAGCAGCTGCTCAGTGCATACCACACCTGCAGCTGAGCTTACCCTGCTCTCAGTTCCGCTACCTGCTCCAGTCCTTCTCCTGCCTTACTCTAAGCCCTGCTTTGGTCTGGATTTTGATTCCTGGTTCTGACTCCTGGCTGCAACCCTGACTACAACTCTGGGTTACCCTTTGTCTTAGACTTTACTTCCAACTCCCAGCTCCGACTGCTGGCAGCCTCTCTATAACTCCGGCTTATCCTTTCATTTCTGACTGCTTCCCACCTTCTGTTTCATCCTTGGACCAGTGCCTGATCCCTGTACCTTCACCTGCCATCACTCAAACTACCACCACAACCACCAGCCAAGATCCTGCTCCACCTATTAGGCAGGTTACCCGTGCCTTGGCAGATTACACACTGAAGAACTCCAGTCACACAGACACACAAATACTTTAGGCGACATACTAGATTGCAAATCAACTCCAAACATGAGGAATAAGGGTGAACATTATGTTGAGGACCCTATTTGTGATGCAGTTCTAAATCATGCCTCTGTCCCATGAGCTTGTATGATAAGCAGCAAGAAGAGTCTCTGTGAAAGCCTGTAGTGAAAGTATATGCTCGTAGTTTAGCTAGAAACATTGCTTAAGAGGGATAATTTTCAAAGGAACCCAGGAGAGATAGGCACCCAAGCGTCCCTTGGTGCTGGTCAAAATCTTCCCCAAAGCTTAGTGTGTGTTAGGTGCTGTTATAAATGTTTGTTCATATGTATATATGAAATACAGTCACTTACAGATAGCAGGTGCTCTAAGCTTTTGAAAAATTCTACAGCAGCTAACAGAGCTATGCCTTTTAAAGTTGCAGAGACCTTCGAAATTCGTGGAACTTTCAAAGTGCATCTACTGTACAGATGAGTGGTTCCTCTCTCTTTGAAGGTGCTCTCAGCACAATGTAAAGTTTAGGGATTTAATGCAACAGCCATGGTTTTGAATCTGTGAATCTTTCTGTGGAGGATAGCCGCACAAGGTGCTACATCAAAATATTGATATGTTCTCTAACCCTAATTACAGGGTTTGCTTTTTAAAAATATTTGGACTGCACAAAATTCAGTCATGACCTGAATTTACATGAGGATTTCAGGAATTCAATTAAACGCGTGTGTGTGTGTGTGTGTGTGTGTGTGTGTGTGTGTGTGTGTGTGTGTGTGTGTGAGAGAGAGAGAGAGAGAGAGAGAGAGAGACAGAGAGAGAGAGACAGAGAGAGAGAGACAGAGAGAGACAGAGCGCATGCATGTGCAATAAAAATATAATAAGGGCAACATTTTCTAATGGAAGCCAAAAATAGAAGTCAATTCAACCTGCCATAAGATGAATCACACCTCTAGAAAGACAATAGTGACAATCCGTAAAACCTAGTTAATCTGACTTTAGATAGAAACGGCTACCTCAGTATTTAAAGCACTTCCATCAGTTCCCCTCACTTGATATGGATATAAAACAGACCACAAACGGTACAGTTACTTAGTTATTCAAGGTAAGTAGCACATTTTAATTTCACATATTTTTATTGTATTCTTAAGTTAAAATTAATTCCTAAAAGTCCTTTTTATTATCAAGAAAACAGGTCTGTCATGAAATGTAATTAGCAAGTCATGAAAATCTTTACTGTACAGAAATTCAGAATTCTATATTCTTGACAGTACAACATTCACAAAGTTCAGCAGCTCATGTGTCAAGGAACAAAAATCAGATTCTGGAATTAATACTATTATGCATCTCTTACATGAAGCTGGCATTGCTGCCTTTTGTTGCACTCCCACATATCATGGGACATGAACAATAGAGCCAACTGCCCCCTAAGTCAAGTCAATATTTGACAACTTAGTTGACTTCAAGTGAGGTCAGGGTAGCCTTGGTTTCTTCCTATGCAGCAATATTGAAGCTGGGCTACCATGATTTTATGTTAATGTAAAACTGTTAGTGACATGACTTTGCAAGGCTGGCCAGGCAACCTTCTAAAAAGCATGGGCTAACATATTTGCTGCAGACTAGAAAACAAACTGGCTTGGAGCTTTCTATGAGGCTTCTCCATGTTATGGCTCATGAGCCTCACAATTCTGACTGTGTCTATCCATAGACTGATTGTGATAAAAGGAAAAGGATGCATCTTCCATGTGCTCACAGTGCTTCAGCATCCAGGGCATCTGAACGTAAGCTCTCATGATGAACACATGCATACGCAGTCTTCTAGTATTTGTGCCTCATATGATAAACTGAGCATCTGCCAAGGAACTAGTTGATGTTATGCACTTACAGCTGGTTGCTATTATTCCCAAGAGAAATGTGCAACCTGTGTTTTATATGCTGTGGGTAAAATTCACCTCTCAGTTACATCAGTGCAACTCCATTCCCCATCATCAAGGACATAATGCCAGGTATCGTACAGGAAAAGCTTTATGGGTCAGAAGTATTATCTATCTATGCCATTTCTAATGCACCTACGCTCTTATCTGTATTTTGTCCAGAGAGATGTTGATATTGTCCTGTCCCCAGTTTAAATGCTTTTGTTCTGAATCCCCCCTGGGTTCTGAGATCGGTCATGTTGCAATAGGATGCTGATGCCTCAATTTGGAGAGGGCCGGGAGGGGAGAGAAAAGGGGCATAGAGAGGTGATGTCCAAGGCAACTAGGACATGAACTTTTAAGTTCTTTAAACTTTAATCTTCATTTCAAGAAAATATGATCATGTGATTACAATGCTGTTCAAGAACTAGAAACAACAATCGAAGTTCTATGGGGATTGTAGTAAGTGAAGGCAATGTAAGTAAAGGCTAAAGGCCTACTAAGGGCCCAACCTGAGGCCTGAACTAAAGTAATGGTCAAGTCTTTGCTAATATGAAGTAAATTGCAGCTGTGAGCAATTAAGGCTGGACCGGCTCACAGAAATTGGCAGGAAGAGGGCTGATATTGTAAGAATTTATACTCATTATAATTTCAGTATAAACACAGTAATGAGGTACATTATAAACCAAGGACACTCCTCAGATAACGGGTAACCTCATGAGCCATCCCAATGACAGGGGCAAAAGGGTAAAATGATGGATAGAGTTGTTTTGATCAAAACAACAGGTGCAAGGGGTGAGGCGGCACCTAACGATGTAAATGGGCTGCACCTTACTACGTAAGAGGGTTGTACCTTGCTACGTGGAAGGGTTGAACCTAAATACGTCAAGAGTGATGTGTAACTTGTTCTGTATCTGTATATAAGCATGTGTCACCGGAATGTCTTTGTCCAGCTCGAGGGGGAGTGACAATGTCCCGTCACTAAGCTGTGTCCATTGCCAAGCGTCACTCTCTAGCTGTATGTCTGGTGGACTGAGAAATCCGCTGGAAACAGAAAGGGTGTCAGGGTCGCAATAAACCCTGGCCGAGGTGCCTTTGTACCTTACTAAGACTCTGTGGTTATTGGGGGTTCTCGTCGAGTCTGCTGCGTCAGCTATCTGTACAGAGCTGGGGCAGCACACAGAGGGAACACACGCACGCAGCCGAGTGATATCAACAGGAGAAAGCAGAAGCACCACACCGGTAGCCTCTGGACACAATACAACAACACTACACCACTACAACACTGGTGACCCCGACCGCTGATCTGGTAAGTAAGCAAAACTTCCGTGGTGGGACTCGCGACCTAACATGGCAGTAAATCTCGAGCTAGGAAACCCCCTTATCCCCTCCCTTATAATCCCCACGGAGTTTGATAATTGTTGGACCCACTGGATTGCCAGTAAGGGGGGTCCATATGAATTTAAAAAAGAGAGTGGGGAAACATGGACTGGCATATGTAGAGCGATGGTAGAAACCGAGGCTCTGAGAAACAGTAATAAGAGTAAAAAAGCAAGAATCTTGCAACTTACGTCTCTGGCAGTGAGATGGTTAAGACAGCATGCTGGAATGCTGGCTAAAGAACTAACAGAAAAAACAGAATTAGCAGAAGAGATAACCCGGGCAGTCGAGCAAGCGATCCAAACTCATGACATGCTCGAGAAAATGAGGCAGGAAAATAAAAAATTAGAAACAGCTGTAGAAAACCTGCAAAAGCAAAAGGTACCGTCCCCTAGGGTTCAGTGTTCTTCAAGTACTTTTATAGTGCCTGAGGAGTGGGGACAGAAATGGAAACAGGTGGCTCTTGCCAAGTTAAGAGATAGCACATGGACAGTTGAGATGGATGCTGCAATGGGGACATGTAGAATGACTCTGTTAAAGCATCCTGCCATGACCCATGGGCAGGAGCTACCGCACCGCACTGCAACCGTATGATGCAAGCCAGGTTCTGGGCAAGCCCTCCCCAAAACCTAGATTGATTCCAGTAAAAACAGGAGAAATAGGTGAGGGTGAAAATCAGATTCCCCCCCCTAATCTTGATAAATCCCCGTGCAGTCCCCCAAATGTAAACACCCCTTCACAGTTATTTAAGGAAATGGATAATGAAGTAAACAGATTGGCTAACACTATAAAAGGGTCATGAATCTAAAAAACCCCACGTGAGCGGATTAACAGCTAGGCTCAGCGTGTTAAAGATTAATGAACTAACTGCATTAGCCAAAGCTGTGGGTCCCCCCCCCCCCAACAATTTCAATGAATTTATAGCATAGCTCCATAAAGGCAAGCAGTTACTCAAAGCTGTAGGAATTGACATGTTGCAGGAACCTATTCTAGTACAAACGCTGTTAGGACCCCTCAACTGTCACACCCTTGGTTTTAATGATGATGTTGAACAGATGATTAAACGCGTAGTGCAGAAGCACTTTAAGTTATCTAGTGAGATAGCAATCCTTAAAGGAATGGCCAGATTACCAGGAGAGGCTCCTGCGAAACTGGCAGAAAGGATTCAAACCTATATTAGATTCTCAGGTGTGAATGCTAACATGGAAGATTTGAAAGCTATAGTTCTGGAAGCGTTGCCACCTGGTGTATTAGACTGGATAAATGCTTGGTGTGAGAATGGAGGTAAAGATTTAGCTTGGGATGAATGGATCGCAAAAGTTGAAACAGCAGTTAAATAGCAGGAAGAAACTCCTGTTAAGGAACTGCGTACTCAGTTAGGACAGTGGAGAACAGAGGGTCCTGGATACTCCCCCCGTAGTCGCGGCCGGAGCTGGAGAGGTCGTAGATCATATAGAACGAGATAGTGATAGAGAGGGTGCGTGGGTACCTTTCGGAGTTCTGAAACAGGAAAATTTAGACCTTAAGGGAGAGATTGAGAAGCTGCAAGCAAAACTGCAAGCGTGCATGATTAATAGAGAAAATACAGGAATGAAAGTAGCTCGGGCTACTGTGCTGGCAACAGGATTAAATGACCCAGTTGCTACTAATTTAGTAGCATAGGATAGCCCTATCCATGACTCGGAATGCATTTTTCAACAACCCATAACAGTCGATGTCTGGGGGCGCCCCCATTTAAGCATTCGAGTCGGGGACGGGCTAATTAATTTTTTGGTAGATACGGGGGCTGGAATTCCTATAGTAAAAGATAACTTTAACTCTTTTCCAACTGTAGAGTCAGTGTAAATACAAAAGATTTTTGGAACTACTCAGACGTATACTGTAAAGTCCCTCCCTTTCAAGTTTGGTATGCATACCAGTCAGGAGAACTGTGCTGTTGCAGGGAGAGAAAATCTAATTGGAGCACAGACAATTAAGCGTTTGGGATTGATCTTAGATTTTCCCAATATGTGTATTAGACAGACTCTCACTGTAATGCAAGATACCGATGATGTAAATCTAATTCCTATGGGACTGGCCACACAGACGATAAGAGCAATAAAACCCAAACCACCGCCTCCCATACCAAAAAGGTGGGAGAGCTGGTGAAGTGAAATTCAATCTGTCTAGGCAGTAAATTCCCTAAACAAGGGTGAAATAAAAACTTCTGTTACATTAGAGGGCAATACACCTCCTTTTTTTAAAACAGTACCCAATACCTCAGGAGGCAAAGAAATCGTTAAGACAAGTAATAACAGAACTGGAAAAAAGAAATCTAATCAGAAGGTGTTCAGCGCCTAACGCGGCACCGATCTGGCCAGTTAAAAAACCTAATGGGGCTTAAAGATTAACTATTGACTATCGGGGGCTAAATAAAACTGCCAAAAAGGGAGCACCTGTAGTGGCAGCGTACCCTAAACTATTAGAAGTAATTACCCCTGATATGAAGTGGTTCTCAGTACTAGATGTGGCAAATAGCTTTTGGAGTCTGCCTTTGGAACCTGAGTCTCAGTATAGAACAGCTTTTGTATTCCAAAGTATGCATTATTGTTGGAATGTGTTACCAATGAGGTACTGTAATGCACCCACAATTTTTCATACTGTGGTGAGAGATATGCTGAAAAAAAAAAGAATTGTTACAAACAGAGAGAATTGTTCAATATGTAGATGACATTTTAATTGTGAGTAAAACAGAGCAGAAACATAAAGAGTTAATGCAGCGGCTGCTGGTGTGCTGCCAAGCGTATAGCTTGAAACTTAACCCCTCCACATCTCAGATTAAACAGAAAGAAGTGCAGTATTTAGGAATTCAACTCAGAACTAGAATTATTAAACTAGAGTACAAGCAAAAGTAAAAAAAAGTAAAACAGAGAAAACAACCAAAAAGAGATACAGAGTTTACAAGAGCTTCAGGCAAAAGATAATGCAATTAACCATAAGTACCACCTAGATAAACAGTTTTAAATATTGGCTGGGCACAGTGCAAGGAGCTGCTGCAGCACAGCAGGATGCAAAACAGCTAAAGATAAATCAAGCTTTTGATGCACACAATAACATTAAATATGCAATCACTATTAACAATATGCATGTCATTGCACAAGGGTTTCAACACTTAAATGCCACTATTTTGTCTCTCATTAACAGCATACAAAACAATGACGTTTCATTGGCAGTAGCCTGCACAGCCTATGGAAGCAGAGTAATAAAGATGGTACAGCAAAGTTTGTTGCAACTGCAGCTTCAAAATTGGCCACGTATCTTAAATCGTGCCACCATCATGAGCCAATTACAACAACAAGGCATAGAACATATAATGCCTATCTTTCTAAAATTTGCAAAATTTGACAGCATCCCAAAAAGAAATCAAGGGGAATGCAAATGCATACATCTCATGATGGCAGTGCCCAGATGGTTACAGGAGCCAGTTAAAGTATACTACGCTAATAGTGTGGGGACTCTGGTAAATAACACTTATGTGCAACATTACCCCACTGTGCGTCTAGTGACGGAGACTGGCTCAGAGATTAATCAAGCGTGTTGTACGAAATTTAATGGATGGTGGCTGTGTGAGTGCTATGCCAAAATTGATATTAATACTACTAGAAAAGGCTGGGCACGGTTAGTGCAAAAAGAATTGGTTAAGGAAGTAGTACGTGTTCAGGATATGGCCTGTGCCATAGGGTATTCTAATTTCTCTATTAATCGTAATATCTGCCCTGCAAGTGAGGCAGGATTTTGTGTACCAGTCATTCGCACTATCCAAATAGGAACCCATGCCTTTTGGCCAACAAAGAAGGGTAAAGCTGTCACTGAAACGGTCATCATTCATGAACATCTGCAAAAATTTACTAGTTGATCTGTTTCCACCTGTAAAGTTCTTACAGTTAGATATACACAATTTAGTGACCAGGACAAAAGAGTCCCTAATACCAATAGCCCACTTAATACAACAGCAAATGCATGAAGTCGATAAAGTTCAACATGCAGTGGAAACACCCTGGTGAGCCATCCCTGAGGATATAACTTTACATCCAGTGGTTCGCACCCTAAGTGTAATCCTCATGGGAATCCAGGCCCTAACTGTAGTAGTTTTGATAGGAATGTGTTGCTGTATAATCCATCAAACAAAACACGCCAAGTTACAAGGTCGAGTGGACAAGGTAATGGAAATAGCAATCAACACTGCGGTTGTACACCCAAATAATCATGTCCCAGAGTAAGTAAAGGTACAGATATGTTTCCATATATTCAAAGGCATATATATACCTATATAATCATTTCATAAAGTAAGAAGTTAAAGTATCAATTTTAAGAATATAATCGTTGTATCCATATAAACATATACATATATACTCTCATTTATCAATAGATAAGTCATATATTCGATTATAAATTTTTATATCTTAGATATAGTTTGGATGTCCCCTTGTAGCCCTTACGATAATATCAGGTTGACTACTGAACCCCACATAATTTGTGGTCCCGGGCCTAACATTCCCAGGCCCACCATATGGGATTCAAAAAATAATTGGATAATGAAAGCTGTCTGTCTGTCGTACGAGGGAATGTGCAGACTAATCAGACAGCAGGGGCATGGGTGTGTGGATGGTAAAATAAGGTAACCACCTCACAGTGTTTAGCCCACTGGGTTATCTTTCGTCCATACATTATGCTTTTCCGGGATGATGGGTAAACATCCTCCCCTTAAAAAGACAAAAAGTGGGGGAATGTAGTAAGTGAAGGCAATGTAAGTAAAGGCTAAAGGCCTACTAAGGGCCCAACCTGAGGCCTGAACTAAAGTAATGGTCAAGTCTTTGCTAATATGAAGTAAATTGCAGCTGTGAGCAATTAAGGCTGGACCGGCTCACAGAAATTGGCAGGAAGAGGGCTGATATCGTAAGAATTTATACTCATTATAATTTCAGTATAAACACAGTAATGAGGTACATTATAAACCAAGGACACTCCTCAGATAACGGGTAACCTCATGAGCCATCCCAATGACAGGGGCAAAAGGGTAAAATGATGGATAGAGTTGTTTTGATCAAAACAACAGGTGCAAGGGGTGAGGCGGCACCTAACGATGTAAATGGGCTGCACCTTACTACGTAAGAGGGTTGTACCTTGCTACGTGGAAGGGTTGAACCTAAATACGTCAAGAGTGATGTGTAACTTGTTCTGTATCTGTATATAAGCATGTGTCACCGGAATGTCTTTGTCCAGCTCGAGGGGGAGTGACAATGTCCCGTCACTAAGCTGTGTCCATTGCCAAGCGTCACTCTCTAGCTGTATGTCTGGTGGACTGAGAAATCCGCTGGAAACAGAAAGGGTGTCAGGGTCGCAATAAACCCTGGCCGAGGTGCCTTTGTACCTTACTAAGACTCTGTGGTTATTGGGGGTTCTCGTCGAGTCTGCTGCGTCAGCTATCTGTACAGAGCTGGGGCAGCACACAGAGGGAACACACGCACGCAGCCGAGTGATATCAACAGGAGAAAGCAGAAGCACCACACCGGTAGCCTCTGGACACAATACAACAACACTACACCACTACAACAGGGATTGTACATGGTATGCTTGTCTGAGTTGCACAGGGTCATGGGGTTTGCTCCACCCACCTCTATGGCGCCTACTTGTGGCTCATCTGGGGATTAGCTCACCACGGGTTTGACGCCGCCTCTTGCTGTTTCCCAGCCCCTTGTCCCAATCTCTCATGCTCCTCCTAAGCTGCAGCACTTCCTCTTTGTGGCTTTGCCCTCCTACCAGGTCACTATAGTTTTCCCTATTCCGGGATATCGAAGTCACTCTAAAGAGTCACCTAGTCCTCTAAGTCCACTGCCCTGCCTGTGCCATGCACCCCTCATGGCTGTAGGGGAACCCAGCCTGCCCCCTACCCTGGGCTCCAGCTGAGGGACCCTACAATCAGTAGCTAAGGTCCATGCAGCCTCACACTTGCTGCTGTTTTCCCTAGGCCTCTTCCAACTCCTTTCAACCCTGAGAATGACTGCGGACACTGTCTCCCAGCAGCCACCTTCTCCCTGGCTTTATTCAAAGCCCAGCCTCTTCCTGCCAAGCTCTGCGTCAGACTCAGCTGGGTCTGTATATCCAGCTTGCACCTCCCCCAGATGAAGCCACTTCCAAGCCATTTTAACCCCATTCAGGGTGGTGTGGGGAGAACACTGCATCTCACACACCACCAAGGTGTGGATTTTGATTTTTTTGTTTTGTTTAGGGGTTTATTTTTATCATGAGGGCATAAATTAGCCAAGAAAAAAAATAGTGCCCACAATTCTGTGCACCTAACTTTGAAAACCCCTTAATCTCTAGCCAAGGACGTCAAAAAGGCTGTTTATCTGACTGAAAAGTTCCTACCCAAATGATGAAAGGAATGTGCCATCACCCCCCAAACTCTATGTTGGATTAACTTCAAAAATCAAAAAACAGTTTCCAGAGCTGAAGAGTTAGATTTTTGGCTCTGGTGACTAAGAATAGCATGCCACAGATGGTGAAGAGAGGTGTAGTATTATAATTAGATCTTTCCGTGAATAGTCTGCCCAGACGGAGGTAAAAATAGTGTATTTGCCTTTTATCACTTTTATAATTTAGTAAAGAAAAGAAGAACTTTCAAAACATCTGTTTTTCCACTGGACTATAAACAAATTGTTTTCTATCTATGCTAGGTTAAAAAAAATTTCTAAGGATTTTACTTTCCGCCATTTCATGCAAAGAGATGAGATGTAACACAGCTCCCAGCAAGTTTTCTATTAAATAAATGTTTTTCATTAATACATGGTATCACCTGAACAGACATAAAATAGTCAACAGATGTTAAGTTGATGCCTCCATTTGGAAATATGTTCATACTTTCTTAAGGGACAGCGCTCATAAATTAATATAATTTGAAACCATCAATACAGAACATTATAATTCAACAAGGTTAGTAAAGATGGGTTGACTCTTCCAGTAAACCTCTCTCAATCAGCTTTGAAGATCTCAGATATTTGTGTCCCAATATAGAGCTGCTTTCCTTCTTCAAAGTACACTAGAACATCAAATATTCTCTCCCTTCCCCCACTTTCTGTAATATATATAACTGAATTAACAATTTAAGAAGATTCAAACTGACACATCCCACCCTCCTCAAGAAAAGTATTTGTTTATGTCTATCTATCTACATCAGAGTTCTGATCTCTCTCCCCGCTCCATATTTATATTTGTATTTTTCCCCTCAATGAAATATTTTAAAATGAAATTGCCCACTCCTAACTACCTGATTCTCAAAGTGAAAGTAAATGCAAATGAACACAGGCTTAAGGGTCTAGTATCTCATTACCCACCACCCACCCTAGGATGTATTACTTCACAGCCCGCCAGCCCCATTGCCTGATTCAGTAAAGGGAATGATACTAGCTATTACAGGTTGCTTTTTCCTTACATGAGGCCCAACATTGCTCCTACTGAAAGGGTTACCATATTTTGCCAATCAAAAAAGAGGATGGGGGGGGGGGTGGCCTAGCCCCGCCCACTCCCCACCCCCCTCTGAACCTCCAACTCCCCCCCTTGTCCCCTGACTGTCCCCTCTTGGGACCCCTGCTCCTAACTTCCCTCCCAGAACCCCACCCCCTATCTAAGCCCCCCTGCTCCTTGCCCCGACTGTCCCCCCAGAACCCCCGATCCATCTAACCTCCCCACTCCCTGTCCCTTGACTGCCCCCTCCAGAAAATCTCTGCCCCTTCTCTAACCCCTTCCCCTCCCACCGTGCAGCTCAAAACTGCATGTGGGGCTCCACGCTCAGCCCAACACGCTGCCACTCTCCCCAGCTTAACTCACAGCCGGCCCCACATGCTCGGCAGCAGGGGAGCAAGCGGCAGAGCCCAGCAGCTCTGAGAATGCAGTGAGGGAAGAGGAAGGAGGAGGATGGGGAAGGGGAACTACCGCTGCCAGAGAGACAGGGAGAGTCGAGAGGCTTTGACTGCCAGAGCCCAACGCCGCGCTCTGCACTGGGGGAAATCCCGGACATTTTTAGACTTTTACAAATTCTCCCCGGACGCTATTTTTAGCCAAAAAAGCTGGACATGTCCGGGACAATACGGACGAATGGTAACCCTACCCATTGAAATTACTGAAAGTGTTCCTATTTTAACTAGAAATAATTGTAACAGTAACTGAGCATCCAAATCCCTGAAATGGCTTTGAAAATCTCTCCAAGCTCTGAATCAAACAAGAATAAAGTGATTGTTCCTCAAAAATACCAATCCATGTACAGTACTCAAGTTGGGTAGAGGACCCGGACACATTTCAGGATGAGCAGAAAAACTATATTGACCTCATTGCCCTACACAAATGAAAGAGCTTTCACTTGTTTCAAGGGTGAAAAAACCCTGACCTGCCTTTTCACTGGAGCGTAAGATCAGGTATCTCATTCACTTCTGTAGGAAAATATCTCACTGTTCCTCAACCTCAGATCAGGTTGAGCAAGTTAAATTCTTATATATACATTTTCCCTCTAATGTTCTAAAAACAGAGAGGTAAATAGACTTAAAAGGGAGCACAGTAACCACCCAGCTCACTATCTGGAATTCCTCCTCTCTCTTCCAGTTTCTCTCAGGACTTGTTGAGCCAAACACTGCGTTTGTAACGAGGTGGTGGTAAGTCAACCTCGGACTAGCCTGCCACACACTGAGCATCTGCATGGACCGTGCTGTTGAGTGATAAAAGTTCCCCACTGTGCTTTGATCTATGCTGCTTTGAAATGGGAGCAGATCAAAGCCCACTGATGAACTTTGTGTGCAGCAGCAGGGTCTATATGGACGCTGTAAAATTTTCACCCCATTCATATAGACAAGCCCTCAGAGGCCAATCAGAGCTTTAGAAAGCAGTGAAACACCCTGGGGTCTCCTCTGCTTTCAATTTGGTCTACTATAAATAGAATTTCCAGTGCTCACATTCAAGAGAGTATTTCCCTCCCCCTTCCTGATATTCCTCCCACACACTTCATCTTCACCTACTTTTTTCCCCACCAGACATACTTGAAAACATCCCATCCCTTAAATAAACTCCTCTCCTGACCTGCTTTCCCCACTGTCATTTCACCTGACCTACCTATCATACATTCCCATTCTGGCCTTTTGCCTCCTTAACCCTCCCTACACTGACCATGGACTTCCCTTAAAACATGCTGGGTGAAGGGAACGTGTTACCTATGACTCTAGCCTTCCCCTTCTTTTTACCTCTCCAGATACTGGCTGCTAACGGCCCCATGCCTTTGTCTCAGACACTTCCTTGCTGCCTATGCACCATTAATAGCCACTCCTTTTCTCTCCCATAAGAGTCTGGGCACTGCTGGTGCCAGAGAGCTCTCCAGCACAGCTTGAGCCATCTGGAGTAACTCTCCTATATCTTTTTCCTTCCCACTCCCTAGCTCTTTTCAAAATTTGCCTTGAAATGCCAGCTAACTTACGGCTTACATTTCTCTACATTATTGCATTTGCCTTTATTGTTTGGTCCTTATTTTATTCATCTTGCAAGACACTTGCACTACTGTTTTCTACTACTTATCCCCTAAATTCTCTACTCTGATCTATTAATTAACTCTCTAAAGCATGTCAGGATAATGTTTCTATGAAAGACATCATCCCAATAAAGTCATCTTGAATTGTATTCTGTTCTAAACTAGTGGTGTTTTACAGCGTTCAAGAATCTCAGGGGAACATTTTCATGGTTAAAAAAATAGAGTAATTTTAAAAGGGAATTTGTTCAGTAAGAAATGTTATAGGATCATTTTTAGTGCTGGATATGGGGGTCTGAGCCAAATACAGTAACTCCCATTACTGTTAATGAGTGTTGACCATCTAGTTCTAAAATCTAGTGCTAAAAATGTCCCCCCAAGGGTTTAATTTAAAAACTACAAAAGCAATAAAATTCCAAGCAATGAATGAATCCATCTAGCCTCAGTGAGAAACACTAAGAGATATGTTGTAATACCAATATGCCCTTAAGGAAGGAGGTACAGCTTAGTTTAAAATTCTCTTGAATTTATTTGGGAGTTTAAATTAAACCCTCAACATTATTTTTAGGTGTGTTTTTTAACTGAACAGTTTTCCGTATAACCAGTTTTTTTTTCATTTATTACGTTTCCTTCATATAAGAAACAGGCATCTTTACAGATAAGAACAAATATCTTTGTACATCATCACATGTGTCTTAAAACAAAGTACACCATAAGCACTTCCAGGCAACTGCTCTACAAAATATTAATTTAAGAAACTGCTGAGGAATAAGGGGAATACTTTGAGTTTTCAGAAGTCAAGTTATCTAACAAGGTAAAGTGAAGTACTGTATTATGCTAAGTCAGCAGTGTTCCATTAACACTTCTATCTTGGAAGCGAAGTTAAAAAATATATAGCTCTACTCAGACATTTTCATGAACTTTTGTCCATGTCAAACTCAGAATTTTTTTTCTAAAGACAAGCATGTATAAATTATTTTATTAATATTAATGGGGTCATACCAGGGAAACATTAATTGAGCAGAAATTTGTCATTAGATTCCTTCCACATGACTAAATACTAATTAGATGGCTACTTTTTTCTTTAAATACTCTTGCTTCTTGAGAGAGGTTAAGAAGTCCATTTTAGTGCATGCATTTTATTCCTTACAGCAAAATAATTTTTTTTAAAATAACAAAAATATCTCACTGTATGCAACTATGTTTTGTGATACTGTAAGAGGAAACAAGGAAGCCTGTTATTAAAGCATCTCCCTCTGAATTTTTTCAAGAAAGTAATTGGAAAAATGTATTGATCTTATTTCAAGAAGTACTTACAAAGTTTTCAGTCCTGAAATAATTTCCCTAAGCCAAGATAGAGTTCTGCAAAGAGAGCTATATTGAAAAGTTGGGTTTCATTTGGTCTTAGATTGACACTACCTGGAGCTAAATCAACTTTGGGGGAGAGAACATGTAATTTCATTTTGCAAGTACTGTAGAAGGTCTTCCTGTAAAAAGTAGTCCCATAAAATGTGTGTGGTTGGTTTTCATGGATCACAGAAGGGCACTGGAGTCATTTCTGAAAAATGGTAGGGGCCTTGCCTGAGTACCTGTCTGATAGACCGCCTCTGCAGCATGCTTCCTATTAAATGTTTGTGAATATGCGAGAAAATATCATTCCAAACACTGACCTTTCAGGCACAGCTGAAAGTAATTCAGTTTTGCTATATATGGAGTGCAAATCAACAGACGGTACATAGGTGTTTAGCCTGAAAGGTATATGATCAACAGTACCCAGGGTAACTGTCATTCCCACACATTTTAAATGAACTGTTGATCGACGGCTAACAATGGGATAACTATGTCGCCTTACAGCTCACGGCGAGAATATAAAATGTCGGGTCAATAAACTGCTTGATTTGTATTCCAGTTATTATCCAAGTTAAATGACGCATCTGGAAAATGATAGACACCCTCATTTTTAATGTTTCAAGGTGACCAATGATTTTTACCTTTCTGTCTCCCTCCTAATTCACCTCTGGTTTCCCTTCTTCTCCCAGTCTCCGTCCATCTCAACCAGAGCCTTAATTTCTCTTCCAAATAGAGGAGGGATTTCCTTTTGCAACCTGGGGAATGGGCACTCAGAGGATTACCATTACTTCTCTTCTGCACCTCTCCTTCCTTTCTTCTACTGTTCCGCTCAGGTTCTTCTAATCCAAGGCCAGAGTAGATTATCTGAATGGTCCTGTCTGACCTTCTGCATAAGACAGACCATAGAATTGCCCACGTGGTTCCGGCATCAAGCTAATAAATTCTGATTGAGCTAGAGCATATCTTTTGGAGGGCCATCCAATCCAATCTTGATCTAAAGAGTTCAAATGATGAAGAATCTACCTTGTCCCTAGGTCAGTCATTCCACTGGTTAATTACCCTAATAAAAATTGCACCATATTGCTAGTCCGAATTTTTCCATGTTCAACTTCCAGCCTTTAGATCATTATTCTTCTGGTTCATGAAGGATCCCTCTATTATCAGACATCATCTACTCATGTAGGTAATTATGGACTATGATCAAATTATCTTAGCCTTCTTTGGGGTAAATTTAACAGATTCAAACCTCTTTGGCCTTTCACTGGAATGTAGGTTTTCCAGACCACAAGTAATTCTGGTAATTCTTTTTTGAACACTTTCCGATTTGTCAACAGACATCTTAAAGGTTTAAAAGTTTCACCCCGCTCCCCTAAGTGCGATAGGACTTGAAGAAACATCTTTATTTGTAGCTCAACAAAATTTAGCTGTAAGCCAGTGAAAGAGAAACCTACAACTCCATCATAATGCCATTTTTTTCACAATTACTTCCCTGAATAGAACCACACTTTAAACAAACATATTAAAAATGTTACTGCCGAACTTTCTAATATTTTAAGTACATTAGACCAGATTGTACTCTACAAATCCCAGATACAAATTTAGTGTAATATTTCCTGCTTGACTGACATCTTATGTAATAGCCGTTATACCCAAATTGCGATTTTTATCAAACAGTGCTGAGGTTATCATGATCCACTTCCACATTATTAGCAGATAAAGATAATATTCAGTCCAAACAGACCTCCTGAACTGCAAATAAATCTTTAAGATGAAAAGATCTCTTGATAACCATAACCATCTCAAAATCTATTAGGAAAGCGAAAAATCAGACATTGAGGGGAAATTAACCACTCTCAGGCACAGTCTCCCTTAAAGCTTTTCACACTATTAGTCAAGATACAGTGTGATGTTGAATGCAGGACCAGGGACAGCAGAATTCTCACTTTTCACATTGTGACGTAAGTGCCTCACATGAGTTCTTGTTTTACTCATGGGCATGCGCAGCACATTTCATTAGGGTACACACCCAGGGAATTGCATTTTATTTATTTATTTATTTTAAGGGCACCGCCCTCTGCATTGAAAGCCACTTTTTTTGTTTTTTGAGACATTAGGATGTGCCTGGGCATACCCAGCACGCCCTGTGTGCACGCCTATGGTTTTAATAGTTACTAAGGATTTTGTATTGTGATCGGAAACCTCATAGGACACGAGGCCTAGTGCAGTTTGAAAATTTCTGGCAAATAAATAGCAGCTTCACACTGTTAAATTGTCAGTCATGCTGGTTGACTGTGCATATTTACAAATTTTCAGAAATTATGCTGTGCAATGGGTAACAGTAGGATATCCTATATAATAAAAGGCCAGAGGATGTTCGTCCGAAGCTGTCATGCGCAGTAGAGATGGCCTGGACAAACAGCATGCTGGGAGCTGTAGTTCGGTGGCACAAAATGGCCACCGCGAGCCATAGAGACGGCCCGGACAAACAGCCGTAAGCACTTTGGCCCGTGTACATGGGCTGTTACACTAGTATATATACATTTTATAACAAATGCTCTGTTGTGAACTCCGTTTTCTGTTGTAACCTCCATGTTTTACTAGGACCTCCATTGTGCATTATATGCTGAACTCATGTCTAACCTTGTCCAAGGCCAAGTTATTATGATGTAGTCAGTCAGCTACCCCGCCCAGGACAGGTGCCTGACAACTCACTGAAGGACTATTTCTGCAAACGCCATCAGCATTGACGCTCTCTCACCTGCTGGCTCAATCCCATGGAACAATGGATTTCCTACACAAGAGTGTCAATATGACTGGTAAATCTGCATTTACTCATCCTTGGCACATGGCAAAAGGAAAGACTATCTGAAGGAGAGCTGCTTCTTTGAGCAAGTTGGGGGAGGACACAAGAAGGGGAAAGAGCATTACTACATCAACATTGGACAATGCTGGAAGGAGAGAGGGCAACAGAGATTTTGCTCAGACTCTGTCAGGATACTGACAGACCTCAGACTCATAGAAGGGGTGAGATCTGACTGGGGATGTCTGCATCTCAGGACTTTTGCTATTTTGGAAAGATCTGTACCTGTCTAGTTTGTTTAAGAGGAAAGTGACTATAGTTAAGAAATTCCTTTGCTAACCTTCTGTTCCTTGCTTCCCATCACCCTTGATGGAGTTAAACTAGCAGCCAGAGTGCCACAGCTAAGCAGCTGGGGGGGGGGGGGGGGTTGGGAGGTCTGCGGCATTGGTTTTGGTCTAGTGGTTGGATCTTTGGATCCCACATCGCTAGGAAGAGTTCAGACAAATGGTCTGAGCCAGGTGAATACACACTAGAGACCCAAAGCTAACAACACTGACAAGACTCTACCAACATTCAGTGGCACATGTGACCCAGCAGCAGGAGCCAATCATAATAGCTGAATGTCTGCAGGGTGGTATCAGGCCAGAATGAAACACTACAAATTAATCTTCATTAGGGAGACTGTAATAAACAGCTCTCGATCTTCTTTTTAAAGGCATGTCATGGGGCACTGATCACATCTCCCCCTCCTTCCACAGGTTTGGAGTCTTTTCTACCTCATTTTTTATCTAAACAACATGTGTCCCTTGTCTGGGTATCTTAAATGTAAAAAGTAAATTTAGAGGGTTATTATTTGTAAAATCATCAAATGTTCACTTTATATATAAATTACAGCAAGCCAAGTTCCAACATTTATTTGTGATTCTCTTAGCAAAAAAAACAAACAAAAAAAACCAACCACCATACATTAGGCAAAATCTGTGCATTCAGTGCAGAGAAGCAAAGACAAGTGAACATTATATCATTATATATCCACTTATGAGTTGAAAGTGGAAACATGTCAGATTACCCTCAAAAACATGTTTCGGGAAACCACTGTGTGTTACAGTCCACTGAACAGCACCAAACATTCTAATAGGTTAGTAACGATATGGAATAAATGAATTTCCGATTGACTTTCCAGCAAATCTATTTTCATTACAAATGGAAATTTTGAATGCGTGTTGCATTACTTATGGTAATTGTGTGACATTTATTATGAATAACCATGTATTCCAATCATCTCTGAATTATATTCTGCCTCAAGTGCAAGCCTTGCAATATATTGCCCAGATTTGGTTAACTATGAATATGCCGCAGATGATATTTTGGTGTCTATGTTGAAAGGGGAAAAGTCCTAGAACATGCACAATATAACAGGAAGAGAAAAACTGCATTTTCAAGACTGAAAAAGCTAAATCAGAAAGATAGATAAGATGAAAAACATCTCCCCATATTCTTTTCTTTGTATTTTATTTCACAACATTTTAATTATTAATATCCAAAACTAACTATGCAGGGAATTCGTATGTATTAGCAACATGAGGACTACAGAGTTGCCTGTAATCACTGGGGACAGCAGTATAGCAATACACCTTTGTATTTCCTCTCTCTTGTCAATAACAACATTGATGGCTTCAGGGTTGGTTTGGTTTTAATATGACTCAAGTGCAAATATTGCAGGGTTTGTTCTGCAACCAGCTTTATTACAAACTCACTCTCTACTAGACTAGAAAATAACTTCTGGACTAAAGCTCTTCATTCTTTATGTATAGGATTTTCATTTTTGAAAAAATAAAAATTCCAATTACTTGTTAAACTCAAAAGAGAAACCACTCATTTTCCCTTGTCTGAATCCAGCCCCAGATTCGCTACCATCCCTCACATGAACTTGTGCTGCCTCTTCACTCTTCTTCTTCTTTCTATGTTGACATCTATACTTGGACCTAAGGGTGTGATTCCCAGCTTGTGTGGACATACTTGCATTAGCTCTCATCAAGTCAGCATGCTAAAAAGTAGTGTATCCGTGGTAACGCGGGCAGTGGCAGCAGCGACACAGGCTTGTTGTCTGGAGTACATATCTTTGGGGTAGCCCATGCCACCTCTGCTACTGAGGCTACACTATTATTTTCAGGGTGCTAGCTAACCACTAACATGCCTGTACTCACTGTTCCATGTAGTAGCCAGCAACTCTCATGGCTCCAGTCATGAGATAATTAACTACCCCCCTTATCACCACTTGAATTGAGCAGTTTACATGCATCCTGCTGAGCAATTGTTCAAAGGACATTTTAAACCAGAGCCTGGTCTCAGAGTTTCATATGCAGATTTTCAGTCTCATAAGAAGTTGTGGGATATAAAAACCAAAATTATAATCTAAATACACACACCCAAACCATAATCGTTAGCTGATATTTCTCCCAGTTATCCCTATTTTCAGAATATATTTCAAATCAGTAGTTTGAGCACTCCCATACCTATCACCCAGACCCCCCTTGTGCAGTTTAACTGTTGGGCAGTCAATTTTCCTTGCTATTCAGTTGGACTGGTATTTTTAAAAGTGTTCAGCATGGGCCTATGTGGCACATGTGCAACTGCTATATAGTAATTTAGGACTACTACTCTGCAATCCTTTATGAATATTGCCTATGGCCTCAGAACTGGAATCGTTTCTGTAGAACTATTTGGATGTTGACTGTATGCTTAGGCAGGTTTCAGTTAATAGACGCGGGAAGGCTAGAGCATGGGCTCCAGATGAAAAACCCCTTCACAAACATGTCAAGCAGTTAACAGACAAAGCCAATGGTTTTAAGCATGAAGATTCCACTTGGTTGGTCCAGCAAAGTTAGTTTCGCCAATGCTGGGATCGATCCGAAAGGACAATGGACAGGAGGTAGCGGACTAGGGGCTTCAGCCCCGGTGTTGAGAGGTGGGGGCACGCGTAGGTAGCTGTTTGCAGCCATGCCAACTCTCACAAACTGATCACAAGAGTTGCGATTTCTGAGTAAAATTAAGCTTCCCTCACAATCTCATGATTCAACTTTCAAATGTCAGGATTTTTTTTCCAGCCAGACAGGAGTTACCCCACTCTAAACAAAGGAATGTGCTTACTCTACTAGGCAGTGAATTCCAAAGTACTCTGAAAGAATTATTTCACATATTAAATAAATAAGCTATCAAGCTAACAAGTGGGGGCAGGAGACAGTGAGGCTAACCCCCAGATGGGAAGAGAACCATCATCTGAGATGGGGGGAGGGAAGGCCAAGCCTCAAATAAGCAATTGAATCAACTGAAAAAAAAATCTTGACATCGGAGAGCTCTAAAAGTGAGGCTTAATTTGACTTACTAATCCAGCTGCCAGCCCTGCCAGCCTGAGAAGTGGGAGAGGGGACCCCACTGCAGCCCCTCCTCCCCCAAGGCTGTGGAGGGTGAAGAACCTTAGGGAGCTGAAGTGAGGCTGATGGCTGGGCAGGGGAGCTGAAGTGAGAATGCTGTATTGATGGTGGGTTCTGAGCAGGTGGGATGAGGTCAGGAAGGACAGTGGGGTAGGACGGCTGAACAGATGGGTGGTGGTGATGATGATGGACTTGGAGATATGGTGATTTTGCCCAGCAATTAATCCTATCCAGTACATAGGAGGGTTAATCCTATCCAGTACATGGGAGGGTGGGTAACATTCATTGTCACATGCACACACCTGGGGATGGGCATCGGGACTTCGAACAGCATGAGGCTAACCTGAAACACAATATCACCTTTTTAAAAAAAAAAAAAAAAAAAAAAAAGGTCCGGATTTGGGGCCAATCTCATGTTTTGGCAGGGTCATTTCGACTCATGATTTTTGATCTTTTGAAGCTGACAATACTGCTTGTTGGGAACAGACCCTACTTAGGCTCTTAAGAACTTAGGCCTTACTCTATGGTAAGCTTTAGGCTACCTTCAGGTATACTCCACCTTTCTCTGGTTTTTAAAACTTGTTCTCTCGTGTTACACTTTGCTCCTATTGTCGAGATTAAACCATGCTTTGGTTTAAGGTGGCTGCTGTCTGACCACCAAAGGGGAGAACTAAAGGAACCCAAACCCAGTCAGGCCTGTCGGGTAAGCACAGTTCATCTGAAGGGGGCTATAGGAGAAGGAGAATGATGGGATTATACCCCAGAAAGGTAACGGCATGAGGCCTACACTCAAGGCTTTGCCCAGAAGGTACATCTACACAGGGATCCAAACCCTGCAGCTGGCCCATACCTAACTTCTAATACTATATTCAAGGACACAGATGTGACATCTGTAGAAACTACAGTATTTTCACATATATACACAAATATATATATATATTTGTGTATGTATATTTGTATATATATATATATATATATATATATATACACACACACACACTTAACAATCTGGTCTGTGTTATTGCATTATGTAAGTGAAAATATGCATATGCTGAAAAATAACTGCATTTGCTTTAAAATTCAGAGGTATAGTAAAGCAATTTTTAAATCTAATCTTATTTTGACTAAATTTAATATCAATAGGTTATAACATTGTCACAAATTATTTTAAATTAATCCAGACATAACCTCATTTTTGAGTTTAGTTCAGAATTCTGATGTCTATGCACAAAGTATAAGCTAACCAATCCATTTAATCAGTAGCACTGACTTTAGGAAAGACTAGTATATAATATTAATTGAAAATGGTTCATTTTTCATCCAGACTTGGGTCCTTATCTTAGCATCTTTACCGAACCAACACATAAAATTCTAGGGGAATTTTGCCTAAACACTGACTGCAGGATCAGACCAAGAAGGCTGGGACCAATGAGTTTGTAGTCATTGCACCTGGTGTTACATATTACTAAACATGAGAGCTGGCCAAAAAAACCTGACAAAACAGTTTTCCATTGAAAATCACATTTTTGTCAAAATTAACACGTTTTGGGCGCACATCTTTTCAATGACATTCTCAAAGGGAAAAGGTTAAAAAGAATAATTTTGACTTCATTTTTTTCATTCCCTTTTGACTTACGTTAAGATATAAAAAATCATTTACTGTAATGGATTTGATAAGACAAAATAAAATGAATTTAAACAAACTTAAAATGACACATTTTATCTTATCGAAATAAATTGATTTGAAAAACAAACAGTGAAATATTGTGACGCTCCCGATTTCAAATTTCTGGCAGGTTTAGAAATAAATAGGGAATGTTGAAATTTCCCATGAAATGGAAATGTTGCTTTCAAACCAGCTCTTCTAAAACAAGAAGCATACAACGCTATAAAACAGAAATATTGATGGACTGTTTTAGACATGAATTCAAGGGATGAGTGAATCATTTTACATACATTTAAGCCCACTTAAATCCTTACCTAAAACTAGTACCAAATCCAGACAGAATCTCTTTGTTGTCTCAGTAAAATGTGGAAGTCTTTTCCTTAAGATTTCAAGTTTTGCATTTATTTCTAAGCACACTTTTCTTGGTCAGGAAGGTACACAGAGTGACAACATGACAAATGCTTGTCTTGCTTAGTTTCTAATTCAGCCACAAGAAGAAACACCAGAAATCTCATGAGAAAGCCTATTCATGCGAGCTTTCAAGTTCTGCAGACCAGACAAGGTTCTCCTGATAGTTTGCATAAGTGTCCAGGCTTCTGGATGCGCATTTGTACTAATTTTTTATCCAATAGAGATTCAACCAACATTAATCAACTTCCCCAAAATTCCCAGTATAGCAGTGGCATCACCATTAATGTGAATAATTTCTGCACTAGGGGGAAAGCTTATCCCCACACAATAAATCCAGGTAGTTGAACTTGACTGAGAAGGTCCCAGCAGAGCTGCTGTGAAATCCTCCCTCAGCTAGATCATGGAGTAACATTAGAGAACTACATTTGCTACTTCAGACGCAGCACAGCAGAAGTGCCCACTGCATGTGCGCCTCCCACCTAGCCCTCTAAAGTGTGCAGTGACTGATGGCACCACATGTCTCCAACTTCAAAATCGACCTACGTGCTGCAGCAAAGAATGCATCGCAATGCATGGAAGGTGTGAATCCCACATAAACAGTCACAAAGTCCTACCCTTCAGTCAGTCAAGGGAACCTTGACATCAACTGTTGATGATGATGATTAAAATGAACAAGTCATAATAGCTCTCTCAGAACAGGATATCTCCTGAGCAATGAATGACTGGGCCATTAACTCTACCTGGTGATTAAATTTCCAGAAAACTCCATAGCCCTTGGGCTTGTATTTCTCAGTTTCCAACAACCAGGAATACTTCCGTGCTCTCTGTGGAAAGCAACAGCATAGTCTAGCCACAAAACACTTCAATACTAAATGCGCAGAACAGCCAAATTGTGAGACGTCTTTCAATGTAGAAAACTTTTCTTTACAATGAAAGTTGGCAGAAAATTCCTTTATAAACATCTAGTCTTTTTTATTTCTATAACTATTGTGTGCATGTGTGTATATTTATTTATTAAGGGTCAGTGTGTCCTCGATGAATCATTGTTCCAGGTTGAAAAGCTTGATCTTTCTAATAACCAATTCATTGAACTGTTGAAAAATGCTTTGTGTAATATAGTATTGCCATAGAACTGATGTTTGTCTCTGTCATTACATATTGCATTCAATCAATTTACAAATGTCGCTGTGTTCCTCTTATGCTAGCACTCTTTATAGCATCCCAAACAGAAATTCAAAAATCAATACCTTCTCTGCTGAAAACAATAGGACATAACAAATGAATAATTTTATTTACAATAAAATCCTAGTCCCCAAATGGATTCTACCAATGTTCAAATTCATTTTTCATGCTTAACACAAGATGAAAGCAAGAACATAGTAGAAGGCAAAGAAAAAGGCACAGTGATAATAAACAGTTTAAAATTATTGAGGACATGAGCAGAAGATATGCAAAGCTGTTTTACCAACAGTATAACAACTTCAGTGAAAATGGTGGTATCTCCTCAAATCTTTCTATCAACACAAGTGTGCACCAGGAAGCACCTTCCTATGCTAATGAGCTGATGGATTTAATGAAAGAAGAAATTCTGCTGTGCTCCACTAACCCATTGTATCAGAATGAGTCGGAAGCTTCAGGGTTCCAGTTTTCACATAAATTCAGAACTCCGAGAGGACAGATTGCAAACCTGCAGTACAGGCCTGAGCTAGGCAACAGACCACCGTGGCTATATGGTAAAGAAGGCTAAGAGCACCACAGAAAGGCCCTGCTTGGAGGCTCATTTTAGCTGTTCTCTTTGCTTCCTCGTTCAGTCTTTCAATCATTTCATAATAAGTAATCATACAACGTACACTTTAAAAAAAACAGTCCTGCTATGCATGGTTTGCATAATCCAGTTCGTGCCAGCAGCATTCATAGTGCCAGACTCTACTCTTATGGGGACCTGCTCACTTTGACCACTTACTGCCTGTGTTTTATTCCCTTCACTTTACAAACATTCCAATGCTCTACTTGAGATTGGAAGTCCGCTCAGAGTGCTGTGCGTCTTCGGAGCAGCAAAACCATGGCCTCACCTTCACTTCACCTCCCACCACCCCTTGAGAGTGGAGCAGGGAACAGAGAACGTGGCTGGTTCCTGTGCAGGTTTGCAGCAAGCAGTGCTCCTGTAATATAACCCCCGCCTCCTTTCACACCACAATCTAAACTTCAAAGGTCAACTGAGTGCATTGTTGGCACATAAGCACCAAACTGTATAAACCTCCCAAGATATAATTGCCGCTAAAAGTTATATATATTAGAAACAATTAAGTGTCCCAAAGCAAGAATCCAGAAAGGACAATTGTTGCAGCTCCTCTCTTCCCTTAGAGTCTGGTTCTCCTGTATTTGCCGAACTGATTTAGGAATACTCCCCTCTGAAGCCCAGCAACTGGATTTCTATGGGGCTTCTGACTTCACACACAAGGGTTGCACATCTCTTTCCTTCCTCAACCAACTCTCAGAAAAGACAAGATTCCTAGTACAGACTGTGCCCAATATTAACGTCCCAGTCAATTCTCTAATCTAACAAAAAGTCTTACTAATAAAGAATCTACAGTGTCCGCTATAGATGTGGAATGTGCTTGACTGCTCAAAGTGCGGGGAGCGGGGAGGGAAGAGCAGGAAGGGAGAGGGTGATGGGGTTTCTTGCACTCTCATACCCAAATGCAGGACTAGGGCATATTGAGCCTGCAGTGCTCTCGGTTCCCAAAGGAGTATGTCAATAGTCCTACCCACCTCTGCACTGGCCAGGGGAGCTGGCCACGTGTTTTGGGGAGAACAAATAGCATCCTTTGAAACATTAAGAAGGCACCTGCACACCACCATGTGTAACCACCGCTGATCCTCTGTGACTCTGTCTCCCTCTATTGCCTGGGAGGTTAATGAGACTGCTGCTGACTTCAAGTGAATGAACCTAGATCTTGTAGCTCAGGCAATCAAGGGTCATTATTTTGGATCCACATATCCCAGATTCGATTCCTGATGATGATGATCCAGTCCCCCCAGGTGATCATGTTACAAACAAACTCACATCCCTGGAGTAACTAATCTTGACACATGCTGCGAAGATTAATGAGGCAGAATCCCTTCAGGAGATGGAGGGCAGCCCCATGCCACCCCATATGTTTACAATTCTTTGCCCTGCTGAAGCAGCACATCTCTAGGTGCTTGTACTGGGTTACAGTCTGACTCATGCCTTATCAACTGAATTGTTAACTCAATTCCAGTTCCAGGGGCCTTATTACTGGTGGTGTGGGAGCCAGAAAGAACAGGTTGGATTTGCAGGGCTGACAATGAGGAAAAAGCAGCATTTTCAGTTGTAAACTGAGCAAATTCACTACAGAGCCACCGAGACAAAACCATTGAGCTCCATGATGCCGTTTTTACAGAAGTACTTTTCAGACTACAACTGTACTTTAAGAACGATTAAAGCAGATTCAAGACTCCCACCCTACGTTCCTTCTAAGGATGGAATTTCAGCCTTACAAGTTAATTAAAGCCACCACCTGGAGTGAGCCGGCTTTCATACTGATTTCCTTTGTCTTTTTAATTCATAAGCATTAATATTTTATTTTTTACTGAAAAAACAAAAATGAAAAGGAACGTCTAAGTGTGCCAAAGACAAGGCAGATAAAATTATTGCAATAAAGCACAGAAAATACACTTGTTACTGCCAGGTCTTTAAACGAATGCAGCATTATACAGGCATTTTACAAGCACACAATTGTAAATTACTCTATTTTACATACTGTATTCTCTCCTTAGCATCATGAACTTTTCCATTTTTTTCTTATCATAACGAGGGAGAGAAAGGGCTGGGTTTTTGTTTTTATTATCCGAACATTTGTTCAACGGAAAACAAAGAGCACATTATAGATTACACCACATGAGCTATTAAAAGAATGTGCCAGTATAAAATGTGCTGCAAAACTCATTATGGGACAACAAAACTAAACCTGTGCATGTAAATGTATCTACCAAACAGAGAGCAGTAACTACACAGCTGAAGTTTATAGACCTTTAATTATTTAAGAAGGAAAGAAGCTTGTAATAATTAAGTTTTATAGGCTCCTTAAACCTTTACTCCTAGCTCCCCACAAAACTTTAAAAACAAACAATTCCATCTGAAGCACCTTTTTATATTTAACAATCAATTTTACCCGTTCAATGTACTAATTGACAAAGTCATTAATCATTGTTTCAAAACTTCCACATACAGTAGCTATAAATTTTAATTACAACCAGACCTGGATATTCCATATCGCATTGTATTGTCTAGGTACTTGCAAGAGTCAAGTCTCCAAGAGTGATTGTGTCAATAGTATTTTCATTTGATTGCTCTGGAAATATGACTGAAAATAGGATTATTAATCAGATACAGGGTGGTTAGTGTGCGATAGACCAAACAACAGGTTGTTACAGCCCTTTGTTGGCTCCTCCTGGACCACCTTTTACGTTTTTGGCTGCACTTCTTGCCTTCCCCCACTTATATATGCATACCCAATCCATAGCCCCACAATGTCACGGGATCTCCTCGTTGACTTCCTCCTAGCGATGACCAAGGTGATCATCTATAATACCAGGGAAAGGATGTTGGCTGAGAGGGTTCTCTGAAACTGTGGGGCCTATTTCCAATCCTCCCTCCATTCACGTATCCGGGCAGAGTTCCCCGGGCGGCATCCACTAGCTCCCTTGACGCGTTTGAGAAACAGTGGACAGTGTCCATGGTTCTCTGTTTAGTGTCCCCTGTGGGTTCCATATTTTTGACCCTTCAACCTTCACACCCATCATTATTTTTTCTGTAGTCCCCCATTTTGGGGCTCTGTGGATCCTCCCTGTAGGTGGGGGAAGGGTCCTTTAGCCATGGGTGGGCTTGTGCCCGCCCACCTCTCTAGAACTCAATAGAACAGATCATTTCAAAAACTGAACTTCTCACTCAATACTTTAAAATAGCTCATACACTGGTCAGTTAGGGATGTGACGTTTCTATAAACTCTAAGGGTACGTCTACACTAGAAATGCTGCAGTGCACCACTGTAGTGTAGATAGTTATTACTGTAATGGATAGATTCTGTCACTGTAATAAATCCACCTCTCCATCAACCCACTACTGTCTACACCAGGGCTTAGGTCAACTCATTGGGCATGACATTTTTCACAGCCCGGAGAGATGTATTTAAACTGACCTAACTTTGTAGTGTAGGCCAGCCATTACTCCATAATACTTTTGGCATAAAATTTTAACCAAACATCTCAATTCTGTGACAAATGCCTGGCACTTGGGAAGGTTATTTGAAAGGGAGTTGAGTTGTGCACAGGGGATTTTGTATCTTATGCTTAGTAAGAAGCAATACCACACCCAGGAGGGACACAAAGCTTTTGATGAAAATTAGCAATGGTAAACATGCCATCAAACCCCCAAAATGGGCTTGGAATATTTCTGACAATTCAAAGCATTGATTTGTGTGTCTATTCTCCACTCAATATTTACACTCAGATGGGCTTTTAAAAAATGCAAAGCACTGCCCAAACTCTGCCCCTACTGGGATTTGACTATTGAATTCCAGGGGAGCAGACCAGACCCACACTGAACATTTTTGAAAATCCAACCCTGGACTTGCACTGAAAATAGTGAGAGTTACACACAAACACAGGGCTAGGCACAGATGGCCTCAATTGCCTCCTATGGGGCCCACCAGAATAGAGGCACTTAGCAGGAGCAGGCTCAAAGGAACTTCCAGAGTCTTTGATACACCACCACAATTCCTATTATACGTTTGAATAGATAGATGGGTCTTGCTATCAACAATGGGTCTAATGTTTCCTCAGGAAGTGTATCTGATTAAACAGGTGGTTTGCTTAGTCCATTCCTACACAGAGTCACAGAAGCAAGTAAATTTTGCTGTAAAGTGACCTGTCTTTAAAATGGTCAGCTGAACAACTTTTACCACCATTTGACAAATACTGTACATTTAGCTCCAAGAAAACACAATGAAAATGCTCTGAAAAGCATTTACTTGCATCTAAAAATCTGTGACAGTATTAACAGGGAAATAGCCTGCTTTTTTCAACATAATATGAAATTTAAACAGAAGACTAAAAAATCCTTTTAGAAGCACCTGTTTATTTATACATTTTCAGTGGTGAAAAGGTCAGTAGAAAATTCACCTCTAAGGTCACAGTTGCTAAGCAACCATTTTCAGAAGTTCTGCAACACTGATCAAGCATATTACATCCCACTGACTGGTTTCAGAATAAATATGAGTAACATCTTACCTGGTCTTCAGAGTGAGCAGAGTTCTCCTTCTCCTTGGGAGACTGAGTATCTAGAGCCCATGAATGTTCACTTTAGAAGCTTTTATGAAAAGGATACGCCCAGGGACCACTGGCTTCCTGTTTACAAGAGCAAAGGACAGTTCAGTCTTCAGAAACACAACCGAGGGCTTGATGAGGTGTTGTCCAAATCGGAACGACATGATCAGTCCCAATACTCAGGATCTATCAAAGGCAATAATGGAGATGATGGGGACATCCACATTTACATTTACAGAGTAATCATATGAATGAGATCATAACAATTTGAGAGGAAGAGTGAAGGGAGGGGAAATGAAGCCCATTTGGCTCATCAAGCCTCCTTGCACTTTCAGCAATTCACTTCTATTTGGTCACCAAAGGACTTCCGAGTTTTCAATAAACATACTATTCTCTGTCTGGAAATGGCTGTTCAATGTTCCAAATTTACAGATTATTATTTTTTTCCATTTTTAACCAGTTCCATATCATGGTCTCGCACGGCTACAAAACACAGGACTGAGTGTTGACAATATTTCTATTTTTTCTCATTTATTTGTACAGAATAAGCTTGAGAAAACAAACACTCTCACTGAACTCTGAATCACAATTCATGTTAATACATACAATGATTAATAGAAGAGAGTAATTACACATTCCAGATCAGAAAAAGCAGAAAATATTCAGTAGAACAAATATAGCCAGAATGAAGTAATAAAAAATAACTATTTACACTTAGTCCAACCTCTGATGGCAGATGGAAAGAAAACCTAAAGAAAAAAATGAGGGGAATCTGCAACATTTTGCAGCATTGGTGTTAGCATTCAGCCAGTAGAACTAACAGACGTTCACTTCCATTTACTCTAATCTGCCATCAATGTTTTTTCTTAGGGCTTGTTTACATGGTACCTTAGTCTGCACCAGCTAGGTTGTAAATTCTACTGTGTACAAGTGTGACATGCAAGAACTGGATCATGTGGACTAAAATATCCCTAGTGCCCATACCACAGTACTGTTTGAAACGGGACTACATTAACGCACACTAGAGAACTTTTAGTGCACACTAGCAGGGCCCACATAGGTCAGTGAGTGGGTGACATACTGGTACACATTAGAACTTATGCCCCAGGTGATATAGAGACTATGAAATCATGTAGACAAGCCCTTAAATAACTCAAGCACAGCCCTGGGAGGCATTTGTCTATGACTCCAAGTTGGTGTGGGACTTCTAGGTATTTTATCCAATCAGAGTTTATAGAGTAGCTGCAGGCATGAAGTAATAAACGGCACGGGCAAGGAATACATTATGTGAGCCATACTTTGTGACACAATATTTAAAACAAATCCCAAGCACTATAAGGTGACATTGACCAATAACCGTAACAATTTCATGTAGGAAATATTAACACAACAGGTGATTATAATTTCAGGTAATACACATCCAGATACACTAGAGAGTATACTGGTAGCTCTATAAAATGGGTTTAGTCCTTTTCTCAAGTCTGTAACCCATGGAATATAGAAGGTAGGTGGTGGAGTTATAGGATCCTCAAACTTCAAGCTTTAACATCTGGTGCTCCATTCCAGTAGCTGTGTGTCAATCACTGCCCTAGAAGATTTGTCTTTTCTTGCAGTCATATTAAAACCAAAACTTGGCCAGATACAACACTGGGTCTCTGTTTAGCTACTAGAAGCTTTGTTAACAGATGGGAATGCCTTTTGTGTTGTTGCTGGGCTCACGTCTGTTATGGCCTTCACCCAGTAAAACACGCCTCTTTTCCTGGCTGCCAGCAGCAATTGTTATTTGTATTTTTATTGTGAGTGTTTATCATCTTTAGCAACACACACACACACACACACACGTACGTTTAGGTATTACGATCAGCGATAGAGTGTGCTTTATTTATTGGAGGAAACATTTCTCGCAAAGAGGCAGAAGCTGCTGAAGAGAGGTATGGAATAAACAAAACTGCTAGCTGGTGATGGAACTGCTACCTAAGTTTTCAACTAGCTAAAGAATCAAATGTACCACACATTCCCTTGAAGCAGTAAGTATAGAAATCAATGTATATCACCAGTGCTTTCTCTGCTTCAAGGTCACTGGCAGTGTCTAGAAGCAGTGTCCAGAAGACACAGGCACCGCTTTTAAATAGGGCCAGATGAACTTCAATGAAGCTACGCCAATTTACACTAGCTGAGGATCTGGTCCATGTTGTGTAAGTTAGCAAATGTTGGATGGGTGAATAGATATCACCACAGTGACTCTGCTACTACTATTTTCAGTTGTGGAATCATAGATTTCTCATTGATTTTAGACCAACATAACAATAAGCAAGACTGAATTCATGAGACTATGACCTTCTTCAATTTAGGGTCATATTTACATTTGTTTTCTTAACCCATCCTGTAAATTTGTGCCAACCATTTTACAAGCATGACTATTTGTGTTCACAAACAACAATTCAGAGAAATTTGGCAGTCTAACACCTAGCTAACCAATTTGTGCACACAGGTTCTATCTTTTCCTGGCCCAAAACAGTAGGTGAAAACTTAGGCTAATATCCTAACAAATATCTACCATCTTGAGAATTGTAGCTATGGGTGCTCAGCACTTTCTAGTGTTTAAAAATGTTGGGTTAGAAAAAAAGCATTAAGCAAAGTGTACCTGACCTGGTACAGTACAGACCCATTTACATGAGAATCCGCTTATGTAGCGCCATTCCTCCCAGTGCTACCTATTTAACATGTAAGACTCATTATCTTGGTACAGGAACTTGCTACAAATCGCTACAGATTTGCTCACTAACTCACTAACATAGAAATCAACAGGCAGTGTGGAGCGGAAATGTATTGTAGGCCTACTGGAGTTTCCTCTTCCTTTTGATCGCGGATATTGATAAAGATGTATCATGCATGCTTAGTCATTGTCACGCTAGAGAGAGATATTTGCTCAGAAAAGGCTGAAAGGAATGCTGCTAAGCGGCCCAATTCTTCAAGACCAAGCGATAAAATTTGGAAATTTAACAGGGGATGAATCATTCCAACCCAGCAAGGGGTTTACAAGTCATTTTAAAAAGTATCATGGCATTGCGCAGGTATTGATTTCTGCAGAAAACTGATCAGCCAATGAATTGGCTGCGAACACATTTCCCACCGAGTTAAAATCCTGCAGTATTTGCGATGCTGTGAATACGTATGTAATTCCAGATAATTATACATGCACTGTATATATAGATATTTTAAGATATTTCAGCATGGCCCTCTTAACCGCGGTCCGTTAACATGCAGTCATGACAACTTGACTCCCAACATCCGTGCATAAACTGTCTGTATGGAGAAATAAAAGTGCACCAAGGCTAACCACATTCACCAAATTTCATCCTTATTAATGATTCACACAGATTACATTAATGGTGGAATCCACTGGGAAGGATGCCCAGGTGAACTGCGATCCTCTATAAGGTCAGAGAAATGAGCTGCTCTTAGAAATATGTATCATACCACAGAGATTTGGGTTAAAGAGATTTCAACATAGGCCTACATTGCCAAAAAGAAGGGAAACCTTCCGTAGCCTTAAGCAGCAAATCCCAATCTGTCAAGCTATTGCTATTTATAAACAGTAAAGGCACAACGTTTCATTGCATGCATGTGACAACTAACATCGCAAGTAGAGTTGACTACTGCCTCTTTGGACTCCTGCAGGTCCTCTCACTCCATTCCTGCCGCTGCAAGATAGTGTCGCTCAATGCCATTCTCCTCTCCTGTCATTGTTAGCACATCACTCCAGCCTTTGCATTCACAACCTTCATTCACTTCCTCTTGCCATCTGCATCAAGTTCAAACATCTCTGCTCCTCATGCTCAAGGCTCTGAACAATTCTGTCCCTTGCATGAAGCTCTGCATTCATTTCCTTCTACTCCCAGCCTCATTCTCTGTGCTACTTCCAGGCTAGGGTGTATCTTCCCCTTTCTCTTGTCTTCGCCCTATCATGCTCCCCCTACACTATGGTTACATCTGCATACGTAGCTGGGGGATGTGATTCCCAGATTGCATAGGCATACTCATGCTAGCTAAAAACAGTTGTGTAGCTGCAGTAGGATGGGCAGCAGGAGCGGTGGCCCAGGCTAGCCACCCGGAGGACAAAGCTGCCCAGAGTTGTGAGTATGCACTCAGCATGGCTAGCTCACGTTACCATGTCTACACCACTCTACTTAGCATGCTAGCTTGATGACAACTAGCTTGAGTTTGCCTACGTGAGCTGGCTCCAAGCGTAGGGGTGAAGCCAGCACTCTCCAGGCAGGCCACATGACTTTACATTCATTTTAAATCACTCTTTAAATCCAGGCATCTTCTACACGGCCTTGCAACAGCAGCCAAGGATATAACAAATGCTCCCACATCCCTGCGAAAGCACTTTTCTTTTTATCGATCAGTTATATTTCAGAAGCACAGAAAGGCCTCAATTGACTTGGAGCCCCGCTGAGCAAGAGGCTGCATGGTAAATACCAGCTCCCAGCCCCTATGAGCTTACAATCTCAAAGACAATGAAATAGGGGACAAGGGACAGAGGAAACAAGGTGTGTGTGTGTGTGTGTGTGTGTGTGTGTGTGTGTATGTCTGTGTCTGTGTCTGTGTGTGTGTGTGTGCGCCACAGAAGGTGGCAGGTTATGTTCTGCAATACCCACTTCTCATACTAGCAGCACTGAATCAAAACAGCAACAACTAAACCAGACTGTTAAAAACCTGAACAATCTGCCAGAACCACTTATTGCTGTTGATTTAAAAAGCAAGCTGAAGTCTCTAAAATAGAATTAAAGAAGGAGAGAGCCTGAGATTCAGGCCACGCACCAGGAGAACAGGAGGCTATGTTGCTGCCATAGTCAGAGATAATAAAGCATAAGGTGGATGACCTTGGAAATAAAGCCCAGATCCCATGCTCAAATAACAGAAACTCCAGGGAAGCTAGAAACTGATGACCTGGTGTTTTTTTATTCTAACTATCTTGCTGAATTACTACTGGCCTTAGTGCTTGTGGACCTTGCCTGTCTAATGGTGGCTTTGAGACTCACTGTGAAAAATAATCAAATCCCACTCCAGAGTGTACGGTAAAAGTATGCTGCCAAATTCTTCAAGTTGCAAAAGGAAACGAATATTAAGAGCAGCAAGAGCCAAGGTTGACCTTGTTTTTAAGGGCTTCATGATTCACACAGTTTACATCAATTCTGTGCACTGGCACCTCCAAAGATGGAGAAGTTCTGCACAAATTAAAACATCACGGCAGGAGTTCGATATGGGACAGGCAAGGTTAAATACTGAAAAGGGAGGAAAGCTAAACAGTGTCTAGCCAGTCAAAAATTTTACAACAAAGCTGCTAGCACAGTGCTTTTGAAAGGTCTAAACACAGCGAATCAGACGGACTTAGCCATTCATACCAACATAGGTAGCATGCTGTTCGGTGCTTTTGAAGTCCATCTTGATTAAATTCTGGGCTAGATTGTCCCTTTTGAGCCTTGAGCCTGCAAGATGCTGATTGCAATGGGAATGGAGGGTGCTCAGCACCTTGCTGGATGAAAATCCTTAGTGCCCACTAGGAAGTATGGAGCAGCTGGGCTGCAGACAGCATCCTGAGAAGGAATTCTGTCTTTACTCAGCTAGAATTTCTTCCAGAGACTCCCGCACAGTATGCACTAGCCCAGCAGCTAAGAGGGGTGCGGGGTGCTTCCCCCTGTGCTTCTGTGCATGGGCAGCTCCCCCTGCTGCTGCAGACTGGGCCCTAGCCACAGCTACCTCTCTCTTACTGCAGGCAGCACAAGTTCACTGGGTCAGCAGGAGTAAGCAGCACCTGAGATCCCAGCACCACTGCATGGGAAATGGGACAGGCCAGGGGGCATGCAGGAAGGGTGCTCCTTATTCCACTTGCCACAATATGCACCCAGTCAGATGCTGGCCACAGTCTGGACCTCTATGTGCTCATATTTAACATGAGCCAGGTGCTGTGAGGGCTGTTGCTATGCAGTGAGCACACTGAATGCACGCTCAGACCCTCTCCATGTCCTTCGGGGAACTTTGTAGGAGAACTTCCAACTCTACTGAGGAGACCCCCTGCCTAACAAACTCAATACAGGGACTGAAATAAACGACTACAATGGCCCCACCGAAAGAGGTTGGATCCTCCATTTCTTTCCAGCATCTGGCACAAATTTACAAGGTTCTTTTCTGTGCTTACATAAACTATGGTATTAGAAAGCAATTTGTGCAATGATTTGTGCAGCCTGTGCCATGCCCTCCCTTTCTATTCCCCTCCCCCCTAATTAAAGATGGGTGTGTCATGCACACTCTCACATACTTGAGATATTTCCATCCTGAGACGTCTTGACCCTTGGAGACACCACCACTCCATGTTATTTGTCATGGCATTTGCCAGTTTCAGAAGGCTAACTATTACTCTGTTTCCCCGAAAGTAAGACATCCCCCGAAAATAAGACGTACTTCCAGTTTTGCCTCTCGCTGTAATATAATGTAATGTAATTTTGGGAGCAAAAATTAATATAAGACACTGTCTTATTTTCGGGGAAACACGGTACCTGATTATTATAAAGGAAGAGTCCTGCAGCTGCCTAGTTGTGAGCTCTGATAAAGTACATCTCAGGTGTACATAGCACATTGCGGCCACAGCTGAGACATCAGAGTTAGGTTCACAGCTTGAAGTCTTCTGGCTTCACGCTTCAGGTATATTCCATTCCATTCATAATATCATTATTATAAAATTCATTTCTGTCTTCACTCCTTCTAATGTAACAACTTTAACATGGATTTTTACCAAATGTATAGATTGTATTCCCTTTGCTGTGCAATAGTGGATCTGTCTTGCTCCTGTCTCTTGTGCAAGTGACAAGGGATTATTAGAACTTTTTAAAAACAAAGAATGCTCAGTAGTCACCATCATGCTTCATTTAAGCTGTCTTTTTTTTTTTAATTCTCCTGGGAGAAAAGGCTGGGCTTTTTCAGTGTGTTCTTCAGTAGGGTAGTGCAATGCATGGTCTTCTGTGCTCATAAACTACTGTAAAGCTAAAAAAGTACATTAATGAAATGTGGAATTTAAAATGTCATGGCGGCTCAACAACATAATGCTGCACAACTAGAATAATCCAGAGTGCACTGAAGCAGGTTACTGCTACCAAAATGGTAGGTTTTCACTCATCTGAATTCTACCTGCTAAGTGCTTGAAGGAATTGTAAACTAGAAGAAATCTACCCAGTACACAGGGATGCATGCAGATAGATGATAGGCAAGTCTAGTGTGAACCAGGCTTCCCCACTCACTGGAACCTGCTCTCTCAGCCTGTCTGCGGATCTTGGAAGATTTTCAACTTGTCATGTAATGAGGTCACTGCCAGTTACAAAAGTAACAAACTTAATTAGATGCAAGGAGGTTTCTTCTTTATAAATAGTACTCCTCTAACATTAAGGAGGAAAATAGCATGACTGTCATAAGCATAAAGTAGCCTAGAATTCTTGCTTACCTGTAAGGGGTTAAGAAGCTAAAAGAAACCTGGTTGGCACCTGACCAAAAGAACCAATGAGGACCGAAGATGCTTTCAAACCTGGGGGGAGGGAAAGTGCTTTGTCTGTTGTCTTTCATTCACTCTGGGCTTTCAGGGGAATCAGACAGTTTTCTTCTCTCCATCAAATCTATATTCTTTTTCACCAGCAACAGTAAGTAATTTAGCCGGGCAAGGTTGAGGCTTATATTTGTTTTTTCACTTGTGAATTTCTCAGGTTTTTGGGAGATACCCCTGTGTTTTCTGGGTAATGTTGAAACTCAGCAGAGGGGGGAGGAATTCTTCTGTGATATGGGTTTTCCTTTCATTCTTTTTGTGATTGCAAAGTGTTTTTCCACAGATTTCTATCAAGATTATTTTCTTCTTTTTCCTTTAATTAAAATATTTATTTTAAGAATTTGACTGCTTTGTTTTCCATTGTGTAGATCCAGGGTTTTGGAGCAGGCTCATCTAGCAGAATTGGTGAGGGGTTTTTCTCAAGCCTTTCCCAAAGAGGGAGGTATAGGCTTGGGGGGAGATTGGAAAGAGAGGGGGCTCCAAGTGGCCCTGCCCCTAGTTCTTGGGGTAACGCTTGGTGGTGGCAGCATACTGTTCCAGACACAAAAGAGAAACTTGTGTCTTGGGGAAGTTTTAACCTAAGCTGGTAAAACACTTCATTTCTCTGCCTTTTGGAATCCCCGATTCTCCAAAGTCTTGCAAAGGAGGGAGAGGGAGAGACGGACCAGAACAAATCTCATCTGCCTTTCCTCTCTTCCAAAGGTGCGGGGTCTTTTCATGCGGATCCCCACATCTGTACCCTAGAGTTCAGAATCGGGAGGGAACCCTTGACAATGGTCAAGTTACCGTATTTTTCGCCCTATAAGACGCACTTTTTCTTCCCCAAAACGGGGGGGGGGGGGGGAGTTGGTGCGTCTTATAGGGCGAATGTCTTATAGGGCAAAAAAAAAAAAAAAAAAAAAGCGCCTCGCTCTCCCGTCCCCGCCGCGCGGGCGGGCTGCCGAGGTTCCCCCCTCCCCGCCGCGGGCGGGCTGCCGGGAGCGCTCCCGGCAGCCCGCCCGCGGCGGGGAGGGGGGAACCGGGACGCTCCCGGCAGCCCGCCCGCGGCGGGGAGGGGGGAACCTCGGCAGCCCGCCCGCGTGGCGGGGACGGGAGAGCGAGGCGCTTTTTTTTTTTTTTTTTTTTAAATTAAAAAACGAGGGGGCGTCTTATAGGCCGGAGCGTCCTATAAGACGAAAAATACGGTAGATGCAGCAAGAAAGCCATTCTTACTAAGAAAACGCTGTGGCCCAATTTAATGGGCTATTCTTCCCACTGTTCTAATGAAAAGTATATTTACTGTCCTTCATATGGCACTCAACATACACACCAATTACAATGCCTATTTCATCTTGCTAATTAAGTCTCCTTCTGTTTGTGTTTCTGTATTTTACAGCAACAGGTCTCAAACCTGTAAAAAAAAAATTTTTTTTTACTGAAAAACCTTTAGTTAGGATTTTGCATTACAGCCCACTGACTGCCGATGTACCAAACTCCACTGTACAAAATGTTGCCATAAGCATCTAAGATCAACTTTAAAATATATGTTGTTATTACAACACGCGGCAGCAGAGCATCTTTAATGTCTATGCAGATCTGACAGAAGCTTGTGCTAAAGGACCCTCACACTGTAAATTGACTCTAACAGTCAACCTCATAAGGATGAGTCACCATTGCTGAGATCTGAATGGGATTCCTTAGCCACTGACATCCCATGCCTCTGGCTCTTGGCAATGGGGAAGCAGGTCAGAGGATTTTAAAAATGATAATCTAACAAAGCAAAAAGCAGAGGTGTCTCATTTTTGTAAGGTTACTTCTGCTTACCTAAAGTGTTGTCAGTGGGCTGCCCCTTGAGATCTTAACATGTTCAGCTTCACTTCACAATCCTAAATATTCTCAAGTCCTCGTGAGGCACTACGCTGACAACACTATAGGTAAGTACAACAAAGCTTATAAAGATATAACATAAGATGTAAAACAGACCATTAAGCACATACGTGCAAAATAATTAAGACGGCTTCTATAATCTCTCAGGGCTAACATGGTTATATACTGCAGAAACAATTCTCCTTTCATGAGAGAATTCCGAACTGGTCACAATTTGTCATTTTAGAGTAGCAAATATCTTGCTACTTAGGGAACTCGGGAAACCCTTACTAATTTTAATTATAAAAATGTACAAAGCATTTTAAGTGAAAAAATAAACAATGAACATTTTTCTCCGTGCCTTCACTTAAAAACCAAAGTACCCTCCCCCCGCTCCTCCCCCACCCCCTCTTGCCTTGCAGCTTTATAATGGTAAATATAAACTTGTTTCCTAAGACATTCAAAAACGTAGACATTTGACAGTGACACACTGTAGCTAAGGAAAGAAAATAAGTATTTAACAATTTTTTTATATCTAAATTTAGATTTTATTTTCCCCATGACTTTTCTGCATTGCAGTTTTGCCTTTTATCCAGGAAAACTGTTCCCTTCAAATATATTTTTGGCACTCTCCCCTTCCCCCCCCCCCCCCAAAGGGTTTGATTATGTAGGTGACATTTCTACTCAAAATAACTCTGCGTTCTCCACCATTTCAGAGTAATAATGCATAATGAACAAAAGCAATTCTGTGAGCAGTCTCCTCCTTTCTCTGCCTCCATGATGTTTTAGCATCTGTTTCTTTCCTTTTTCTATGGATCTATTATAACAATGAAGTCTATACAATTCAGCATACACTTGTTTAACCTGAACACACCACAATGTTTGGCCTTGCTCCTATCACCAGGAACTATTTTGTTATCTCTGATGACATGAAAGCCTCAGTAAACACAGTAGGAAGAAAAGAGTGTTCTATACATATCAACACCCTCTGGCTCTGCTCACACAAAGGGGCAAGGTCTAATTGCTTCCCTTCATTTTTTTCTACCCCAGAACAAGCTCCCTGTAGCACCCTGGCTGCTTAGTGCCTCATGGCCAGGGGTATCTCTGCAGTCCCCACTCCTCTTTTCTCTTTCACATGACTCCCTAAACTCCCCATAGTCCAAAGAAAAGTTAAAGCAGTCCCCACCTGGGTCCAAATAGTCAGTCCTCAGGGACACGCTAGCCCTCCAGGGCACAAACCCAGTTCACTGTCTCTCCTGCCTGGGGGGATGGGGGGAGGGGAGAAGAGGGGGAAGTTCCAGTCTTCTTTCTCCTCCAAAGCTGGATCCCAGTTCAATGGCCATGTAGGAGCCAGTTTTGCTCCTTGCAGCTGCTTCAAGCTTTCTACTGATTCTCAGGCTCCTGTTTCCTGAGCATCTTCCCAGTTTACTGCCAGGTTTCCCACTGCTAACAGTCTCAGCTACTCTTTCTGCCACACCTCTATTGGCAGCTCCCTGCTGTCTTTTGTATTTGGAAATCACCTGATTCCTCTCAGGTGGGACTCATCTTGTAATCAGGGCTGGCTTGGTCCCAGGCTCTCCAGCTCAGGGGCAGGCCGTCTCCCTGTTACAGTCCCCAGCTAAAGACTCTCCCAACAAACCAAAAGATAGAATTTGACTTCCGTTTTTGTTCCCATCTGAAAAACAGCAGCCAGATTACACAGTAGCATATGGCTCTGATTTTCAGAGGGGACCAAAGGAAGTCAGATTCCCAAATTCATTTGAAGATCCTAGCCTATATGCTCCAAGAACTCGTCTACATGGGGACATCTAGGAAAATAAATCCAGATTAACTAAAGGTGTGAAATTGAAGTGGATAAATTAAACCACATGAAACCCATGTGAACAATCTCATTTAGAATTAAAGGGTAGTGCTACAAAGCAACTAGACACTAGCACTCCCATTTTAAATGCCAAAATATGGGACTCCCAAAGCAGTTCAGGACATATAGAGGTTATGTGGGGCAGAAACACTTTTGAACTAATGTGAAGTAAGACAGACTTCCAAATCAATTACTTTATGAAGCATTTCTGAATGCAGAATGGACCAGTGTTTTATGTTCTTATTCAGAAAATAACTCATACAATGCTTGACCATAATAAAACTGCAAGCTGAGGAGTTAAGTTAGAAACGCATAGCCGTGGGGCTTTGCATACATGATGTCTGCCTGTGTGATTACAATGTAAGGACCACAATCTTTCCATGAGTTTTCAAAGAATGCACAAGTTACAAACATACCTCACTTCAAACACTGGCACATATAGTATCTTGTCCTCCACTCTGCTTTTGTAGAACAAACATATAACATTACCAATGTGAAACAAAATTCTAATCATGCATTTTAGTGGAGTTATTTTATGTCCATTTCACACCAGAATACACTAGCATTGACTGAGCACAAGGTAATGTTCCAGACAATATCTTTTAAATGGAATCCCATTTCAAGACTCCAGTGCTCAAGTGTGTTGATTTAGTTTTACAACCATGTGAACCTGCATTTCTATATCTGTCTTTTCTTATGTTAGTAGATGTAGACTGAGATGAGGTCTCCTCTTCCTGGTGGTAGAATTGGCACCAAAAATAGTAACTTTTCAAAATCAGAAATAAAAGCATCAGGACTAGGAAAGGCCATTTTAATCAAAAACTCATCCCATGTAAAATTAACATATTCACCTGACTACTACACTACTCTGTGATAATGAACAGAACGAAATATGTACAAACTACCTATATTAATGTTTAAATAATAAAAATAATGGTGTTCCCAAACCTCTCCTAGATGTTAATCTATTAGCAAAATATTGTATTTTAAAATGTTCTGTTAGAACCAATCATCCAACAGCTGTCCTGATGAATGGCGAAATTAGTTAGGTATTAAGCTTTGCCTGTGCAAGTCAAATACTGATGAATGAGGCCTTCAGTGTTGTAATAACGATAGTGAGTAATGGAACAACCAAAGGTTGTTAAGAAAGAACACTGAATAATGTATTACCAAGACTGAGATCAAGGAAAATATTTTTTATCAAGGAAATAAAAGGATTAATATTAATCATGGCTTTTTTAAAAGCAGAAAAATGAAGTGCAAAAAGAGGAGAATTTCAGGTATTGCTACAATATGCAGCAACTGGCTGAAATTATACTGTGAAAATCCATTTTCTAGGGTGACTCCCTAGGGCTACATTATATGCTAGAGGAAGAATAGAAGATTGTGGCATTTCTCTGAATACAAAGGTATAAAGAACATTCTACTTGGGTGAGGTGAGATAGTGGGCTATAGAGAATAGTCTGCCATGCCCTGAAACGGCGAGTTTAAACTTATTCCCTTCAAGGCCACAAAATATAAGAGTGCTAACATGACAGAACAAGGACTGCTCTTTGGCTATACCCTTCAGTGAGAAAAGGTGGCTTTGAAAACCCAGAAAGAGAAAGAAGCCAGTGTGTTTTAGTATTCCTATTTATTTCTTACATAGCACTGTAGGAATGCACTTTACGACACTGTAAAAACACACAGTAAAACCTGATCCTTACCTTCAGTGGTTTACAATCTAATCTGGATTAATATAATTCAAATGCCTACGGGACAAGGCACAGGAGCTGGAGTAGGCTGGAGTTGTGGAAAACTAGTAACAGGAGACTAAGTGAAAAAAGCTTTTAAGAACAGGCACCCAGGGAAAAAAACCACCAGTTTGAGAGAAGGATGAGACAAAAGGGAGCATTATGACAACAGGATTGTACAGAGTTCAAGACCAGGATGGGATAGGATTTTGTAAATTCGGCCAACAACCAGTGGTTTGGGGAGAGAGAGAGAGAGAGAGAGAGAGAGAGAAGCAGCACTGACTTCATAGTCCAGGAGAAAAAAGGGTCTCTGTGGTGGGGGTGGACACTATATATTATGGCAGCTTTCCAGGGCTGCCTGAGGTCAACAGCATAGCATACTGCAGCCCCACATCCAAAATCCCCCTTCTTTTCCCAGTCCTGCTCCCCACCAGTCTCTTATCCTACTTTGCACCTCCCCCACATCAAGGCTTACAATGGAAACTTCAAGAGGCAGACTTATGGCTGTCTTCCACAGTGCCTGAACCAGGGGGCTCCTCCCCTAGCCAGATATGAGGCTTGTAGAAATGCCTTATGCTGCTCAAACTGTTTTTCTTGCCATAAAGAGGACACAGAAGGGATGAGAATTTGTGCCCAAGGAGTTTCTGTTATTAAAACACTTTAAAGGCTCTCTGTGTGCCTGAGGTCTGACAAAATTACGATTGTTTTTCAAGAGTGGGACATAAGCATTCTCAGGAACATGACAATCAAAGGGTTCAAAGAAATGGTATTTTAGCATAACGGTAGAAGTTATGAAACTGTAGAATTACAAACTGACCGGTCAACCACACATTTCATGTGGAACCAGATTCAGGCAGCAGCAAAGACCCAAACAATAAAATAAAAATAAAGCAAATAGAATACAGTACTACGTTAAATGTAAACTACTAAAAAAAAATAAAGGAAAGGTTTAAAAAAATTAACAAGGTAAGGAAACTGTTTCTGTGCTTGTTTCATTTAAACTAAGATGGTTAAAAGCAGCATTTTTCTTCTTCATAGTAAAGTTTCAAAGCAGTATTAAGTCAACATTCAGTTGTAAACTTTTGAAAGAACACTTGTTCAGACTTACAAACATTTCCGTTACAAACAATGTCTATTCCAGAGGTGTTTGTAACTCTTACGCTCTACTGTAACTGTGTTGTGCTCCACAGCATTTGAGAATGCACTGTAGGTTATTATACACGCCATATAGGGGACATACAGGACAGCATACTAATATGATCTAGTGCACTGATTTACCTAATGATTTGTCATTATGGTATTAAAGAGATGGCAATTATATTGCTACTCTAAAAAACCCACTGTACTCCCTAAAGATACAAAAGAAAAGAATCATTCAGGGCCCAAAACATTCAGGGCCCAAAACTTATCTGTATAGAATCAGTTGACCCAGTAGTGAAAGAAAAAAAGATCCCTTCTATTTAAAAATTCTTAGAACAAATAATGTAATTTGTCATGTTTGTCTTTTGTTTTTTAATAAAATCAAACTAAATTTATTAATAAGCATTGCTAATATCACCTCTTTCGTACAAAAACAGCAGAAACAGACAAATACCCAGTTTCTCTTCCTCAGAGGAAAGTACTTTAAAATACAGATAAAACACTGTTAACGATGAAGTAGTCTAATCTTATAAACAGAATCGCAGCCAGAGGCAATGATGACATGGTTGGAATGTCCAAAGATTCCACAAACAAAATCATAAAAACAAATGCATAGCAATACTTGAACACTAAATAAAATAAAACAAAACAATGTACAGGAAAATAAAAGGGTGAGAAGTTTTGAGATAAGATTTATCATATGTAATCTCATTCTCAATGCAATGTGTTGAAATCATCAGATGTTTGTGCTACCCCTGCATGTACTACTCTGCATTTGTCATGTTCTTAGCATTTCCCATAATACTTGAGTGTCCTAAAGAGAATTTTTATCTTGCTGTATTAATAAAAATGCATAATATGGATATTTGGAGAATAAGGCAGCTACTGCACTTCTGCTGACAATACTGCAGCTATACAGAGTAAAATTTCACTACCTGATCTGTTCAATATCAGATTTTCTTCTATATATAGACAATATTCCTAGATATTGATACTTATCTCTACAATAATCTAATTTTGACTTTTCTCCCCATTAGTGTTTTTTTACAACCTACCTATACATTTATATGTTAGGAGAGGAGGGTAAGTTCCCATTTTGATATTCTGTATTAAAGATACCATATACAAACAGTACTGACTGTATCTTATAATTACATAACCCATCATCACTGTACATGTAAACAACTAAATTATTTATGTAATGATTATATAGTATAATCTCTGTGTATATGTATAGGATAGATCTCATGACTGGAATACTGCTTAAGAGGCTCTAAGCTTGTTCAGGGAGTCCAGGCAGGAGAATGAGGGGAGAAGGTATTGCATTATACATCAGGTTGTTCTGAGGCAGCTGAAATTCTCTGGGTAAAGATAAAAGGGGAAAAATCAGGGATGGAGTCATAGTAGTACATAAGAACATAAGAACGGCCATACTGGGTCAGACCAGAGGTCTATCTAGCCCAGCATCCTGTCTACCGACAGTGGCCAATGCCAGGTGCCCCGGAGTGAGTGAACCTAACAGGTATGATCGAGCGATCTCTCTCCTGCCATCCATCACCCCCCTCTGACAGACAGAGACTAGGGACACCATTCATTACCCATCCCGGCTAATAGCCATTTATGGACTTAGCCTCCATGAATTTATCCAGCTCTCTTTTAAACCCTGTTATAGTCCTAGCCTTCACAGCCTCCTCAGGTAAGGAGTTCCACAGGTTGACTGTGCGCTGTGTGAAGAAGAACTTCCTTTTATTTGTTTTAAACCTGCTGCACGCCAATTTCATTGAGTGGCCCCTAGTTCTTCTATTTTGGGAACAAGTAAATAACTTTTCCTTATTTACTTCCTCCACACCACTCATAATTTTATATACCTCTATCATATCCCCCCTTAGTCTCCTCTTTTCCAAGCTAAAAAGTCCTAGCCTCTTTAATCTCTCTTCATATGGGACCCGTTCCAAACCCCTAATCATTTTAGTTGCCCTTCTCTGAACCTTTTCTAGTGCCAGTATATCCTTTTTGAGATGAGGAGACCACATTTGTACGCAGTATTCAAGATGTGGGCGCACCATGGATTTGTATAAGGGCAATAAGATATTCTCCGACTTATTCTCTATCCCTTTTTTAATGATTCCTAACATCCTGTTTGCTTTTTTGACTGCCGCTGCACACTGCGTGGATGCCTTCAGAGAACTATCCACAATGACTCCCAGGTCTTTTTCCTGATTGGTTGTAGCTAAATTAGCCCCCATCATATTGTATGTATAGTTGGGGTTATTTTTTCCAATGTGCATTACTTTACATTTATCCACATTAAATTTCATTTGCCATTTTGTTGCCCAATCACTTAGTTTAGTGAGATCTTTTTGAAGTTCTTCACAGTCTGCTTGGGTCCTTACTACTTTGAGCAGTTTAGTATCATCTGCAAACTTTGCCACATCACTGTTTACCCCTTCCTCCAAATCATTTATAAATAAGTTGAATAGGATCGGTCCCAGGACTGACCCTTGGGGAACACCACTAGTTACCCCTCTCCATTCTGAAAAAGTTCCATTTATTCCTACCCTTTGTTCCCTGTCTTTTAACCAGTTTTCAATCCATGAGAAGATCTTCCCTCTTATCCCATGACAGCTTAATTTACGTAAGAGCCTTTGGTGAGGGACCTTGTCAAAGGCTTTCTGGAAATCTAAGTACACTATGTCCGCCGGATCCCCCTTGTCCACATGTTTGCTGACCCCTTCAAAGAACTCTAATAGATTAGTAAGACACGATTTCCCTTTGCAGAAACCATGTTGACTTTTTGCCCAACAATTTATGCTCTTCTATGTGTCTGACAATTTTATTCTTTACTATTGTTTCAACTAATTTTCCCGGTACGGACGTTAGACTGACTGGTCTGTAATTGCCAGGATCACCTCTAGAGCCCTTTTTAAATATTGGCGTTACATTAGCTATCTTCCAGTCACTGGGCACTGTAGCCGATTTAAAGGATAGGTTACAAACCCTCGTTAATAGTGCCGCAATTTCACATTTGAGTTCTTTCAGAACTCTTAGGTGAATGCCATCTGGTCCCGGTGACTTGTTACAGTTAAGTTTATCAATGAGTTCCAGAACCTCTTCTACTGATACTTCAATTTGTGACAATACCTCAGATTCGTCACCTACAAAAGACATCTCAGGTTTAGGAATCTACCTAACGTCCTCAGCCGTGAAGACTGAAGCAAAGATTTCATTTAGTTTCTCTGCAATGACTCTGTCATCTTTAAGTGCTCCTTTTGTATCTCTGTCATCCAGGGGCCCCACTGGTTGTTTAGCAGGCTTCCTGCTTCTGACATATTTAAAAAACATTTTGTTATTACCTTTTGAGTTTTTGGCTAGCTGTTCTTCAAACTCCATTTTAGCTTTTCTTATTACATTCTTACACTTTATTTGGCAGTGCTTATGCTCCTTTCTATTTACCTCACTAGGATTAGACTTCCACTTTTTAAATGATGCCTTTTTCTCTCTCACTGCTTCTTTTACTTGGCTGTTAAGCCACGGTGGCTCTTTTTTAGTTTTCTGGCGTTGTTTTTTAATTTGGGGTATACATTTGAGTTGGGCCTTTATTATGGTATCTTTGAAGAGAGTCCATGCAGCTTGCAGGGATTTCACTTTAGTCACTTTACCTTTTAATTTCCGTTTAACTAACCCCCTCATTCTTGCATAGTTCCCCCTTTTGAAATTAAATGCCCCAGTGTTGGGCTTCTGAGGTGTTATTCCCACCATAGGAATGTTAAATGTTATTATATTATGGTCACTATTTCCCAGCGGTCCTTTTATAGTTACCTCTTGAACCAGATCCTGTGCTCCACTCAGGACTAAATCTAGAGTTGCCTCTCCCCTCGTGGTTTCCTGTACCAGCTGCTCCAAGAAGCAGTCATTTAAAGTATCAAGAAATTTCATCTCTGCATTTCGTCCTGAGGTGACATGTACCCAGTCAATGTTGGGATAATTGAAGTCTCCCACTATTATTGGGTTCTTTATTTTGACAGCCTCTCTAATCTCCCTTAGCATTTTGTCATCCCTATCACTGTCCTGATCAGGTGGTCGATAATAGAGCCCTATTGTTATGTTCTTATTAGAACATAACAATGGCCTACTGTAGACCACCAAATCAGTAGTGGCCTACTGTAGACCACCAAATCAGGAAGAGGAGATGGATGAGGCATCTAGAACAGACAAAAATATCCAAAACACAACACCTGACGGTATTGGGAGACTTCACCCAGATATCCATTAGAAAAGTAATGGCAAGACACAAAATTTCCTATAAATTCTTGGAATGTATAGGGACAAAATTTGTTTCAGAAGGTGGAGGAAGTGAACAGGGGGCAGTCATTTTAAAGTGGATTCTGACCAACCCGAAGGAATTAATTACAAATCAGAAGGTGGAAGGCAATTTGGATGTAAGTAATCTAAAAATGATATATTTCATGATTCTAACAAAAGGAAGAAGTGAGAACAGCAGAACAAGGACAATGGCCTTAAAAAAGCAGACTTTAAGAAACCCAGAGACTTGGTAGGTAATATCTTGTGGGAAGAAAATCTAAGGGACAGAGGAGTTCAGGCAAGCTGGCAAAGAGACAACATTACAGGCACAGCAAGCTATTCCATTGGTGAGAAAGGGGGGGTGGGCGAAGTATGAGGCCAATATTCCTCCATCAGGAGCACTTTGACTGAAAATCCAAAAGGAATCCTACAAAAAGTGGAAATATGGACAAATTGCTAAGTACAAAAGAATAGCACAAGCATGTTCGAAGTCAGAAAGGTTAAGGCACAAAATGGGCTGCATGTTGCAAGGGACATTAAAGAACCTCTTCTTATTGCCTTTTAATATATTAGGAGCAAGAGAAAGATGACTGAAAGTAGCTCATCTAATTAGTGAGGAATCAGAGCTAACCTCAAGGAGGCTGAGGTGTTTAATCCCTATTTTGCTTCAGTCTTCACTGAAAAGGTTAATGGTGATCACATACTCAACACAATTAATATTAACAACAAGGGGGGAAATGCAAGGCAAAATAGGGAAAGAACAGATTAAAGAATTTAGATAAAATTAGACGTAATCAAATTGGCAAGCCTGATTAAATTCACCCTAGGGTACTTAACAAACCAGCTGAAGCAATCTCTGAACTGTTAATTATTTTTGGGAACTCATGGAGAACAGGTGAGATCCCAGAGGACTGGGGAAGGGCAAACATTGTACCTATTTTTAAAAAGGTGGAACAAAGAGGACCCAGGAAATTACAGACCAGTCAGCCTAACTTTGATACCTGGAAAGATACTGGAACAAATTATTTTAAAAAATCAAATTTGTAAACACTAAGAAGATAATAGTGTTATAAGGAATAGTCACCATGGATTTGTCAAGGTCAAATCATGCCAAACCAGCCTATTTCCTTTCTTTGAAGAGGTTACTGGGCTAATGGATGGGGAAAGCATTAGACATGGTATATCTTGATTTTAGGCCAACATGATAGTCTCATAAGCAGTCTAGGGAAATGTAATCTAGATTAAGTCATTTTTCCATCTCAAATTGAGACAATAAGCCAAATTTTCATGGAACTAAAATCCCATAGTACTTATTTCTGAAACACCAAAAAGTGGTGTCAGTTAGCTAGTTGTTCTGCGTGTTAGACAACCGTGGAAGCCAGTTGGCACAGGAGTCTGGAAGCGCTTCACTTCCCAGCTCCAATGTAGCCTGCGTGGCAGGTTGCATTGCAGCCATGGACCCTGGAAGCCCAGTCTGCCGAGCTGCTAGGTAGGTAAGCAGGCAGGAAACCAGACAGGGTATCACTGGAAGATTGTCAAAATCAAACCATCTCTGCTAAATATTTGAATTTCAACAAATTGGCAAATTCTGACCTCCCCCGCCCTCCAAAATGTTTTCTTGTTATTTTTCCAACCAACTCTATTTTCTAACACTTCCTTCAATTTTAGGAATGTTGCATCGGATACATTCATGCACTTGTGACTGGTAAACATTAATCACTCAATTGCTGTGTTAAATAGCAACTTTCATACTTACTACAATTATAACTAGAAACAAACAACTAATGAATTGAAACTGTGCAGACTGTTTTCAGTACATTCAGTGAGGGCTGATTCCAGCCAGTAATCCCTAACCTTTCTCTAATAACCAATGACTGCATCTATTCCCCTTTCCCCAATAGGAATTAAACATGTATTTATAAGTTTCTTATATCTCCTAAGAGGTTAAAAAGGCTTTAAAAGAGTCTCGATATTCAATCACCTTTTACAATAGTTTTCATTCAGACAGAAATTAGAGGCTATTGTGTCTATTACCAAAACCCAATCAAACATAGTCCATTCTCATGTAAAACATCTCAACATGAGAAGTCCAAAACGTGAAAAACACAATACTACTTTTTTCCCTTCTCATTAGTTGTGAAAATGCTTAATTCTTTTTCAATTCTTCTGGATTCTTAGCCCAATTAGAAACTAACTTTTTCCAAAAGGTGGGAATTTCCCACAAGACAAAACTTCCATGTCCTACCAGTTCTGATTATGAATTATGAGGATTTATGTTGCAAGTTAAGACTGGCTAGGTTCCTCAAAAGAGATTTGCAATTTTCTTTGTTTTCTGCAGTGTTCTGGAGATTCATATGACAAAACATATTTTCATCATGTGCTGTATATATGGCATATAAAGTTTAATTATCATAATTTTATTTAAAATTATCATTGTTTCAGAGTACCATTTAGGCAAAAATTATATTTGCGATGCTAATTCAGTATCAGAGTGAAAATTCATTTCCATTCTGCTATTATGCTGATTTGATTATCAAAAGAATAACTTTCACCATTGAAAATTTGACAAAAATGTTAAAATGTTTGAATAATATTCTTCTCCCTAGCAAACCAACATCAAATCATGATGAGAGCCCATTTACACCTTTCTGCTGTTGGTTAGCTAATTTTGAATATAATGGTATAACTAGACTTTGGCAAAGATAGAGCAGCCGTATGTAATTAGTATCCATGAGATGTGGTGTATATGATAACAGAAATCGACCATACCAGGATTATATCAAAATAAATCCATTTACTGAAGATGACCCCTTTCATCAGACAATTTCAGCACAGAAAATATGCCCTGCAGCTCTCATTGCTGTTATCTAATTCCCTATGCACCAGACTGAACAATTTACTTTATTTCAACTAGCACTTGTAGGAGAAATATATAGTATTCAGAGTCCTCAGTTACATTACAAGAGAAAGTTCAAAATGGCCATTAAACACATTTGAGAGAAAACTATAGGTAATGCAGTTCAGAAAAAATAATCTAAAATCTGATTTGTGCAAAAGGATGATGAAGGTCTGATCATTTTACACTATCTTACACAAAGATAGTCTGGGTCAGAAGTAAATCAAAGTTTGTATCAGTCAAATCTTAAGATATCAGGTATCCAAACTTGAGAGCAAGTGATGGCTGCCCGAACTTCTTCCAGAAGTAGATGAACATTCCTACAGTGGAATATACCGATGTTTGTAAATATGTGGCAACACTGCCTTCCTTCCTTCCCTCGATACCATCTAATCATAGCTATCCTCATCAATGACAAACATAGACAAGAGCAGATTCTACTCAATGCCTGATGGGTGGGATGTGAGCAAGAAATGCCAATTTTGCCATAGACAACTGACTGCATATTCAAGCACCAAAATAACTTTATATCAGAAGGAAAAAGTTACCAGCTGCACAAGTGGCAAATGACTATTAAAAGCTATGGGGAAAATATGAATCTCAGAATCACGACCCTTTTTATATCCATTCCTTTATAACTCCAGGTAAATGCAATCTGTACTTTAGGACCAGGCAAACCCGAAGAATCTCAGGTTGGCATTCAGGTGCGGCCATAATATTTGCTGAATTCCAAACCAATGCTCTTATTCTCACTCATTGAAGTCAATTTGAGTTTTTCCATTGACTTCAGGATGCAGCAGGACAAGGCCCCAAAACTGAACTGACATGACTATGAAACTGTTCATGCAACTGAGCTCAAGTTCTAGAGACTGGAGCAAAGGTGGCAGGAAAAGGACAGAGGTAAGGCATGTTTCCTTCTGTCTTGCTCCAGGAATAGGATACCTTTAGCATAGAACTCATCTGGATGAATGCATCGCCAGATGTCCAACGGTGTGGAGTCTGAAGAATAGGCTCTTCCAGAATTGCCTCTTACTAGTCTCTTCTCAGGACGCTAACACCATCATGTTATAACTGAGGTTAGGAGCATTGCTGTAATGCAACATCTTGCCCTACCTTCTTTAATAGAGTCCCAGGCCACTGCCTACTTCACTGGTACTCACAATTTTCTCACTATATCTCCCAACCATATTTTGTATTTACAGAAATACTCCCTGAATTGTTTATTTTCCACACTAGTCTCCTCCCACTCAATCCCTATAGTTTCTTATTAGATTAATAATTAAAACAAATCAGGGTTTCTACCATCAGTCACTATTTCACTTCAGGACAGTATGCAATGGACCTCTAGCATTTACTAGTTCAGGCTCACAGAAGAAGACAAAGCTATATATTCATCTTGATTTTGTATGAATCAAACTTCAATAACATGACTTCAACATTCTCTATAACACATTGTGGCAGAAATACAAATACAGATCAAAACAAGAATGGAAGTTGTTGAGTTTAGGAGCCTAACTTTGGACTCCCACTTTTCTAAACATTGGCTCCAGATCTCTCTGATGGGTGCTTTTATTCATGAATAATTTGACTCTTACTCTATTTTTCTAGAAACAATGGCACATCTTGATATGTACGTCAATAACACAAACATAGATCTAGTAGAATTGTACATGATTTCAAGTGTGGCTTTGCAATGGCCTTATTTGACAATCTCTGCTAATTATAATCATAGCTCTGCATACACACTCCATGCACTAGCTTGGTTTCTGTTTATACTGCTGCTAAATATTGTGAAAATAGTTTAAACCACATTATCTGTAACTACCCTAATGTTCCTGCACTGTTCTGTTTCTTTTCAGGCAATGATCTCTATGATTATTCTTGGTCCGTATTCTCACTGTACAGAATTGCATGAGTCACATATCAGCATATAATCTCAATCTGAGCAAATCATTTTTAATTTACTTTCTTTGCATTTTCTGCTCTCTTCCCAGCTCTGCATCACTTCAGGCATCAACAGAAATGTTTTAGTATAACTCCCTTTCTTTTACAGTCTTGCAAAGTTAATGTTCTTTTTTATTTTATAGTCACTAAGTGAATTGAAACATCAGAGATTATATTCCTATTTGTCAGTAAATCTCATAATTTCTTAACTAAGGGTCAGATACCAACTGACCCACCTACAACTAATTCTGGAATAAATTTCTATATAGTCTACCGAAAATGCTTTGGCATCAAATGACAGAAAAGCTTTCTAATAAGATATTCATGAGTATTTAGAAATCCATGGACATGATTAAATCTTAATCTGTAGAATGAAGCGTTCTGACTAAAACACAGAAGAACTGTCAAGGAGCTGGGCTGAAACTCAATCTGTAGGTGAACAGATTTGGTAGATATTTGTTAATGATGGGTTTTTTTCATAGATTTGTGACTGTCTCAGGCTGCTCTTGTCTCCACAGGACAGCAGCCTATAAGGCAAGATTCTGTGTTCTCATATAGTCACTTGAGTACCTGTATCACCCCATTACACAATGTGGGTGTAATGAGGTTATTTCTAATGGCAAGTTTTGATGCATTGTTGCATTTTAAAAATAATTGATTTAAGATGGTCATTTTTATTATTTGAGAGATTATTTAAAACAGGAGTGATGTGTACAATACTATCTGGGGGCTCATCCCACGGGCCCAATCCTACACCTCATTTAGACAACATTCCCATTGAAGTGAATTCCCTCCAAACATTATAAGAATCTGATGAAGTGGGTATTAGCCCACGAAAGCTTATGCTTCAATACTTTAGTTAGTCTTTAAGGTGCCACAGGACGCTTTGTCACTTCTGCTATTCCAGACTAACACGGCTACCTCTCTGATTATAAGAAAGACGCTCAAACCCAGGCCCTGCTGCTCTGATCCAGATCTACTGTCCCCTTCTTCTGAAGCACTCCTCCTTCTGCTTTCCCAAGCCCTTCCTCCCTTTCCCTTAATAAATCTGAACGGTAACCATCCACCCAATGCCATCAAAGCTAGAGACTTAGTATATATGAGAGTCCTGCATAGTAAAGCACTTTCATAAATGGGATCTCATATGCCTAAGCAAATAAAGAGGTGAACGGGCAGAAGGAAAGACAAAAAAGAAAATAAAAGGAAGTAGGAATTTGATCAATAGCAGCTAATGTCACAATTTCACTGTCATAAGAATGACTGTTCTGGGTTATACCAATGGTCCATCTAGCCCAATATCCTGTCTTCTGTGCCAGATGCTTCAGAGGGAATGAATAGAATGGGAAATTATTGAGTAATCCATCCCCTATTGCCCAGGCCCACCTTCTGGAAGTCAGAGGTTTAGGGACACCCTCAGGATGGGGTCGTCTCCTTGACCATCTTGGCTAATAGCCATGGACGGATCTATCCTCCCTAATCCTTTTCTGAACCCATTTATGATTTTGGCTTTCACAACATCCCCTGGCCACAAGTTCCACAGATTGATTGTGCAATGTATGAAAAAGTACTTTGCTATATTTGTTTTAAACTGCTGCCTATTAATTTCATTGGTGTCCCCTAGTTCTTGTATCATGTGAAGAGGTAAAGAACATATCCCTATTCACTTTCTCCATACCATTCATGATTTTATAGACTTCTCATATGTCTCCCATTGGTTGTCTCTGTTCTAAATTGAATACTCCCAGACCTTTTAATCTCTCTTTGCATGCAAGCTGTTCCAAATCCCTAATCATTTTTGTTGCCCTTCTCAGCACCTTTTCCAATTCTAATGCATCTTTTTTTGAGATGGAACAACCAGGACTGCACATAATATTCAAGGGGGGGATGTACCCTGGATTTATATAGTGGTATTATGATATTTTCTGTTTCATCATCTATCCCTTTTCTAATGGTTCCTAACATTCTTAACTTTTTTGGCTGCATTTGCATATGAAGCAGATGTTTTCAGAAAACTATCCACAATGACTCCAAGATCTCTTTCTTGAGTGGTAAGAGCTAATTTAGAATCCATTCTTTTGTATGTATAGCTGGGATTATGTTTTCCAATGTGCATTTCTTTGCACTTATCATTGAATTTCATCTGCCTTTTTGTTGCCCAGTCACCCAGTTGCGTGAAATCACTTTGTAATTCTTCACAGTTAGCTTTGGATTTGGCTATCTTGAGTAATTATGTAGTGTCTACAATCTTTACGACCTCACTATTTACCCCCCTTTCCAGATAATTTCTGAATATGTTGAACATCACAGGTCCTAGTACAGATCTTGGGAGACACTGCCATTTACCTCTCTCCATTGTGAATACTGATGATTTATTCATACTCTTAGTTTTCGAACATGAGAGAACTGATCTATGAGAGCTCCTTCCCTCTTATCCTATGACTATTTGGCTTGCCTAAGAGTCTTTGGTGAGGGACTTTGCCAAAAGCTTTCTGAAAGTCCAAGTACACTATCATCCACTGGATCACAGTTACCCATATGCTTCTTGACATCCTCAAAGAATTCTAATAGATTCGTGAGGCATGATTTCCCTTTACAAAAGCCATGTTGACTCTTCCCCAACATACGTATTCATGTACGTGTGGGACAATTCTGCTCTTTATTATAGTTTCTATCAGTTTTCCTGGTACTGAAGTTAGATTTACCAGTGTAAGAAAAGGTTAAAATATAGGAAAATGTCTTACTGAAGCTGTGTAACTAACTCTGGGCTGTTTAAAGTTCTTATCTTGTGTTATGCATTCCTGAAGGCACTACTGGGCCTCACAGGATTCAAACTCATATCTTGTCCTGTACATTTTATACGTTTGTCCTATCTCATATGTTTTAGCTCATATCTGCATGTATTTTTACCCCACATGTACCATTTCATGATAGGAACTTTTTGTGTTTGTATGTCTTGTTCTTTCGAGACAAATAAATAAATAAATAAATAGATAGGAAACAACGTCATGTTTTTCACCTGTTAATTTGCATGAGGCCCTTCTTGCCTCCTCCTCCATGTAAAGAACCATATAAAAAGTCTTGTAATGATGTATGAGGGGAAGCCATAATTTGAGGGCTATCTCTGTTGCCTCACTTCACTAGCGAATAAACTTTTGTATTCAAGCTTTCTCCAAGGCCTGCCTGTTCTTTGAAGGTAAATTGGGTAACCTCCAAAGGAAACGAGCCATTTGTGGAACACCAGCTTATAACTGCCAGGATTGCCTCTGGAGGCAAGTTAAAACAAAGAGATATAAAATGTACCTAAATCATGCAATAACACCACACCCTATTGAGTCATGAAGATAAGTGTTATCAAATGTCTGGTGAAAACCCACCCACACTGGAGGCTAGTAAAATAGTCCTGAAATAGCAACTGGTGTGGACACTCCATCCAATCAGTAACTCTAGCAATCAATGAGCCTCTTTGGAAAAAAGCCACCCTCTTAATGGCTGCTGAAAAAAGCCAGCCTGCACTTTTTCAGGCCCCAGTGCATTTTTATTTTCTCCTGAAGGTGTGACTTCTCTTGCTAACAGCCCAAAGATGCTTTTAATCCTACTGGACTGTCTCTTTGTACGGTGCCTTGCACAATGCGATCTTGGTCCAAGATAGGGACCCCCAGGTGCCACAACACCACTTAAAACAACTTAGAGATACCTAGTCTGCACTTAACAGACACTTAAAGAAACTGCATCAATAATCACCCCTGCTGCAATAAAATGAATGTCCATACCCCTTGATCTGACATGCAGCTCTGCACTTCAGCTCTAGAAAAAAGAAGGAAGACAAACAAAATACCCCCAAACAAAACTCAGGATAGTCAAAGTTGTCACTTCTGTAGCACCTTTCATCTACGGCTCGCAAAATGCTTCAGAAAATTAACGGAGTCTCACAAGAGCTACACAAGGTAGGTATCCTTCTACCTATTTTACAGGCAGGTAAACTGAAAAACAGAGCATAAGTGACTCATATGGAGTCAGCAGAAGAGCCAGGAAAAGAACGCAGAAGCCCTGAGTTCTTGATACAGCTGATCCAAATAAGAACTTGGGGCCTGATCCAAAGCCCAGGGAAGTCAACTGAAAATCTTCCAACTGACTTCAGTGGGCTCTGGATTAAGTCCACAGTGTCAACATTAAAGGATGATGAAGAACTACACTATTTTCTTATGCTATCTTTATTATTATTTTGACAGCTAGAAAGCCTAAAACAAGAACTAGTATAAAGTAAACTCCCAACAGAGAATACACAAACAAAAACAGGTACTGAACCATGTAGATCTACGTGCTACAAAATGTGTACACATAACAAGCGCATCAAACAGAATCCTTAAAAGAAAACATTCTAAATCCAGGCTGGAATCTATGTGAAAGAAGAGACAGAGGCATGTGAAAATATGTTACATAAATGAAAATACATATAAACAATCTCAGTACAAACCTCCAGCCATGTAGACTAGGAAGAACAGAATACATGTGCATCATTTAGGAAATGTTTCTAACAAATATATGATTCCATTTTTGATTTTGCCACTTCAGTTTTAACAAGAGATGGCTGGCCAAGGGAGCGGAATGATTCTATAAAAGGTTAAATAAATTATGCTAACTATATTCAGAATTCTTCTGTAAAATAAAAATCGCATTCTGCTTTTTCATATTATTTCCAAATTTAAATAAATTAGCAGTCTTAATACATCCTGGAATCTTCTCCTGCGCAATCATCTTCCATGATGAATGCTAGGGAAACTGGTAACACATTGTGCACCCTTTAAAATGGCTGATCAGGACACCTTGGCTTTTATTGAACAGTCCTTCCACTGCTCAGCTAGTCAGAACACACCTTCTCCAAAGGACCAGCTTAACTTGGTGTCCAGGTCTCAATTGTCTACAGGGTAAATTAGAAAAAAAAGATGCATAGAATTTGTATCATTCTTAGTTGCCTTGGAGATGGAGGTTCTTCAGCACCGCACAGAGTACTAAAAAAGGTTGTTGTGAATTAAAGTTGGATGCTTAGGAGCCAGTACCCAAACTGCCAGATTCTGAAAAATTCCACAGTGCTGCCACTTTGTCTTCCAATAAAATGTGTTTTAAATCTGCAATATTCTAAAGTTCTGCTGAGGATATTAATAGACAAAATCTACTTGTGTCTGTAGTACTTTTTGTAGATCTCGGATTAATTTTCAGATGACAGCCACGCAACCCAATTGCAACAATTGTTCAAGATGAGTCACAAATCTTCTAATGCCCAGATCTTTCATATCACCAAAACACTACAGCAATTCAATCCCTTATCATTCTTTAATATTTTAGGAGATCTAATTGGCTTGTCTGCAATCATAGTTTGAAGACCTATGCAGTTAATCTGAGTTGTCCTTATCCCATAAGAACAGCTATACTGGGTAGGAGCAAAGGTCCATCTAGCTCAGTGTCCTGCTTTCTGACAATGGCCAATGAGAGGTGCCCCAGAGGGAATGAACAGAACAGGTAATCATCAAGTGATCTATCCCATCGCCCATTCTTTGTTGCTCATTCCCAGCTTCTGGCAAACAGAGACTAAGGACATCATCCCTGCCCATCCTGGCTAATAGATGGACCTATCCTCCATGAAGTTATCTAGTTCTTTTTTGAATCCTGTTATAGTCTTGGCCTTCACAACATCCTCTGGCAAGGAGTTCCACAGCTTAACTGTGTTTTGTATGAAAAAATACTTCCTTTTGTTTGTTTTAAACCTGCTGCCTATTAATTTCATTTGATAGCCTCTAGTTCCTGTGTTATGAGAAGGAGTAAATAACAGTTCCCTATTTACTTTCTCCACACCAGTCATGATTTTATAGATCTCTATCATATCCCACCTTCAGCTTGGAAAATAAATGACTAAAAGTCCCAATCTTATTAATCTCTCCTCATACGGCAGCCATTCTGTGCCCCTAATCATTTTTGTTGCCCTTTTCTGAACCTTCTCCAATACCAATATATCTTTTTTGAGATGGGACGACCACATCTGCACGCAGTATTCAAGATGTGGGCGCACCATGGATATATATAGATGCAATGTGATGTTTTCTGTCTTATTATCTATCCCTTTCTTAATGATTCCCAACATTCTATTCACTTTTTTTGATTGCTGCTGCACATTGAGTGGATGTTTTCAGAGAACTATCCACAATGACTCCAAGATCTCTTCCTTGAGTGATAACAGCTAATTTAGACCCCATCATTTCATATGTATAGTTGGGATCCCACAGATAGGGTGGTGCCCTGTGCAACTTCAGCGAAAATACTCCTACCTGGCAAGGAGTGCAAAGCCCACTATACAGGGGACAATATGGTAAATTTAAAAAAACCGAACAAAAGACAGATGCACCAAAAATAACAGCTGGGGGAAAGGGCCATCTCCAAATGGGGATTACACCATTATACAATCCTGTTTATAACTTCACAACGTTTTAACCATTTGGGCTGAAATTATCTGTGTTTGCCTTGGATGAATTTTTCTAGAAAATTACAGCCAAAATGGTTCAGACATTTCTGAAAACAAGGATGGGGGAAGTTACAATTTGCCATTGTTAAAAAATGCTGGTGAACTTTTTTTTAAAAGCTCTAGCGCCCCCTTGCTTTGGGGCAGTGACTTGAAATTTGGCAGGGGATGGCCATCCGCATGAAAATCAGCCAAATTTGGACAAGCCTTCGGGGGGGGGGGGGCGGGGAAATTACAGTTTGCACATGCTCAAGAGACCTTGCTGATTTTGCAGCTAAAATCTCGAAAGACTCCATCCTCACTGAGCGCGCTGATGCTTCTCTCACCCCTAGTGCTGACCAGACTGAGCCTCGCCTTTCTCCACAGCGAGCGAGCATGCTGCAGCCCAGGGAAGCAGGGACAACCCCACATTTTTCCCTGTCACTGTTGCTCCCACCTGTTCTGGGCCAAGGTGGGAATTGAGATCAAGGTGCTTGTCTTCCCTGTGTTCTCAGTGAACCTGCTGATGTGCCCCGGCAGCATGGAGGAAGACAGTGCCTGATTTGAATGCAGTGGCACAAAAGCCCGAGCAAGAGAAGAGAATGGAGAAGGTCAGGACAAGGAACCTGGTGAGACAGACAGGAAGGGGCTGGGAGAGAGAGAGAGGCCTTGGATTCCCCTTTGAGGAGTTTTATTATCCCTATTCAGATGCAGAACTGAAGCACAGATTAAGGCCAAAAATGTCCACTATTTTTGAGTTCCTGACCTGAGATGCCTAGGACCTGATTTTCCAGAGTATTTATTATTACAGAGACATAATGCGGTCAACGCACAGTTCCCATTGATATCTGGTGTGAGTGCTTTGCTCTTTTCCAAATCAGAGCCAAAAGGTATCGAGCTGGGCATCCAGCAAAACAAGAACACTTAATCGGTGAGCACCTATGAAGAGTTGGGTTTACGTGTCTATCCTAGCATCACACAGGAACTCTGCAGAAGAGGCAGGGATTAGACAGGGCAGCTCCCAACTGCCTTAACCCTGAGACCATCCTTTCTCTTCCTGTAATTGCCTTCCCTTGTTCATTACACACCTGCCGACTTCTGAAACAAATGAGGTAGGACCCTGTGGGCAACAGGCTCCTTCACTATCCAACTCCAATTCAACTGCAGAGCAGGTCCATCTGTGCACTGAATGAGAGAAGAGAAAAAAGAGTATGTGATCATGTAGAACCACAGACCCCCTAGGTTAGAAGGGACTGCAAGGATCATCTAGTCTAATGGCAAGAACCATCCAAGACATACGATTATCCAGCCTCTTTTTGAAAGCTCCAGTGAAGAGCTTCCATGACTTCCATAGGCAGCTTGTTCCATTGTCCTACTGGTCTTACAGTTAGGTAGTTTTTCCTGAGATGTAATCTAAAGCTGCTATACTGTAGTTTGAACCCACTGGCTCTTGTCCTGCCCTCTGTGGCAAGAGAGAACAATTTTTCTCCATCTTTTTTGTGGCATCTGAGTATCTGAAGACCGCTATAACATTACCCCTTAATCTCCTGTTTTCCAACCTAAACACCCAGTTCCTTCAGCCTTTGCTCATATGGCTTGCATTCCATCCCTTTGATCATCTTTGTGGCTCTCCTCTAGATCTTTTCTAGTTTTATTTGTTCATTTAGTTTTTCTTCCCTACGTGTAGCACCTCACATTTGTCTTTATTTAATTTTGTTTCTTTGTCTATAGCCCAATTCTCCAATTTATCAAAATCCTTGTGAATTAGCTCTGTCATCCAAAATGTTTGCAATCACCCCACCCCCAGATTCATGTCATCTGCAAATTTGATCAGTATGTTCTCTATTCCTACATCCAGGTAATTAATAAAGATGTTAAATAACACCGGACTCAGAACAGATCCCCATGGAACCCCACTTGAGACCTCCCTCCAATCTGACATCATTCCATTAATAGTTAGTCTTCGCCTGCTGGATGTTGAATCCTCCTAATGCTAGTTCCGCATTTTTACAGCTTATTTATGAGAATGTCATGTGGAGCTGTGTCAACAGCCTTGCTGAAATTGAGGTATATTATGTCTACCACATTCCCGCTAACCACCAAACCAGTTACTTGTTACAGGAGGAAATTGAGCTGGTATGGCATGCTTTTTTCTTAGTGAATTCATGTTGGCTGCTAGTGATCACCCCTTCATCCTCCAGGTATTTGCAAATTCAATTAATTATACACGGTATCACAATGCCTCTACATTGTGGGAGCCCATTAAGGGGGCTGATTAAGGTTGCACAGGCAAGTTTAATTCTGGAATTTCCTAACCTTTGAGTGCTTGATTTTTCAACCTTAATATTTTAACATGGGTTTTTTTTTGTGTGTAAAATAATAAATAAAATAAATGATGCTCACATTGCAAACATCTTTTTGATTATTTCCATCCAAAACCGATAAACAAGGCTAGGTGAAAAATGCCATTGGGACAGAAAATACCAAGCTTGCCTGGACTTGCTAAATTCAGCAGATCTCCTGGTTTTTTTCTTCCATTGCCAAGGCACCTGAAACATACCAAGTGCTATTTCTATTAACACCTATTATTTATTAAGTCCTGAGATAAGTGACTTGGCGTGCTGTCCTCAGTGTTTTTACCTAAGCTATTCCATTTTCTGAGTGTTCATGAATATCTCATATGCTTCCCTCTGCTAGCTCCAGTGGAACAAAATCTGGGAGAAACTAAACAATAATGCAGGTAGGCTGGGGAGAGGATGTAGCAGCTCTGCACTATGTTACCTCCTCCCCCAATCCCACAGATCCCTTACTCAGTGGAACTGGGGCTTTACAAGCCTTGTGTAAGTTGCTCTGTGTAGTACTGTCCCATCCTTAATGCACAGGGAAATTTTTCAAAGTACATAATGGTGATCTTGTTATCTCCCCTTCCACAGTGATATGCATCTGCTTTGGAAAGCCAAGTTTCGTGCAGTGGCCCATTAACAGCAATAGAGAGCTATAGAGAAAGGGTTCCACACAAAAGCGCCTGTCCTCTGTAGGTGTCCTCCCTCCCCATCAGAATAGTATTAAGGAAGCTCAGTGGGACTGATTCTGATCTCATTGAGTTTAAGTCTGGAGTAATTCTATTAAAGCCAGTAGAGTTACTAAGGTATTAAAGCCACTAGTGTGAATCAGGTGCAGGAGATCAGAATCAGGCCATATGGAGCTTTATGGGCCCTATATGTATTTTTCTTACTCAGGTGATAACACAGCCCTACCATCTGAAGTACAGAAGGGATCAAATGGTTCCTGATCATTTAAGAAAGTGGAAAAGAGATAAGATGTGAAAATATATATTTCCCAGTCTTCGGGTTTTCATCCTGCAAAACTTTAAACATGTAACTTACTCATATGAGGAATCCCACTGAACTCAATTGGTCTACTTAGATGAGTAAAATTATTCATGGCCTTGATTATCTGAAAAATGTGAGGCAATCTCTCAAGACATACAATACCTAATAAGTTTCAGCTAAAGTATATACCATTGGTTCTCAAAGTGGGGGTCAGGACCCCTCTGGGGGTCGCGAGCCAATTCTGTGGGGGTCACGAGCCCCTGCTGCCAGCAGCTGGCCCCGAACAATGACGCTGCCGCGGGCTGCTGGCATCCGGCCCCTGATACTGCAGGCAGCCTGTGCCCCTGCCACGGCGGGCTGCCGGCACCCCCATAAGGACGGTCCTGGCCACGGCTCCTGCCGGAGCGGGATGCTGGTGGCCCTGCGAGCCTGGTTCCAGCTCCCACCACAGCAGGCTGCTGGTGGCCCCGTGAGCCCGGTCCTGGCCCTGGCTCCTGCTGTGGCGGGCTGCAGGCACTGCCATGTGCCTGACCCGGCCCCTGCAGAGGTGGGCTTCCGGCGCCCCCATGAGCCCGGCCCCTGCCACGGTGGGCTGCTGGCACCTCCGTGGGGCTGCTGGAACCCCCCCCCTCACTGGCTTCGGGGGGCTGCTGGAATCCCCCCTCAATCCCAACCCCCATCCCAGCCCCTGCCACAGTGGGCTGCAGGCACACCTCCCCTCCCCCCGCCTGACCCCTGGGGGGGTCGTGCTTAGAGGCCCAGTGTGGGAAAGGGGTCACCACTACAAAAAGTTTGAGAACCACTGGTATATACACATGCTGGTAAATACGTTTTCTTGAGCCACAGAGAAGTCACTTTGGCAACAGATGTTACATTTTAATAACTATTTTTGCACTTATATCTTTCTATGACATGTTGTATACACAAAATAGTCCATCTCGTCAAAAGAGCAATGGAAAACCAACTACTTCTTTAATGTTTAATTAAGAGCAAAAGCAAATTTATGTAGTGACATACCACACTCTTGCCTAGTAATAAAGACAACATCCCTGCACGGTATCAACACTTAAAGAGAGTCACTTCAGTTTCACTTGGCTTACAAAATACCTAAAGAAGCTTCTGCACTATTGTACATCATTTCAGATATTTCTGCTGATTTTTTTTTTTAACTAGTTCATTGTAGGTATCATTTGGGACATTATAGTTTTCACAGTAACATTTTTGTACTTGAATAAAGTTTGTGACATACCCTAAAATAATTATATTTGTCTTTAGCAAACATGTTATTTGAGTTTTGAATGAAACTGCTGATAAAGGCTGACAAAAATTACTCTAGCTCAAAATCTGACAGATGTGCTATCTGCCAAGGGATTTCCCTAGAAAATTTCCAATTTTCTTCTATCAGTTTAGAGAAGGTTCATTTTAAATCTGTTAGGATGTATTAATGTGCAGCATTGCATTATGGGCAGTTAGGGTTATATGGGGAAAACACTGGGAAATCTAAATTCTGGCATCTTGACTCTAAAATTGCTATGCAATCCATCCAAAATCCAAAGTTTTTAAATGAACTAATATTAAACTAATTTCTGTGAACCATACTAAACCCTGCCATTTAGTCCCCAAAGTTATAAAATGTGCATAGTAGCATCTCTTATTTGATGAGTTTTTTAAAAACAAATCATGGAAAGCATTTTAAAGAATTCATTTTACACTGCTGATGTCTGAAACAAGTATTTTTGGACTACAATTTCAGTATGCTGTATCCCAAATAGCAGACACAAATTTGAACCCTCTCTAAGTCAAAACAATATGAAGTCTGAGGGTTTTATCTGACTTATCTTTATTAATGAAAACAAAGTAGCAGTATGTCAGAAATTCCTTCATCTATCTTCAGAGTGCTAGTAAACGACACCCCTTCCTTTTTAAACAAGTATCCAGCCACAGTAATCAGTGTATTTTTCCCATTCCCTATTAGATTGTCATTTATTCTGTTGGGGCTGAGGGTGGAGGCAACACAACTCCAACTCGTATACAAAGCAGTAACTCACCTCCTTAGCAGGAATAAACAGAGATAATATATCACACCAGTGCTCTGCCCTCTGGCTTCATGTTCACTTGCAGATCCAGTTTAGTTTGATCTACCCAAGCAATTACTTCTCCATCAATGACAGACTATGAGCATTCGAGGATGATGCAATGAATAAACTCAAGACAGGACTATTTCAGAAGTTTTCCAGGGCACATTTCAAAGCCCAGCTTTTTGTTAAAGCCTTCCCCACAATACCAAATGACAAGAAGTTAGTGCATTTGTTTCTGGCTACATTTAAAACAGCCAAATATAGGAAATATGAAAAGCAAAACCCACATTTTGGTTTATACCCATTTTATCCTTACCCCGAGACTTTCAACAAGTCTGTCTCCTATTTCCATCTCAACCGCAGTCCAAGTTTATACATTTTTACATATAAAAGGCAACACCTCCTCCCTTTTTTCCTTGCCTGTCCTTCCTGAGCAAGCTGTACCATTCTCTACCAATATTCCAGTCCTCTCTAGCTGGCTAGTGTAATGGAGCAGCTGCCCCACTTCAGCAGGCAGGAGTTAAAAGCAGCCCTGGTGAGGACTGCAGCTGGGAAAAAGCAGCTGAGGGAGTAAAGGACTACAGTTATGGCTAGCCAATTAGGGCCCAGCTGGCCCTTATAAGAGGACTGCTGAGAGAGTCTCACTCTAGTCCTAGAGGGAGAAGGTCTAACTCTCTGAGAGGAAGGTACGTGAATTGAAATAGTATTGGGGAATAGGGCAAGGGAGCTGGGGAGCTCCAGCCTGCTAAAACCCCAGGCTGCAGGCCTTGGTGAAGGCTACAGAGGTGCAGCCTGGGTATAGGAAGAGGCAGCTGGTCACACTGGGACCTTTCACACTGGATGGTCTCCCCAGCCTGGCTTTCTGAGAGTGGGAAATGCAGGCCACAGTCTCCGCAAATGCATAGCGGGATCTGGGTAGAGGCATCCATGGTCAGGCTGTCTGTCTGGTTACAGGCACAGGTGGAGGAGACAGGAGCAGTGTTGGCACAGGGAATGTAGCCCTTCCTAACCACAGCAACTCCCTCTTACAAACTCCATCGCAAACTTCCCTGTTCACTAGTTCCTTGTGGTCACTTAGCCTCCGGCTCTTAAGGTCTTTGCTCCTAGGTCAGCCCTAACCCCTCATTAATCACACAGGGGGAGGGTAATGGCAAGTCTGACTGAAGCTGATCAAAGATGATCGAGGATGCTCCAGGGATCAAAGGCTCAAACACTCCCCATCCATGTTATTTTGTACAAATTATTTTATTATTTATTATGTTTCTTATCATTAGATTTATAATGGCAGTATTTAAGTTATTAAATGTGCAACCCTTGCTGAAAATCCTTAGAGACCAAATTCTGGGTTTCCAGCTGTTTTTCTAGAGGATTTGGGTGTTTTTAGGCACTGGAGAAGGACAATGAAATGAACTCTAGTCCGCCCAAAGGTTACACAAGCATAACTAATACCAATACAATTCATCAAGCCATCAGGAACTGGTTGCCAAATTGCATTTAGACACAGTGTGGTTAGGTATTTAGGTGTGACATAAGCGACAGATGCAAAATCTTGACCAAAACAAAAAACAAGAAAATGCAACTGAGAGATAAAAAACAGATTTCATTAAATAGAGACACTCCCCATTATTATTCCAATGGGAAAAAGCATTGTGACTTTGGGGGGTGAGGATTGGGGGGGGGGGGGAGAGGGAAGCTGTTTTAACTACCGTACAAAACAATCCCCTTTACGCAAATATCATTAAACATGGTGCCATTTTCATATCTGCAAAATTATCTGTCCAGTGGTATTTCTCTTCATGTATATTTAAATTTATATGAAAACTCTGTTAAAACAGAACCTATTTTAAACGTAATTCTGTAAGCAAGTGAAAATGTCTGTTTGAAAGACCATACCAGGGAAAGTCCTACTACTGCCCCTGGGAATTGTACAGCCACAGTGAGATGAGAATAGAGCCCCAAGGAACTATAACATAAAACTACAGGGTAGCAAAATATGATTATGGCAAATACAAGTGGTGAACACTGCAAGAACCCTTGAAATGTATTAAGTGACCTTTGAAAGAGTCTCTCTGTATATTCCCCACTCCGCTACAAACATTCACTCATCTATTTATGTATGTAAATGTGTATAACGGCGTACTAACACTTATCTCTTTATGAACTACAGTAGTAAGCCTGGCTTGAAAGAAGCAGAAGATTGTAAAGGAGAATTAAACACTGCTGGAAGGAGAGGGGTCCAGCTATGTATACCCCCTGTGAGAATAAGACAAGCATAACAAACCATTCTATGGGATTGTGCATTTTGCAACGTAAAACTCAGCTCCCCTGTATGATCTCTGTACTTGTGTGTGACACATCAACCACAGGGGATTGCCAGCCTTATGGAATGAGACCCCCTTTCTGAGCCTGCAACCAAGAACATAAGTTATGTTTCACACTCTGCTACCCCTCCCACATCTCCTAAGAGGTCAAAGGATGTCTCACCTTCTCCTAGAGATGGTTGCAGCAAGAACTCCAAGTCAGTAACTCCAACTTAATGTACACAAAACTTAGCTTGTTCAGCATGGAAAGAGAGAAGACCAAGGAGCATCAAAGGAAATCACAGAGCTTCAGTCCATGGTTAACACAAGCCTCACTAGACCGGCCAAGAGGGGTTGTTGTTTTTTGTACTACAGGGGAGTCCTTTCCTCGGCTTGCTGGTATGCAGCCATTTGGATAGTACAGACTTCTCCACAGACCGGGACTAGCCAACATGCAGAGATGTGGTCCCACTTCCTCATATTTGATTTGCATATCCAGAGGAGCAAGGAGGGAGATGCCTCTGTGTACCACTGAGGGAAGGACCTTCCAGTTGTCCCTGGGACTTGCATTTGGAGTAGGCTCCTTTTGTTCTGTTGTATGTAGGTTCCCATATATTACTCCTCATGATGATATCTGAGCCCCTCACCACCTGTCTGCTAGAGCCTGACACAATCTGGTCATGTGTTAGCGGTTTCATCATACAGGAAGAGTATAGCTATCTCCGCCCGGTCTCTCTCTCTCATTTTTTTCTCGTTTCAGATGATAAATTAAAAACCTCTTACTTTCTCCACCCAGACTGGTTAAATAGGTTGTCATTTCTGGGGGAAAATTTTCTTTGACAATTAATTTCAACGGCTAACTCTCATTCCAGTGTACTCCAAATCAATTGCACTAACAATCTAGTTTGAGTTAATCCAGGTTTCCCCAGTATTAATCTTGAATAATTGATTCTTTTTTGTACACATTAGGTTAACATTACTTTGCATTGCAGAAGCCGAATGAAGTGTCTACCCTCTGGCTATCCAGCAAGCCACCTATGTAGAGACTTGTCTAAAAAGATCAGACATGGTAAAGGGGCAACAGCCCTTGAAGAGCAGAAATAACATGAGAGTTCATTTCCACTATTCTACGGTTATAAATTCAAAGCATAAAACTCACATTTATGGAACTGAAGGTTTCCTGAATAAAAAGGAAATACTTTTTGTCAAGGTGCCATGAGATTTCATGTTTTGTAGTTTTCATAGCATATGAAATGTTCTTTTAATGACCATTTTGCTAAAGGAACAGCTTAAAAGGTTGGGGTGAAACCAAAGCTCAGCTGTTACATTGCTGATACTTTGAAACACACTGTATCGAAAGGGGAATCTGGTAGTATATATTTAGAGCCTATTTGTTTGGTCAAACGCGTGACTGGTCACAATACTTTCATAGCTGAGAATGTTTTTTAATTGAACAGGCATTCTGTTACTGACCCAATACTTTGAATTGATTCTGTTAATGGAATGGTGCCCAGGCTGCCACAACAACGGCTTTATATTTGTTCCTAAATATGAAGATCTATTTCACAGAACAAAATGAAGCATGTTTTTATAAGTGTGTGCAGTTTGCATCTACCCAGTGTAGGCATGCAGTGCCTGACACAACACGCATCAGGATTCCACACCTCACTAGCTATGTGCATATTTCCCGGCATATGCCTGTGCAATGGGCATTGTGTACTTGCAAATCAGATAGGCGGGCGATTTGGAAATCTGGTTATTCTGTTTAAAGATGCTACACAGAAAAGTCCAGATTGCAGGGATTATAATTTGGGATGAGTAACGTGGGAGCATGGAGTCCCATCATCCCAGGACAAGCACTGGGAGGGGGGGGATTATAACACTGGAAGCAAACCTAGTTCCCATCTCTCCTGGCTGCAAGAGGAGGGAATGGAGAACCACTCAATAGAATGGTGCAGCCGCATTCCCCTCTTCCCCCCGAGGAGCCCAGACAACTTTGCGTGCCAGAATAAATGGGAATAGCAGGTGTGTTGTGGTCTCAGTACCAGTGGAGTGAATTACACTATGGGAAATACATTGAGGGAACAGTGCCTACACTCCCCCCAAACACAAGGACTGCACGGAGAGAAGGATAGATTCTTGTGCCTGCCTTCCACATCGGTATGCCAGAGGCAGGAACAATCTGGCCTGACATGTAAAAGTAGGAATTGATTTCATGCTTTCTATTTGTTTGCTTTAAGGAAAAAAGGCATCTATAATAAACGGATTTGGAGGGCAGTTGTTCACTAGAGAGTTCTTGAGATAGAAATCATACTCTATCTATATTTATATTTTAACTGAAGTGGAAATGAACAGACTTTTAAAATTAAGTCTAGTAGAATTATGCATTTGAAAATGTCTAGAGTACTTTAAAACGCCCCTTTACATTTCTAAATGTTGCTGAGTTTAGCAGATACCAGGGTTATGCATTACACTTACAAACTGCAAATAGTCTATGGTTGATATTCCACTGTAAAAGTGAGCCACGGCCTTAAAACCAGCTGTTACAGAGCTATCAGGTTCAGTGTGTTCTGTCAAAAAGGGAGAGAGATTCAACAACCACCAAATCAGTGGTTCAGAACTGTAAAACAGAGCAACCCAGCAGACCTTTGGCTAATGCAACTGCCAAACAAAGGACATGATCTCCATTTCCGAGTTCAGTCTCATAGGCAGTAGGAACACAAGTGTTAACAGAGGCTGGATGAACTGGAAGAGGGATGGTAGACTCTTGCATGCTGGAACTTCAACAACCTCAACACACTTGGGTACAAAGTCTCAGAGAATCATTTCGTTTGGAAGCATCAAGATGAGAACAGCCCACAGGAGGGCATACTGGAGTAATACCTACTCATTGTTTCCAAATCACATCCTTTCTAACCCAGGGAATCTGTTACCATAGGAAGGAGGGAGTAGCCAACTCCTACAAAAAAGATAGTTGCTAGAAGACAACATATCTGAAGAGGTAACAAAGTCCTGTGGCTATTCCAGACTAACACGGCTACCTCTCTGATTCTTGACATATCTGAAGAGAATCCCAAGAGGAGAGGAATATGGGATGATGTATCCTCTCCCGCAAGAATACCTGGTGTGCAGGGAAAGCTTCAAGAAGTCCTCAGGCAGACGTATGTAATGGGAAGAGAGGGATATAGAATACATTTAAGATTCAGTTCAAGGGACAGGTGAAATTTTAGATAGTTGTTGCACCAGTCAGTCTATTCCTACTGCACTGTCCCATCACATCAAGCCAATCAGATGCTCCGGCAGCAATTCTCCACTAGGCCTGCCCTATGCTCAGATGTAGTAGAGGGGCGGCTGCAGAGTGCCAGTTGTGGCTCCCTTTTCTAGCTTATACTGCTCTGCAGAACTCAGCTTTGAGGTGTCCCATCATCCCGCTCCCCCACACTCTCCAACCAGCCCCCCTACACTAGGGTGCAGGGGTGGCTGGCACAGAAGATGACTGCCATCTCCATCAGCTCTGCCAGTGGTGATTTCTGTGGGGGGAGCTCTCTATGGGAAATCACCAGCACAAAGTGGCCTTAGAAGAATGGGGACTCCAGCCCTCTATATCTGCCATACTCATGATGGGATTCCTCCAATTTTAGCACAAGGGCACGTGTATTCTCCCTGTTCTGGGCTGTGTTCTGCTTAGACTTTAAAGACTAGAATCTCTATTATTGCTCCTGGGGTCTAAAGCCAATTTTCTCCCCTTTGCTCACAGATGGCAGGCCTTCGGTAAGTCATTATTCTGTTACCATCTCCCATCAAGAGGCTTGTGTGAAACACGGGATTCCCTGGGTTAAAATTTAACCCTTGAGTCTTCTGATTTCACATAAGATTTTTTTACTTACCTCTGAAATATATACATTTAAATTGAAGAACAAAGACAAAATATATTCTATCACACAGTTTATCTTTATTTCTAGACTTCAAAATAACCTCAGTAAAAGTGCATTTCTCCAAGCTGCTCCCAGTGCAGTTTTATCTTCCCTAAAAATGCCACTCAATATCCCAACTGAATAGACAAAACTATTTCTAGAGCTCCGAGGAAGAAAGCTGAGATACCAGGAGCCAGCACTATTACTTTCTCAAGTTAAAAAAGTAAAATGTATTCACTCCAGTACATGGTGTCCAGAAACAAGACAGAGAAGAGTAGGATGATAGATGAATCTAGACGGAGCAATCCTTTATTCCGCAAACAGATCTTGCTAATATAGTAGCCTACGACAATCAGCTTCTCCCCAGAGCCAACCCTGTCTCCTAACATGTAAAGTATGGAATCTGACATGACAAGTATTGATTTCCCCTGCAGAAATTTGTTTGGCCATCCACAAGTGAGGTATTATCTCAAGTCAGCATTCAGTCTGCAGTACACATTATATTAACTGTCTCTAAATACACTGTATTGACGACATACTACATACGTAAATATCAGTGTAAGTGTAAGTTTATTACAAGCCCTTCATGTATAATTATGCCAAATACATGTGCAGTCACATGGATTCATCAGTAAGTAAAACTATCAAACTCTTTAAAAAAAATATCAATGCATGCCACCCCTATCGTACTGTTATTAAGGGCCTAATTCAATACCCATTACACTTAATGGAAAAACTCCCATTGACTTCGATCAGGCTAGAACATATTTTTATTACACTTATATTATGGACCTTACTTACCCTAATGGCAGTAAAGATTTATTTATGTTGTTATTATTTAGTTAATAATAAGAAATCTCATAAAACTGGATGACTGGGCTACAAAATGGCAGATGAAATTCAATGTTGGTAAGTGCAATGTGATGCACGCAAGAAAACAATCTAAAATACACATACAAAACGACAGGGTCTAAATTAGCTGGTATGACTTAAGAAAGATCATGGAGTCATCATGGATAGTTGTTTGAAAACATCTACTCAATGTACAGCAGCAGTCAAAAGAGCTAACAGTGTTAGAAATCATTAAGAAAGGGATAGATGAAACAGACAACTTAATGCCACTATATAACTCCAGAGTACATCCACACCTTAATACTATGTGCAGTTCTGGTTGCCCATCTCAAAAAAGATATATTAAAATTGGAAATGTACAGAGAAGGGCCACAAACTATTAGAGATATGGAACAGCCTCCATATGAGGACAGACTGGAACTATTCATTTTAGAAAACAGACGACTGAAGGGAGAGATGAAAGAAGTCTATAAAATCATAAATGGTGTGGAGGAAGTGAATACGGAAGTGGTATTTATCTCTTCACGCAATAGAAGAACTAGGAATCATCCAATGAAATTAATAGAAAGCAGGTTTAAAACAACCAAAATTAAGTACTTTTTCACCAAACATACAGTCAATCTGTGGAATTCATTGTCAGAGGATGTTGTGAAGGCCAAAAAAAATAAATTGGGTTAAAAAATCCTACATACGTTCATGGAAGATTGGTCTGTTAATGGCTATCAGGATGGTCACAGACAACCCCATGCTCCAGGTAATATCTGACTATCAGAAACTGGGACAGGACCACAGCTGGATCTCTTGATAATTGCCCCATTCTGTTTACTCCACCTGAAGCACCCAGCAAAAGCCCCTCTTGGAAGACCGGATACTGGGATAGATGGACCATTGGTCTGAGACAGTATTGCCAATCTTATGACTTCAATGAGCCCTGGATTTGGCCCATAATGCATAGTTCTCTTGAGAATGAGGGCCCTAGGAGAGCTTTCCTACTCAGAGAAGGAAGTATGCTATAAATGGCTATATCATTCATAATTACATTTGCCTAAGAACAGTATTTTTTAAATTCTTACACTTTACTATATGAAGGACACTCGTAAGTACATAGAAACTGGAAAAATTAATTCCTCTCCTATGTATCCAGCTCTATATTGTTCCACTTATGACAAAACTACATCCACTGCTAATCCGCTTATAATTAACTTTGTCTATTACTTGCATAATCAACTCATTTGAACTACCTACTTAGTGCAAAGTGTAATTTCTGCAGTCAAAAGTAACCTTAGAACTATACCATCTAACAACTTCCCTTGGAAGCCTATTCCAAAACTGTACTATCCTTACAGTTAGAGTGCTTTTTCCAAGATCTAACCTAAATCTCCCTTGCTGCAGTTTAAGCCATTGCTTCTTGTCCCATCTTGAGTGCACATGGTAACAACTGATCACATTCCTCTTTATAACCGACCTAAACATATTTGAAAACTGTCATAAGGTCCCCTTCATTCTTCTTTTCTCAAGATGAAACAGGTACCGTTGTTTGGGTTTTGCTGTTGTTCTTTTAAACCTTTACTCATATGTCAGGTTGTCTAAACTTTTTATAATTTTGTTTTCCTGTTCTGGAATCTCTCCACATCTTTCCTAAAGTGTGGTGTCCAGAATTGGATACAGTATTCCAGCTGAGGCCTCACCAATGCTGAGAAGAGTGGGAAAATTACCTCCCATGTCTTACATTACAACACTGCTGTTAATACACCTCAGAATATTAGCCTTCTTCGCAACTGCATCACATTGTTGACTCATATTCAATTTGTGATTCACTATAGCTTCCAGATCCTTTTCAGCAGCACTACCTAACCTGTTATTCCCACTGATTTTTCCTTCCTAAGTGAAGTGCTTTGTACTTGTCTTTACTGAATATCACCTCTTTGATTTCAGACCAGTTCTTCAGATTGTCACGGTTGTTTGCAACCCCTCCCAGCTTGGTGTTAGTAGTAGATTTTATAAGCATACTCTCCACACATTTTTCCAAGTCATTAATGAAAATGTTGACTAGTACCAGACCCAGGACTGACCCCTTTGGAACTCCATTAGATATACCCTCCCAGTTATCCAGTGAACCATGGAAAATTACTCATTGACTATGGTCTTTTGTGCACCCACCTTATAGAAATTTCATCTAGACTGCATTTTCCTAGTTTGTTTATGTGACTGTCTGAAAAATCATACTATAAATCAAGATATATCATGTCTACAGCTTTCTGCTATTCATATTAACCCTGTCACAGAAGGAAATTAGGTTGGTTTGGCATGATTTGTTCATGTCAAAACCATGGTGGCTATTCTTTATGACCCTATTATGCTCTTGGTACTCATAAATTACTTTAAAATGTTTTCTGGTATTTTGGTTACACTTAGTTATTGCATGCAGCTTTGCATTTGCATTAATGTATGAAAGTGACTCAGATTTTACTGCAGTAAAAAAACTAAAACCAAATAAAGAGCAGTTTAATAATTTTTTAAAGAAATGTTTTGTTTTAATGCAAAGAAAAATAATGTTTTGTTCCAACCAATCCTTTTTTACCACTGATATTCATTTTGAACCGGACAAAGGATATCCAAGTGAAAATAAACAAGGTAGAGTCTTGTTTATTAGTAAAGTGTCTGTATTTTCTGGACTTCCTTCAGGTTACCATCTACCCAAATTACTATGAGGTACTATGGCTCATCTTGAGTAACAAAAATTAATTAATCCTTAGAGAGGTATGGGAGTAAGTACATAAAGCAGTGGCCTTTCATCTCTAGTTGCCCTGATCAGGACTACACTCTCTGTGAAATCTCTCCAACAGGCTTTATATAAATCTTCGCTGGGCTTCAGTCCATCCACTAGCACCATATGTCAGAGTCTCTCACTACGTATATATGGAAGCGGAGCAGACTTTCAGGATTCAGGCCTTGATTCAGGAACGCACTTGCCTAAATCCACCCCTATTCTGGACAGCACCTAAGCAGATGCATAAATTCTGTTGACATCATTGTTTTAAATACTATCCTGAATACAAACGCTTTCCTGAACTGTGTTCTTCCCTGCAGCTTTTAAATCCATCTCAGAAATAACACAAAAACAGCAGCAGTTGCAGAATCCCCACCTCAGTTCAATGTATGCTGACACACACTCCGTTACAGCAGTGATTGTGTGGAAAGTCACAGGTCTATAATGTCTTTGTTTCCACCACTCATGAATAGAAATATTACTATTTACCTACCTTACAGGGCTGTCGTGAGTTTGTAAAAGGACTCACACAAAATGCAAACACAAAAGCATTGTCAGGTAAGTGAGCCCACACCTGCTAGCTGTGTCCTTCCACTGGTTAGAAAAAAAATACATACTCCTTTTAGAACTAACTTCTGACAGCACTGTTAGCCCTCTCTGAACTAAGCCACTGCATTCTGGAAAGAAAATCAAGTTTCCTATAAGACATTTAGGTGGTCATCTTCAGAGCTGGCTCAGTTAAGTCTCTCTTGATAGGAGGCCTAGAAGCACAATAATGATAGCCTCGATACATGGCATGCTTCATCCAGAGGGATCCCAAAGTTCTCTACAAACTTTTAAATCTGATTTACAAGCTATTTACATGGGAATCATTTTACCCACTATGGAAGTGCAGCCACCTTTGGGATGAAATGCAGGAACTGTAACAGATTTAATCGTACACCAGCAACCCAGGAAATTAATTGTCAGCATCTTCTACCTGCTAAAAGTAATTTAAAATAGAGAAGAATACATAAACCAGTGGGCTCAGAACCCCTTGGAATGAAACTAGCAGTACTGTTAGTTACTAAATCCCTTTTGGGGACTCTGGCAGTAAGCAGGCTAGTGAAGTGTTTATCACAGTTTACATATTTCTATTGCCACTTTCCCACCTGTTTATAGCTTTTCAATTCACCCAGGGAAAATTAAATGTTCTTCTTCTGGACCAAAGAGCTGAAGGGATAGTGCTCTCTTATGCAGAATTCAAGCATGAAGAAACCAAAATCATTTTAAACATGAAAAGTTTTTCCTTACTGGAGACAATGGTGTGGAACCTATGGGCCGCACCCCGGCTACCTGGTACAATATTCCTCCCTTATTTATTCTTTGTATTACAGGCAGGCCTAAAGTAGGGTTGCCACCCATCTGGTTTTCACCTGGACAGTCCGGGTTTCGATGTGTGTTTGTCCAGGTGACATTTGACAATGTCCGGGGTTTTTTTAATCTGGGGGGAAGAGGGGGAGCAGGCCCTTGGAGGTGAAGAAGCAGAGCAGGGGGCAGGGCCTCAGGGTATCGTTACCAGCCATTCAAAATGTAGCATCCGTAGCCTAAAGACACCAACCAAGATCAGAACCCCACAGTGCCGGGCACAGCACAAACACATGGAAAGACACAAAGAGCTAGCAGTCAAAATAGACAAGACTGAGAAAAAGTAGGAGTAAAAATGGAGGCACACGATGATGAAGTCACTTGTCACAGAGCGGATCTGTGACAGAGCTAAAGGAAGAACCTAGGTCTCCTGAATCCCCATTAGTGCCCTATCCACTGCACCATGCTACCTCACTTGCAACAGGAAAATCTTAGCAAAACATCTCTTGGAAGTCTTCACTGATCCCACAATTCTGAATAGACATAGTCTTCTCTGAGACTTCCCAATCCATATGAACTTTATGTCAATGACTATGCTTGCATAATTGGCCATGGTTTAGACAGTTCCCAAAGAATAATGAATCTTTTTCTTGTTTGTTTAAAAAAGTATTACAAATGTTTAAAAAAATATTAAAATATCGTGATTCTACGACATTAATTAGTGGCACAGGAGGAAGCACTGACTTGTTACAGGAATGCTACAGATTCTTTTACAATTCAGCAGTTAAGAGGAAAACAAAAAACTATGATCGGTATTAGTAAAGATTCCTGTGGCACCTTAAAGACTAATACTTTAGTTAGTCTTTAAGGTGCCACAGGACTCTTTGTTACCTCTGCTATTCCAGACTAACACGGCTACCTCTCTGATTCTATGATCAGTATATAGGTTACAGGTCAGCCTTATTATGAATACTAATGCCTGCTCAAGATTAGGACCATTGGATTTCCAATCCCACATTACAGGGCTGAAATTGGATCTTCCTGTGCTATCTTAGACAGAAAAAATTAAGAATGAATCACACTCATCTATTTCTATTTTACTCAAATCAGGAAGGTAAGTTACATCCATCAAAAGGAGAGACCAGCAAGATTCGGATCCAGATCTGAAAATTCAGTGATATCAGATCTGAGATTTGGGTTCAGACGTATCTTAGAGGGAACCAATAACTAAGGGAGGACAGAGGTAGCCAGTATAGGCCTCTATCCAGGAAATTACTTACACATTTGAATGAAGGCCAAAGATGGATACCTCTTTTTCCTCTCCCGCCTCCATCCTAGAGATCTCTCCTGCCTCCATCCTAGAGATGGTCTCGGAGGGCAAACCTCAGATCTGGTGCCCATGACTAAACATTGATTCTGTGTGTTTTGATAATGCTTTTTTTTTTTTTAAGGGACAAAATAAAGTTAAGGCCTTGAATCGCAAATGCACGCAAGCAAAATTACTGAAACACACAACATAAATGTCAATATTCTTCTGTGTCTGTGTTAGGGTTGCCAACCCTCCCGGATGGGTGTGAGTCTACCGGAATCGGCATCGATCTCCTGGGGACTACTGAAAGCAATCCGGGACATTTTAATACGCTGCTAAAAGTCCAGTCAGGAGCACAGTGGGGCTAAGGTAGGCTCTTTATCTGCCCTGGCTCCATGCAGCTCCCAGAAGCAGCTGGCATGTCTGACTCCAAGGTCACTGTGTCTCCGTGCACTGCCCCCACTCCGAGTGCCAACTCCACAGCTCCCATTGGCCAGAAACTGCAGCCAATTTGTGCACTGTGGGGTGGTGCCTGCAGGCAGGGGCAGCACATGGAGCCACCTGGCCACCCCTACATCTAGGAGCCAGAGACACATCCCGGTCACTTCCAGAAGCCACCCTCACCCCATCTCGCACCACTCCCCCTGTCCCAGCCCTGAGCCACCTCCTGCACCCCGAACCCCTGGGCTCACCCCAGAGCCCCCTCTTGTACTCTGAACTCCTCATCCCAGGCCACACCCTAGAGCCCACACCCCTAGCCAGAGCCCTCAACTCCTCTCACACCCCAAACCACTTCCCCAGCCTGGAGCTCCCTTCTACACCCTAGACCCAGCCTCCCTTCTGCCCCACAACCCCCTTCCCCAGCCCGGTGAAAGTGAGTGAGGGTGGGAGAGAGTGAGCGATGGGGGAGAGGGGAGAGGAAATTGAGTGAGCGGGGGCGGAGCCTCAGAAGCAGTGGGGCAGGGAAAATTAGAAAGTTGGGAATGCTTGTTTATGTTCAGACCTATTGTGAACTGGAAGTCAGAGAAACTAGTGCTGTGTACATTCTTTTCAGGATGTGGAAAGTTGAGTGAGCCCTAACAAACCTTCTGCCTACAAGTGTGCATTTTGGAATTTAATTAGTCAGGCAAGGGAAATGCACCTGCCAAAATCTACACATTTTCTGGCTTTCTTATGTATAATTTAACCACGAATCACAGCAAATCCTCTCTGGAGGCAAACAACAGCTGCTAGGAAAAAGATTTAGATCTGCAGTGGTGTTTGTGCTATTTACAGTTCACTAGGAAGCTGAGAAATACAGTGTATTTTTGAAAATCATCTCCTTGTATTTCAAGGGTTTAAAGATTTAGCAGGTTTACTTTGACTGCCCTGAGCTCTCTGATACACAGGATTGCTACTGGTGTTTTGTTTTTAATTACTACCAGTTGATGGTGAGGGATGTAATATAACTAGTTACTAAATTACAGCAGATCAAAACAAAAAAGGTTACAATGCACAATGCAGAAACTAAAGAATGCCACTGAAAGGAGGAATTCACCATGACCTAAAATGGCTAAGGGCAAAATGACAAACTGAGCTGGTGGGGGTATTGGGCTTCCACAATTTATTCTTTAATAACTTCTACTGTAATATTTCTGTGCACATCAAAGGACAATAAGAGGCTGATGTGGGTAATCCCTCTCACATATAAAAACTTTCATTACAGAGTGTTAAAGGCATCACTCTGTCTGAGAAATGGGAATTGATAGGGGTCGGCTTTTTTCTATCCTGGGGAAACATCTAAGGCTTTTTCTCATGGTGACGCTGAGTACTCTTGCCAGAATTTGTTCTGAAAGCAGCAGATGTGCAATATGATGAAAAATCTCTTTGATAAATGGGAAAAGAAAAAAAAAAGTTCAGCAGGCCACTTTTCTGTGTCAGACCTAGAAACTGCTTTCCATTCTAATTAGTTTAAAATGTTTCTTGTAAACACTTTTCTATTCCTTCTTATAAAGTTGTCACTACTAATTCTGACCAAAACAGCTAGATTCAAACATCCTCCCTTGTAAGAACAGGGTGAAAAAAGTTTTGGCTTCTTTTATAAAAAAATATAAAATTGTATCTGGAACTCAGTTCATTATTGTATCTATACTGTTCATAGAATTGACTAAACTCTGCTCACATGGTTTCAATTTCAATTAAAAATGATATTCTTGTTCATTTACTGAGCTAAACTGTTGTGCATTGTGGCTGTTTTTCTTATGTAGCTCCAAAGTCTACTCCAGAAAGGGTTGCATTTTAGTCTCAAGGATGTTATTGCTGAAGGCCTCAATGTGTCTGAAGGCCTCAATCTAGCAATTCCTATGGGATCAGCACATGAAAGGTCAGGTTCACAGTTTGTAAAGTATTGAAAGCCTTTGGGATGGAAGGTACTATACTATACGCAAGGTTGTACAAGTAGAAGTGCAGCCTAGTTGGATAGCAAGCTAAACATTCACCTCTACTGAAAAACAGACAGTAGCTCATGTCTGTACAAGTTGGTAATATCCCATTCTCAAATATATTTTTAACACATGCATCTGAATCCCTAGGGGAGACTAACAATAAAATGGTGGGTTGGGCATACCATTAGGATAGTTTCTTACTCTTCTGTTTTCTTAGGACTTGATTCTGTGAAATGCAGGGAATGCTAGTCCCAAGCTAGCACGGTTCTTAAGAAGATACAAACGGCCTCCCTGGGTCAGACCAATGGTCCATCAGGCCAATATCCTGTCTTCCGACCGCGACCAGTACCAGATGCTTCAGTAGGAATGAACAGAACAGCAATTATCAAGTGATCCATCCCTTCAGCCAGGCCCAGCTTCTGGCAGTCAAGCACATGCTTAACTTTAAACATGTGAGTAGCTCCATGGAAAGTCATTGGGACCACTCAGTTTTTACTGTAAACCACCTGCTTGAGTGCTATGCAGGAACGGGCTAAAACATCCAGCACAAAGGAGGAGTCAGCCTTCAACTTATTTTTAATATAACTTGAATTTTTGGATGAGAACACTTATTAAACCCAATGAGCTAAATTATCCTCTCTGTTATACCCACATAAATCAGATGAGCACATCAGAAACCAGTGGAGCTATTTCTTTTGATCCCTACTTTATGTGGGAAAACTATTGACCTCAACAGCAGAACAGAATGCTAAAGGCTGCAAACAGAGGAGATTACCTACTACAGGCTCCTTTTATACCCAGGAAGCAAGACTTGTTTACTATATCCTGACAACTTTAGCATTAGAGCTCATTTCTTCTCTCGTTACTGTGGTCTACACAAGTAGCTCTATTGACTTCAATGGAGTTGCATGAATGTAAAACTAGTGTGAGAGGAGAATTAGACCCTAGGTTTTCTTAAACCCTTTAAAAATGAAAACAAAAGGAGTGCTCCATTAATGAGAACTTACAGATTTGATTAACGTAAGGAATTTTCTCACTCAGTTTCTATTTCATATCCATTCTAAATTTAATTTATTTTATTTATTTTTTTACTCTCAAGAACGTTGTGCCTGGCTTGTGGTGCCATTTTGAAGCTCTACTTGTGAAATCAATTTTACCTCTACCCCCCAATCTATCTTGATACTTACATAGGTAGGTTTCAACCTCCTGGAGTTTTGGAAGTGAAGTAAATGTGATGTAGAGAGTTGAGTGAATAATTTATTTTTTAAGCTGGGTGGGTGAACCAAAAAATCAAAAAACCTTTAATTTGACGCAAAACATGTTTTGTTTGTTTAGTTTCCAGGGGGAGTGCTATGTTTCTTAAAAACACGCCTAGTTAAGTTTTGAAATTTAACTATTTAAAAAAACATGTTGAAACAAAATATTTTGAAAAAAAAATCAACTATTCACCAAATTTGTGAATAGTTTCAGTTGACACAAAACTGTATTTTTCAGTGAATAAAAAATTGGAAAGATTCAGCCAACTTAAGTCATATATATTGCAAGAGAACTCAAACAATGAACAATACATCTTTACTGATATTGTTCATTATGAACATATTTCTTCAAAACAGAAGAAAGAAGAACATGAGGAACAAGTATGTTTATTTTTAAACATGTGTGTCTAATATCCTGTATACATTAGTCAAGAGGAACTAAATCCTTCATAACTATCATGCTTATCTACTTTTAGTCTACTATATGACTAAAAAACAGCAAATATACAGAAAATGTGGCCCAAATATTTCAGGAGGGGTGAAATAGAGTAAGTGTCTCCTATATGGGACAACATCCTCACAACTAGATCACTTCATCATTAGGGTCATCCTCTGTTTTTAATTACAAGATTACATGACCCTATTTCTGTTAATTAGGCAGCAAACAACTGTTTTAAGTCATACAACCGCATCTCAGCCAATTATATTATTTGACCATCCAAAGTTCTAATAATAAGACGGCATATAAATCTTTTCAACCCAAGAGTTAAATCTCAAAACAACAACCACCAAGAAGAGTAGCAAAATTTATACTAGGCTATAACAACAAAAATGTTTTTTTTCTTCTTTTATTTAAGTATAGTACCTAAAATATTTCCATTCCCCTCACAGTTAACACTGGAAAGTCCAGATCCCCCAAAAAGGCACTCAGTCCTATGAACATTTAAGCATGAGAGTCTCTTCTTCCATATGGCAACTTGAAAAACAATATTAAAGGTTGACATCCAAGATTTTTAATCCACTCTGGCGCTTCTGGTGACATGGAATGAATCGCGTTTGTCCTCTGGACAAGAATCTTGGAGGACAGTGGATCGATAGGTGTTTCCTGTCTATTAACCAGTGTGTTATCAGAGTTATTGGTAAGCTTCCTTTGTGGTTCTATGTCAAGGGCCTTGCTAAACCCCAGATATATTACGTACGCTGCATTTGACTTCTCCACCCAATCGGTTACTGTATTGGAAAAGGCTTTCAGGTTACTTTGACATGATCTGTATTTTGTAAATCTGTGTTGACTGCTACTCAATAAGCCCCTCCACTACATATTTCTACAGATCGATTCTGTTATTATGTTTTCTACTATTTTATCTGCAATATGAGGCAGGCTCATTGACCTATCATTATCCCAGCTGTCCTGCCAGTCCAATGTAAAGGGTGGAATGGCACTAGCCTATGTACCTGGAGCATCATTAAGGTTTCCCAAGATTTATCGAAAATCCGAGACTCCCTCTTTCAGTACACTCAGGACCAAAGTATCTCATACTGCAGATTTCTATTCTGGGCCAAGTTTATCTGGGATGCAAGTCCACTGAAATCCTCTCTCCAGTGATATCAATGGTCTTCCACCAGCGGAGAGTTTGGACCTCTGTTATTCATTCACTTTTTCATTGTTGAAAGTTCACAGCCTCGTTTGCCTCCCTTATCTTGTACTTAGTGAATTCTGGGAAATAGATCAAGGGGTTCAGTCATCTCTGATTTCTCACTTTGTCTTTCCTATATAGAAGTGATCCTACCTTCCCACTATGTGTGTAGAAGCCTCCCCTATTTTGCCTCTCTTCTTCAGCTAATACAGTTCAATTTCCGTGGATTTCTTACATCTTTCCTACAACTTCTCCTATGCAGGCTGCAAAAAAATTGCCTTCAAGCATTTAATAATTCTACTGACAGATTGCCTTTTAGCCCCACTGGACTTTCAGAAAGAGACAAATTTTCAAAGATGACTACAGTACTGATTTTGGGTGCTTCCATTTCTTGGCTATGTAAGATGAAACACATTAAAGGGGTATGATTTTCAGAGAGCAGCTGCTCACCACTTTATTTATCACTTGTACAAGTGTTTATAGGTTCATGAAAGCCAACCTCTCCCAAAAAATCACTAATGCTCACACAGGCATATACAAGTGTCATGCAGGTCTATCCCCAAAACTGAATTAGCTTTCTTGCCTAAACTATCTAGGGAAACATTCACTAACTGTTTTCTCAGGTACTATTGAAACTTTCCACATCTGACAAGTTTGCTAAATGCAGAGCATAATAATCTGACATGCTGAATATTTTCACCTAGGGCAGCCTTTTCAATTCCACAGGAAGTCTTAAGAAATAAGTAAAAGATGGTGGGAGTTATCTCTGCTCTCACTAATCCCCTTTTTGTGTATGTCCTGTTTTCATGACAGCCACGGCATTTATAGCTACTCCGAGGACTAGAGTGGCTAAGTCTTTTCAATAGTAGCTGTGCAGAGTCAGCAATATAAATAAAAACATTCATTCTGATTTGTAAATAAAAATCACTCATTCCTTAAGCTGTGACAAGACTATGAGGAGTAAAGAGCTTGGGGATGGGGAGAGACATGCAGATTTCTGGATATTACATACTAAAATGCATGAGCTTTAAGAGAAAGAAAGAAGAAAGAAATAAAAAGGTTCCATGTTTACTTTTTCATTCGTTTTTTTTTCTATTCTCATGCACGTAAGGATTTCATTAATTCTGTCTCCATCTATTTCTGAATATTTTCACTGACAGGATAGTAATAACAGGTGTAACCCCAGCTCTGAGGGAGGGCTTAGCTGTCTCCCTGTTGCTTGCTCCTCTGAGTGGCTTCCCCCCCCTCACCTCAGGTCCAGAGTTCTGTATCTTGGCACCTTCATCCCAGAAGGCCCCCTTCAGTGCCTGCAACAAAAGGGATGTGCTGTCCCTTGGGAAAATATTTACCACCAAACATACACAATGCACAAGGGATAAAATAAACATCTCAGTCCCCAAAGTAGAAAAATAGCAATGGGGAACTTTATTAGATCCAACAAACAGGATAAGGAATAAGGTGAATAGGAGTAACTAGAACAAAAAGCAACAATTGCTTAAACCCTCCACCTGCCAGCACTTACAATGGGCCCAACTTCCCCAGCCCACTCCTAGTACTGACCTAGGCAGACAATGAATAGAAAATTACTTCCTTATTTTATCCCTTTATTTAGTTCATTAATAATTGCTTACCCAAAGCTATCCATACATATGCAGATAATCTTAAAACGCATACACATTTTTAATGTGTTAAGGAAGGAAACTTTATCTTGAATCAGCGTCCGTTAGATACATCAGTGAAGAATCAGCACATTACTTTGACCTGATTGTCTGTGCTTGGTTTTAAGTAGCACTGGACCATTTGCATCAGTGCAAGTCAAAACTCCACTTTTATTTTTTTTCTATTAAATTGCAGCATTTAATGTTAGCTGTCAACACACAGGGACCTCCTAGACCAGGAAAACTGGAAGCATAATTTAGATGAGGGAGTGAGGCAAACATCCAGTCAACTACTGTAACGGAACAGACTTCCTGGCAGCATTTGAAAGGGCAGCCTGACCTCAACCTCTTCCTGATGAAGACAAGGCAAAATACAAGTGGGAGAAAGTTATCAACTTCCAGGGGAACCAGAGAACAAAATAACCAGCTCCCTCTAAACAAATCCATTAATTTACCTTGCTATTTTAACAGAATGCTTCTAAGCACTGCAATAGGTTGACTTGTCAAGTGCAAGGTGGGTGTGGAGATTAACTGGCATTTTGGGGGATAGATCAAATGTATTTTACAGAACAACATGCAGTGTCTGGAGTTCTCTCAAGCAAGAAGTTTTTAAGCACTGACTGCTAACTTAGTTAAAAAGCACAGTATCCCCTGACAAGCTGAATGCCAAGGTCTGGTGTGCACTTTTCAAAATGGTAAGGAATAATTAGTTTTCCTACCCTGAGACAGATTTCATCCTGATTCGTCAAACTGTACTTAAAATTAAGAGGCACGGGCAATTCTGATTTCCTTGACTTTTTAAACTAGGGTCACATTAACTCAGACTCCAAAAACAGTAGATCTGCTAGAGTTTGTAATTCATCCAAGGAAATGTTGGCTCTAGGCCCAGCTCTGAGCAAGGCATGGTCTGTACACAGCACCACCCAAGATGTAGCCATAGGAAGCATTGTTAATCCTATAGCCTGTGACACTCAGTTCCTCCCCTGCATCCACCTTGCAATGGAAGAATGTGGGGTTGGGCTGTAGGGGTGCTGATGGCACACTACACTGGCCAGCCCGGGAGTGGGGGATGAAGCCACAGCACCAGTCCTAACCACCCACTAGCGCGTGGGAAGCAAGGAAGTCATCAGGCATACTGCACCTGCTTACTTCTCTGTGCCCAGGCCAGGGTATTGGTGGAAAATGCAGAGACATAAGAGGAATTCTTATGCCCTGTTATTCCCTCACACCTCACTCCCTGTTGTTCCCGAGCCCAAGTCAAGTCAAGAGGATCTAGTCGCAGTGATAAGGTTATGCATTAGACTTTGTGATATTTTTGTTAACATAGCCTATCTTCTGTTGTCTTTTTGCATTTCTGGACCTACAACAATAGAGATAAAATATAATGAAGCTACAGGCAATTGTTATAAAAAGCCAGACGCAGGGATAGCCTGCCCCTACTAAGCATTTAGTCATCATTCTCTGGAACAGTAATGCAGATAATTTCCAGTTTACATAATCCCTAACCTTGGCCAGCCCTAAACTGTCACACTAATGACCAAGTTCTGTTGGACCTATGCCACCCCACTGAGAAAAATGGGCTGGGCTGGAAATAAGAACCTGATCCAAGGTTCACTGAAGTTAATAGGAACCTTTTCATCAAAGTCCAAACGTGGTCTGAATCCATTTCTAAAGTAGTAGGGCTGACCAGGAAACAGCAATTCCATTTCACAAACCATTTTGATGTTCTGAAATGTGTTTTACATATAGGAACAAAATAAAACTATATCCTCATGGTTAGGGCATTAGCATAGGATGTGGAAAACCCAAGTTCAAGTCCTACTCTACCTGATTAAGAGTTGAGTTTGTCATTCCACTCCAAAATCAGACAGAGGAGGGATCTCCCATGGCTCAAGTCAGTTCCCTAACCACCAGGCTATCAAGTGTTTGAATCCCTCTTTTCCTCCCTCAGATCTAAGGAAACTTCTTAATGAAAAGGTCATCAAAACCCTTGTATTCCCACTCAACATTCTGGTTTTGTTGAAAATTCTGACCAGCTCAGTAAAACACTATTTCAGAATTTACACACACATACATGTCCAATAATAAACTGACAGATGCAATTATGGAGTTTATCTATTGAGCTGGGCATTAAGCAAAAAAAGGGAACAGAAAAAGGATAACTTCTATTTGTCTGTGCTATGAAGATTAAAATAAAGTGTGCGGGCTATTTGGGTTTACAACACAAGCAACTGCAGATGTATCTACATAAAATAAACTACACCCAAATGTCTAATATTTTATCATATTGTATTTGTATCACTCAATATTCATGTATAGCCTTGGAGTTTGCTGTTACCTATGAAGTAGCATCGCTATTCCATATAAACCTACGAGAGAGAAAGAGATTTTGATTGCTTCCGAGGCTTCCCAAGAAAGGGATGAAAGAAAGATTTAAAACAAAACCGACGTTTTATTGAAATCAAAGCTACATTGTTTATTCGGTTTATTGTTTTAAACAGAGTGTTTCCAGTTGAAAATTCAGGCCACCATCAGGGGAATCTTACTAATAGATCTCATCTACAACTGGGAGCCAAGGAGTGTGAAGAAACATCAAATAATTCTTCTAATGAAAGATCCATTATGACATAATGAAAGTACAGGATGCCTAGGCGGTGTGAATGCCACCTCTTCCTCCTTATCAATTAACAATAATTACAATCAGCAGACCATTGACTTCAATGGAGCTACACCAAATTTACAACAGCTGAGGATCTGGCCCACCGTGTTCAATTATTTGCAAAGACACCTTGTACCTTCATATCAATTGAATTATGCAAAAGTTCTCCAGCTATAATTGTATTTCTCTCGTTTCCTCCAAATTGCTCCTTCCTACTGCAGCTATTGTTAGAAACCAACCACAGGCAGAACCTGCAGCCATTAAAATACTCTCATACACACATTTAACCCAACTAAACTTTGTACAAGCTAGCTTTTATAAGGCCCCGAGTACAGAAGCCGTACAATGAGTTGGCATCAATTCCCATTTCTACCTTTAAGGTTTGGCGTAGCTGTTACTTAGAACAAGCCTGTGTAAACTGATTACTGCCCCCAGAGTTCAGGGAGAGGTTGGTTCTGAGTTCAATTACAATCCCTAGCAGTTTAAATGATAGTTTCTGTGCCATAATCTAAAATAAATTGCTTTTCACAAGGAGCCATGTAAGCTTTCACACTGCAACACTGAGGAGGCTGCTGCCTTTATCTCATCTGGAATTCAAACAACACAATAGCTCTGCCATTGAACTTGCATCTTCACCTCAAGCCAAATTAGTTCACTCTGCAGGTTCTGACAAAGAGTCCTCTGGCACCTTAAAGACTAACTAAAGTATTGAAGCATAAGCTTTCGTGGGCCAATACCCACTTCGTTGGACGGGTATTACCCCACAAAAGCTTATGCTTCAATACTTTAGTTAGTCTTTAAGGTGCCACAGGACTCTGTCACTTCTGCAATTCCAGACTAACATGGCTACCTCTCTGATTCTGCAGGTTCTGTTCATTCTCCTTGAACCTGACATTTGTGTTCCAAAAGCAATACTGGGGGGAGGGGTAATTTTTGTTTTAAAAATGTCTGTTCCCCCCCCCCCCCAAACATCTCCACTATTTGGAAAGCATTCATTATTTTATAGTCTTCCCTCTCTACTTCCACACAGTTCTGTCTGGCTTCACCAAGCAGAACTATGCAGCACATAGAGCCAACTTCTCCAGGTCCTTCACTCCAATTTTCGCTCTTGCCTCTTCAAGTGCACAGTGTAGTCTGTCTGCAAAGGGGAATAGCAGCATTTCCAGCCTGTATTATACAATATACACGTCACATCCCGCTGAGTAAACTAAACTCATGCCAATTGTGTGTGTTTACAAACTCAAACTCAACATGAGAGACCAGGAGGCCAAAAATTATATAGGATCCTAAAGGGCAATGGTGATATGGGTGGGTTTTCAATTCAATCCCTCCGACCTGTCTGAAATCTCTCTGGTTTTGACAGTGAAGGTGAAACGGCATCTCAATTAACTCTCAGGAAAGAAAATTTAAGACAAGTCAGGATTAACCAGATCAGCCTGTTTCTTTTAAACATTCTATTTAATGATTTTATCTTAAAGACAAAATACAATACAACCTGTACTTACTCAAGATCAACCATGCACAGATGCTTGGTCTAAACAGTGATTCTTCAAAAATAGAATGTTACCAAACCTAATCTAGTCTAAATGATCAGGGAAAGGAAATGCTTCAGTCTCCCCAGAGGAAACAAGGCTACCACACAGGTCAAGTTAACAACCAATGAGAAACAAAACCATTGCGCAAACATGCTGGATATTATGTATTAGAGTAAAAGCTAAACCCTAGTTAGCATAGGTCTGGGATATTGTCAAGTATCTGCTCTCAAATCTACAAAATTAACTTCATTATATTCACTCTTCTTTTGCAGGGTTTAGGTTTTCAAATGCTGTATTTGAGTCAATAATTAAAAATACAAACTAAATTACATTTTGGCTAAGTTTCTTCATTTACACTATGCTACTGCATTAACAGTTTCAGCTGAGTTCACCTTTAATATATCCTGAAGTCTCAGTCTTTTCCAGTAATTTCCAACAGACTTTTCACCCAAATCATTGATCCCAATCAAAGATCCATTCCTTTTTATGCACAATCTGAACAGGATTTCACCCATATAAGTAAATGGCAAAACTCATTCATATAAATTATTTTTAACCATCACATTGATCTACATAATGGAGTATTTACAGTCCTTATTACCCTGGTTTCTGTGTACCTTACACATTCTAAGCTATACGTTCAAGTATCTTGCTTGCTCTCTTCTTCCCCACTTAACCCCACAGCCTCTATCAGTGAGAAGTTTGTTGTAAATACTACCCCTGGGGGAAAGGTCGGGCAAAGCAATAGCTTTTACATTCCATTCTGCAAGTAGTGAAGGTCTTGGGTATTCTCATCGTTCAGATCCACAACTGCACATCAGCTGCCTAGAAATTCTGCCTCTGGCCAATGAACAGTTCCACTGGTTCAAAGAAACATAGCTGCAATGGGAGATGGAGATCATGAAGTAGCCTGGGAAGTTATGATAAGGTAGTCTAGGCTAGTCCAATGGGCTTTAAGGACAAACCTTTAGCTTGACTCAGTATTCAGTGAGTAGCCAGAGTGTAGGGTAGATATGCTATCTGTGTCGTATGCTCCTCAATGGGCAAGACGCCCAGCCATTCATTTTCATTGCCAGGTACAGTGGACTGAAGTAGTCAGGTCTCGAGGTCACAACTGAATGGATCCCTGGAGCCTGGAATAGACCAGTCAGGACAGGGTGCAGATTTCTGACTGGCTACTAGCCAAAGAAAGAATTTCTAGCTGTTATTGCTCCTTCTGCATCTAATAGCAAGGCTGTGTCCAGAAGAGCCCCAGAACGATTTGCCATCTCTATGATTACAGGATAGACAGACTAAAGTGGGGATACAGTTCTAGCTAGCTCTTCTGAATGTTTCCCACATATACCAAAACCAGCTCCACCATGCCCAGGTTTAGCTATAGACTGCTGCTCTTTGTCAACTCAGAGTTACAAATATGGCTGAACTTTAAAAATCTAAACAAATAAGAGAAAATAAATGTAGGTACTATCTGGCCTAGCACCATCTCCCAGCTGTCCCAGTGCCTATTTGTTTTGATGTCCTACATCAACCAATCATTCAATTAGCAAAAAATCCACCATTCCTACACATTTTATGGTAAACCATAACAGCTGCTAAACATTTCAGACACATACACAGAGCAGATGCTAGTCCCAAAAGAAACATGTTAGAACAGTCACATCAATGTCCCTGCTTCTTATTTGTATTATTGTGTGTCCAGGATGTATCCCCATAGACATATAAGCATCCTTGAGATACAGAACATACAGCCACTCTTCTTGATTTAGCAAGGGAATGTTCAAACACACCTGTTCAAATGTTTCCATCAAAGGAGAACTCCCGTATGCATCAAAGCTCTCTTCACATTAGTTTTGATAATAGAAAATACTTTGAGCAAAGCTGTCACCGATATGCTCTTATTAGTGAAACCCATCTGTAATAAGGCAATTCCTTAGCTAGTTATTGTAACAAGGAACTCTGCCACCATTTTCTGAATGCATTCAGGGCAGAATTAAAATATCCTCATCCCTTTTGTGTATTTACAGGGGTCAGACGAGATCATCTGGTGGTACCTTCTGACCTTGAACTCCATGGCTCTACCTATTTAATCATCACTTGATTTGAAGAGTGGTCAAATACAGACTATTTATGCCCTTTTCACTAACTGTAGCAAGGCACATGGGTAAGGGAAGACAAAGGAGGAATGTGCTTGTATACATAACACTAACAGCACAATACGAGGAACGAGAGGAAAGATGTCAGGTGGAAAACCTAACGTACCTACATACCAGAAAATAAAGTTACTAGCAAATACACAGAGACACAAACTTTTCTTAATGCTATCTAAATAATGGAACAAATATATTTACTTCTCTTAGTTCAGGCTTCTCTTTCGCACTGGTCACCCTTCCCAGTTTTATCATTCAGAAGTAGGTCTCCTCTCCGTTTTTTCCAATTCTAAATCTCCACTTGAGTCAGAGTCTTTTCTCTTGAGAATGAGTTTTCTCAAATTGCAACCATGTTCAATACCCCGCAGCTATGGTCTGTCTCCAACTTATTCCTCTCCGCTCCAAAAGAATACAGAGGTCAGGTACATATATTATATGCACACATGTATGTGTATGTGTATACTATAAATAAATATGGGTGCATTTGTACATCTTTAATATAAAATTACACATAATTACACTTAGCTCTCACATAGCACTTTTCATTTATAGATCCTAAAGCATCTTACATAGGTAGTAAAGCATCATCTCTATTTTCAGATGGGAAAAGAGTGTATACATGAACATGTGAGATAATTCTATGGCAGGACTTTGCTTACGCTTTTAAAAATATATATTTTATACCCCAAAAAATATAAAATCCAGTGGTCATCAGTCATCGTTTACCAATACTTGACAAGGAGCAGTTACTGAGATCCCAGAATACTATTGTCTCCTATCCTTAATATCTACTATTCCCCTACATATATAAGCAGCAAACATTGTACTTCAAATACGCTTCTGGGCATTTTTATGGTCACCACTAACAAACAACAAATCCTTGGCCAAACTGCACTAACAGTGTGAAATGCCAAGGTGCTGATCCTTCACAAAGGTTCATAAAGAGATCTACTGAATATCATTTCAATACTAGGTTAAGTTTTTATTTTAAAAAATTGACTAGATAATTTATAATAAGGAAAGTTTTTCCAGTTATTCAGAAGACAGTTATCAATATGAGTAACAAATCAAGCATCTCTGTGTATTTACTGCTCAACCTCATGACATCAGCCTTGTTTGATAGACACTTTATTCAAATGGTATACAAGTATAAAGGACCTACGAAACATCACAGATTTTGCCTTTGTAGTTGTCTTTAAAAGAAATCAAAGGCAGAGGAACAAACAATGCTTGAAAATAAAAAGTATAAATCCCAAGAAGATGTGAACATTTAGAAGTGCAATATGACCAAACAGCAAACTCCCTAAATCGCCTTGCCTTGAAATGTTTATTTTTGAATATTGTGTCTAGACAGAGGTGTAGGTGCCATAATCAGTAGACAGGCTTCACCCACAATTCTCTCTTTCATGAAATTGATTCCCCCTGGGGGAAGGCACCCTCCACTGAGACTGTTCACTAACCACAAAGACATTTTGAAATCGGTTTTTGGAAACTGCTGCAGAGTACATTTAAACCACACACCTGAGGTGTGTGGCAGGGTGCTGGCCAGGAGTGCCTGACCCAGCCCTGCTGGCCCTTTAAGAGGGAGCAGAAGCCTCTGCAAACCTCCCTGCAGAGAAGGCTAATCAACCACCTGGGCTGCAGAGGGCTCAGGCTTGATGAGTTGCACCTGGCAGCCTCCTCAGGGGGATAAAAGCCTGCCAGGCAGGAAGCCCAGGGTGGTGGCGTGGAGGAGTGAGAGAGAAAGGTACAGAGCTGGGAAATAGAGCTGAGGCTAGAGGCCTGGCAAAGCTGAACTGTATAGAGTTGTATATTGGTGGTGGGGCTTGCACTGTGAATAAAGAGCACTGTTGGGAGCCACAGAAGAGTCTCCTGCCTGTCTGTGATGAGGGGGCGAGAAGGCGATCTGCTACAGGTGCCATTGAAAGCTTTAGGACACACTGCACAAAACCAAAATAAAAACCTTTATTTTCCATCCAAAAATCTCATTTGCCTCTATTCATTTGCATTTGCTGAATCTGTTTTTGGTTATCGTTGCGGGGGGGGGGGGGGAAAGGGGCAGGGTTGGTTCTGTCTGGTTTTGGGTGTTGTTTTTTTTAAATCATTCAAAAAAGATAAAGCAAAAAATCTCAACAGATGCTTCCAGACTGAATGTGAAAACAAAATAAGAATATAAATCAGCGAAGCAAGCTAGGAGATTGCACAAGTGTGGCATTCACATCTCTCCTCATCACGCCCGAGAGTTAATTACATTGCTGAAATCAGACTTTGAGAACATGCCACAAACAGATGCCTCCTGCCTACAAGGAAGTTCTTTGATCATCCTCACTGGTCCTCCCTAATTCCTAATGAGCTGCATCTTTTCTATACTATGCTGTAAAATAATTTTAGAAAAATTAAGTTGACAGAATGTCAGGAATGACATGTATGATAAAGAATGTTGTTCTCCTGATATTGAAAAGTTGACATTGGGGTTACATTTTAATACAGTGTAAGGCCTGAATTGTACCCTGTCCAAAGATCTGCTCAGGTAGATTGCAGAGCTCCCTGATTCCCTGGGTGAATCTGTGTGGGCCCCAATGTCTGTTGGAGCCCTTGGAAAGCAGTTACATAAGATTATGCAGCCTTGTTTGTCACTAAAAAAAGTCACATTCTGGGGTAACAGCAGTTTCTACACCACCCCAGATGCTGCCAATCCCTTCTTTCTCCTTCTTGACAAGTCAGCCTTAGCAAACTCATAACAGAAGGAACAGAGGAGAAATGAGACAGAACACAACACAAGCAGCTATTTAGGAGGATGAGAAAAGGTACAAAAGATGCATCGTAGAGCACAAACATAAGGGAGGAAGTTGGAGATGAAAAAGAATGGAGTCAACTTAGGTGAAGATTTTACCTGTGCAGAGGGAGGGCTAGATATTCATTGTCAATTACCACAATACATTTCTAGCTGCATGAAACAGAAATGGTTTTGTACCACAGACTCAGTGTGCCTCATTAACAAGGGGAAAGTAGCTATCCCGCCATTTATTTTCTTGCTTCTGTACCTGGAGGCTATAAAGTGTGAATCTTATGAAAGCAACTTCTTTTATGGATCCAGCCCTTCTGTCACAGTCACTTTCACACTGAGTTAGATGTCAGCTTTGTACCACATTATTCTATTACCACCTTGATAAGGAATTCATTTAAAAGGAATTTTTTGGCTTCAAATGAACTTCAACTATAATGTAAGCCTGTTAGAAAAGACCAACTTGCATCTCTTCATTTTATCTTAGTCCCTTTAAGCCAGGTGATAAATTTGGTTCAGATTCAACAGTAATAGATTTTATTTTTTAAATCAGTTAATGCTTCCATACAATTAACATACAAGATGACACAATGTAAAAAACAATGCAGCAAATATAGTTATCCATTCCTTAGGCCTTTTATATTGAGAGTAGTGGAAATAAAAATTTGAACTTTGCAGAGATTACAAGTATAGAAACAAATTCACAAATGGTTGCTGTTTGTAAATCCACATTCTCTTTTCTTAAACCATACCACCTCATCTTCCTTTTGCTATTTGTAGCAGAATACAGAAATTACCACTGGCAGGGTTCCTTACAGCTAGGCTCTAACAAAGGAGACAGATGCTCCAATCAAATTAGCCAGTTAAATGGTTCAGGGTGGATACAAAAATCTGTCTTTGAAGCATAAGATAAAGGCAAGATACTATATTGCACAGTATTGGAAGAGGGATAGCATGGAAAACAAAAATATGATAAATATTACTACGGATTTATTTTTTTAGATCCCATCTGGAATTGGCTGTGTGTTTCTGATCACTGTTCCAGAAGGCGGGTACTATTGTCTTGAGAAATTGTAGCAGAGAAAAGCAAAGAGGAATAAAGTCTTGAGAATCAGACATATTTTGTTATAAAACAGAGGACTTCTTGGTGACCTGAGAAGTTCCCCAAATTATTACAGGGACTGAAAAAGTTGAAATAGATATTTTACACATTGGTAAAAGGTTAAAAAAAAAGAAATTAAAGCTAATCTAAATATTAGAAAATTTAATCATCAAGGCCAGAGGAGTCACGCATATCTGTTTCATATTAACAATAATAAACACAGAATGTGTCATTGAACTAACACAGATGTGATTCAGAGACAAAGTTGATATTAGCCTGGAGATGGAGGAGCATCAAGGTGGGATGAAGATAATGGTTAAAAGAAGATGGCACGAAGAACAGAATGGACTTTTTCTGTTGCAAAATTGTCTCATGTTCTTGTATTTTTCTCCCTTGAATCACAATAGGACTCCTTTAGGCTCATTATAACACAGACACAATTTGCAGTATAAAGAAGTTATACATCTTAAAAGAAGTAGTTTAATATGCAGAGCTAGCCTTGGGATGAGCAGGACCCCAAGCAAGAACCCTTGTTGGGTACTGAGAATCAGCAATCACAAGCACACACTGGCAATGACAGAAGCTAAATCATTCTTTGTTTTAAACACAATATGAAATAATGAGCAAAAATGTGTAATTTTGTGCATATTGCAGGGCAGATGGGAAAGTCAAGCTTTAAAGTTCCTTTCCCTTATGTTCTTGCTCTCACAGTGGAGGAAAGCAGGCCAGAGTTTGCTGATGCTGTATGGATGCTGAATTTGAGCTTCCCTTACCATCAGAGGAAGTTGTCAACTTTTAGTCCAAGATAGTCATAATTTAGACGCGTTTCTGGATCCTTAGCAGCTCCTGGATTCTCAAGAAAAAGCTAATTTCAGAGTTAAAAAAAAATAGTAGAACTGACATGGTATTTGTCCCCCGCTATCCTGGGTGCACTCCTTTCCTTGTCTTCATCTGCCTTGTGTGTTTGGACTGCAAGATCTTGAGGTCAGGGACTGCCTTTTTGTGTGTGCTTGTTCAGTGCCTAGTACAATTGAGCCCAAATCCTGATTGGAGTTTCTAGATGCTATTGAAATAAAAATACATTAATTTAGAAGTCTAATTTGCATATGGAAGGTATTTTAATACATTTTAAGCTGTCTTTTAACGAAGTTTTGCAACTGACAATTAAGTAGGACCAAGTACTTTAGCTCTCAGGAGACCTGAAGTCCATGCTCTCTTGACCATGTCAGCTCCAGGATACATTGTTGCACTGAAACATTCTCCAGTCTGAGAATTCCTGAAAGATGTGCAATCTACCTAGCTGACAAAAATTTCAGAGGAGCCAAATTATTTAAGATGCTCATCACATGAAGTGTTTAAGGCCATCCTCAAGTCTTCAGTCTAGAGACCCAGCCCAAATGGATACATATCTGAATTCTTTAAACACTAAGTGAAGCACAGAAGTGGCACTCCTGAAGACTTTAGTTTTCAAGGGCAATTACTTCACAGATACAATACCTTGTACCAAGAAAACATACTTACTCATAAAAAGCTAAGGAGCTGCTGTTCCCAGCACGATGACACCCTATTTCACTTACTAACCTTGGCAGTAAAACATTATCAAAGCTTATAGCCAAGAGCTTAAAAGTATTTACCAAATTTAATAAACCTTGACCAAACGTGCTTAATCAAAAATAGTAGGCCCTTTAGTAATGTGAAAGTATTGAACCTTGTGCATTATACCCCAGCATCCAAACAACATGACTTTGTTATCTCAAACACTGAAGAAGTGCCTTTGTCTTACAAGAGCAAGGGTTTAAGTTTGATTCCCAGTACAGAATTTCAGAGATTTGGTTTGCATAATCATTTTATTAAATGGATTTCTGTGGACTACCTGGGGAATCTCCGTACAAATTACCAGTAACACCTCAAATCTCTCCTGTTAGCCTCAACTCTTATTAAATGTATTTAAAGTACAGGGACAAATCTGGAAGCTACATTAATTTACACTAGGACAATTTGGCCCAGCAACATTAGCAGAAAAATTAAAATGTCCATGGATACTCATTGAGGACATTTCCCTATTGGAATCAGTCATCATTGTCCGTTCAAGCTAAAATTCTCAAATTATTTCCTACTGTGACCCTATGGCAGGCATTTACAATTAGTTCCTCACAGAAGTACGCCTGCAATCCTTTCCTTCTGATCCCACTTAAAAGGAACGAGGGAGGAAGAACCACCATGGGGATCTTTTGCAAATGATTTTTCCTAAAGTGCAGAACCACCTCCCCGCATTAATACAACACTATGGTTGACATGCCAAGCATCCAGATTCGGTTAATCCCTGAAGTTCATCTTTTCACCATTTCTGATGGTCTCCTGTTTAGTGTCTTATTGTGCAACACAGCTGAGATAATCCCTTGACTGGAGCAATATTTAAACCTCACCATTGCATTCACATACCCCATTTTGCCTTTATATTAAGTAAAGGGCTGGATCATATTTCTCTCTCTCTCTCTCTGCATCACCTTCTAAGCAAGGTAGCAGAACCAACTGTTGCAATGCTATTGACGCTATTTTATCACTCTTACATGAAAACCACTACAGGGGATGCAGGAAACAATTTTGTCCTCTACTGTAATCTCTATGTGGAAGCCTGGACACTTTGAGCATCAGAAGGAAATATGGAATAAAACAGACGTTTTTAAAAAAGCACACTAACTCGCTTTGCTGTGTCTCCCTGCTTTGAGAAAGCCACAATTTTCCAATTTAATATGGGAATTATCCCTCAAGAGAAACCAGTATATTTCAATGTTAACACTGCTTATATTTAACCAAGAAACATGTGGGGGGAGGAGAGGGCAGATAGGAGAGACAGAGTAATTATGCCAAAGGAATAATTTCATACAGCTAATCCTACCTGGGAGGTGAAAGAAGCTGATTACAACTTCTTGGCAGCTTCTGTCAGGGTTTTTTTCCCCCAGGTTCTCTGAATGGTCAGAGACATTTTCTTGTACATAATTTTGGACCAAGCAGTAGATTGCCATTATAGGCAAGTAGAGATAAGGGAGACTGTGTGGTTGTGCTAAGAGGAAAATTCACATGTGATAGCAAAGGCATCCAGCACCATTTTAAAAAAATGATTCAAGTGAATTGTAGAAACTGAAAGTGGGACAATTTCTTGAGTATGAATGGCTGGGACACGCTGAGGCCAGAGCCTTGGCCAGCAAAGATGCTGAGTCATCCGCTTCAACTGCCAGGTCCACCAATGGCTGACTTAGAAATATCAGCAAAAGATTCACTAGTTGGCATGGTTAACAAAAGGGACAATCATCCACCCAGTCCTATATCCTAAAGGGAAAACTGAAAGCAAGGAGTATTGTCTCAGTTCTTTGGCAGATATGTAAAAATACTACCAATAAATGTCTCCTTCCACCTTCAGATTGGCAGGAGGCTCTGAATGCAATCGAGGCATTTCTCAGCTCAAGGCTGGGCTATTGTAACTGTCTGTACCGGGAGCTGACAGCTGAGGTGACTCAAAGCTCAGTTTATGTAACACTCAAACTCACCTGTGGAATAGAACTGATGGTGAAAGCACATCACCAGTGATTTGCACCTCGACTCACTTCCCCCAGGCTTCCACATCCAATTCAGGTTCTGGGACATAAGATTTAGGTCCTTAATGTGCTCAGACACACTCAATCTTGTTCTGTGGCCTCTGGAGAGAACTGAGCTGAATGGGGACATTGAAGTGTCCAGAGTGAAGTTCCCAGGAGACAGAGGTCTTTGTGGCAGAACACCCTACCAAAGGAGGTCAGAATGTGGCCAGGCCAGACCTAACCTGTCTCAGAGCTCTCTGCAAACTCACCTTTCCATAGCAGCCTTCTTTCAGCAACAGGTACTAAAGAATGATAGACCAAAGAGGGACGAGGGAAATCCCTCAGTATAAAGGGAACAACCCCAGGATACCAAAAGGTACTCTGGAATAAATGTAATAATAATTTTAATATTGTATTGAGCAGATCAGTACTTCAGCAAGTACCTTTAGATGGCCAACATGGACTGAGTTTGTTCAGACAACAGTCTCCCTTCAGCCAGCCCTCCCACAGAAGCTAACCCGCACCATCCTGGAACAATGCTCAAATGCATGTAACTCAATCCCCTTCCTCGTCAAATTACTCCACAAGAGTTGGTTCACTTCTAGTTCTTGCCAAGCAAACAGCAGGGGGTTTCTTTCAAGTCCTTTCTGAGACCCTCAAGGTTCACACAGCCTAATTTATAATGATAGTGATCATTTTTTGAGACAAGTCACTGAGCTTGTATTTGCAGGAAAGAGAGACTTCCTACCTCACAGTCCAGAAGCCATAAGGGAGTCAGAAATGGAAGAAATTTGACCTTCCAATATGGGTTCTGCACTATGTGCATCAGACTCAGCCTTTTGCACTAGACAGATAGCTGACAGAACCAGCCATCAGAGAGACAAGGAATGTGAGGTGATGGCTTTTATTCAACACACTTCTGTTGGCAAGAGAGACCAGCTTTCGAGAACCAGTCACTATCCAGGTCCCTTCTGTTTGGATTCCTGTCCCTCCCACATCTCCTGTGGAGTACTGCGAACCACAAAGTATTCCATGCAGCACTTCATAGCAAACCACTAAGCGTCCTTTCTAATAAAGGGCACAAGGAACTGAGTCATAACAGAACAGAACTGTTACTTATTTTAACAAGCCAAACTGATCTGTACCCGGGGCAGTTGTTATAATGTGGTGTCCCTCAAAGGAGGAAACAAATTAACAGGTAAAAATACTTATTTCTATACTGCTGGAAACCAGTTCAAAATGGATGGGATATGCCTAACAACCCCTGGAGAGGGAACACAAACTGCTCTCCCAGGGAGAAAGGAACGGATCAGGAAAAAATAAGGAAATACACAGCAAGAACTCTCCTCAGGGTGATATTTTCAGAAGTGCCTGAAGGATTTCGGAGGCCAGTTCACTTTCCCATGAGACTTTGGCAGCTTTGAAAACATTCATCTTCAATCTGAAGACAAGGGAGTGTGCAGGTTCTACTGCGGAGAGAAGACATGCAGGGCAAATTAGCTGCTGCCCAGCAGAGTTCTTGCTGACCTCCCTTTTCTATTCACAGGAGGAAGCTACTGGGCAGTAAGTTTGGCGAGCTGATTGAAGGGCTCCTTGCCGCCTGCCTGCAGTCCTCCTTGAGGAACCAGAATCCTGCTGGCCTGAGGGCAAGCCTATCAAACATGATGTGAGACTCTTCGCAGTTGTATGCATGCTGTCTTTTCCTTCTCTTGGCTCTGTTATCAAGGGAACATTTAGGCAGATCTTCTGAGTCACCCACTGCTAAGAACAACCTTCCATTCCAGAGTCCAGGCACTGTGACCATGGAAAGACCCCTGGGTATGCTTGGTTTTAACTTTTAATAAGGAACTGACACTTCTTGGCTAAAAGCTATTGTTTTCCATCATGCACTTTTCCATGTACACTTGGCAGAAAAGTTCTGCAACAATCAAAAATGTAGAGCCATGTTTGGGCATTTTCTTCCTTGTGCCTCATTCAAGCACATTTCTGTTATAAAGAAGTGACAATCCCGAAGCTGCTGCAAGTTGCCTTCAAGATATGTAGAGAGAAAATGAACAGGAAGCGGGACAAAAGGAGCCCAAAATGTCTGGCTTCGCTACCTATCAGCTGAAGGACACGGAGCATCCACCCATCACAAATTGGTGACCAAGGCTGAAGACAGATCTGATCTATGGAGTCCACCCCATACCACTGCAAGACACAGTCCCCTGATAGGAGTAGATGTTTGGATTGAAGGATGTGGAAACTACCTGCTGTATTTTATGACTATTATATGTGCTCTGTGTTATATCAGTATAATGGGTTAATTCCAGCAGGAGGTAACTGCACAGGAAAGTGGACATAGCTTCAAATACTCCCATTAAGTGATGCTTAAAGGACAGTACATGTTTTGAAATTTTACATCTGACCATGTTGAGACCAGCAGTCCATCTTAGAATGGGAGAGAGAGGGAGGAAGGAAACTAGAACAAAGAATTTTGGGGATGATAAAAACAGCCTCCGAAGCAGACTGAACCCCTGAGGTGCGGGTGTCTGGGATAAAATAGTCCTGCTTACACCTCTAGGAAAGAGTAAGGTGTGTAGACATACTATGTTAAGAATCCTTTTTCTCTTGTTATTCTTTGTTCCTATTGTTGAGATTAAACAATACTTTGTTTTGTAGAGGCTGTTTTAGAGCACAGGGTGCAGCTAGTCCTGAAACATGATGTGGTATCGATTATCTACAGTAGGTTTTAGCTAAAAATGTCATTCAGGATTTGTCCACAGAGGGTTAATTCAGAAGTTAATTCAGATTAAGGTAGGATGCAAATTTAAAGTAGAACAGGTATTCCTGATTCATTTTATGTTAATCTGGAATAAGAGCATTCTATTCCAAATTAGCTTAATTTGTAAAGTGGATTAAGGCACACTTGTTCCGTATTTTTATTTATATGTTATTCTTAGGATGATTCTGGCTTCCCAGATACATAGAAAATAACAAGCTAACGGGAGTGCATTGTAAAGCATATTTGAGCAGACAGTTTATGAAGTGTCAACACAATGAATTTTTAAAGTGTTAACATACTAAACTACCAAAATCAAAAAATGATGATGAAAAGCAAACTCACCTGTAAGTACACCAACCAACCTTACTGGGGTTTCCAGAGAGGTCACCAATTTGAAATCCCATCAAGATTTTTTAAAAAGAGTTTCATACCTGCTTCTGAGATCCTGGCCCAATTTTTCTTGTTTTAAAATTATATTTTCCTATTTTAAAAGGCATATTCCCTCTTGACTAATGAAAGACCCACAAACAAACAGGAGAAAGTGACAAACCGATTATACAGAGACGCTGCCTAGGCACTAAGACCTGTCAAATGCACAAAGTAAACAAACAAATAATAAAGAAAGAGAGTTTTCCCTAATCCTGTTTGGTTGTAGCAACACACCCACCCATCATGGCTTAGTGACAGATGACACTTGATATAATACTAGCTCAGGAGTGGCCAACCGGAGTTGGAGAAGGAGCCCGAATTTACCAACGTACATTGCCAAAGAGCCACAGTAATACGTCAGCCCTTCTCCTCCCGTCGCTCCAAGTGCCTCCCATCCACTGGCAGCTCTGCTGATCAGGGTCTCCTCCTCCCTCCCCGCACCTCCTGATCAGCTGTTTCATGGTGTGCAGGGGGTTCAGAGGGGGAGTGGAAGGAGCGAGGGCACAGCAGGCTCAGGGGAGGGGGCGGGAAGGGGTGGAGTGGGGGCATGGCCTGTGGCAGAGCCAGGGGTTGAGCAGTGAGCACCCTCCAGCACATGGAAAAGTTGGCGCCTGTAGCTCCAGCCCCAGAGTCGGTGCCTAGACAAAGAGCCGCAGATTAACTTCTGAGGAGCCGCATATGGCTCTGGAGCCACAGGTTGGCCAGCCCTTTATGTGATTTTTGAGTGTATGGAGCCCCGTTAAAGCAACTTCTGGTCAAATATTGGGGAAGTCACCATTCGATGGGTTCATTGATCATTCATTTTCAACTTCGCTGAGCGTTCGACTTTAACTTGGAAGCTTTCTCTGTGGTTGCTAGTAAATTCTCATTGGCCACAAAGGAGACCGCAGCAGTAACACACTCCCCCTAACAGAACATCTGGCAACACAATTGTATTGATCAGCTGATTTCAATGATGTTTGTGGAAGGAAGCTTTAGGTATCAATAAATAATTTCTTTCCACCCCATCATGCTTTAATGTGCACTAAGATAGCAATCAAGTTGAGCGAGGGAGCTTCTCAGTTGAGAGTGGTGCAGGTATTTAAATCCACCACCTAGCTTCTTTTTAATAAACACGCAGTGATTGGATAATTAAGTCTCTTGCTACAATTGCCCGCTGCTGCTGAGATCTCCCCAACTTAAACAGATGTAAAAAACAATCTACGTGAGCAAACTACTGAATTGCTGCACTGTTGGATACGCTGGGCCTTTAGGACTGCAAAATTCTTCTTAAGGAGAGAGAGGCAGAAGTGCGAGCTTTGCTCAAGTTAAGGATTTCAGCCCATTGTGGAAGAGGACACTGCCCAGAACAACACTCCCAGTGTTTGAGAAAGTGCAACAGTAAAGATGTCAACTGTGCCCATATATGGGAAAAACAGACCAACAGAAAACAAATAAAACAACCCCCCTGCAACGTTAACAGAGGTCTTAAAGAAAACACAAAAATGACAGACACTAGAATGGATGCTCCATTTTCTAGTGTCCCTCACTCAGACGAAATGCACAAGAACAACCCCAAGCGATAACACCACATGCGTGTGGCACCTATACAGAGAAATAATTTGCATGCATCTTTAGTTAACCACAGCAAACCATGTATTCTAGTGTACTTGCTCTGAAAGTACTAATATCTTGCTTTGTATCTTCATACATAGCATATTAAACAAGCAGATTTTTTTTGTTAATAAATGGTACTGAAGGGTACATGCATGGTGCAGCTAAACAGCATAGTCAAAAATACTACACTGTAATAGATACAGAATGTAATTAGTATCTCACTTTGCATATGCAATTTCTGCCACATTATTATAAAGACTTAATTGATAAACAAGAATTAGGATATGACCATTTGCTCTCATCTCCATTGTCATACTCTAATGAAAGGCCACTGCTCAATTCCGTTTCCAAATATCTGAACACATGATACTGAATTTGAAGACAATCTGGAAAGAAGGCTACAGAATACTATGCTGATGACAGCATTGTATTCACACAAGAAGAGCAAACTATTAATATCTGGGATATGAAGGATGCTCATAGAGTAATGATGATAACATTATGATCCAGCTATATTATACTGAGCAATTTCTGTCTTTTGTTCATATGTGGTTTGCTTCTAATAGAGGCAGCAGCAGGTTGGGGGTGGGTGGGTGGAGGTTACATTTCTTCCATAAAGTCAAACTCTGGTAAGACAGCAAACCCATGTCTCCCGAAAGGACAGGAATTTCTGATGCGTATTCTTTTGGGGTCAGTGAGTGATTCTAAGAAAGCTAGCCCCTCGGTGCCCAATGCAAGTGCAACAGACAGTGACGCTTGTTCATGGAGAAGCTTTTTTTCTTGCCAGAGAGCATAAGGAAGGAGGCACAGGTCTGGCCCTGGCATGGTAGACCCACATGGTTCATTCCAGAACCAGTTACTGCAGCCAGAAAAACAAAACTATAAAATAGAAAAGAATCAAAGTTGTTCAAATGCTGTTGCATCAAGAATGGCACTGTGTGGATACCAATATTTCACAAGTGCACTTGCATAATATGATTTCTTGAAGTCAATCTTCACTGGCTTGGGAATAATTTGAAGTACTGTTTTCCCCTTAATTTTCTTATCTTAAAAGATGAGATGAGTGTAGACAAAAACATACTATATTTTACTGTTTCCACTCATTGTAAACACTAGTGATACATCAAATAGTCAAAAACAAGCAGGCATCTGCTAGTTTCTTTTTGACAATGCGACTAGAACACTTCAGAACTGTTATAAAGTATACCTCATCTTGAAATGCATTAGACAAGGATAGTCTAAAAAAGGTCAATGGAAGGAGTTTAAAAGCTTGCGATTCTCTGTCACACATGCACACACTTATTGTTTATCTGATCCAAAGTTTTTAAGTCCTAATCATCCCTAACGACCCTTTTTAAAAAATCCTAATTCAGACCCATAATTAACACAAATGCTCTCTTAGGGTTCTCTACAGCCCCCATGTCATCATTACAACAGACCACCAGGTCTACTAGGGGTAAGATTTAGACCAGCTTTCTGTTTGAAGTGCTGCCCTGCCAACTGCTCTAAAATCTGCAGTTAATCAGACTGCCTTGAAATTCAGTGTGCCTCATGCAGATGCAGGGTATGATTAGTCATTTGACCAAAGGGTACCCAAGATACAGCCTCCCTGGAAAAAATTCAGCAATTTTGAAGTTTGACTCTGTCTTGTGAGCTGGGATCGGGGGGACTCTGCAGCCAAGCCCCTCTCTTGAGTGGATATCTTGCCAGGATGATGCTGAAGGGAATGTAAAATTTAAACATCTGAAATCCAGGAAATGAATAGAGAAATGTACACATCAGCACTAGCCTGAGTTTGCACATGCACAGGGGTTGGTCCTGAGGCCTGCTCAAGACACCTGGCTGAAACAGTGGTGGGAGACCCATCCGGGATATGTAGTGGAGTGGGGGACTCCAACCAGTGCATAGCTCAGGCTACATTACCGAAGAAGTGTACGACCCTCTAGTAAGCTGGTGCTTGTGATATAGGTATGCAGTAGCAGATGAGAACAAAGAGCAATTTCTCCTATATTAAAGAGTTCAACTGGCTACTAATGACTTAAAGGAATGGAAAAGGGAGGGTGCACTGGAAGCGCTGGTAGAGTGTGAGGGTGGGGGAGGGAGGTGGAGAAATAGACAGACTCACACCTGTAAAATTACTGTAACCACCAGGGAGTGAAACTGTCTAGATTCTGGGCCACAGACCATGTCTGACATCTCTCACCAGCCCTGTTAGCAACAACACACTCCAAATTTTCAAAAAACATGACACTGTGGTCCTGAGATCGACACATGTTCCTGTGGTGGAGACAAACAGCAGAGCAAACACCACCTGCAGAGGGCGCACCAGAGATGGACAGAGATAATTCCTGGAACAACCAGCAGGAGGCACCATGGTGGTGAGCACAACTGTAACAAAATTTACGGAAGGGGCAAGGAACATGTATGAACTATACAGTAACCATGCAAAGCCCACTGAAATGGAACTATTCCTGGCTCCGCCACTGGCCTGCTGGATGAAGATGGGCAAATCACTTCACCTGTCTGTGCCTCAGTTTCCCCATCTATAAAATGGGGATAATGATGTGATGTTGTGATCTACCAATGAAAACACTCTATAAAAGCTAGAGCTTTCCGTTATTACTTGGCCACAGCAGTGTCAGCTGCTAACCTAGGTGAGAACTACTACTGTCTAAATGCCCATGAACCCAATAACAAAATTTCTCTTTCTGATTAAAAAAAACCCCACATCCCTAGGAAATCGGATTTTAAAAAAAATCATCAATGCAGAGTTCAAGTTGCCTGGTGGTACTTTGTGCCCTTCTAGAACACAGATCTGAAAATCTCAAACCTTTGAAAACTAGGAAATGCAGAGTTAAGATATACGCCAACACAACTTTGATTCTGCCTTTGAGCAATGCTCCATAGCACATTCACTCACACCCTGCCTTTGCAGCTTGCATATCGCTCAGGGAATAGGGCACATGACAACTGCTGTGCAAAGTTAAATGTCTTAGGTGAGCTGAGCTATACAGGAACTAACTATGCTAGTTCTACACTCCCGCAGTGGTTCTGTGTCCCAGAAACACCACCACACTTGTTAAACTTCACAGCCTCTCAACCTTTACTCACAGGATTCCATCTAATTTTCATCTTTGTTATCCAAGCACTACCCAATAGCACTCCTCAGACTATTTCCCAGGTCTCCTCACATCACAGTTACACTAAGTGTTCTAATTAATGCCCCCACCGTTCAGCACAGCTACACTTAATATAGTGAATGCCGCTGGAGTGCATGCAGATAATTCCCAGTGGTTATCACCAGTTTTGCCAGGGAGGGCAGAGTTAAGGTTCTGTGTTTTCAGAAGTTTGAGTTTTGCTGAACCTGACATCTTGGAAAGGCACAAAATACATCCAGACAACCTTAACTCTTTGCTCATGATTTATTTATTTATTGCCAGTGACTAGTATCTAAGTACACTGACTCATACATTGCACCAAAACCTCTCAGCTGCTGTACCTAGTCACTCCATTATATGCACTGACAATACAGTATAACCCACCTATCACAACAAAGGATACACCATCACCGTAAGCACACCTTTCCCTCCCACCCCTGGCAGATCTTCTCTCGTGCTGTAGAATCTTCACACTCAAACTAGAGCAGCAGCAGGAGAAACAGCAATGAGAATGAGGTCTCATTTTTTCCCTTTCACATTCATGCATCTCATTCTGCCTCCTCTCTCTGATTACTCAGACTTTCTATTGTTGAAGCCATTACAAAGCTACATATGAGTCCATCAGATGATGGATAAGGAGTACACCACAATTTGTAGGAGTACACCACAATTTGTAAAACTTATGCTTTGTTCCTTTACAGATTAACGTTCTAACACAGGTGAAACTCTGGAATGTATTAGAGTTGGGCCCACAAGCAAAATGCTTCAATAAGTGTGCAGGACAGAATTCAGAGTGGTGTTTTTGTGAGAGCAGAGTTACATATATTTAACTATTGAATCACTGTATTTACTCCTAAAACAGATGGATTCCACTAGTTGACCACAAAAGTAAGGCATCCCCCTTAAAAATGCTTAACATTAAAGTCGAAAAGAATCAGTGGAAGTTTATCTTGTAAATATTTAATAATTAAAAACTACCACCATGGCAATTTATCAAAAATAACTCACAGGAACAGATTAAATCTCAAGACAAATATACGAATTAAACAGAACATTTCACAGAGAAAAACCAAGATGGAAAGTTTCAGCGACTTGCTCATAATCACACAAACGAACAGTAAGTGACATTTCATAGCATGCATCTGTAAAGTTCTCTTAGGTACCCATTTGTAATTCAGTATGAAACATTGATGTAACTTAATGGGGCTGTGAATGCTCAACATCTTTCAAAATCAAACCAGATATTGTGCCAAGAAGCCTCCAAAGCATCTACACCAGCAGCATCTTTCATTCATTTTCTGGTCCCCACTAATCTTTCCCAGTGCAGGGTTAGCCTTTTTTGAAGGCCTTTTTCCTTCATGTCTTCTTGCAATAGACTCTTTATATGTGGCAGAACCACGTTTTAAATTTTGTTCTAAGTCAGGGGTTCTCAAACTATTGAGAACCGCGACCCCTTTTTCGTTTCTCCCTCGGCGCGGCGGACCCTTGTATGTCCAGCGAAAAGCCACCAAATAAATTAACTTGCATTCGGCGGCTATTTTCGGCGGACATGCCGAGCACTCCCAAAACCACTCGGCATGTTCTCCGAAAATAGCCGCCGAATGCAAAGTTAATTTATTCGGCGGCTTTTCGGTGACGCAAGCAGCTCGGGACCCCTCGGGAGGCGGCCGGCGACCCCCCGAGGGGTCGCAACCCACAGTTTGAGAACCCCTGTTCTAAGTCAATGCATATAGCATCAGTGGGCAAGATCATTCCAGGAGCCCAGTATCTGGAATCTTGATTTATCGGTGTCAGTAGAACAGCTAATGAAAGATCTAACTTGCTTCCAAAAGTATTCAAGAATTACAGTAGTTAACAAACAGCACCACATGACACAGGCAATTTCTCAGTTTGAATGTGCTTTGTGAATGTCCATGAGGATAATTATCCCCATTTTACAGAATGAATGACTGAGGCACAGAACACTGATGTGCCAAAGGTCACACAACAGATCTGGGAAGAGAACCCAGAACTGATTCCCCATCTTGTGCCTTGCCCTCTAGTCCCTCTTGCCTCTCTTTTGTCCAGTTATTCACAGGACAAGTAAAACCTGTAATTGTACATGGTACCCTGGAAAATAAAATATTCTGATGTAAACCACAGCAGACTGCAAAACCCTCACAGCACTGGCCCCTGTGTAGTCCCAGTAGACATGGTTCAAGATGATCTGCAAAACTAATTCCTGACCTTTTTGACATCCATCCATTTGAAATCAGAACTGGTTTTAATATATTTTAAAAGGAGTTCAGAATGACCTGTTTTACATTTCATCATACACAGTCTGTACACCAGATGAATCTTGAATATTCACTATTTCCCACTGTGGAGGCTTGTTACGTCTAACCCTAACAGCCTCTAAAGAACTGCAGGAAGAGAGCAGCAGTTCAGAATTTCACAGTGAAATGGTACAGCACTATTCTTTTCCTTCACATTTCAGTAAAATAGCAACTCAGGTTAACCCCTGGTGTAATTTCACTTACTGCAATGGTCCGAAAGCAGGTAAGAATTTCGCCCATTGGTGGGGATGTACGTACATTATAATGGCAGTAGCACTGAACCCAATATTTAATGTCCTGTTAATTAAAGACGCAGGCCCACCACACTAGTCAGGAAGAAAAACCTCCTTAGAAATGGTGGCCCCTGCATGCTGTTAATCAGTGCATGCCTGAAGCCAGCTCTCTCTCAGTACACAGGAGAGTAAACTATAAAAGAGAAATGTTTCTCTTTATACAACGGGAGCAATGAGTAATAAAATCATATCAATTATTCACAGTGTTTCCCAGCAGCTTCGAATTTCAAGACCAAAAAATTTGATAAATAGGTTGCTCGATGAGCTTATGCTAAGGAGTAAGTATTCCATGGTGAAATGCAAGTAACCCTGAAGGACTAGAGATGCTTATGCTGGTACCAACTTGCAATCAAGTTCTCCCCCACCCCCAACATTCTTACTAATACAGCTCCCTTGCCAAAGCACAGGTTTCAGTCTGACAGTAACATTCGACACCACTGAATAGCTAATACTCTGGGTCTCCCTTCTAAGCAGCATTGGGAATGCTGTAGAAACCACCATTGGCCCCTTGCCTCTGTAATCTGAAGTGTACTTACCACACCGATGGCTGAGTACTTGACCTAGACCAGATTCCACAAGCACAGTGCCTTCTCTCTAGTTAACTGCATAGTAAAGGTACTAATCACGTATTTACCTTAGCTCTAATTAAATGACGTTTTAAAGATGCAAAAAATAAATCTTGATTATTTGTATAGTACCCCATTAAACTGAAAACCCCTTTATCGTTCCTATCTTATTTTCTAGCCTAGGAAATGGTAATGAAAGAAATATGGCAAGTAGAAGCAGACAAATGCATTCCAAAACATTTAATGAGCCCCATGAGATAGTAAATATCTTCTGACCAACGAAGTAAACCTTTTACAGGAACGTAGCTCAACACTTTATTATGAAGGATAAATCTAATCCTCGGCATGCACAAAAATGAAATGCAGACATTAAATGACTCTCTTTCATGCTATTTCTTCTGTTAGGTTGCCCACCAACCTTGTGCCCTAGGGACAGTTGGCATAGATCCAGAAAAGTAAAACCCATTTAGCTCTGTGAACATATGGTGAACAGTCTTTCATTGCACTTTGCCCCACAACGTAGTGGCCTGAAAGAATAACAAAAATGAAGAAAAAACTCAAGGCACTAAAACAAAGGAACTTGTCATAAGTCATCACTCACACATATCCAGGTAAATTGTTAGTTGCATTTCAATCATTCATCGTTATATACATTTCTGAAGTTCCCATCACTTAAATAGCATTATCTAAATTAAAGAACATCAACACTCCTTCCCAAGAAGGAGCCAGCTCTCCTCCAGTCCTTCATGCTCTGAAACTTCTGACTTGCATACAAGTAGTTAGAACTCGGAAGATTTACCCCAAGACCAAAACTGCCAGAGCTATTCCAAAGCTTGGATATAATGGAAATGCCTACCAAGGGAGAAGAGCCCCTCATTACCGTACAAAGGCTCCGGAATTTGGGCTCAACCTGAGTACTGAATTCTGTAGCTGATGACCCTCCAAGGAGAACGTTTGGCTGCATCATAGCCGAGTTATTATTGGAGCAAGACAACACTAACTAGCAACAGCCAGCTGCAGTACACACAGTGCCTGATCTCAAGCCAAATCATGTAAATGGAAGGCCTCCAATGGGTGTTGGATCAGGCGGATAGTTTTCAGAAATGAGGATAATTTGGATCATCCATACACACAAACGTAACAGAGTCATGTTTAAAAGACTCCACCTACTAACACCAATGTCTCCTTTCCCTCTGGTTATTTCCTTCTGGTTGTTAGATCCAGGCTGCATGTGCATTCATTGTTATGAATAATGTACAAATGAGCACTGTGTGGTAAATTTATACGAGGCGGAATGACCTCCCTCTGAGCTTGAGGGGGGGAGACCACTCTCTGCCCCCTGGGGGATGGAGCACGGCCAGGCCTGCCCCTTGCACCAGAAACTCAGAGGCAGGACAGGAAGTTTAAAAGGTGGAGCCTCCAGCTCAGTTGGGAGAGATCCAAAGGAGGAGTTGGATACCTCCTCCTTGCTACTGGCCCTTGGAGCAGGGACCAAGCTGTGTTAACACCCAGTTAACTATAGCTACCCATACCCATGGCTACGGGGGATCAGGGGCGTGAGCCCAGAATTCCAAACGTGGCGCCTTTTAAACTCACCGGGGGTGGCTGGAGTTGGCTCGGGGTGGCCAACGTTGGTGGGCAGCGTGCCGTCCGTGATTGGGGAGCCATGCCGCTTCTTCTGTTGGCAGCATTTCAGCGGCCACCCGCATAGGTATGGCTGCCGAATTGCCGCCGACAGAAGAAGCGGCACAGTGCCACAATGTTGGCCGCCCCAAGCTCCTCATCTTAAAACCTGGCTACATCACTGTTAGCACCTGCCCCTGGGAAAAGACCCTGAGGAACTGCCAGGACTGCCATCTGATGAATACTCTGAGGCGACTGAGGACCTTTGGACTACAGAGCTCTAACCGAAGACTGCTGTAGGAAGCAACCCTGGGAACCCAGACTTCAGTCTGGTCTTGCTGTCAGAGCACAAGCCAGAGTGTTTCGGCAGGATCTCCACTGACCCAGTGGTGAGATTTCCTGCCACTGTTAGGGCTCTGGGCTGGGACCTGGTAGAGGATATTGGGCCTGAGTTTCCCCTGCTGCCAACTCCACCCCTGGAATGGCAGCCTACCCACCTTATGCCAAAGAGGCTGTATTGCCTGCTCCCTGCCCAAGCCTGAGAGCTGGGCCATAGACTGCTCTACCTCGCCCAGAAGATCAGAACCTTGACTGTGTTGATTGCTGCCTGCCCTACCCAGAAAGCTCTTCCCTACCCCAGGGCCCAGAGGACCAGCCTATGTGCTGTCTGCCCTGGCAAGGAGACTAGACTAAAGATTGATAGGCCCCACCCAGAGGGCAAGGACTATAGACTGGTGATATGCTAATTCCCATGCTAATAGACTTTGACCACTCTGATGCAGTGAGGCAAAATCACCTCCCTTCGAGCCTGATGGGACAACCGTTAACCCACTACACTTAATAAGAAGCTCGCTTTAAAGGGATATACCAGTTACCAAACAGGTCACCGTTATTTTACATTGCCCCCAAGTGTGATACATGTCTCACTTTAGGATAAAAAATATGAACCCTGATATGAAGAACATATAATCTAATTTCTAACATGAAAGGGTGAAATAGAATAACAAAACCATACAGAAGAACATGGTAGGATTAAAAAAACAACAACTGGTAATTCACCTGAGATGTACTCAGCATGACGGAGCAATATTTTTGTTTTAAAATCTCTCTCTCACACACAGAGAGAGAGAGAGAGAGAGAGAGAGAGAGAGAGAGAGAGAGAGAGAGAGAGAGAGAACGAACGAACGAACGAACGAACTAACGAACTAACCTCTTATGGATTTTGTGGAAGTAACAGATTTTAAGGAAAATCCAAATCTATTATAAAAATGTAGGACTGGAAGGGACTTCGAGAGGTCATCTAGACCCCTGCTTTCGTGGCAGGACTAAGAATTATCTAGACCATCCCTGACAGGTGTTTGTGTAATTGGTGCCTAAAAATCTTCAATGATGGAGATTCCACAACCTCCCTAGGCAATTTATTCCAGTGCTTAACCACCCTGACAGTTAGAAAGTTTTTCCTAATGTCCAACTGAAATTGCCCTTGTTGCAATTTAAGCCCATTGCTTCTTGTGCTACACTTAGAGGTTAAGGAAAACAATTTTTCTCCCTCCTCCTTGTAACAACCTTTTATGTACTTAAACTATTATCATATCCCCCCGCACCTGTCATCTCTTCTCCAGACTAAACAGACCCAATTTTTTCAATCTTCCCTCATAGGTCATGTTTTTTAGACCTTTAATAATTTTTATTGCTCTTATCTGGACTTTCACCAATTTGTCCACATCTTCCCTGAAATGTGGCACCCACAACTGGGCACAATACTCCAGTTGAGGCCTAATCACCATGAAGTGGAGAAGAATTACGTCTCATATCGTGCTTACAACACTTCTGCTAATACATCCCAGAATGGTGCTTGCTTTTTTCCCCCCAAGTGTTGCACTCTTGACTCCTATTTAGCTTGTGATACTCTACAACCCCCAGATCCCTTTCCGTGATGCTCCTTCCTAGGCGCACATACAAAATGAGAAACGACTGCAACTGATTGTTCTTCCCTAAGTGGAGTACTTTGCATTTGTCCTTATTGAATTTCATCCTATTGATTTCAGACCATTTCTCCAGTAAGGCTAGACCATTTGAATTTCAATCATAGAAGATTAGGATTGGAAGAGACCTCTGGAGGTCATCTAGTCCAACCCATTGCTCAAAGCAGGACCAACACCAACTAAATTGTCAAGCCTGACCTTAAAAACCTCTAAGGATGGAGATTCTACCTCCTCCCTAGGTAACCCACTCCAGTACTTCACCACCCTCCTAGTGAAATAGTGTTTCCTAATATCCAGCCTAGACCTCCCCCACTGCAACTTGAGACCATTACTCCTTGTTCTGTCACTTGATACCACTGAGAACAGCCGAGCGCCATCCTCTTTGGAACACCACCCCTTCAGGTAGTTGAAGGCTGCTATCAAATTCCTCCTCACTTCTCTTCTGCAGACTAAACAAGCCCAGCGTCCTCAGCCTCTCCTCGTAAGTTATGTGCCCCAGCTCCCTGATCATTTTCATTGTCCTCTGCTGGACTCTCTCCAATTTGTCCACATCCTTTCTGTAGTAGGGGGACCCAAAGCTGGATGCAGTACTCCAGATGTGGCCTCATGAGTACCAAGTAGAGGGCAATAATCATTTCCCTCAATCTGCTTGCAGTGCTCCTACTAATGCAGCTCAATATGCCATTTGCCTTATTGGCAACAAGGGCACACTGCTGACTCATATCCAGCTTCTCAGACACTGTAATCCCCAGGTCCTTTTCTGCAGAACTGCCACTTAGACAGTCAGTCCCCAGCCTGTAGCAGTGCATGGGATTCTTCCATCCTAAGTGCAGGGTTCTGCACTTGTACTTGTTAAATCTCATTAGATTTATTTTGGCTCAATCCTCCGATTTGTCTAGGTCAGTGGTCCCCAACCTTTTTATCACCGTGGACCGGTCAACGCTTGACAATTTTACTGTGGCCCGGGGGGGGGGGGGGGGGTGGACTCCTCAGCGCTCCAGCCTGGCTCGCAGGGCTTAAAGCCACGAGGCTCTTCCTCCTCTCCCTGAGTGCCCCGGCGTGAGAGCGGCCACTGCTGAAGGGAAGGCAGCGCTGCGGAAAGGTGCTGCGTGAGGGCGGCGCTGCGTGAGGGCGGCGCTGCTGAAGGGAAGGTGGCCGCCCACAGAAAGGGCTGCTCGGGAAGCCCTTAAAAAATTATTTCTTGTGCGGCCCGGTACCAATTGATCCACGGACCGGTACCGGTCCGCGGCCCGGGGGTTGGGGACCACTGGTCTAGGTCACTCTGGACCCTATCCCTTCCCTCCAGTGTATCTACCTATCTCCCCAGCTTAGTGTCATCTGCGAACTTGCAGGGGGTGCAGTCCATCCCATCATCCATATCGTTAATAAAGATGTTAAACAAAACTGGCCCCAGGACCAACCCCATCCTCCAAAGCACTTGCAACCCCTCCCAGTTTGTTATTATCCACAAACTTTATAAGTGTACTCTCTGTGCCATTATTTAAGTCACTGACAAAGATATTGAACAGAACCGGACCCAGGACTGATCCCTGCGGGACCCCACTTGATATCAGTGGTTCACAGTCAAGCTGAAAGGGCATAACTGCTCTTTGGGAACAGTTTTCCAATCAGTTATGCAGCCCCACTTATTAGTGGCTTCATCTAGGTTATATTTTCCTAGTTTATGAGAAGGTCATGAGAGCCAGTATCAAAAGCAGAGGTAACAAAGAGTCCTGTGGCACCTTAAAGACTAACTATAAAGTATAGAAGCATAAGCTTTCGTGGTCCACTGCTTGCATCCGACGAAGTGGGTATTAGCCCACGAAAGCTTATGCTTCTATACTTTATAGTTAGTCTTTAAGGTGCCACAGGACTCTTTGTTACCTCTGCTATTCCAGACTAACACGGCTACCTCTCTGATTCTTGACATCATGCAAGTATCAAAAGCCTTCCTAAAGTTAAGATTCACCACATCTTATGCTTCCACCCTATCCACCAGGCTTGTTACCCTGTCAAAGGTAGATATGAGGTTGGCTTGACATGATTTGTTCTTGACAAATTCATGCTGACTGTTACTTAGCACCTTATCTTCTAGGTGTTTGCAAATGAGCTGCTTAATTATTTGCTGCATTATCTTTCCGAATACTGAAGTTACGCTGACTAATCTAATTCCCGAGGTTGTCCTTTTTTATAGATGAGTATTATATTTACCCCTTTCCAGTCCTCTGGAATTTCTCCCATTTTCCAGGACTTTTAGAAGATAATCGCTAATGGCTCAGATATCTCCTTAGTCACCTCCTTGAGTGTTCTAGGATGTATTTCATCAGGCCCTGGTGACTTGAAGACTTCCAACTTGTCTAAGTAATTTTTAACTTGTTCTTTCCCTATTTTAACCTCTGATCCTACCTCATTTTCACTGGCATTCACTGTGTTAGATGTCCAATCACTACTAACTTTTTGGTAAACTATATCTACCAAAACAGTCCAAAAGAACGAAGAACTGCCAACAGAGTTCAACTTCAAAAAAAAAACAACCTACAAGGCGCGCACACACAATGTATTGAGAATCTTTAGTTTATAGAAGTCCAAGTAGTTAGGAAAACAACTGCAAGTCGTTTCAAAGATTTGAAAATACATAGTTGCTCTGTATTCTGTTAAGGCAGTTGTCAGAGTGCGGTAAGATTATTTATGACACCACTAAGAGATGCAAGACCCATCAGACTTTTTGGCCTTAAGAAGGCAAAAACAAATCCATTTGGACTTAGTTGATTTTTCTGGCCCTGAAGGACCATCTTATTAGAATAGACTTACACAAAACATGTCATCAACAACCTCTGCTCCCCATGACTTACAGACATAGGCACAAAATAATGCACTTGCCAAAAATCATAAATACTTTAAGAAAAGACAGACCTATCATTTCTTTACTGTATTTTTTATTAAGTTCCAGAGGGGGGAAAGGATATCACTATATTATGAACCTTTAAACAAAACCAAAAAGACTTATGGACAAAGTTCCAAGCCATTAATATAAGGAATCAGACCTTTCCAGTATAACATCTATTTCCAGAAATGGATGCCACAAGACCTTTGGCATCAACGAGTTAGTACCGTGAACTACAGTGCTCTTCTGAAAGAAAAATTCTTTGCTACACTTCAGACTGCAAACCTTTATGTTTCGAAACTAATTTACACTGGAATCTGGAATTTAATCATCTCTCATGAATTTTGAGAATACCTGAAGTAAAGTCTTTGTCCTAAATTAACTTTGAAATTTTGCTATGCAAAGTAATATAATAATATCTAGTCAGATATGCAGATCTTACCTTGAAGGAAATTAATTGCTTGATTCTTCCTGTTAACTTTATCCTGATACTGATAAAAATTTCCCTAGGCAGTACTGGATTGTGTGATGTCTAAAGCAGCTCTGACAAGCTTGGATGTAGATAAAAACCTCAGAATCACCAGTAGGTAAAAAATAACTTATTTTCATCTTAAGTACTTTCAAGTATTTGTCAAGAGGTTACTTTTTATGCTTTTAAGACCTGATTTCAGTGGACTTTGGATATGGCTTTTATATAGTAAAGATATAAGGTTGGATTTTTCAAGATGTCTAAATGATCTAGGAGCACATATCCTAGGTCACCTAGGTGATTTTGAAAACCCATCCTGTGTAATTATTTAATAGTTTCCATAATCCATTTCAAATGAGTTTTGGAATCAAAGAGTCAGAAAAGGCTGGACACTTAGGAGAAATAAAGAGAAGGGACACACTTCTTATCCATTTCTCCTTTAAGGAGGCAATTCTGCAATCAGTTACTAGGAAAAGAAAGAGTCATAATCAGCAAGAGAGTTCTTTGAGAGAAAACCAACTATTATCAATCAGGCCCCATCCATGACAGGAAATCTACCTTCTGAGAAGAGCTTTCTACAACAGGAAGAATAAAAGTTAAGTACTGCTATGATGTAGTGGGTTTAGTCTTGCTGAACATTTATTTGAAGAGAAAGGAATGTTACTTATCTTTATAGTAACTGGAATTCTTAGAAATTCATGGTCCCTATGACTATTCACATAGATCAACTGAAGGATGATGGTGAACCAAAACTTTCTCAGCCACCAAGGCACTACTAGAATTATTATCAATGTCTTGTTTCATCTTGTTGAAGACCCAAGATAAGAAGGAGATGGGGGGAAAGCACATACTAGTGGTTCTGACCACTGCACCAGGAATAGGTCTACTCTTGAATTATACCCTTGAGCTGCATAGAAGCAGTAGGCTGAGCACTTCTTCTTTATCTATGGTGTAAAGAGTTCCCATGACAGGAATACCTTCTGTACCACCGAGTTATGGTTTTCTCACTCGCGGTCTCTGTGGAAGGGTCTGGTGAGGTTTCCACTAAGACAGATACTATCTCTGGAAGGTGAACTGCTGGTGTCAGATACATGAATTCCAATTTGATGGAGTGCCTTCATGCAAAGAGGGATGGACCTCACTCCCTGCTGCTTTTTACATAGCATACAGTAGTCACATTGTCTGATGTGACCTGAACATGTATGCAGCATATGAAAAGCAGAAACTTCTTCAAGCTTCCTGTACTATTCAAAGTTCAAGGAGGTTGAAGCGTACTCTGGATTCTTGATGGGTCCAAGAGCCTTGAGTCACATGGGTCTCCAGGTATGCTCCTTAGTCCAGTAGGAAGGAGGTTGTAATTAGCTTATTTGTGGATTGAAGGGAAATGAAAGGTATCCCTTCACACAAGCTTCCCTGTTTCTACACGTAGAGCCTTTGCTCCCATTCAGTGGTAAGAGGGCTGGTAGTCAGAACTGGTGAATAACACACTGCTGGTGTAGGTAACTCAACACTACAGCTGGTGGACAGATCAGTGAGTAGTGCAACAACAGGTATGCACCTCTCCGGTCATCAGCTCCAAGAGTATCAGCAACTCCAGGTCAGCATAAATCACTAGGCCCTCCAGGATGGTATACGTTTTAGAGGACAGTGAGCAAGAAGGACTTCTGCCCACAGGAGAGCAGACAGCGCAGGCTTGGGTTGGGTAGGTGTTGGTACCGTCAAGTCCTCCTCCTTGTTGCCCGGTGCCACCACTGCAGTCGGTGAACACTCCTTCCTCTCCCTCACTGGTGCTGGTGTCAGGCCTGCCCTTGTGGAGGCAGTAGCTCTCACATGCACTAGACATGCCCTGGGCTCTTGATACCAACAGTGCACATCCCACTTCCCACTACATTCCACATTTGGGATATGAGGACTATTTTGAATTACTTTGGACTACAGGCCCAGTTTTAGGGAAGAGATGGCAAGAGCCATCAGAAAGCCTACATGGTGCTCCCAAGGGTCTCCAAAGAGCAGAAGAAGAAAGAGGGCCTGTAGTGGGCCCCCGTGGGTCCCCTCCGAGCAGGAGAGCGACCCGGCCGGAGACTCAAAATGGTGGGCGGAGCCGCGGTGTCCCCGCCCCCTACCCCGGAAGGGCAATCAGGGACCCGGAAGTAGAAAAGGCGGGGCCGGCCGCCGAGAGGGGGCCGGACAGGAGCACGGGGGAAGCCCGCGGACGGACTGGCTGCCCCCCCCGCTGGGACGCTGAGTGGAGTGGCGCCCCTGACCCCGCGCTTGACGACAACTGGCCCGGGGTTCCGGCAGCAACATACCCCGTGGCTGAAGGTAACGGCCCCGAGTCCTCGGACTCGGAGGCCCCTGCGGCAGCAGACACTTGGCCCGGAGTCCCCACAGCAGCAGGTCCCGCTGGGGCCGCCAGTGAGCCCGAGCTACCGACGGCCACCTTCTCCTCCACGGCCACAGAAGACTGGCCGGGAATCCCAGCGGCCGTTTACCCCGAGGAACCGGGGATGGACTGGACCCCCGAGGGCCAAGACCCTGACGGCTGACCCAGGGGGTGAGTGGAGCCTGTGTGAAGGCACCGGCTAGAGCCAACTACCTTGAAGACGGTGTGTACTGGCTGCCAGGGTGAAGACCCCGGCCAGAGCCAGCTAACTTATCAAGAGAGACTGTATGTACTGGCTGCCAGGGTGAAGACCCCGGCCAGAGCCAGCTAACTTATCAAGAGAGACTGTATGTACTGGCTGCCAGGGTGAAGACCCCGGCCAGAGCCAGCTAACTTATCAAGAGAGACTGTATGTACTGGCTGCCAGGGTGAAGACCCCGGCCAGAGCCAGCTAACTTATAGAGAAAGACTGTGTGTACTGGCTGCCTGGGTGAAGACCCCGGCCAGAGCCAGCTAACTTATAGAGAGAGACTGTATGCACTGGCTGCCAGGGGGAAGCCCCGGCCAGAGCCAGCTAACTTAGAGAGAGAGACTGTGTGTACTGGCTGCCAGGGTGAAGCCCCGGCCAGAGCCAGCTTCCTCATAGAAATTACGTTAGTACTGACGACCGAGGTAAAGGAGTCAGACCAGAGACCACAAGCTGCTGGACGGTGGAGGGAACACCGGCCGGACGCAGCTTGCCCGAGTAAACGTGGAGACCACCCGCCAGAGGGCGTTCCAAAAGCTGGAGAGACGCTAATTCCCCCAGAGCACCAGCAGGGGGCGCCACCGGGTAGGCTCATACGTTCACACGGCCCCTCCAGAAACCTTTGGCCACATGGGTACAGCTACCAAATAGCATCTCTGCTAAGCTACCAGTCAGATTACTGTCGTGCATGTTGAAGCAGAGCTTTTGCTAAATACCATTAGAGGTATCAGTGTTTCTGATTCAAAAGTAAGGCAAAAAACTTAGATTAAATACAAAGAACTCCTGTTTTATTTATAAGGTATTCACATGAAATTAAAAAAAAAAATCTTTTCAAAAAGTGTGTGTGTGTATTATATATATATATATATATATATAAAAATAGCCAGCACCGTGCCGCTTCCCACCGGCCCCATTGGACCGTAAGAGCGAACCGCGGCCAGTGGGAGTTGCGGTTGGCAAAACGACAGGTAAACAAACTGGCGGGGCCTACTAAGGGTGATTATCCTGCAGTCCCACATGCCAAGGTTGCCGATCCCTGCTTTATATATTGCTTTTCCATTCGCTAACCAACGTTATAGCAATTTATCTTATTACTACCTATTAGGTTTCCCACATATTGACAGTAATGTTGAAAATTCCTCCCTGTGACCTTTAAAAACAAAAACTTTTGGGTTTTCATTTAATCTGGAATGAAAGGAACCATTATAGCTTGGGACATGTTCACCTACCTGAATCATTTACAGAGAGCATGCTAGTTAACTGTCTTCAGTTCCAGGAGAAAAAGGATACTAAACTGCTCTGAGAGAGAGAGAGAACCAAGCACCTGAGAAGGCCAACATGATTCATATTGTCCTGGCTTAGTTTAAGAAATGATGAGATCCAAGAGAGAGAGAAATGCAGATTCAAAGCTACAAACAACTTAATTTAAGTTGAGGATCAGAATATTCTACTAAAACTTGTTCTCTAGTCATAACACTGTGATGCATCAGAGGAACACAAAGTTCAAGAGGAAATTGTCATTCATCCACTTAAGAGTCAGAGCCATCAACAGTTTAACTGAGAAGACAAATAAGTGCAATTGAAGACAGGATAACCTTTAGCAGCAGTGTGTGGGAGGACCCTCAGTATCTGGTTGAAACTTACAGAGGAGGGATTTAAGGTCACCCTGTTTCTTTCCTGAGAACAGCAGAAGAATGTATTTAATTAGCTGTAAATTACTCAAAAACATTGGAATCTATTCCCATTAATGTCAGTGGCAAATTGATCCCCATGACTTTGTTGTTGTTAGTAATAATAGTAAATAATAATATTTAGCACTTACATAGCTCTTGTCATCCATTAACTAATTAACATCTAATTTAGTTTGAGAACAAATATATTGCCGTCTTGGGGGGGGGGAGGGGAATCAGACGTCTAATGCAAAGCAAACATTTAATAGATTTCGTAGATATTAAAAAGTTGTAAAAGTATTTTCTAGGAGACTTGTGTTTTAAAGGTGTTTCCTTAATGTTTCACAAGGTATTTCCTAGGAGACTTTACTAAATAAACAAAAAAAGTTTGAAGGAAAGGAGTCTAAGTCATAGAAAATGTTGATATCGGTTTTCAAAACAAATACTATGGGTGACAACTGCCAAAAATTCAAATATATGTAAATTATTGTGACACGGGATTCTTTAATTTGTATTCTTACAACTCATAGAAAGTGAAAAATTAATCAGAAATAATATTTCCAAAATGGATTCCTCTCCAGCAATCTCTCCTGTATGTCAAAATTGTGCTTCATTGGTATAACAACAAAAATGATTAATGACCCCTGACATTAGAATTTAAAATGCCCTTCATGCAAATATACTGGTTCCTAGATTCTTTTGTAATACAATAGCAAGCAGGAATTAGAATTGCAAAAAAGCAAAAAGGAGCTACATGGAAACGACACAATGAAGTAGTTTCATTGTGATATTCATTGAGAGGAATATGAAATGAATACAAGATAACACTGATATGAGAATCTAGCCAGCCTTCTCCCCTAAAACTATCCATTCATTTAGATTGCTCTTCATAGAAAAAAAAAAAGGATCAAATTATATGATTTGATCTGCTTAGCCAGAGCTTTTATATAGTAGAAAACAGTGATTAATTTTACACAGAAAATGAAAGGTTTATTCCTAAAGGGACAGGATCCATTCAAATTTGACCCATAATTTATATTTTATATAAAAAAATAGTTTTTACAAAAGCTATGAACTATAGAACGATCTCCATCTTTTAAAAAATCCAATGTACATTGAGGCCTTGTATTGTTGCATTGTGCTAGCTCATGACAACCTGAAAGCAAATATGACCTGTGTATTTCATTCTCCAAACTACAGAAGACATTAAAAAAAAAACCCTCAATAAGACTGGGGGGGGGGGGGCGAATAGAGTTTATACTTTATTTCAGAATCATCTGTTGCACTGTTAAGACAATTCAAAGTATTACTGATAGTAACAGTCATATCTACAGACTCTGTCAGAGATCAGGCACCTTTGGGCTGGGCATTGCACAAAGAGCAAGAGACAGTCTCTGTGCCAGACAGCACACACTCTGTGGTCCCAATGGGAATGATACGTTCATGTTTTAAGTAACCTGTGAACATAAGGTGTTTGCAGGATAAGGATCATTACAATATGGGAATTTTAACCCTTTCTCCCTTTACACATTTGGAGAGCTTTATATAAACGGTTCATCTTCCAAAAGAGAAAAACTACTTAAAACATAGGGAGATAAATCCATCCCTCAGATCTGAGCATTTGAAGTTGGTTGACATAATATACTGTACCACTGCACAACACACACAAAGCAGCTAAAAGGTTTGTTTTCCGAAAAATATAAAGTGGCTCAAGCTAAAGGGAGACTCTTAGGTACATTTTTATAGTTTTAATTTATTTTGTTTACTGTCTAGTGCTCACACTATCCTTTTAGATAGTTGAGCACAAAATGCCTTTCCTGCCAATTTGCTCCTTTTCCATTTATCAGACATTGATTTCTTTTACCTCCTTTATTTCTAATGGAGCACAAACCAGCATGGTTTTCATTCAACTAATTGCTTGTGTCCCCAGAATTATCAGTGACGTCAACGCAGCTCTGAGAATAGCTCTGTTAACTTGCACTTTCCCTGCTGTAGCAGACCCATCCTACAATACACACAGTGCCACTTTAATTTCAAGGAAACAAGGTGGAGATTTGTGTATGTTTTTAAATAAAGGTTTTCTGTGCAGGATACAACAGAACTACTTGGAGAAGGGGGGGAAGTGGTCAGGTTAGCTAAACTAAGGCTGCCTGATTCTCTTCATCAGCCCTGGACTAAGGGCTGCTCAAGAACTACTCTAACTTGTGCCAGCTACCAAATGGCCCACAATGGACTATAACCAGACTGCATCATGTCTAACTATCTCCACCACCGCTTCCCCCGCAATCTGCAGTATGTGTTGGCAGGAAGCCTAGCATGTAAGCAGGCCCTGTTAGTTCCAGGCCCATTGGAGGTTCCCTTATGTTGGCAGGGGACACTCCAGCTGAAAACTCCAGGCTCAGTTCGGTCCCCTTTGTGCTGTGTGCATAGTGCCAGGCAGACAGAACGGGGCACTGGAAACATCCCCTCTGCAACACGGCAAGAGGGAATTTACTGCTTGTCCAATCACCACCTCCTCAGAGCAGATTTCTGCTCAGCCCAAGGAAGAGCAGCACACCCTGGAGTGTAGCTATTCCCCAGCCTTGACCCCAAGAACCCACCTCCAATGGGTGGTAGCAATGAGGCTTCACCTGCATCTGGGACCACAGGTATAAAAGCAGTTGAGCCCTTGCTATGCCTCTCCTCTTGATGTTTGGCCCTACTGTAGATTTACACTGTGCATGATGCAGTGAAGGAAGCATGTGGCCCAGTAACATTCAACATTATGGATCAAAAATTATTTCTAATTCAAAAACAACCCAGCCAACAGCTCAAGTTGCTTTGCTGGCCTGTCCTTTCGATTCTTCTGAAGAGGTACAAATGGGGCTAAGAGGCCTGACTCTCACATTCACGCTGTTGCAGCAGTCTATAGGAGCCTTACAGCAACTGTAATGGAATTTACACCCAATTTAAACCCCCTTTGCATGGCCAGAATGGAGAAGAGGGGCCTTTGGGAAATAATGGAATGTTTAATTAAAGGGATATATTTGAGAATTACAAATATTTGTTATGCTTTATTCCAGCGCCAACAAAAAGAGAAACAAACTGCTCTGTCGCAAGAGGGAGGGGAAGAAAGATGTGCCCCCAGGCTGAGATTACACAGATACCAAGTTTTAGCCCAAAGCAAACTAAAAAGCTAAGCTAGAAATCCTCATAAAAGAGACTGATAATAGAAACACCACATGACCCATAAACTTTAGCATGAGACATGGAACTATATATTGTTTAAGACAACTCTAAGCAATCTGCTTAGTGTTTGCCTCTGTGGATTTTGCCTAGTGTATAGGCAGAGATATGCTTTTTTCCTTAAGTAGCTGGATGGGGTGAACTCTGAAGTTCAAAGACAGAGCGGGACAATGGGAAGGGACTTCCTGGTCAACTGTAAAAGGAGCTCCATAGTAAGCCTGGTCAAAAAACGCTGAGAGCTAAAGTTAAACAAAACTGAGAGGGGAAAGCATTTAAAGATATCAAGTTTGTGAGAATGTTGCTTGTAAATGGAAAAATCAGAGGGAATCTTTAAATGGCTCTTTGTCAAATACTTCTGTAAGGCAAGATTAGAAGTCACAGAACACTGGTCATCTGCTAATCAAAGACCTTCAAAATGTCTGTTGGCTTCCCAGTCATGCCTGTGGGGGGAGGGGAGAAGAGGATGGGGGTGTACAAAAGTACATCTGAAGAACAGAGCTAAATAAAAGTAGAGTCAGGATTGAAGACTATCTGAGCATTAAAGCTGGAGAAAAACAGAAAAAACCTGCAAAGCGGAGACATCACCAGTATTTTACTTTAGTATGGGAAACGATAGTATACAGACTTTTGAAGTAGGATGGTTCTGACTTAAATTGGAAAAGGAAAAAGGATTTCTTTTTTGGTGCAACTATATTGAACAGGTAGCATGCATCACGAACGAAGCAGAGTCTACTATTGTGTATGAGACTACTTTGGAGTCTGTGTTGTGTCTAGAGGTATCAGTTAACATGGGAGCTGGTAAAGACCAATAACTTGCAATAAAACCCAAAGATCATGAGGCTGGGTCTTCTAACATTATGCCTGGCCTAAAACCATAACCAGAAACATGGTGTTTGCATAAAAAATGTTTTTGGGACTGGGCTTGGAAGACCTTAGGAGCTGGCTACAGCAATTACAATTAAGAGATGAATTCTGATATAGAGGTGTGTGAAGGGGGTACCATTAGCTCCCTCAGTCAGTGGCTTCCTAAGGAATGGCTCTGATACCCATGTTTATCTTCAGGCAATGAAGGACCAGGAAAGCTCTATCCTACCATGCCCCTGACTCCACATTGGAGTTAAGAGGAGCAAACTGACTCAGGAGCTATATCAGTAGAGGGCTCCCTGTGCAGGATCAGTTCTCCACTGGCCATTTTTCACACATTTCCATTCACTTGTATCCACTAATGTGGAAGTGTCAAGCAAACAGCTAAGAGTAACATAAAATCCTTTCTTTACCTGTAAGGGGTTAAGAACCTCAAATAACCTGGTCGGCAGATGACCAAAAGAACCAATAAGGAAAGAAGATACTTTCAAATCTATGGGGGCGGAGGGGAGTTTTGTTTGTGCTCTGTGTCTCTTGGACAGAGAGAGACCAGGGCAGGAAAAAAACATCTCCTAAAAACATACCTGAAACAAGCATCTAAAATTACAAAAATTGTAAAAAAAGCAAGGAAATGTGTTAAATTATCTTTGGTTATAGCTTGTGAATTTTCCCTGTGCTAAGAGGAAGGTTTATTCCTGTTTTCTTAACTTTGAAGTTGAGCCTAGAGAGGAATCCTCTGTGTTTAAAATCAATCACATTCTTAAGAGAAGAATTTTATTATAAAGAAAAAAGTAAAGAAGTACCTCTGTAAAATCAGGGTGGAAGTTAATTTTATAGGGTGATAAAAAGATTTTAGTGTCCTAAAAATAAAGGGTCTGGTTTGTACTTTTATTAAAGGCAACTGGTTGGTCTATTATTCTCAAGCCTCCCCAGGAAAGGTGGTAAAGGTATTTGGGGGGATATATTGTGGAAATAGGAAGTCAAAGGGGTCCTTTTCCTGAATCTTTGTCTAAATCACTTGGTAGTAGCAGCAATACCATCCAAGGACAAGGAACGGATTTGTGCCTTGGGTAAGTTTTTAACCTAAGATGGTAGAAATAAGCTCAGAGGGTCCTTCATGTGAGTCCCCACATCTGTATCCCACAGTTCAGAGTGGGGACGGAACCTTGACAGGACGTAGTGAAACCCTGGCCCCACGGTTGTGATTCCCTGAAGGAAAGTGAGTTAGGTGCCCAGCTCCCAATAGCAGTCTCATTCCAATGGAAATAGGTCCCTTAAAAATTCCAACCTAAAAAGCTACAATTCTGCCTGGGAAGGTAAATAATTTGGCTCAAACAGGAAGTAACATGGCTACATGAATTACTTCTACAGGTACAAGTAAGGATTGTAATAACCACTACACTATAAGCTAGTGCCCACAAGAGAGGCAGAAATTAGATTGTGAGAATCTTCATTTTGAATGCCCTGACTCTTGTGGTTTTAAGACAGAACTTGAAGTCAGAGGTGTGGCAGTGTACCCCATAAGTCTTTATGGGGGGGGGGTGCCTGTAAATATATGTATATTACTGGAACATGGTTTTGCTACATATGCCAGGTAACATATCTATGTAAAGGTAATAATCCACTGGATCTGTTCATCCTATTTGTATGTATGTGAGTGATAGCTGGACCCAGGCTAACAGAGTTTAGCCTGAAAGAAGGAATTCACTGTGGGTGAGGCTTTTTGCTGTAATAGTGTCAGATTTGCGTGTTCTGTTTATTTTGTTGGTAATTCACTTTATTCTGTCTGTTACTACTTTGAACCACTTAAATCCTATTTCCTGTCTTTATTAAAATCACTTTTTACTTATTAATTAACCTGGAGTACGTGTTGGTATCTTGGGGGGGGGGGGGGGGGCAAACAGCTGTGCATATCTCTCTATCATTGTTATAGAGGGAGAACAATCTAGGAGTTTGCCCTGTATAAGCTTTATACAGGGCAAAACAAATTTTATTCAGGGTTTGACCCCATTGGGAGTTGAGCATCTGAGTGCCAGAGGTAAGGATACCTCCTGCCTGTTTCCAGGAAGGCCCACAGCTGTTAGGGGACGTGGCTCAGACTGGGCAGGGTACTGAGGTCCTAAGCTGTTGGGGCAGGAAAACTGAGGCAGGAGTAGCCTTGGCACATCAGGTGGCAGCTCCTACGGGGTTTCTGTGATCCCAACCCATCACAAGAGGAGCTATGTCAGTTTACACCAGCTGAGGATCCAGCCCTGTAGACCTTGCAAATTACAATCCTACCAAAGTCTCCCATTTCTGAGTAAGACGAATCAATAAGATAGCATAGGCCCTCTTCCAAAGACGCTTACTCACCAACAATATACTGGAAATCTCTCAGTCAGAGTCCAGTCCTGGTAATGGAACAGAGGGCATTGGCAGAGTTGATGGATGACCTCCTGCTATCCACAGATTTAGGCAGGATGCCTACACAGCCACCAGGATCGGTCTGTGGCATTTGATACTATTTGCCATGGCATACTACTATTTTCTGCAGCATAGGAGAGGTTGGCCAGAATGTTCCGAAATGTCTCCAGTCCTTAATTTCAGGAGCTCTCAGAACGTGATGATGGGCAACTGCTCCTCTACTTACTAAATGATCAGAAAGAATGATGAACATATCACCAGTGGTTATGAATGTGAAGGCATCGCAGTGCTAAGTATTGTAATTGTGTGTGCGATCTCCTGTAACTTCCTAAGTAAAATATGCATTTCTTACTAAATTTGCACATCATTAGGGCAATAAGGCATGGCACCAACCACACAAAGTGTGGACGTTAGAGCAGGGGTAATATTAATCTACATACTTTCATTTTTTTCTTGTTTCGGAAAGGGACTCAATTCTCCCTCTAACCATGCTCAACTATTTTTAAAACACAAGTGCATTCTAAAGCACATTAAGTTTAACGCACTGGAGCATTTCACTTTCAAATGCTTTCAGTCATCTGATTGATGGGCGGCACATGGAGTCTTTTTGTTTATACATTGGCTGCAGCCAATCACGGTATAAACTTCCATGGCCACAGTATGGTAAATAGCATGCAGTTCTTCCCTAATCGAGGCATTGCTCGGGGTCCCCATGACATAGCAGACCAACAGACCATACATTCAACACCTCCTGTTATCTTACTACTCTTATTTGCTCATTTTTACTGCTTCTCTTTGTTTATTTTTACACCCAATTAAACATGTTTAGCCTTTCAAAACCTAATATTTCTGTCAGTTACTGCACTAATACGGCTACCAAACTCTCTTCTTGATAAATTAATCCATTGATTACTTCCAAGGTTTGTCTACTCTACTGACTAGTGTACATCACTTCTTTGCGAATACTTCTGTTCCTTTAGCTAAAAGTTCTTTGGTCAATATAAATGTTTTCAGTCCTTTTATTTTTGTTGTCACTCAACAAGGTATGATCTTGCTGAGTATAGATCTTAATTTATCCATGATATTCCAGGCTTGTTCCTCAGAGCAGTTACCTGCTGAAAGCATCATTATTAATCTTCCTCTTGACCCTCCCAGTTTTTATACCAAAAATCTGTCTCCCAAGTGTTAACTTACATAAAGCAATATGTCCTGCTTCATTAAACGCTATCTGCTGGGGAGGTGGCAATACTCACAAACTTACTTATGCGGCTTGCTATACAGAACTGCAGCCCTTCAGCTGAAGTCATGCTGTGGGGCCAATGAGTCCAAATCCCCTGCTAGTATTTTCCATAGGTTCAAAGTAGTATTTAATGTGACATCACACACCATCTCACTTCGACTTTTGGGTTCCTGACTGGGAAGAGAGCACTGAGCACTGTGTGTGTCAGTTGATGGAAATTTAAATCTTGTAATCTGTGTGTGAAGTGCTAGCCTGTCTTTCCTCAGAGCATGAAGGACTCCTTGCCATGCTCAATCCTTCAAGCCCTTCCTCCAGGGTGCCTTTGTATTAATTCAGACAAAACTCATGATCGGGGCAGGCTGTCTGCACCTAGAGGTCTTTTACTCCGCTCCCCTCTCATCACTCCAGAGCTAGTCCCCTCTGCCCTTTTAGTGAGTCAACACCAGACCCCTTCCCAGCTAGATCTGATAAATGAACAGGGCTAGTTCACCCCAGCCCCATGGCCCTTGGAGCAGCAATCCACCCTGATAGACTGTGTTATAGTCAGTCACTATTAATGATCTAACAAAGCAGATGTTTTGTATTCTAGGAATATGTACCGTACTAAACGGTACGGTACGGTACTACTTCATAGTACTATATTAGACAGGCATTTCGTAAATGAAAATAAATTAATGATTTATTATCATCTATGATGGTATAAAGCTTTCTTTTTTAAAGAATGAGAATATTTGGCTATAACTATGTTACCAAAAATAACATATATCATGAAATAAGTACAGAAGCTTCCTGATTGGAAAACAAATGCAAAATCAACGTGTGAATTTAAATGAACAGTTTGTGCACACAATTAAATTAAACACTATACAAACATGCATGCATGCACACACATACCTTCAAATCACTTTTTCTTAACTATTTGTCCATCTATTGATATCCATGTTTTCGCATTGGCAACTCACACCATAGTATGTTAGGTTAGTTAACGGGGCGCTGATTCAGGGCATGTTGGCTTCAATGGAGCTTTGACAATTTACACCAGTTCTGGTTCTGCCCCTTCGGCTCCCTTTTGGTTATGGAAGTGGAACATCTATATTTTAGATCTATCTTATGCACTCTTTCCCCTCCCTATCACCCCGCATTAGTTTTATTTTTCATTATTTTCCATAACAAAAAAAATTACAATAGAATACAAAATGCGAATAGCTATGAGGTCAAATATGAATACGACCAGACAATGGTAGTATTTAAATAGCTAGCACTAATATACTCTAATTTTTTCTCTTTTCCATTCTTATTTTAAGAAAGTAAGATTATAAACCTATCTTTCCATGCATCCTTTTATTCACCCAAAGCACATTGGACCCAAGAATCCTTCCTTACTATTCAGAAAAGATTGTACACACTTAAATCAGTGCTACTGCTCTTTGTTTCTCTGAATATATATTACAAGAGAAGGCCAGACCCAAAGTGGATGCTGATTGGGATAACTCCACTGTAATCAACCGAGCTACAATGATTTACAAAAGCTGAGGATCTGATCTTAAAGCATTTGTCTTGTTTTTATCTTCCTTCCTTCCTAATCTGATGAATTAATGTCACAATGACAAGAATCTCCCAAGCTCTGAAACACCATACGATGTGAAAAGGATACTTCTTTTATTTTTCTATTTGAACTTATGTTTCCTATGTAGATGTTACCTTTCTGGCTCGGTAATATTTAAATACCAGCATCTCGAACCTTTCATCAGTAGCTTCAAACCCAGACCAATTTCCAGAACTGTCAATCTCCTGCAATGATGTTCTTGGCTCAAATACAAACAACATTATTTTTGTAAGCATACAGAACTGATTTTTGGCTGTCTTTTCCCACATGTACTTACTTAATTATCTAATTATCTCTAATTTTTTTGGAAAATGACTATCGTCATAGCAAATAATAATAGAGATAATGTACAGCCTTGTCTGGTTCCCTTATGCAGATGATTTTTTTTTTCACAGAAAGCCATCAAGTCTAGCTCTTGTAGAAAGCCTCAATTCACCTCAGGGGTCCATCTCCCTTTCCCTCCCCACCCCCAAATTTCTCATCTCCTGTATTCCCATTCAACCCCATCAAACACCTTTTCCAAGTCTAACAAGAGCAGAATTTTATTCTTTTGAAATAAACTATTTTAAATGCTCCTCCAACATCTGTTAATTCTCCATCCTTAATAAACCTGTCTAGTCCCTATACATGTGATTAGCAAAAAGATTAAACAATGTTACCTATTCTCCTTAACCAGAATCCCAAAAGAAAAGTTGGCCTGCACAAATTATGTTAAGCCATATATTTACCCAATAATGATGCTTCATTCATTGATGCAGGAAAATCTTCACCATCAAAAAATAAATTAAAAACATCAGTTATGGGTCAACAGAGCAAACAAATGCTTTGAAGATTCTGTGTCAACTCCAGGAGTTTTTTGTTTTATTGTAGCTAGAATTTGTTTTAATAATGCTCTCTCATTTTCCATTAACATTTGGAGATTTATTTCATTTTCTTTCCATAGTCCTGCAGAATTGTAATGTTTGTAATGTTGCAAATGTCTGTATTACACTGAAAATTTCACATGGCTCTTTGGAATTTCTAAATTTTACTTAGTAAAGTTGGAGGGATTTGTCTATAGTCCATTTGCATATTTAGCTTTTTTTCCAATCACTCTTTACCATTCCATTTTCTCATTGATTGGTATACCTTAGCGTGCCCTCTACTATTTCATTTTAGAGAATAATCAGTTTATCCACATGCTAATAAACTGCTTAAAATTATTTAGAGAATGTATCTTTTTATGCCTTTGATCTAAAATAATAATTTCACTACTACTCTGAATAAGATCAATTCAACTGACCAGAACCCTGTACTCTTTTTGGAGCCAACTTTAAACATTCACAAAAGAAAGTTCCATTAGCCTCTGTAAGCAAATTGGGCTTTTTCCCCCCCTCGTCCTATTTTTCCCCCTAGTCCTATTAATATATATTGGCATTCATCACTAGCTTGTTGTGGGCTTTTATCAGACCCTATATATGATAGCCTATATTTGTACACATTTTCTTCTGTTGGTGTATTTCATCTTTTTTTTCCATTTTCCTAGTGTTACTGAAAGTGACTCTGTAAAGTATTATTCCTTTATTGCATCTCCTGGTGTAAACTGTTTTGCAGTATTTCATAAGTAGTATATTGCACACAAATTATATCTGTTGTATTATCAGCCAAAAAACACACTGCATGATGTACTTCATTGCCTTGGTGGATGTATAATGCTGATATTTAAATGCTGATTCTGTTTCCCATTTGGTCTAAATTAATACTGCTTTACACAAAACATATTTGCATCACAGCTAAAATATATTTTGAGAAAAATCTATCAATTTCTTATCTAACAGATGGCTGTGTATATAGCCAATTAATTTAAGGTCCGGATCCTTACAGGGGGATTCTTTTGTACACATTCAATTTGATTTCAGAAGTAAAATATAGTTGGAAGTAAAAAGAACAACCAACAAAGTTTGTAATAGCTAAAAATAACAATTACTCATTAGCAACTTTTGGCAGTACTAATTCAACATAATTATCATTCCACCTCCCATTAATAACCTGTTACAGAGTCAGAAAATAATGATATCCAGGCCAGGTCATTCTTCATTCTTTGAAGTGAGATTAATACTTCATCAGGTATAACTCTCAAGCAATTTTTGGTAGGGAAAGAAGAAAGTGGAAGGAAGCATAAGCCCACAGCATGTAATAAACCTTACTTCTGTGATCCCTTGCTGTTTGTAAAGGGAAAATGTTTCCGTTTATGAGAAAAAGTTATTACAATTCACTTTAATACATCTTTCGGTGCTTCAAGATTCCTGGTGATAATATACAATTCATTTTTTTGAAATCTACACTATTGGGAAACTGTATCTGTTAAAAATTAGATTATGTGCCCCCTGAATAATGAATTGTAATCTCCTGTAAAACCCTTAATTAGTTTTGTTTATTTAAGGTCTAAAAGAAAGGGGAGGGGAAGTGCAACTTAAAATATCCATCAGTTTAAATGGGAGTTGCCTTAGCTAGAACACAAGCCAAGACCATTATAGTGTTAATAATTCAATGTTGGTAGAAAACAGTACTATTATAACTGACTTAGGGTATGTCTTCACTACAGGTCTAGGTCGATTTCCCTTAATTCGATTTTCTAAACTCGAGTTTAGAAAATCGAATCAGTGTGTCCCCACCAGGACAGCAGGTCGACAGTGGTCGACACTGTCTGTCCTTGAACTTTTGCAGGGGTCGACATAGCCCGCATTGCACTGTGGGTAGGTAGCCCACAGTGCAATGCGTGCTGGACCCCCCCCATGCCCAAGCAGCCCCACGGACCCCCGCCCGAACAGCCCCCCCCTCCCGCCGTACCCACCCGCCCGAGGGGGAGTGGGGGAGCCAGCCCCCGGCTGCTTGGGCGATCGCTCAGCTGCCTGGTGAAATTGACCAGACAGCTGAGCTGCAGCCCCGCGCCGGCTTCCCCCCCCCTCAGCAGCCCCGCGGACCCCCCCCCGCCCGAACAGCCCCCCCCCAACAGCCCCCCCACCCGAACAGCCCCCCCGCTGGACCCCCCCCCGCCCGAGGGGGGGGGGGGAGCCAGCGCGGGGCTATCGCTCAGCTGCCTGGTGAAATTGACCAGACAGCTGAGCCGCAGCCCCGCGCCGGCTTCCCCCACCCTCAGCAGCCCCGCGGCCCCCCCCCCCGCCCGAACAGCCCCCCCAACAGCCCCCCCGCCCGAACAGCCCCCCCGCTGGACCCCCCCCCCGCCCGAGGGGGGGGGGGAGCCAGCGCGGGGCTATCGCTCAGCTGCCTGGTGAAATTGACCAGACAGCTGAGCCGCAGCCCCGCGGGCTTCCCCCCCCCCCTCAGCAGCCCCGCGGACCCCCCCCCCGCCCGAACAGCCCCCCCCCCCGAACAGCCCCCCCCCTCGCGGGGCTGGTCGGAGGCTTAACTGCTGATGCCTCTTCACTAGCCCACAGTCGAGCTTGTAATGTCGAATTTAGCCTTACTTCTCTCGTGAGGCAGGAGTTCCGAAATCGATCTTGAGGGCCCTTTAAATCGACTTTAAGGGCATGTATGTGAAGACAGGTACACCTTTAATTCGACCTAACGTCGTTAAGGTCGAATTAAAGTGGTAGTGAAGACATGCCCTTATACAGACTGAAGTATGCATATGTTATGCTACAGGTGGATGTGAGGTCACAAGAAACCACTTTACAGTTTTCCCAGAAGTACAGAGTCAAAAAGGTCATCTGTGGTAAAGGATCTTTTGGATTAGTTTTTTAAATCAATGCATGAATTAAAGGCAATTTACATATAAATGGGCTAATACTCTGGCTTTGAAATTAAATGAATTTTTAAAAGACTTAAGTAACAGCAGAAAAGGTCAGTGAGGTATTAAGTGTACATAATGTGATTTTTTTAGAAATTGCTTGTCTTGGAAATTATGTGTTTCTGGTTAATATTGGTTTATTAATATTTTGTATTCATAATCAGTTCTGTCCAAAAATATACTGCTTGTTATAAGTAAGCAGATGTAGAAAAGTAATCCCACATGATCAGAATATCATCCCTGAGGAAACAAGGAGGAGATATTCTGACTACGGACATGTTTAAAAATTGACCTTTGTTCACTATGTTGCTAAACAGTAGCATCAAATATGCCAATACCACATTGCAACCAAATGGTGTCTTAGGTCTGCTTTGACATTTATTTTTGGTTCTGAGGGGCCATAGGAAAAATCATTGCCGGCATGTAATGGGGCCTTATCATCTCTCCTATGCACTCTCATAAGTTCAAAGTGGGTCCATTAACATCTATGGCCCAGATTCTGCACTGTGATTTGCGTAGCTGCAACAGTCCTGTTATAGTAGCCTACAAGGGTCACAATGTAGAATCGTGACTGTGGAGAAGCAAGAACCTAACAGTCATGTGAGGGATGATTCATACCCACTGCCTATGGAAATGCACCAGTACAAATGCAAGGGAACAGTGGTGGTGGTGTGGGGGAGAAGTTGATTGTGTATGTTTTGTTGTTGGATTTTTTTCTTTTAATATATTTCAAAATTCCCTGAATAAAATAAAGTTATCCAACAAGGACACTTTTTCTCAGATGTTTCTTTCTTTCCCAGAGCAGAGAATACCTTGATGCTATCCACCTTTTCCATCGGCAGGTGGCTCCTGACATCTAAATAGCACGCTCAGCAAGTTCGCAGATGACACTAAGCTGGGGAAAGAGGTAGATATTTGAGAGCAGCCTTCAACTACCTGAAGGGGATTCCAAAGAGAATGGAGCTCAGCTGCTCTCAGTGGTGGCAGATGACAGAACAAGGAGCAATGGTCTCAAATTGCAGTGGGGTAGGTCCAGACTGATATTAGGAAACACTATTTCACTAGGAGGGTGGTGAAGCACTGGAATGGGTTACCTAGGGAGGTGGTGGAATCTCTGTCCTTAGAGGTTTTTAAGACCTGGCTTGACAAAGCCCCAACTGGGATGATTTAGGTTGGGATTGGTCCTGCTTTGACCAGGGGGTTGGACTAGATGACCTCCTGAGGTCCCTTCTAACCCTGATATTCTAGGATTCTCACCAATTGGTGCTCTTCTAGGGGCCCTTCACTTGGCAGAGGTAGAGAATAATGGAGATAAGGGGTCCAACATGGTGCAGTAAAGCTTTTGTTCCATCTTTCCATTCCCGATCCCATTTTAAAGACCACACCCATAGAGTTACGTATTACATAGCACTTGGTCCTCCAATTCCCTAGGAGAAGTAGGATCTATTGCAGGGATTGGCAACCTCAGCATGCAGAACCGCAGGCCTCCACTTCCCGCAGCCCCCATTGGACCGGGACAGCGACAGCAACCACGGCCAGTGGGAGCCGCGATCGGAGAACCGCCAGGTAAAGAAATGGGTGGGGCCCTCTAAGGGTGCTTACTATTGTGCCGGGGTTGCCGATCCCGGATCTATTGTATGAGCAACTGAATAAAGTTAGGAACAACTGGGTATCAGTTTATTTCTCTACTGAAGCACAGTGTTTGTTCATTCTTCTAACACATCTACCTCCCCATGGCTTTATGTAACAAATGAACCACTGCCTAATAACTAGGGCTGTCAAGCGATTAAAAATATTTGCAATTAATTGCACAATTAATTGTTCTGTTAAACAATAATAAAATACCATATATTTAAATATTTTGGGATGTTTTCTACATTTTCAAATATGATGATTTCAATTAGAACACAGAATAAAACTTGTGCAGTGCTCACTTCATATTCATTTAATTACAAATATCTGGACTGTAAAAAAATGAAATAACACTTCTCAATTCACCTAATACAAGTAAAGTAGTGCAATCTCGTTATCATGAAAGTTCAACTTACAAAGTATAAAAGAGTGCATTCAAAAATAAAACGTTAGAGCCTACAAGATGACGCTAGTTAAAATAATAATGCATGAATTAAAATTTTGACTGGACTCCTTCAGGAGAATTGTATGTCTCCTGTTCTGTTTTACCCATTTTCTTCCATATATTTCATGTTATAGCAGTCTTGGATGATGACCCAGCACCTGTTGTTTAAGAACACTTTTCACTACAGATTTGACAAAACACAAAGAAGGTACCAATGTGAGATTTCTAAAGCTAGCTACAGTAGTGATCCTCAGCCTTAAGAATCTGAAGTCCCTTCCAGCATCTGAGAGGGATAAGGTGTGGAGCATGCTTAAAAGTCTGAAAAGAGGAACGCTTTGATGTGGAAACTACAGAACCCAAACCACCAAAAAGGAAAATCAACCCTCTGCTGGTGACCTCTGACTCAGATGATGAAAATGAACATGTGGTGTCAACACTGCTTTGGATCGTTATCGAGCAGAACCCATCATCACCATGCACACATGTCCTCTGGAACAGTGGCTGAAGCATGAGGGGGCATAGGAATGTTTAACTTATCTGGCACATAAATACCTTGCAATGCCAGCTACAGAAGTGCCAGGCAAATGCCTTTTCTCACTTTCAGGTGACATCGTAAATAAGCAGCTGGCAGCATTATCTCCCATAAATGTAAACAAACGCGTGGTCTTAGCAACCAGCATAAGAACATAAGAACTGCCGTACTGGGTCAGACCAAAAGTACATCCAGCCCAGTAACCTGCCTCCTAATGCCAGGTGCCCCAGAAGTAGTGAACCTAACAGGTAAGGATCAAGTTAGCTCTTTCCTGCCATCCATCTCCACTCTCTGAGAGACAGAGGCTAGGGACACCATTGCTTACCTATCCTGGCTAATAGCCATTAATGGACTTAACCTCCATGAATGTATCTACTTCTCTTTAAAACCCTGTTATAGTTCTGGCCTTAACAACTGAACAAGGAGGAGGACTGAGTGGACCTCTAGGGTCTCAAGTTTTACATTGTTTTGTTATGGAGTGCTGTTATGTAACAAAAAAAATCTACATTTTTAAGTTGCACTTTCATGATCAAGAGATTGCATTGCAATATTTATATGAGGTGAATTGAAAAATACCATTTCTTTGATCATTTTATCATGCAAATATTTGTAATAAAAACATTATAGTGAACACTGTGCACTTAATATTGTGTTGTACTTGAAATCAATATATTTGAAAATGTAGAAAAACCAAACATATTTAATAAATTTCTATTGCAATTCTGTTGTTTAACAGTGTGATTAAAACAGTGATTAATCACAATTAATTTTTTGAGTTAATCACGTGAGTTAACTATGAATAATTGACAACCCTAGTAATAACCCAACGGCTCCATCCTGAAGCCACTTTGATAACTAAACCTCCAATCTGCCTGGACTGCACCTGTCTATGCAATCGACCTGAGGTTCTCTCAGTGGTGGGATACCCAATTTAAATTTCACTGGTGGCTTTCCAAAGCAGGGGCTGATCATTCCAAAATGAGATGAACTTGTATCCATTCTCCAACAAATTGTTAGCATCAATCAGAGCACTGGCATTTTGCAAGCCACAAGAGAGGCTTAAATAGCCACTTTAAAATATATCAATTCACTGAACAAGATCAGAACTAAACTATTACCCAAGGATCCTTTGGCAGAAAATTAACAGTGGGGGCACTGTTCTATGACATGTTAAAAATAACTTATAGCATTCAATACGCACAAAACCAATCTGTTTCTATAGATACGTTTTTAGACTAACTTCTACAGAACTCTCTCATTTATGTTAGAAATTGATAACCTTGCTATATCTTTTTAAAATCGCACTACACAATTCTATAGCTAGAATCTAATTATCTAGTAAGTTGTGTAGGATAGTTAAAAGCCTACAAAAAGATCATTTTTGATTAAATTTCACAGAATTTTTGATTAGGAAATGAACACAAATATCTCTCCAAAAATGGGAACCTTTCTTATTCAATTATTTTTAAAAGGAGAAACTGAATTTTCATAGTAATGCAATGGCTCCCTCTTCCCTTGGGGCAAGATAATAGACATGAACTAGGGATTGTGGATGAGCACTATAGAGCACATTAAGAAAAAGCAAGCTTTACAGTATGTATTGTCATAGAGATACATAGTCAAAGCTATATAGTATATATTCACAAATAGATACAGAGGTGGTGTAAAGGTAAATAAGCAGCTATGGAAATGGACATCTAACATTAAAGAAAGGTGAACCAGAGAGTAGTTTTACAGTTAATAGCTGAAATACATGGACTACACACATGCTTAAAGACAGGCACTTTGTGTATAGGTACCTTGTAGAATCAGGGCTAAGATACCTACCTAATCCAACATAAATCATTCAGGATTTACCACTTTATAAGAATCTAATAATTTTTAAACTTTATGGCACCAAGCTTCTTCAGGCCCCAGATTCCCTGATCTGGGACAAAAAGATAGAAATACCTAGAAAATATTGATTAAAAGATAATCAAGGGATTCACAATGGAAGATTCTCTGGCAATAATCTCCTAAATGCTTCTGAGGATACTACAAAAGGAGTTGATGGGAAGGGAGCTATAGACATAAATGTACCTATATTTAGGCAAACTTTGGCTACTGTAAATGTAATATAGTGAGGCTTGGGCTACATTTAAAAATTAGATTGACATAGCTATATGGGTCAGGGGTGTGAAAGAAAAAATTCTACTCAACAGGCATAGCTATGACGACCTACCTAGCGCCCAGTGTAGATGCAGCTATGTCCCCATTATTTGGGGAGATGATATTCCTACACTGATGGAAAAAACCCTTCCATCAGTATAGGATGCATCTACATTGCGGGGTTATGCTAGCATACCTCTGGCTACACAGCCATTCTGGTATCACCTCTACAATGTAGACATACATAGAGAGCTACTTTATTAGATGAAGAACTAGTTGGGATCTCCAGTTTAGGAGGTAATTTGGATAAAGGGAGGGATTGGTGCACGGGAAAAATCAAAACCAATTTTGTTAATTTCCTACAGCACATTCGTTACCTAGATGTCTGAATCCCTAAAATGAGTTTAAGGATTCAAAAGTACAGATAGGGTCAATCAGCAAAGTAGGAAAGAAAGAAAGAAAATTCAAAATGGCCTGGCTACACCAGTCCAACCACCTTATTGTATGTATATTAAAACACTACTCTTAATACCTGTAACAATATATTATCCTACGTATGAAAATAATAAATTCAACAGAGAGAAATTTGAGAATTAGGCCAGTGACAAGAAGAAGAGAAAGAATTCTGTTTCAGGCCAAAATTTTCAATGTGGGCGCCTAACGTTATATAAATTAAGATGGCCACATTTTCAGAGGAATGTGAAACCCAAGCGACCTCAACATGACTTGCATATGCCCAGCAACTTGAAAATTACCCCACTTCTTTAATTGCCTGGGAAGTTAAGTGACTAACTTTAGGAGCTTAAGTTTGAAAAATTGTCCTTGAATGCTCACATGTTACAGGAGAAGACTTCAAGGAGTGGTGGAAAAAATATTAAATCCTTTGGCATTAAGCACTAAAAATAATTTTAAAAAAATCAAAATTATAGGATGCATAAATAGGAATCTATATATATAAAAGTCAAGTGGTGTATGTTTGACCGCGAACTCCTCCCGCACCGTTTGAGCTAGAGACTTGAAATTTGGTACAGTGAAGGGTCTTGGGGTCTAGATGGTCATAAGGGTCGAAAAATTTTCGGATCTCACCTCTGACGCCCCCCAGGGGTGAAAGTCTTTAAGGGCCAATCACATCGGCTGGGCAGCTGGGTGGTGATGATGTCATAATACCCCCTCCAACAGACACCTCACTCGCTCAGCTCACTGCCCCTCCCTCCTCCAACGGAACCCTGGAAATCCCTCAGTTCTCTGCCCCTCCCCCCTCCCAATGGAACCCCGGAATCCATCAGCCCTGTGCCCCCCCCCCCACCTGCGAAGGTCCCCGGAATCCCTCGGCTCTGTGCCCCCTCCCCGCCCGCGACGGATCCAAGTTGGGTTTGGTGGGACGGTAAGTGAGGTGGGGGTGTCGGGTTCGGTTGGGGGGTGAGGTGGGGGTGTCGGGTTTGCTTGGGGGGGTCAGGTGAGGGTGTCGGGTTTGGTCGGGGGGTAAGTGAGCCGGGGGGTGTTGGGGTTGGTCAGGGGGTGTCAGCTGTCTGCCCCCTCCCCACCTCCGACTGACCCGAGCAGCGCCGGGCACTTCCTCAGCTCTGGGCCCCCTCCCCGCCCGCGATGGATCCGAGTTGGGTTTGGTGGGACGGTAAGTGAGGTGGGGGTGTCGGGTTTTCTTGGGGGGGTCAGGTGGGCCGGGGGTGTCGGGTTTGGTCTAGGGGGGTGGGAAGGTGTCGGGGTGGGTGAGGGGTGGGTGTTGGGGTTGGTCAGGGGGTGTCAGCTGTCTGCCCCCTCCCCACCTCTGACTGACCCGAGCAACGCCGGGCACTTATGCTAGTATAAAATATACAGTAAATCACAAGAGCACTATATGGTGTACGAGAGATTTGTGAGGGCCACATTTAGAATAATGTGCACACTTCTGACCACCACTTTATGAAAACGGCAGCACAGAAATGGAGAAGACAAAGAGAGGTCAGCCAGAATCATGCAGGTACTGGAGGATTTGGGATATTCAAAAAGGTTAGAGAAACTAGGTCTGTTCTTTGGATAAGAAATTAACAGGGTATCACACCAAGGCATACAGAATTCTGAAGGGGGTGGGGGAAGGACACACTCTACAGGGTTATAAGAGATCATGTCAAATATAAGAACAAAGGGCATGAACTTGAGCTATGGAAATGTCATCCACTAAAAGAATTTAGGAAGAAATGCTTTACACATAGAATAGCTACAATAGAAAATAAACCACCTAAAGCAGCCTTTGGAACTAATATAAACTTTAAAAAGGCGACAGGCACCTGGAGGACAGAATTATCGTGCACAAATGACTGGCCTTTTGGAAAACGGCCTTTGTAAGGGTTTTTTTTAAGTCACCTACGTTATTTTCCTATGTACTGTCTGCTACATCAGATAATATGTGGCTATCATAATGCCAATAAAAGACATCTGATACCAAACTAACATGAAGGATCTAATAGTGAGACCCCAATATTTCAAACAAGGGTGTTAGAGATTCCACTCCGTCACATTCCTGTCTAGTGTTATTTTTGGTTTCCGTGGGACAGAGAACACCCGGTGAAGCATCATTCAATTTACTTACAAGGTTATTATTTGTCCTCAGATTAGCCAGAGTTTTCATCAGATGGTTAAGAGATTATCTAGGGTTACTCCAAGGTAGACTGGGTGGGATACGTGTTCCAAGCAATGCCCATTGAGAGAGATACTCAGTTCCTGAGCTGCTCTGCTTTGTAAATGCCAACAACTACTTTATTCAGCCATCTTAATCAAGGCAGGGTTAGGGAATCTTCAGGCTCTGGGAATGACAGTGCTTGGATGCCTAAACAAATGTCATCTGCATATGTGCACTTGAGGGACTGGGTGAGCAGAAGGTCTTTTGCCTGTAGGGTGAAGACAGACAGTGCCAGCAGAAAGCCTTGCTGTAGGCTTTTCCACGCAGTAACTACATCTCCCATGTGCACTCAGAAATGTCTGTTGCAGTGGAGAAGGTTAACAGCATTAACCACCCAGGCTGGGAATGCTCTTGACGATTTGATCAAGAGCCCCATGTGCCAGACTGTGTTATATACTGCTGCGAGGTCCCAAAATACAGTTCCCATCTTCAGGTTTTCAACCAGCTTTGACAACATTCATTGACTAACACTTGATCACAGGTGCTCCAACCTTTCTGAAAACTTGCTTCCGTAACGCTGTGTATTAACTTCACTTGAGGGAGTTGCACTGATATATGAGCTGCTCCAGCACCTTGAGTGGCACAGGCAGCGAGATCAGTCAATAGTTTGCAAAATTATGTGAAGGAAGCTGAGAGGCAGTCAGGATACTGAGCCTCAGCAACCATAAAGGAAAGCTTTTGTCAGTTTCACTAATAGAAAGTGGGTGTGTTTCCAGGAAGGTCTTGGCATGGAAATCTGTTCTTGGCCCTATGCTACTGAATATTTTTATCAATGACATGTAAGAAAAGAAAATCACTGATGAAGTTTGCAGAGGAATTGGGGAGTGGCAATGAAGACAAGAGGTCACCAATTCGGAACGATCTGGATCACGTGGTAAATTGGGCACAAGCCAAAAATATGCCTTCTAATATGTCTAAACATATACATCTAGGAACAAAGAAATTAGGCCATACTTACAGGATGGGGGATTCTATCTTGGGATGCAGGAACTCTGAAAAAGATTTGAGAATTGTGGTTGATAATCAGCTGAACATCAGTGCCCAGTGTGATGCTCTGACCAAAACAGCTGATGTGATCTCGGGATGCCTAAACAAGGAAATCTATATTAGGAGTAGAGAGGTTACCTTACCTCTGTATTTGGCAATGGCGCAACCACTGCCGATATCCTGTGTCCAGTACTGGGGCCCACAATTCACAAAAGATGTTGAAAAATTGGAAAGGGTTCAGAGAAGAGTCAAAGAATGATCAAAGGATTTGAAAACAGGCTTTACAGTGGAAGATTCAAGGAACTCAATCTATTTAGCTTAACAAAGAAAATATAAAGGGTGACTACAGTCTACAAGTATGTATTTAGGGAATAACTAAGAATTGGCTCTTCAGTCTAGCAGAGAAAAGTCTAACATGATCAAAGGTAGGAAGTTGAAGCTAGACAAATTCAGACATGAAATAAGCGGTAAATGTTTGACAGTGAGGGTAATTAACCACTGGAACAATTCACCAAGAGTCATGGTCAGTTCTGTAACACTGACCATTGTTAAATCAAGATTGGATGTTTTCCAAAAGATCTGCTCTAGGAATTATTTTGCTATATGGGAGGTGAGACTAGATGATCACAATGGTTCCTTCAGGCCCTAGAATCAATGAATCTATCTGTAAAAGTGGAATTCATAACAGCATTCCAGGCAGACAGGCTGCTGGAGAGCCATCAGTCCAATTTTCCCCAATGAGTGATGTTGGGGGGGGGGGAGATCACAAAATTTTGGCAAAACCAATTTCTGTCCCCCTCCCACACAACAAGGATTTTTTTGATAGGAAAATCATTTAAATGAAAAAAATGTGGCCAGTTGTAATGAGCAGCATGTACCACACCTAATGGGGTAAGTTAAGAACAAAGTTTCAGGCTCAGTTATTTTTGGTTTCAGGCAGGATCAGGAAGAGGACGAGCGTGAGACAGCAGCTTCAGGAACCAACAACAAAACAACAGCAAATGGCGAAAACCAGACCTATTCTCAGCTGTTGAGTTCCTGGTGGTAACCACCATTTTGTCTGGTGCATCATTTTTATTGTTAATTATTTGTATGGCAGGAGCATTCAGAGGCCCCAGCCAAGATCATCATTCCATTGTGTTTAGGGAGACCAGAGACTAAATGTGAAAAATCAGGAAAGGGGTAGGGAGTAATAGGAGTCTATATAAGAAAAAGACCCAAAAATCGGGGCATCTGGTCACCCTAATTGTGTTAGGCTCTGTAGAAACAGAATAAGAGACGGCCCGGCCCTAAAGGACTTACCATTTATTCTAAACAGACAAGTAAAGGGGTAAGACTGCTATAATGAACACACAGATTAAACAATGTGAAGGTTTGTAAGCATTTCATTCCCGGATTCTTTTCTTAGGGAACATGGCCCAGTGGGGGGGGGAGGGGGAATAGATGGGAGAGGTGCCGCGAGGGAGTTACCTGAATAACGACCCACAGTTTCACCAGTGTATCAATATGTCTTTCTTTGTTTCAGTCCCTGCTACCTGCGCACATTGAGGTACCGCCTCCTGTTCATGATGGACAATGTCATTGATCTATGCTGGAGCAAAAAGGGTACTTTCTGAGGTTCAGTAATTCCTTTTCATTCTGCATTTCACACTTTTCCAACACTCTTTTTAGCCTCATAAGAATAATTTCTTTTAAGCTTTCCTATTTCTCTTATAGTATAGGAATAAACAGAAAATAATGCACACTAAACTGAACACTTTTAGTAGGACGAATACTTTGACACATACAACAATCAGTTTACATGACAGAGCATGAGATGCAATTGTCTTTACCTTAGTTTACATAACCACAAAAGTTACTGAGTGCCATGGTTACAGGGTGAGCTGTGTCTTAAACCCCTCTGAATCTCTCCATAGTGCACACCTCAAATGACAGGCCTGGCTTCCTTCACCTCTCTCAAAGATGGAACCCTACAGTGCAACCCACTCTGGGCTGCAGCCCTGCTATTTACCAAGTGTGTTAATGTAACAGGCCCGACTGTGTTAGGCCCCCATCAGCCCTTTTCTTCGGAACAAAGCGTTATTTATTCATTAACCCCAAGTTACAGAGCACACAGAACAAAAGGTAAAAAACAATAAAGGCCTTTATACCTATTCCCCTTTACCAAAACCAACCTTAATCTTTTCTTGCAAGCATCATTAAGTACCATTCAGGCCAGTTGCCTCCAACTCTGGGTGTTTGAGAAGCAGATTTCACACTGCACTGTGCAGTAAGTGTCTCTCCATGTCTTCTTGCATCCCTGTCAGTTCTCAATGACACTTGCTGAGCAGTCCCTACTCCCAATCCACTCAGCCCCACACCTTACACACACACACGCCAGCATTCCTGCCTAGACTAGCATCTTTAGATTTTAGTATCCCCTTTGATCCTAGGTTTGGCCTGAGAAGAGTATATTTGGCCAGCGTGATTGGAGCTAGGCCAAGGGTATTCCCGGATTAATAGCCTCCCCGATGACATCTGACATTCTCTCTGATAGTACCACAATCTTTGTCACTGCTTTATTTCCCCCTTGCAGCCGCCTTTGAATTAACTCTATGCAGTCAAGCAGAATAATATACAGAAAAAAAAAACAGATGTGCAGGATATTTATTATAATTAATGCACAGGGTTTTTTCCCCCCTCTGACATTTTTTGCTATCTACATGTAGCCTACAAGTTTTGAGCCATTTAGCTATATTAGAGAATGGTCTGCTAATCAATGGTTCAAAATTAAAAGGTTTTTTTCTGAAGAAAAAAGTTGAGTATTTTGGTAAATCTATGCAGCATTAAGTAGAAAACTGAAAAGTCCACAGACAAATACTAAGTTCGTTACCTGAAAATATTCACGTGGGCGAGTAATTTAACATCTCTCTCCTCTTATCTCAATGAAGACTCAATCTCTTGTTCAAATCCCTTATCTAACCCCATCTCTAAGAATTTATCCAAAACCAGATGGTTGGGTTAAGGGACAGCTGAGGATAGTTGAATCTTTATAACAATTTTAAAATGCAAATCCATAAAATATTGAATGGATACAGTTGTCCCCTTCTCGTCAGGCTGCAGTTGTTCCCTTATGGCAGTTTCTGCCACTCCTGCTCACATACGAGATTCTCATTCTCACACCAGTCCCTGTACACTGTGTAAGAGGGCAGGAGTAGTGTAAAGGGGCTCTAAAAGTCCTGGGGCCAGGCAGCAGAGAATTCCATCTGTGCAGGACCTGTGGTGTGAGAACTACTCAAAAAGCTCTGATGTAAACAGCATGCCAGGGATGGGCCAGTGCTGCTGGGCACAGACCAGCCAAGGAGACTAACTTACACAAACTCCAGGACTATCAGAATTATTCGGAAAGCTGCTCCAGAGCAGCCCAGAATCAGGAAGGCATGAGGGTGGCAAGGCTCCCTTGGCCCCCACTTTTAAGGGATGTCTGAACTGCAAAGAAAAAGGCATGTTCTGGACTCGCTTTAGCTGACTCAGGTTAATGTGGCAGTGAAGGCAGCACAATTCAACTTCCAACTCTGATTAGCAACTCAAATTCAGCCCAGGCTACAGACTAACTCGAACCACTAACTAGCATTACAACCATCGATTCCCTGTCTTTACTGCTATTTTAACCACAAGAAGTAATGCGCACTTTTGGGGGGGAGGGGGGATTGTAGACATACCCAGAGAGGCACAGCAAAGAGCCTCATCCAACAAGAGGTACCTTATTCCGCAAGAAATCCCCTTGAAATCAACGGAGTGAGCAGAAATGGCAGAATCTGGCTCTTAGATTGTAAATTCCTTGGTGCAGGGCCCCTTCCTTTGTATGTGTTTGTACAGACCCTAGGATAATGGGACCCTGATCCAATTGGGGCCTCTGGGTGCTTCTGTGCGTAATATCAAAATTAAGCATGTACTGCTGACACCACCCACCTTATTTAAGTGGGCCAAACAAGCACTGTAATGAGCAGTTCACTACTGTCTTTGTATGAGGAGTTTCTGCTAATAAGTTACTCTTGGGCTACTATCATTCAATCATGCTGCTAATAGGAACACTTCCACAGTAATTGGTGCATTTTAGACAGCGTAAGATGCTGAACGGTTTTGGAATCATTAATGATTTGTGGTGACTTTCACTGTAAGGATGACAATGTATTAGTTTACCAGATGCCAGATCAGGCCATGGGCCATTAACGAGAGGGCGTTCTCTGAACACTTTCAGAACAAATAACAGCTGGTTTATTTTCAGCATGCAGACATAATCACATGCAGCTCATATCCGATTCACTACAATGCTGTCAGATACATCATAAATTAAAGGCTCCAAATGCTCATTACCATTTCTGAGTCTTAAAAGCAGCATGTCGCACAGAGATCCAAAATATTAAGTTTACCATTTTAAAGGAGTTTGATAAAATTATATAAATTTTGAAAAATATAATGAATTCTCTGAATAACCCTTTTTATTGTCCAACTATTCCAAATATTCTTCAGACATGATCTGTTCTATTATAGACTTTGGAGAAGCAAATTTCTTTTCTGTCAAGAATTCTCTGAAGGCCAAGGAAGCTTAAGAATGCAGTTGAAATGTATTAGTAAATTTAGGCTATATTATTCAAATCACCACAGTCACCGAGATAAAACAAAGAGGTAAAAAAGACAACTCACGCCTGATTGCAAGGAACTGTCTGTACACGGCAATGGTAAATAGGACTACAACTGATACATCCTGGCAACCAATCGATTCATTTTGAAGAGAAATCTGCACCACTTATGTATCTTCTAAATAAATGTTAGCCAAATGAAATAATCTCTAGGTCTGCTGCTTGGAGAGATCGGTCATGCTAATCCAGGCCATTTCTATTAGAACATGATGAAATATAAAATGGACCTGGGGAGAGACAGAGAGAACTATTTTTCCACAAACATGGTCTTTGCTGATTTATTTTGCAGTTCCAACTGCCAGATGAACCTTTAAGAAGAAGATTTACCAAACTAACTAATATGTGATGGATATTCTCATTAGCGTTTAAGAAAGAACACAAGTTAATTCAGAGAAAGCAATGGTTTTGCATTTGCATGAGTTTCAGGATTGTCTTGATTCTGAGATGTGTGCAACACACTATCACCCACTGAATTCTCTTCTACTCAGAGCTCTCCCTTGGGTACGACGAATCGGGGCATCACTTCTGGCCACAGACCACATTTTCCTATGTGCCGAAAGCTGTTCTCCATTATCAGCTCTGTTTTAAGCCTCCAATTTTTCTCTGGTACAGCTAGGTGCATGAAATTATTTGATACTATCAGGAGACCCAGGTAGATACATAGATATTTCGAGGGTCATATGTGGCACAAGGTGGCTCTTCCTTTCCAAGATGTTTTCTAGCTATGTTGCTGTAACAGGTGTACTGGCCACCTGGATTTTGTTCCCTTTGCTTAGTTGCTATTGGCTCCAAGTGGCAAAATGGCTGATTGCTCTGATGGTCCAGAGAACAGAACTAGACATTCGTATGAAAAAAATAATATGATGTCAGAAACTCTTGTAACTCTAACTCTATCTTTACCTGGAGGAATAACACAATTCATAAAGGCACCTTAATAGACCTGAAGGAAAATTTCTCAGCAGAAAGTCTTTCTGTCTAGAAATGCCAGTTGGTCAACACTGACTCATTCTTGCGGGACCTTTACTGAAATGGAACATTTCCATTTTTCATTCTGAAGCAACAGTTTCAAACTTTATTTTATTCTTTTATACTATCAACGACCAAAAAATTACTAGTTACAATACCAACAATTACCAAACCAGCTATCTGTTACAATACCAATTACTATACCACCTACTGAATAAGTTACTAATTCTATCCTGGGAAATATTGACTCTGAAAATGATTTGGGGATTATGGTGGATAATAAACTGAACATGAGCTCCCAGTGTGATGCTATAGCCAAAACAGCACATGTGATCCAGGAATGCATAAGAGAAGTTTACTCACCTTGTGCAGTAACTGAGGTTCTTCGAGATGTGTGTCCCCCTGTGGGTGTTCCACTTCAGGGAGGCACAGTCACTTGGAGATTTTGCTATCAGTGTTTGGTCGGGACATGTGTGCACAGTAGCTGTCTCATGGCAGCGCTGTCACCTCTTCTGGCATGTGCACACCCTAACCCCCTCCCGGTCCTTCTCTACCCTTGAACAGTTGATGGAGATGGAGAGTGGGTAGTGGAGCATCACAGGGAGACACATCTGCACAAGGTGTGTAACTTCTCTTCTTCACCAACAGGTGTCCCTGTGGATGCTCCACTTCAGGTTGATGTTGAGAAGTGCTTCCCTGAGGCTCATAGAACCATGGAATATTAGGGTTGGAAGAGACCTCAGGAGGTCATCTAGTCCAACCCCCTGCTCCCTGCTCAAAGCAGGGCCAGTCCCCAACTAAATCAGCCCAGCCAGGGCTTTGTCAAATCTGGCCTTAAAAACCTCTAAGGAAGGACATTCCACCACCTCTCTAGGTAACCCATTCCAATGCTTCACCACCCTCCTACTGAAACAGTGTTTCTTAATATCCCACCTAGACCTCCCCCTCTGCAACTTGAGACCACTGCTACTAGTTCTGTCATCTGGTACCTCTGAGAACAGCCGAGCTCCATCCTCTTTGGATCCCCCCCTTTCAGGTAGTTGAAGGCTGCTATCAAGTCTCCCCTCACTCTTCTCTTCTGCAGACTAAATAACCCCAGGTCCCTCACCCTCTCCTCATAAGTCATGATGCAAGTCACGGATGGAAGGAGCTTCAAAGTTGATTGTGTAGCTGCTGCTAGGACCGGGCAGCCTAGTTTAGCTTCTGTGCTCAAGTTAAGAGTGGTTGCATGATGACTAGTGAAATTGGTGTTCAGATGCCCATATAGCTGCTCTGCATATGTCAAAGATGGGCACGTTGTGCAGGAAGTGCTATAGTCCTTGTAGTCAAGTGTGTTCTGATGCCCGCTGGAGCTTCAGTGTTGCGTACGGAGTAGCACAAGTGGATGTAGTTTGATATCCACTTGGATAGTCTTTGTGTTGATATAGCTGCATCTTTCAACTTTTCCATTGTTGATACAAACAGTCTGAGGGACTTACAAAGGTCTTTGTCCTGTCTAGGTAAAAGGCCAGTGGATGGCAGATATCTAGTGTATGGAATGCCTCCTCTTGTGGGATTTTGTGTGGTTTAGGGTGGAAAGTGGATAGGTGAATTGGCTGGTTAAGTGGAATGAGGATGATATTTTGGGCGAGTTTTCAGAAACACTTTTTCCTTGTGGAATATTGTGTATTGAGGGTGAGCCAGAAATGCCCCAATCTCACTCGCTCTTTGTGCTGATGTGACAGCTATTAAGAATGCTACTTTCATTGATAAATGTAACATAGAGCAAGATGTTAAGGGTTTGAATGGTTTTCTGGTTAGGCATTTGAGCGCTAGGCTTAAGTTCCATGTTGGAGTTGGTTCACAAATGTCCGGGTACATGTTTTGTAGGCTTGTTACAAATCTCTTTGTAATCGGATGGGTGAATACGGAGGTTCCTTCTATCTGTTGGTGGAAGGTGGTTATTACTGCGAGGTGGACCTTGATCAAGTTTCTGGCCAGTCCTGATTTCTTTAATGATAGTAGGTACTCCAGGATCAATGGGAGTGGGGCCTGGTTTGCGGATATTTGTTTGCTTTGGAAAATCCCTTCCATTTTTGGAGTTAAGTATGTTGTGTGTTTTGGTTTCCTGTTGTTAATCAATACCTGTTTTACTTTATCCAACCAGTTTAATTCCTCCCCTCAGAGCAATGAAGGAACCACACACTCAGATGAAGTTTCCCTGGATCAGAATGGGGGATTTGTCTATTTTCCTCTTAGATTCCTATTCCTATATTGATTGACCTCTGAGATTATTGCCCCATCCTATGAGGAATAAATCGGTTGTCAGGAGCAGAGATGGAGAAGACTGAGTAAATAGGATTCCCGTACAGATGTTTATTGGGTTCTTCCACCAGTTCAGGCGTCAGTGCTGATGACCTCGTTGACAGCTTTCCATGGGGCAGAAGTTCCATGCTTTTCATGCCCCTGCAATACTGGTACTACTTTGCCTGTGCCCATTGGGTCTTTGAGCAGACCAACTTGCTCCATCAGCTTGGTACTACATGTGCCTCAGGTACCAACTCTAGATGACATTGGCACCATTGATACCAATGGAGCCAGAGATTACTGCAGGTATTCACGGACTCTTTCATAGTGATCTTGAATAAGTGGCTCATCTTCGGACCACTTGCCTTCGATGTAGCAAGTGGTGGTGATGGGTCTCGCTGGGACTCTAGGGGTCGAAGGGCTGATTCCAGGAGCAGGAGTTGAAGCCTTAACGATCTGTACTTCCTAGGTCTGGGCACCAACCACATTTTTGCAGATTGTGTTTTCCCCCAGACAGCCAACGCACAGCGAAAGTCCGTCCATCACCAGGATAGATTCTTTGCAGCTAATACACTTTCTGAAGACTAGAGAGCCAGGCATAGTCTCCCTGGGGAGTCTCTCCCCACCAGAGTTGGCAGGAGGCAAATCCTTTTTCTCGTTTCTCCTTTTTTTAGCACGGCCAACAAAAAACAAACAAGGTACTAAAAGAAAAAAGGCTTCAGGTGAAACTAAAATTTACAGAACTATAGGGAGTTAAGAATCCATGAACAGAGAGTTCTTAGCCCTGTCTCTAGGCAGGGGAAGTTGAGAAGGGAATGCCCACACACACTGGCTAGCTTTGGGGGAGGCAGGGAACCATGCATGTGTGGGCAGAATGGACTGCTATTGAAATCCTCTGATCAGCAGCATGGGGGCACGCACACACCTACAGTGGAGCACCCATAGGGATACTACTGGAAGAATAGCCTGTTATTACTGGGTGAAGGTCATGAGTAAGGTCAAAAGTATGATTGCATCTGCACATAAATAAATCAGCAGCCCTTTTTCCAGTTGCGGTTTGGTAATGATTTATTGGGAAAAGTGAGCCTGGGCTAGGCAATATGCCAATGTGAAGGAGGCTAGTATAGTCAGTACCCAGAGGAGATAATGTTTCTATAAATTAGCGTAGTGAAGATGTTTATGCATAAATGCACAGCCCTTACATATAGATTTAACCTGATATGACCTATTGTAGGTCTGTGCAGTAGTAACAATCAGAAAGAACTCTATGAAATAAGTATCCATTGTTTGTTTTGAGACCTATGGTCCTCTATCTGTGTACTGGTCCACATGCATATTTGTTCCTAAAATGATGCGCTTCTCCATTTCCTTTATTTTAAGGCTTGTATCAGGGTGGCTTACCCCTGCAGGGCTAGAGGAGCTAGGGCTAGCAAAGTTAGAGCAGGTGATTTCCTGTAAAGAGCAGCTAGACACTGCAGAGAGGGGAGGGAAAGAATGAACTCAGGAGGGTGTAAAGAGACTGTTGTGAGAAAGACTCCTGCACAGAAGGCCCCAAGACCAGGGAGTGCCCCAGCTGGGGAAGGTTAGGAATACTGCGAACGCAGGCAAACCCCCAGGCAACCAGAGAGTTTGGGGCCATGCCCAGCTAAAAGCAAGAGAGGATATTTGTGTTTCATTTTTAAGTACATTAATAAGCAGACCCCAAAAGGACTGCTATTGGACTTGTAAAAGCTTCTTTTTTTAATTTACTGAGGAACAAAGAGAGAAAACTGAAGTGAGGAGCCAGTTGCAGGGCTGTCCTTCGCCCGTGAGGGTTGCCACAGAGGAGCCCACTCACTGACAATATTATTATTGTAATTAAATATGGTAACTCACTGACTACTACAACTGTCCAATAAAATCATACTGGTTTCATGCGCGATGGTCTTTTTGAAAGGGGGCAATATGGTATCCATTTTAGGATGGATTATTGTTATTCAATAAGACTGTATGAAAAATTTACATCTTCTTCTATGCCTGCACATCACATCAAATCGCTTTGCTGCTCCAATGCCCTATCGTTGAGTAACCAGGAAGTAATCTCTAAAGGTGTCCTCAAGCTTTCTCCCATATCTGATCAGAGGTTATACTGAAGTTGGATGCATTTATAAACCCTCCTTTGCAGGGACCGATTCCATGCCTAACATGCAGTACAGTAAACCCTCGATTTAAAGGAACCTCGATTTAACGGACTTCGGATGCAACGGACAAAATTTCTGAGCAAGTCTGATGCATCCGAAATCCATTTCTCGGGGGCTGGCTGCCGGCTCCCGGCTGCCGCCCGGGTCCAGACAGCGAGTGGGCTGGCTGCTGGCTCCCGGCTCCCACCCGAGTCCCGCCAGCGGGCGGGCTGCCAGTTCCCAGCTCCCACCCGAGTCCCGCCAGCGGGCGGGCTCGCTGCCGGCTCCCGCCTGCGGGTGGCTGCTGGCTCCCGGGTCCCGCCCGGCTCCCACCTGCGGGCAGGCTGGCTGCCGGCTCCCGGCTGCTGCCCGGGTCCCAGCAGCTGGGACCGGGGCGGACTGGCTGCTGGGTCCTGGCTGCCGCCCGGGTCCCAGCAGCCAGGACCCGGGCAGGCTGGCTGATGGCTCCCGGCTGCCGCCCGGGTCCCGGCAGCAGGCGGGCTGCGGAGCTGCCGCCCCGACCCTGTGGCGGGCGGGCTGCTGCTCCGACAGCTTGTGGGTTTTTTTTATTATTAAATAACAGACTTTTTGATTTAACGGACACCCCTTCGCCCGAATTAGTCCGTTAAATGGAGATTTTACTGTATTTAGCATCCACTGGTAGAGAGAGCACAAGGGATGGATGGTAACTGCTGATACTCTCTTGCTTGATAGAAAGGAGTCGTCCAGTAAGTCATTCAAACAAAAGGGAATCATTCTGCAGGGCACCCATTCTCAGAAGGGATTACTCTCCACAATGCTTCACTCTTTGAAGTGATGATAAGCCTACATTTATTACAAAAGGTAAAGCCTGTAGCAGAGATAATGCAAAAAGCTAGAATGGAGTGCCCTGAACAGTTATACCAGCTCACTTGGGCCATGAAATAACCAAGGACAATTTTCACTAAAGTTACAGCAATGAATAAAATGTGCCTCTTTGTGCTTCCCTTTCCTGGCAGGAAGACTTAATACCTCAATTATAGAAATACTATTGCAATTATAGAGTAAAAACTGGGGGGGGGGTTGGTTTTTTTTTTAAAAGCCTTCTTCCTTTAATCAAAAAGCTTTTTTTAAAAAAAGGAAACAAGACCTTTTCACCGCGTTAAAGAGAAATACCATACAATTTAGGGCACATCTACACTACTGCACATCGGTGCAGCTGCACCAATGCAGCTGTGTCGCTATAGTGCATCTGGTGAAGACGCGCTGTGCCCATGGGAGAATGTTCTTCCGTCAGCATAATTATTCCACCTCCGCAAACCCACCAACATAACACCAATGTGGACAGTGCTTAGGTTGACATAACTTATGTCACTCAAGGAGAGGCGGGCGGTGTCTTTTTCACATCCTGCCAGGAAAGGGAAGAACAAAGAGGTACATTTTATACATCAACTTAAGCGGTAGTGTAGATCAGCCCTTAAACTACCCTTGAAAGCCTTCCTCCACCCTACAAAAAACAGAACGTTTTTCCAGCAAGCAATTTGACCAGCTAAAAACAGCTTTTGCACCTGGTGTAAGAATATACTACATACGGATCAATTTTCACAACAGTGAAAATATTTCAGATATATTTACAGAACTATCCTACTATGGTCATTTAGTTGACCTTAGTTGGCCTCACTCACATTCACTCCTCAGCTCATGACTTAGAAAAACATTCTTTAAAACTAAGCAGACAGACATGTATACAATTTTTAAATGCTGTCAGAGGTTACATGCAGATTTTCAACTCCTTCTATTAAATCTCCGTCAATTGTTTGTCAGCTGCATGAGTTTCTATTAAGTAGTTGTGGTCTGGCATCAAAGCACAGCATTATAATTCTTGTGAGTGAAGAACATACAGTACAAATAAGTCAGCTATTGAGTATTAGAGTTACGGCAGAGAGCTTAATGAGGATGATGCATATACAAATTTTTAAAAGAAAGGGGTAACTGGTTTCAGTCTGATGGGTTTGTTCAAATGAACATATTGATTTGGGTGCCAATTACTGCTAATTAGTTCATCAACATGGGTGGTTACTTGCCTACATTAAAAAAAAACACACACACACCACAGAAAATACTTTGTTCCAGAAATTTGAATCAAAACACATTTTCATCAAAAATACCAAATCTGGATCTGTCAGGTTTCAGATTATTTTATAAACAAATTGATGTTTCCTAATGAAATAATTCTAGACAATACATTTCTGCAAGGAAGTTACAGGTTAGACAAGCGGGTCCCATGGTTCTTTCCTAAGTCTGTCCTCTCTGACAAGTTACTAAGCCCCCTGAAGCAGGGACTATTTCCTCTCTACAGAGTTCCTCCTATAAAGACAGATGCATGGAGGACAGGTCCATCAATAGGTACTAGCCACGATGGTCAGAGATTCAACCCCATGCTCTGGCTGTCCCTAAATCTCCGACTGCCAGAAGCTGGGACTGAACATTCAATAACTGCCCTGTTCTTAGGGAGACCAGATAGTAAGGATGTAAAAATTGGGACAGGGTGGAGGGCAATAGGCACTATACAAGACAAAGCCCCAAATATCAGAACTGTCCCTATAAAATTGGGACATCTGATCACCCTACCTGTTCTGTTCATTCCCACTGAAGCATCTGGCACTGACCACCATTGGAAAGTGGAAGGATACTGGGTTAGATAAATCATCGGTCTGAGCTGGCATGGCCGTTCTTATATTCTTATGCTTCGCTTTACAGCTTACAATGTAACTACTGACAGTGCATAAATTTACATACATAAGCCTTTGCAAGACCAAGGCCTATGTTTGTATAGCATCCTGAACAAGTGGACCCTGAGTCTAAGATTATGCTTTTGGGGTATTACCATAATAGATACATTAGTGCTACTACTATTTACACCAACTCTTCTAGATTGGGAACCTAATTCCAGTGGGCCAATTTTCAGAGGTGCTGAACGCTTTTATATCCCATTGCTTTCAATGGTGTTACACCAGGGATGACTATGGCCCCTCAATAATGAAGGAGGAGGCATAAGTATCTGAGCCAGGGTGGCTAATGAACCCACAATTCACTAATGGGAAATTTTACTGCAAATGCTTTGGAAATCTGTAGTAGTGGCAGTCACTGATGTGGCATTTGATGCTGCTGTTATGAAGTCTCCCTAAATACATTCCATAATCTTGTGGGGCTGTCAGCGATGTAATGCTACATTTTGCAGCAGTAATCTGAACCAAAATATTGGCAATGACTATTCATACAGTTTTCTCATACCAAGGCATTTTATGAAAGATGTACAATAGAATAACAATATTGCATGCCTGTAGTAAGGCAGGTTCAAGAATAGCAGCCCTGTTAGTCTGTATCCGTAAAGAAAGCGAGGAATACTTGTAGCACCTTAGAGACTAACTAGTTTATTTCAGCATAAGCCTTCGTGAGCTATAGCTCACTTCATCGGATGCATAGAATGGAACAGCAGTAAAATGCATTTATACACACAGAAAGAAAAAAGAAAAGAAAAAAAATTGTACATTAGCATACCAATTCTAGGAGGGCTGTTAAATGTAGATGGTCCATTATCACTAGGAGAAAAATACACTTTTGCAATGGAGATCTGTTGTCAGTAACTCAGGAAATGCAATTAATTACTGTAATGAGAGAACCAATCTGAACATCTGTTAAGCCCCTGGTTAATAGTGTCCAATTTGAAAATTAATTCCAGTTCCTCAGTTTCTCATTGGAGTCTGTTTTGGAAGTTTTTCTGTCCAAGCCAGAGTGGGAGGAACAACCGCAGAAGCACTACAATGTCATATCAGGCTTAATGCTGAAAACAAAAGAATACATGGTCCAGGTTTAAGAATGTGGTGGAGTTGTGGCAACCTCGACCTCTTTAGCTAAGCAATAGCCACACAACAGGATACCCTCAGAAACCGTTGAGACAAACACGACAGCATCACGTTACCTCAAATGGCAAATCAGATCACTTAGGGCATTGGTTCTCAAAGTGGGAGTCAGGACCCCTCTGGGGGTCACGAGCCAGTTCTGTGGGGGTCGCGAGCCCCTGCTGCCAGCAGCCAGCCCCGAACAAGGACGCTGCCGCGGGCTGCTGGCAGCCAGCACCCCCACCGCGGCGGGCTGCCGGCGCCCCCATAAGGCCGGCCCCAACCACAGCTCCCGCTGCAGTGGGCTGCTGGCAGCCCTGCGAGCCCAGTCCGGGCCCTGGCTCCTGCTGCGACAGGCTGCCGGTACAGCCACGTGCCCACCCCAGCCCCTCCGTGGGGCTGCTGGAACCCTCTCTCACTGGTCTCAGGGAGGCTGCTGGAACCCCCCCATAATCCCAACCCCTGCCCTGGGGGGCTGCTGGAACCCCCCCCCATCCCAGCCCCTGACCCAGCGGGCTACAGGCACCCCCTCTCGACCCCATCCCCTGCCTTGGGGGGCTGCTGGACCCTCCCCCCCCAGCCTGGCCTCTGCCGCATTGGGCTGAAGGCACGCCCCCCCCCCTGACTCCTAGGGGGGGTCGCGCTTAGAGGCTCGGTGTGGGAAAGGGGTCACCACTACAAAAAGTTTGAGAACCACTGACTTAGGGTGAACATGCCAAATGGGTTTATGGAAGCTATGAGGTGCCTCTTGAATTTAATCTAGTTTGTGACAAGCATGGTGAAGTGCTGCCAATATTTCAAAAAGGAGTTCCCACAAAAATGTTCCCCTTTCCTTGGGGACAAGCCTGAAGGTGTTTGCACAGAGAAGGGATAGGGAATTGTGCTATTTATTTATTTGGAGCCGGATGTCAATGAGTCTTTCCATTTGCTTCGATGGGGGTTCGATCAGGCCCTTGGCTTCCTATTTGAAAAAAATGGTTTGTCATAATCATAACCAAGGAGGGAAACAGCAGCACTCAATAAAGAAATTTGAACATAAGAACGGCCATATTAGGTCAGACCATAGGTCCATCTAGCCCAGTACCCTATCTTCTGACAGTGGTCAATACCAAGTGCCCCAAAGGGAATGAAAAGAACAGGGAATCAAGTGTTCTATCCCCAGTCGCCCATTCCCAGTTTCTGGCAAAAGAGGCTAGGGATGCCATCCCTGCCCACCCTGGCTAATAACCATTGATGGACCTAGCCTCCATGAACTTATCTAGTTCATTTTTTAACCCTGTTATACTCTTGACCTTCACCACATCGTCTGGCTAAGAGTTCCACAGGTTGACTGTGCATTGCATGGAAAAATATTTCCTTTTGTTTCTTTTAAACCTATTAATTTAATTTGGTGACCCCTGGTTCTTTTGTTATGAGAAGGAGGAGGAAATAACAGTTCCTTTTTTACTTTCTCCACACCAGTCATGATTTTATAGACCTTTATCCTATCCCACTTCATCGCTTCTTTTCCAAGCTGAAAAGTCCCAGTCGTATTAATCTCTCCTCATATGGAAGCTGTTCCATACTCCTAATCATTTCTGTTGCCCTTTTATGAACCATTTCTAGTTGCAATATATCTTGTTTGAGATGGGGTGACCACATCTGCACGCAGTATTAAAAATGTGGGTGTACCATGGATTTATATGAAGGCAACACGATATTTTTGTCTTATTATCTCTCTCTTTCTTAATGATTCCCAACACTTTTCTTTTTTTGACTGGCACTGCACATTGAGTGGATTTCCCAGGTTGACTCTTCCCCAACAAATTATGTTCCTCTATATGTCTGATAATTTTGTTCTTTGTTGTTTCAACCAGGTTGCCCAGTAATTTGGTTTAAATTAACTTGGTTTCTGAAAACTGTACAGATTACATGTGATAGTATACGGTGTTCAAATGTGTGTCGTTTGAAATGGAGAGGAGGAAAAGAATTTGTAGGGAGGAATCTGGGGATATCTGGATTTCCTCAGCCCCACAACTAGCAATTTTTAGAAGATTCCTACCATTTTGGTGCAATCTGATCCAATTTTATGTGTAATTCCTTTTGACTAGTAGATTAAATTTAATCAAATGGGTGCTTTGGTGTTTCATTCCTGGGAGAAGGCAGCTAGCTTTGCTCCACCAAGAGGAAAGGGCAATTTTGCTTTTTGCCTATAGAAGCAATCCCACTTGTACACTTGGATTCTTTTATTGATGAGATTTTTTTTTCTATCCACACACAGAATATTCAAATGAAGGCTTGGTTAACAGACTGGATTAGATTTGGAATTTATTTTAGGTTACTTTCAATTAGCAACTTCAAATGCTGCTGAGCTAACCCCTAGCTTTAGTTGGCAAAATTAAAGGCTAGTTGTGAACAAGTCAAATCTATGATTCTACATTAGTTAAAACACATCATGAAGAATTTAACCTTCATCTCCACAAGCCATTAAGAAGAGAATAATCTGTAAAGTGCCCAAGCAATCCAGTGCCATTCAGACATGAGCTGTTAAATAGCATGAAAAATACTTTCACTTTCTTCTAAATTCATTTCATTTAGCTAATCTTCTACAAAGCAAGGCAATATATCAGAACTTGCTCTGTCATAGCTACCCTTCAAAAATATTTTAAGCCACTAAAATATTTGTGGCATATGTGGGTTGGTGTTTTTTTTGGGGGGGGGGGGAGGAGGCGGAAAGAGATATAATAGCATCTCAATCAGATTAAAAACCCAGTAAACCTTTATAAAAAAAATGAAAGTTTTTTCATGTATGTTAAGATGGCACATTTAGGCCTAAGTCTTAACAGCAGCAGCTGCTAAGGGACATCAATACAGACTGGCTTCTGATGGTGGTGGAATTTAGCATGGATATTTAACAGTTATTTTCATGGTTTGATTACATTCAAAAACCTATTAATAATTGAGTGAAAAAATTACAAGCATGCCATCTAAATAAAGCACCAACCCTTCTTTGTATTTGAGCCTCTAAGCGTTTTAGGCTTTGTCTACCCTACCACTTTTGTCAGTAGACTTGTGTCAGCAACATGGAAAAAACCCAAACACTGACCAACATAAGTTTCACTGACAAAAGTGCTGGAATGGACAGTGCTAATGCTGCTCATTGAGAGTGGTTTAATTATGCCTGCAGGAGAGCTCTGTCTCCAAGCAGCTACATGTGAGACCTTACAGCAACACAGCTGTAGTGGTACAGCTGTGTCACTTAAGGTCCGTAGTCCGTAGTGTAGACAAAGCCTTAGCATTAAACAGAGAATCTAAGGGTGCCAATGGCCTGCTACAGCAGCTTAATTTGTTTAAACAATGTCTGATGCACTGAAGACTGTCCTTGTAGCTGGTAGGAGCTCTAGAATGTCCCCTCTTAGATAATTGTGGGGTTGGACAGACCACTGGAGGAGGAGAACAATATCTCTCAGAAACACAATGGTTTGAATGCAATTTATATTTTATTAGACTTAAGTCTGCATGGTCACAAACTACCAGGGAGTGTTGGTGTTTGGAAAACCTCTGGATGAAATCCAGGAGAGATGGGAGAAGCGAAGACTTGAAATTATTTGGAAGGAGTTATGTAAAAAATGTTGGTACATGCTTCAGTCTATGATATGCACGAGGCTTGACACCAGGTCTGGGACTCTTGACTTTGTAGGGCTGAATTTGTATTTAGACTGCAATCCTAATTAGGCCCCATACTTCTCTTCCAAAAAAAAACTATGTGCAGGACATTTGTTTGTGAGTGTGTTCACATTTCATCTAAACACACCACAGCCGTTTGGATTGGATCCCCATGATAAACTAAGCAGCTGCTTTGGAATCCTTTGGAAGTCGTAGGATCATAGAAGATTAGGGTTGGAAGAGACCTCAGGAGGTCATCTAGTCCAACCCCCTGCTCAGAACAGGACCAACCCCAACTAAATCAGCCCAACCAGGGCTTTGTCAAGCCAGGCTATAAAACCCTCTATGAAAAGATTCCACCACCACCCTAGGTAACCCATCCCAGTGCTTCACCACCCTGCTAGTGAAATAGTTTTTCTTAATAGCCAATCTAGACCTCCCCCACTGCAACTTGTGACCATTGCTCCCTGTTCTGTCATCTGTCACCACCAGAAACAGCCGAGCTTCATCCTCCTTGAAACCTCCCCCCTCCAGGTAAGTGAAGATGGCTATCAAATCCCACCACCCACCTCATATTGTCTGCAGACTAAATAAGCCCATTATATCAGCCTCTCCTCGTAAGTCACGTGCCCTAGTACCCTAATCATTGTCATTGACTTCTGCTGGACTCTCTCCAACTTCTCCACATCTTTTCTGTAGTGGGGGGGGGGGCAAAAACTGGACACAATACTCCAGATGTGGCCTCACCAGTGCTGAATAAAGAGGAATAATCACTTTCCTCAACCTGTTGCAATGATTCTACTAATGCAGCCAAACATGCCATTAACCTGCTTGGCAAAAAGCCAACATACTGTTGACTCATATCCAGCTTCTCATCTACAGTAATCCCTAGGTCCTTTTCTGCAGAACTGTCACTTAGCCATACGGTCTCCAGCCTATAGCAGTGCATGGGATTCTTCCTTCCTAAGTGCAGGAATCTGCACTCATCCTTGTTGACTCAGATTTCTTTTGGTCAACCCTCCAATGTGTCTAGGCCACTCTGGACCCTATCTCTCCCGCTGGCTTAGTGTCATTCGCGAACTTCCTGAGGACACAGTCCATCCCATCATCCAGATCACGGATAAAGATGTTGAACAAAACCAGACGCAGGAGAGACCGTGGGGCACTTTGCTTGATGCCAACAAGCCATCGAGTTGTTGATCACTACCAGTTGATTCTGGCGATGTAGCCAGCTTTCTATCCACCTTACAATCCATTCATCCAATCCATATTTTTTTAAACATGCTGGCAAGAATACTGTGGGCGATCATATCAAAAGCTTTGGTATACTCAAGGTATATCACGTTCACCGCTTTCCCCATATCCACAGAGCTAGTTATCTCATCATAGAAGGCAATTAAGTTGGTCAGGTTTCTTACATGGCTAAGATTTATGAATACACACATACAATTAGTATCTCCTTTGTAAGAGGGGTTACCCTGATCCCTGTGCTCTTGAGCACCAAGAAAAGGACTCTTAACTAGCCAAAACCCACTTAACTTAGCTGCTTCCCAGCCCAAATTAAGTCCTACACCCCGAGACACCCCCCTTTTTACCAGTGGGGTTCTTAGGGTTACCAATCGCTGCCACCATTCGGGTGTACTTCCAAAACCTTGGTGGGGCCCCCGAACTTCCCCAAGACCCTAACTTTGTCCCCCTCCCTGGGAGTCAGAGTTAGACACCTAGAGGCTGCTTTCCTCCCCCCCCCTGCACCCTGTCCCCCTCCCTGGGAGCCAGAATCAGGCACCTGGAGGCTGCTTTCCTCCCCCCCTGCACCCTGTCCCCCTCCCTGGGAGCCAGAATCAGGCACCTGGAGGCTGCTTTCCCCCTCCCCCGTCTAACCTGACAGTAACGAAAGACAGTCTCCACACTCCAGCTATGCACTTAGCTGCCCTGGTCCCTATTTCCCTTCCCTTCCCCCTTCCCAGACTGGAAGCAGAGAAAACCCTAAGGGAAATAAACCAACCAGTTTTATAACTAGAAGATTTAATAAAGAAAAGGGAATGAAACAAAGATACAATACACTTTACAATTTGGGGTTCTCTATCTTCCTTCTGAAACGGAAAGAAACACCCCAAAAGGCACAGGCTTAAAAGAATTAAATGATTATACTCACAGTACAGCTAATCAGAAATATAAGAAGAAAATAGAACCATCTTTATAGCCAAAGATGGTCTAGAACCCTTGCCAAGCTCCATGGCAAGCCAGAAACGAACTGAACTCTAAACTCCTCCCTCCCTCATGGTCTGGAGGCTCTGATGACACTGCTGTCTCAGATGACATTAACCCTCTCCAGCCCTCCACACCCATGACATCCTCTAATAACATTTCAAAGTTCTAGCCTATCTATCATTGAATGGCCCTAATTACCATTTGCATACTTTCTAGTCATAAGAACCAAGATCTCAGTTCTGACTGGACCACCTTGAATATAAACTTAGGTTATAGCCCAATGAACTATTTCAGAAAGAACTCTCTGCATCTACAAAGCTCACCATCTCTGCTATGAATCTGATTTTCAAGACTGACTCACATCTGTACGAATACTAATCTCTTCTTTAATACATTTTAATTTAGTTAATAAGAATGGTCTACAAGCATGTATTTGGGTAAGATCTGGAATATTCATTAACCTGGGAAGTAATGTTTCCGATCCTTTGGGATTGGTGGAACTTTTTTATATGAAAATAAAAGATTTCCATTAATCCTCATCATATTTGACTTGGGTGACTAGATGGAGTCCTGAGGTTGGTTACTTTAAGGGAATTGGGTTGCTGACTTCTGAGTAACCAGTGAGGTACAATATAAGTGGTTATATGGTGGCTTAGTAAATCTAAGTAGATTTGGGGGTTGCCTGCCCCATTCTTTGCAGTCCCCCGTAATTGAATATCATCAGCTGGCTCCCCTGGGATTCTGGTCACAGAGTACTTCAGCTTTTTCCACATAATCTGTCACTAGGTTGCCTCCCCCATTAGGTAAGGTCTCCACACTTTCCCTGACCACCTTCTTGTTGCTAACATCCCTTAGAAACCCTTCTTCTTACCCTTCACATCTCTTGCTAGCTGCAAATCCAATTGTACTTTGGCCTTCCTGATTACATCCCTGCAACCTGGAGCAATTATTTTTATACTCCTCACTGGCTTGAAGTCCTGGCTTAAATTTTGAGAATTATCCAAAGGCTTTTTGGAAAACAAAGCTTCATGAACGACGGAGGGGACTCAAGAGAGGTGTATACAAGGCCGGGAGTCTGAAAGTTGTTCCATGTAGGTGAAACCTTGCAGCCATTTGGAGCACTTTGGCTAATAAAGGCAGCTGAGGTTATGCTTCTTTCCTGGAACACTGCACAGTCCTGACCTTGGCTCAACTACAACAGCGAACATAGACATGCCAATACTTCATGAATTCTGTAATTGGCAGGAAGAAGATTAACGTGTTGTCTTTGAACAGAGAAAACAACCACAGCTACCTGACCCTAAAAGCTGGGGTTGCCAGGATGTCTGAAAGTATGGATGAGCTCAACAGGAGTGAAATCCTGAATCTCAGAAACTATTAAAGAAGGATGATCTAAGGAATTATTCAACCTGGACCATTTTAAGAATCAGAGGGCTAGCCGTGTTAGTCTGGATCTGCAAAAGTGACAAAAGAGTCTTGTAGCGCCTTATAGAGTAACAGATCTTAGACAGACAAGAAAGCAGACAAGAAAGCAAGGTAAATTCAATCAGGAGGGGTGCTGAGGCCCACTTCCAGCAACTGACGTGGAGGTGTGAACACCCAGAGAGGAGAAACTGCTTTTGTAATTGGCAAGCCATTCACATTGGTCTTAGCCCACAAAAGCTCATGATCCCTAAGATGTTAGTTTATAAGGTGCTACAAGACTCTTTGTTGCATTTATTTTAAGAATGTGACCATCCTTGCGGATGAAGGGAAATCCTGGATGGAAGAAGCCTTTACAGTGATTGTTGAATATTGACCACATAAAGCATTTTGTTGTTGTAATTTAGAAACCCTGTCTGCAAATCAGCCATTTTCCCATTACTACATTTAGGATCATACTGTCGAAAGCCCAGTTACATTAGTTATTTTAAGTTCCAACCCCTCAATAAGCTCATGTGACATGTCACAGTACAGAAAATTGATCATAGTAGAAGTATTAACCAGTTGTGTCACAGCTTTGGAAAAGCTTCAGCCTAAATTGTGCAACCATTAAACTGTTCTGCTCCTATCCTAATTGATTATTACACAGAACACCTGTTTTACATCTCAGAGACCATAAGATACCCTATATTCAGAACATTATAATGTGCACATCTGACTAACAACTGACATATCTATGGAAAAAGCCATCAACCAGAATCAGTTTGTCAACTATTTATCTATGCCCTAAGTTTGCAAGTCTGTTTCCATTATCTATTTAATGTTCTTATCATCCAAGTGGCACATTAACAGTCTCAAAGAATTGTAGTTGAAGTTTCATTTGTTATATATTTTCATACCAGCACTGAGTTCTTCTCTCTCTCAAAAAGAAATACCCTCTCATTCTTCCTTCCACACACAACCTGACCTACAACTGTGTTTAAAAGGAATAGTCTGAAGGTTGAAATACCCAAAATTACACCCATCAGTGTTCTCTTGGTTCACAAGAACACACTCATCATGCTGGCTTGTGTGCTCTGTTCCCAGGAGCAGGCAGGATACTGAATTAAATAGAAATCCTGCCTCAAGTGCAGTATGCTTGTAAATGTTAATATCTAACACTAACATAAAAATGGAGCAGGGAGGTTGGCATATATGCGCCCTCTGGCCCTCGCTTGATGTGAGCCTACCATACAGGTTAAGACGGCGACAGTTAAAATAAAAGATACTTAATCTGGCAACCTGAATGGTGGCATTTCATTTTTCAGTTGTTACAATTGCCGTATTTGGGGGAGTGGAGGGGGGGAGAAAGAGTGCAAGCATCTTTAATTCGCAACTTGTGAAAGTTAAAAATCTGTATTGTCTCATTATCGATGTCTACGCTTAGCAGAGAGAGACTATGTTTGTTTCAACACAACACATGAAAACACAAGTCCTGCCACACACAACTTACAGTTCTTGCAAATACCACCCTTATTGCCCTGTACTTTATTCAACTTCCTATGGCAGGAGGTGAGGGCTCTGTCTGGGGGTGCAGACTCAGAGGTGGGGCTGGAGACGAGGAGTTCAGGATGTGGGAGAGGGCTCCGGGCTGGGGAAGAGGGTGCAGGCTCTGGGATGGGGCCAGGAATGAGTGGTCTGGGGTGCAGGAGGGGACTTGGGCTCCCAGCAGTGCTTACCACAGCTCCCAGGAAGCGGTCACCAGGTCCCAGCAGCCCCTAGGCACATAGATGGCCAAGGAGTCTCCATGTGCTAGCGTAGTGCCTGCAGGAGCCGCCCCTGTAGCTCTTATTGATCATAGTTCCCAGCTAATGGGAGCCAGCACTAGGGGCGGGAGTAGCACACGGAGCCTCCATGGTCATCCAAGCACCTAGGCGCTGCAAGGACCTGGTGGCCGCTTTCGGGAGCCTTTTGTAGCCAGGGCAGGCAGGAAACCTGCCTTAGCCACAGGCCCCTGACTTTGAACAGACCGGTCAGCTGCCAGGTTGCCTGGCAACCCCAACTATTCTCCCACCATAAAGGGTTGTTAAAGTGGACCAGCTGCCCCCCAAGCTGGGAAATCAATCACCATGTGCCACAGCCAGGTACAAGAGGTTGCACAGGAACTGTCCATTACTTTACACAGCTAAGAAAGGATTTACAGCAGGTTCATTGCTACACAAGACTGTCTAGATCGCTTCCCCTGCACCCCTGCAGAGTTCCTCACACATTGATAGCTGTTTTAATTATTACTTCAGGTATGTGTACAGAGCAAAAGCTGCTCATGGGCTAGCCTACCCTAGTAGCATGGGAAACAACTGTGGTGACAGCACCGCATGGCTTTCAGTACAGGTAAGACAAGCTCAGCAGAGACCGTATGTAATGGGCTCACTGGCCCATCCTGAAGTATGTGCTGCACTGTCTTCACTACTATTGTTACCCCACTGTAGCAGGGGTGCAGCTACAGTGGGTAGTATAGCCTGTGTGGACACACTCAGTCTTCCCACTTATTGCCTCCATGCCAAAAAGAAAAAACCCACCACACAGCACCGGATGTTCTAGGATTTTAATTTGGGAATTGCACTGTACACACTCAGGGACAAATCCAAGTCCACTGAAGTCAATGCTAAAACTCCTGTGAACTTTCATGGACCTTAAATTTGGCCCAAAGGAAAAACAGGTATAGTTAACCATTTCTCCTTCTGCGTGTAAGCTTCCTTTGTTTAACTGAGGAGCCTCACCCGCTTGAAACAACATGGCAATTTCTCTCTGAATTTGTAGTCAAATACTTTCACCTCTAACTGCAGCAACAGCTTACTGCATCGCTAAGGCACCGACCCTGCAAACACGTGTGCACAGAATTAACTTTAAACCATTGAACTGAACCTGGCTACTTATTGATGCAGAGCTACTCACACGCAGAAGTGCTTGAAGGACTGAGGCATACGTTACTAAGTGCAATTTGTTTCCCAAGTTTTTGGATCTTCATTTTAGTGTGACTGATGAAATTTGTGACAGTGACCTGTATTTAGGAAAATAAAATGAATACTTTTAAAAAGAGAAATTGGCCCTAGGTTTATATAGTTTGAACAGCAAAGAGAGCTTCAAGAAATCTCAATTACATATACTGAATACCCAAAGGTGCTTTTCTAGTCTACCAGGTCTATCATCTGGATTTCTAAAATATCTTAAATGTGGATTTATGTTAAAGACCCTAATGACTCCACAAGGAGCAGTTACAGGAAATCACAAAGTCTGGGTTTTCAAAATTCCATAAATACAAACTGTGTGGACTCCAAGCAGCTCAACAGTAATCTATATGCCAAGGAAAAATTAATTTTGTCTTTCTGGCTTTATTTTGTATTTTCTTACTTCAGTATTAAAGCATTATTTAAACATTTGCGAGAGAGTATAAAAACCTGCAGTTGAGCTTTGGATTGGCTGCTGACCATAAAACCAACAGGGTGCAACATAAATGTTTTGAATAAGATACCTAGGTCCATTTACATTTTTATCTGTGTGCATGTGTATAAAAATGATTTCACGCATGGAAATTAGACTTTTCAAAGCTACTACACTGAATCATTTAATTTGTTTAAGTAAGTACCTCTAACGCAGTTGCACACTGCAATAAACATTTGAATTTTAGATTGAACAAATGAAATGTGAGATATTTCCTCATAAATACAGTTGGAAGACCACTTACTCTATGAAGACAGCGCATAACCCAGTGCAGCTCCATAAAACCATCAGCCATAGCAATGCAGCTTTTATAAATATTATCTTTATTTACATTGTTCCCTTTTTATGCTCCTGACATATGGCAGTGGACTTCATTTTACAGTGAAAAATCAGACCACTACACAGGACTTCCCATCTTCCTTTTCCTTCCTACAAGTCAGTTGTTAATGCATTCAGATGGATTTATTAGACTACATAAGTAGGAATGCTGAATTATTTTAAGTGATTAATCTGGAGTTTGGGAGTCTGTTCTGCTGATGCAAATTGTGCATAATTGCTATGAATATAATTGAGCCAAATGGAGGACTCGAGGAGGGGAGAATGACAGGATGAAGGGCTGTTAATTGGTAACTGGTCAGTAGCCGTGGAAATGAGTTTAGGCATTTAAATTGCTTATTTACTGACTGGAGCCCGCAAGGGATGGTCATCATAATCTAGCCTGACCTCCTGCATAACAGGCCATAGGACTTCATGCAGGAATTTCTGCATCAAGCCCATAACTTCTGTTTGAGTTCTAGCATATCTATTTTCCTGTGTTCCCTGTACTTTACCCTGCAAAGTGCTGAGCCCTCAACACACAAAATGAAGTCAACAGAAGTTGACAGCATTCAGTAGCTTTCGGGATGGGATTCTACATGTTACGAAGCTGCTAGCTCTTGTAGGGAAACGAGAACTGGGCACTAAAGGCTGTACAGATAAATGGAGAACATCTCCTCACTTGTATTTTTAGTGTATTTGCAATTTTCAAGCTCATGTTTATGACAAATCCTCAAATTTGTAATTTACTTTTACAAGTGATTTTCACTGTACTTTTAATAAATAAGGGTACAATACACCTGATTTCTCCCTATTCTCACTCCACTGAATTAATACAAAAAAAAAAATCCCTCGGAATGAAAGTAGTTTGCTTGTAAAGATTTAAAATGCAGCAACCACGAGCTTCTTTAAATATAACCTTCACTATCAAATGGGCCAATTACTAAAATATGGTGTTCCTTCAAGGCTGACTATCTTCAGGGTTTGGCATTATGCCATGAGCGGCAGTGTGGTCCACTGGATACGGCACTTGTCTGGGAGTCAGGAGGGTTGTGATTCCTACCTGTGTCTCTGACCTGCTGTGTGACCAGTGAGGAAGTCATTTCACCTTTCTGTGCGCCTGTTTCCCCTCCAACCCTTTGCCAGTCTCGTCTATCCAGTCTACAAACTCTTCAAGCCAGGAAAAGTCTTTAAGAGTGTGTCTGTGTAATACTTGACACAACAAGGTCTTGATTTCAGCCACAGCCTCCAAACATAGCTGTAATAACTCTGCAATGTGTCGGAGATCAATAGGGGAGACAGCATGGCACTTAGTGGAAGATATCTGCAAATTAAGACACACGTTAAAAACTCCCTAGCTTTTGACAGTTTGCTAGAGTATTTTAAGACCAATATGCTGGCTGCTGAACAATAATTATTTTGTGCCATTTGTGGGCCTTCAAACTGTGGTCTTTGTAAAACATTTAGGGAAGAGTCTATGTTGCCCTACAGAAACCCCTCCCATCACCATCCTTACCCCATCCCACCCTAAGTATCCAACAAAAAGGAATCCTAAACTTTATGCTGATGGACCTGTACAATCCAAGTGGACTATATTTGCATATTCACTGAAGCATAAGCTGTTTAAGTCCTGATGAAATTCACTACCAGGTACCATGCAGTTCATGAAAAACTAGAAGGGCAGTAAGTAATAAAGTCTGAGGGAAAGGTTTCTAAATTATAATGTAAAACATTATTAATGCTCAGAGTTCTTGTTACCCTTTGTTGCCAACAATTAAAAGTAAAATAGAGCCTATTAATGCTACTAATGATACATCTTTCAGGCACTTGTCTCTGCCCTGGAGACATAATGATAGCAGACAAAAGTGATGCTGCCTTCAGTACTTCATCTAATTTAGAATGAATGCTGAGGATAATTCAGTGAGCTTTTTAGCACGCCATCTCCTTCTGAAAAAGAAATGAGAGTCTGTTGGACCTAGCTGTCCTTTTGCCAGTCAAGTTCAACTTTAAAAGAAAAAGGAAGAAAGCTCATAATCAAAAAGGAAGGCTAAAGTGAGGGTGTTCTCAGACAGGCAGTACATTGGTATGCAAGGAAAGACACTTTTGACTTGATGCGTTTACTGGAATTTTAGATTCATTTCATACTGGTCTTTCAATTCTTTGGTTTTACACAGTTTTGGCCTCTGCTGGCCAGATTTCCACCTGGTGAAAGTGAGCACAGCCCCATCAACTTCCACCCAGAGCTTAGCCCCTTGCATCTATTCCTTATGGCCCACCAAGTCTGTAGGTATCAGGCAGTGTTCCAAGGGCAATGCATCACACATTAAACAGTGTGGTCCTGTGTTCACACTCCTCCACTAGCCAACCCTTTCCTCACAATATATTGTGTCCAAACCTAAAAGTTTGTAAAGTGGGAAAATAAAATTTTAAATGGTTTAAATGGTAACTTACAAGCTCTTTTTAAAAACAAAAATCTATAAAAAAATCTCTCTCTCTAGGAAACAACTAATTGAGGGTTTTTTTACCTAGAATACACCATACCCAGAGTCCAGACCCTTCTGACTGTTTCATTGTTGCATCTGTTACCTGTTTCCTTAATCAGATGAAGCTGAAGTTATTTTGCTGGCAATAAAAGACAAGCTGTCACTCTACTAAATGATTTCTTACTAAAACCTATCTGCAAGCATAAAGCATTAACATAATTTATTAGAACAATTAGAATGCATCCTTGTTGTCTTCTAATTAGATTATTCCTTGTACTGGTAATTATATTAGACAAGAGAGAATAATAGTTTGAGATTTCTAAAATCATCTGTAGAGTATGTGAGGAGAGAATGATCAATAATGCTAATCTACTGGAACACAAATTCCCAGAAAGATATTTTATCATGAGCGATCCTTTAAATAATCAGCATTATTTCTCAAAGTCCATATTAATCTCATCTGCAGTTAAAAAGCACAAACAGAGGAATAAACACCAAAACAACTGTCAAAAATGCAGAATGAAATAGCCACATCTTCAAGGGGATCACATCAGAATTGTTTCTTCTGGACTGCAAACACTTAACATGGGAATTAGCATTAAGTTTACTTCATTTTATACCATTACAGGGAATAGGAAGCAATGCTGCCAAATATTCCCTAAAGCTTCTACACCACTGACTTTTTAAAAGAGCTGGTGACATTTTTAAGCATTCAAAAAAACTGGAGGTCTCCTATAAAGGATTTTCACAACAGTGAAAGCCATCGACCTACATACCCCTGGCTCTCCTCCCCCTAATTATTACCACCTTGTTAATTGTCAAAACTGGGCTTCTAGATGAACAGGTTCAGAAACTGTCCCAGCCCCAACACAGAAACGGGGCTTGTGAAAAATACACGACTCTTATCCTTTAAGACTGGAGTACAAGCAACAGGGTACAGCACAGAACTCAGCACATGCACCCTCACATTATCTCTCCCCCCCCCCCCCCATCTGTGTAACTAGCCTGAAAAGCAACATCTTTGGAAAGTCAGCGTCGTCTCCATGCCCATTCCGTCCTGGGCTCCTCTGCCATATGCAAACAGATGGCAGTTTGTGCACACTGTGGTGGTGATTTTTATTATATGGACACATGTACCCTGGAAAATGGGCTGAGACCAAAACATTTGTCCCAGAGCCTACAGATAGTCAACTGCCATTACCACTCTGAGTTGGATTTGATCTGGCAACAGACAAGTGAAAAATAGTATATTTTGGGCCATCTATTCTTCCAAAATCATTGAAGGTCTCAATTACAAACAAAAGGCCCACACAAACCCCCCACAACTTACCACCACAAAACTTCACCTATGTTCTGCACTAGAAAGTTCCCCCCATTTCGCAGAATTTATGGTGGGTTTTCTATGAGACAAGACCTTTTATCTTCAGCTCCCACACTTTAGTGATTCCTTGCAACAAGAGGCACTCAATCTAAATTGTCAGCGTTGACCCAAGGGAATCTCCACATACTTGTGAAATTTCAAGGTAGTGTCAACCCAGCAAATATCACAATATCTGATGAGATTTCATCATGCGAGTTAAAGTTAGAGGTAGGTCTACTGGGGACAAAACAGCATTCAAATCAAATTCAAGAAGAAAGAAAAGGGGGGGGGGAAGGATTCAGAAAGGAACTCCACTATAGAGCTGATTTTATTCAGTGGCAGAAAGGATATTAATTGTAGAAATAAGTGCAGAGAAGAATAGATCTTGCATTATTTGCCCAAGTTTAGATAAGCATTGAAAAAAATGGGAGAAGGGACCAAGGGGATATACTCACAGCTAACCTCTGCCAAATTTTAGTTTTTTCCATTACAGGCTTAAACTAAAAGAGTCTTTTCTCCTTTATAGTCCTACTTGATTCCACAATTTATGACCAGTAGGTAGAAAACTCTGGGCCTTATCTTGAATCTCTGGAACCTGCTGTGCAGTTGGACCACAGAATGCAAGCATCTTTCAAGTCACTTGATGAAAGCTGTACTGCTTCTTCGCTTGGATGCTACAGGAGATGAGCATTCATAAATGCCGATGCTTCACTTAGGTGTTTAGTCTTCTCATATCCATGACCTTCGGCTTCTATTAATACTAGAAAGCAGTTTCAACACGTCTCTCTTTTGAGAATCATCTGTTCTAGTTTTATCAGAAAGGATTTTGAAGATTTTTTTTCTGGAAGTGTGCTTTATACCTTGACTGGAATGAAGAATCCTAGTGCAATAGTAACAGACAGCACTGACCTACCACAATCCGGATTCCTTGTCACTTCTTATTTCTTGCAGTCTATTTCAAATTTAAGTTTCCTTCCCCATGCAGTCAGTTTAATCAAGGGATCTCAGTGCACCAGTACTGCAAAAACCCCCAGGGTGCTTTAAGCACCTCTAAGAGACCAGGTAGGGCAACTGATGCACTAAGATGTGTCCTATTCACCCCTACAACATGTAATAAAGACACATTTACAAAAGAACCCATGATTCATAGTACTTGCTGCCTGTTAGCTTCCTATATTTCCATTAGTGCAATATATACACTAATATTTTAGACAGATCATCTCAAGCTAAGCATAGCCAAACCCAGGGAACAATCCGATCCATTCCTAAATCCAGAGATACAAAAGGCTTACACAGCTTCACAATTTGTGCATAAATAATACTGGTCTCAAAAGCTAGCTGGGATGGCCCCAGACAAAGCAATCTAAGTCCTGTTGGTCAGGCCAACACTTTAAGCCACTTGAAATCATAAGCATTACATACTGATAGCCATGAGTACTTAGTGGGGTGGGGAACACAAAATTATGGTCCATAATTATCTGGGATGGGCCTTCTCCTAGGACTAAATGTTCACTTGCACCCCTCCCCAGGTACAGTCAGAGCAACCAGCCTTTGCACAGGGCACCAGTGGGGGACTTGGCAGCTAAGTGCTGAACCCTGAGCACTCCCCTCCCCCTCCAGATCAAAGAGACAAGGCCGTCAGTCCATGGATAATGCATCTTCCAGGTCATGAAGGCTCCCTCCCAAAGGAGTCTGGTCAGTAAATCCACATAGTTTCTAGCCCCACAGACCACACCACACCTCTCTCCTGACCAGCTCTCAAATCTACCCGACTACTGTGGAATAATGCATGACCTCTCTGCATAGTGGCCTGCCCCTATTCTCAACAAGACCTAGGATTTGATCCATAGTGTGCAAAACTGAAAGGGAGGAGGGATACTGTGCGGAAGGAGTAGAAAAGAGAGGCTCAGCTCAGTTCTGAAAGCCGCCTGTTACCTGAAGGGCCAAATCATCATCTTGTGCTTCTAACCAGAACATTCTTTACAAACATCACATTTTTTGCTGAAGGACAGTCCTAAGCAGCAACGGGTGGCAGTTCTTTCAGTGCTCACTGTGGGACAACTGCAGCTGTTGAACACAAGCTGAAAACTCACATTCTTTACCTCCAAGGCCAACAACCAAGGACGAGCGGAAACCTGTCTTATGTATTAGTAGCTTAGCCAGCTTCCCCAAACGGGCTACATATAATTTTTGAAAGCTTATTAAAATTCCCCATTTGTTTTCCAAGAAGAGGATCGTGAATTTCTTTCCCACCATACTAGTTCAAGATGCAAGAAAATTGGAGGTGATCTAGATATCACTCAGTCTCTTCCTTAAGTAAAGATGATACTAAGGACAAGATCTCTGATGATCAGATTCTGGCGATGGTTGTTTTACCTTGGATTAGACATTTTTTGAGATCAACATACAAAGACTGTACAATCCAAAAACAAACAAAACATATCGAGGTATTCTAATAATTGCACAGGAAATAAAATGTGGAATGTGTGGAAAGAGCCTCAGAAATATTAACAGCTGCAAAAAATATAATTAACTGCCATGTAACACTTGTAATTTAGGTCTGCTTAACTATCTCCACAAAACCATGCAGGACCATCTGATTATTGGGTTTGTGGGCAGGGGTGGAAATCAGACTGACATCCTACAAAGGGACAGCCTGATAAATCTCTGATGAAGAGCTTAGGCTTTATTAATTGAAAGAAGATTGATAAGGACTTGGTGTAGGGTTTTGAATGGGGTGAACTAAGAATACTATTGGCTTGGAAAATGTGTACAGGAAGCCTGTGCACTTCTGTATGTCTATTTGCTAATTAAGGGCTCAACTGAGTCTGCCAGCATTATGTTTTAGTTCACCCCTAAAAGTACTGGAGGAGTTTGAGTAATACCACTATGGTCTCATTTCCCATGAAGAGTAAATCCCAACCATATGGTAGAGAGTAGTAACACTCAATGAGTGGCAAATACTGCTCTGAGAAGCAAGTGGTCACCAGCATAAGGAATCAACCCTAAAAAGTGCCAACAGCGAATGGGGTGGAGAAGCATTTAGGATAAATATTTTTGCCCTGAGAGCAGGAAATGACCCTCAAATTTGGTTGGATGAGATTTGGAAGTTTTGGGTGGCAGCTGATCTAGGAGCAGGAGTAAACAATGAAAACTGCCGTGGGGTCAGCGGAGTGGGTAGCACCAGCAGGCTACTTAGTTCCTAGGTTCTTCGTGTATTATGGATTCTTCATGCTCCTGTCATTTAAAACCTGCTTCCATGTTGGGAGTACCTGACACACCCTCTTCCAGGCAACAATTGATAAAAGACCTTATTATTAGATATAGTAGTAGTAGTAGTAGTAGTGTTGTTATAGCAGCTGGGAAAGCTAGTCATGGATCAGAAGTCAATTGTGCTAGGAACTGTGTAAGAAAAATTCAGATTATTCTAGAGATAACTGTAGACTTTGGAATTTCCTGGAAACTAAAGAATTGCAACAACAACAACAAATACCCACTTGATTCTGTTAAGTTTTTCATATTAAACCCAGTTCTTTTAGGACCGGATTCAGCAAGCATGGTTTTATTATTAAATCACTGGACTGGGATTCAGGCTATCTGGGTTTCTTATCTGACTCTGCTGACTGTGGGCGCAAGTTCTTTGACCAATCTTTTTAATTGCCCATCCATAAACTGTGAAGATAAGTTCATTAAATGTTTTTAAGGTACTCAGATATCATGGTGACCCAGGACATATTCGAACACAAGTCAGGCAAGCCCTGGGAGGTTCCAATTTCATTTGTATTAGGGAGCCCTCAACACCTTACAGGTTCAGGACATTATTCATTTGATTCAAGTCAACCATTTACCTTTCTTTCTAGAATGAACATGCGGGTGGGACAAAAATTAAATATCAGATACACACAGTACATACCAGTATATGCATATCATGGAGAAAAAGAATGCTCCTATGTGCAATGAAAACTTTCACTGGGCTTTGTGAGTCAAGGAATAAAGAAGGAGTACAAATTCAAAAAGAAAATATCTTAAAAGGAGCATGAATTGTGTATAGTTAGTTATTTTATGACCTAAGATGAACACAAAAATACAAACACTAAAATAATTTACCAACCATAAAAAAGGCAATTGATACATATTTTAATGCAAGAACTAACCAGCTTTAAGACTTCAGTAGAGTAATCTGAAATAACGACATATAGAAGAGAGAAAATAACCCTGCAGTTTACATTATGTGGATTACACATAAATTCATAAAGAAACTGACAGGGATTTTATCGTTTTATTGATTTGTTGTGTAGCATATCAACAAAATATAAGTGTAATCTAACCTAAAACAGAGGCTTCTGGATGCACTGTTAAACAGGTTGTTATTGAGATACATTTGTAATATTGTGTCTTTGTAAAAGTATATGAAACAAAGAAGAAACCAGAGTTTAAAAGGTAACCATAGCTTAGACTCAATATATCATTCATTACAAAAATTGAACAAGACATAGATAACTATGCACAGTACAAATCAGGGATTATTTTTACAATATCTACTATAATTAGGAGGTTATGTACAACAGTGAAAGCAGTACTGTCATACACTGACTAGGGCAATATTTGCACACACAAAGCTTTCTATGCAATGGCTTCAACTGTACTGGCATCACATACGAACTAATGAAATCTTTACACTTATTTATTTCAGAAATCTATTTGATGATGTCCACTGGTGCCATACTGCTCAAGTGCCACTTCAGACTGCTTTGGAGATGATGACACTTTAGAAATGTGTTTTTCCAATATGAAAGCATGCAGAGGAGAAAAGTGGAATTCAGGAAGCACATGGCACCTCTCATACAAGTAGACACTTTCTTCTCTCCACAAAAATCCAGCAGATATTTATACTGTTCACTAAGTCCATTTGTCAGACAGACTTCTTGTTTAAGCAAAACTTGGATCACACTTAAGAGTGCACTGACAATCACCCCTGTATTGGAGATCATACATCAATAAAAGGAGAACAAAAAACAAAAATGTTTCATGGAATATCTGATAAATCTAAATTGTCTTTAGATGAAAGAATTAGAAAGAGAACACTGAAAACATTTTTGTAATAAGTCTTATCTCCTGTAAGATCCCCCCAATGATGGTGCACAATATACAAAGAAGATCATTTTTAAAAAACAAAAAGAAGCTGGATGTGGTCAAGACTGATTTAGCAATGGTAAAATATAGGGGAAAGAGCCCATATAAATTAAGGCACAAAGCAACCATTTGAAATGGACTCAAATCTCTTATCAGGATGTCTGATGTACATGACAACTTCCTGTTGGCAGCAGAGGTGGAGTCTTTTGGTTTTGCTGCTATTTGAACTTGAAAAGAATTTTTTAAAAAAAGTTTATTGGGGGAAAAATGGCCTTTGGCCAAGACCAGCTTGAGACTGGCAATATAACATTCTATACTCCTTGCATGTTCATTCCAAAGATCAACAAGAGGAGAGAGATCATCTGAGAGTGGAGGGGATAGAAACACCAGTCTCCTGCGGGAAATAGATGGGCTATAGCCTACTTCACGGTTGTTGTTTTTCTTAGCATTAATCCTGCATTATGGCAGGGTCCGCTTCGGTCAGCATATCCGCCTCCATTCGGAACTCGAACAGGACCAGTGATACGACAGAGGTATACTCCAACCGATGCATCGCGCCACCTGTCATTGGAGGAAGTTTATACCTACTGCCAGGTGTTAGCCTACAGCACCTAGTATTCCCAGGAGGTCCCCCATCCAGGTACTAGCCAGGCCCGACCCTGCTTAGCTTCCGAGATCCGACGGGATCGGGCGTGTCCAGGGTGGTAGAGCCATACTCTATAGCCTACTTCACTATTTCTAGAAATTGCAAACAATACAAAAATGTTGCGGGTTAAAGTAACTGCTGTGCTGCAGTAACTGCATTCTATGGAATACACTAAAGACGGTTTGAATTTCCTAATTTTTTAATTCATTCAGTAGTTAGTGTTGGGGTTATCATAAATTGCAACAATGCTACTAAGCACCACTTCCAGTCAAGAAAGAAACGTAGATCTTCTTGTTGAAGAAAGCAGTTTAGCATACAAGTAGACGTGGGGAGAACAGCCAGTTTCTATATATAAAAGGTTTTGGACAGATTTCCTTGCTGCCCTTTACAGGCAAGAAGTGTGGAGACTACCTGTGAGAGTCTGTCTAGAGGCAGACCAGAGCCGGTAGGCCCGACATGGGAGCAGCTCAGCTCTATCCCACCGATTGACAGTTTGGACTGATCTTCAGTTCGACAGAAGAGAAGGGAAACTCTCTGATAACCACTGCACCAGACCATGAAAGGCAGACATGCAGAAGGAGAAGGCATGGGATGGAAATTCCCCAACTTTGCTCTATTTACATGCATTTATCGTAAGAGAGAAGACCATAATTGTCCATTAATTGTGCAGGGGGCTGGGTTTTTGGGAAGGATGGGGGGCAACAACACTGCAGGTAAGCACCCATTCAGATGAATGCTTTTGTCCTTTCTAACCCACATTCCAATGACAGTTAAGACTTCCATCACTACCACCCTAGTGTATTCCGGCTCGGAGTGTGGGATGGAAGACACGCCAGGATCCCTTTTCAACCAGGTGTTCCGGTCAAAAACCAGATGCCTGGCAACCCTAATTCTCAAAACTATTCTTGAATTTGTTGTTGGGGGGGAGGGGTTTGGTTTTGCTCCCCACCCCCACCCAATTACTGAAATCTGTCAAGATGGCCAGAAAGGTAGGAAAGCAGCCATCTGACTCCAGAGTGAATGCCAGTTCTATTCAGTGGATAAGATGGCATGATGTTCTCATGTCAGTTTCCTGACCACCAGCAGATTAAAGCTTGTCTATTTAATGGCAGACTATAGCTTTGGGTGTCCACTGAAGAGTCGCCTGATTGTTTTTCTCTCTCTAACTCTGACCTTTGACTGCAGTGATGGTTTTCATAGAATATCAGGGTTGGAAGGGACCTCAGGAGACCCTCTAGTCCAACCCCTGCTCAAAGCAGAACCAACCCCAACTAAATCAGCCCAGCCAGGGCTTTGTCAAGCCTGACCTTAAAAACCTCTAAGGTTACTTCCCTCAGTAACTCATTCCAGTCCTTCACCACCTGCCTAGAAAAAAAGTTTTTCCTAATATCCAACCTCTCCCCCTCACACACACACTCTGCAACTTGAGACCATTACTCCTTGTTCTGTCATCTAGTACCACTAAAGAACAGTCTAGATCAGCATTTCCCAAACTGTGTACCGCAGAACACTGGTGTTCCTCACAATGTGAACAGATGTTCAGTGAAAGAATCGTAATTTTAAAAAGGGGTTTTACATTTTTTTAATTTTAAATTTTGCATATTTGAAGCCTAATTTACAAATCTTTTTGAATTACTATAATTTATAAAATAAAATATATTTGAGCATAAATAATGCAATTTTTTATTTGAAAACTAAACGACTACAAAATAATATTATAAGTGCTCGTAAATATATACCAGGCTAAAAAGTGTTCTGTGGCCAAAAAAGTTTGGGAAACTGGTCTAGATCCATCCTCTTTGGAACCCTCTTTTGGGTAGTTGAAAGCAGCTATCAAATCGCCCCCTCTTTCTTCTCTTCTGCAGACTAAAGAATCCTAGTTTTATTAACACCAGTTGGTGCATCTTTTCCCCTTTGTAAGTTATACTTGCAAACTTGAAATTACAGGGGGGAAATGTTTTACCACCTGCAACTGTTGAAGGTCCCACTCTCCATTAATTTTCACCTACACCTATTTATCAGCCATATGCCGAAAGATCTGACTTTTTACAGAATTCTGCTAATCACCTCTGGGCAGCATTTGCAGTAACGTAATAGAGATGTCTATGTGCATAACTAAAATGATGCCTTATTAATTTTACTGTGAAAAAAGCAAAGTGCATGAAGTTACTCCAGATTTATAGTGGTATAAATGGGAATAGTCTGATCCTTAATGCATTTCTGATTTTACATTGATTACTCCTTATTTAGACCAGCATAAGTGAAATGATCAGGCTCCTAGAAGGCCAGCACAAAAACCTTTATCCTTTGGATATGCACACCAGTGAAAACATTAGGAAGTTCCATGTCCCTGGGTTAAGTATATGATCTTTAGTACAACAATCTTATTTCTCAAAAATGTTTACAAGCAACAGGACATTGGAATGACATAGCATTAAGTGTACACAGGTTCATAAGGCATGTAACGGACCTTGCACAGACTAAACAGCAGGTGAGCTCAGATCATTTGGACATCTGCTGTTGATAACTATCCAGATTTAACTTGTATACTTTGCTGCATTTTTAGCTTACCAACATTCATTGGTTGAAGGTTTTGATGATCATATCTAGAAAGTTAGCTTTAAAAACGTCTCACACAAATTATTAAATGGGATATACAAGTTACCCGTGAGATGAGACAAGAATTCTTTACACTGATGGCACAAAAATACCTATTCACTTAGAAAAGTAACATTTCATTCCATGGAAATGTTATGCCATTCACAGTTTGCTCTCAAAATTTATGGCAGTCCTCATGGCCTTTGTTATCAGTCCCTCTAGACTACTGAAGGCTTATTTGAACTATATATAAATTCATGTATTGCAATACAACACAATAGGGAGATTTAAAGGCACCATGGTAGCCTTCATTCACAATTCCCTTGCTTTTATTAGTGTGTCTCAGTTTTAACATTCCGAGTAATTTTCATATTGCTGTTTCCATGAAAAATATTTCATCAGCTCTGTAAGTGGGATTTTTACAAATAGAAAGGTTTGTGATTTAAAGGCTTGTTGCTACTGCACCTAATCCAGCCTGTTATTTACAGTTAAACTGCCCCAAGAGGTCCCCCCCCCCCCAACACAATAGAAAATAGAATTGGCTCTTTTATGGGGCCTTCAATTGCTAGAAAAGAAATTCTAGAACATGCCGGAAGAACATGCAGTGAATGCAAACCTCTCTCTCTAGAGAAGGTCTTCAGAATAAGAGAAAATATATTGGATCATGGTTCATGGGACATGCAAATAATTTTAGGAGTAAATTCACAATTATAGGAACAATAGGGTGAGATAAAACCACAAATAGATTTAGAGAACAAAGTAAAACTCAGTAAGAGTAACAGAAAATCAAGGGTCTGGAGCTTAATAGAACAGCATGAATCTTTCCTAGACATTCAAAGAACATTCACAAGTCTCAATGTAGAGAAAACAAAAGCTATTAGATGCTTTCTCTAAATGTAACTAAGCTGAGCATTCTTGCACATATTTTGGACTTTTGATCAGATATCATTCTCAGTTACATGCATATGGATCACTAACTTGACTTCCATGGGGTTGCATGTGTTTACCAGACTGCAGAATTTTGGCTTTAAGATTCTCTGAGTAACTCCTTTATTTCTCTACTAAACTAAAAGTACCAACACTATCAGAAAGACCAGTTAAAAGGGAGGCTCATGATAGGAAAAATGGGCTTTGTTCTCAGTTCTGCCAGGAGACTCACTGTGTAATCTTTGACGAGTCACCTATTCTGTTTTAGACTTACACTGGCTTACTCATCCAAGTTTTACCAGCATAGGTATGGTGGTTAGAGGTGTGACTTTTTTTTTTTTAAACTGACAGTTATGCCAGTAAAAGTCCTAGTGTAAACCCAGCTATACTGGCAAAAAAGGTGCCTTATACTGGAGTAAGCTATACTCCTATTGGTCACCTTTATACTGGAACAACTGTGTCCGAACTAGGAGATTGTCACTTCAACTATGCCAACATAGTTGAAGTGACAAAACTTAAGTGTAGCTAAGACCACAGTTTCCTCCATCTATAAAATGGAAGCAATTCCCCATATGTCAGGTACTTGGAGATTCCCTGATGAATAGTTTAACACAAGTGTAAAATAGCACTATTATTAAACATTTCATTCACGTCATCCATCTAATTGTCTTCTCTCAAGAGAAAATCTCAATCTTGTCAATATCAAGTGTATTTTACTGCTCCTTGAATTTCTATTGCTTATGCCATTGTTACTACATATTGTACTCTGCTCGTGCACTCCTTTGTATATTTTTTTCATCTGCTCAAAAAAAAAATCCATATTCTTGTTCACAAACAAAAGCATCCCATGACTGGCCAACTCCCCTAAGGAATCCCTCCCTAACAATATTGTTTCCAATATTGAATGATATATGAGCTCTTTTCAAATCAAATCAGGGCTGCACTGGATTTACTATTTAGTTTCTTTGGGAAGGGGGCTGTAATTTCTTAAAATGATGAAAAAGATGCTTAGCCCATGGCCTGAGAATGAAATTCAGCCAAACCCTTAACCTACAATCACTCACACTCCTTCACCCACAGCATCAGAATCAATTTGCCAAATAGGATTTCAAGGTATCTGTAGCCAAAAGGCACAGTCAAAATTATTTCTGTCTAGGTTATGGAAAGCAAAGTTTTCAGCCAATCACCATATCATACACATAAACCAATGTATTAAAATTCAAAGCTGTGTTGAAGTCTTTTTGGATATTCCTATTTTCCCTGCTTTGGATAATCATTGCTCCCATGTACATCTAAAATAGTATCAGGACACTATGGTTACTGATGGCAGAAATAGTTACAGTTTCTTTAAATACATTATCCTATTTTCTTAGACTCCAGCACTGACTTGTTCTAGTCTTATAACGGGAATCTTTGAGGGAAGACCAGTGCCTCGTCACCTTACTGAAGTCCCCATCATCCTTATTAAGGCAAGTTCCCTCAGTAGGACGAGATTAAGACACGGCATCCTAGATTCCTAGACAGAAAGGAAGGGAGTGGAATCTTTATTATAATAGAGAGAAAAAATGAAAGAGTTTTATAAAATAAATAGCCTATAATCATTTGCTAAATTATTTTAGGAAGCCCAAGAAACAGTCACAAAAATTAAGTTTAAATAGTTTTCTGCTCAATCTCTTGCAGAATATGCCAAAAGCATAAAAATATCATGTAGTATTGAAAGTCTATTAATCTAATTCAGCGAACTAGCGGTCTCACAAAAGTCTGCGGAGAAAGGTGCATACTTAGTGCAGTTTGTTGGTACAAAATGTAAAGTCCATTGCCAAGATTTTAACATCTTCCGTCCTTTTAAAGTATCACTTAGGTATTCTTCTTTCATCCCCAAATGAGGCAATTCATCAGAGGGAGCTTCGAGGAGAGTCTAATTTTGAAATACATATGGAACTGTGAATCTCTCTTTAGGGAATGTAAATAAATCTACTCTCAGAAGTATTGCCTTCTTAATCATCTTTAAATACAATGTATCTATCACTATAGCCTGTGACTCCAATTTTCTTTACTGAAATTATGGCAAGAAGGAGAGAATTTATGTAGGAGAAATTCTAACTGCGAGGGCTTCAGATGGATGATCGGTGAAAGATTTTTGAGGACAACAGCAAGATCCAAGAACAGGGTCTTAGATACAGATGGTAACCTATCAAGAACTGATCATTAACAAATGTCTGGGTATTTTTTTGCTGTTGTAGGGAAAAGTTTGTCAAGCCTTTCTTCTGACACAATAAATATTTGTTGTTTGCCTCCCAGCCACTAGTAAAATCTACACTTTGGGTTCTCTCTAATTCAAGGCCTGTTAGAGCATGAGAAAAATCTTTAGATAGCAACTTTTCTATTCCCATTGAAGGGGAAAAAATGTATTGATGAATCCCCCTACACACACTTTAGTTCTACAAAGAACCACCAAAGGAACGGTAGAAAGAAATGAGTCACAAAGAGGGTAAATGGAACTGTTCCTCAAAAGGAGATCTTTACTGAGGGAGAGAAAGGCATACACATCATTCAATACCTTTCTTGTGACCTCCTCACACTCTGTGCACACAAGAGGAACTTTTAAGTTTGGCAAGTTACCTTGTGTCAGAAGAATATTTAATAACTTACATAAAAGTGGAAGTTGTTGCCTTAGGGGAGACCTGTGTTTTCTTTACAGCTTTTGTTATCCTGCTGTGCCTTCTTCTTGAGACAGCATGTTCCTTCCACAGAGAGGAGCCAGCAGCCTTTTCCGTGTGGGGGATGAGAATGTGCCACAGCACAATTTAGCCAGGCTGTCCAAGCTAAGATAGGTGATTCTGCCAGCTGATTCTAAACAATTTTTCTCCATATTGTTAACTGCTGCTTCCAGGCTAACAAACCCTCATCACCAATTAAAAGAATGCCCATTCTGTTTGGACTGAATGGTATCAGACTACATTTTCCCTGCAATTAAAAAGGATACTTTACTGTCAAAGTCTGATTGCAGCAATTCTTTTACAGACAATCAGGATTACTCACCCTCTGAATTTAACTACAGCCCTCTCAACAAGCAAAATTGAGCCTATTCATAAAATCACTGAAGAAAAAAAGGGGTGGCAGGTATAGCCCAAGTACTGCAGAATCGGGTCCAGTCAGAGTGAAGTCAATACTATTGGCTTGATGCAAAGCCCACTGAAGTTAATGAAAAGACTCCCGCTGGTTTCAAAGGACTTTGGATCAGGCTGTGTCCAAGACTGAAGACCTGCGACCATCTCAGTCATGTCATTTACATGCAGCAGCTATATACTGGGGCAAAGGTCCTTCTGGAGTGCCCCTGGACACAAGAGCAGTGTAGCCATGGCTACACCACCTCTGAAAATGCAGCATACTTTACCCCGTGCACTTGGCACTGGCTCACCACCTTCCTGCTCCTTTGGGGGTGTCTTCAAGGGAGGAAAGCACCAATTACTCTTATGCACAGATGTACAAGATGGCAGATGGAGTGCTCAGTGTGTGCAGGCTCCCTGCTAAACAACATAGCATCTGGGTACAACCTGGCCCGGTATCTGCATCTGCAGTGAGTTTCCAAAGAGATCTGTCCCCAAAAAATCTTAAAGATGTAAGCTCTACTTCAGGGGTGGGCAAACTTTTTGGCCCAAGGGCCACAGCAGTGTTGGGAAATTGTATGGAGGGCTGGGTAGGAAAGGCTGTGCCTCCCTAAACAGCCTGGCCCGCCCCTTATGAAACCCCCACCCCCGAGTGCCCCCCCTCAGAACCCTCAACCCATCCAACCCCCCAATCCATGTCCCCTGACTGCCCTCTCCCAGGACCCCCCCCCCATCTCTTATGCAACCCCCCACCTCCCAAAACCCCTTTCAGAATGCAACCCCCGAATGTGGACAGAGGACTCAGGAGGAGCAGGGGAAGCCATGCAGCCGGAGAGAAGTGGCTGTTTCCCCTTGAAAGTGCCGCTTCTCTGCACCCAGTGCTCCTGAGTCTTCCGCCCACGTTTCCTGTGCTCCCGCCACCAGATCCTCCCGCCTGCTCCCCTGAGGCCGAAAGTGAGCCTTGCCCTCTGCTCTCCCCTGCCCCTGCACTGCAGCCTCCTCCCCCGAGCTGTGCCACCCAGCCTAAGCCAGCCACACCACCCAGAGCCCCAGCTCGGCAGGGGGAGCCTCCCAAGCTGGGAGCTCAAGAGCCAGGCAGGACGGGCCCTCGGGCCATAGTTTTCCCACCCCTGGTTTAGATGCTACATTTCAGTCTGAGAGATGATTGTATGTGGGAATTTTCCATGGTTTCTCTTCCTCAAATAAAATTTCCAGTTAAGACAGAAATTTTACCATGTCCAGCCAACGTATAAGTGCTATATTCAATGTCTATTGATATACATCTTTTACTTTTAGGTAACATGGGAGGGAAGGAGAAATGTGAGACAGGATATAAGATTTAAATTGAAAACATTATTTTCATCATTTTTCCCTACGTTATTGTAGGGTTGCTGGCATTAGTATAATTTTTACCATGTCACATATCTACACCAGCAACAGCAACACCATCACAGGACCTAACCAGATCAGCCACACCATCAATGGTTCATTCACCTGCACATCTACCAATGTCATATATGCCGTGATATGCCACCAATGTCCCTCTGCTATGTACATCGGCCAAATTGGACAGTCCCTACAAAAAAGGGATAAATGGACACAAATCAGATATCAGGAATGGCAATATACAAAAACCTGTAGGAGAACACTTCAACCTGCCTGGACACACAATTACAGATTTTAAAAAGTCACCATATTGCAGCAAAAAAACTTCAAGACCAGACTGCAAAGAGAAACTGCAGAACTACAATTCATTTGCAAATTTGACACAATCAATCTGGGATTGAACAAAGATTTTGAATGGCTTGCTAATTACAAAAACAGCTTCTCCTCTCGGAGTTCACACCTCCAATTCAGTTGCTAGAGGAATACTTCACCCTCCCTGATTTGAGAGAACAAGCTGGTTCAGCCTGATTGGACTAACCTTGTTATCTCCTACCTGGCTCTTGCCTACTTATCTATACCTGCCCCTGGACACTTCCATTGCTTGCATCCGACGAAGTCGGTATTAGCCAAGAAAGCTCATGCTTCAATACTTCAGTTAGTCTTTAAGGTGCCACAGGACTCTGTTACCTTTGCAATTTGGTGGGGGTTGAAGTGATCCAAACACAAGATGTATATAATTGGTACTTCTATAAAGCTTATTGAGTCTTGTGAAAGAGGATATATAAAAATCAATGAATCAATAATACTGAGCCTTCGAGATGGTGATTGCTGGGCTGTGGAAGGAGAAACATCTTTTTGTCACATTCTTCTGCTTTTTTTAAAAAAAAACATTTATCTTCTTTTGTTCTCACAGAAGGGCCTCACAATTAGCCTCTCTCTGATCATTCAAGTAAAGAGAACTAAAGTCCTTTTCACTGAGCTTTGAAAAACAGAGTGAGACGCACCTGAATTGCAGAAATTTGTTTCTGTAACAAAATTGTAATTCTGTGTTTGATATCATTACTCAATGCCACAGAATCATGATGTCACAAATGCAGTGCCACACAGTTCAGAATAAAGAGGCTGAGAGAGAATCTTTAATTCATCATCAAGGCAAATCCTACATGGTATAGGTTTTTTTGCAGATAGATCTGGGTGGCATTCAATCTCCAGGTACATAAGACAGTCTGTCTAAATGTTCAATGTCTATGACTGTCACTGGCGATCTGATCATGCCACAGAAGATTTATTGATGACCACATGATTCCTGACCCCATAGCAGCATTCCTCATCTAACGCACATTATTAGGATGGAAACCCAATGAATAACAATGTCTGTACCAAGAAAGCTGCCAACGCATACCATTGCTAATAGAGATGGTTGCTGTGTTTGGATAGAAATAGCTCATTGCTGACCTGATCCTGACACTCAGTACGTCTTTAGTTAATGACAGCTAGTCAAATAAAACACCAAAGGAAATTGTTAAAAATATGAACGATAAAAATCGATCTACATCTTCAGTAAAACATGTGAATGTTTTCCCCTACACAAAAATTCCCCTTTTAAAAAGTATGTTAACGTTTGGTTTTTATTTAAACAAATGCACACTTACCGTGTGATTAAAAAGGAAGACTTCACCAGCTGGTCAAAATATCATAGCCTTTCAATTTTTTAATAAAATATTTGGGGAAATAATTTGCCTTGATGCACAATCCTTTGTAAAAAAACACTTCACCACCTTTTCAGTACACTGCTGATTATACAGCAAAGGATTATACAGCCAGATCTATCTAGTCGTAAAACGCTTATGATAGTTTCAAGAAGTCTGTATAGGCTATCCAGCTGAAGAAATCTTACAGTTTATCAGCTTCTGTGATTAAGTTAAATGGGGCATTTTTGCAGGGTTTTTGTTGTTGTTTTGGTTTGGTTTGGTTTTTTTAATGTGATAAGGATCCCCTTAGATAACTTTACTGGATAGTACAGAAACACAAAGGTACAATAAGGGATGAAGCACAAAATAAGCTGTCTACATATGGATAAAAAAGTCTCTTTGTATGATGATCCTACAGTACTTTTGAATGAGTATAAAACCCTGAATTTACAAACTAAAACTTCAGCAAAAACTGTTTCCAGAAATTGTGATTGAAATAAGAGTTCAGATTCTTCTCCCAGTTAATGCCAGTGTAAATCTGGAGTAAGGTGACTCCACTGATTGATGTCAGAGTAGCTCCAGAGGAGACACTTGACTGAGAGGAGAAATTGGCCCAAAGATATTTTGAAGGGAGAAGCAAAGACACACTTTCTTCTTCTGAAATGTAGCTTTTTTGAATTCTACAAACGCCCATCAACTCTCTTTTTATTTAAGACTGTTGTACTCTAGATTTCCCAACAAATAAGTGTATTATGAAGTATATGATATTAACATTGATGGCAGACAAATAAGGTTGAAAGTGTTAAGATTTCAGATGTTAACCTTTCTGTAGCAATTCTGCATATACGTGTGCACTTTAGGACTGCTTACTGAAGCACATGTTTATGTTAGGAGGGAAAAGGCTGGATTCAGATTTGTTTTACATTAGTTTCAAACTCCTGCTGTGCAGTACAGCATTTTTGCTTGCCCTGTTGCTGGAAATCACCGTAAATTAATTATAGCAGATTTTTCAAGTTCACAAATAAAGTGAAAATTAATTTATAGCAAATGCAGCCAGTTCTACAAAATTTTCCTTCCCAGTTTTACTGGTTAAAGGCCCAGTTCTCCAAACGTCACTCACCTGAGCAATTTCCACTCATGTGAGAAGTCTTACAGGGTAGAATAAGAATTATTTCTGTGTATAAAGGTTGCAGAATTGGGTCTGAAATGTGTAGTGTATACTGGATTGTTTGTTACATTTTTGCCATAAAAATACTAAATATGTGAGGAATTGACATTGTAAAAGTTGAGTTTCTTACAGTATTTCCTGACTTTATTCTTTTAGCTATGTATGCTTAATGTTGCAATAACAATTTTTCATTTAAAATATTAAATTTCAATTTTGTCTTACAAAACAAAGGAATTTTAAGTCCTTGCCTTGGTGAGAGGAGAGAGAGAGTTCATACCTCAATTCCTGAATAAGGTGGACTGAATTCATCTCTGTTAATGCTATTGGGCCCAGTCTTTTCAATGTATGGGACGAGTCTGAAGCTTGGTCCACAACAGAAAATTAGATCAGTTTAAATCTAGGACAGTCAGAGGCATGAAAAATCCACACCCTTGAGGGGAGTTGTTAAACCAGCCTAAATCCCCATGTAGACCGCACCAAGTCGATGGAAGAATTCTTCTGCTGACCTAGCTACTGCCTCTCATAGAATTGGATTACCCATGCTGATAGAATAACTCTTCCTGTCAGTGTAGGTAGTGTTTACACTGAAGTGCTACAGCTGTACTGCTATAGTGTGTGAGTACTGATATACCCTTATTCATGCAAGTGGTCCCATTCAAGTACACAAGACTACTCACATGAAAGTCAAAATGGAGAGAGGATGGACTTGTGTTGGGGACACAGTAGAACCTGGAATTGTGGATAACTGGAACCATACAGCAGGTCCTTGTTAAACGAAGATTAGCATTCGCAGCATGAAGGTTTGCCTCTTCACAGTGCTCTCTCTCTCTCCAGATCTAAAAATGAAATCCATTACGTAAGCGTGGATGTCCTTATTATCCAGATGTATATTTAACATCCCAACTCTTGGTGTAAATCACTAACTCCACTGACTTCACTTGAGTTAAGACAGATTTCCATTGGCTGAGAATTTAACACTTGCTCTCAATGGTGTCTTAGGACAGTGAGTACTGCAGGTTATTTATACATTGTACAAATATTATTCATTATTTTATATGTCTATATCAGGTCTTATCTTATCGTGTTCCTAAATGGTTTAGAATCCAGGCCTGAGAGAGAATAAAGTGCCGCTTAGTGAATCACCACTTCCTTGAGCACTTAGGTTGTTTTTTACATGTTTCCTTATATAATTTACTGACCAGGTGCATAGTTTAAGACCTGACAAAATCACAGTACAAGGAGGCATGGAAAATACTAAGATTTTAAAGGGACAACAAAGAAGTTAATTTCGGATTGAATTGAGGTTTGGATGTTCTCAAGAATCAAATTTGCTACTTAAAAAAAATAAATCAGTATTTGAAGAGGCCCTTCAAGAATGAGGATGTAGATCAGCTTCTTTGTATGTTTTTATTTTATCATCATTATAGTAAGACACTTCCCATAAGAGAAGTCACTCTTCTTACGCAGGTGAACGAATATACAGGAGAACAAATCTCAGATGAACACATGCACACACTGGCTGCTGGTATAAAGTACAATATATATGGAGAGAGAGACTGTAGGGCTAGATTTCCAAAAACCTTCTCATCCCCTGCATTCAGGACCAGTTTTCGAGAAAGCTCATTCCCAGTTAGGCACTTACATGGCCATATTTCCAACATCACTTTGTTCAAAGCAGCCCACATTAAGAACAAGAGATTTAAACTTATTCTGTCCCAGTCCTTCAAAATCTATGCAAACCCCAGGTCAGCGTTCCATTTGGCAATGAAAAGGTCAGACATTTACTAGCCACAGGAATTAAATCTACCACACATACATATTCTTATTGTGGGATTTTTCATTCTTAGTGCAGGAAATACTACTTATTCATTGTATGTCCCTTTTAAAAAGGACTACTGTAATACTGGTATAATTATAAAAGCCTGCATTATTGACTAACTTTGACCACATATCTCTGTATCCAGAACTATAGGATATCCTTGACATGTGTGCTTTTTGTCCTTCAAAAACTGTAATGCTGTCTAAATACAGGCAGATAGCTATATGTCTACAGTGAGCTGAGAGGTAGAACAGATTAATAGTAGGAGGTCATAGCAGAGCACTTCAAAATAACAGAAAAACATCTCTGAAAAACTTGTTTTAGAAACAAGGAGGGAAATGCACAGTTTCTTCACTTGTTTTCCATCCTACATAGATTCATGGGTTTTTTCCCCCTTTAATATATTACGAAAATGCTGCATAATGAAGACAGAGTGGAATTAAAAAAAAAACGAGGGCATATAGAGAAATGCACTTGCTTAATAAGTTGTCCTGTAGAATTATTTTCCCGAGTGCATGAAAATCCTTTTACAATCAGCATTCTTTGCTCTTTATACATCCTTGCTCTCCATTACATTACATAAACAAACAAATAAATAAATATTCATCACCTATATAGTCCCACAATTTTTTAAAAAAATTGAAAACAAGTTTTCCAATACAAATGCTACAACTCAAGCGCCATTAACTTTTCATGACAATTTCTTCCTTTACTCCAAAGTGTGTGGATTGGTTGAAGATCGAGTTAATGATTAAAACCAAACGACAGGTGTCAGTCCCAGTAGCAATAGTGCTTTATGCATTTTAGATTTCAGCACATACTAGCAAAACAGTCAAAAAGCAATTCTATATGTTTAGACACAGGATAATCAGTCATTCAATTGTTTTCCAATACATTGTTATACCAAAATGAACTAACTGTTAGCTCTGAATTTCCTAGTTGTCAATGAGGGTTCACATTTGTATACTCATTTCCTCTAATTGCCTGGCATAGAATATTTGAGGCGCGCACAGAAGCCAGTGGTCTAGTGACTATGACATGGGAATGGGAGACACAGGACCCTAAGTTTTGTTAGTAACTCAGTGTATGTGCTTAGGGGGAAAAAGGATAAATGTGTCTTCCTTCATTAAGCACAGTGATCTAGAGATAAGCTGTAAGTGCCGAAATTCCCCAGAACTCTCAAGTGCCCCCTCTTGCCAGTGGCAGTAGGCCACTATGGCTTCTCTAGCTGGTACTGGGGAAGAATTTCCTGGCCTTGGGGATCATAGAGGATGAAGGGATTAAATGATGCAGCAAAATGACTTCATGCTGCTTTGATGAGCCACTGGGTTTTTTCCCCCAGAGTCTCAGGAAAGTGTTTCACTGCATGGGAGTGCCTGACTCCAACAGTGCTGTTTTGACAGCCCAGGGATATATTTCTTTGAGCTAGGGTATAGTGGACATGAGATCTAGTGAAGTTCTCAGCCCTCTTTAAGGCATTCCTCCCAAGAATCTCTCTCTGCCAGAGACACCAAGACAGATGCAGAGGAAGAAAATGGCCGTAGTACTGAGAAAGGAGCCCTCAGAACTGCTGAGGAAATGCCTGGTTCTGAACAAAGAGAGCAAGGAGCAATATCAGTGAAGATTACCAGACAGCCTGCAGATGGGGCAGGCAGGCAGACTGCCTGTGGAAAGGGAGGGATTAAAACCCTTGTCTATCTCCAAGAGTTGGTAAACACAAACTCACTAGTTCTAAGCCTCCTGGAGCAGCAGATGTCCATTACATGAAAAGCATCATTGCTATACATTTAAATACAAATAAAATGGAACAGACATATTCTTACAGTCATAGGGTTCAATTTGACCCAAGGGTCTGCTGCATCACAAAGTTACAGAAGTTAGCATATCTTGGCTCTATGGGAAATCACCCTATAGAAGAGAGGTCAGCAAGCTGTATTTTGTGCTCACAAATGCAGGGTATGTTGACCTGAACAGAGAATAACTCATGAATTAAGATCAGTTTTGCAAGGTCATACCTACTCTTTCAAAGCTCACTCTGGTTATAGAAGAGCACTTGTTACATGATGGGTGTAAAGTGTCCAGCTGCTCTGAAGGACCTGGAATAGGATTATATGGAGAACAAGCAAACAGCCCAATATAAAAAGGGAGAGTGAAAACTGTGACCTTCATGGAAATAAACATCTAAAGCAGCCAAAGAGACAAAAGAGAGAATATATTTCAGTATCTAGGGCACACCTAAGTCTTCCACTAGTATACATAACAAAGGCACATTGAAGAAAAACATCAAAATTCATCATTAAGATCCCCTTGATTAACTCTACCATCACTTTTAAAGTCCATACACAGCTTTCACAAGTATTAAGGACAATAGCTAAATTTACAGGAGAAAAAAGAACATAATATAAGCACCTTTATTCTGGAATAACTGCGACTATAGTAGGGGATTGTACTGATTTAACAATATCTGAGTCTAAAGCATTACAATTAGCCCAGTACCAAAAGTGTCCATCTAGGGGAAGGGAATTAAGCTACATTGGTGAACATTTCCAGACCCCATAATTTAGCCATGAAATCACCACAGAAAACTGACTTTCAAGTAACCCTTTCCTGTGTGCCTCTGGAGAGGATTTTATGTAACCAGATTATGAACATCCAAGAGAAGAGCTTCACTTCTCCTTATGAGGAAGAAACTATCAGACTTGTTATTCAAAGTGTATTCTGTTTTAAACAATATCTTCTTACTTAACAGAGCTGTATTCACAATCTTTATCCTTTTACCTTAAGTTTTCACTGCTTTTTCCCCATTAGCACTGCAGAGACAACACAGCAAACAGAGCTTGTCTTTATTCTTGGGCACCAACAAACTAATGCATGAAGTTTCAATCAGTCACACATGTGCAATCCCAAGGACAACAGTGGAGCTGCATAGGTGTAACTAATGCCCTAATTTGACCTGCAAAGACTTTTTAATGCTTTCTTAGCCAAAAGGCTGAGAAGCGATGTGATGGTGGACAAGGAAAGAAATCTAGCAGAACTTCCAGATTGAGTTTCCAAGGGGAGAATTTAGAAAAAAGAATATTTACTTTTAAACTTAACCAAACATTTGATATGAAAATTGACATCTAGTATGGAGCATCATTGTGGCTTTTTTCAATCAATTTTTAGCACAGGACACATTTATTCAAACTGTCGCAAAGCCTTACAGGAACACTCAGATATGAGAGCATAATTTAGTACCAATATCCTTCTCATCCTTGGCCTGTGTGCTAAAATGGTAACCCAGTTCACCAATGAGTGTCAGCAGTGGCGGGGAACCCTGATTTTTTCCAAACCCATATTTACAAAAGCTCCCTTTAATCTGAAATACCTGTCTGTGCCCTGGCCTAGGAACATTTTAATCTAAAGCAGCATTTTAACAACAGGGAGCACATTAGCACCTTTGATCCCCTAGTGCTGTTAGTCTAGCAAAAAATTAGCACTATTATCACCTAATCAAATGCTATTTAACCAATGTTATAACAACTTCAAAGTGCAGATCTTATAAGGGGAGCTGTTTATAAAATATACCTATATTTTTTTTTATATAAAAAGTATGCATGATAGAAGACCCAAAAGTTCTGAAAGTTCTTGTAAAACTTGCATTTAACTATTACATTGCATTTAAATAAATGAATATGTAATGTTGTACATACAATATGACTACTGTTGTATGTGACCCTTGCTTGCTAATTGTATTGTTTATATGTACTCTTTTTTTTATTTTTACTTTTCCAAAAGTTCCAGCTCCAGTTAAATCCTTCAGATAATTGCAAAGCTACTGTTTAAGTGCCATGTAGAATTATACTAGGCAGACACTTTTATACAGTATCTTCACTCACCTTTTTCCTTTGAGATAACACAGAGAATACCCTCTGAATGAGCACCTGCTACCTACCTCAGGTGTTTCTTTATTACCAATCTCATGCTGTTGTTATGCTGGAAGCTGTTTAAGAAGCTTCATTTAAAATTAAATTAAAATGCAGAGCTCTCCCCCCCCTCCCCCAGACCAGTGGACAGGATCCAGGCAGTGAGTAACACTGAAAATCAGCTCACGTGCCACCTTTGGCACCCGTGCCATAGATTTCCTACCCCTGGTCTAAGCAATAACTCTCTTAGGGACAAAGATTTCCCTGGGTTTGAGTATGGGGCAAGGGGACTGACTACTTGTCAGTGGGTATGTATGTGATGCAGAAAGCCCACACATAGCAAGAAAGGGCAGTCCTGAGCACAGGCTTGAGACACTGGCAACGGTGACTCCCACATTTGGAGAGGCTAGGTGTTAGCGCCGGAAGCTCCCTAGAAGTGGGGGGCCATGCCCCCATCTCTGCTCCAAGGCCTGTCTTGCTCAGCCTCCTTCCCCAAGGCCTCACCCCTGCTCCACCCCAGGCCCTGCCCACGCTCCACCCATGCTCTGCCCGAGGTCCGCCATTTGTGCCTCTTCACCCCTTCCCCTGAGAGCCCTCGTGCCCACTGCTTGCACCTCTTTGTGCCCTTCCCAGAGCCAGAGATCTCCTGCCTGCTGCTTGTGCCTCTTTGCGTCCTCCCCTGAGAATCATCTTTCCCCAGCCCCCCTCCGCCTGCCAGGAGCGAGGGCAGGGCCTCGGGGGGAGGGGGGGGAGGAGGAAGAGTGGGGATAGGAAGAGCAGCAGCGCTGGCAGGACCACAAGGGAAGAGGATGAGTCAGAGTGGGGCCTCAGTGGGGAGCTCGGGCAGGACCACAGAGCACCTGCCCTTTCGACACTGGCACTCCAAAGGCAGCAGGCCAACGGGCCTCCAAAGGGAGGTGTGGCGTGTCCTACGTGGGGAGGCATAGCCTCACCTGGACTCTTATGCCCGCTGCCCATGGCTTGAGATAGAGCAGAGACAGAGCTCCTTTGGTCACAAGACCTGCTAGAAAGACAAGCTTGGATTTCTGAGCATGGAAACTACCTCATGCTGTTTGTTCCAACTGCGCTCAGGGAAATGGGATGCTGAGTGCGTTCTTTATAAATAAACAGAACTGCACCAAACAATCTATCTGACTCACCTCATTAGATTCTCCTCCTAATGGAAACAAGCGGCAAGACCCCAAATACTGGCTAACCACTTGGCCAAGGAGCAAGAGTATCTGCTGCTGCCTCTACAAAGCAACTTTTGAAAAGTTAACAGCTTCTTGGTTTAAAAACATCACATGACGCTATCTATGTTGTGTACTCTCATGGTTTTATCAGGTCTCACAATATTTGATTGTTTTTCTTAAAGTCCCAACTTCCAAAATCCTCTGATTAGATAGGAATCTCTGCTTTTGTTTTTCAAATAAGAGTTTCTAGCTCTCGTGGTTGTTAAGAAAAGCTTGAAAATGTGACCCAAGTGAAACCTCAAGAGTTCCAAAACCCCCAAAAGCCAATAAAAAGACTTCTCCAAGCTGTGTGTATGTGTTTAAGATCTCATGATATTCGAGCCAATCTCATAATGTCGGGGGGGGGGGCAGCTGAGTCATGATTTTTGAACACTTGGGGCAGGAAGTGCTGCAATATAAAATAATATGTTAAATCATCTTGAGACGTGAAAAAAAGGCTTCAAAATTTCTGTTCCTGAGATACAAACCAAATCCTTCGAACAGCCAGCAATGTGATTCATAGTGCTTGAGACTATGAAGCCTTTCATAAAAAAAAATACTAAACACAGTTTAACAGCAAAAGCTTTGGTTTAAAAAAAAAATACATTTCATATGTTGCTTCATACCGAGTCTTTACTAAACTCCATAATTTCAAAGGTTGGAATATTGTGTTGTTCTGTTTTCCCCGGAGTTGTTCAAATTTGCATATTTTTACACATTCTGTGAAATTAATATAGACTTTTGTGTCTTGTACTTAGGTAATAAAACTTGCATTCTTACCTTTCACAGATATGAGTAATACAGATCGAACACCCAGAGGGACTTTACAATGCATACTGGAGCTTTATTCTTTGTATGTTTAATTTTTTTTTCACACTAACACATTAAATAAAGATTAATAAACCTTTGTAGGGCACAGCAGCCTTTCAAATGACAAAATTCATGCTGATGAAGCCATGCCCCACGCAAATGACCTACATTCTGTAATATATAATGAAAATTCTACTTTCTTCCTGCTTTTCAAATCAAACAATGCCTTGCAGCAGTTCACATTTAGAAAAAGTTTTACAACCCTTTAGCACCTATTTAAAAACAGGTCCTAAAAGCTACATTTAAAAAAAAGTCCCAGGTTCTTTATTTTAATTGTTTATTCATTTTAAGAATTGTCCCAAACTTGACATTCTTCAAACATAATTCACTACCAGGGGAACCACTGACACAAATATTGATGTAGAAGTATCAGGGTTTATGTCAGCACTGCCCTGATGCTGGAGCAGGGACCAAATGCCCTTTAAAGCATCTTCAGATTTCCAGCATCCTTACTATGGAATTGCTCCTAAATTCCAGGCAGCTCTGGTCCTTTGAGAGGCATGTGCACCGCCTCATCCTCAAAAAGGGGAAGGCTTGAGGCTTGCTCTGGATTTTTTTTCCTGAGGTCTGCTCTGATGGAAAATGTGTTAAAATGTGTATTGCTAAACTAATGTCCTCTGGATGACCATCGGCCAGATAGCAACACGACACACTGTGAACAAAGCCAATCCTAGCATATAGCTGCTGAATAAGAGAGATACGGTCTAGAACTTCGGCTGACCTAGGGAATCCAACCCTGAGTTCTCCCTCTGCCCTGCTGCAACTCTTCTGTGGATATTGAACTACATGGTGTGGCAGGGTGCTGGCCAGGAGGGACTGAGCCAGCCCTGCTGCCCCTTTAAGAAAGCAAAAGCCTCTGCTAGCAGCTTCCCTAAGCTAGGGAAGCTGATTACCTAGCAGAGTGCAGCCCTGGGCTAATTAGGGCCAATTGGGTTACACCTGGTAGCCTCCCCAGGGGATATAAAAGCCTGGCAGGGAGGAAGCCAGGGGGGGGGGAGAGGAAGGAGACGGAGAGAGAAGGAGGCTAGGGGAGCAGGATAGGGAGGAGTATTCAGACTCTGGATCCCTGTGAGCCAGGAAGAAGGGAGTTGTCTTCCTGAGCTGTGGCCTGTTCTCCCTGAGCCGCAAAGCACTGTTAGAGCTGTACATAGAAGGGGGGGTGGGGGGTTGCACTATAAATAAAAGGACACTGGTGGAGCCACAAAGCAGTCTCCTGCCTGTTTTTGGAGGGGGCGACAAGCAGATCTCCTACAATGGCTGAAAATGTAGCCCCAAGCACTATGTTCAATTGTGTAGCTTCCAGAGGATCATTATAGGTGACTGCCCCTTTGCCCCAAAGCCCTGGACTTCAAAGCCCCACATGACTCAGGCCCTTCTTCCATATTATTCAGCATTTACATGAAGCCATTGGTGGAGAGGGTGAGAAAACACAGCTGGATGTGCCGGCATTACAGAGGTGGTGTGCTGTTCCAATCTCCTTCACATCAAATGTAAAGAGCATCATCTCCAAACTGTCTCCATGTTTAGCCTAGCATGGGAATGAAATGCAACTGGCTCAAGTTGAATCCAGAAAGCAGACATGTCTTAGCATCTGTACATGCTTTATAACATCCCCCTCATAGAATATCAGGGTTGGAAGGGACCTCAGAAGGTATCTAGTCCAACCCCCTGCTCAAAGCAGGACTAACCCAGCTAAATCATCCCAGCCAGGGCTTTGTCAGCCTGACCTTAAAAACCTCTAAGGAAGGAGATACCTCCCTAGGTAACCAATTCCAATGCTTCACCACCCTTGGATGCAGTGCATCTGGCCCTGTGGACTTGTGCTTGTCTAGCTTTTCTAAACAGTCCTAAACCACTTCTTTCTCCACAGAGGGCTGGTCACCTCCTTCCCGTATTGTGCTGCCCAGTGTCATAGTCTGGGAGCTGACCTCATTCATGAAGACAGAGGCAAAAAAAAAAAAAGCATTAGCAGGAGGGATAGCTCAGTGGTCTGAGCATTGGTCTGCTAAACGGAGAGTTGTGAGTTCAGTCCTTGAGGGGGCCATTTAGAGATATGGGGCAAAAATCTGTTGAATGATTTAATTGGGGATTGGTTCTGCTTTGAGCGGGGGATTGGACTAGATCTTCTGAGGTCCCTTCCAACCCTGATATTCTATGATTAATTGAGTACATTAGTTTTTTCCACATCCTCTGTCATTAGGTTGCCTCCCCATTCAGAGGCCCACACTTTCCTTAACCTTCTTCTTCTTGTTAACATACCTGAAGAAACCCTATATATGGTCCTAGCCAAGAAGGAGGTAGATAGACACAGACGGAGATGACAATAATACAAATACACCCGTCTACTGTACTTGCTTTATTGTTCAGGCAGCAAAAGTGAAACTAACACGAAAGTGAGACTTTGCGCTGGAGAGAGCTCAAACATTTAAAGGGACATGACATCACATCACATTCCTCCACCTTACTTTATAAACCACTAGCAAAAATACCCGGCGTTGCTCGGGGTATTTGTAATTGGAAACTGGGATGTAAAAAGACTACCATGTTTTTTATTAATACAAATTTTGTTCAGACGTCTCAGCGTTGCTCAGGTCCATTGGAGGGCGGAGGGAAGAGAGAGCTGAGCAAGTGTGGGGTCCGTTGGAGGGGGTATTATGACATCATAACTATGTCACAGAGAACAGCAGGTCTTAACCTGCTGCCCAGCTGATGTGAATGGGCTTTAAAGAATTTCACCCCTGGGGGGCGTCAGAGGTGAGATTTGAAAAATTTTCGACTCTTACCCTGATTAGGACCCTAAAGCCTATAACTACCAAATTTCAAGTCCCTAGCTCAAACGGTGTGGAAGGAGTAAGGCAGCATACATACACGCACGCACGCATACACACACACACGCATACACCATTTGACTTTTATATATATATAGATTCCAAACACACATAAATTGTCTACACGACTACTATGACATATAATATAACCTAACTAATAGCTGTGGGCAGACTGCCACAGTCTCTTAAATTGCAAGGGATTATTCTGCCCTGGGTTTGTAAATTCAGGCACTGTAACAGAATATACCCTTGTATTAACACCCTACCTACTATTGTAATGATCTTTGCACAAAGCACACCTTATAAAGTATCATTTGAAAATTCACAATTTGCTGATCACTGGCATCATGGCAAAATGCACATAGCAGTATTATATAAGGTATAAGCACAAATCATGTTAAATCATGGCTGAAGTGTGTTTTACACACTGTGTTTTCTGGGGAGTGGCCAAACCAGTTCCTCAGCGACAAAAGGCAAGATGGTGCCTCAGTCAGGTGTAAACCATTACCAGTTCAGTGGCTATTCTCTAGCAAGAAATGGAGTAGGGGCAAAAATCTACATCTTAACACAGAAATTGCATGTTTCTACTTGGAAATGCTTCTAAGAAGGGGGACAGGAATATAAAAAGAAGGTGCAGATACCACCATATACCATCTCTCTCTTCCTGCCCATCACATTCACTCCACCTGATGAGACAAAGGAAACAGACACTGAACTGTGGAGGAGGGGTCCTGATCTAAAGAAGTTAGTAAGATGGCCAAAAGCATGTGGTGAGAAAACTTTGCTTTGAATCTAATATAGTTTATTAAATAAAGCCCCAATAAGTGTTTTATCTTTATTTTTCTTGTAACCTTTTCTGATTGTTATGCCTCATTACCTGTACTCACTTAAAAGCTCTCTTTGTAGTTAATAAACTTGTTTTACTCTTCTATATAATCCAGGGTCTTCAAGTTGAAGTATCTGGGTACCTCCATCTGAGGTAACAAGTTGTGTGCATATTATTCCCTTCAAGGAATTATGGCCATAACATATTTGTACTGTCCACCAGAAGGATGGGCAGTACAGAACATACTGTTCTGGGGGGAAGATCTGGAACTGTGACCGTGTATGGACTGTGCAGAGAAGACAGACACAGACACAGAGGGGGCTGACAAACAGCTCTCTGCTGTGCCGGCTTTATTGTTCAGGCAGCAAAACTGAAACTAACTGAAACTTTGCACTGGGAAGGGAAAGTGATCAGACACTTAAAGTGATATGACATCCCATTCACCACCCAAGTTCCCTTTACAGTGCACATGTACACCCACTACTCAGCAAGGACTACTCGTCAATGTAGCTGTAAAGTGGGAGGCCTGCTTTCAGCTACCTGTTGGCTACAGGACTGTCCCTTCAGCCCAGGAAGGAATGACCCCCGGTCCAGACAGGCTGGTTTAGGCCCTCTTTTCAAGGATTTAGCTTTCTCTTTTTCATATTAAACTAGCATATTACTTCAATCATCCCTTAACCAGGATCCTATCTGATCCCCATAGGTTTCTACTCTACGAGACAGGCCACTTGCCTGAGAACCAGCTCTGGAGTCTCCTACCCTAGGCTCCTGCCAGCTCTCTATCCCGAGTAAGCCACTTGCTGGCTTTTATAATCGCCTGATTCCCAGTTGATTAGACTCATTTGGGAGGTAGCTGATCTACTACAGGTGAGGCTGGGCCAAATTCTCCTCAGCAGGCCAGCTACCCTGTGACACTTGCTTCAGGGAAGTCCAACTACAAGCTATGAGTCCTTGTTCTGTCTGAGAAGGGGCAAAGGAAGTAATGACAATCCCTGTTATGATTAATTTCCTCCACCTGCAAGTCAAAAGCTGATGTTTTAATCACTAAGCAAATATGGGTATCAAGACTAATCTCCCCTCAGTTTAATCAAGTACAAGAGTAGCATAATGTTCAAGTAAATGTGTGTATGGCATATTATCCTGAAATAGTCTGTTTTTAACTGGTCTGTTATCTCAGCAGGTACCACGTGTGACAACGGTCACTGGCAAAGATTGCATCAGTAGAGAAATAATCAACTTTCCACATTAGTGGTACTGCAGGGGATGAATGCTCCTTAATTCAGAGAAATGCACAGCACAGCAGTGGTGTTGAGGGTAAGAAGGAAGAGAATCAGAAAGGAGAGAGACAAAATAAGCCATGAAAAGGGGCCTGAAACAGACAAAAAAGAGTAAACCCCACTCCCCCGACAATATGGAAAAGGAAATGCCACAGCCAGGGGTCTAACAAGAAATAGGAGACAAACAGCAGGGTATGATATGTTATAAGCAGAACAGGCCACAGACAGAGATAAAAATAAGGCCAGAATGAGACTAAAAGAAAGGCTTCTGGCAGCAAACCAAGAATCATTAACTAGAACAAAAGAAATATGAAAATATATCAAATGGGGAGGTGTTGTTTGTGTTCATTTTAATTATTACTGTAATGGCTAAAAAGGCAAATCTGTTCATGCCTGGATAAATCAGTGCACGCCTGACTCCACTGATTTGTGTAGCTTGATAATATAATGCCAAACTTGAAAAACATTATCAGGACCTCATCGTTTTGATTTTCACGGTCTGATGTTCAAAAACAATATGCACCAGAGATAAAATATTGACTATAAGCACAACAGATAAAATCAAATCTCTGGAGTTATTACCAATGTCCGTGTATCTACTTCTTAGATTTAAAGCGAATAGGTAAAGTTTACCAGAGAAGATCAGGAATACCATCACTGAAATCACTAATGTTATTGTGTATTTACACTGCTTACGTAACATCAACATACTGCAATGCAATATAATGTAATAAAGATTTACCCTTAAAATGCTATGTGACAAGGCTCACTCACCCTCAGCTCACCCCCTTGCATGGGGCGGGAGGTTGCTGCTATCTTTGGCCCCAGTACCTCCTGCTGGCCACCTGCCTCTGGCTTCAGTGGCTCACCTCTCTGGCCAACTGACCTAAATTCAGACCCATTCCAAGTTATCATAAACAAGTCCAAACAAAATTCCAACCAAAGCTGAAAGTTCTCTTCCCTCTTGGCTACTGACGTCTTTTCCTCTCTATCTACGCTCTGCTTCTCAGGGCTTCCCTTGCTGGAGCCTCTGCACCCCTGTGCACCCTAGCCCTAGGCTTCTCAGAGCCAGAGAGATCTGTCTCCTCTGCCATCTCTCACCCAACTGAGCCCTTCAGTCTACTTATGGCTTAGTTTGCCCGCTCTGGAACTAGGAGACAATTAGCGACTCAGCTCCCCAGGTGCAAAGTCTGACTAAGTGGGTGCATTCACTAGACTTGCAGCTGATGGGAGGGTGGGGGGTAAGGCTATTAACAGAATCACACTACACAATGGGCACGGGCATTTTCCCCTTCCATAAAATATTTACACATACTATAGATTACATTTAAATTGTCTCTTGACACATGATGGTTGCTCATGAATCTGCCCCACAATACTGCCTCCCATACATTAGGTTAGGCTAGCTGGTATTCAGAGCTTCCTTTAGAAAAAATTGGTCGGATTCTTGATATGTATATCGTGGCATGCCTCCACTGAAGTTCTTCTAGCTATGTACTTACACAGTCCTAGCTGTAACATCTGCCTATCTCATCATCACTAATGGATTTTATTCTCACATAGCACCCATGTGAGGGAAGGAGGCATTATCCTCTTTTTTTACCGAGGGGAACATGCGGCACAAAGAAATTAAATGACTTGGCCAAGGTCACACATACAGTCTGTGGCTCACAGACGGGAAGGCACACATTGGTCTCCTGAGTTCCAGGTCCAAGTCCTATCACTCGACATCCTTCTTCTCCTCCTGTTTTAAACCACTGGAACTCAGACAAAAATCACAACCACACTTAAGAAGTCAGAAAATTTCAAGACTCAGCAAGGAGTGTCTCAATGAAAATGTTTTACTTCAGCACATGCAGTTGTAGCTGTGTCAGTCCCGGGAGATTAGAGACAAGGTGCATGAGGTAATATCTTCTACTGGACCCACTTCTGGATTTATTGCATTTAGCTCTGTGTGGCTCGAAAGTTTGTCTCTCTCACCAGACGTTGGTCCAATAAAAGACATTACCTCACCCACCTTGTCTCCATGTCATCAGCAAAACAGCATGCAGGCCCGCCTGACTGGGTTTTGTACATGGGAAGATAATTTAGACTATAATACAACTAGGGAAGGGTAGTTCATCTTTCTCTAATCAAGATTTTTTAAAACAAATTAGGGACCCTGAGACTCCTTCCTTAGTGTTAAGCACAGTTAATTAACATAAAAAGGGAGGGTGAAAGAACCCTCAATTTCGCATCGCATATCTCTAACACGATAGTCTAAATATTAAACTAGTCTTGAGCTAAACACATTATAAAGCTGAACTATTTCAAAGCATCATTGTGAGTGTTTAATAGGTATACTGATAATGAGGGCCTGCTGTACTGAAATGTAGAATCCTCAGAGTAGGGTGACCAAATGTCCCGATTTGATAGGGACGGTCCTGATTTTTGGGTCTTTTTCTTATATAGGCTCCTATTACCCCCCAGCACCCTTTCCTAATTTTTCACACTTACTCTCTGGTCACCCTGCGTCAGAGTATTAGAATGGCAGCGTAATGGGAGAAACTAGTTTACAGTCTTTTTCCATACCTGATATTTGTAACAATGCCAAACTCTTCTCTCTCTCTCTTTTTTGTCTATCTCAGTATGAGGCAATGGTCAGATCTATTTTTAAATGACATCAAACAGCAGGGAAGGAAACAGACTCTTTATATTGTAAAAAGTCAGTGCAGGTTCTTTAAAGTAAAAGCCCAGTACTGTGACCTTTTGTATTTCTACAGCCATACAGCCAACCAAGTCTGACAAAACCAATGTTTGGAATTAGGATTTTGTCTATCAGAGAACTAAACAATTCTGAACTTGCACCTTGAGCCTTACTATTTAAATCCACCAAAAAGCCCAAAGTGCAACGACCTCTAACAGCAGTCTGCTCTACACCATCCCCGCAGTTTCAATCTTGGAGAATGGAAATACTGGATTTATCAAAATTAGTGAGTCCGAACCAAGTCTCACAGCTAAAGGTCATGGTGTCTCCTGTCAGATGTGACTCACAAATGGGACAAAACAATACCTCTTACTGAGGCTTCCCGCCATGTAGCTGAGATTATAGCTAAATAGAGAACTATAGACCTACCGTGTTTCCCCGAAAATAAGACAGTGTCTTATATTAATTTTTGCTCCCAAAATTACATTACATTATATTACAGCGAGAGGCAAAACTGGAAGTACGTCTTATTTTCAGGGGATGTCTTACTTTCGGGGAAACAGGGTAGCACTGCCACTCACTGACTTCCTCTGACTAGAAAAAACGGAGTAAAGAGCTGAGGTCTTGGCCCTAAAAGCATGTAGTTAAGCAGTTCCATGTTTCACTTGCATGAGTTACACACAATTAAAAACACAGAATTTAGAGGAAAAATACAAATAAATCTTTCAGACAGAGAAAAAGCTCCCCAACTCCAGCATAGCTTTCATTATACCCTTAATACTCCCCTCCGTGGAAAGTATCTAGCAGAGAATCCCAAAGATTATCAAACTGGAAGGATTAAAATTTGTGCAGTTTAAAGACAGAAAGTGACCACACAGAGGCTACATTATACTTTTAACAGAGCTGGCTGGAAAAGTGTGCAGATCTACAAACCCATTAAATAATCACCTTAGATTACTACAAGAAATTTGGGCAAAAATTACATTCAATTGAGAGTAGTGGGGGAGCATGGCCTTGCATTGAAAATGGAATGGTGGAGAAGGCTAGGAATGTTATTGTGACATTGAGAAAACCCTACCACGCTCTCTCCAGCAATCCACTCTGGGTGCCTGACCTGAAACATCAAAAGTGACCCCACTCCTACCACTCCAGTTACAACTCCAGTTCTGGGACTCCGGACAGGTATTCCCCTTTCCCCTCAGAGGACCTAAGACAACTTAATGGACACTACCATGGCTCAAATACTTGCCTACTCATACAGTGTAAGGCTATCCCTGATTTATTTGAGACAGTTGATGGATCGCAGCTTGTCTCTGGCCCCAACAGTCAGGAAACTACAGTTTTGGCGGTGATTGGGGGGGAGTGCTACAAGCTCCTCCAATTTAGTCTGATTCAGTCCCCATAGTTCCATTTGCAACGCAGAATCCCCTAGTTGGGAAAACGTGATCCATATTCTTGCATCAGCACACCATGACATTTAAGTCTAAATTTTGCCAGGACACCTGCTTCTTGACTTCTATGTGCAAGCCTCTAGAAACTCATGTTGGATGCCTTGCTCAGGCAAGGCAGGGAGAGATGGCCAGGTAAGAGAGCGGACCTCCTTGCTACGGGGGTCAGGCATCACACTCCCCGCAAAAAATCAAGAGTTTTCAGATGCATTCATAAAATGACATGCAGGGAATATGACTGTCTGATCGATTTATAGCCGGGGGGCCCTTTGAATAGCTGGTGATGCCTTCTGGACTTACTAATGCTCCTGCAAACTTTCAGCATCTAATTAATTATATCTTATGAAATATGTTGTACCACCATATGGTTGTCTACTTAGGTGACATCCTCATTTACTCTGAAAACCAGCCTATGCAAACCATCATTATGCAAAATCCTAAAAAAACTCCACCAAAATGGGCTGTGTGCGAAGCTGGAGAAATGTGTCTTCAATAAGTCCTTGTGGAATTCTTAGAGTACATTCTGTCCACTCAAGGGAGTTCCCTTGGATCTCTGGAAGGTGGAAACAATTAGTGACAGGACAACACCACAAAGCATTTGAGAAATACTGCGCTTCATTACATTTGTGAATTTCTAGAGACTCTTCACACAGGCCTACATCTGAATCCTGGCCCCTATAACCTATTGTGCTGTGAAAACCCACTAAGTTCTCTTGCATTCCAGAAGCCTAAGAAGTCTTCAGTCATCTGAAGGCAGTGTTCAACTTCACACCAATCCTCACATGTTCCAACCCAAGTCAACTCTTCATTCTGAAAACTGATGCTTCCTGTTTCACCAATGGGGTGGTGCTGTCCCAGAAACAGGGCCTCAACTAAGAAGTTCATACTCTTAATTTTCTGTCTTCCAATGTGTTTGGATACTTTTTTTCTCTGTGCCTCACCATTTTGATTGGGTTTGATTACATTGTTACTGCTTCTTAGGAAGCTACCTTTATGTTGTAATCAGCGTTCCATGGACGTTCTATTGGTTGAGGCTAGCCAGGAGATGAACTGAATCAGTACAGCCTCCAACCATGCTGGCCATTGCACTTTCCTGGTCAAATGAGGCACTCGCCCACTGTGGGCACCTAGTGGAATGGCGGTGAAGTGCTTCCCACCAACACCACCTCCCTGTGGATGGACTTTGCACTGCGGGGGCCCTGCATTCATGGCTTTTTTTCCCCTCTCTCTATAATTTAATGTGCTTGTACTTGCAGTTAACTAAGACAACTTTTCCCTCAACCCACACTGTCTTTAAAGTTTTATGTTTAATTTTATATAATGGTATTCATTCCCCTGGAGTCCACTTCACCACCTCTTTAAACTTTAGCCATTTATCTACAGTCCTCCTAGCTAATTACAGTGTGCCTTGCTAATTAACATTGCTGATCTATTTTGTTTAATATGGCCCTCATTTTCTCAAGTCACTTTGGGAATTTCAGAGTTTAATGCATGCATTTGTATCCAACATCCTTCCAATGGCTGTCATGTGGAATCCCAGTAAATGGTAATCGCTATTTCCCAAATGATTCATAATAGTCACTTAATTTACTAATTTCACTTTATTGGACCAGATACGATCTAAAGTGTCACTCCAACACATATTGATAGGGAAATTGATCTACAACATGAACAAAATCTCCTCCCTTTTTATCACTTGATGTTTCACTATCCCCATGGACCCCAGGCTATCACTAGGTTATATCATTCTTGGCAATTTAAAATCCGCAGAGTTCCTAATGGAAATAGAGTTAGATGGCCCTTTTGGGAAACTTCCACATGTGGATCTCCTTATTTCTATTATGTTCATGACATGCACTCAAGTTAGATAAAAACAGAAAATACTCTTGTCAGTAGGATGCAACATAACACTACTTTATTCCTTAAAATCCGGAACTTTAATAACACAAGAACCAAAAACAAAGAGACAAAGCAGGCTGCTCCCTACAGCAGAGAGCACAACTCATCCACTTAACTGAATGCTGTCTGTCTGCAAACTGACTACCTCTCCCAGCAGTACTAAGCAGAACCAGCAAACTGTCACCCACCCCTTAAAGTAAGCTTTCAAGTTCAACAACTCATTTAATGTCCGTTATGTTCTTGAAAAATGCTATTTTAAGTGAAACAATGTTAAGCGAATCCAGTTTCTCCATAAGAATTACTATAAATAGGGGGAGTAGGTTAGGGAAATAGGGATTTTTCTTTCACCAGACAAAAGGCATTATATACATATACAGTATACATTTTAAATAGTTTTAAACAATTTAGTACTGTACTCACCAATGATGATTGTGAAGCTTGGTTGAGGCAGAGGCATAGCGAAGTTAGGGTGCAGGGGCTTGCTGGTGGGCATGGGATCGTTCTAGCTGCGGGGGGTGGGATCGGGGTGCAGGGGTTGCCCCATTCCACCCTCCCGGTGCTCCTGCCAGGGAGTGGGCTCAGGGCATGGGGACTTGCAAGCCCCCGCACCCTGACCCCGCTTCCCAACAGGAGCTCCGGGCGGGCCAACGGGGCAAGACCCCATGTCTGGAACGCCTGGCGGGCGGAGCAGGGGAGGTGAACAATGTTATAAGCGAACATTGCAGGACTTTAAAGGAGTATGTTCTCTAGTAGGTCACCGATCTAATAACGTAACAACATTAACCGGGATGATGTTAAGAGAAGAGTTACTGTACACCACCATTTCCTAAAGGAAGTGAGGGCTAAGATCCAGGTACTGTGTGTAAAGGGGGGGGGGCACTGGGCCAGGTGGCACCCACCCATCATCCCTTCTCAACTCTGGAAGGAATACAGTAAAAAGTTACTACATCCCAGGGGTGTGTTAAACAATGAGTGGGGCTTTCTCTGCCTACTAGACACACCCTCCACCTCCACCTTTTAGAGGATTCCAGATGCAGCAGCCATGCTCAGAGAGCTGGAGAGAGTAGGGAGGGTCTTGGAGACAGCACAACATATAGCGACCTCATGTGGAGAATTCTAGCAGATCCTGTGAAACCTGTAGGGTTCAGGAATTGAATCCACAGCCTTTTAAACTTTAAATTTTATGAAGGAGGGATAATTTAGCATCTTTCAAGACGTGATGTAATGGCATCACTTAATAGTTTAACATCACTGAGAAAGAATTGTTATTGTTATATATTATGTACATTGTGGTGGCAAGCAAGGATCAGAGCTCCATTGTGCTTGGTGCCGGACACACAAATAACAAAGAAGAAAGTCCTGGCCCCACAGAGTTTATCACCAAGTAGTCAGCCAGGATTCTACACACGGACTAAACAGAGAAAAGGGGGGGGGGGGGGAGGTGGAGTCACAAAATGCTGAGAGTTTGGCAGAAATATGGCAGACTCAGATCACCATTTACCTAAATAATCCCAGACATGAGTGATCTGGGGACATCACAGCAGAGGTAAGTTTTAAGAAGCAGTCGATTTTGGTGGAATTTTTACAGGGCATTCCCCCAGCTTAGAAGCAGCATAGAAGAAAGTACAGAAATGCTCAAGGAAGAAAGGGACAGGAGGGCAATTAAAGGGTGATGTCATTGACAGTGCAAAGATGGGGTTGATGACTTGATCAATTAATCGATCTGCTCGAGAGGGGCTAACTGGCAAAAAGACCTCACAGGCATAGAAAGGCAAAGCTGGTGTTCAGTGTAACGGAGGAGGGGAGCCAATGAAAGAACAAAGGGTGGGGTTTGATGTAGTCAGAATGAAGAGCCAGGAAGATGACCCTAGCAGCATACTTTGAACTGACTTGTTTAGCATCAATGCAATAGTGAAGACTACAGTACAATGATCAAGGTGTGAGATGATAAGGGTCTAAAGAAAACCCTTGATATTATCACCCAGGTTCAGAAGGTATTGGAAGTACACTAAGGCCTGGTCTACACTAGCGGGGGAGGAGGGTCAACCTAAGATATGCAACTTCAGCTATGTGAATAACGTAGCTGAAGTCGGCACATCTTAGATCGACTAATCTGGCATCCTCACCTGGCGGCAGCGAGCTCCCGCGTCGACTCTGCTTACTGCTCTCAGCGAGCTGGAGCTCCAGAGTTGATGGGGAGCGCCTTTGGGGATCAATTTCTTGCATCTAAACCAGACGCGATAAACTGATCCCCGATAGATCGATTGCTACCCGCTGATCCGGAGGGAAGTGAAGACACACCCTAAGAGTCGCATCACAAATCAGATTACTCGCAGAGCACCTGCGTTTTTGAAGCATTTTTTGCTGCTCTGACAAAAAGGTCTCGGAATCATCTTTTGTGCAACTCCATTAACAAACAGGTTTAAGACTAGCAGCCGTGTTAGTCTGTATCCGTAAATACATCTGATGAAGTGGGCTATAGCCCAGGAAAGCTTATGCTGAAATAAACTGGTTAATCTCTAAGGTGCTACAAAGTCTTCCTCGTCTTATCCATTAACAAATTTTATCTGAATTAAAAACAAAGAAGTGAGTGAAAAGGTGTGTGCTTGCAATTATTGTACTGGAATGGTCAATGTACAGTGAAAGTAAGAGAACTGAAGTTTTGAAACAAAGAATAATCTATATTTGTCTAGCTGAGATTTCCTTTACATCAGCACTTTAAATATCACAGCCAACTGCTGACAATAATTATGTTAATGTTGCTATGAAAAATAGAGCCCTAAAGTAACTGGATTTTCCAGGATCTTTATTTTTATTTACTTTTAACTTCAATGGCAGCAACTTTGGACACCAAAACATGAGTTTTCTTCCACATTTCCACCATTACAGGACACAGACTATGTATTTAAATTCATTGCACACAAACCAGGTCAAATGGACAGCAGCAATAGTCAGTGTTGATGTAAGAAAAGGCAGTGGTTTTTGAACCTACCTAGTTTCTCATCCAAAATTGCACTGAATTTATGATGAATGGACTTTGACCACTGAGTACAGAAGGTTCTAATAACATCACAAGCACTTTTCTATCACCTTCATAAACCCTGAATTCCTTTTAATTCTTTAAGATGCAGTATATAATATCTATCTGCACTTACTAATAGAGATACTGTAATTAACTACTGGCAATAGCAACAAAAAGAAAAAAATCCCTTTGTATGCATTGATAGAACTCACAATTATCATGGAAAACACTGATCCTCATATCCAAGGAGAATATAAGTAATTTAGTTAGTAGAACACCATCAACTTAAAAATTATGTATTTATCTGGGCAAGGGAGACTTCAATTAACTTTTGTGGCCTTCTGCAGAGGACCTCTCTATTCTTCTGCTCCAATTAGCATCACTGTATTGTTTGTACTTGCTGCAATGGAAACTATAGTCCCACCCACAGTCACTGTGCTGATGAAAATCCTGAGATCGTGAAAGCAGTCCTGAGGGCCTGGGAAATCCTTCAAAAATCTCAGTCTGAAGCCAAAAGCCTGAGATGAAGAACAAATGGGAGGAACAAGGAACAGGAAATGAAAAGGCAACAAGTATTGAGAGTGGGATAGGTAGCATCATCAGTGTAAAATCCCTAGGTTTACCCAGGAATCAATTTATCTAAAACTGCAGGTGACGTCTAGAGATGCTGCCTATTTTCATAGCATCTACCATGACTTTTTCCATCAGGGGCATTCAGAATGTATTTTCAGGATCACAGTCAGCAGTGCTGGACTGCACTCACAACACAATGATTTTGCTCACCTTATAAACCTTACTATCCCGTATAGAATATCAGAAGTGTGACCATTGTTAAACAGCACCTTGTAAATTTCACTATTCATTAGGAAGGAACCAGCACTTCAGGTATTGTTAAGCAGCACCTTGTAAATTTCACTCTCCCTGAGAAAGCAAGAAAGCAGAGAGAGAGATTGCTTAGTGGCAACTTGTAAATTTCATCTAGCACTGCAGACAAATCAGCTCTGATTACACTACATGGTTCATGCAGTGTGTCAAACACTTGTTTTGGTCTATATGGAAGTGTATTGAGCTACTTTCCCTGAAACAGAGAGAAATTGAGAGGTCACTGTCTCTTTCAAAGCGGCCTCTTTTAAACGACTGAGAGATTTACAATTCCGACCATTTTCTTCAGTAACAGACAGTGAAACAACTCAAAATGGTCACATGGTACAGTACGTGATCTTGTATGATCCAGTAAGGACTTTATTTTCCCTCCCTACCTTACTGCATGGTTTTCTTTACTTTGAACTTATAATTTGACCGTGTGTGCATTCTGTTGATATAATAAAGAGTCTGGGCACCAGAAGTTCTGGTACTTACACTCAATCAAAATTCAGAGCAAAGGAACTTGAAGATCAAGCAATATTTAAAAATGTAATAAAGTTACTAGGTTCTAGCTGTAGCGAGTAAAGACAACAGCTGTTGGGTAAAACTGGGACAGCAACCTATTAGACAGAATTCCTCTGAATGAGGAGTAGCATGTGCCACCTTCTTAAATATTGAAAATATCACTGCCATATTTTCAGTAAAATGTGGGCTGTTCGAAAGCATGAAACCGCAGTGCACAATGCTCTCTCACTATCAAAGAAAGACAGATCATTGCACAAAGTGAAATAGTCAAAACTGTTGCAGGGCAATTAAAGAGATATTTTATCTTAAAATGGGGATCCAGAACCAAACAGAAAGCAGGTTCCAGGTGAATGTTTCCTTTGAAAGAATTCCTAAGTCACAAGTGTTCATTATGTCCCTGTGTAACATTCACACCTTTTAAGAAACTCAATAAATGGTGAACTAAAGCCATTTTCACTTATCCTTAGGCAGATTATAATTCACACTGCCAGAGATTAAAGGCTATTTCATGACTTCACAGTGTCACTCTGCCTTTGCAGTGCTGTAATTCTAACTGGTCAAGTAGATCCCTAATTTGCAGACCTCTTCAGAATACTGATTTTCTGCATTTTGCAGATATCTGCAAAGCATATCTCATCCACAAGCACATATTTCACAGCTGCATATTTTTACATAACATCAACAGGGATCCATCATTTTAGCATTCTCTCTTAATGTCACAACCCGATGCATTATTTCAATAAACAACTCCTATTAGTCATTTTCTCACGTTTTGTCATCACAGAAGTAAAACTGTTCTGTGCTCTGTGGAAATTCATAACATAATACATGGATAAGGCTATTACAGAAGACTAAGCATGGAGTACAAGGGGCACAAACAGATCCTAAAACCTGTTTTCTTGGTGAAATTCCAGTCTTTGTTTGAGAGTAAGCAGGAATGTGGAAAAAAGCAATTATTTTTGAAAGAATGGATAAATGGATGCACTGTGAGAGCGTATTCTCATCTTCATCTGGGCACTGATGTTTATTAAATAATAGGCTGTTAAAAATCATTCCATAAAAAATGTAAACCATTTTTGAGGTAGAGAAGATAATAAAGTCATATTATTCACACACATAATGTAGAACAGAAGACAGACAGATAAATAGAAGGATAATTTCTGTATAGAGTGACAGATGAATAGAAAGGGAAATGATGTCACCAAGTGATCTCAGCCTATTTAAATAAACAGAGACAAATTCCACCCACTGTTGTAGGTATTCAATCTCACTGACTTCAGTATCACTGATTGCCGAGTTTGGCTCAAAGGCTACAGCTGAATCCCAATTTTACCAAAGTCTCAGGACACCTCAGGACTTTGAGATGATCTTCAAAGTCAAGGATTCAGATAACAGTTTTCCCAATTCAGAGACCAGGACTAGCTATCTAAATTTGGCTGCACCGGCTGGCCTTCCAGGCCAACAGTTTCTCTGTCTCTCTGCAGCTCTTCTCTTGCTGAGCTTAAAAGTTCTGCAGGAGCAAAGTTTTTTCAATGTAACTTCAAAGGATATAACTGGCCTCCAATTAATGACAGTGCAATAAATCAAGATTGCACTGAATATCTTAAGACTACACAGAGAAACACACAGAAGAGCTAAACTGAAATTTCATTCTTTTGGTCTAGTCATGAGCATATTTAGAATCTAATATTTTGACACTGTACAGATGAAAAATGAAAGCATTTTCTGCACTGTAGAAAAGATGCGGATGAACCATTCCAAACATGGTTTAACTGGAAGTGTAGCCAATGACCACCCATGGTCAGTACTGTGCACAGTCTGTGGAACCGTGCTGAACATGGTTTCTCCTTGTCTATACTTGCAGTTAAGCGGCATTCTGCACCAATTTAGCTGCACTTGACATCTATAACGGGTAACGTTTGTAGCAGAGATAAGGCTCAGTGCAGAGAGAGACAGAAGTGCCTCACCTACGGTCATTTGGCATCTCAGTGGCAGAGCTAGAAACAGAAAGCAGATTTCCTAACCCCTCGTTCTGTGCTTTAAGTACGAGACCATCTTTCCTCTGCATAGATGTAGATGTTGTATGTGTCGTTTTTGGAATCTGTTGGAGATGGAAGTGCAAGCCTTCTGTAACACTAGAGTACATTGTTAATACCGTTGATAGTGTAGGCACTATGAAAATGGAAAGGAATGCACAAATCTTTCTCCTTAATTTCTTGTTTCCTGTAAGGTTTTGGGTGGATGGAATTGTCCTAAACTAGTTTTGTTTGCTGCTTGAATACCTGGGACTACTTTGAATTCTGTATTTGATTTAAGCTACAAAGAATGTTCTTGAGTCCAAAGGAAAGTTTGTATCAAGCAACACATGTGGGTTTAATCGAAAACATGCTGGGACCTGTCCTTTGGGCACCTCATTGCTCCTCATATGCTGATTTCCCAACTGCCTTCTAGAATGGGGTTCATGGCCTTAGTCAATAATCAGGACAGTGGATTGCATGAGAATTTCAACGGCATTTAAATAGGAAAGACACAAACGCCTGGTCTCTCCCAACTCGGAGAGATTTCCCTAGATTATAGGGGTATTTCTCTCTCTCTCTCTCACTGTCATGTTTTCTGCTGCCAGAAGCAAGTAATGATGCTTACACCACAGTAGATGTGTCTTCTTCAAATGAAATTCAGCAGATTCAGCTTGATGCTCATATTTTCTGTTACGACTAAAAACCTGTAAAATGCTCTATAGACAAATATGACTTATACTGTAGGAATCAGCACAGAAGAAGCAACAAGGTACCCAAAGGACAGATCCCAGTACGTTTTTGATTTCTCGCAAAAGGAGTACAAAGAAGTTAGGCAATCTAGTGAAAAATCGTCATAAGAGGTGATTTTTAAATTCTCACTATTCTTTCTGTATCACTTCATTTTTATCAAACAACCATGAACATTTCAAACAAAACTCATAGGGTATGTTTTTGTTTTGCCAATTTAATTAGATTTTTTACAAATTAAAGGTGCTAAGCGCCTATTAATACTGAGCTCTGTAACAGAACCTTAATTATGATGCAAGATAATGCATGAAACCTACAAATATGGAAATTGCCTATAAAGAAATCACCGTCCCTGCTTCTTTTAATGTCATACTATTCTATAAAATCAAATCTTTACAATTAAAAATGCATCATGCCAAAGAAATATCAGCATCCTATTGTTAGAAATTTTGTTGTGTCTAATTATGTTAGAGAGACAATCTTTTTAAGAAATGATTTCTTCTTTCATTAAGTTAGCTATTGTCTATTCTGAAACCAAGTTTAACTGCCAAAGATTTGGTAGATTGTGTTTTACAGTTTCATTTACTGTATATTAAGTTAGTCATCTAAATAGTTCTTAACGCCTCCTATCTGAAAGTCTTCAAGGTAATCAACATTTTTCCCCTCTGAGTTTGATTTACAGAAAAATCTTGACAGATAACACAATGCCAAAATTTATCACTTTTGAAACTAGTAATGAAATGTCATTGGAAACGGTTCATTAAAATTGTGAAATATGCTTTGCATCTACCTAGTTGGAGTCAATAACTGTACTGTGAAAGGCACTTTTGAAGATAGCAAGATCCAATTTAAGTCACATCTTTCAATAAAACTCAGATGTTAAAGATTCTTTTAAAAACCAACATTGCAATGTGCACTAAAATTTAAAGCATGGTAAGTATCTTCTTTGACTGCTCAGAATAGAGTTTATTCAGTTAATTCATTAATTAGATTCAACGTTCAGTTGAGCAAAGAAAATATTTTTGAGTAATAGTCACTTCTCCAAATCGAGTACTGACCTGTGTTGTGAAAAATATTCTCGGCACACAAAGTTAGGGACTAATTCTGAAGCCATACATTCTAGAAGAACTACTCATGTGATTAAGGGCAGCAAGACAAGGCCCTTATTTCAGAGTACATCGTTCATAAAAACGATCTCTCTCAGAACACTTTAGAAAGCCAAACACCAGAGTTGAATAGAAAAGAAACAGAAGAACGAATTCAATCTTTATTATTATTTATATTCCACCAGAACACAGGAGCTCCATTATGCTAGGCAGTGTAAAACACACATAGAAAAATACAGTCTCCGCCCCAAAGAGCGTCCTGTATAAGTTTCGTCGACTTCACAGGAGCAGTAAGGATAACAGCCGGGTACCCACGCAGGGTGCAAAGGGCTTTTAAAGCCTTCTTTCATGTCTGCTCAGAGCTGGGTACAATTGAGCCTTTTGTACTTACAAGAAATTATTACTTACAAAATAAACAGCTCTCTCCCCAATAATTAAATAAAGACAATCAATAGCCTTATAAGAAGTCTGGCTGAGGAGGAATGGAAAGAACCCTTAGGGGTTCTACACATATATGTAATGCCAGGGGACCCATCCTACACGGAGAAAGGAACATTCCATGAGCAGGATGGTCTGAGACACCGGTAGTGAAGCTTGCCTCCATGGGTTTTCGTAGGTAACTACTGATATAAAGCTCCCAGTGTCTGGAATTATTATTTAGGGTAAAAAGGTATACGTCAGTGGGGTTATGCTAATGATGACATTGGTTCTTTACGTTAGAAAGCCCCTTGAACCCATCTTGAAGGGGAAAGCTATGTCTTTCAGGAGCAAAGAACTGTAAAGTTATTCATAAAAGACCATAGAGACCTACATCAAGGTGCAGTTTTGATGCCTCTGACAATTTCACTCGCGGAATTCTCTTTCCTCTGTAGAGAGTGATAATGTTTCTCTGCTCTCTGGGAATAGAGCATACATCTACTGGACCCGAGGATCCTTCCCACTCACCATGATACTCCAGTGCTATTCCTTAATCAGCCAAAACATCACTATGGAGTCTATCTATCAATCATAGGGTTTTATACCCATCACCACAGACTAGGGGTGGGCAAACTTTTTGGCCCGAGGGCCACATCGGGGTTGCAAAATTGTATGGAGGGCTGGGTAGGGAAGGCTGTGCCTCCCCAATAGCCTCAGAATCCCCAACCCATCCAACCCCCCCTGCTCCTTGTCCCCTAACTGCCCCCTCCTGAGATCCCCCCACCCTAACTGCCTCCCCAGGACCCCACCCCCTACTGAACCCCCCATGATTCCTGTTCACTGACTTCCCCGACCTCTATCCAGACCCCCTGGGACTCCCACGTGCTATCCAACCCCACATTACCCGTCCCCTGACCCCCCCCCCCCGAACGTCCACCCCATCCAACAACCCCCTGCTCCCTGTCCCCTGCTGACCACCCTCTGGTATCCCTTCTCCTTATCCAAACCCCCACCCTCCTTACTCCATGCTGCTTAGAGCAGCGTGTCTGTCAACCGCGCAGCTCTCCAGAGCCAGACACACTGCCCTGCAGGAGTGCAGCGCACTCAGCCCTGCCGGAGCCATGCACATGGCTGCAGTGTTGCCCAGGAGCAGCAGGCCAGAGTGTATGGAGGGCTGGGTGTATGGAGGCTGTGGGGAAGGGGCGACAATGGGGGAGGAGATGGGGGAGCTGCCCCAACCGGGAGCTCGGGGCTGGTCAGGATGGGCCCATGGGCCACTTCCCTCCCCGCCATAGACTCTGAGAGCCTTCCACGTAAAATCAGTAGCAACAGTCAAGTCCCTAGCACAACATGAGGTACTGTCTTGTTTTTCTTTCCTTTTAAAGGCCTGAAATCCCACTTCCACAGCATTCTCAGCACCTGCAATAGTAATTCTTATCTCTGATAGAGAGCTTATCATCATCAACTGCATTAACTAATTAATTTGACATTAACTAATTAATCTGCTGACCAGAAAGGAAGAGACTGGCACTGGGAAATGATTAGTTTGGAGGTTAAATTAATTAAAAATACTACAGTGGTGACAGGGTTTAATCTCGTACTTCTCACGAGACCATGGAATCGCTCACAGCTGCAGCAATTTGTGATAAATCTGTTGAGAGATTTCTTAACGGGAGTGGAATTAATTTGTGTCACCCTGAAGAGTGCTCACTCAACAGCACCTACATTAAACAATGTTAAAAATGTAAGAATTCAAACCATAGGGAATTTATCATTTCAACTAGAACATGGCACCTGTCCAACACCAAGACACAATGATTTGCACCAATAAAGTGTTTAGGCAAGTGCAGCTGTGTTTAGATTTAGCAGCACATTCGTTACATTCTACCTTTAACTGTGAATCTACTTCTTAGCATTGCTTTTAGTTCACTTTTCTTTCATAAATTATTTTATCAGTAGAGCTTTTGATACAAGATCTCAAAAAACAAGGAGTGATTTTAAAATATGGTTAAGCAGAGAAGGTTTTCTGTGCCTCAGGAAAAGAAAAGAGTAAGGCTACTGCCATACCTGGTCTTAGGTATATGTACAGAACTATTGCGCACAAGAGCGGTTGTAATAAAAATACACACTCCACTCCTCAAGAGTGATGTAAGCCTGAAGGCTTTCCTTAACACCAAAGTGCACAGAACAGCACACCCTGAAGCATATGAAGTATAGTCAACTGAGAACTACTTTGGGGGCTGTTTAATTGAATACTCCCTGAATAAATGACAAATGAGAAAGTCAGTCAATGATTTTCCTTCTGATTAATGGAGAAGCTTTAAGATTAGGAAAGGGTTTTCCTTCACCAGTAGTTTAGTTACATTAATGAACATTTTATATACAACTAGGCTTGACAGAATTTGATTTTTACTTATTTTACAATTTCGGCAGACAATCTTGACATTTATTTCCAAGTATTTTTTTCTGATTTTTGTCTATTTAAATTTCCACAGTTGCAGAAAATTATGGGGAAGTCGGCCAACAGGGTGAATGAGACAATCATTAGTTAAGGATAATAGGCATTAATTTCAAAAAGTTAAAGATTTATAACCATTACAACACAAATGTCTCATGTCAAATATACAAAGTAAATATTCTTAAATCAAGCCCTAATAAGTTCTCAAGCAGCACTTTTCATACTTTGTCTATCTGTAAATTGCAATTATGATCAAGGGAAATAGTATTTCATTGGTGTGAGAGTGTGCAGTGAAATCAATATTTACCGGTAAAAATTGAATCCTTCCAAGGCCAAAGAGAGCAGGCTCTCCCTCATGTGGCTCAATATTTTGCTGGGGCCTGAAACTCAGAACTTATCTTTTTATTTACAACCTGGAATATAAAGAAATGCCAAATCTCTGCTGCCTGGACTGTGTGTGACACTCCCTTGAGGGCTCTTTCCAACTCCAGCTACAGCTGCTGCCACACAACCGGAAGGGCTTCAGAGATAGACAAGGGCTCGCCCTGCAGGGATTCTTCTCAGCCGCCATGGACACTAAGGAATGCTTCCCCTGGGTGTGCAGCCAGCCCAGAGCTAGTGGGGAGGAGCAGTGGGACGAGCAATCCAGGGTCTTTTGCTGGCTAGAATGGGAAGGGTGGGGAACATAATGGAGGAGGCAAGGGCTCAAGGAGGAGGACACTGGTAGGAAGGATGTCCCTAATGGAGACTCAGCTTTCCCATTTTGTCTCCCCAGTTCCTCTTTGGAGGATTGACTGACTGGCAGACTCTGCAGCTATAACCTGTGTGAAGGGCCCACAGCAAGCCTTCTGTATCATATAACCTCAGCAACAAGGTTGTGTGGGTTTGGGCCACGAGTGAAAAAGCTCTGCTAAGGGGCCTGGATAGAGGGAGGAGGCCACTAGATTCTCATGTGAATCTAGGGGCAGGGGAAATCCACATATTTGGGAGGGGCCTGTGGCACCTTAAAGACTAACTATAAAGTATTGAAGCATGAGCTTTCGTGGGCTAATACCCACTTTGTCGGATGCAAGCAGTGGCATGCTTCAATACTTTATAGTTAGTCTTTAAGGTGCCACAGGACTCTTTGTTACCTCTGCTATTCCAGACAAACACGGCTACCTCTCTGATATTTGGGAGGGGGCATTCAACCCTAGGACCTGGGCCTGCCTGTGTATCATAAGATTGAATTTCATTTCTTCCCCACTAGCTGCTCAGCTCCCCCACTCAAAGCTTGTTTTCTGGAGCTTTGTGCAAGGTGGGGTGGACTGCATGCAAAGCCAAGGTTCTCCATCATCCAAGCACAAAAGACAGCTGGGGGGGGGGGGGAGGCCGGGTGCCAGGAATCGAGCATCTTGCCAGTGTTTTTCTCTTAATACAAAGCTGATTTAAAATAATTGGCAAGGCTTTCAGGCATGTTGTGGTAAGTGCCAAATAAACAGGGTGGAAGAAAAGCTGAACATGGTGAAGGTGCTGGACTCGAACACAGTTTTCACTCCGACACATATTTCCTGTGTGGCTTTGGGCAAGTCACTTAATCTCTCTCTGCCTTAGTTCCCAAATGTAAAATGCACAGAATAACCCTTCATCTCACTATCAGGTAGGTATTCAGGACAAGGGCTGTCTCTGACTGTGTGTGTGTGTACAGCACCTAGCAGAGTGGGGCCTAATATCAGCTGAGTCCTCAAGGGAGGAGTGTAAGACCAATAACAACATCAACAACAAAAATAATGTATTCAGATGAATCAAGACATATAGGAGAGATAAAGCAAATGTAAAACATTAAGGTCTATTCATTGAAAAATGATGAACCACAGCATACAACTAGACCAAGGTCACAGCTAAATTCAATTATCGATTTACATCAAGATAGTTTCCTTCATTTGCCAATATTTCTAAATTTTTTAAATATAACTATGTATTATGGCTTACAATGAAGATGAAGTTTGTTATAAATACTGCATGTCTGCTGACCTATACAATTCTTAAATTAACTATCTTCAAATGTATGTTTGCAAGAAATGGGAGACATTTAATCCTGCAATATTGTCTCCTCCAATTAAATACCTAAAGTTTTAAGATATAATTTAGGCTCTTACTCAGCTTCTCCACCAAGAAACATACTACAGAGCCCCTTATCATTGGGGTCATGATGGATAACAGCTGTTGAAAAGGTCTGCTCAGAAAGCATTCAGCTGAGGAGCATGACAGTTATTCAGATGTCTGAATAAATCAATGAGTTAATTCAGCTACTACTAAATAAAGTGTGATATAATCAAAAATTTTGGAGTTAAACTAATGAATTTTCAATTATTAAGTCTAAATTCTTTAATTACAAGTAGTGTCACCTAGTTTCACAAGCCAATTAAAGCTGGCGGGCCAACCATTTTTGCATTTCTATAAATCTGTGGGCTAATCTGCTGAAGTGTTGAGAACCCACAACTCCAAATGAAATCAATGTGTTGCGAGTGGTCAGCACCTCAGGAAATTCGACCCAGAACATGTTTTGTTCAGACACACATGCACACAAACAGAATGATGATGAGGACTGAAGCCTGGTCTTCACTGAAAACTTAGCCTAACATGGTTACAGTGCTCAGTGGTGTGAAAAATCCACTCCTCTGAGAGCCAAAGGTATACTAACCAAACTCCCAGTGTAGGCACAGCTAAGGCAATGGAAGGATGCTTCTGTCAACTTGGCTACTGTTGCTTGGGAAGGTGGAGTACCTGCAGTGAAAGAAATACACCTTATATCACTGGAGTCTACTTCTACACTGTGGGTTATAGCAGAATAGCTACTTGTCATAGCTATGCCCCTATAGTGCCTGTAGCATGGACAAGACCTAGCACACTATGTAGGTCTTTTCTGCTATTTATATACTGTCAAATTGCTCATAATTTGACATGAACTTTTGTGAATATTTCCAGCAACTCTTTTCACAAAAACAACGATTCTCATATTGTGAAATTAGAAAGGCAAGGTAGATGAGGTAATATCTTTTATTGAACCAACTTCTGTGGATGAGAGCGCCAAGCTTTCGAGTCATCCAGAGCTCCTCTTCTTCTTTAAGCTCCCATCCCAGGCTCATCTTTTGAAAGTGTTGTGCAGGTTTCCTTTGAAACCTTTCCTTTCCATTTCTGACTCATGTTGAGGTTGTGATCCACCACAACTCCCAAATCCTTCTCAGCAGTGCTGCTGCCAACCCTGTTTCCCCTCATTCTGTATTTGTGCATTTTCTTCCCTATGTGTAGCACCTTACATTTGTCTTTGCTGAATTTCATTTTATTGTCTATAGCCCAGTTCTCCAATTTATGAAGACCCCTCTGAATTTTAGCTCTATCCTCCCAAGTGTTGGCAACAGGGCAACTCCCCTTAGCTTTGTATCATCTGCCAACTTGATCTGTATGCTCTCTATACCTACATCCAGGTCATTAATAAAAAGGAAATAATAAGTCACTTCTTTCTTGTCACATTTGTACTTTTTGTTCTGCACATTTAGCTGCAGAAACTTAGTGTCAGATAATAAAGAGTTTCATTTTTAACCTTTGACATGAGAACACCCGACAAAGTTCACAACTCAGTAAACAATATTTCTTATGTGCCAGATGCAGATGTACATCAATGGCCTTTATCAGATTTTCTTTCAATGCATTCATTTTTCTACAGGGTTGAGAATAAGTGACAATTACTTTGGTTCTACACTCTCTTAAATGGGTTTTATCCTCCCACTGAAAAATAACTACTTTGTGGACTCATATGATGATCCTGAGATAAATGATGTTGTAAATCAGACTGGTCCACTGGATACTATCCTTGCCTTTCGTTTTATATTACCCAGTATTATACACAGAAATAAGTCAAAATTCTAGAAGAAATTTAAGAGAGAACAATTAATGGTACAGAACACAATCACCAAAACTACTGCTAAATTAATGTTTCTTCTTTTGACAATAAATACTTAAAGTATCTCCTCATGTCAGCTTTAATGGTACTCTCTCTTATTTTGCATTTCTGCTCTGTTAATCTGTTATGCATCTGTGTAGCCAATTTATCAGAGAACAAATAACAGGGTGATCTGAGGATATCTAGCAAAGTTTTGGGGTGAGTATTTTTGGCATTTGTCATAGCTTAACTATTTCAGTATATACCGTATTTTTCGTCTTATAGGACGCTCCGCAGCGGGGAGGGGGGAACCGGGACGCTCCCGGCAGCCCGCCCGCGGCGGGGAGGGGGGAACCAGGACGCTCCCAGCAGCCCGCCCGCGGCGGGGAGGGGGGAACCGGGGTGCACATTCGCCCTATAAGACGCACCAACTTCCCCCCCCCCCCGTTTTGGGGAAGAAAAAGTGCGTCTTATAGGGCGAAAAATACGGTACATTTAGCAACACTAAGCATGTCATTGATGGACAAACAGGTTCGGGGGAGATGTAATGGGGTCAACAAACACCATACTGAGCATGAAGATGGGAGAAATCTCTCCTGTTTACAAGCAAGCCGCTTGATCACAAACCCACACAGCTGCCACCCAGAGGAAAGAAGGCCTGCTCTAAAAAGGAAGAGTACAAAGAAAGAGGGGCAAAAAGGCCTGGGATAGCAAAGGGGCAATAGCCCTGCACCAGGCTACCTCCAAGACAACAGTCAAAAGACTGACGGAGACGGCAAGCCAAGACAGTGAAGGGCTGACTGACTTAACTAGAGGTGGAAGCCCAGGAACTGACCTGCCTGAAAATAAACTAAGGAGAGTTAATCAAGAGAAGCTGAGACTCTTAAGAGACCATTAAGATGGTGAGAGGAGAAAACCTCTAAACTGCAGTTCTGAAAATGCTTTAACCATATTAAAAGGATTTAGAATGGAGTTTTATTTTATTTTCCTTGCTCACTACCTGATAGCAAACTTCTGAGGACAACTTCAAAATATCTACCAATGTGATATATGCCATTATGTGCCAGCAATGCCCCTCTGCCATGCACATTGGCCAAACCCCAGACAGTCTCTACGCAAAAGAATAAATGGAAACAAATCTGACATCAGGAATCATAACATTCAAAAACCAGTAGGAGAACACTTCCACCTCCCTGGTCACTTGAAGGTGACAATTTTACAACATAAAATCTTCAAAAACAGAGTCCAACGAGAAGCTGCTGAATCGGAATTAATTTGCAAATTGGATACCATCAATTTAGGCTTAAATAGAGACTGGAATGGCTGGGTCATTACACAAATTGAATCTATTTCCCCATATTAAGTATCCTCACACCTTCTTGTCAACTGTCTGATATGGGCCATCTTGATTATCACTACAAAGGGTTTTGTTCTCCTACTGATAATAGCTCATCTTAATTAAATAGCCTCTTAGAATTGGTCTGGCAACTTCCACCTTTTTATGTTCTCTGTGTGTATATCTATATCTTCCTACTGTCTTTTCCATTCTATGCATCCGATGAAGTGGGCTGTAGCCTACAAAAGCTTATACTTAAATAAATGTGTTATTCTCTAAGGTACTCCTGTTCTTTTTGCGTATACAGACTAACACAGCTGCTAATCTGAAACCTTTCAAAATGATAATCGATCCCCCACTATAATCTGCCAGTCTAGCTAGGTTCCTGTGCTCTCCAATACTCTCCTAGATGCAGCATTACAGGCTGCTGCAACAAGCTTCATTAATGTTTGTTTGGCAGTCAAACTTGGAGACTTCTGACAGAGTAATTATCCCCAGGGCTGCATATGAGGCAAATGAAGGGAGAGGTGATATGAACCACTATCGTGTTGGCAGTCCACCAGTGGAACAGGTGACAGGGACCATGATTATACAAGCCAGCATGATTAAATTCCCACTGTAACTCAAACCTGCACAGGAAAATGGCAACAACAAGCCGTGAGGCATCCAGGGGACAGTATCTCTCACATACAATCTTTATAGAACAAAAAGATAAGTTATTTACAATATGAGCATTGATGAATGTCCTTATTTTTTCTTTAAAGCAAAATATTATGATCCAAAATGAGATATGCTTCTTTTCTCAACCCTATCCCTAGCTCGATGATACTACCTTTAAATAAAAGCAGCCACAGAGGATGTTATCTCTGCTATCTACTGTCGCAAAGCTTCCTGAGTTTAAATATGTAAGTAATAAAAAACAATATGCCATAAAGGATTGACTATATTTGACCTTATATTTCAATGTTAAAGAGGAAATTATGAGAAAAGCTATACTGACGTGTTATGTGGGAGATGCTCCTAAATTAAGTTTCCTGGTACAAATTAGAAACTTTGACATTTAACAGGGTAATAAACTGAGGAAATTTCATAGCTCCTTACAAGAGACCAGGCAGCTCTCACCTACTGACAGCTCACACTGGATGAGAGTCATCATTAAACACTCAGGATGCAGCATATTAACAGATATGTCAGAGTGACACCTATTTCTAGCATTAAGTTTTAAACTCAAAAATGAAGACAGAAATACTTAGTGAACCATATTTTAGCACTATTTGTTTTTGATATAGATGTTCCAAAACACACATTTTAACAGCATTGCTAGCTCTCACAATTATATTGCAAAACTCTTAATATTTGGTACTTTTCTTAAAACCTCCACTCCCACAGGGAAACGATTATGTGAGAATCCCAAATTTCATTCTTTAAAAGAAATATGTTTGGTTTTAACCTTCCTCATTGAGGAACCCGAAAATGTGAACTGAGTGTACTGTAAATGCTCAGAAACCAGAAGGTAAATAAAAAGAACCCTGAATTTATTATTTATTTATATCTCACGATCTGTTGTAGCCCGACTTGTGGTATTTGAGCATTTGGGGCAGGGGATATGGTTATATATAATCTGTAAAATGAAACTTGTGAAAACTACTGATTGCAGCATGGCAATGTTTTACAATTGTCCTGGGACACATACCAAACAAAGCTTGGACACAGAGAATTATTTTCAACTTGGAAAAACTCAGACACTGTAACAGCCCCTAAGTTTCCAAATCTTGTCAATATCTGTTCTTTGAAATGGTCTAGAACTGGGACATTCCACAATAATTTTTTTCATGTCCTTCATGGTCTAATATTAATACTCAGGTCTTGAAAATGCACTTGAGCACAAGCACTGGGACCAAAAAGAAGAGAGCCTACAGCAGCTGCAGCAGTAAAAGGAAGCTGACAAGGTTTTGTTCAGTTTCACAGGCTACCTACTAAGTCCTGAGTAATTAAACTGACAAAGGCCTTGTAAATTTCATGCTTCTGCTGCTTCAGATAGTCTGGTTTGAAGGCAGGGGATGTCCGTGGATTTCTCTAGCCCAGAGGTTCTCAAACTTCAATGCACCACAACTCCCTTCTGACAACAAAAATTACTATGTGACCCCAGGAGTGGGGACTGAAGCCTGAGCCCACACAAGCCCCAATGTCCCGGGTCAGGGGAGCCAAAGGCCATGGACTCCAGGCAGTGGGGCCCAGGCTTCGGCCCCCAGCAAGTCTAACACCAGCCCTGGTGACCCCATTAAAACAAGGTCATGAATCACTTTGGGGTTCCGACCCATAGTTTGAGAACTGCTGCTCTAGCCTCACTTCCCCCTATTCTAACCTTACTCACCCACTCCATTCAAAAAGCAGGAAATCTGAATTGAATCTGTAGCTGTGCTGCTGCAATAGAATTAATCTAAGGAGATCTTGGGGTCAATTTCACCCAGGGTGGATAGATTTAAATCAAAGTAAGCAGGAAATATTCTTTTTTAAATAACCAATTTTAATCTTGTTTTGCCTTTATCATTTTTTAAACTGATTTATTAAACAAAGAAAACTATAATCTATAGTTAGTGAAATGAATTTACTCCACCAGGCAGCATGTCCTTCAGGATTTTAGAGCTAACAGATCTGATAATTTCACACCAACTTTTTATTCAGAGGCTAGAGGGGGAAAAACAAGCTATCCTGCTTTTTTCAACTCCCAAACATTTTCTTAACTTTGAATGAATTAGTCATTGGACTGAACTAGTCAAATAAACTGAAATAAAAAAAATTGAAACAATAAAAGTTATGAGTTTCAGTAGGAATACAAGCTGATTTCATGACACTCGGATCAATTTTATTTAATTTTTAAGAAATAATTTCTTCCATTCTCCTCACCTTTCCTTAAGCAGTTCAGGTGTTCATCTAATTCAGGCAATGAATCACTCATTTCCCTTAATGCTTTTATTCAGGGCAGACACATTTCTATAGTTGATATTTGTGTTTGCCATCAGTCATTAAATACATTTCAATGCTATAGTCACAATAATTCTAAACAAGTATCTGTCTTTGTTTAATGTAAGCAAATCCAAATATTTTCTTAATACTATGGTAACAGAATACGGGATTGAATACATTTCCCAACATGAGTATATATCTTTTTAAAATAAATAACTCACCTTCTCTTGTATGAAAAACTAACCCTTTCTGAGTGCTAAACTGGGATTCCCCAAATTTAAGAGAGCTGCCTGAGACAAAGCTCTTAACATACAACTGCTTCTGTATGCTGATTGGCTACTTGGAACATCATCATTTATAGATCTCTAATGTGTAGAAGGAGATCCAGGTTCATCTTAACCTGGGAATGTAGCTGAATGCAGAAAGGGCTAGGGAAATGCAGGTGGATAATCAATCCTCTACTAAAAGATTTTTTTTCTTTGTTTTTTAAATACTTTTTCAACAATTTCAGAATTTTTTAAATTAAATATATGTAAGTAAAAGAGAGGCCATGTCTACACTACAGCCTGCCTGTAATTAAATACAACTGAATCAGGGAAACTTATTACAACATGGTTGTTTCCTGCCAAAGCTAACACACAGTTCTGTTATCTGGCGTAGATGGGATTTCACCCATGTTCCCAACTCACAGTAAAGCTGTGGGCAGTTTGAACCGTATCAAAGGACAGCAGCATTGGAAGCATGCTCCCCAAACAAGATTGTAGTTGTAATATAGATGGGACTTAACCTCTCGAGTGCTGACTGACACAAAATTACAGTTTGGGAGGGATGTATTTGTTTTATAAACTGAATTAATTTTCTGCTTTTGCCAAAATTGGAAATTTTGGTAGTAATTTTTGCCAACAGTCACAATACAATAGCTGATCTCAAGGAACACTACGACTTTGTAACACCATCCCTGTTAATTACACTGGTAGCTACAAGATATGAATTGCAAAACAGAATAGTGTTGCCTAGGAATATTCTAACAGAAATACCAACAGTGGAGTTGGAGGCATTGGAAGGGTGCCAGCTGCATGGCTATTCATCCCCTGCTGGCTAATTCATGGAAAGGCATTTGTAATGGCTTCATAAAGAACAACTTGGCACCTTTCCAATCACACTTGCTTCCAAAAAAATTTTAAAAAAGGAATAAGGGAATAAAAATTGGTAGAAGAGTAAAATGTTCTCTACATGACCAGAGCAGACCTCTATTAGACCTCAGGATTCCGTGGCAAAAAGGCTCAAAGCCACTGCACGCTAATTATGTAAATCTGTCTCTGTACCTTGTCCAGAACATTTATTGATTTAACATTACCACTGCCACACTATTCATGGAGACAAGTAGCCAATCTATAATTACTAACACTACATTTGACAGTAGACTCAAAATATCTTTTTTTTAAATGTTTCAATACAGATTTAGTGCACTATGCCTTGTGTATATAACTGATTCACCCTTCGTATGCTTTAGTGTCCTATGTATCTATTTCAGTATGAATGAAATTCTATGTACTATTTACTCCTGACATTTATGCTGGAGGCTATATTATAATATGAAATGGATTTAAGACTATATAGGTTTAATTCTGGTAAAAAAAAATTAAATGAAATAATAAATTAATAAGAAATATTTCTGCATCTAATTTTGAAGTAATGTCTATATAACAGTAATTACCATGGTAGCTAGATACTTTAGCACGTTAATTGTAGAAAATTAAAATGCAAAACAGAATCAAAATCATTAATCAAATGCATCTTGCCTTAAAGATTCCTATATGTAGACTGTGATAGTCTGCCAAAGGGAGTGAAATCTATAGATGGTGACTCTTGAGTGAAGTTCAAATCGCAAGCGCTTCCCCAAGCAATAGGGGAAAGGCTGCCCCGTAAACAACTAAGACCCAGACTATTCAGGACACCACACAACTCCCAGTACCTTAGGTTGCACTCAGAAGTGAACTGGAATTTAGTGCAGAGATTTTAGCACAGTATTATATATTCCCATTGCCCCAAACGACTCTGAAGTCATGTTCTGGCTTTTTGCATTAGCTTGAGCTTCTGGACCATGGAATATCCCAAAACAAAGCTCGTTGCAGCCATCAGGCTTTGGGGTAAATAACTCATGAATGAATGGTTGTAAAGAATGTATCAGAGAGTATAACTACAGTCAACAGGCCAGCTGCAGATGGTGAAAAGAACTATGGGCCCTAAGGACTATTTGGAAATATACAATTAACAATGGGTGCAATAGGGCCTCATGAATCTGAACCTGTTTAGAGCCTCACTAGATGGCACAAGCATAATTTCCATCATTATCCAGATGCTTGCCTATCCCCAATTAGCATCACTTCCCTATTATACAGGTTGAATCAAAACCTGAATTTTCATCCAGGTCCCTCTCTCAGACACAGAGAAAGTAATGGGACTGTAGACCAATGTTCCCTCTAACTTCTCCCATCCATGTGCAGAATGAATTTTGCTATGTGCACCAATATGGAGGTGATGTGTTGTGAGGAGTAGGGCTGAGGGGTTCAGAGTGTGGGAGGGGAACAAGGGTGGGGCAGAGGATTGGGTACAGGGGGTGAGGCTTCGTCTGGGGATGCGAGCTCTGGGGTGAGGCCAGGAATTGAGACTGTGGGAGGGGGCTCAGGGCTGGGGCAGAGGGTTGGAGTGTGGGGGGGTGAGAGCTCCGGCTCGGGGTGAGGGCTCTGGCATGGGCCCCGGGGATAACGGTCTTAGGGTGAAATCTTCCTTGGGGTTGTGGTGGGGAGAGGCCCTCTCTCTCCACAGCAGCACCTGAGCTGCGGGGAGCGACGCCTCTCCCCAACACAGTAGCTGTGGGACTGGGGCCGGGAGGAGAGATGTCTCTGGGGCCAAGACACTTTTCAGGTGACAAATCTGAGGAACTGACCCAGATTCTGGTGTTAGTAGAGTAGGTTTTGGGACAAACTGATAAATTAAACAGTAATAAGTCAACAGGACCAGATGGAATTCATTGGAAGAGTTCAGAAGGAACTCAAATATGAAATCGCAGAACTACTAATTGTGTAACAGATGACTGCCAGATAGCTAATGTAATGCTGATTTTAAAATTAAAAAAAAGGCTCCTGAGGCAATCCTAGCATTTACAGGCCAGTAAGCCTAACGACAATACCAAGTAAATTAGTTCAAACTACAGTCTAGTAAAGAACAGAATAATGGACATATAGACACGATATGTTGCGGAAAGTCAACACAGCTTTTGTAAAGGGAAATCATGCCCCACCAATATATTAGAATTATTTGAGGGGGTCAACAAACAAGTGGACAAGGATGATCAAGTGGATACAGTGTACTTTGGACTTTCAGAAAGCCTTCGACAAGGTCTCTCACCAAAGGCTCTTAAGCAAAGAAGGCACTCATGGGATAAGAGGGAAAGTCTTCCCTTGGATCAGTAACTGGTTAAAACATCAAAAACAAAGTGTTGGAATCAATGGTCACTTTTCACAGTGGAGAAAAGTAAACAGTAGGATCCCTCAAGGATCTATACTGGGATCTGTGTGTTCATCATATTCAGTGAAGTGGTGACGTTTAAAGATGATACAAAATTACTCAAGATATCTAAGTCCAAAGATGAATATGAAGAGCTACCAAGGGATCTCACAAAACTGGGTGACTGGGCAACAAAATGGCAGATGAAATTTAATGTTGATAAATGCAAAGTAATGTACATTGGAAAACATAATCCCAACTATACACATAAAATGATGGGGTCTAAATTAGCTGTTACCCCTCAAGAACGAGATCTTGGAGTCATTGTGGACAGTTCTCTGAAAACATCACTCATTGTGCAGCAACAATCAAAAAAGCTAACCGAATGTTTTAGCAACCATTAGGAAAAGGGATTGATAATAAGACAGAAAATATAATAATGCCACTATATAAATCCGTAGTATGTCCATATCTTGAATACTGAGGGTCAACAAAAATAACAGGGGTATGGAACAGCTTCCATATGAGGAAAGATTAAAAAGTCTGGGATTATTCATCTTGGAAAAGAGACAACTAAGGGGAGATATGATAGAGGTCTATAAAATCATGAATGGTATGGAGAAAGTGAATAAGGAAATGGTATTTAGCCTTTCATATAACACAAGAACCAGGGGTCACCCGATGAAATTAATAGGTAGCAGGTTTAAAACAGAGGGAAGTACTTCTTCAGACAACGCAGTCAACCTGTGGACCTCATTGCCAGGGGATGTTGTGAAGTCCAAAAGTATAACTGGGTTCCAAAAAGAATTAGATAAGTTCACGTAGGATAGGTCCATAAATGGCTATTAGTCAAGATGGTCAGGGATGCAACCCCATGCTCTGGGTGTCTCTAAACCTATGACTGCCAGAAGCTGGGACTGGACAAGAGGGGATGGATCACTCGATAAATTGCCCTGTTCTGTTCTTTCCCTCTGAACCATCTGACACTGGCCATTGTTGGAAGACAGGATACTGAGCTAGATGGTCTATTGTTCTGATCCATTATGGTCATTCTTATGTTCAGACCTAAACGTAAGCTGACAAGCACCACATTTCCATGCAAAGGACTGTGTTTAAACCTTCTCCCCTTAGATCAGTGGTTCTCAAAACTTTTTCTATTGGCGACCCCTTTCGGACACCAGGCCTCTAAGTGTGACCCCCCCCCTTAGGGGTCGGGCTTGGGGGTGGGGCAGAGGCTGGGCTCGAGGGGGTACCAGTAGCCCCCCGGGGCAGGGGCTGAGCTGGGATGTGTGTGGGTGTAGGGTGCCAGCAGCCCAGGGCAGGGGCTGGGCTCAGGGGAGGGTGCCAGCAACCCCCCGGGACAGGGGTCAGGGCCTGGGGTGCTGCCGGCAGCCCGCCGCGGCAGGGCCTGGGGCTCGGGTTGCTGTCGGCAGCCCTCTGCGCCATGGGCCGGGTTTGGGGTTCAGGGTGCCGCCAGCAGCCCGCTGCCAGTCCGCCACAGCAGGGGCCAAGGCCCAGAGCACCGCCAGCAGCCTGCCGGGGCAGGGTCCAGGACTCGGGGCACCGCCAGCAGGGGTCGGGGCCGGCTGCTGGCAGCAGGGGCTTGCGACCCCCACATAATCAGGTCGCGACCCCTTGAGGGGTCCCGACCCCCATTTTGAGAACCAGTGCCTTAGATGTTCCTGTTCCCTGGACCTTTTTTTTACTATGTGTTTAAGACTCAGAAGACAGATACTAAATAGGCTTGAGACGTATTACTTCTGCTCAGTACTCAGCACTCCACCTATGTGAACCGCTACCTCACCTCCATTCACTAAATCACGACAAAGTTGAGTTTCCAGTGATTTGCAGGATCAAGACCCTACTATGAGGTAAAGTTGGTAACAGCGAAGTCTATTATACTGTGGAACAGTCTCCTGGGGGAAGTGCTGGAAGAGCCACTGGGAGAGTCATTCAAAACTACTGTATATTATATAGAGCTTTGGATACTTGGAAAATTAGCAATCAATATTTCCTACTAGGTCATCTCTTCTATCCCCCAGGGGCTCAGTATAGGTTTGTTCTCCGTCAATCAAATGCAGTATTAAACAAATTCTGATAAATACTTGACTGGCATAATCTATCCTGACAATGCCAAGGGAGGGTGACTATGGTTACATACTTTTTTCCCCTCTTTAACTTGTGAATCATATTAAGTCTCAAGTGCTTTGTCTGTGAACTTATTTCATGAGTATATCTTAGGATTTCAGACTGGAAACACTCTCTCCTTTGTTCTTCATCTCTTTTATCTCATGCACTCAAATATTTTGCCATTCTGTTCATTAGCATCTATTTTTATTGTATGCATAGTGCCATCCCTTTTCCTCTTTCTCACACACATCAATGTTCACATTCTAGTTTCAGGAATAACTCCAAGCCCTCACTTCCTGTTATTTAGTATCACCTCTGCCTCATCTTTCTTATTTGACATACATCTTACATTGAAAGCACAGGGCAGTAATGCTTCTTTCATTAATAATTAATTTAAGAAATGTAGACCATTAATACAAACATTACTTAGAAGCTGCACTCTTGTCTTTCTCCTCATTATTTCAAATTGGACGCAGGCAAGAATTATTTTTTAATTGAAAAATTCCCTCCACTCCTACCCTATCCTTTTCCTACATAATGTAATGGCCATTTTGACATTCTTAAGTTAATCAGTAATAAACATGCAAAAATCTCTGCAGCACAATTGCTGTGTCTTCGTCAACTGCTGATCAAAAAGCAGGAGTACCTTTTCAAGCACTGCCCAGGAGGCATGAATAACAACAGCGTTAAAAAATCATTGGATTTAGGCTCTTACCTCTTGCACACTGTGTTGAAAATTTACCCTGCAGTGTAACAATCTGAATGTCAAGTGATATACAATTGTTCTAGTGCTCTATCCCCTACTCTGCAGTAAACAATAATGGGTCATGGGACAGAACATCAGGGCCACAATTGACAAAAATGTTCCAAGAGAAATTGATTGATTCAGAAATGTGTGATTACAGCTTTGTTCCTCCTGAAAATGAGGCAAATTAGCGTTTTTATTTAGCTTTAAACTGAATAAAAATATAAAACGGGGAAATTTTCTTGATAAAGAAAATCTGTATACTGTTCAGTACTCTGTAACAAAATCCAATCTGTGATTTTTACATCCACAGATACTAAACTGAGAAAAAGCTAACAAGTAAATACATGTCTTCTAAGAGTTATGTTCTAATTTTAAAAACTAATATTTGGCTGCTTCTCATGGTATGTATGCCTGCTCAACAGAAGGTGTTTAATTGAAAGCTGAACTATAATGGAGATAAAAGTAGCATTGGTTACATGTAAATCTTGCTTCTTGGTAGTTAAAAGAAGCATACAAACAGCGTGATTAAATACATGTTGACACTTTATCTGACCAATCATACCTTAAAATTTTGATTAAGACTATATCTATGGTATAACAACAAGTTATTATCAAGTAATGTCTGACTGTCTTAGCCTTAAAGACACACTCAAATAGCAGTTATTTTTATGTACCATTGCCCTTAGAAAAAAATAAAAATATCTAAACCATGGCTACGCTCCTGCTTTCTTCTTCCGAAGTATTCCCACGTCCTGTCTGCAATGCTGTTTTGTGTCCCGAAGCAGTATTTATCACTTTTAGAAATACTAACTTGACAAGAAAAATCACCCTTGGGCTGAAGTATGATTATTAATTATTTTTATTTGTATTATTATAGAACGTAGGAGCCCTCGTCATGAACCAAGACCCCATTGTGCTGGGTGCTATACAAACACCAAACTATACCGCGCTATACAAACCCCATTGTGCTGGGTGCTATACAAACACCAAACTATACCGCGCTATACAAACCCCATTGTGCTGGGCGCTATACAAACACCAAACTATACTGCGCTATACAAACCCCATTGTGCTGGGCGCTATACAAACACTGAACGAAAAAGACATAACTGCCCTAAAGAGTTATGTCTCTTACGTAAAAGACAAGAGACAACAGCTGGCTACAGACGGGAAGATAGGAATATTAGGAACAAATGAGACAGTATTTGGTTAGCCTGAGTGGCAGTGGTCTCAGCACACAAGTGGCCAAACCACTAAAGATTTTTGTAGGGATCACAGTTAGGGAGAGTTTTAAGAATGGGAGTTTTGCCATTGGCTTCGGTGAAATCAGGGTTTCACCCTCAATGATCTGGGTGAAAGATTTTGTGCAAGTGAAACTGTTATAGAAATAGCCTCATGCTATACTTGCTGTATAAGGAACTATTGCCAACTGAACCACAAAGCAACACTGGCCTTGGGGTGAATGCGGTTAGTCATCTCCTGGGGAAGACTTCAAAAGGTCAAAGGCTCTTTATAACCCTCTGTGGTCTGGCTTTTAGAAAGGACAGTAAATGACCTTGGAGGCTTCCACAAATGGCAATATTCAAATATCAAATCATTTTTTATGTCTTGGTGACACCAACAAATGCAAATACATCTTGAAATAAACACTGTATTGTAAAAGCTTAGTCAAATTAAATGCCACAGAGACTGATTATAAAACCGATGCGGGCTTTCAATAAAGTTCTGCAGAGCATAAATGAGAAACTATGGGTTTAAATCATTGTACTGTGAGAATTGTCAGGAGAATTAAAGATTTTCCATTAAGTTCTGTTCTTTAAAACCGCTTCTTTATGACTGTTTAGCATGGTGACATTTACTGCAGCCACCACTTTTTGCTATAGTTTGACTTTTAACATGGAACTGCCAATGTAAGATGTACACAGGCAAGTCAGAAGATTCCCAAGAAATGATTAAATAATCTGATTTGGGAGAATGACTCTTTTCCATGCTGACAAAGTGCTGCTTTAATTTGGGGAATATAAGTGAGGTGAAAATATTTCTGGGCAGGGAGTATGAGATTAGGGGAACATGCAATGTGGCATGACGTTGATGCTTCCTTCCATGGTAAAATCCAGTGAATTAGGACAACAGACAACTGAATAGCAGTTAACTCTTCAGATTCTGACCAGCCAATGTTTTAATTCACACAATTTGTTCTTCTTACAACAAAAGAGCAGAGAAATTCGATACAACTACAGCACAATCATTCCCAACTTTGATCGTGTGGAAGGTATTTTTTTAAATGCACAAGGTAACATCCTTTCCAGAGATATAGTTAAACATATAACAACTGGAGACTTAGAATGCATAGCACAAAACTATTACACTGTTACATGAGGTTCAAACTGCAGTGTACTGGTAACCCTTTATTAGAATGTAATAAGACACAATCACATTTCCTCTTCATTACAATTGGGACGGAGGTGTACGAGGCCCTTTGTGACTCCCTGCTGGATGCCCTGCAGTCCTATTGTATACTGTGCCAGGACAGAGCAGTGAGGGTGGGTTCTTCAGGCCTGCCTAGAGAGAACTCATCGAAGCAGCCAACCAGAGCCTAGCAGACTCAGATAAAAAGAGCTTCAGGGCCTTAGCAGGTCAGTCCCTGGCTGGGAACTCTTTGCTACTCTGAAAGGATCCATTTTTGACTGTGTGACTCGGACAGAGGCCTGAACCACTGAAGACCCACTTAGTGAAGTCACCAACCTACAGGGGGTTCCAGGAATGAGAAAAAAGATTGTACTACCACATCCAGCTGCTAGGAGGCACTTGAGTGCTGCCCTGCCACAACAATCTTGTTAAATGCAAAGATGAAAAGAGCAAAAATAGCATCAGAATATTAGTGACCTTTGTTTAAGTCATCAGTCCTTGGGTGTTAAAAGATTATCTGATTTTATCACAAGAAGGGAGAAATAAGCATTATTTATCCTGGACAACTCCTTGCACAATTTTATAGCTCTTTGGGGATTCTGAAGCTTTTAAATAAACTATTATTACTTGGAATTTTTCCAGTAAGTACCAAGTATTAAATATAGCACCTGTACTCTAAGTTGAATCATCTGTTTATTACCCAAGGGAGCTAAAATCATTTAATAAAATATTATGGAAAGTTGACTAAAAGAGACCTCTTGCACTTTTACAATGTTTTAATTTACCACAAAAGGTTGGGGGGAAACTAGAAAAAAAGATTAAAGTACCTTTATGAATTATGACAATGAAGTTTTCATGTGGTTTTTTAACACCTAACTTTTTCAATGAGAGAATCAGTTCTGAGTGATTCTGGCAAATCTATGTAATACTTTGTAATTGTCAACAAGCAGGGGGATACTTATACTGGCGTATAACAGATTCTTACCTGCTAACTGAAACGACCTGATCTCCCAGGGGCCACAGGCTCTAAACCAGATTGGTAACTATGCAAATCATCACTGCTTTCAGATGTCAATATCTTACTACCTGTAAAACGTATACGACTAAGCATAGTCAATGTCACTGATTAAAATTAACTTTTTCTCCATCTACATGGTTAGTTTTTTCACTTCTGGTGTTTAACAATCTGTTGTCTAAAGTAATATAGCACCCTTTTTTGTACTTCAGCGGGGCAAAGGGTCACTGGGAAAACTGATAATCTGGTCCACTTGTAATTTATTTTGATATTTAAATTAGTTCTGGGGGATGGTAGATTATAGGTTTATAAGCATTGACATTGTACATGTTAATTGCCCAACCCTACAAGCTTTACTCATGCAGTTAACACTTATTTATGTATCCAGTCCCACCAAAGTCAGTCAGACTGCTTGTGTGAATCAGGTTTACTAAGTAATGGTTGCAAAATCAGGTCCAATATTGTATAGAGAAATGGCTTAGCTTGCTTTTTATTTTTAAAGATCAATTTTCAAGGTTTTTTCCTTCCTCCTCTTGAAAAATAGCATTCCAAATCCATAAGCGGGAAGAAATGATTACGGGGAATAAAATTAGAATTCCTTGTAGATGCTTCTCCCTCTGATAACGGTGTATTCAGCATGTGTGTATTCTAAAATTTCCACATCTCTGGTTCTGGCATTTAATTGGGGGTGGGGGAATAATATGTGCAGGACTAGAATTTTAAGTGTTGGTTTAATAACCTTTATCCAGCTCATTTCTGAATGATTTTCTTCCTCTCTGGAGAGGCTTCTAATGTCAAACAGTGGTATTAAGGTGAGTCATGGTTACTGAAGAGGCACGAGGCACATGACAAAATTATTAATTTCACGGGGGGGAAAATTGAGGTATTCCTTTCATTTCATAAATGCTACTCTAAAAGGAGTATGTAATGTTAACTTCAAACTCCTTTTCAACAGCCCATCATAGCCGCAGTGGTGTCAAAAGCTGGAGACTTCAGTACACGTACTTTTGCAAACAGCTCTAAATTAGACTGTAAGGGATGTCTACACTGCAGCTCGGCGCTGTGATTCCAAGCACGGGGAAAGAAACTCATGCTAGCTCAGCTCAAGACAGCATGCCAAAAATAGAAGTAGGATCATTGCAACACTGGCAGTGGTTCAGGGTAGCTGTTGAAGTCCAGACCCACCCCATGTCTGAATCTAGCTGCGGCTACCCAGAATCTCCTCCAATGCTGCAACATCTGCACTGTTGTTAGTAGTATGCTACCTCAAGCTGAGATAGTCCGAGTCTGTCTACCCGATCTTGGAATTGCAGTTCCCACTGGAGGCACACCCAAAGCCTTGGTCTACACTGGGGCCCGGGTGGCAGATATCGATCTAAGTTATGCAACTTTAGGTATGCAAAAAACTTAGATCTATTCACCACGTCGTCTTCACTGTGGCAAGTTGACTGCTGCCACTCCCCAGTCGATTCTGCCTATGCCTCTCACAGCAGTGGAGTACAGGAGTCGATGGGAGAGCGCTCGGGGGGTCTATTTATTGCATCCAGTCTAGATGCAATAAATCAACCCTTGCTGTATTGATTGCTACCCACCAATCCGGCAGGTAGTATAGACATACCCTTAGACTCCACAGAGGTACAAATACTTTAAATACAGTAAAAAATTAGACAGCGATTCCACAACGGAGGAACAAACGGGTTGATGGGTTATACAAATCAAATATGACCACTTTAAATTGTCACATATATCTGCTGCTGGATTTTTGGTTTTCTGTTTTATAGAACTCCTTACTTTCATACTACTTAGAATGTGTCACACAGGAGAAGACCGAGAATAAAAGGTAACTATCAGTGACTATCTCTGGTTTTAATATTCAATCAAATCTCATTCTAGAACTGTTTGAGTCAGTGTTTGTCACAAGGATTAGTACAGAGTCAGCCAAAATTGAACGCACACCTTTTTGTCTCTTTGCAGGTTGGGGAAAGAAGTGAGAGCGTGAGGAGGTAAAATTCCTCGATCTAAACCCACACATACAGTTTTGGTTTCATATCCGATTGCAAACCAGAATTTGTAGTGGGATTAATTTCCAGATGCAACCTAAATCTTGACAACAGTTTGTGAGGTTTGGGCACTGTCAAATCTGAGAGACTTGATTGGGCATGGAAATCTGAATTCTAGTCTAACCCTGACCTGGATCAAAACACAGCTTTCCTCAGCCCATTGCTGTTTAAAAACACAAGATTTGTTATACTAAAACAAACCAAGAATTTATCTAGTCTGGTATCCTGTCTCAAACACTGGCTTTTACTGGATGCTTTGATGGAACACAAAAAAAACCCCACATAATTGGGCAAATCCATTACACAGAGAAAAATAACTCTTGACTCCAGCTGGCCCAAGAAGGAGCACTGATAGGTTTTATAATTGTCCTGTCTAATGGAACCCCAGATTCTATTCATATGTGTTCATGTAATGGCTTTTTTCTAAATTTTTCAAGCCTATTAACCTCCATAATATCCTATGGCAGTGAATTCCACAGATTAATTATATATAAATGGTAATTAGTATTTCCTTCTATTTTCAACTACAGTTTTACTTTACTGGAGGCTCAGTCCTTCCCCCACTGACATCAGTGGCAAAAATGGGAGCAGGAATCAGCCCTTTCTAGGAATTAACCTTGTCTTCTGAACACTAGTGATATTGATTTGGTAATGTCTTACAGACATTGGGATACTGCTTACTCTACATTGGAATGCATAGCATCATATATGCAGCCTAGATTTGCTTTCTGCTACATGTTCATTATAATGTATTCCCTCTCTCTTGTTATTTTTCCCCAGAGGCAACTGCTGTAACAAACCACTTGCCAGATATGTTGTGACCTAGAAATCTGCTCTTAAATGCTCATTATTTGGATTCTGAACCCGGCCTGCAGTTTGAATCTCAGTGACTTGTAGTTAAGGACCTTCATGTTAGCATGTTATATAGTCACTGTTTTGAAAAAAAGAAAGTCTGTGATCTTTTTCAAAATGGCAATGTGATGAGGTATAGGCAGTTTCATTCTGACTTGTGTTATTTTTATTAAATTACAGTCCTAACTCAATTTATGGAGATTCTCTTTGGATACTATCTTCTCGATATATCACACCCACAGTCACACCCACTCTCAAAAAAAGTGTCTTCTAAATCTATTCTTGCTGATGATGAAAACACAAACCAAAATTACCTAAACTTCAAAGCCAGGAACTGACCTACAAGGTTAAGAGCAGTGAATATTACAGTACTGCATTAGTGACACTACAGTTATGGTCGAGATGGCCATTCCAATCCAAACCCCCTATTTTCAGTTGCTTAAAGTGTTCTTTACACATTTTCTTTTGCTCCAAGGGGAGGTAAAGAGAGATGAAATTTATCCTGTTAATTTTAAATCCCAGGGTAAATTTTTGGAAGATTTGTAGAAAATCCATTGAGTTGTTTTTGAATTATTAGTGCATGGAAATGTTTCATTTAAAAAAAAATCAGATGTAATGTTTGAATCACTCAAATACAGGGACAGATTCTGATCTCAGTTACACATGAGTACAGTAAAACTGGAGTCACATGATTGTAACTAAGATCAGAATTAATCAAGCTTTACCAAGTTTGAGACACTTTAAGGAAATTAAGAAAAAAAACAATTAAAATAGCACAATGTGCATGCATTGTGACTTCCTATACTTTTCCCATACTAAATACATACATGTCAAATGTAGCATTCCAGATCCATGAAAAGCACAATTGCATTCATCAATGATTAGACATTTTGTCTGATTACATATATGTAAAGACATTTGTATAAATGCACAAGCATTTATTTATTTTGCAGAGGAAGATGTTCCAAATATATGAATAAACTGTGCAAAGGGTGGGTTATTGTTTTCATGGAGGTTCTGGGTTCAGTGTGGAATTGGGTTATTTTTGAAAACCTCAGCATGGATTTGAGAATTGTCTCTGTGCCTGGACTGATCCTGTTTGCCCAGCCTTCCTCTTCCCTCTAATTGAGATTTCATGCATCTTTTTCTTTGAATACAATATTCTTAGATTAATCTTAATCAGACTCCAGTTTAATTTAGTGCCTAGTTTAGTTAAGAATAGCAGCTGTGTTAGTCTGTATCCATAAAGAAAGCGAGGAATACTTGCAGCACCTTAGAGACTAACCAGTTTATTTCAGCATAAGCTTTTGTGGGCTATAGCTCACTTCATCAGATGCATAGAATGGAACAGAAGTAAGATGCATTTATACACACAGAAAAGAAGGGGGGAGTGGGGGAGTTGTACATTAGCATACCGATTCTAAGAGACTTAAATCTGGATGGGTCATTCTCAGCAGGAGAAAAAATACCTTTTGAAATGGATTTCTGTGTCTGCACGAGATAGCAAGTGTTGAAGGTAAATTAACTAGGGAAATGCAATCAATTCGTGTAACGAGAGAATCATTCGCAAGTCCTATTTAGCCTATTGGTATGCTAATGTACAACTTTTTTTTCCCTTCTTTTTTGTGTGTATAAATGCATCTTACTTCTGTTCCATTTTATGCATCTGGTGAGGTGGGCTATAGCCAACAAAAGCTTATGCTGAAATAAACTGGTTAGTCTCTAAGGTGCTACAAGTATTCCTCGCTTTCTTTAGTTTAGTTAAGTAGTTCATAGATTTTAAAACCAGATAGATAATTAAAATCATCAAGCCTGACCACCAGCACAGCAAGGGCATCAAATTTCACCAAAGAATTCCTGTGTGAAACCCATAACTTCTGGTTGAGCTACAGATTATCTTATAGAAAGTTCCAATATTCATTTAAAGTGACAGAATCCACAACATCCTTGGACAAATTGGTGTAATAAGAAATTATGCTCATTGTTAAAAAATTACCTTCTGTTCTCTTTCAATTTCCCTAGCTTTAACTTCCAGCCTAGATGTGTGAGTACTTAAAGTGCCAGATATTTTAGGTCCAAATATAAGCCAATTTAAAATGTGTTAACTCGTGAAAACTGTCCTCTTACCCGCAACAGTATATATTGTAATCGTTATTGAGTAATTTCAAAATAAAAGCCCTATTACCTAATGACTGCAATGGAGACAACAGTCCAGCCATCAGAAGGAGCATATAACAACTATGGTGCTCTTCATAAACTTGTAAACAAGTTAAAAAGTGTGTAGCCTTTGGGAATTACATCCATCTCAGCTTCCTGACAATCAGATAGTGGCATAAAGAAGAAAAACCTTCCTGCTTTTAGATTTTCCTGCAACTACACCCACTCCTCTTGAACGAGCTACCATATGCTCAGTGCCTCAAGATGGGAATACTGTATCTGCCACTACATAAAGCTATGTCACAAAGGCCATTCTATATGACTAGCTTATACAACATACACATCACCCTGATTCCTGAGCATGATTAACTGCTGAGAGTATCCTCCTCTGGATCTCTATGTATTTCCAGCTCCAATTCAAATGCCTGGACCTAAGCATCAAGGCTCTCAGTGGTCTACAGCTATTGAAAAGACACTTTCCCATCTACTGCCTCCCTCACAAGTGCACTCATCTGGGTTACAAACTATCATTAGCTATGGTGAAACTTTGAGAATGCCTTGCTTCTGGCTCCTGAGTGTACACCGAAAGAGATCATACCTTATCATAAAGATCAGAATGAACTTGGGTATCTGACTTATAACCTTTGGTAAAACACAGCTTTGGGATAGAAGGCAAGAGAGAGACAGTGATTTTACAAGTTTAAGTGATCAAAACAAAAAGACACCAGAAGGAGGATTCCCTTTCCAATATTTCTGATGTTTATTCTAATATTGTATCTGGCACTATATACTGGGGTAATTAGTGCTCTGTGGGTACCATCACTAGACTGGGTTGCACTCCCTAAGAAACAGAGGAATTAAAATTAATTGTAACAAATGGAAACGTTAGTGAGGAAAGAAATGTTAGTTTGTTTCCTGCCAGGTGGAAAATAACAATTAAAACTGAACATTTAAAAACTAAATTAACATGTAAAAATTGTAAAGGCCTATAGTTAATATATTAATAAGTTTTAACAAAAATTCTGGGGTTAGCAACTAAATTAGGCAAGATTAAACTTTACAGAATAATAGAAATACTTACTGAAATCCCAGCATGCCAAATAATCAGTATTTGTTTATTTTTAGCTCATTTTAGTATTCTTTTCCTGAGAGCGGTTAAAACAGTACAGCTCCTTGTAACCATGAGTTCATTAGGTGTCATTTTTCTTGCATTATGCTGTTCAGCTTCTACACTAAGTTTTTAGAAGTGCATTAACACAGAGAAATAAATCTGAAATTGACTTGTGGATTGATTTTTTCCCTTTCACTTTAAAACACTATACATTAATTTATCTGCATATTTTATGTTATAGTGGTAAAGCACAGTATTCTATTAACAATTGTTTTACTGCTCAAACTCATGTTTGTCTTTAATATAGATATTAGCTGTTTTAAGTTATTTACATTACTGAAATTGTGATGTTTAATGGGAATGTGGTGTCATAATAGGTTATAATGGCCACATATCAGTTGCCAAGGGAATTCATAGGTTATAGAAAGCGTGGAATACTTGTAGCACCTTAGAGACTAACTAGTTTATTTCAGCATAAGCTTTCATGGGCTATAGCTCACTTCATTGGACGCAATAGCCCACAAAAGCTAATGCTGAAATAAATTCATTTTACTTAACCAGCCATGGAGGTAGGGGACAGAACAGAGAACAGAGAATCAAAATCAAGTTAAAGTTCTCTGGGTGGACTTTGGCTAGGCATGCAGTTAAAGTCCCAGGTTTGTCTGGTGAGTGGACTGGGGAGCTGAGTACTTCCCTTGAATGCTTGGTTGTACCTCCTAGTGAGAACCAGATCGAAAGCCCACTGAAGTCAATGGAAAGAGTCCCATTGTCTTCAAAGGACTCTGAATCAACCCTTAAGTAATTAATGGCTCATGCTGTGATTGACTGTAGCTACTGACAAATATTTTCTCTGACACTTAAGGCTGAAAATGGAGATGAGAGAAATTTATTTTACTTCTTCAACTAGGAATGTAGTTGACACTCATAATTCAGCAATGTTAGTAATATTCCTGTATATCGTGAAGTGTTGGCCTTTTTAGCTATTATTCTATCAAATCCAGGTCAGTTTTTCTTGTGTTTTGGTATTATTTGAAACTAGTTCTTTATTAATATTCTAGGCTAAATAAACTGCACAGGTTTCGCTGTTCCCCTACATGGAGGAGACGGATTCACAATATTTAAAACAGCAATAGTAGGACACGGCATAGGGAGCAGAGGCTTAATGTGACAGGCTTCAAAGCACAAATTGCCCTGTGTGGCCACCTAATGAAACAGAGATCAAAGGTCATCATAAATATTATCAAAGGTGCCATATGTAAAGAACTTTGTTGAGAACACTGTGCCTAGTTTCCATATGGCCCTCGGAGTATTTGTGTGCCTCCCAAAATTAACACCGTTTTTTTCCACAAAACAAGATTTTTTTTCTTTGGCTGCTTTTAATTAAATAAAATATTAAAATTAAATGGATGCATACAATAGGCAATTTTCCAAGAGAATGCTCCTTTTTAAATGTATTTTCAATTAGTGTCTTATGCCTCTTGTCAACAACCCATAAAAATGAATGTGTTCAGTTTTATCATAAACTATGTCATGTCATTACAAATCTGGTGTTAGACAAAAGTGTGTTAACTCTCCTGAAACAAAATGTGAGGAAAAAGCCTGGCCACTGAGTTTTCTTCGGACATCTTTTCATAGATTTATAAGGCCAGACAGAACTATTCTTTTCATCTAGTCTGACCTCCTACTTGGCATAGAATTTCACCAAGAGATTCCTGCATCAAATCCCTAAAATCTGGGTATGTTACAGCATATGATTTAGAAAGACATCCCATCTTGATTGCAAGACTCTAAAATGGAGAATCTACCAAATCCCTAAGTAAGTTGTTCCAATGGTTAATTATCTCGCTGTTAAAAATATTTACCTAATTTCTAGTCTGAATTTGTCTAACTTCATCTTCACTTGTTGGATCTCATTATGCCTTTGTATGATACATTAAAGATAATCAGAAATCTCCTCTCGATGTAGTTATTTATAGACTGTGGTCAAGTCACCTCTTTGATAAACTAAACAGACTGACCTTTAAGTCTGCAAGTCGACTTCACATCATTCTTGTAGCTCTATTCTGAAACCTTTCTAATTTATCAATATCTTTTTTAAAGTGTGGACACCTGAACTGGAAACACTATTCCACTAATGGTAATGACACCTCACTGCTTCTTCTGCTCCACATCCCACTACTCATGCTTCCAAAGAATTCATTTGCTCTTAGATCCTACATTGCACTGGGAGCTTGTGTTCAGTTGTTTATCCACCATGATCCTTAAGACCTTTTCGGAGTCACTGCCTTCCAAAATATATTCCTCCACCCTATACACGTGATCTACATTCTTTGTGTCTAGAAGTATTACCCTGCATTTAGATGGATTAAAACACATATTGTTTAACTGAGCCAAGTTTACCATGATATCCATAATGATCTTCACAACATATCTGTGCTTATAACTATTTACCACTCTATCCATTTTTGTCACCTACAATCTTTACCAGCAATGGTAAAGTTCATTGACAAAGATATTAAATATCATTGAACCAAGAACAGATCCCTGTGGGATCCCACTAGAAACACCCCCCTGACTAATGATTGATGATTATCCTCTGAGATTTTGCAACAGTTCTGATACTTTTATATCCAGTGGAGCTACAGGGCAGCATGTTCTACTTTTGAAAGATGCAATGTCTGCAGCGTAAATATGTTGCTACAACTGTATTCTTGCTGATGCAATTTATTGTCAGCAAGTAGATGACATTCACCATAGAAAGACATTTTTGAAGCTGTAGGAAGAATGAAAAAATGACATTTTAGTATCTGAATGTCATTATCATATTTGTATTTATGGACCTCTTTTCTGACTACCTGAAGTTTCTCGCACACTTTATCCTTCATTGGGGTTTTTTATTGTTTTTTTACTGGGATGAGGACACCATGGCTAAATAGTATGCACAAAAACCAATGTCAAAAAGGCATCATCAGATAGCAGCATATAAGGTAAGGGATCCGTGACTTTGAATAGATTTAAATTATGGGCATGAAAATTTATTTTTAAACAGTCTAAGGGTGCAAGACCTATCTTACTACCAGTTGTGCACTGGTTCTCAAAAAGGAGAACTTTCCATCATAATGAACAGGAATTGGTCAGCACTGTATTACAGGCAGATAAGCCTCAGTTCATGCTGATACTGCCACTTTTGATCCCCAGAATACTATTGCCAGCAATGCCTACAGTATGATGGGACAAATTTATAATTTATCTCCACCTATACTGCATTGACCGCCCCAGGATTTAGCTGCTACACATACTCACAAATATCATCATCAATTTATAAGTGTCCATGACAGGCAGCAATACTGAAAAGGGAAGCCTTAGTATAGATGCAATACAGGCCAAAGTTTTGGCTGAGAAGTTGAGCCTGGGAACATGTTCTGGCAGCTAAAGAACTCAGGCTCTAAGGTGAGGCCTGGAGGACCAAGTTCAAGTTTTGAGGACCTTCCACAAAGTACATACTACCTCTCATCTGGAAAAGAGCCCATCCACAAAAGTGCTTCAGCTGATCTCAACCACTGCAATGGTGCACACAAGGAGAGAAGCAGTTTCCAATGTCGCAGTGTCCCCGAAAACGACTTCCGATAAAGCCAATGCCAATTTTCACATCACAATAAAGAAAATCTGATTAATTTCCTCTTTCCTCCAGAAAATGAAACAACCCTCACTGCCCCACCACACACACGCAGCTGGTGCAGACCACCACTTAGTACAAAATGCAAAGAGTTCCATATCACTGATATCTGAAATCTGCCTGGATAAAAGAAACCAAACACTGGTTTAGAACACAATTGTGCATTATTTCAGTGCCGTAAGGTACTGCGTGAAATTTATACAGCAGACTCATGATTATCCAGGATGATAGGGAAAAAATTAATCCTGATTAACAAAATCCCAGATAATCACCATCCATAGGATATATGGGGGGGAGGGTTGGTTCACCAGCCACCCTGCGCCGGGGGAGGGGGTGTTGGTACACTGGGTGCCCTGCACCGTTTTTTGTTTGTTTGTTTTGTTTTTGTGCTTGGGGCGGCAACAAAGCCAGAGCCGGCCCTGCGAGTTACGCGTTTTTGTTATTTTTTACATCCTGGTTAATCCACAACCTGGATAATCGAGAGTCTACTTTATAGCAACTGAGACACCAAAGGTTGTTTCTCTGCCACTCTTTATATTTTCCTAAAAATTACCCCGTACTTCCCGTATTTGATTGGTTATTGTTTAAAGGAACAGCTTTAGTTTACACACCTGAATTTCTGCAAATGTTGTCATTATTTTGTTTGTTAAAGAGAATAAGTATAATTCAGCCATTTAACCCTACTCTACCCAATTTCACATATCCACATGTACAATTCAGCCTAAATACGATAGGTGTAGTATAACCCAAAACAAATTATGTTAAGTATAGGAACAATACACAAAATTATAAATTCACATATCATACCTCAAAATGATGATAGAGATAATCAGAAAGTAAAGAAGAATGAGTTTAAAATGAATGAGAATTGCCGAGGCTATTAAGAAAAAGACATCATGCCTACCTCCTCTCTACATGGATGCTTCCTCTTCTAACCCAGTCTACATTTGTGCTGCCAACAGCACCGGGCTTACAACAGCACAAAGAATAGTTAAAATGAGACCCTTTTCAGAAAACCTAACGCTGTTTATGTTCCAGCACAATAGGTACAATCATGTACAGTATGTATTTGAAGCCAGTTCAACGGATTTAGCATTTCAAGGTGAAAAGTTCCTAATGTGCATTGTAATGCTATTTTTATGTAAAGTAGGTCTGACTTGTGAAGTGGGATTTCATGAGTGTACCGTTACAGATAAATGGCACCCCTAAAACGGAACTGTTTTGTAGGAACATCATGCTACACCACAGCAAGAGTGGCAGTAACTGGTACAGTTAAGGTTGTGTAATGGTTTCTATTCTAATTCCATGTCAATTCCTCAGTATTTTTCAAAACTTTAATTTTTAATTTGACAGAAATTTTTCAGGCTTCTAAAGGTGATCAGTTATAAAGAAAGTCTGAGAAAAAATAGATCAGCCATTTTTTTGTTAAGGGGACAGTGAAAAAATACAATTTGCTGACTATACTAAAAAAAAGTGTGTCTTTATTTGAACATCCCTACAGCAATAAACAGAAGGGATTAGAAATTTAAGTGGGTCCGGACAACATTGGGTCTGTTTTAAGGAAAGTGCCTTTGATTGTTCTGATGAGCATTTACTTAGGCCCTTTGAAAATTACATATATGAGCAATGTGTTTTGTGCAGGGCTTTTGCAAAGCTCTTACTGAAGCTCTTTGTGTTAAGAAAATATCACAGAGGCATAGTTAAGAACTCAAAGTCAGGAAATGCCGCAGTTAAAGCTGTAAACACAACCTTAGTTCTGTCCTCAGTGTAAAACTCCAGCCAACTCTGAGTGCCAGGTTTCCTGAGCCACTTAGCCTCCATTGCCGTAGAGCCTTCAACACCTTTCCAACGGCTTAGAGTCCCTCCAATAAATCTCACTTCAAGTTAGGAAAAGGAGGGATCCACTCCATACAGGGTGAGCTCACCTATCATAAAATTATCAACATCAGTCTTCTCTGCCCCGCTGAGATGAGGCAGAGACGAGGCTGTGGAGAAAAAACAACATCACCCACGCCCAGTCTACAAAGCCTATGCTCTGTGCTGCACCCTGGGAGAACAAGATGAACTACCTGACACCAGGGCCGGCAACAGGGGGGTACAGCTGTACCAGGCCCCCCGACTTTAGGGGGGCCCCAGTACACAGCTGTACCCGTTGTCGTCCCCCCTTGTCGCCGGACCTGGAGAGCGGGGAAGGGGCGGAGAGGCGGCGCGGCTCCCTCCGGGCAAGCGCGCCTGGCCCCGGCAGGAGCTGTGAGCCCGGCTGGCGGCAGCAGCGCTGTCCGGGGAAAGGGGGGGGGGAGAAAGGGCGGCTCACGCCGCTCTTGCTCCCGCTGCCGCCAGCTGTCAGCTGGCGGGGGGGGGGGGGAGCGCCGGCTGGGCTGGGGGGGCCCCCCAAACTATCAGAGTAGGGGGCCCCCAAATTTCTGTCACCAGCCCTGCCTGACACTTGAGTGTCTTGAGTGGCTGGACTCCTCTTCTAGGAGAAATAGTGTATGTATGTATATCTATATCTATATCTATCTATGTATGTAGCTACCGTATTTTTCGCCCTATAAGACGCACTTTTTCTTCCCCAAAACGGGGGGGGGGGAAAGTTGGTGCGTCTTATAGGGCGAATATACCTATTCGCCCGCGGTCACAAAAAAAAAAAAAAAAAAAAACGCGCGTGCGCCCCGGTTCCCCCCTCCCCGCCGCGGGCGGGCTGCCGGGGGCGTCCCGGTTCCCCCCTCCCCGCCGCGGGCGGGCTGCCAGGGGCGCTCCCGGTTCCCCCCTCCCCGCCGCGGGCGGGCTGCCGGGAGCGCCCCCGGCAGCCCACCCGCGGCGGGGAGGGGGGAACCGGGACGCCCCCGGCAGCCCGCCCGCGCGGCGGGGACGGCGCTCCCCCAGCAGCCCGCCCGCGCAGTGGGGACGGGAGAGCGGTGCGCTTTTTATGTGTGGTGGTTTTTTTTTTTGGGGGGGGGGGGGTTTCCCCGGCTTTTTGACTTAAAAACTCGGGGGCGTCTTATACGCCGGAGCGTCCTATAGGGCGAAAAATATGGTATCTATCTTTATCTGTATACCAAACCATCAATATACAGGGCATCTTACAAAGCACATTTAGCAAGTTAAAAGACAAGGGTTGTGCCCCAAAGAGCTTGCCATCTAAAGTGACTAGTCAAAGACACAAAAATTAACTCAGAAAGGAGTGTGGGTGTGGGTGCAGGGTTCAGAGTCATGAAATCTCCTCCCCCAACACAAAGAGGAAAGATGCACAGCCATTAAGCTGCTTGAAGAGCTGGCCATTTGCCTATGTAGCAGAAGTTCATTTAAAAATGACTTTTTTATTTCATAACGTCTGTGTGTTTGCTTTATTTCTGTTTAATTTCATTTTTCTTTCTATTGGAACTGTTCAGTCTTGAATAATGCTCACATTTAACTGTTAACCTAACACTGCTAAAACGTAATAATTTTCATTTCTTAAAACACCAGTTCATTATTATTATTATTATTTCGATTTTTCTGAGTTAAAATAATTCAGTTAAGTAACTTGGTGGTTTTTTTTGTAATTATCCATAAGTATTTAAATGTAATCCTACTGGACACCGTCACGTCTTACTCTTTTCTATCACTGCTGTCAGAGTTCTAATAAATCAAAGCCTTAAAATATTTGACCACTTTTGACATTATTTGATCTGTTAACTGACCGATTATTTTTGGACCAGTCAAATACCCATAGTAGTGACAGTCTAGGGTTGGGTAACAGAAGTGTGAGTCACAAATTTGTTCAAAAGTAGTAAGGACAGAAAGGAGAGAGAAGACCATTGTAAATACATATGAAAAATACAATACTTTTATTTCAAATCTTATAAATAATAAATACCATGATTCTTGTTGTTCAAGCACTGAAACTAAGGTGACATCTCTCCTTTTAAAAACCTATCTCCAACGCATTAGAAAAGCTCCCGTCTGACAGTCTGTACATACTGTCCATTTTAGTCCATTCTGGCCAGAAGAGGGAAGTAAAAGGCCCCTAATCCTAACCACACAAGAGTGCACAGACAACAAATGAGAATTAAAACAAAAACCAACCAACTAGTGTTGGCCTGCTCCCCTTTCCAAGGAGATGCTGTGTAAGTTATACATATCAATGGTGACAGGACTCCTCAAGCCATGGCATATCCTACACAGAACAGCATTTTCTATGTTACCATTAATTTAAACAATGGGCATGCTAATTCCAAAGATTCACAGAGACCTATTTTGTCCATTCATATCACACGCACAAAAAAACCCTAAACTCTCATACAATAACATGGCAAGCCGTATAGCTTGTTGCGTGGAGGCTCCTAGAGAAGAAGAATATTTGTTGCATCACAAATAACAAGTCTTAGTAAAAATCAGATTTTTTTTTAATCAATGGTTTAAAAAAATTAAAAATCAGATTTTTATGTAAATAGACGTTTTAATTTAAAATATGTTTTCCTTTTTAGAAAATAACATTTAAAATGAAAGTTGAACTGAGAGCAACCTATGTTAAGGCCTAATCTATTAAAATTATTTAAACTAAATTACACAGTGTATGTTTGCTGCTGAAGTTTTAAATAAAATCAAACCACTGAACAGGTGGAAGTCACTGGCTAGTCACCTGGAAACAGAGTTTGTTCAAGGGCTAAACCAGCTTTTGACATCAGTAGCCTCTTTTGCAGGTGTTGTGAGAATATTTTCTTCATTAATTTAAACAATGAATGTGCTAATTCCGAACAGTTATCAGACAGAGTGACTGAGTTCAGTCCAATGCTTAGTTCATAGAAAGTTAAGAAAATGATTAGGAGTTGAAAAAGTAGGAAAGTTTGTTTTCCTGTCCAATCTATCAATAATACTAGGTGTGAGAGGATGAGATCAACTAGTTCTAAAATTGTAAAGGACATGGTGACCAGAGACAATAAGTTCAAGTCACTAATTACACAAAGTACTTCCTTTATTTAATAAATCAGTTATGTTTTTCATTTAAAACTGCTTTAATAAACTTTTTTTTCTTATGTGTCCAACATATTTAACGTAGGCAGCATTATCTCCCATAAATGTGAGCAGCATTATCTCCCATAAATGTAAACAAACTAGTTTGTGTTAACGGTTGGCTGAACAAGAAGTAAGACTGAGTAGATTTGTAGGTGCTAAAGTTTTGCATTGTTTTATTTTTGAATGCAGTTATGTAACAAAAAGAATCTACATTTGCAAGTTGCACTTTCACTATAAAGAAATCACACTATAGTAATCGTATGAGGTGTACTGAAAAATATTGTTTCTTTTCTTATCATTTTTACAGTGCAGCTATTTGTAATAAAAAATAATAATATAAAGTGATCACTCTATACTTTGTATTCTGTATTGTAACTGAACTCAATATGTTTGAAAATGTAGAAAACATCCAAAAATATTTAATACATTTCAATTGGTACTGAATTGTTTAACAGTGTAATTAAAACTGCGATTATCACAACTGTTTAATCTCATTTAATATTTTAGTTAACTGCATGAGTTAACTGTGATTAATCATCAGCCCTAGTTAAGATTAATTTATAATTAATAAATAAACCAATTTCCCACTTTCTAACACTCACAAACTCCTCCGACTCCAGCTCCCTCCCTGGCTTTATCCTGAGCTCCGGACAACATGGCCCAGTGTACATGTCCTGAGATGACGTGTTGCATCCCTATGGCATTGGCTGGTAAAACAAAAGTCCCCTTACTCTTTCTTCATCCTGGGTGGACCAGGATCCTCTCTCGACTCCAGCCAGGCTCACTGGTTCCCCTGATCTCGAATCCTCGAGGGACCTCTGCTGGCTCCCAGTTGCTGGTGCAGATCAGTTCTCTCCCTGCTTGATGCCAGACACAGCAGTACTGGAGACACCTGGTCCTTGCAGCTAATCTCATGTTATCTCTACACCTCAGGGTACCTCTACACCGTACACTCCTTTCAGTGGCATAGAGAGTATGTGCAATGCACAGACAACCCTAGGACTAATATAAATAACAATGTAGATGACAAGCCAATGCTTAGGTGAGTAAAGACACCTGAACCCTGGGGTTATGTCCCTGGATATGAGCCCTACAGGGCTCTCTACTCACCCAAGCACTGCCTCCTCATCTGTAGTGTCCCACTGCCACCACAAAGCTGGAGACTTTCCCTGATGCAGGGAGCTCCTGAGCCTTTCCCCACTGCCTCCTCGCTGCCCAAGTCTTCCGTTGACAAGTGTACCTATACACCACACTGTGGACATAGTCTGCGTTTCACTGCAGTGTGTACATGTACTGTACATGCCACCACAATGGGTGTGCAGTGTAGACATAGCCTCAGAGCAGTGCAAAAACTCTCTTGGGGGACTAGGAGCTTAGCAGGGGCTCCCTGAGCTGTGCCATCTCTCTCAGCACACCCCTGACTCCAAGCATACTGGGAAATAGGGTCTATGGACTTCGGCAGCCATCTTAGTTGTAGCCCTTTTGACAAAGTCCCTTAGGCCTTGTCTGCAGTAAGGGGAAAAGTTGGTCTAAGCTGTGCAATTTGAGTTACTTGAAGAGCATAACTTAAATCAACATAATTTACATCTGCCTACCACGGGGTCCACACTATGTGACATCTACGGGAGATGCTTTCCCACTGAATTCCCTTACTCTTCTCAATCAGGTGGAGTACAGGAGTGGAAGGAAGAGCAATCAGCGGTCAAGTTAGTGTCCCTAGCCCCACTAAATCAACCACCAATGCATCGATCGCTGCAGCGTTGATTCTCCAGTAAGTATAGACAAACCCTTAGAGGCTTAATCTAAAGTTCCAAGAGTTAGCAAACTCCAAGTGGAATTACAGCTATGAGAGCCATAAATCATCATTTTTTATTTTAGGACTATCTCTGTTGTTTTTCTCTAATTACTAAAAGTGAGTAAATTAGTCCACATTTCATTTCCTTAACAAAGCCTCTGCTTCTCTAAAGCTTCCCAGGAAAAGTGACTGATACAATAAAAATTACATGGCTTTTTAATCTCTACTGCAAAAACATGACAAGCCATTTTTGTAAGCAAGTTCCCATTTAGGATGAGATTTGTCAAACAAATTTCAGACCAAATATACTTTGAAAGAGCTGAGCTATTAATCCCCCAAAATCAGGCCTTTTGAATGGAAATTCTAGATCAACCAGAATTACTGCCGTGCTATCAGCAAAATTCTAACACTGTTATTCCATTAACTACAATTTCATAAAACTACAAGGTTGTCATACTTAACAGAGTGAGAGCTGTGAGCAGAACATAACAGCATCATTTAAACATGAAACAACCAAACAGTACTGGCTTTATACAGGGGCTTGTATGTCGCTATTGATCAGCCACAGTATTCTCTCAACAGGTACTATGAATTATAAATTCAAATCCCACACTAGAGACTGAACTCACGATAAATGTGCCCATACTGATTAAAATAGAATTCCATATCAAAAGGCTGATTAACAAATACTACAAGTGAAAGCCCAGGTAATTCCACAGATATAATCTATATTCTGCTACTGCCAGGCCTTCTCAGATTCGTATTAGTTATTGTTAGACTATACTAACTATAGTATTAGTTATTGTTAGAGCACACTCCTATATCAATATAAATTAAATAATTTGTAATGAAAGCCCATAAATATGATTTAATTAGAGAAATTAAATAAGTGCCATCTATTTTAAAATATAATTTGCCGTAAGTGTATGCACATGACCCTTAAAACAAACAAGGTCTAACTCCATTCTCAGATATACCATTGTTAACCAGGAGAAACTCCATTCAAGTAAGGCAGGCAGTCCAATTTACACTAGTGGGAGAGAAAAGTATGCCTCACAACCTGTCTCCAATTCACATCCCTATTCTAATTTCCCTTTGCTTTCCATGCTTTCATCCAATCACTACTTCTCCACGCAATCCCTTTTCATCTCCTGCAGCTTCCATTCACTTTGCCCTTTGGTATATGGAAACATCTCCCACATCTTGTCCAAACATCCTGTATCTTCTCCTCCTTCTTCATCTTGGGTGAGATCAATACAACTACAAAACCAATGAGGAAAACAACTACAAAACCAAGTACAGTTCAACTCTAAGAGCTTTATTCCACTCTTCAGTTGGTAAAATATATGCAGGCATCTCTTATTGCTGCAGGTCTTATCCAGGACAACAAGAACATATTTTACCTAGAAATCTCTGCACTCCTGTAGCTTCACCCCCCAGAAAGAGCTAAATGTCCCCACATTTTGCTCCATCAGCTCAGAGGGGAGTCTTACTCCCCCTGTACTTGGCAATGGCTGATTATTTTCAAAACAAGCATAATTCCCAGAGGAGTACAGGGACTGTCCCCAAGGGCACCTATAGAGGCATCAGCTATTTAAAAGTGGGCAGTGATGGTTAGGTTTAGGTCACAGCCCCATGGCCCCACTGACCTGGCCATGCTTATGGTTCTTTTGTGTGTGTAAAGGGCTCTGAAGATGTAAGGCAGCAAATATTATTAAGATTACAAAATATTTGAACAGGTTGCTCAACCAGTTTACGAGCATCACAGGGAGTCAAGATGCACACAGATCTGCCAGATATACAGCCTGGGGCAGGGCTGACATGAAGCAAAATACACTGTGGTAGTTGTATTTATTTTGTTTTCTTGACAGAATATCGTAAAAAGAATCAGAAACCACAAAACTCATCATGGCAAGAAAAGATATGTTTAAAACTTTGCTTGCAGAATAGCAACAGGCATACTTACACAAAGCAAGCAGTTAGTGCCTTTGACAAAACTTTTTTTAAATGACAGCACATATGGGCCCTTAACAGACACCCATCTATAGTTCTGCCTAAAATGCACTAAGTATGCATGAGCAATCGTGATTGTTTGCAGATTACCACTGACCAGCTGCATAGGCATGTAACCTATTCCTCTGGAATACACGATGGCAATATTACCAAACAATTCAATAACAATGTTCAGGAAGTGGTAATAATCCATACATAATTAATTTGCTTTATTCTGTAAGTACATATCTCTGTGTAATACTGCACTAAAAATAGCAGTTACTGCAGCTTAAAGCAAACAAACTCGCATTTTGTTATTTTGTTTCAGAGCCAAGAAGTTCTATTTTAGCTCTCCAACTATTACGCTGAGCAGGCTTCATTATGAATGTCTTTTAACTGAGAACTAAGCCCCTGAAATCATAATTTAAGCAAGAAGCATATAAAATTATATAAAATAGTATTGCATAATAGTGTTCACATTATAAATGAAGCTAGGCTTCCAAAACTAAGCATCTCTATTCAAAAAAACCTAATAAATAATTTGTCCAAAATGCTCCTTTTGCATTATGAAAAGCTTACAGCATGTTTTTCACCATTCATTGCCCACAGTAGGTGTATCTGTATGATATCATCCTACTTCTTATGCACACCCTAAAATAGAACTTTGGCAATGAATTATATTGGCTAAAAGCACAAGTTGTACATTCTGAAAACCACGAATGTCAGACAGAGGAAAAAACGATGGATGCTTTAGAAATTGCTTGTCATCCTTTTAACGGAGGGCCATTCTGATTCTTACTATCAATGGTTTTACTGTAGTCATTCATTGTGCCAATAGAAATCACACTGGGAAAATTTAACTCACACTCTGGGGCGAAGGGACTGTGCTACTCTTTATTATGTATGGAAGTGGCTTCTCTAGACTCTAGGTTTTGATGTTATTGTTTTTGTTATTTGAAAGTTTGCACATCAGTGCCAGATTCAAAGATGACAAATGCAAACCACATGTCAGAAATATGTGAGTATAAATCTCATCCCTACACTCTCCCATTCTCCATCACAGCTCCAGTTTTCAGACATGTGTCTATGACTCTACTCCAGCATATGCCTTTAACCGAATTTCCCCTTGTCGCTTTGTCATCCTTTGTTCCATTATCTCTTCCCCGCCCGCACCTTCCTCATACTCAGCAGCTTCCCTTCATCTGGCTCCTTACCCTCAGCTAACAAACCTGCCCTCAAAACCTCTCTTCCGTGATCCTACCAGCTTGGCTAATGAAGGACCTATCTTTCCTCCTTCCTTTTGCCTCCAAGCTTCTCAAATCTGTAACTCTTCTCTCTCTCTTTATTCAGGTTCTTATACGGGCTCCCATCTCGGAAGTGCCAGATCACTTCCCAAGAGTGCAAACAGCAAAAGTGATATCAATCCCTTCCATTCCTGTCAGCGCCCGAAAGGCAGGTTTAGTGGCTGGGTTTCTTTAATATAAATACACTGTATGAGAATGAGGGTAATGTTCCACACAGCCTAGGCAAAAAGGTCATGTTGCTTTTAGTCTGAAAATGCAGCAAAGAATGGTCACTCTTATTTCATCTAGCAGCAAATTCCATTCATGGGTCTTGTTCCCCTGAAGATGCAGGTTCATGAGAACTTGTCTATATGAAGTCAGTGCGCAGCAAGCTGGGGTACAAACCTACCTCCACTAGCTTGTTATGTACTGTCCATATAGACCTACTGCTGCATTCTAGAAATTCCCTAGTAAGCTTTGATCTACTTCCTTTTCAAAGTGGGGAGATCAAAGCGCAGTAAGGACCAGCAGGGTCCACATAGACATACAGCATATAGGGGGCAAGTGAGGGGTAGAGTTACACTCCAATGTGCCATGCATTAACTGTTTGTTTTCCCCTTATTGGTTGACAGTTTTGTTGTTCCAGTGGCAGGGATGGTGTCCCTAGCCTCAGTTTGCTAGATGCTGGGAATGGACAACAGGGTGGATCACTTGAGGATCATCTGTTCTGTTCATCCCCTCTGGGGCAACTGGAATTGGCCACTGTCAGTAGACAGGATACTGGTCTAGATGGGCCTTTGATCTGACCCAATATGGCCATTCTTATGTTCTTATGTTCTAACGAAGCAGTCGTGAAAGGTCACGTTCCTGGAAACAGGTATTTTGAGTCTTGATCTTTTGGGTAGCCAGGCCCAGTCTCAGGCTGAATTGAGTTTCAGGACAGACACCTTAAAATGAACTCTGTGTTAATGGGAAAGCAGTGCAGACAGCTACTAAACAGGGATATGTGTTCCCAGAGACCTGTGCTGCTGTGTTCTGGACCAGCTGGAGTTCTCTCCTGGCACAGAACTTCACTCCTGGACACAGAGAATCACACTAGTCAAACCTAGATATTAAAAAAGCATGGACCACCATGGCCAACGTCATGTCCAGAGAACTGGGCTGTCTTCTGGCCAGGTGCAGATGGAAGTGACGCTGGCTATTTGGATGTCCAGGTGTGGTGTGTAATCTAAAATAACCCCCAAGAATATGGACCATTTTAACAATCTAAGAGCGGGTGCCTTAGATGGAAGGGGTGGTTTTGGAGAAAGTTATTCCCAGCAGAAAGCAGAAGAGTGCCTGCACTTTCTGAAGTTGAGTTAAATTTGTCTGTGTAATATGTTTCTTGACAAAAGTCCTTTCCAGGCATTAGAAAACCAAATCCTGTTGAAAAAATGTGACCCAAGTCAAGAACAAGTATTTAGATCCTTATTTTAGTTAGTTTCAGGTTATTGACTGTACTTTCGGAGAATGAAAAGGCTGAGAAAGCATCCAGTAAAGTCTATCATCTCATCTTGTAGCTGTTCTGTTGTCAATTGTACTCCTTTCTAGTCTAATTTATCCTGTAGACCCAATGATTAAAGTGAGAGGAAACAGCATGGGGCGCCCCACAGAATGAACCAGAGAGAAGAGTGACTACTGCTTACCCAAACCCAGGACAAAAGAGGTGGAGCTAACCTCCTTTGTTAGCACAGGCTGGGGACATGTGCAACTGCACAATTCCCTTTATTTGAACACCAGCGTAGCACTGTGAGTAAAGGAAACATTTTTTTACAGCTCACTCTAAACAATATTCTGACATACTCAGGACTTGAAGTTTGAGATTAGATTTACTAAACAAGTACTTTCCACATATTCTCCTTTGGATCAAAACTTCAACAGTCAGCTCCACCCTGAGCAGAGAGGGTTGGGTTGAGGCACATGAAAGATTACCAGAGCAGAGATGTAGGTAGGCACTGCAGTATATACAGAGGAGCCTTAAATGCAAGGACAAGGAATTGACCTTGTTGCATAAAGCAATAAACCAGTAAAGCAGAACCAATGAAGTGAGTTAAAGGAGGTGGATGCTACATGATCAAAGCCACAGTAAAGAGAGATGACTTTGCCAGCAGCATTTTGATGGTCTGGACTGAAGGTCAAAGATGCTTACTGTAACCTTAAAATAATGCACTATAATTGTCAACATTATACTCAAGGTTCTGTGAACAAGTAGACATATGTTCTCAGCCAACAGTAAAACTTTAAAATGAAAAACTGAACCATCTTACAATTTAAATATGCTTGTAATATTTCCCAATGATGTAGTCATGTTTGATATCACTTGAAAGGGCTTGCTGAACTGAGAAGAAGGACACAAATTCAAAATGACAGAACAAAGTACTGTGCATGGCTCAGTTATGAATGTTTACCTTTTTCAAAAAAGTCATCTGAGTTTGTAAACTGCATACAGACAATCTAACCAACGGGAGAACACACAAAAGATCTGATTTGTGAAGAGTTTGTCTTCTTCTATTATTTATCTGGCATCAGTTTGTTTTTTCATATATCTCACTAAGACTGTTTTTCTCTCTCTTTTCCATTTTGTTTTAATCAGCTAACAAGAAAGGCCCTTCATGTAAATTTGAGTTCAGCTACTTCCTTCAAACAATGACCAAGGTGGACTGTGGGACACTTGTTCCTTAACAGCAGGCGGGCAATGAAACACCCCTCTTCCGTCTATAGAGGGTAACTTCCTAGGAGGTGAGTGCATGGATCGTGTGACTCAGAGCTTGTCTATATGAAGTCAGTGCAGAGTAAGCTGATTACAGACCTACCTCGCACTAGCTTGCAATGCACTGTCCATATACACCTACTGCTGCATATGAGAAATTTCCTAGTGAGCTTTGATCTACTTCCTTCTCAAAGTGGCGAGATCAAAGCGCACTAAGGACCAGCAGGGTCCACACAGACATATAGCATATGGGGGACTAGTGAGAGGTAGATTTACATCCCAGCTTGCCATGCATTAACTGGCTGTATAGACTAGGCCTGAGTGAATAGCATCTGAGGATGAGTGGACAGTTGGGCTGAAAGGAAGGATCAATGAATGGATGGGAGCAATGAGATTCAAGGGGGAGCGGATCAGAGAGGTAGCCATGTTAGTCTGGAATAGCAGAGGTAACAAAGAGTCTTGTGACACCTTAAAGACTAACTAAAGTATAGAAGCATAAGCTTTCATGGGCTAATACCCACTTCGTCGGATGCAAGCAGTGGAAGTGTCCAGGGTCAGGTATAGATAAGTAGGCAAGAACCAGGTAGGAGGTAACAAGGTTAGTCCAATCAGCCTGAACCAGCTTGTTATCTCAAATCAGGGAGGGTGAGGTATTCCTCTAGCAGATGAATTGGAGGTGTGAACTCGGAGAGAGGAGAAGCTGTTTTTGTAATTAGCAAGCCATTCAAGATCTTTGTTCAATCCCAGATTGATTGTGTCAAATTTGCAAATGAATTGCAGCTCTGCAGTTTCTCTTTGCAGTCTGGTCTTGAAGTTTTTTTGCTGCAATATGGTGACTTTTAAATCTGTAATTGTGTGTCCAGGCAGGTTGAAGTGTTCTCCTACAGGTTTTTGTATATTGCCATTCCTGATATCTGATTTGTGTCCATTTATCCTTTTTCGTAGGGACTGTCCAGTTTGGCCGATGTACATAGCAGAGGGACATTGGTGGCATATTACGGCATATATGACATTGGTAGATGTGCAGGTGAATGAACCATTGATGGTGTGGCTGATCTGGTTCGGTCCTGTGATGGTGTTGCTGGTGTAGGGGAGAGGGGGATTAATGGTTATGGGGTAAGTGCACATATGAGCAACTGAGATGATTTTGGAGGCCCTGAAGGAGAGACTGAAAGAAGAAAGAAGAGGGAGAGCTACAAAGAGACCATGAGGAGGTGTGGGAGGGCAGAAAAAAATGCTGTGCCAGAACAAAGGAAGTGGATAAAGAATGGAACAACAGACAGACGCAAGACTTGAGGAACTGAACTGTTTTGAAGTGGGGAGTTTTTCATGCTGGCTCACTCTGTAGTGTATTTGATGGGTTGGCTTTTCTTTAAAAGATTTTAATTTTTTTGTGTCCAGCTCTTACTCGAAGGTACTGAGCTATCTCAGAATAAGCTCCTTATAAATAGTTTCAATAATAAATTATTCCTTGTGCATAGACACATTCCCATATCGATTGCTTCCTCTCTGGTAAACTAATTAAACAGACATCAGGGCAAAGACTGAAAGTATACTAACTTCTGATTATGCTCCTGTATCCAAATGTTTGACCTGGACCTTAGTCATTATCAGTGGAAACTTCAGCGCATAAACCTTGGTTATACAAAGATTCTTTGTTTACTTTGTAAACTATTAAAACAAAATTGATTTATTTTCTCAGGCTATTCCTGCCTCAGACAGTAACCGCATTTGGGAAGATTTCTGAAGCAGTCCTTTGTGGGGATTTACTCTTAAATATTCCTAAAAATTATCATTGGTATTATTATTAATTTCCCACACTGCCCAAAGTGTGATAAGTAATTTCCAAATAGAAAAGAAAGCATAATCCCTTTTCTAGAAATCACAGTCTAAAGACAAACAAAAGCAATTAATATGACCTTACCTGCTAAAAGGCGTAACCCAACCTGACACCTCTTACACAGCTAGTGAAGTCACTTGAGGCCAAACATAACCTGAAAAATAGGGAGATGGTTAGACTTCCAGGAGACTTTCATTATGTAAACTTAATTCAAGCTCTATAACACAACTTTTAAAAAAACCGGCATGAAATCAATGACTTTTGTCTGCAGACAACAAACTTGCTGCTATATCTTGTTCATACAGGTATTAACATTTATTCCGTAATATCAGAGGTTAAATCCTTTGAGTTAAATCCTAGACTCATCAAATTCATGAGTTTTGCCCTTTACTCCAGAAGAGCCAGGATTTCACACATCATATTATAAAATGGACTTTAAAATCATGATTATCTTCACTAAAGGCTAGATCTACAGAGGGTCTTAGGCACCTAAAATGGCAGGTAGGCACCTATATCAAATATTTAGGTGCCACTGAGATCCTCCAAACCTCCTGCTCAGCTACCACCTAACCTTACAGGCACCTAAAATCCCTTGATGCCTAAATCTCCATTGTTATAATTCCCTATGCGCTTATGTTTCAGCCTCTGGGCATGTGCACAGTTGCTCATCTAGATGCCTGGGCAACCATCTCATGCCCAAGGCCCGGCAACACCTTTAAAGTAAGTGTTTTCCTACCAATCTTGCCTGAGCCAGTAGGCATTCTCTGAGCATACCTTTGCTCACACAACACATCCAAGAGGGGAGGGAGGCAGAGAGCAAGAGGAAGCAGCAGCAGCCCACCTTATCTTTAGCCCATTGAGAGTTCATCAATGCGTACTAATGTACATCGGCAGGTCCACACAGACATTTACTATGCAGGAGGTTAGCGCACTTCACATTCACATCCTGGCTTCCATACACTAACTAGCCACGTAGACAAGCCCTGAGAAAGATCTGCACCAGAATATCCCATAACTAAATGCTTGGGAAACTCCCCTGAGAGGTGGAAAACCCAAACCCAAAGCTTCAAAATTCTTCTCAACATAAGGCTGGGGTGGGGATGGGAGTAACTGAACCCTTGTCTCCCACATCCCAGGTGAGTGTTCTGACCACTGGCCTAAAGGTTAAAAGAGTGTGTCTTCTCCACTCCCAACTGGCCTAAAGGTTAAGAGTGTGTCCTCTCCACCCCCAACTGTTACACACACACACACAGGCAGGCACCTAAGTCCAGGAGAGGGTTCACACCTGAGGCTCTCAAGCAGAGGTAAGTGCCTGACTCCCTAAGAGGACGAGGCTTAGTGCCCCTCTGCTCAGTATTTCCTACTCTCCACCTTAGACAGCTACTTGATCAGTTCAGTGCCTTTTGCGGACCCCATTCTTAGGTCTTGTCTATACTACCACAGTAAGTCAACCTAAGTTACACTACTTAGGTCATAACTTAGGTCACCTTACTGCGGTGTCGAAACTGTGCTGTGTCAATGGGAGGCACTCTCCCATCGATTTACCTTAATCTTCTCCTTCCAGTGGAGTATCGGAGTCAGACAGCGCTCTGAGGTTGATTTAGCAGGTCTTCACTAGACCCACTAAATCAATCCCCGCTGCATTGATCACAGCAACGTCAACTCTTCCATGCACTGTGTAGGGAGCCTAGGCATCTATCTTGGGGCTATGAATTCCACTGGATGGCAAGGCACCCGAAAGTAAGACATTGTAATGATCAGCATTGCAACACCTCAGTGCCTTTGTGGATCTAGCCCCAACTGTTACCAACACTATTCTAATATTAGAACATTGTAATATCTCAGAATGTTAGCTAAGCCAGTTCCAGTTTTGAAAAATCTGACAGCTTTACTTAGATATTCCATTATTAGATGCCTCATCTGAATAACTGGCTGCACTTAGGTTGTGCATACAGACTATGTGAATATTTAACTACTGCTACTTCTTTTTTAAAAATCTTTTATTTAAAAGTGGAAAGACTATTTTACCAAACTATTCATAATCAAGGTTACAGAAGGAAATACACCAACATACAGTAATTGAGAACATTTGTAAACACATCTTAAAGAAGTACGGGATGCAAAACTTAAGCAAAATATTCTGTGTTGTGCCAAATGATAGAGAGAATATTGCGGACTATAGAAAAGCTACTGGTCCCCATGCTTTCAAGGCATCTGTTCAATTTCACTACTATAGCAAGTGCCAAATAAAAGCGATACCTTCAAGAAATCCCATCTTTGCAATGTGTAGATATGCTTTGGGTATTAAGTGTGAGCTGTTTAATAGTCACTCAAAAATTATCTATCTCAATCAAATCCCAGTACACAAATTCTCCTTCTTCCTTTGTTTCTTCTTTTTTTGTTACTAGGCAGTCCAGGGAGCTAACTAGCTCATTCACTCAAGATAAAGAAAGAACCAATGAGCTGTGGGGTCCTTAAGATTCTCATTGGAAATCTTTGTCTCCCAGCAGGTGCAGAATGGTATAAGCTCCCATCCCGTCTCCTCCTGCCAACTGTCTGGATTGCTATATGTGAAACACACAGAACTACTATTTTCAGCCATTTTTAAAAAATGAGGGGATAAAATGTGGTCTTCTCAGAAGAGTTTTGGTAGATGTTGTTTTGTTTGGTTTTTTCTTTTAAAGCCACCTTCTATTAAAAAAAATCACAAAATAGCAGTAACAGAAAATAAGTAATAAAAATCAATCAAAGAAAAAATAAAGTAAGCAATAGTAGGGGGGAAAGGGCAGTGGTCAGTTACATTTTAAGAATTTGAAAACTAACATCTTAAAATGATTTGTGTCTGTCAATTTAAATAAGCATTTGATTTTATAAAACAACACTAGCAAATGATTAATTCAGGTTTTTTTTTTAAAGGTATTGTGTTAATGAACTCACTCGTGATAGGGGCTTTCCAAATGCCAGGAATCTTCCTTACGAAAAACACAAAGACTGTTCAATTTGGTCAACCTTTAAAAATCAGCTACAGTTCAGCTGTAGTGAAAGGTATAAGGATTTTTATCATGTGAACTACAAGCAGTATATTCCTTTTGGTTTTAAATAGCAGATTTAATCCACAGTTGTGCTCTCAATACATTCACAGAACTGGTGCCTAGGTCAATAGGAGAGCCACACATGTAAGGACAGAAAGATAATAAAGATCAGCAATTGCAGGGTGAGAGCCTCAGAAACAATTTAGGGGCTAGCAGATTTACTGGCCACTTGTGACAAGACCTGAGAGCAACATAGTAAATAATCATAATTCCTTTAACTGGAAAATACAGACATAGCTAAGGGGCAAATGGTGACGGTCTCTATGCAGGTGGATCATCACAGCATGCCCACTCACAAAGCTATGCCCGATGAGAGCAGGGTATTCTAACGCAGCTGGCAGCACTGAACAGCTGACAGGGGCATGGCCTTAGCCTTGCCCCTCCCCCACTGCGCTGCACACTGTATGTCTGCTCCAGTTGGGAGACACACCCTGCCCTTCTGTGTAAGGTGTAGGAAAGAGCCACTGATAAGACAAGACAGCAAGTGGAGGTAAGGCTGTTGTATGCAGGTCAAATGCTTCCTTCTACCACAACTCAGGCAGGGCAGTTCCACACTGCGCCCATCACAATCTCATCCTGCCTAGCAGCCTTAATTTGAAGTTTATTAGAAAAAAAATATAATTTAGATGAATGAAATTAATGCAGTTCCACGATTTTTAACAAAAGCCTTCTAAGTTCAATGATTCGCTATGAAAAAATGTTAATGGTGCCAGAGGAAGTATTATAATCTATTATTAGATGAACAATAAATATGTTTTTAAAAACTTATCTTAAATGGAAATATAGCAACAGATTTGAAGAAACTTCACAAGACTTTCTTCAGAATGAACATTTCACGTAACAGTCAAAAGAAAGCAGTTCCTCCAGTTTGTGTAGGTCATCAGTAAAAGCAATATACAACAAGGTGAAAGTTTTCCTCTGAATAGGAAGAGTGTCTATCAATTATCTTTAGTATGCAAAATGTAATAACCGAGTTCAGGAATGGACTATTTTTAATTTTGCCCTGAAATCTAACTGGATTCTCATGCTAAACTCCACAAGCTGCTCTTTAACAGGTTTAACTAATTTACTAGTTGCCTCAATTTTGAATTTTATCTTAACACAGTATTTAACCTTATCTTTTAAGCATGCAAAATATTTCAGCATCCACGCTAAGTATTTAATATATTAATATCAGAAGCCTTTTTCCCAAGAATTTTTTTTAAAGAATCACCTGTCATATTAAATGCGAGTTCCTGTGTGAAATGACACAGCAAAAGTGATAACCTGTATGAATTATAACTAAACCAATGGAAGTTTGTTGTTCTATGTTTTATTGCTTTTGATATTTCTTTAGCAATCATCATTGCAGTCTGTCTCAACAATTCCCTGTGCACTGACATTCACAATAATGTGTTTTCATCACAAAGTTAGGCACTGTCATTAGATTTAGAAAAGGCTATATTTTGCAGTTCCCAACCATTTTTCACACCTCACTGCTTCATTGGGATGAGAATGCAACAGTTTTTACATCTGTCATCTTTAGTTATAGTTACATGAATACAAGCATTAGCAACAGATTACCGGAAATTTCTAGAGAGATGATTAAGTAGATATGTTCTTGTTATCCAACACTGGTGTGGGGTTAGGAAAGGAGGACATGTCATAGTCTACTGCTGGGTCAGAGTATATTTGTCAAACACAACTTAATCTTCTGTAAAGTTTACTGTAGGGCGGAGGCATGGTGTCCTTCAGAGACTGACAAGGAGGGACCACAGCCGCGCCCCTTGGTTTGCAGAGCCAGGAAGGCCATGCCTCCCTGCCGGAAGCAGAGGGGCAGAACAAGAAGCGGAAGTATAAAAGGTGGGCCCTGCAGCTCAGTTGGACTGGAACTGCTGTGGGAGACAGGATGCCAAAGAGGACCCCAGCCATACCTAGGACTTGCTGGAGCTGCCAGTTGACTAAGACGCCAAGGAGCTTCTGGGACTACCACTGGCAACCTACCCCAAGGAGACGGAGGACAGAGGACACCCACAGTACAGCAGTACCATGCAAAGGGCACATAGGAAGTAGCCCAGGATGCCTGCTGCTTTGTTGCTCTGCAGGCCATACATGTTTGGTGCCCAGCCCTGCCTGAGAGCCTGGGTTCATAGACTCATTACTACTCGGTACAGCTTAAGAGCACTTTAAAGACACATTTTCACTTGATTGAGCGCCATGACAAGAGTGTGATTGTGAGGAGGCATGGCCTCCCTCAGATATTGAGAAGGATGGACGGCCACATGCTTACACTTGCAAAAGGCATATTTATTCAGTTTTAATTATTTCATATCTACTTAATTCATACTTCCTTTTGATTTCTTACAATCCCTCAACAGAAAATACATTGGTTAGCAATGGTTGGGATGCTTAGAGTTATAAGCAGCAATGGTGCTCAATGTAGGCTTTGGCCTACAACTTTTCAAATTCATCAAGTGTTATAAAGATGCACAAGTTTTTATTCACTCTACACAGAAAGCAATACTCTATTACCGAATCATTGTATTAAAGAAACAACATATGTGAAGCCACCAAACCAGTAAATACTTTCACTGCAGTTTAATTCTCTCAAGGGAATTAATAACGTAGCTTGGAGAATATAATGGTTTGTAGGTCACTGAGGAATGGGCACTTAGGGGACAGAGTAAGCACAGATCAGCTTTCAATGAAAGGATGCCATGCAAAGGAGCAAATTCGCCTCTCTTCCTCTGAATCTACTTCTTTATCAGCACCTTTATCAGCACTTTGAGGTTGAAGAAGATCCTGAAAAGCAGTCCCAAAATATGATAATATAAAAGGACATTCAGATTAAAGAATACTTAAGCCAAGTTAATAAAAAAACTATATTAAAAAAAAGATTTATAAAGTTTATTTTGGACATAAGGTTCTATAGACAGGGATAGAATCACCTGCTTTGGCTTGGGCACAGAAAAATCTAACAGTTCTCCAGCAGTCCCAGAGCTAAGGCCTGCCTTGACAGACAACTCCATGTCTTGGCTATAAAATCGTATCGAGGAGGAAAATCTGTTTCAAAGAGTGGCAGCTGTAACTGAGATAGGAAATGACTTTTTAATTTTGGAATTCAATTCAAGTGCAAGACTGAAATTATCCTTTCCAAACCTCACTAACATGTCAAATTCTTTAAACAAAGCCATGTCTCTGTTTTTGCTGTACTTGATCAGAAGAACAATTAGTTTAAACAACTTAATACATCAAAAGATTTCTGCTATTATTGCTAAAGTTCTTCCAAGAAAATGAGAAAAAAAGTCACAGAAGACACATGAATAATAAATACATTTTCAAATGTTGTTTTAAGGTTTTTAAATCTCAACCAATTCCGTACCAATTGGTAGAGAATGAAAACTGTTTGTGAAGTTCTCATATATCTGAAACACCTGCTCGTCTGCCAGTGTCACTGGAGAGCGCTACTTCGGAGAAGACTGCAGTTGGGTACCACTGCCCTCATCAGCAAGTGTCACTGCTATCTACTCTAATTCCAAAGTGTTCAAAAGAACAAGAGAAGATTTTGACCTGCTGAGAAAAAAGGCACGGCAAACCGAACATCAAACTAAGAGCATTCCTTTGATGTCTACCTGATAGCTGTGGCTCTGTTTGCTCTGCAGCTGCAATGCAGAGTCTCATAATGAAAGAAAGGATCATCATTTAGGCTACTTACTAAGTAATAAGACCATTAAAACCAAGACTGAACAGACTTGTCTGAAAATGGGTTTAGCAGTATGAATCTAAATCACCTGAAAGATCAGTACAGTTCTATTACATTGTACATACACCTGGAAGAGGATCATGGGCAACGACAGCTTCCTTTTTTAAACTCATCCTTCATTCCAGCCTTACAAAGAGAATGAACGTAGCAGCAGGGTGGGTGGCAGAGGGACACACTTTTCACAAAGTGCTCTCTGTTGAGGTGATGGAGGCTAACTGAGGCTTCCCTCCTCTAGGATCAGACACCAGCCCACACAATGACGGGGATCAGTGAGCTGAGGAAGGAAGCCTCAGTCGGCCCAATGGCCAGCAGTGCTGGGCTCCACTGACTGCTACTGCAGCAGTGGGTTCCCACTAAGCCCACCCACCTAGCAAAGGTGAACTGTGGAGGGGAGGGGGAGGTCTAATCATCTCAGCAAGGACCTTGTGTGAGTGGTAACGCAGCTCACACAGAGCCTCCTGCTTCAGTAGACTGTGGTGCTCACCCCTGTTCCCCAAAGAACAGCAGTAGTCAGCCCCCCTCTCCTCTTCCATCCCCAGCCACCTCAATAGCAGCAGTGACGTTCTCACTCCCAGCCAGGCTGAAACAATACACACATCTTGCATCCGGCAGCTCTGTCCGCATACTCGGGGACCCCAGGACCGGCCAGTGATTGCAGCTCACAGCCAGCAGAGGCCATCATCTCCCTGGGGCACAGAGCCAGCAGCCAAAGAGCTGATCCCTCTCCCTGCTCACCCTGTGGGATCTCCGCAGCTGGGAGATGGGAGATGCTGGCAACTCTGCTGTACCTAGTGGTTAATCCAGCCCTGCCATCTGGTGGAACGGGAAGAGCCTTAGTGCAGAGTTGGTGGTGAAAGCTGGTGCCAGCTGGTGCTTGGTGAGACCCGGCTCTCAGCACCATGTGTTAAGTAAAGAATAACTTCTACATGGTGTCAGACAGGTTCAGTCCCCCAGTTGGACGGGGGACTCTAGCTTTGTGGCACGGCCGCTGGGTTCCTGAGCAGTTGCTTCCTTCTGTCCATTGGGATAACTGCAGACCACCAGGAAAGGCATTCTAGGCAGTATCAACAGTTAGTCTGCTTTAAATAGGATCCTTAGGGCCCTGGATGAAAACAAGAGAACTACACACAGACCATGAAAGGACTCTAACCATAGGGACTCCACCTAGAACACTGAGGAGGCCAGAGAAATATGGCTAAAACCACACTGGATAGAGTGATGTAGGGTGTCACTCTAGCCATGTCTTGAGGATTGTGTGCATGTTGGGGACCATGCTATAGGCAGGGGGAAACTTGACGGAGGAGTGGCACAGGAGAAGTTCAAAGGGATGCCAGATTGCAGAGGAATGAAGGCAGAGATGATGGGCTTAATAGGGATAATGTATTGATTTGAGAGGGAGGAGGAACAAGGAATTGAAAGTTGTGATGACAAGGGAATGCAAACAAGGTGATGCATATTCATTTAATATGCAATTTAGGACTCTCTATAATTTGCAGAAATTATCCAGCTTTAAAAATTCCTGGAGCACGTGATTTGTATCACATGATACATTTACAAATATTTGAGTCCCCCGCTTTCTGGGGGGTTTTCCCATTCAAGAATTATATAAATTGCCAATCTACCAAACAGACAACTATTAATAGGGATCAGGGCCTTCTCCAACTTCCATTAAAGTCAACAGAAATAGTCCCATAGACCTAACAGGCAGCTGGATTTGTCCTCTGTCACTAGCACTGACCCTACCCCAAATATGGCATCCTTATTCAAAGTCTTTGGTCTGAGACTGTCCCTTCAGGAAACAAGTATTTAATCACTTCCAATATTGATAAGACTTGAAATTCGCTACAGCCCACCTACTGATGACATCTTCAAGCAATCCAGTTCAGTTGTGCAGAAAACAGGTTAATCCATTCGAAGGGAATAGCTGAACCATTTATTTTACAGAGGCAAGGGATTTGAGAGACAACTCAGGATATACATCAGGATATACATCTTTATAATTTAGGAAGGAAAGCAAAAGTTAACAAAATTTATTGGCTAATTAAATTCAGTACGCTCTGCCATTAAATCCTTAGCCACGTTTACTAGACGTACTAGTAGCAGTACAATAGTAACCACATCTGTTCCAGGAACACCACAGTAGTGATATATATCAAACACTCTGAATTAATCCTTCAGTAATAGATAAGAATTATTTAAATTAATAATTCACTAAATGGATTTAGCAAACATATTTCTAAGTATTCTACATTTCCCTACTAGCAGCAGGCACACCAGACCATAGCCTCTATTGATAGTGATAGAATTTACATGCTGAGGCTGTAACTCTGAAGCATAATACTAAATTTGCAAACAGGGAACTGTATGTTTTGATATCCTTATGTCCTATTTACTTTGAATACCCATAGTTCGTAGTTTAAGGACTATGTACTGCGTGTTCTGAATAGATTCGACCAAATTCCAAAGTCCTTAGTTAGGCACTGATCCTGCGAATATTTTAGCAAGTGGTTAATTTTGAATACACGGATATTCCTATACTTAAGCAGGTGCATAAGTGTTTGTAGGATTGGAACTTTAGTTTATACTCAGGCATTCTCACACTGAGTAAAAACCAATCCAGGACCATGGAGTCTGGCTCTGTGCGTATATTGTCTTACTAGTTTTATTTTTATTTTTATTTTTTTTTACACTTAATATTGTTGACATTTTTTTAGGGTGAATAATGCTCTCAGTATGTTTTACATTTTTTGCTTCTCTACATAAAGTGAAACTGACTGATTTGAATCAAGGGCAGTTTTGATTTGCCTCTTGAAACAATGTTAAATCAAAGGAAGAAGATGGAAAATGAAAGATTAACCTGAAATGTGGAGACTTTGGGGGATGGAGAGGGAAAGGTAGACTGAGAAACCCCTGAGATTCATAATGATAAGTGGGAGTGTAAACCATAGTAATTCAGCTAGTGATTTATTCATCACATTCTCACATTGCCTCATTATATACAATGGGTCCACTATCTCTTATACACATAAGGGTATGGTCCTCTTATTTGATAAAACTACTGTCTTGTTCAGAATTCAGCATCAGATTAACTCGATTTTTCTTCACACCTTTCACAAGTTGTTCATGACAATGCTCTGCCCAGATAGGTGCTCTCTACCACAGATATACATTTATTTTAAAATTACTCAGCTATTCACAAGGAAAAGCTCCAATGATGTGTGTGTTTGTTGTGCATTCTTTTTTACATTTAGGAATAAAATGTTTTCCCTTTTCTATTTTCAGGCATTTTTTTCTGGCACATATATACCTGTTTCCTCCTTTATATCTTCGGGAAAAAATGAAATATCTTTAGGGACATGCTGCCAAGAAGTTGAGAATCTCAAAGGCTACATTAATCAAGTAAGATCTGTGCTTTCAACACTTCACAACTTTCACACTGCAAAAAATGTCAAGAGAGAATCAAAAAATGCATTCTTCTCAGGAATCTTGAAGCCTGTTAAGGGATATTTGTAAGAAAGATCTACAAAAGATGTTCACAGAAAAAACACTTTCCCCATGTCACACTGGCTCAAAGAACAAAATGGTCCCTGGCAGTCTGACTTGGTGGTCAGCTGTCAAAGTGAAATTTAATTTAGCAGTAACAATAGACAAGGTATATCAGTATAAGTACTTGATAAAAAATCTGAAGAACTTGCTGAATAAATGGCCTTAATGTAAGTTACATCCACAATAAAATCTAAATCTGACAAACCAAACTACAGAAATACTGCACTGCAGATGAATTATGAAAACTATCATATAGTTTTCCCTTTTAAAAATATCTTTCTTTCCTCTCTATCATTGTCAAAGGTATTACTCCCTTTAAAAAAAATGCCCAACTGTCTAGTTGGTCTTAAGCATTTGATAATGGCTGGGTTGATTTAGTTGGGGATTGATCCTGCTTTGAGCAGGAGGTTGGACTAGATAACCCCCTGAGCACCCTTCCAACCCTGATATTCTATGATTCTATGATAACTTGCCCCCAGATAACAGCTACCTTGTCACTGGTCTGCATAGCACAGAAAGTTACTAAATGAGCCTTCACTTAGAGAATCTCCCATAATTTTCTGGATTCTACTTAATAGGACTTCTATTCAATTACAGTTCAGTAACTAAAAGCTAAATACATTTCAGAATTGGTAGCCCAGCTGTCTCTCCAGCCTTAGGGAGCATTTCAATTACATTTTTAGGAAAACAATCGCTTTGGCATTGACTGCAGATTAGCAATTTATGCATTTTGTCTGAGGAATATGGCTCTTAGATAGCTCATATCTTCTCCGCGTGCCTCACTGGTCCCTCTTCCTCAGGCTACATGAGCACTGACAAAGCACGCATGACCCTGTTGTGCTTTAAAGCAACACATGAAAAAGTCTCAGCCCTAAAACTATCCTTTATAAGAGATGTGTACGTATCTCAATTCCCTAAAACCTCAAAAGCCATTAGATTTCATAGGCAGAAAAGGATCTCCTGTCCCTTACCAATAATTCAACCTCTTTCTAGAGGTATTTGAATAGTTCCAGTCAAGTGATAAATGAGTGACTAGTATTATCAAGCCATTAGAGAAGTCCAATAAAAAAATTAAAAAGCAGTGCATGTCAGTTAATATTACAGATGGCAGGACAAGATACAGCATTTTACATAGGTATTTCTTAAGGAAATAAAAAATCCACTGTAGCAGGCTGGTAGACTGGAGAGGACCCAATTAATTTTATATGTTGTTATGCTGAAAGGTGTTAATGGCTGCCAGCAAGCGTGTCTTTGATCTGAAGGCAATAACAAACCTCATTAAAGTTGATGGGCATGATAGCCATTCTTTATTCAGACTAAACAGAAGAACCAATTAAGCTCCTCTGTGGAATAAAAGAGCTAAAACAATAGAAGCCACCACCGAAGGCATTGGGCTACAAGGGAAGGCCTGAGTAAAAATTAACGCAGGGAGGATAAAAGGGTGTCTCCTAGAGACTGACCTCATAAGCTGATTGGTTGCAGCTATGTTTGTCTGTCTGGAATTTAGAGGCAAAACCCAACCTGAACGCAAGGAGAGAGTCAGTGAAGCAGTCATGAACATGGCCCTGAGAGGAAGCACAAACAGAACTGCCTGGGAAGGCAGGCTTGGAAATTGGGAGCAAGAAAGCTGCCTGTTATTGTTTGTTCCTACTGTGTTCAGGGAACCAGATCATTGTGTATATTCTTAGTAAATAAATAGGATTGCTGCGAATAAATGCCAGACTCACATCATCAATTTCTACTCCTAAAAGGAAACAACCCAACATGGCTTCATATAGGAAACAACCCAACATGGCTTCATACATTTCAGGATGCTGTCAGACCTTGTTTGCACTACAAATGCTTTGAGGGTATAGCTATACCAGCAGAGTCCCCGAACGTAGACTCAGCTTATGCCAACTGAAGGAGATTTTTTGTTAACATAGTAACACAACCTTCCCAAATCCCATTTTAAAGATAAGCTGACAAAAGCACTCTTCTGACTGCATAGTGTGTCTACACTGGGGGCTTTGCTAGAAATGCTATGTCCATTAAGGGGTGTGTTTTTTTCTCACCTCTGACTGACAAACAACAAATGCCAACTATGCCAATAAAACTTCGGAGTACAGACCTGGCCTCAGGTTTCCAGAACAGAGGGATGTTTTTTAAAAGTGAGTCCCTCAAGCTCCATGTGAGGAAAATCCATTCTGGCCCTCTCTGCTGCCAGAGGGAGATGGGGCTGAAGAACAGATTGCCTTAGAAAACTTAAATCTTAACATTGGTGAAAAACAGCTTCTTGACTAATCAGACACAGAAAAGAAAACTTCACAGATAGGTGATGAACAGGTAGATGTTAATCTAGTTGATGAGAATTATCAGAAAGGATTGGAGAGGCTATTGAGACAGGGGGATAATTGAGCCTGTCAAACACACTTCCCTTTCAATTAAACCAAAGATAACACTCAAACAGCTTTTGAATCAATTTCCATTCTCATTTCTGCAACTCACCCTCTCTTAGCAGGTCTATTTTCAGATATATATATATATATATAAATAATTCAACCCTATTGGAGAGTTCACAAACATTACAAGTATCAACTGGAAGATGTTTTTGAAGTTGTGAATTAAGGAGACTGCTCTCACATAGGAGTATTAGTAACAGAAACGGAACAATTATATCGGCAGAAGGCTTTCAGATTTTTTTACTTTTTATTTTTTAAAACTGAGCAGGGAATAGGGCGCTCTCCTTCAAACACTGTAAATCCCTTGGGTGCACAAGCACCTTGGTTGCACCAAAGATTTCAACTGAAAGGTATGAATAAGCCACAGTCTTGAGATCCTTCAGTTCCTTCTACTTAATACAACAATCTACTGGTGCTATACATATGATATTATAGAGGTTTCATGTTTATTATGCTCCACTGAAACCACAGCCAATTTGTCCAGTTTAAAATAAACAGAAAGCTTCTGAAACATCCTCATATTCATGATATCTATTGAATACCGCAAACAGAGGTGGCAAACAGGCATTTCAGAGAGAGAAGCTGCTACTCTGCGCTTGCAGATAGTGGGACTTGTTGAGTGGCACATCTGGATGGTCTGTGGGTTGTTTGATTGACTGTTTTGTTTGTTCTCTTTGTATGAGGTGAGTTTTGGAAGGAGCAATCACGTGTGAATCAAGATAGCCACCAACAGAACAGTGGTGGTGACCTGCAGCCTATGTGCCATGTTCTCTTTCTTCCTGTGAATGAAATGAAAGTTGGTGGCTCTCCTGGCAGAAAGAATTCTTGAATTGGAGGTGCAAAGTATGATGCTACTGAGAATCAGAGCAGCATTCCTAGACAACCAGGTCTGGGAAATACCAGTACCTCAGGTTCAAAAGAGAATGGAGCTGATCACCAAGGAATTGGAGAGAGAGCAAGGCAGAGAGGAACTAGCAGATCGTAACCAACAAAGGTAAGAGGTCACAGCAGCATTCTATATGGTTAAAGACAGCTGAGGAAGGCAGACTGTAGCCACCAGAGAGAAGAGGACCAGGAAAAATTCCACACCATTAGAAATTTCAAATCAATAACAAGCCCTCATAAGGATGGAAGCTAGGTCCAATCTATAAGGAAATCAAACTCACCCACAAAGAGTTCTCCAACTGTCCACAGAAGACAAATGATCTTTGTTGTAGTTTCAATACTCAGAAGACCCGAAAGAAAACTCTGCAAAGGACAGGAGGACGATAAGAGAGTGTGCTGCCTTCACAGAACCAAAACAGAAGATGTCATTCTAAGATTCGCTAGACTTCTAAAGTTGACAGGAAAGGATCCCGATAATGGTTTATCTCAGCACTAATGACACTGTGTCACAGGATATCTCACAGATAGTAGATGACTTAGAGAACTCAGAAGTGTGCTAAAGAAGAAGAATGTCCAAGCAATCTTTTCTGAGCTCCTTCCTCCCCCACAAGTGAAGGAAGGGTTTTGTGGAACATTGGTCCACCTTCTATGTGAGAAGGGGCCGCATAGTTTGGATGGGTTCAAGAATAGCAGCCGTGTTAGTCTGTATCCGTAAAGAAAGTGAGGAATACTTGTAGCACCTTAGAAACTAACTAGTTTATTTCAGCATAAGCTTTCGTGGACTATAGCTCACTTCATCGGATGCATCTAATGAAGTGAGCTATAGCCCACAAAAGCTTATGCTGAAATAAACTAGTTAGTCTCTAAGGTGCTACAAGTATTCCTCGCTTTCTTTATAGTTTGGATGGCTTCCATTTCAGTAGAAAGGGGATCAGTCTCTTAGAGATAGACTGGCTAGAGTAGTCATGAAGAAGTTAAACTAATAACAAAAAGGTTAGGTAAAAAGAAGGAATATATGAGCATTCATTTAGCACAAAATCCATATGCTGAGAACAAATTAATCAAGGAACCAAAGGACACACAGAGAAGAAATTCTTTAATTATCTATGCACCAATACCAGGAGCCTGGGTAACGAAGGGAATTGGAATTTCTTATTTATGAGCATAAATTCGATCTAACTGGTATTTTTAAAACCTGATAGGATGATTCACATGATTAGAATGTTAAAATCAATGGTGATAACCTATTTAGGAAGGATCAAGTGAGCAAAGGCGGGGCGGGGCACTATGTCAAAATGGCATTTTCTGTTCCCAACCCACTGATAACTTGGAACAAAATGATCTTGAATGTTTATGGCTCAATGTCCTAACAGATGAAGCACAAGATAGGGTGTCTGCAACAGAGTCCAAAATCAGACTGAGGAATAGGATGACCACCTTCTTACAAACCTATCTATAAAGCTTAGGGGGAAAAACCTGCATAATTGTGGGGGACTTCAATTGTATGTGCATATTCTGGATGTCTACTCTGAGCACAATATTTTAAAATTCTGTATATGTCATTAGTCAAAATAACTCAATATAATCATACCAGTTTCAATTATTTTGGTTTATTTAAAATACCTGCCAACAAGTATGACTGTAACAATAAGGACAACCAAAAAGATTCAGGAAATGTTTTTTGACTGATAGATTCCTTACTAGGCGTAATAATTTATTTAATCTACAATACACAAGCTATTTCCTGTACCCCACAGAAGCAGTGCACAGACTTGGGGCAGTCAGGGGTAATGGAGAAGCTGAGGGAGAGGGAAGTAATTGCTGGGAAGAAGCCAGGGAGTAAACCTGGAGGGCAATTGCGTGTGGGTGGGAGAAGTATGAAACAGATTGGGGGGTGGCTGTTGGGGAGCTTTCCCCATGCAGATCCTGGCTGACCCCTAGCTTCTCCCATTCAGTCAGGTACATCTCCCCTGATTCCCTGTGTGTCCCTGCACAGCCAATCCCCATTCAATCAGGCTTATCTGCACATTTCCTCATGTGGCCCTGAAAACCCACTCTCCAGCGCCCATGTGTCCCTACAACCTCACTCATCCAGGCATAGCTGCCCTGTTGTCCCCATGTCCCATCTCTTCTGCCACTATATCATCCCCCAGTAGGTGAAAGGTATAATTGAAACTTCCCTTCACCTGCCCTCAGAATCAATTATTCTGGGGGCAAGGGAGAATCTGCAGGGAACATTGATTCTGCGCTTGCACAGTGGCACCGAATTCCCCCGGGAGTAGATGCATCATGCTGCCAGTACTAAAACATCCTTGAAATTTCTAAACGTTATAGATGACAATTTTCTAACTCAAACTATGTTTCAGACAACACAGGGGAATTCTTTATTAGACCCTGTCCTCACAGATAAAAAGGAAATAATCAAAGAACATAAAATTAATGATAGTTTAGGTATAAGTGATCTTGACTTGATCACGTGTATGGTGTGCAAGCAAAATAAAGTCCAGACTAGTAATATCTATCTATCTATCTATGCTTTAATATAGCCAATTTCACAAAGGTTGAAATAATTATGAGCCAAATGAGCTGAGAGGAAGAATTTAATCAGAAATTTGAATGATAATTAGGAATCATTTAAGAATACCTTCCTAAATTCCCAAAAATCCACAATCCGCCAACTGAGGAAGAAGAAGGCTTGCTGGTTGAAAAAAAAAAACACCATGCTTTGGAGGGGAAGTGAAGACAACTATAAAAAGTTAATATATATATATATATAAATTGATACACATACACACAAATGGCAAAAAGGGAAGTTGATAGTAATGAATATAAATCAGAAGCTAGAAATTGTAGAAAATTGATAAGGGAAGCAAAAGGACACGAGAACTCTCCGGCCGGGAGAATTAAGGACAATCAGAAGGAAGGTTTTAAAAATACTAGGGACAAAAAGAATTCTGACAATGGTATTGGCCCATTAGTAGATGGAAATGGTAGAATTATCAATAAAAATGCAGAAAAGACAAAAGTGTTCAGTAAATATTTCTGTTCTGTATTTGCGGAAAACAGATGATATAGTTTCATCATATAGTGATGACAGCACTCTTTCCATTCCACTTGTATCCCGGAGAATGTTAAACCAGCTACTAAAGTCAGATATTTTAAAATCAGCATGCCCAGATAACTTGCATCCAAGAGTTTTAAAAGTGCTGGCTGGGGAATTTATTGGACCACTAAGTTTGGTTAATACAGATAATAGTGTTGACATAATAGACTTAGTCTTCTGCAAGATGTTTGATGTTAATTAACATTTTGATTAAAAAACTAGAATATAAAATGAACATGGCACACACTAAATGCATTAAAAGTTGGCTTAATGATGGATCTCAAAATGTAATTGTAAACAGGGATTCTTCATCAAGTGGGTGTGTTTTCACTGAGGTCCCACAGAGATCAGTTCTTGGCCCTATATTATTTAACATTTTTATCAATGACACAGAAGAAAACATGAAATCATCACTAATAATGTTTGCAGATGACACAAAAATTGGGAAGTCGTAAATAATGGAGGGAATAGGTCACTGATTCAGAGCAATTTGGATTACTTGGAAAAATGGGAACAAGCAAACAATATGCATTCTAATATGGCTAAATATATACATCTAAGAACAAAAAAAATAGGTCATATGGGGAACTCTATCCTGGAAAGTAGTGACTCTGAAAAAGATTCAGGAATCGTAGAAGATAATGGACTGAATATGAACTCCAAAGATTAACCTGTGGCCAAAAGAGTTAATGCATAAACAGGGAAATCCTGAGTAGGCAAAAATAGGTTATTTTACCTCTGTATTTGGCACTGTTGTGACCACTGCTGGAATCATAGAATATTAGGGTTGAAAGGGACCTCTGGAGGTCATCTAGTCCAACCCCCTGATCAAAGCAGGACCAATCCCCCAACTAAATCATTCCAGCCAGGGTTTTATCAAGCCTGACCTTAAAAACCTCTAAGGAAGGTGATTCTACCACCTCCCTAGGTAACCCATTCCAATGCTTGACCACCCTCCTAGTGAAAAAGGTTTTCCTAATATCCAATGTAAACCTTCCCAACTGCAACTTGAGACCATTACTCCTTGTTCGGTCATCTGCTACCACTGAGAACAGTCTAGATCCATCCTATTTAGAACCCCCTGTGGCAGGGTGGGCTTGACCCAGCCTGCCGCCCCTTTAAGAGGGAGCAGAAGCCCTCTGCAAACCTCCCTGGCAGGAAGGCTAATTAGCCACCTGAGGTGCAGGCCAATCAGCCTGCATGAGTTTCACCTGGCAGCCTCCTCTGGGGGATATAAGGCTGCCAGGAACGAAGCCCAGTGTGGTGGTGGTGTGTGAGCTATCAAGAGCTGTGTGAGGTTGTGTGAGCTATCAAGAGCTGTGTGTGTTGGTAAGAGCTATCAAGAGCTGTGTGTGTTGGTATGAGCTATCAAGAGCTGTGTGAGGTTGTGTGAGCTATCAAGAGCTGTGTGTGTTGTCTGAGCTATCAAGAGCTGTGTTTGCATTATTGTATTAGGGGCTGAACTATATAGAGTTTGTAGAGCCAGAACCTGTGGAGCTGTTTAAGAGCTGGATATTAATGAGCTGTATATTAATGAGCTACTTAGAGCTGGATGTTAATGAACTGTTTTAACCTGTACTGTAAATTAAAGGGCACTGTTGGAGCAAAAAAGGGTTTCCTGCCTGTGTTCCTGAGGGGGGGGGGGTGAGAAGGCGGTCTGTCACACCCCTTTCAGGTAGTTGAAAGCAGCTATCAAATCTCCCCTCAGTCTTCTCTTCTGTAGACTAAACAATCCCAGTTCTCTCAGCCTCTCCTCATAAGTCACGCACTTCAGGCCCCTAATCAATTTGTTGCCCTTCTCTGGACTCTTTCCAATTTTTCCACATCCTTTTTGTAGTGTGGGCCCCAAAATTGGACACAGTACTCCAGATGAGGCCTCACCAATGTCAAATAGAGGGGAACAATCACGTCCCTCAATCTGCTGGCAATGCCCCTACTTATACAGCCCAAAATGCCATTAGCCTTCTTGGCAACAAGGGCACACTGTTGACTCATATCCAGCTTCTCATCCACTGTAACTCCTAGGTCCTTTTCTGCAGAACTGCTGCCTAGCCATTCGGTCCCTAGTCTGTAGCAGTGCATGGGATTCTTCCATCCTAAGTGCAGGACTCTGCACTTCTCCTTGTTGAACCTCATCAAATTTCTTTTGGCCCAGTTCTCTAATTTGTCTAGGTCCCTCTGTATCCTATCCCTACCCTCCAGTGTATCTACCACTCCTCCCAGTTTAGTGTTATCTGCAAACTTGCTGAGGGTGCAGTCCACACCATCCTCCAGATCATTGATAAAGATATTGAATAAAACCGGCCCTAGGACCAACCAACACAATATTGTGTCCAGTTCTGGTACCCGTTATTTAAAAAGGATGTTGATAAATTGCAGAGGGGGTTCACAGACTAGCCACAAGAATAATTAAAGGATTGGAAAATATGGTGTATAGTGATAAACACAAAGAACTCCATCTATTTAGTTTAAGAGAGGGAAGGTTAAGAGATTATTTGATTACAGTTTATAAGTATCTACCTGGGAAACAAGTATTTAATAATGGGTTATTCTGTCTAGTACAGAAAGGTGTAACATAATCCAATGCACTGCAAGTTTAAGCTAGAGAAATTCATATTGGAAAGAAAGTGTAAATTTTTGACAATGAGGGCAATTAGCCATTGAAACAATTTACCAAGGGTCATGTAGATTCACCTTCACTGACAATTTTTAAATAAAGATTGGATTTTTTCCTAAAAGCTATGCTCTAGGAATTATTTTGGAGAAATTCTATGGCCTGTGTTATTCAGGAGGCCAGACTAGATGATCACAATTATCCCTTCTGGCCTTGGAATCTATGAATAACACATGTGGTTCCAGCATACTCTGCTAATTTAATGTAAAAAAGGATGTCAAGTAATATTCTCCAGCTTGTTCCTATGAACCTACTCCTAAGTAGTGAAAAAAAAGCTGCAATTTCATGTTCTTTTTAAATCAGTGTGTCTATTGATATTCACTAGCGGATATGGAATGTCTATGTTAAAGAGCATTCATATAGTCACATCATTTCCATCTTGGACAGCAAAAATAATAAATGTAAAATTGACAGAACTTCTCCATCAATAGCTATGAAAACAACTAAATAAATTATACACATTTAGTAAAATAAATATTTCTGAGAACAATAAGCTGAAGAACATTATGGGCAGTGGCTGTACACACTTGAATCATGCATCAGAATTGTAAATACTCTTAAAGCAAGCATCAGCTTTTACATATTGTAATATTGGTTGTGGAGGGGAAGAGAATGAGGTTCAGTTTATTTAAGAGGAAGAAAAGAATGACATGATATTTAGTATTAAAATAAGATGCAAATTGATAAAGGACTTCCTTCTCCAGGACATTCAATCCAGAACCTCTATAAACACATTCACTAAATGTTAGAGAAATGATTGACAAATTTCAGTCTAAAAGTGCTTTTGAAGAGTGTGTATTTAAAGAAAAGATAAAACAACTTTAAAAAGTTGAACATAAATGGAAAAATAACTTACTAGACAACAGAAAAATGACTTCCTAGCCAATAGCATTCCAAGGAAGCTTAACGGATGAACAGTAAATCCTTCATCATCCCACAGCCACATAGCACTAAGAACCGGCAGCCTTTATGTCTTACTATTTTTCAGGCTGTAAATGTATGGAGTCCTGGGGTTCAGTCCTATAAGGTGCTTAGCATTCAATCCCCAATGCAGCAAAGCAATGGAACAACTGATGTGTTTGAAGTTAAGCACCTGCTTCAGTACTTTGCTGCATAGGCAGTTAGAGTGCTCAGGACTGAATAGAGCTGGTCAAAAATTTTCCATTTGAACTTTTTTCCATCAGAAAATATTGTTTTGTCAAAATCAAAACATTCCACAGGAACATGCTGGTTTAGACAAAATTTAGTTTTGGGGGGAAAAAATGAAAAAAGCATTTTGATAAATTTGAAACATTCTGTTTTGATGTTCGAATGTTTCGAGTTTTTGTTTTGAAATGGACAGTCATTTTTTATCTTATACTGTATTATAAAAACAATTTTTTAAACCAAATTCAAAGCAAAGTGTTTCAATTTTATTGAAATGGAAATATTTCAACTGACTCAAAACATTTTTGAATTTAATTTCATAGGAGAGTTTGACTTTTTTTGTTTTGTTTTATTCCCAATTCAGAACAAAAACAAGTTTCGACATTTCAGAATTTCCCATAGAGCTGAAATCCAAGATCCAACCTACTCGAGCCTAGAGCCTCTTGTTACCTTAGAGATCGCCTCACCTATTGAGACATAGATTGCCTTCAACATCGCTTGTCCTTCAGAACAGTGGAACTGCTTATCTTAAGGGTGAACCATGTCAGTGAAATCCTGGCCTTGAAGCGAATGGCAAAACTCCAATAGGACCCTAGACAGTTCTTAAGATATGGCGAGCTTACTCAAGAGCCACACCAACACTGCGGAATTCATTCCTGTAGGAGCTAAGACAGATTGCAACCCACACCACATTTTGTTCCAATTGCAACAATCACTCTTCAACCTTAAAGAAAGTGAGGAATACTTGTAGCACCTTAGAGACTAACTAGTTTATTTCAGCATAAGCTTTCGTGAGCTATAGCTCACTTCATCGGATGCATAGAATGGAACAGAAGTAAAATGCATTTATACACACAGAAAGAAAGAGAAAAGAAAAAAAATATTGTACATTAGCATACCAATTCTAAGAAGGCTGTTAAATGTAGATGGTCCATTATCACTAGGAGGAAGATAGACCTTTTGAAATGGAGATCTGTTGTCAGTAACTCAGGTAATGCAATTAATTACTGTAATGAGGGAACCAATCTGAACTTCTGTTAAGCCATAGGTTTATTGTGTCCAATTTGAAAATTAATACCAGTTCCTCAGTTTCTCATTAGAGTCTGTTTTGGAAGTTTTTCTGTTTCAAAACTGAAACCATCAAATCTTTAATGGAATAGCCAGGAAGATTGAAGTGTTCTCCTACTGGTTTTTGAATATTATGATTCCTGATGTCAGATTTGTGTCCATTTATTCTTTTGCGTAGAGACTGGCCGATTTGGCCAATTTACATAGCAGAGGGGCATTGCTGGCACATACTGGCATATATCACATTGGTCGATGTGCAGGTGAATGAGCCTCTGATGGTGTGGCTGATGTGATTAGGTTCTATGATGACGTCAGTTGAATGGATATGAGGACAGAGTTGGCACCGGGCTTTGTTACAAGGATAGGTACCTGGTTTAGTGTTTTTGTTGTGTGGTGTGCGGTTGCTGGTGAGTATTTGTTTCAGGTTGGGGGGCTGTCTGTAAGTGAGGACTGGTCTGTCTCCCAAAATCTGTGAGAGTGTGGGATCATCTTTCAGGACAGGTTGTAGGTCTTTGATGATGCGTTGGAGAGGCTTAAGTTGGGGGCTGAAGGTGACGGCTAATGGTATTCTGTTGTTGTCTTTGTTGGGTCTGTCCTGTAGTAGGTGGCTTCTGGGTACTCTTCTTGCTCTGTCAATCTATTTTTTCACTTCCCCAGGTGAAGTTTTTAAAAAGCTTGGTAGAGATCTTGAAGGTGTTTGTCTCTGTCTGAGGGACTGGAGCAAATGCGGTTGTATCTTAGAGCTTGGATGTAGACAATGGATCGAGTGGTGTGTTCTGGATGGAAGCTGGAGGCATGTAGGTAGGTGTAGCGGTCAGTAGGTTTCCGATATAGGGCAGTGTGGATGTGCCCATCATTTATTAGCACAGTTGTGTCTAGGAAATGAACCGCTCGTGTGGATTGGTCCAGGCTGAGGGTGATGGTGGGATGGAAATTGTTGAAATCATGGTGGAACTCCTCAAGGGCTTCTTTTCCATGGGTCCAGATGATGAAGATGTCATCAATATACCACAAGTAGAGTAGGGGCATTAGGGGACGAGAATTAAAGAAGCGTTGTTCTAAGTCTGCCATAAAAATGTTGGCATACTGTGGGGCCATGCGGGTACCCATAGCAGTTCCGCTGACTTTAAGGTCTATATTGTCTCCAAATGTGAAATAGTTGTGGGTGAGGACAAAGTCACAAAGTTCAGCCACCAGGTTTGCTATGACAACATAATCAAAAAGGCTGACAAAGGAGGTGCTGTTGTCATCATGAATAAATTGGACTATGAACAAGAGGCTGCTAGACAGCTCTCTAACTCCACATTCTACAGGCCATTATCCTCTGATCCCACTGAGAATTACCAAAAGAAACTACACCATCTGCTTAAAAAACTCCCTGGAAAAGCACAGGAACAGATCTATACAGACACATGCCTAGAACCCCAACTAGGCACATTTTATTTACTACCCAAGATCCACAATCCTGGACGCCCCATCATCTCCTGCATTGGCACCCTAACAGCAGGATTGTCTGGCTATGTGGACTCTCTCCTCAGGCCCTACGCTACCAGTACTCCCAGCTATCTTCGAGACACCACTGATTTCCTGAGGAAACTACAATCCATCGGTGATCTTCCAGAAAACACCATCCTGGCCACTATGGATGTAGAAGCCCTCTACACCAACATTCCACACAAAGATGGACTACAAGCTATCAAATGCAAGGCATCTTCAACCTTAGTTTCATGCACAGTATCACATAAATATTAGTACATGTTTCAATTTAAAAACCAAATACAAATAGAAAACGTAACTTTTCTAGAGAAAAAATGGAGCGAAGACATTGTCTAACAGTGGCTTGCCCCATGGGCTGGACAGCCTGGGGCTAAGCCCATAGGTGCTGGAACTAGGAGTGCGGAAGGTGCTGTAGCACCCCCTAACTTAAAGTGGTTTCCATTATATCTAGGGTTTACAGTTTTGTTCAATGTCTCTTAGCACCCCCACTATAAAAATTGCTCCAGCACCTCTAGCTAAACCCACTCTGATTACAGGATGAACCCACCCATGAGGAATAACTGCCGTGCGCTAAGCAATTTATCCTGAATTGATACTCTCAGTTGTGTCCCGCCAGAGGCTGCATCTTTACACCTTCCCACACCCCTGTGCCGTGGCCCCCTCCTACTTCTCCCTTCAAACCCCTCCCTCTGAGTTAATTGGCATTTTAAATTTACTGGCACCCTGTTCCCAGAGCATGCCCATTAAAAGAAGTAGGAAGTTGCAGTGAAAGGGGAAACATCAGGAAGCTGTGGTGGAATCTTCAGAGACCAAGGTTTGGGAGAAGGAACAGAAACTTTGGGTTGTGTGGACTTATGAATATACTTTGTTTCAGAGGCTGAGTTTTATTTACAGCTTATTTTATATTAATGAACCCAGTCTCCAAGGAAAAAGCCTGAAGTTTATGTGAACAGTCTAAGACAGGAAATGGAGGCAGGTTGCCTGTACCATACCCAGAGGTTATGACGAGGTTCATGGGAAACAGCTGGCTTGGTTACACTGTCATTTATAAAAAATATATATTTGCTTATTTTTATGCTTTCAAAGATGCTCAAATCTCACTGTGAAAGTGTGATATAAGAACTTAGAACAAAATTTTAAAACTACACACAAAGAATATTTTTTTCTTATATGTGACTCAATGTCAACACAACTGCTACAAAAAGTCCTCTCTATTCTAGCAGTGCTTATTAAACATTCCAAATGCATACATGTTTTTCTCCATGGGTTACCCATGCTATATGCTGTCATTTTTAAAGACACAATTGTAGAGCAACAAAAGCTTGACAGCATACCCCTTGTTATTTCCCCCTATCAAGGGGCAAAGCATGAAACCATCCTTCTAGTTAGAGGGTGGTGGTTTTGGAATTGCTGTGAAACTCTGATAGTATGGTATAGCAGTTGCCTCTGTGGAAAGTCTGAAAACTTAATTTATTTCCTGGGTTACAATACCCAAGGTTGGTGCTATTTCTTGCTAGATATTTAAAGAGTCAGGCAAATTATATTGATTTATTACGACTAACCACACAGGACTTATGTATCACTGTCTACAGAAAAGAACCTATTAAATGATTTAACTGATCACATTACTGAATGTAAAAGGTGGCACACTTCACTGATTATGATCAAGCATAATTGTTGAGGTAGTACATTAAAGACTTTTGTATAGCACCATTCGTTAGGTTAGTCACAAAATCTGAGTCAATATGATTTCTTGCTTCATAAAGAATGCAAGCAGAGTTTCAATGTCATAATCAAAAAAAACCCAAAACACAAGAACTTTCCTTTGAAAAATTTTGACCCATTATCTACTTGAACATTACCTTCTTGCATAAGGAGTATTGCACGGCATAAATCTGGAATCTGTGGCAAAAAATCATAATTCACAATAAAAATAAATGTCAGTACTTTTAATCATACAATCATAGAATATCAGGGTTGGAAGAGACTTCAGGAGGTCATCTAGTCCAACCCCCAGCTCAAAGCAGGACTAACCCTCAACTAAATCATCCCAGCCAGGGCTCTGTCAAGCCTGACCTCTAAGGAAGGAGATTCCACCACCCTCCTAATGAAAAAGGTTTTCCTAATATCCAACCTAAACTCCCCCCACTGCAACATGAGACCATTACTCCTTGTTCTGTCTTCTGCTATCACTGAGAACAGTCTAGATCCATCTCTTTGGATCCCCTTTTCAGGTAGTTGAAAGCAGCTATCAAATTCCCCCTCATTCTTCTCTTCTGCAGACCAAACAATCCCAGTTCCCTCAGCTTCTCCTCATAAGTCATGTGCTCCAGCCCTCGAATCATTTTTCTGCCCTTTGCTGGACTCTTTCCAATTTATCTACATCCTTCTTGCAGTGTAGGGCCCAAAACTGGATACAGTACTCCAGATGAGGCCTCGCCAACACTGAATAGAGGGAAATGATCACGTCCCTGGATCTGCTGGAAATGCCCGTACTTATACAACCCAAAATGCCCTTAGCCTTCATGGCTACAAGGGCACACTGTTGACTTATATCCAACTTCTCATCCACTAGATCCTTTTCTGCAGAACTGCTCCTAGCCATTCAGATCTCTTTTCCATACCACAATTCTGTTGTGTTGGATTCCTCACTATCAGTATCCATAACACTTCCAACCAGTAACATACACCCAGTCCTGGCAATTGATTCAGTTGTTTTTCCCAATCCAAAACTCTACAGCTGCTTCATCTTGTGCTTTCACTGCAACGAAAGGAAGGGACTTAGCGGGAGACAGAACTGGGACTGAAGCTAGCAAAACTGTGTTTCTTAAAGAGTAAAACTGCCAATACCTGCTCACTGTCCTTAACTTCCATTCAGTGCTGCTTATTTGATGGAGAGAGAACTCCACATAACTTAGTACTGTCTAGGTAATCATCTCACTTGGGGAATTTCTGTAGCACTGCAATGGGGATGCTGCTATGGAAAATGGCTGTAACCATTGCTCCACCCAGCAGTTCCTCCGTGGAGCAGCTTTCACTTAAGGTCACGACACCAGACTTTGTATTTTGCTTCTGCAACCACCAGTGTAGCTTACATCGATGCTATCATGAATGTGGAAGGGAAGGTTAGACTCTATTTGCAACCTCTCTATGCTTTTCAGAAATGTTAGACTTTTCATTTGAACTTTGCGCTATAATCCTCCTTCCCTTACAAAATACCTAGGGGGGAGGGGGTTACTGATTGTAAAATAAGTTTAATTCTTTAACACCAGCTATTGTGCATTGTGGCCCACAATATTTTGTGAATGGCCTGCTAAGGAACAGTAAATCAGACAATACTACTCATGTATTTGTTGCTCTCTTAATAGCTGTTAACAATTAAGAACTTTTAAAACTGATTGACATAAAGATTATCAGCAGTGACAGAACTCACATGAAAGGGCCACAGAATAATTAAAAACTATCACTACAAATCTGCAGCAAAACAAGGAACATGAGCAACTGGAGTTGTGCTGGATCACATACTTCTGACCCGACTCCCTTCCTTGGAAAGAGAGAGGGCGGCTCAGTAATTTGGGCAAGGGTGCTGACCCACCCTTTCTTCTTCCAGAGCAGACCTGGAAGCAGAAGTGGAGGAGACAAGAATGCCATCCCCTCACGCAGCCACTTCTACCTCTTCCACTTCCAGGCCTCACTGGAAGAGGGAGCCAGGTCCAGGCAATTCTAGCACTACTTTTTTAAGAACTCAAGCATGATTGTGAACAAGATTTAAACTCCACCATAAGGGATATTTTTTCTACAGATGGATGACATAAATACAGGAGAGCAGAATACATTTACTAGATTTTTCCTTGGGTTTGCTTCCAAGCCTTGATGACGTTTTCTACACAGACTACACAAGAAGAAATGAATATGAATACATACATTCTCGTGTTTCTCTGGCAAGCCATATTCTACCGCAAACTACAGAAACACAGGAGGTACTTCACAAGTTATGAAAATATAGATTTTATATTACTTCTAATAACAGATGTCTGTTAGTACAAGCCAAATATTTCTATAATCTGAAGAGCTAATGAATTGTGTGTATACAAATACATTTTATAGATTTATTTTCTAAGAAATTACAATTTAATAATGTAAAGGCATTGAGGTTACACACACATACACACACTGTATTTGGGCTTAAGAGATTTGTAAACGTGGAAAGTTTTAAGTAGAAATAGACAGAGTTCTCTCCAGCAAACTGACTTTGTCTACAAATTTTGAAAACACCAGATGTTTCCTAATGTTGTACAAACAGAAGTAATTAAAATTTATTACTATGAAAACCAGACATCTTTTTAGGATCGGCATTAATATGCGAAGACATAAAATTTGACCTATATCTATCCAGCAACCAGAGTCAAATTTCTACTAGAAAATTCAAATAATTCTAATTAGACTGAGCACTAATCCTAAATTAGATCTGGACTCAAGCCAAAATTACAGCACTAAACCCACGTCATTTGGAAAGAGGGTTCAATCAGCATTTAGTAATTTAACTTCCTAGGTTTATGATTTGAAGAGGATGGTCTTCTGGGGAAAATGACCTCTATTAAACAGTTTTATCTTGCATGGGAATTGCCATACCGGATCAGAACAGTGCAACATCTATTCCAATAGCCTGTCTCTGACAGTTGCTATTAGCAGACAAATGATGCAAGAAACCCTGCAACAGACAGTAATGTGATAACCTGCCTTGAGAGGAAGTTTCTTCAGCTCTGTTCATTAGAGATTGACCTATGAAAGCATGCGAGATGGGGATGGGACACAACGAGTCTTCCCTGATGCCTTCGTTGTACCTCATGAAAAGAAAAGGGACAGTCAATCTCCCATCACTTGGGAGAGCTCTGACCATGACTCCCAAGATCACAAATTGCCTTAAAGGGAAGGAAGAGGCAAGGCCACGGCCCCACCCTTCTCCTCTATACTAGCCTGCAGAATTAATCAGCATCACTGTTGGAGCTAACCTGAAGGATAGTTCATCTGCAAACTCCAGGGATAAGCTGTCTCTTAGGGCACTGTTCTTTCATATATTACATCTAGAACAATATGGCTCTGCACCATCCATTACTAAGAGCTGTGGCTAACACCCTGAGTCTCTATCCTGTGTTTTAAGAAACAATTAGACAAAGCTGCCTCTCCAATAGTACCTTAACCAGATTATGGCTAAACCATGGTCAAATATGGTTACTATCTGACAGTGTGTGTTTATAGTTGGGAAATTACACAACTGTCAGCTATGGGCAGCGTTCTCAAGCCTGGTCATATAAAAGCACAGCTGAGCATGACAACATACCATTTGACCACTAGAAAGTGCAACATAGCTATGGATAATTAGAGCCAGCCAAGATTTACCTATTGTCTCTGTAGTAAAATATAAAAGGGTCACCTTTAGTGAATTAAATTAAATGGACAATAAATCAAGCAGCAAAACTGCATACCTATTGTGAATAGCTTAACTGTTTGTCATATGTAATAGAATCCAGAGGGGGAAATCTATACACTTTACTACTCATGCAGAACTTTGTCCTTTTTGATTCTCATAAGAAATACCCACCACATACACACACAACATCCACACTCCTCTAACTCGAATCAATTCAGTGTTTCCCTGACATCTGTAAAATATCATAAGTTTAAACTAAATTACCTGCCACGTGAATGCTTCATAGTAATTCTCTCCAAAAATATAGAAACTTTTCTATTTTATTTGTACATGTAGTCCTGCATGATCAATTTTCATCAATTCAAATTCCTTTTCTATGTTTTTCCTTCAGGCTCATCTCATCAAAGAACTTTCATCAATATCCAGAAGTATCATAAAGACTTCAGAAGACTCATGGTCCTACTGCAATACTTGCAGTAAACCATATTCCTCATCCTAATAGATAGCCACCCTAGGATGAAGATGAGAGAAGCATTCTCTCATCCTTGTTATCTCTCTCTGCTGGTGCCATTGTCAGTTGTTGGCATTGAGATATTAAAAGCCATTCATCACCCATTCTCTTCCCTACGCTTCTCCATTCCCCTCTCCTATTCATTTTTATATTTCCATCCTAATGGATGAAAAGCCTTTACACGTTTTTACCCTTAATTTAAATTCCCAAATCTCTCATCTAATTTTTTTAGTGACTACATACATATCTTCAAAAAATAAATTCAAATGACACCACAATTATCAAGATGAGAAGTGCACATGTATTTTCATGCACAATGAAACAGAGGTGAGAGGACAGCTTTACATAGGATTAGTATAGGAGAGGTATGATTGGGGGCAACACAGCCCTCATTGTCCTGGAGTGACAAACTGTGGCCAGTGGGAGCCGCAATCAGCAGAACCTGCAGACATAGCAGGTAAACAAACCAGCTCGGCTCGCCACAGGGCTCACCCTGGCAGGCCACATGCCAGAGGTTGCCAATTCCTGGACATCAGAGAAAAACTAACTGGATTTAGACAAATTTTGGGGGCAATAATAGTTGTTATCAATCAAAATCCATAACATTTCTGTCAAATAAATATTCAGAATACTTTTGAGAAGCCTGCCAGGGAATGCACAGTAACAATCCTTAAGACAATTTCTTACTGTATTTTCACTATCCACCTTTTAGAAGTTAAATGTCCTTGGTTTGTCACTTGCAAAACTTACAGAAAATATCAAACATAAATAATCCAGTGCATTTCCTCTGTATTTCTGGAAGGCAGAAGTTGTGCGTTCCCCAGGTGTGTCATAGAGGCCAATTCCCTACAACATATAGCAAGAGCTATTTTATGATTTGTTTGTATTTTTGGAATACCAAGTGTCCCAAATGGAGATGAGGGCCCTGATTGTGTTATATGCCATCCATACACATAGCAATAGATGTCCCTGGTTCAAAGAACTTACAGTCCACATAAACAAGAGCTTATTTCTATTTTCCAGATGAGAACTGAAGCATAGAGGGTAAAATTGTCAAGCATCTAAGTGACTTAGGCCCTTAAGTCTCATTGACTTTCAATGGAATTTAGGCATTTTAAAAAGTGTTACACAGAGATATTAAGTATCTTCCTCGAGATCACACAAGAAACTTGTGGCACTGAGTTCATGTCTCCTGAATCTGAATTCACTGCCTTAACTATAAGACCGTCCTTCCTGCCTCAGAGCCTGCAGTAGTGTTTGTGGCTTCAGGACTATTCTGCAGATTGGCATGGCAGTTTAGATTCCTTCCTCCCCAGCCCCTGGAAACCCATTATTTCAATCCTGACTACAGTACTCAGGCTGGGAGCAGGGCACATCACACACACACTCCTAATTGTAAAACAGCAGAATCTTTGTCACATTTGCTAAAATACCTGGATTCTAGAATGCAGGCCAGACTTCATCTATGAAGATATTTTACTGCTGTGAAGTTAAAACCTCTTTGAAAGCCTAGGGTTTATAATGGAAACAATGTAACAACTTTAATTGTCAGAGTCTTAGTGGACAACCCATACCATACAATCAATCCTTTTGTTTAGCAGTTTGATGGCAGAGTTCAAATGTTTTTGCAAACAGTCCTTTTTTTTCCAGGAAACAAAATTTACTGAATTAAACTTGGAGGGAACATTAGTTTGGGAGTCTGCCAGTAAATATAGGGGGAAAGCGCAAATTAAACAGTTTCTAGCATCACTATGTCCAAATGCTGTATTTTAAAGTTATGCAACTGTTCTGACTACTCAAAGTAATAGTTAAAAAATCTAGGTGAACAAAATGGAGTAAAATCCAGTAAATCATGAACCCAAATAAAAGGTATGACTAAGGCATCCCAAACAAAACCAGTATTGGGTTCTCACAGGAATAAACGCATGTACAGTGTGTGCTAAGTGAATGCCATGACCCTAAATTAAAAGTTTTTCAATTATGTTCTTCTGAAGAATATACCTATTAAATTGGAAGATCCTCCCCAGCTGAAGGCAATCAAGAATTTCATGACTTATAACAGTGGGGAAGTCTAAAGCAGACTTTATATCTAGTCCAAGATGCAGTGTTATCAAAATCTGGAGAGACAATATAAATTTTTATTAGCAAAAGACAATCTCTTAGAAGAAAATGTACAATGTTTGCTTTAGAAAGCCACTGAAAAAATGAAAAAATTAAAAATAATTGTATTTGTATCCTTTTAGCACTAGAATTGGCAATTTCCTGACACAAGACACCAGTGTATTAGAATACTGCACTGGAATCACAAGCAGGAAGAATCTTAAATTATTAAATAACCTTACTTTGGAATTCCTAACACTGAACTTTAAATCTGTTTCATCTTTTGGCCAAAGCATCTTTATGGGTCCAAGAAGAACATTTGATAGACTTGCTCATGCCTTGTGAAGTAAGCATTTTCTTGCTGCAATGGACAGAAAGTTTTTCAAGTTTTTGTGTGCTCTGTGTTTGGTTGCAACTGCTGATAAATGTAAGAGTAGAATGCAAGAAAAATCAAACACATTATGAATTCTGTGAAGGAAAAGGGTGATTTTTCTCTTGAGAAAAATGAACAGAGAGAAGTAGAGAGAGATGAGAAAAGCATCATCAAAAGTAAAAGAGGTAACTGCTACCCGCCCCTGGCAAAAAAGGATCTTACAAATCCATCCAGAAAAGTGGCGGGCTGTTAGGAAACAGAAAAAAAAAAACACATAAGAAAATCCAGATGTAAAGTGACAGACAGTTAATGTTTCAGTCTAGCCCTGATATTGAGAAGTTCTAAAACACATAACAAAAGTGACATCTGCTATATATCTAAATAGACAAAGATTTACAAAGAAGAGAAAACTGCATTTTCTAGTAAAAAAAAATCTTTTGAAAGTGCTTGAAGTTATAGACAGAAAAGTTTGCTGGATTGGACAAGGATAGACTAGGACTGATCAAGCATGCAGCTTCTCTGACTACTCAGGAAATTAGCAGAGGAGGGCAAAGGAGGGCACAATCTGAAGGATAAGAATTACTAGTAGGGAGTCAGCAATCTGAACAAAAACAATTTGAAAGAAACAATTAGAAACTGGCACATATCCCAAATCAATAAATGGAAGTTACTGTAGGGCACAGAGTATAATGGCCATGTAATGAAAACTAAAATGCAGATAACTTAGCACTGGGCACATAGATGCCCTTTTAGATTTTAAATGATTGTCAAAAGGTCAGCTACCAAAACCCCCACCCAAGATATGTCTTTTAACCTCTCACACATTCTGAGTCGCAGTCCTGAGAGGTGCTAAACACCTCCAGAAGACATGGCCCAATTCTGCAAGATTTGCATATGTGAGAAAAGATTTCACATTGTTGCTATATTGTTCTATGTGGGCCTGATCCCACATAGTAAGCCAAGGGAAAAACTCCTGCTAACTTCAAAAAGCTTCTGAGCTACGGAAAGAGTTCTCACTCTGAAGCAGGGACCAAAATCAATGGCCTGATTTTCAGAGGTGCTCATCACCATCCTTATTTGATACAAAAAAAAGGGGGGAACATAGCAATAAATAGTGTGCCATGATGAGGATGGAACATGTCATTCCCATTAGCATTAACGTAACCTACTATTGTACTTAAGTACCCCAGCAGAGAGGTGAAGAACTGGAATTCAGTAATACATTTATAATTGAGTAATGTCCACTGAATATATAATCTTTAAGAATTCATTTTTCTGAAAATTGAAAGAATCTGTAATTTAACATGATAGGTTACCCAGAAGATTGCCATACAGTGATAATTAATGCAAAGTCTAAAAGTGTCTGCAGCTGTGAATTAAATGAGGCTGTATACATAAACATTTTAAACATATTGACTTAGCTTAAATTCTAAATGGAGAGAAGTCCTGCATCTGAGAACTGACTTTTTTCAGCTTGCAAAAGAGAGGAGTGGGGCTCTTATACCCACTCTCGGACTCAAAGAGCCACTGATATTGTTGCCCCGCTAACATCAAAGCAAACACACCATTGATTTCAGTGGGGACACTATCTCATAGAATCATAGAAATGAAGGGTTGGAAGGGATCTTGCGAGGTCTTTCAGTCCAGTCCCCAGTGCTGAAGCAGGACCAGATTAGACCATCCCTGCCAGCTGTTTATGTAATCGGTTCTTAAAATCTCCAATGAGAGGAATTTCACAACCTCCCTTGGTAACCTATTCCAGTATTTAACTATCATACAATTAGGAAGTTTTCCTAATATCTAACCTAAATCACCCTTCCTCCATCTTAAGGGTGCGGGAGTTACTTCACCCTTCCTCCATCTTAAGGGTGCCTGTTACTTCTTGTCCCACCTTCAGTGGACACAGGGCCGGCGACAGAAATTTTGGGGGCCCCTACTCTGATCGTTTGGGGCCCCCCAGCCTATTCTCCTTCCCCCCCGCCTGACCCGGCCCACCCAACCTAATCTCCTCCCCCAGCCTAACCTCCTACCCTCCCCACCCATCCCTGCCTGGCCCACCCCACTGTTGGGGGTGATCTTCCTTTACCCCCAGCTAGCCTCCCCCCATCTCTAACCGCCTTCCCTCCCCCACCCCTGCCTGGCCCGATCCATCCCACCAAACCTAACCTCCTCCCGCTCCCAACCCAGCCTCCTGCCCCCATGCCTGACCCGCCCAGCTCAGCCTCCCCCCCACCAAACCTCCTTCCCTCCCGCACCCACACCTTGCCCACCCCATCCAGCCTAGTCTCCTGCCCCCCTCCCCACCCTCCCAACCTGGCCTCCCCGCCGTTCTCGGCCTCCCCCATTCCCTCTCCAATCGTTCCCGGCACCCCTCGTTCGCCCGGCCCCGGGAAATGGGCGACTAGACTCAACTGGCAGGAACCACGAGACCCGCCGGCAGCCCCCGGCCAGTGGCAGCGTAAAATCGTTTCTTCCGCGGGACCTTAACAGTTCTTACGAATCCACCGCTGGGGATGGCCCGGCCCGGCGGGGTCTATTTCCTGCATCAGAATGGCCCGTTCCGGGTGACAGATCGCCCCGCACCCCCTGCGAACATTCAAACCCGGCTGGGATGAGCCCAACCTTGGGGACCGGCCGGTCCTCGCGCAGCGGCTCCGGGTCGCGCAGGCTGGAGCGCAGCGTCGGGACAGACCCTCCGGAAAGGCGGAACGGACCCAGTCCGCGGTATTCTCTGGGAACTCGTTAGCTGGGGGCAGTTACCCGAGCGCGCCAGCTGTGCGGGTCTGTCCCGGGCGGGAGCCGCCGCCCGCAGCTCCCATCGGGGAGATTTGAGTCCCCGTGTAAATGCACAATCCTCCCTACAATGAAGGGGGGACGCAAGGCTGTGCGGGGAGCCTGGGGTCCCAGCCATCGGCCTAGCCAAGGTCCGGAATTGTAACGAACGCAGCGATCTAAGACTGCGTGTTAAACCCGAATCGAGATTCACCGCCCGCCCCTGTCCCCGCGAACCCCGCCCCGGCTCGGTCCCGAGTGTCCAGCGCCCTGCCTGGGCCCGGGCTGCGTGAAAAGGAACCCGCGGGGGTCGGGAGTGTTGGTATCAGTCCTGGCCGGGCACGCCGGGCGATGTACTCGTGTCTCGCCCAGGCCCGGTGACAAGGGGGGACGACTACACAGCTGTGTTGTGTACCAGCCCCGGACTTAAGGGGGCCCCCCTTAAGTCCAGGGCCCGGTACAGTTGTACCCATAGTACCCCCCTGTCGCCGGCCCTGAGTGGACATGGAAAACAACTGATCGCTGTCCCTTTTATAAAGGCCTACATCTATTTGAAGACTTATCAGGCTCCCCTTCAGTCTTCTGTTCTTAAGGCTAATCATGCCCAGTTTTTTCAGCCTTTCCTAATAGATCAGGTTTTCTAAACATTCTATCATTGTTATTCTCCTCTGGACTCTCCATTGTCCAGATCTTTTTTACAGTGTGTCACCCAGAACAGGAAACTAGTTCAGCTGAGGGTCACCAATGCCAAGTAGTGTGAGACAATTACCTCCTGTGTCTTACATACAACACTCCCATTTATACAGGCCAGATGATATCCGCCTTTTTCAGAACTGCATCACATTATTGGCTCATGTTCAATATATAAAACACCAGATCCTTTTGAGCAGTACTATTGCCTAGCCAGTTATTCCCCATTTTGTAGCTGTGCATTTAATTTTTCTTCTCTAAGTGTAGTACTTTGTACTTGTTTTTATTGAATTTCACCCACATATTTTTTCTTCCTGGAGAGGGGGAAGGAAACCTGGACTTCCTGGTATTGTTAAAGAATGAATACCTTGTTCAGCCCTCACTTTAACAGCTTTGTATAAATTATCCTCTAAAAACTCTTTAAAACATGAACTATGAGTTTATACTTTCCTGAGAGATCTTAGGAACAGGTCTGTAACTAAACTACATTGGCTCTCCACTTGTAAGCTTACTCCCTTCTCTTAATGTGCCAATATATATATATTTATGCCTGTATCTGTAAATTTCACTCTATACAGATGAAGTGGGTGTTTTACTCATTAAAGCTTATGCCCAAATAAATCTGTTAGTCTTTAAGATGCTACCAGATTCCTAGTTGGTTTTGTGGATAGAGACTAACATGGCTATCTCTCTGATACTATAAACTACTTTAATGGCTAGCAAAATAAGTGTACAGCTACACTACCTGCCAGATCGTCAGGCAGCACTTGATTAATCAGGGATTGATTTATCTTGTCTCATCTAGACGCGGTAAATCAATCCCCGAACGGACTCCTGTACTCCAACTTGGTGAGAGGAGTAAGCGGAGTCAGTGGGGGAGGGGCTGCGGTCGACTCGCCGCCATGGGGATGTCCAGGTAAGTCGACCTAAGATACTGCGACTTCAGCTATGGTATTCACATAGCTGAAGTTGTGTACCTTAAGTCGACTCCCTGTGACCCCTGTAGTGTAGCCCAGCCCTAAAATCATACCTCTCCCTAATGCCAAGAATGAATCCTGCCTATGCTGTTTACGCAGGAAGTTAAATGCCAATCATTTAAGATTTTTCTGATCTTTTGAAAAACCTCATTCATACATATCAAAATTCCCTGAAATCCACTCTAAAGCCTGGTCTACACTGGGGTGAGGTCAACCTAAGGTATGCAACTTTAGCTACACAAATAGCATAGCTGAAGTTGGCGTATCTTAGGTCGATCTACCTGGCAATCCACACAGGGGCAGTATACCGCTGCCACTCCCCAGTCAACTCTGCTTCCGCCTCTCACCGAGGTGGAGTACAGGATGGGGAGCGCGCTCAGGGATTGATTTATCATGTCTACTGATCTGGCTAAAAGAGCACTTTCCTCATACAATCAATTGACCAACATATTCTTTGAAGCCCCAGAATAAGGAGACCATTCTCTTTTTTTTAATATCCAAAGAATCATTTGGAGAAATATTGCTTTCTTGAGGTAATGAGTATTTACCCGCACCTATAATCAGTATGTGCACATGTGTGAGCCCCAAATTCCCTGTTTGTCCTTGAGCAACTTATAAAATCTGGAACTCTACAGGTGAAATTTTCCCAAGGAGTTTGAATTAAGTTCTCCAAGGCAGAGTGTGCCAGTACATTTAACTCACTTTTTTCTTCCACCGCTATTTATAAAACTTCCAAGGGCTGCTTGAAGGTTGAATTATTATTGTTTTCATATAAAATGCTTTAGCCAAGATTCTTGCTACACAGATATTTACTTATATGCACATCTGAGGCACCCATCATCACAACATATGAGTGCCCAACTCTCTGCTCTAAACTTTTTAGAAGCTTCCTGTACCTATGTTCCCCTATCCTTGATAATCCATGAACAATTCTTCAGCTTTACTTGACTGATAATAGCTCAGATGCAAGAGTGAAGGGAAAGAAAGTAATAATAAAAAGCACTTCAGTTTTATGTGATTCCCAATAATGCAGAGGTTGATATTCTCCCTCAGAATTAAAGGTCCTCCATAAATGAGGGACACATTTTGAAGTTGGTTTGCATAAAAGGGTGCTGAGGAAATAAAGGAGGCTGCCACACATTTGTATAAACTTGGAGCTCTTGAAAGAGAAATACCAGAAGCACGCTGGGGAGTTGAAGAAGGATGTTAGACACAAATAACAGATTGGGTCCCAAGGCACGAAGGTGTCTCGCCTCATGGAACAGGAACCCACCAGATTTTATAACTCTGCCACTATGCTCTTGACCAAGGAACAGGCTTTGGTCCAAAAGAGTTGCTTGAGTTGCTGATTTTTGGAGCTATACCTCTGACACCAAGATATTCTGAAGGGACCTTAAGAGCTGCCTGCTAAATTAGCTGGTTTACAAAGCTATGTCTGTAGGCCCAAAACCAGGTAAAGAATATTAAGAGGTGCCTGCCAGAGCCACTTGCTCCTGTTCAGTGCCAGCAGCTGCCTCTTCACAGCTGCATAATGTTCATCACTCCATTCACTTTAGTTTTCAACTATTCCATTAACTTTTCCTTAATTTCTCAGGAAACTTGATCTTAAGCTGCTTGTTGTAGCTGTCTGAGAGTCAGAACAGCTGGAGGAAAGGGAGCCCCACTGGGATCTCGCCAGAGGGAGCCAAAAAGTTCTACTATCAGACTGGTTACTGCTCCTACCTACCCAAATTGAAAGAACTTTTAACTGCTCTGCTCTGCCCTGGCTGTAAGGGACTGGGCCATAGCAGTCACACCTGGGCTGGTGTCCACAATTCATGAATAGCCATGAGGGATCAGAGTAATTGCTAGAGCCAGCATCAATAGGGAAGAGTTGGCCTGGGGTCAGATATCAGAAATAGTTACCAGACTGGAATCAGGAGGCAAAAGTCGGTGTCAGTGTCAGGCTGGGTCAGAAGCTGGAGATCAGAAAGTAAGGTGAGATCTGAAGTTGCAACAAGCCAGAAATCTGCATGGTTGCCCAGACAACTTCCTGAGGCAACCTTCAGGGTTAAACAGTGAGCATGGGCCAATCAGAATGTCATAGGGTGCTGTTGCTCTGGATCCTTTGGACTGTGCTTCCTGGGGTGCATAACCTTTGCACGGCTCCTGGTGACAATGTAGGAATATCAGCCATCCCTGACTCTGCAGAGCTGGGTTCTAGGCCCATTGATCCTTATACTCAGTATGCCAGCAAGGCTGTCACTTAAAACAGGGAGTGAGCCATAGCAGCTAAGATAGGGAGAAGTCTGTGCCCTCATCAGGATTCCTTCTCCCAGAAGAAGAGAGTGGCCAGTACTTCCTCTGGTATCTGCTTACATGACATCAAAAAGCTACTTTATGACCACTTGGAACAGTTCAGAAACTTCACAAGTTATTTTGCCAGCTATGTAAGATTAAGCTATATTTTGAAAGGTTTAATATCTTGCTTTACTACACTTGGGTCTTCACAGACCCATTATTGGACGTGGTATTAGCAATCTACAAATGATGTACTGTGTTATTCAGCTCTATTTTATATTCAAACAACTAGACAGAGTTATGGATAAAAAACTATAAAAATTCTATTAAAGTGCTGCAATATACAAAACCGAGACAAAAATTAATGTAACACACACTAAACATTTTATTTAAATTTAATTGTTTTTTATCTTTTTACATTTTTAATGTTTTCAATCTCATACAATTGACTTATCAGATAAAGTCAGACTAAAATCTATAATGCCTTTATTAAAATTGTAGCATATAACAGTAACTGCTGTAAATGTGGTTACAGCAACTCACTACATTATCAGGGAAAAACATCATGAAAAAAACAAAGGATAGTGTGAAGTTTCAGAGGAAAAGAATTTAATCATGTTCATGAAAATATTGCTTAATCTGATTGGTTAGGAGACTATTTAGAAGAAACTTTATGCAAAGTTTGAGTGATTCATTTCCAATAGTTTTATTTCCATTGTAACTAAACTTCATTCAAAGATATGCCATATGTATTAATAAACACTTCTTTTCAAACAGCTCTTTACTGTATAATGCAGTCTTGACTTGCTGGTATCTTCAAATATTTCTTCTCTGTTCCCTTTGTTTATGCTACTTTTTTACAAAACATATTTAAACATTGACTCAAAAATAGGAAGATACATCTATATTTTACACAAGAACAGTATAATATAACATGTTTTTCGGGTAAGAGTAATAAAAAAAAAAGCCACCAACATATTTTGGGAATCCACACTGGATTTGAAGATTAGCTCAAGATTTCTCATGGGCATAATTTTAGTAAGACTATTTGGGTCAGATCTTGTGGTAGACTCCATTTATAAGTCCTTATGTAGAATAACTGGGAAATAAAAAGGAAAGGCTTGTGTTTGACCATATAAAACATTAAGTAAAGACTGTTAAGGGGGAGGAAAACCACATGAAGTTTTACAGCTATATTTTACCTTCCCCAGATCACCCAAGAAAGAAGATAGGAGTTTGCTGTACAAAGGAAAGTCTTGCAAAGCATAGCCCTGAAACATCTATTACTGAACTAACCAATGATACTGCAAGTGTTTTTAAGATCTATCTTCTTGGTAAGAGAAGTCACATGTTGTCTGTTGAAGATAAAGGAAAAGAATTGGGTAGAGTGACTCTGGGGAGGGTCTGAATGATTGAGAGTTTATGACACCGTTAAGACAAGAGGACATTGAGCTGTTTCATTACTTTTTTCCCCTTTTCTTTGAAATACTTGGGCTGCCAACTTTTCATGGCTGGTTTAAATTTGCTTGGCAATCCGTTTGTGTTACTGCCAAGCTATATGTTGTATATGCATCTCTTCTCTTCCTTTCAAGCCTAGTTCACCGGGTGGCAGGTAAGACACTTGATCTTATATGTTACTTTATCTATTTTTTCTTGGTCCAGAAGCTTTTGTTTTTACATTTAGTGGCACAATGGATTTAACTCCTGCCTCTCTACCTCCTGCAAACTGGGGGTGGACTATCTGAAACTGTTTCACCTTGTAGTTAGCTGTGACACGAGGAGTACGTTTTCCAGACCTGAAGAAGAGCTCTGTATGGTTCGAAAACTTCTCTATCTCAGCAAAAGAAGTTGGTCGACTACAAGACATTACCTCGATCATCTTGCCTATCTGAAACTTCTGATTTTTTTTTAATTGATGTTTATTTTCTTCAGTAATTGTCAGTGACATCTTTGCGGAAAAGTATAGTGAGTAAATACTACTACTGGAAGAAATTGAGCTATATTTTTCTCAGTTTTTCTCCTATCTAAATATTTTGCTATGAAATCTAAAAAACTTTTTAAAAGAGTCAATAATTATGTATGCCCCTATTGAAACTGACGGATTAAGTCATCTTGGGCAAATTCTTTTATCTATTTACATTAATCATTATGTCTTAAAAATAAAATCCAAATAAATACGGTGATACCAAGAAAATAAACTTAGAAAATTATTTTTGTCTAAACTGCATCTGATTCAGTTGCAAATGAGTCAAAATGAATATTTGGTACCATTCCCTTAAAAGATAATGGTGACATTCCTAAGGTAATTTTTCATCTGAACTAAAAAACAAGCATAAGATTGTTCTAATAAACAACAAAATCAGAAAATGAGAGTGCCCAGAAATGTCCCAATAGCCTTGTCCTTAAGCATCAATTTTTCTTTAATGTACACTATAATTTAAGTACGTGGATACTTTTCTAAAACGCTTTCTTATTGAACAATTTCTAAAGTAGAGTTGGACCTATACTGGCTCATTACACATTACAAACACCAACATTTAAACATAAATGGGCAATCTTTAAACACTGAGATGAATAACCTCGAAATATGTCAATGAGACTGAATCAAGCAAAAGTTAAGCACATGCATTATTGAGAAAAAAGGCAATAAAATTTCCCCAACAATTTGCTTACCTAATTGCTTTTTACTAAAGATAAAGAGAACTGTTGATGGCACAATTAATTTTCTGATCTAAGTATTAAAAGAGATTTTCTATCACTAAATGTTCAAACTAAGTACGGCCATCCTGAACACGCCCGATCCCGTCTGATCTCAGAAGCTAAGAAGGGTCAGGCCTGGCTAGTACTTGGATGGGAGACCTCCTAGGAATACCAGGTGTTTTAGTCTTAACATGGGTGTGGGGCTAGCAACTCCACCCTGTAGGGAACCACCTTGCTACTGAAATGCCAACAACAGAGTTGGAGTGCTCTGTGGTTGGTGGCCCATACCCCGCCTGGGGGCTGATGGGCAGAGAGAGAGAGAAATGTTCAAACTAGAGTATAAACAGGTTAGACATAAACATTAATTCCAAGAGAGCAGGGATTATTTAATTCAAAAAATTAATATGATTTGAACACATAAGCCCCATATGCCATTTTGAAATTTTAATTATAACACAGGAGCAGACTGAGAAAATTACATGTACAAAAATCTGTGCCTTATACATGCATTTGAATCAAGTATGAATTATACATGGAATTTTTATATTCACAACTCCATGCAATGTTTTCTGACTAAGAGATGATCAGCCAGTTGCATATGGGTCTGATTTTGCTTACATACAATTCAATGTAAACAGTACCATTAAATTTAGTAGGGAACGCTCAATCTATTGGAAGCATTAGTGACTTTCAACCTTCCCACTCCAAATATTTTTACTTCTACAGTAAACCCTCGATTTAACGGACCCCGATTTAACGGACTTCGGATGCAACGGACAAAATTTCCGATGCATCCGAAATCCGTTATTGGGGGCTGCCGGCTCCCGCCCCAGGGATCTGGCTGGGTTGACAGCTCCCGCCTGGCTCCCCGCAGCGGGGACCCCTGCGGGAGCTGTCAAACCCCCCCCGCCCCCCCCCACCCGGTTCCCCGCAACGGGGAGCCGGGCGGGTGGGCTGACAGCTCCCGCCCAGCTCCCCTCTGCGGGGAGCCGGGCGGGAGCTGTCAACCCCCCCACCCGGCTCCCCGCAACGGGGAGCCGGGTGGGGGGTGGGCGTTTGAGAGCTCCCGCCCGGCTCCCCGCAGCGGGAAGCCGGGCGGGGGGTTTGACAGTTCCCGCCGGGCTTCCCGCTGGGGGGAGCCGAGCGGGAGCTGTCAACCCCCCCGACCGGCTCCTCGCAGCGGGGAGCCGGACGCGGGGTTGAGAGCTCCCGCCCGGCTCCCCGCAGCGTGAAGCCAGGTGGGAGCTGTCAACCCCCCGCCCGGCTCTCCGCAGCGGGGAGCCGGGCGGGGGGAGGGGGTGGGGTGGGCTGACTCAGGGCTCCATATAACGGACTAATTCGGGCGGGGGGGTGTCCGTTGTCACCCGAAAGTCCGTTATTTAATAATTTAAAAAAATTATTAAATAACGGACTTTCGGTTTTAACGGACACCCCCTCGCCCGAATTAGTCCGTTATATCGAGGTTTCACTGTATTTGTGAACTGAAGAGGGAAGGGATATGCAATAGAGTTTCATCCATTAGAGATCCATGATAAATGTACAGACCTATGGGTTCATTACATCACCATTAGCTTACAAATCCACCATATCATAGCTTTAGGTTCTCACAAGCACATCCTAAGTGCAGTACACGCACTCCTCTACAGCAGAACTCTTCTCACAACAGCGCTAGCATTTAGCCAGCTAGACAGAGGAGCAGGTGGAATTTCAAATACCTGTCCCTCTATTAAGGGTACACACTAATCCTGCTAACCTACAAGGCCATGTTGATTAGGGTTTATGCATGCATGTCCTGTAAAACATAAACAGAGACAAATACTTTTAAATGATGTGACATTATTACTGGACAGACCTCTTATCACATTGCTGTGAACATGTAGTCTTTTATTTGTAATCGTAACATCTTAAAAATGACACCTAAAAGGTAAGCAACAAAGCTAATTTTCCAATTAAAAAGCTATCTTAGAGAGCACAATTCTGCTTCCAATGAAGTCTCTGGTAAAATTTCCTCTAAGTTTGGTATTGTCAGTTCTAGATTGTAAATTTCAAAATGATACACAGAAATTATACATACACAATTTCTTTTCATACATTAATGAGATACAAATATTCACATCACATGTACAATTTGGAAAACATTTCCCTTCTGTCTGTGGTTCCAGTTCTAAGACATCATTTATTACCTCAGGTTAAGTTGTGTCATAATGTTCATTGTAGTTGGGCTTCCAATTGCCAGCTTGGTGAGACTGATGTTTGGAAATGTTTATAGCATATGCAGCAGAATGGATTACCTCAACATTCATCGCTATCGCCCTTGCTGTTTAAAGTCTATGCAAATGACATGCCAAAACTCCCCAAAATGCAAAGACTAATTTAGGTAGATGAACTTCACATCACCACCCAATCAGAAAGATTAGAGGGCTATAAGCATATTCCAAATGGCTTCCTGAGTGTACTTGGAAAATACTGTCACATCTGGTTCCTGAATGCCAACCCCAGCAAGACACAAACATGTGCTTCCTACCTGAAACACCATCAGGCCAAGCAAAAACTCCAGATAGCAAGGGATAGTACAATCCTTGTGCACAGTGAGTTTCCAGTGTCCCCTTGGGTTATATTAGATTGAACTCTGATATTCAAAAGGCATAAAAGAAGCTGAAAAAGGAAGTGAAATCCAGAAACTGTGTACACCAGAGACTGGCCAACACAAAATTGAGCTGACCCCCAAACACTCCAAGCAATCAATCTCACCCTGTGTTACAAGCAACCTGTGTCTGGAGTAATGTGCCCCAGTGTGGTCACATTCGAGCCACCCACAACATTGATCCTGTAGGATCATCACAGGATGTTTGAAACCAGCTCCTACACAACACAGTTGAGAGATTGCACCACCATCAGCGATATGGGCTGACTCCAGAATAAAGACAAAACAAAAACAGGTGCATGATCCAAGATATCCACTTTATGGACAAATTCCACCCCCAAGAAACTTAAGTCCCAAAAGACCTAAGACTCTGAAAATCCCTTATGCCAAAATACCACCATGGAAAGCTACAGAGTAACAATGGAGAGAAGTTTTTCATGCATCTGAAGAAGTGGGTTTTTTACCCACAAAAGCTTATGCCCAAATAAATCTGTTAGTCTTTAAGGTGCCATCGGACTCCTCTTTGTTAAAATGGTGAGAGATCCCAATGATCTTGGAGAACCTGGTTCCTTCAGCACAACTCCCCCCAAGCACTAACCTTAAATGAAAATACTAGTATATTCTAAATCAAGCAAGAACTAGGGTGACAAAGAGTGTTAACAATATGATCAAGGAGAAGCTAAGGAAGGACCTCCAATGTAAATGTGGCTAGTCTAAGCAAACACTTGAACACTGCCTGATGCACTATCCATATCAATATCCTTTGCTCTCAAGGAACTCTTTTAGATAAGTAATAACACCAGATCTTGGCTGTGGTTTTGGAGCAACAAAATATGATGATGATGACCAGATTAATTAAAAATCCTGACACTACAGCTTAATTTTTCAGTAATCAAAAAACGTAATCTTATATAAGCATCAAAATGTTAAAATTTTCACAATACTTATCTTTGTTGCTATGGGAAATGAGTATATTCAAAAAAACCTAAGTCAAAGACAACACATATAAATATAAAATATTGATCTTTTTACTTTGGACTTTTCTCTTAAATTTCTTATCCAAACATGTACTATTTACAATGAACAATATCATCTAACACAATCATTTTCCCCCAAAAATAAAATCCAAATAATCCAAAAAATTCAAATCCATGTCAGGTTTACACTATGGAAGTCCATGCAAGCAATGGAACCAGAGGAGTTAACATGACATGCAAGCTAGCTCTCTTTATCCACTGTAGCTCAAGGACACTTTGAGGACAGGGTCAGCCAATTAAAATGCAAGGGTATGGACCCATAACAAAATGGTTCAGCCAAAAGAAACTTCCAAACTAGAATGGAGGAAGATTCCCACATCCCCCCAATCCAATTGCTCTGTGACATTTCATAGATTCCAAGGCCAGAGGGGAGCACTGTGATCATCTAGTCTGACTTCCTGTAGAACACAGGCTATAGGACTTCCCCTAAACAATTCCTAGACCATGTGTTTTAGAAAAACATCTAATCTTAATTTAAAAATGGTCAATGATGGAGAATTCACCGCTGCGCTCGGTAAATTGTTCCAATCAGACATTGATAAGCAAAGTCTGTTTAACATTTCTGTTGCACAGGAAAGAGATGTTTTGAAGTCTCTGGGAATTGTCTTCATTTCCCATAATTATACAGTATATACACTTATAAAGATGTCTTTCTTGTAAGATTTTTATTTTTAAATTTGAAAGTTTGGGACTCTAGAAGAAGGAGTCTCGGTGTCCTGGCAGGCTTTATTCCTATGTGTCAGACTGCTGCACTTCCAGTTAATGGTGTGACTGTAATGAGAAGTAATTTAAATAATGGAGACTGAAGCAGAAGAAGCTATAAGGACATAATGCAGAAATTGCCATACTTTATCAACATCACTGGCATCCAGCTCTTCATTATTTCTTTGAGCGGGGTCAAAGTAGTTAAAGTGATGCTGTAAATACGGGACTAAAACAAAGCAGCTGTTTATTCCTGATTTGGCACAGGATATTTGTAACAAACAAGATATGTTTCCTTTCCATGGGTTATTAGGCACAAGAGCATAATTGATATTAACCAACTTTCAGGCTTGAGTAACTTTTTCTTATGGCTTGTCTATGTTTTTTTTTAATCACAAGCGGTATATTCAAAACAGCAACAGAAAATATATTAGAAGTCTATACCTATTATATCACTGGGATGCCAGAAAAGTGGAGATCTTCAGTTATGCAATTAGGTAACAGAACCTTAATAAGACACAATAAATGCATCAGTTTCCTAGCCTCAGAGAGCGTTCTTTTTAGAAGCAAACAAACTGAGGTTGTGATCAGATTTCAGTATGTGTTTTGAAACCCCTAGTTTCTGCTATTGTGTTTCAGTATTTCTGATAGGTTTGTATAAATGCTATTATTCTTTTAGTAAATACAGGAGTTATAAACAAAATATTAAGTCTGATTAGTTATGTGCAACCAAAATATCTTCTATAAAAGTACATCATGTTCAGCCTATGCAAAGGGCAGAATCAAGAAACAGATGCATATAATAATCTTGAATAATTATTTTGAATGTCTTGGTAGTTCATGATTGGGAGAAATAGAAAAGTCATTGAGTGCATTCCCTGTAAGTCAGGGGTCTCAAACTCAAATGACCATGAGGGCCGCATGAGGACTAGTGCACTGGCCCGAGGGCCGCACCACTGACACACACCCTGCCCTCGCTGCCCCGGCTCTGCCCCCACTCCACCCCTTCCATGAGGACTAGTGCACTGGCCCGAGGGCCGCACCACTGACACACACCCTGCCCTCGCTGCCCCGGCTCCGCCCCCACTCCACCCCTTCCAAGAGGTCCCACCCCTGCCCCACCTCCTCCTCTGAGCACGCAGCTCCCCATTCCCTCCTGGAAAGCACTAGGCACCACCAACAGCTGTTTGGCAAACAAAGCAAGAGCAATATAGGAAGTCCAGAGCTAGAAACACGCGCGGCCCAGCCAGGCAGCAGAGAAGCCTCCACTTCTGGCCCCTCCGTCCTGCAAACTGCTATGGGCGGACCGGGGGGGAGGGGAGGCACCAGGAAGCTTGGCGGGCCGCAGGGAAGGGCTTTGCGGGCCGCATGTGGCCCCCGGGCCGCATGTTTGAGACCCCTGCTGTAAGTGTACAGTTCCCCAATAGAGGGCATTTCAGATGCTGAACTAATTTTAAACAAAGGCTAAGGGGTGAATCAAGTAGAGGTTTGGGATACACCAAATTTTGCCTTGTCATCACAGCAAAAACATGAATTATGCTACTAAGCACAGCTTCCAACCAGGGCCAGCCCACAATATTTTGGCACCTGAGGCGGGGAGCTCAAATGACATCCCCATGCCCCCTCACTTGGGCCAAAACTTTGAAAGGTCTTAATTCTGCCTTCTTCCTGTTCTACTCCTCTCATGGTGCTGCTCTGCTACCTACCCCAATAAAGGAGAACTAACCACTTAAAATGCCTTGTTCAAAAATGTTAAGTAACACTTAACTTTCAAATGACTGAACAGCAAATGTAACTTGTCTTCTGCTATTCCAGACTAACACGGCTACCTCTCTGATTCTTGTCTGCATAGTAAACACTGGCATTTTTATCTGTTTGAATAATCAAAGTGGTGCTTTTGTGCCTTCTTGATTGCAAAGATTTGAACAGCTAACTGCTCAAGATCCACAGTCTGGGCTTGCTTATGCTCTATTGAGATGGTTGCAAGGCCGACCAGCTGCTCCTGTGTCATTGTGGAGTGTAGATGTGTTTTTATTTACTTCAGCTTGGAGAAGCTGCGTTCTCCCATGGCAACTGTTTCAGGAAGTGTTAGAAGTGTGCGCAGAGCAACAAAAGCATTTATAAAGAGGGTGGTCATCTTATTTGTGCACATCTATTCCAGAACAGCCTTTGGAGTTGATTCTGCTGAAATGTATCTTGAAAGGGCTTTCAGTTCATCACCTAAATCACTCGCATCAATATCGCACATGTCATCATGTGTCAACACTGTCTCTAGTGCCCTGCATTGCTGGTGAAGGTCTTCTTCCGGTATAGTGAGGAGTTTGGGAATATCATACAACTTCCCAAATATACTGCTGTGTTCCTTGAGCTGCATGAAACATTCTTCAGCTGACTATTGCACAATCTAGCACCTGGTCAAAGAATTCAACTTTGAATTGTTGTTTATCCCGTCCCTTGTAATCAAAATGTCTTCTTCTTTAGTGACTCTTGCATTCTTGAATGGGTGGGAAAATAGCTTCCATGTGAAGTTCCTCTACCAACTTCTGTGTACTCTTCAGAATGTTTTGAAATCCCTCATCTGACCGGTAAGACTGTAGGTATGACTTTGCTTTGTCCAGTTGTTCCATTGCTCCAGATATCTCTAGGTCAACACCTTGGAGTCTCTTGCTTACAACATTTATTTCAAACAGTATGAATTACTGCCACAATATGAAGTCACACCGAAATTTGAAGTTACATATGATTCTGGTGATTCCATTTCCCTCTGCCACTGTTCTCCCATGAACAGTTCCTGTCATAACATTATCCTCTATCATGGCAACTATGGCATCATCGATCTTCCCAATTTGGTGTTTGATTAGCTTTATCCCTTCCACTCAAGTTTCCCATCATGCTGCACTCAATGGTTTCAGTGTCAGAGAGGATGTTCCCAGATGTTGCTTCAAAATTTGTCATCAATGAGTTGAGGCAGATAAAAATATACAGATGCTTTGAATTACATTAAAAATTTCAGCAGCCTCACTAGAAGCTGATGCTGCATCACTGACCATCAAGTTCAATGAATGAGAACCGCATGGGACAAAAAAAGCTCGAGGGTTTAACTCTCAGATCCGTGTCTGCACTCCTCTCATGTTGGCCCCATTATCGTAGCCCTGACCTCTCAAGTCAGCTATTGCAATCCCCGTATTGTCCAGCTTTCTACAAAGCACATTTGTCAGACCAGCTCCTGTAGTATCATCAATAAATTCTAGGAAATGCTCTCTGACAGTCACCACTGCAGGGACATGTTCACTAGGTTCTGTTGTTACAAAACGTGCCATTAAAGTAATTTGTTCCGTATGGCTGATATCAGGTGTGCAGTCCAGAATAACAGAGTAATATCTTGCTGACTTCAAATCTGCCACAATCTTCTGTTTGACTTTTGTTGCCAGTAACTGTATGATCTCATTTTGAATTATTTTTCCAATGTAGTGGTATGTGTACATTTCTTGGGTGGTGACTCTTAGATGTTCCTGGAGTACAGCATCTAAGTCAGCCATCAGCTCCACAATTTTAAGGAAGTTTCCATTGTTTGGCACATACAGCTGCAGTGCTACTCAGCGCTAGGTTTTGGGTAGCAAGCATTCTAACAATGGCAATCAGCCCTTTCAGAGTTTGCCAGTAAAGAGACTCTGATGCAGTCTTCTCTTGATGCTGATCATCTCTGGTGGCCTTTAACCTTAGTCTCATCTCAAGCTCTTTCCACCTATGGAATGCTCTCTGGTGATTTGCTGCCTTCTCAAGGCATGCTAGATTTCTAGTCAGATTTTTTCAGTCCTTTGTTCCTGTAGAACCCAATGGGGCTGGAACATTAGATGGGAAGAGTTTGGAACAAAAGCAGTATGCAGCATTCTGGGTTTTTGAGTACATAAGCCATGGCCTCTCCACTTTGTCATTATTGGGGATTTTACGCCAGTAATGTGTTGGGTGGAAACTTCTATTTTCATTGTCTTTGGGGAACATAAAGTTTTTCACTTGCTGTGGCCCATGCAGTACAAGGAAGTCCCTCAGGTTACTGTTCAACAGGGCCCACAGTCCTGGATCATCTAGACTTAAGGAACTGAACTCAGCAGCAGCTGTTTCTTTGCCTCCACCACATTCTTCTCTGATTTACACTTTTCTTTGGGAATGTGCATGGCTACATCCCTTTGAGATGGAGATATGGATGCTCAGTAGCTGCCAGTTACCTGCACTCTGACTAACTGGAAGATCAGGCATCTACTTACCACTCATATCCTCACTGGGGCAAGAAGGCTCACCATGCACATTTGTGTCTACGTATCTCAGAAGAGCTCCTTCCTGAATAGATAGAAAAGCTTCCTTTGCTTGCTTTTTTTTTCTGAATGCTGCCTCAAAGGGTATTTTCTTCTTTCACTTATGACTGCTATTCTGTGCCAGCTATAGTGGCTCTCAACACTCAACTAAGGGGACAAATAAGCAGGCTGATAGCAGGGCCTGAGTGAGGGAAGATATCAGCGTCTTAAGTGACTCCTACTACTTCAGTTGACTGCCGGCTCTCTTCAAGTGGGTTCAGGGAAGCAGCAGGAAATAGGAAGCTTCCTGCGAAGCTGGTGTTAATCAGTCCGGGCTCCTGGGGATGCTGGAGAGGTACATAAGAGGTTCCTCCTCCTCTCTCTCCCTGTAGCTCCTGCTGCTTTCTGTTATTCCCTCTCATCTTTTCTCCTGCCTGCCTGTTATGTCTCCTGTGTCCTCCTTCCTCCAGCACAGCACTCCACTATCTCTGTGCATCTAGAGCAGAGAAAATACATATGCACCAGCAGCGGACACAATTTTCTACAGTTTGGGTCCTAGTTGCACCCCTCAACAGTCTTGAACCTGTGGCGTCCGCCTCAGTTTGCCTCATTGTAAGGCCAGCCCTGCTTCCAACTGTACGTTTGGATGTGCACGGGCTCTGCTAAGGATAAAATGCTGCAGATGTGCTAAGGTAAAACCTTATGTTCAAATTCAGATCAGAGTAAAACTCAAAATGTTGCTTCCAATTTAAAAGAGAACATTTTATACAGGTCAAATAACAGTTGTGTGAGATTTACCTACATTAAGTTAGTAGGGTCAAAAGAACAACTAGTCGGTTATTAAATAAATGATTGGTAGATTAATGAGGCTTGAGTTTTTATAAATTTATTGATAGATTATTTAATAGAGATTAATACAGAGAACATATAACTTTGTACATTTGTCTTCTGATACCTTAGCTCAGTCAAATTCCATAATGTTAGACTTTCAGTCACTGATCTAGCTTTTATTCACTAACCAAGTGCAAATGCCAGCAAGCAACAGAACTATACACAACAGACGTATAAAGCAGAAAACAATGCAAGGGCTTGTCTAATTGGTCAGTTAGAGCATGGCAAGCCAAGGAGCAAATGTACAGTGCACAAGCCTGCCCATAGAAATGACCAGCTACGAAATTCACACCCAAATTGATTCTGATACCTCCACCTTAAGTTACAAGAAAGTGCAGCCAAGATTTTAGTTCAAACTCCTCTCTAATTCTGACAATATACATGTATTGATCTCAAAGTGCACATGGTGCCTCTAATTTAGTACTCCACTATATGCAGTTTTTAAATAAATTTGTAGAGCTGAGTTGAAAAATTCTGTCTAAAAGACAACAGAAAAGAAAACATTGTTAGAGAACTAAAACGTATGGAAAGATGGACATTTTACTTTCAGGGATTTATAAATGGCAGGACACACTTATAAAAGTCATGAATTTAAATAATTCACTCTCTCTCACCCACCTCTTCGGTGCTCAACAAATACTTCCCAAGAGATCTCACAACACCTCCCTCTTGCACAATTAGGGGTACTTCAATAATCTCTGCAGTGATTGGTCCATTTGTGCTATTAGCAATTCGTTTTGCATACATTTTATAATCAGCCACCGTAGATCACAATACCATTAAAGAGTTACAATAAAAACAAATGTGCCTATTCAAAACAAGTTTTTATTAAATTATGTTATTAATAAATATATCATAAATGGAATTAAAATAACTATTTGAGGTGAATGATTTCTTTTTATGTTATACGCTAAGTGCACAGATTTCCAATCAAACTGACATTTTCTTTTATGATATCAATAAATAAAGATATGCTAAAACAAAAGCAGTAAGGGAGTCCATGAGATTTACTGTTAATAAAAGTTAACAAAATAACTAGTGAGCACAGCCACACTTGAATTGCTATTGTCACCTTGCTCCCAACTCTCTAAAAATGCAGAAATATTTTCAGGATTGGGCCTTTTTTCATTCCTAACCACTTGTAGCCACCAAAGTAAATTACTCACCCCCTCTCCACTAACTGAAATTTTAGGATAATTTTTAAGGTCTGTTTAGAAACCTCTTTACAAAATTATAGGGAAGAAAAACAGGTTTTCTTTGTTATGAGTTCTCCAACATGGAAAGACAGAGTGGGAATTAATATCATATTTTAAAAAATTGGAAAACCAATTGCTGTTTTTAATAAACAGTAATAGTCTTTTGTACTCTGAAAAGATAAATTGTCCCAGGGCCAAAGTAGGAGTTCAATATTACTATGAACTAATGAGTATATTTACATACAATTTTCTAAAATTTATGTACATCATCATCCGCAGACAAAATTTGATACCAGTAGGATTTAACAAAAAAATAATGAATTTTCCTTAGATCAAGTGAATACTAAGTATACTCCATCATAATAATTCACTCCATACACATGTAACCCTTCTGCCAGTTGGAGTTGGCAGCAACAAGGGCTGGGTTAAATATCTAGGGGTTACAAACATAAAACAATACAAAATCGGCTTGAGTCCGCACCCGGTAAACTGGGACAGTTACATGCACCTCTAGGATGTAATACTTCCCTTCTCACAAGCCCATAGTCTGAGTGCAGAAAAGAAACTTTTAATAAAAGGAGGGAAATAACTCAGCATTCATTTTTGGGGGGGACAGGACGGTACCTTGTTTGCTCTGCTCTCCTGTTATTCACTTTCCACTCCACTCCAATGGCTGCCCAACTGGCTGCTCATCGCTCCATGGGCAACCGCACCTCTCCGTGAGAATATCTCCCGGTCCCACCACTTGACACAGCTCTTGGTGATTTTAGCTGTCAGTACAGGACCCTCACTGCTAATGCATATGGGCAGTCTTTTGCATCAGAGACACTGTCCCAAAGCAGGACTAATGCTTAGACCTGCTTAACAGTGCTTTCAGCTCTGTGGTGTGTAACAAGACTCTCAATTGAGTCTTAATCAGCTCTGTTATTACACAGTAGAAAGAGGGAGTGTCAAATGGTGTCCAGGGCCCTTATGCTAAGCCCACACCACCAGGTACAAATACCCATCCCCACCGTCTCTCAACTCACTGGGCTTTCGCACCCCTTTCTTCTGCCTACCGAGTGCAGTTTAGTTGAGGGCGAGTCCCTCAAACAGGGAATGCCAAGCACAGTTCTGCTGCCCTTGAGTCACACAACAAAGATAACAACACTTTAGTGTCCCTGCCTTAATAACAAGAGACTTGTGACCCAACGGGAGCTAAGAGTGATAATTTGGGCAAAGCAGTCCCATCATGCTGAACATGCAAACAAGGCTGGCTCCTGAAGTCCACTCAGCCAGCTGATCACTAGATAGCAGGGGAGAGAGAGTTCATTCAGACAGTGCTCACACACAAAGAAGTTATAAACTTTATAATCACTTAAAAAACAACAACACAGCTGTAGCAGTGGATAACATTTCCCATACATGAAAAGATTTGCCTTACAATGTCAGACAGTTGGGGATTACAAAGTTTGGGAAAGTTATGTCTTTGCTTTAGAGTGACAACTTCAATGATCAGGGAGAAGGCATGCTTCTCTACACTGCCAGAGGAGAACGAAACATACCAGTAGTAACATCTTGCTGTCTGCAGTATCCACAAAGCCAGTTGCTCATTTAAAGTCAGCATTAGACGGTATGCTCTCAGGAGATTATCATCCTTCACTGCTGTCAGATAAAAAACGCTATACACTACAATATTTTTAGTATAACAATTCAGCTCTACAAGGAAAATTCTTCCAGTTCATTTGCATCCACTTGTTTCCATTTTGATTTCCAAAAGTAAAATAATGCAAAAAAAACCTTTTAAACTCTGGATTTATATTTTAGTTTCAGCAGGATCACTCCTAAAAACAAATTCAGAAACAACCCTAGCATGATTGGGGAATGTTATTAAACAAAATATTCTACTGCAGATTTATGCATCAAGACTCAGTATGAGTCAGTTGCTGAAGGCTGCCTTTCTCACCTCCATGAAATTTGCAGAACTCCAGTTCAAGAGATCCCACATGCAAGCCTCCATAGGTACACAATATGTTAAGTTATGCTTCCTGCATGAGGTTATATGGAAAGCAAGGCCATGCTTCAAATGTGGATCCAACTATAAACCTCCATGTTCATGGTTATCTTCAGTTTCTCTACATAAACACTGAAATATTCAATATAGACTTGAAGGTTTAATCTCCTTACTCCAAAACAAAAAGATAAATATATTTAGGAGTGGCATTTTATTATGATCTTTGGGCAGCTATGTGGAAAACTTAGGAGACAGGAGAAAAACTGTCATTATTTTTAAGGTAGAATTTTCCCATCTATTTTCCCATGGGCCTTTACTATACAAATATGTATTCTACTCCTGTGAGTAATATAACACTTTTTGAAATGTTTTTTATCCGGTGATTTCAAAACACTTGACAAAGATGGATAAGCATTATTATCCCGGCTTTCCAGATATGGAAACAGACAAAGAGAGGTTAAGATCTCCACTTTATTCATACTGTTGAATGTTGTGATGGTGTTTAGAGGCCAACCAGGATGGAGCCACATTGGGCGAGGCGCTATATAAATAGATTAAAATGTATAAAACAAGACATAACAGGTGATCATCATCATAGCTTATCACTCCAAAACTGCAGCCAAGAACTGGTTTTATCAGTTCCTTCCTTCCTAATAGTTTCTTCAGAGAACAGGATGTAGACAGGGGAACTGATCCATGCAATGTTCAAGTTTTTGCCTAGGCTCTCCACATTCACAGTCATTCCTCAGTTTCCACTTGATCATGTTATCACCAGTTTTTGTCACCCCAGCTATTGCTCCATTTAGATTTGTGGCAGGGTGCTGGCCAGGAGTGCCTGAGCTAGCCCTGCGGGCCCTTTAAGAGGGAGCACCAGCCTGCAAACCTCCCTTGCAGGAAAGGCTAATCAGCCACCTGGCTTGCAGGCCAATCAGCCTGCATGAGTTGCACTTGGCAGCCTCCTCTGGGGGATATAAGGCTGCCAGGAACGAAGCCCAGTGTGGTGGTGGTGTCTGAGCTATCAAGAGCTGAGTGTGTTTGTGTGAGCTATCAAGAGCTGAGTTTGTATTATTGTATTAGGGGCTGAACTATATAGAGTTTGTAGAGCCAGAACCTGTGGAGCTATTGAGAGCTGGGTATTAATGAGCTGTTTAGAGCTGGATGTTAATGAACTGTTTTAACCTGTATATGTTGGTGGTGGGGTCCTGCACTGTAAATTAAAGGGCACTGTTTGGAGCAAAGAAGGGTTCCTGCTTGTGTTCCTGAGGGGGGTGAGAAGGCGGTCTGTCACAGATTACACCAGTATTTTCGTTCAAAGGAGTTGTTCTGAAGGTCCTTCAAAATCATTTGTATTTCCAGTCATTTTGTTATGCTGTAGTATTTGGGGTAAGTGATTTTCAGAGGCACAGCTCTTTCTGGTGGTGGAATGTGTCCATACAGTGGATATCTTGTACCATGAACATGTTTTTGTCTGGTCTTTTTACTAAAGTCATCCTGTCTCACTGCTGGTGATGCAATCTCCACTGGGCAATCTAGCGACAGACGGGTCTTGGTTTGAAACATCTGTAGTGATCCTACAGGACCGATTACATTCAGTATCAATTTTCTGTGCATGGCTTGAGTGTGACTATACTGGAGCACAGAAGTCTGCAACTGTTGACAAATTCAGCTCCCCATTTCTTGTTGGCCAGTTTCTGGAGTATACAATTCCTGGTGTTGACTTCTTTTTCAACCTCAACATCCTCTTTGAAATGTCAGTGTCCTGTCTAACGTGACCTCAACATACATCAAAAGTTCATAGTGCTCAAGGACTGTACCAGTCCATGATATCCAGAGTTCTTCCTTGGCCTGAGGGTGTTTCAGATGGGAGGGACACACTTGTATCTTAATATGGTTGGCAGGATCCATGTGCAGCAGTATTCTCCAAATACAATCTGGGAGCCAGTTAGAATGTACTTAGTGTCCTCAAATTTTTCTGATTTGGTGGTATTTCAAAGATCATCTACATAAATGAAACTTTGCATGCCAGGGAATTCTGGCTGGTCATTTCTCTTCACATTAAACAGCGAGAGTAGTGAACTATTCTGTTGAGTCTATCATCAACTTTTCTGACCATCCATCTCAATGAAGAAATGTCACTTCTCAAGCAAAAAGGAGATGACCCTGGACATCTTGTTATTTCTCAAACTTCTTGCCAGTTTCAGTAGAGGAGTCACATTAGAATCACACCACTTTTAAAAGAGAGACAAGGCAGGTTTTATAATTCTGCTTTCTTTGGCAACATCTCCATTTGAAAACCACTTCTCTTTCTGTCACTCAGAATCTGTCAGCCCTTCAATATGTTTCTCAATTTAAGTAAAGAAAATGCATTTAGCTTTGCAGTTGATAAAAACCAAGAATACTTTAAGTGAAAATGATTATTTTAATTTACCAAGTAAAGGCAAAACCATAACAGCCGGCATTATTATGCTATTTGTTTTGCAAAAAGGAAGTTATGGAATTTGCACTGGCTTGAATTTGATGTTAAAAAGATACATCTATATATATAAAAGTCAAATGGTGTATGCGTGTATGTACGTGCACTTACTCCTTCAACACCGTTTGAGCTAGAGACTTGAAATTTGGTACAGTTAGAGGTCTTAGGGTCCTAATCAGGGTAAGAGTCGAAAATTTTTCAAATCTCACCTCTGACGCCCCCCAGGGGTGAAATTATTTAAAGGCCAATCACATCAGCTGGGCAGCTGCTGTTCTCTGTGACATAGTTATGATGTCATAATACCCCCTCCAACGGACACCGCACTCGCTCAGCTCTCTGCCCCTCCCCCCTCCAATGGACCCCACATTCGCTCAGCTCTCTGCCCCTTCCCCCCTCCAACGGACCCCGCACTCGCTCAGCTCTCTTCCCCCTCCAATGGACCCCGCACTCGCTCAGCTCTCTGCCCCCTCCCCACCTCCGACGGACTCGAGTTGGGTTTGGTCGGAGGGTAAGTGAGGTAGAGGTGTCTGTCGGGTTTGGTCGGAGGGTGAGGTGGGGGTGTCGGGTTTGGTCGGGGGGTGAGGCGGGGGTGTCGGGTTTCGTCGGGGGGGGTGGGAAGGTGTCGGGGTGGGTGAGGTGTGGGTGTTGGGTTTGGTGGGGGGGTAAGGTGGGGATGTTGGGTTTGTTTGGGGGGGTGAGGAGGGGTTCGGGGTTGGTCGAGGGGTAAGTGAGGTGTGGGTGTTGGGTTTGTTTGTGGTGGTAGGTAGGGGTGTCGGGTTTGGTTGGGGGAGGAAGTGAGGTAGGTGTGTCAGGTTTGGTTTATGGGGGGTGAGGTGTGGGTGTTGGTCAGGGCGTGTTGGGGTTTGTAGGGGGGAGACATGGGGGTGTTGTGTTTGGGGGGTGAAAATGTGAGTCGGGGTTGGTCGAGGGGTAAATGAGGTGGGGGTGTCAGGTTTGGTCAGGGGGGTGAGGTGGGGGTGTCAGGTTTGCTCTCTGCCCCCTCCCCCCTCCAACTGACCCCGCACTCGCTCAGCTCTCTGCCCCCTCCCCACCTCCGACTAACCCGAGCAACACCGGGTATTTTCGCTAGTATTTGATAAGAGATAATGAATTGATATCAGTTTCACACATATACCAATCTGTAGTCACATTTAAATAACCTGGATAAAGGGAGCAGAGATTTTTTGTCTACCTTAAATATATTATTTTAGGATTTAACAGTTTTTATCCTGATTATTATATTTACATAAGTGGTATTAGTTATATTAATTTATAAAGCTGTTGTTTTACTCACGTCATGAGATAAAATGACATTGAAACAAACAGAAAATACATTTTTTTCTTACTGTGTATCCTCAGAAATAAATCATCCTACTGAAAATAATCACTACACACTTCCTGGAAAAAATGTATGCATGTACTCAACTTTACACAGATGAGTAATCCCATCGAGACTATGTAGTGGCAGTAGTAATTTGCAGATAGTAGTAATTTGAGTAAACGAGCAATAACTTGACCTGAAAAAAGTAAACTGAATTGACTGCATTATCCTCTGCACCGGAGCAGCTTGCACATGACATATATTAGCTACATGTACCTCTGCACACATTCCTCTGTGATCTAGAAGGAGAACCTCTTCCTCTAATACTACACTCATTTTGCTTCTTTATTCTTTTTCCAGGCCTTTTGCATTGGCTGGGGTAGGATTTAACCCTCTGAACGAATTTCCAGTATAACCAATCACATTAGGAAAGGCTATTTAAAAAGCTCAGAAATAAAATCCTGGCTCCCATAAAGTCAACAGGAGTTTTGCTGTTGACTTCAATCGAGTCAGGATTTCATCCCAGGCCTTTATGAAACCAAGTCCTTTTTCAGTGACTGTAGACATAGAAACTGTCTACATTAGGGATTTTGCTTTGTAATTGCTACCTTGACTGAGCTACACCAGTACAACCACCTAGTACAGATGCAATGCACCAGTACAAAATAGGTCTTGCACCAGTACGAGCTACCCTGGTTTCCAACTGGATACGCTGAACCGACACAGCACATATAAGTACATCTGTGAAAATACTTCCAGGGTAGATAAGCCCATAGACAAAGCATTCATCTATCTCTCATCGTAGGCTACCAAAATAAATATTTATATGTATTTTAATGTTTTATGTATGTTAACATGTATTTAATTTGTATTATATTTGATATTAAAGTGTAATTTACTACCTATGCCATTTTTCTAAGCACTTTGATAGACATACTTTCTGCAGAGTAATTCAGAAAGGAATCCAAAAATACATAGCAACATGATGGTGCCTGAGTGAGGTTTGGCTTGCTGAGTTCTCAAGTATGCACAAAGTGCCCACTGTCTCGATTGCTGACATTTTATCTGTAAACAAAGAAGAAGCCACAAACCTGAGCACAGCAGAGAGAGAAATTCTGGGTTCACAACATAGTGTCTAACTGTCTCAAAGTTTGCTACCATCCAAGGGCACAGATGCTGCCAAAGTTGCTGCTGCTGCTACATCCCTCTGCTGTTTGTATCACTGAAAACTCTCAAGCCATGGGTCAACAGATCCTTTGAATCTCCACATACTAATGTAAGGAAATTCTGTTTTTATGTTGAAAAGATAGAACCATTCATGCAGGCAGCAACCAAAATACTAGCATTAGCTCTAAATGTACTGGAGTGTTGAAGAAGGTTTAATAAAATACATACCAAGTTTTGGAGGAAGATTCAGCACTACATGACTTCCCTGGGTTTCTATAATGAGGACTTAAAAAAATTCAGATTTGCATTTTCCTTCCAGTAGTTACAAACATATTTTCACAATAGAGAAGGATGGAAAGGGAAATCCAAAATCCCTTATGTCAAAGGACAATATGTTTTTGCCTCGCTTATTGAAAAACAGTAAATAAATGTGCCGATACTATTGACAGTCAACCACAGTCAAGTTCCGTATCCTGTTAAGTTTTCTGCTGTGTAAGTACTGACTGTATGTCTTGGACTTTACTAGACACTAGACACTTGCATATGTCCTGTCGGCATGCGTTTTAATTCTTATTAAGGATCTATGCTCCATTGTACAAGATACTGTACAAACTTACTATGTTATTTTATTTTTAAATCTGCAGATTTCTAGATCAGAGATACAAAAACGATAAAACAAACAGGTAAAAACTTCCTATATTCATCGACCTACTTTTCTCTACATGTAATATGACATTTGCCTAAGGAATGGAGCACATGGTGAAAAAAGTCTGAGCAAAAAGAGCAGGCATTTTCTTACTAATCCACTGTTCTTTGATTCATCTGTCAGACATTTTCTCCTCGGTCCAAAAAAACAAGATGTGATCACTGGAAAACTAACCTATCAAATATATTATTTAAAAAGCTGAAGTTTAGCAAAGATAGTTGTACAGTACATATCTGAGTCAACCGAGGTGCCCCAAACAACTATATAAAAATGGGTGATAAGTTAGGAGTATTTATGCCCATTACTGTTCTTTTTCATTACAGACGCTCCCCGAGTTACTCAAGCGTTCCGTTCTGGAACACTCTGCGTAACTTGGATTTTGCGTAAGTTGGAAAAGTATCTCCGACCATTACACACAAAACCCAAACCCTGCCATTTCTATCTTATAGAACTTTTTTCCATAAACTACAAATTGCAGTAACTCGGATTTGCATAACTCAGGGAGCATCTGATTTATATTTTATTATTTATATTACAGTTGCACCTAGAAGCCCATGGGGCTCCACTGTGGGGACAAAAAGACAGACCTGGAAGTATTATCATAGTTATTATCTTAGAAGCACTGTTCATTCTGGGATGAGAAACTAAAAATGGAGTTTCTCGGAAAATCAAAATCTGGGTGGCAAACTGCTACCACTTGCCTAGGGCAGAGAACAAGGTGTGAGAAGTATGAGATTGGAAGGAGAAAGCAGCGTTGAAAAGTTCATTATTTCTGAAAATGGCCTGTCTCTTGAATATTAGATCAGCCCAGATGTTATAGATTTGTGCCATTTGAAGCTGCAGAAACCAGTTTAATTAAATTAGATGAGAATGTCACAGTGCATGATTTTTCTGTTTAAAAACATTAGCGCTTGGTTATGCGCTTGTTACATGACCTCAACAGCAGCAACAACACTCTGAGAAAAGATCAGGTTGTATCACAATTCTGCACTCTAGGTCGGTGTTGTCTTATTGGTAATGAGCAATCAAGGAGGAGAAGTTGTATGGCATTTCAAAAAACCTTTATGCCCTAAAACATTATTTTATTTAACTGCAAAAAAATATCAATTTTCAAATCAGGTGCTTTGGTGGATAAAGTCAAGTGCTGCTAATTAAGAAAATGAGTGATGAATCATAATCCCAGTATCACTCATTACACAAAATTGCATTTAACATGACTTTACTAGATTTAATTTTAGGACTGAAATAAGGATATAAAGTAATTGAATTTCAAAAAGCTTCCAACATTTTTATAATAAAACAACAATATTTTGCATGATATAGCATCTTTCATCCCAAGATTTCAAAGCATTTTACAAGTATCTCCATTTTGCAAACGGGGAAACTACAGCACAAAGAGATTAAGTGACTAGCTCATGAATGCCCACCGCGCCACTGGCAGAGCAAGGAACAGATCCCAGGTTTCTTGAGTTGTAAGCCACTGCTCTAACCACTATGGATGTGAATCAAATCTAAAATGTTAAAGTTCAGCATACTAAGCTGAACCCACTGGGCAGCCTTCTGATTACCCACCTCTGCCCTTGCCAATTCCACAGGACACACATCTGCTTAATCCAAGTAATAAAAATATCTGTGAAACCCAGTATCCATCACTCTGCTGTGGAATGCTCCAAACATGAGTGGTGCTGATAAGAGATCTGTCTGTCAGTGCACCACAGCAATTTCTTGTGCTTCAGCAGGCTGACAGGGCTCATCTCTTCTGATCAGTGTTACCCTACCTAAGTTCATCTGTCAGTATGGTCAAATGTAATACCATAGATCTACAACAAAGAATGTGGGCCATACTCACAGGATGAAGAACCTTATCTTGGGAAGCAGTGACTGAAAAAAACTTGAGATTCATGTTAGATAATCGACTGAACACAAGGTCTCAGGATGACGATGTGGCGAAAAGGGCTAATGCAATTTTTGGATGTATAAGCAGGACAATATAGAGTAGGAGAGCAGGGAAGTTATATTAGCTCTGTATTTGACACTGGTGCCCATGGTACTGGAATACCATTTCAGGTCTGGTATCAACAGTTCAAGTAGGATGTTGAAAAAAATGGAGAGGGTTCAAAGAAGAGCCATGAGTATAGCTACATGGTTGGAAAACCTGCCTTATAGTGAAATTGTTAAGGAACTCAATCCATTTAGCTTATCAAAGAGACAGTTAAAGGGTGATTTGATCACAGCCTACCAGTATCCAAATGGGGAGCAGAAATCTAACGGAGGGCTCTTCAATGTAGCAGACAAAAGCATACCAAGGACCAAAGGCTGGATGTTGATGCTAAACAGAGTCAGACTAGAAAGAAGGTGCAAAGTTTTAATAGTAAGGATAATAAATCATTTGAAAAAATATACTAAAGGTTGAGGTGATTTTTCTATCAATGGCAATTTTAAATCAATTGTATGTTTCTCTAAAAGATACGCTTACTTCAAACTCAGCTATTGAAGCAGGAATTAATGCAAGAAAATCTTATGCCCTGTGTAATGCAGGAGGTGGGACTAGACAATCACAATGGCCCTTTCTGGCCTTAAAAATCTCAGAACATCTAATCACCTAATGATCTGCCATGTCTTTATCTTCACAGTACCATTGTGTGGTAAGGAAGTGTTATTATTTCCATTTTATTGAGACAGAGACTAAGTGAGTCACCTACTGTCACAGTGAAAACCTGTAGTGGCACAAGCAATTGAACCTGGCTCATTCAAGTCCCACGCCAGCACTTTATCGGCCAGACCATCCTCCTTCCCTCAATACTAAGGGTCTAATGCTTGTCTTTGCTGCCACAAACAACAGAGAGTAAAAACAGCAGTTACAGCTCAGAGGTGCAAGCGAAGTCCTTGCTCTGTGATTCCTCACTGCTTTCACCCCGCCCTCCAAGAGCCCTTCTACTAGTACACTTTGGGGAATGGGCCTGAGCGTGGGAGAGATGCGGTCAAAGCTAAAAATATATATATATTTTTCATATTCAAAGAATTGGAAATCCACAATATTTGCAAATATCTAACTGCATCTTCAATATTACAAAGAATAAGGCAACATACTTTCCTGAAATTATTTTGTTTTCTGTCAAGTCAGCCAGACTACAGTAGATGGATTTTCTCTAAAACTGACAATATTTGAGCTGAATAAATTCTTATTGATAAAATAGTACCTTCTATTAATGAGAGCCAGGACAATTTAGTAGGAATCGATTCTTTTAATAAAAAGTGGTCACTATACAACAACTTCAATAGTGGGAGCAAACAGCATTGCTTGTTGAATGACACTAAATTATCTTCTGTCAAATAAATATTCCACTAGGTTTTTTTAGCATGTTGTGTTGTTATGCTCAGCTACATTAAAGAATATAAATTAAATCTTGCGTATGCAGAAGCTGGAACTGAATTAAGTACACTGGCTTTAATTCACACTTCTAGTTCTTTTGGACAGTGCCATGCGTGGGAATTTATTTGGGATTAACGGTGCCCTCTTTTAATTGAGCTTAAATCCATTTTTTACGAACATACATTGAAATAGGGCACTCCTAATACAAAATAAAATTGTCCACACACAGACTTGCACCAATTTATAATTGTGATATGAGTTAAAACTGATAAGTAATTTTTGTTCCAGTTTGTGTGTAGGTAAGTCATTATTTTATGACCAGAAATCACTGAAATGATTTTCAAAGCATGAATAAATGATCTCATAAGCATAAACTAGTGTCTAAAGCACAGCACTGCAAGACAGGACATTTGGTTTCTATTTTCAATTCAATCACAGAATTCCTGAGAGACCTTGGGCAAGTCAATTACCCTTTCAGTACCTCTGTAAAATTGGGATAACACCTACCTCACAATGAGATTTAATTCTTTAATGTTTTGAAGTGCTTTGGGATCCTAGGCTGAAAGGCACCATATCAGTACAGACCAGTTTATGTTAAATACTGTTTTGAAACTTAAATCTTTTTTTTTAAACCACTCTTTAGCAGGTACAGAGAAGTATTTTACTAAATGTAGATATATCTGAAAATAGATGTGAAATGTGGAAAGCTCTTTCAAGTGGCTCAAAAGCATCATATTACTTCTCTTCATCTTCTTCTCCCATTCCTAGTCCTTGCACCAGAGTACACCTCTGAATTCAGGACCCAACCCTGACTCTGAAAGGGCAAAACTCCTCCCATGTGACTGCAGAATGTAAAAGAGACAATTTCATAGTGCCCTCTTCTCAGTTGCAAACTCTGTAGCCATCATTCACCATGACCTACTTGGTAAAAAAAAACCCAAACAGATACTACATTACTTGATCTGTATTACTTTGTGTGTGGCCACAAGTTAAAAGACTGAAGGCCCAGAGACTCAGAAAAAAAGTATGCAGGAAGTCATTGCAAGGAGTTTTTAGAAGACACTCATTCCCCCAATAGAACAGGATTTTTCTTTTCTGGATACCATTTCTGGAAAATCTTCTACAACATACCTCTGCAAAACAGTCAGCATCTTTGGACTTCCATAGCCTAAGTGACTCAGATGGAGTCTCAACAGATCCTAAAAACATTTTCAAATGCAACGTGATACTAACACAATCTCAAACTCAGTTTTAACGAACAATATTTCTACAGTGCATGTTTGCTACAATTAGAAGATTGTATTCCTCTTGTCCATCAGTATCAGCCCTTATTTTCTGTTTTTTTCTAGTCCCCATGTGCCCTAGATGCTTATCTTCTACACACAGCCTCTGTACTGTTGCTGCAGAATAGATTACATTTCAACAATTCTAGCGTTCCACTGAGGCTTCACAATCTTCAGCACACTTGAGGGCTTGGGGACGGCCTCCATAATTCACTAAATACACTAAACACATTTTCCTACAGAAAGTTGTTTAACATCAATATTGTATGTAGCTCATGCAGCACATTTTAAAAGGCTATATTTGGCCTCAGTACTGAAAGTAATATATTGGGAGATGGTTTTGAATAAAAGAGAGCATATTTAGTATGGTCCATTATTTCAATGGGAACAGATTTAGTTTAAGGGGAAAAAAAGACTTTTTGGGGGAACCTGTGGGAAAACTTAATATTTGTATCCTCTTTTTATCCATTCAGACTGTTAATAAAGCTTTCATTTGCAATCAAGTGTAATTATGCACTTCACAATTTTTTAAATCCTCTATTATCTATAGAAATATAATTTAATCTGGATAAAGACCAAATTGAACAAATGGAGGATGAAAAACTATTAAAATAAACTTTAAAACAGATGTATTAGGGTTTAATAGTGCCATTGGAACAAATCCAGGTAAAAATTGGTTGATGAAATATTATCTACAAGACTTAAAAACATAGGAACAACATTTCTACAGTTACAAATATTAAATAGCCACTAATTCACATTATCTACTTGATGTAGGCACCAGAGAGCTAATATGATTTGCATATCCATATTTTATCCCACATTTTACTTATTTTTTTAGCACCTATTAGAAGGATGCCACTGAGGTTTCTTACTAATATCAGGAATGCAAGTATCCCAGTTCAAGACATTCGAGTTGCACTTAGTGGCAAGTGCTGCAAATATCAGAATCAATGTGGAGGAAAAGGGATTTTACCTGCTTTTTTCATAACTGTTAATCTTTTAAATACTAAGGTGATGGACATGTTAAAATAAGACTATATTGGATTACGCTCATTTTATTTATTTTATTTCCCTTTCCATCCCACTCTTTTACCTCTCATTCATTGTTTGACCATGTAGAAGGTTGGGTGATAGTGTGGTGAACAGTCTAGTTTACGGCCACTGGAAAGAATAATATTAACTGGCAAGGAAATGAGCCAATACCTGTTCCTAAATAAAACACATTCAGTAGTGCTTAGACATGGAGTACAAGTCCTGATACCTTTTGAAAACCTCGCCTACCACATAAAAGTGCAAAATTCCACATTAAAAATAGTTTAAGATTAGCAGTCGTGTTAGTCTGTATCCATAAATAAGACGAGGAACATTTGTGGCACCATAGAGACTAACCAGTTATTTCAGCATAAGCTTTCGTGTTGCATCCAATGAAATGGGCTACAGCCCACGAAAGCTTATGCTAAAATAACTGGTTAGTCTCTAAGGTGCCACAAATGTTCCTCGTCTTATTAAAAATGGTGTTCTTTCTAAGCATAACAGAACAAGTAAAATATGACACAACAAGATTTTTCAAAGTTTACTGCCTTAATTCTGAACAAATTGGATAAAGCAATGAAATCTCTAAAATTGTAGTTTGTAAATAATTAATATGCTAAACAAAGGGTAAAATTCAAAAATTTACCTGGCAACCAATTTACTGTTTTTAAACTAAGTTTCCACCTTGGACAGAATAATACACTTTGTCTGTCATCCAAGGGGGGAAATTATCATGTTTTTCTGTACATATTTTTTTTAAACAATCAATAATTTTTATACCAGTACAATTATCCTGAATATATATTTTATTATAAATAAAGTATTTCACAAGGTTTACTTATGTCTAATAGCATCAACACTTCAATTGTTTTGCATAGGAACAATGTTCTCTGTTCAAGCAGAAGCAATGTTTAAATCTGCCATGAGCTACACAAATTCTATGGTCCTAATGGAAGAGGTTAGATGAAGCATTACTGTACTGTAGCATATGCGCCACTCCACACTACACTAATCTGCAGTTCCTTCAAAGCATCACAACCATCCAAGACTCTGAATAAACGATCTCCTTAATCTCTCAAAAGCTAGGACGCATTTAGATAAGAGTATTGATCTTGGAATACACCTGCCTCCTTTTTAATTTCTGAAAGTCTTGTGCATGCACCTCTACTATGTGATTATCTAAGCATGTCAAAGCTAAAGAAAATTAAGTATTAGAGCTGGCATTCTTTGATGGAAACACCTCCCTTACAAAAATAGCTGTTTATATTGATGACATAGCTTTTATGCAGCTTCGAAGCCAGTGGTTTGTAAATTATTTCCTGAGCAACATAGGCTCTGCAATGCAATGGTACCTTCTGAAGCACATTTCAGAGCCTGGATCCTTTTTCTTTTCACTGCCACCCAAATAACAGTGTAGTACTTTGATGCTTGGTACCCTAGAAATGCCAGTAAAATACCCACTGTAAGCTAGAGCTGGATGTCTATTTGGTAGAGTTACTGGAAAGTATTTTATAGAAAGCTTAATTACTCTAAAGATATAGAAACATTTACATGGAAAGGCTCATTCCGATTTATGCCAAATGTTGCTGAATATAAAGGTAAATCATTGATTGGTTATGAATAACTGCTATAAATACATGACAAAAATAGTGACAGCCAAAGGCAACTTTACTACACAGAAATATTACTAAAGATGTAGTTCCAAAAAGTTATTTCCAAACTCATGGGGTCTGTTTTTTTCAGGGGGATTTGGTGTTGGTGTTGGTTTTGGTCACGTGTCTTCATCATAGAATCGCAGGGCTGGAAGGGGCCTCAAAAGATCTTCTAGTTCAACCTCCTGCACTCAGAGCAGGACTAAATATTATCTAGACCATCCTTGACAGGTGATAGTCTAACTTGCTCTTAAAAACCTCCAATGACAGAGATTCCACACCTTCTTAGGATATTGATTCTAGTGCTTAACTACACTGATAGGATGTTTTTCCTAATGTCCAACATTAGCCTCCCTTGCTACAGTTGAAACCCATTGCTTCTTGTCCTCAGAGAACAATTTTTCTCCCTCCTCCTTGTAACAACCTTTTATGTACGTGAAAACTGTTATGTCTCCCCTCAGTCATTTCCTCTTCTCCAGACTAAACTAACCCAGTTTTTTAAATCTTCCCTCACAGATCATGTTTTCTAGACCTTTCATCACTTTTGTTGCTCTCCTATGGACTTTCTACAATTTGTCTTTCCTGAAATGTGTTGCCCAGAACTGGACATAATATACCAGTTGAGGCCACATCAGCATGGAGTACAGTGGAAGAATTACTTCTTGTTGTCTTGCTTACAACAATCCTGCTAATAAATTCCAGAATGATGTTTGCTTTTTTTGCAATAGTGTTACACGGGTGACTCACTATGACTCCCAGATCCCTTTCCACAGTATTCCTTCCTAAGTATTTATTCCCCATTTCCCATCATTTCACTTCCTCTGAAAAAGAATGTGAATCCCTGTGCTTTCCTCCAAGATCTTTTGTTGCAAATTTGACTAAAAGTAGGGGGAAAGATGCTATCTCCATTCCTCTCAAGATACTCCTGAGATGCTTTAAAGTTAAATGTCGGAGGAAAGAAGAGGGGAAACAGAGTGAGTTGGGAGCACAGCGTCCAAAGGCATTTCACCCTTCTCTAGCACACTGAGATTAGAGGGAGCACTGGGCTGCAGATGAAGGCACTGTCTACTCACATGTGCTGCAGAGAGAGACCTGGAAAATACTCTGGAAGAGGCAGAAAAAACTGACTCAAAGGTCTCTGGGGAGCATTCTTAGAGGGCTTGTTAGGAACACAGATGTTGAGGAAGGGAGACGAAAGAGGCCACATAGCCCCAGTCAATCCAAAATAGTAGCCTGCAGGAGGATACCCGGGGAAACCTCTGCCATCATGTCTTCTTCAAGTTCCTTTTTCTCTGAATCTTTTTTTTTTGGAGCACAGCTAGAGGAAAACACCTATCTGGGAAGATATGAACTATGGCATAGTTGTCTGTCCAGAACGGGTCTCACTGATAGAAGTGGAGTACTTTCTCCCCCGCCCCTTATCAGTTTCTCCTGCTCAAAGTCAGTCTTCCATGTTGGCTTCATGTCTCTCTGACGACCAACTGCGACAGGGAACAAAGATGTCAGCTCAGCCAAAGGCACCAGCTGCTTCTTCTAACATGGATAGAAACAAATGGGAAAGGCTGACTGGAAGGAGGGAAGAACAATTTGCTGCCACAGTTGCTCTTTCCCCATAGTTGTGGGGGCTAAAAGGAAGTAGCACATGAAGGCAAAGATGCTCACCCGGTAAAGATAGTGTGTCATATATGGACGATGATTCAATTTCACACAAGACTAGGCTGTGTTGTAGGGCTCAGTCACCCTCTTAGCTGAGAAAGGTGTGTGAGTCATTCAAGCCTATTGGGGCAGCTTTGATTTGCAGCAGAGCCACAGTTCCCCAAGAGGTTGGCTTGGAAGATATGCTGAGACAGCGTCTTAAAGAATAGCTTCCTGATATCAATCTGTGCATTTAAAAAGTTGCAATCATTTTTTCAACATACATCATCCCTACACCTCATTTGACTTTCTCTGAAATTTTGCCATAATAATATAAGCAAGCAGTCACTTGAATTCTGACCTAACCAAAAAAAATAAGAAAAACAAACTATACTTTTCAGGATACGGCTAAACCACCCTGAACACTGATCCTGTCTGATCTCGGAAGCTAAGCAGGGTTGGGCCTGGCTAGTACTTGGATGGGAGACCTCCTATCCGAGGTGCTGTAGGCTTAACATGGGCGTGGGGCTAGCAACTCCACCCCGTAAGGGAACCAATTGCTACTGAAACACCAACACCAGTTGGTGGCCCATACCCCAGCTGGGGGGTGATGGGCAAAGAGAGAGATACTTTTCAGGGTAGCCCACCTCTTTTAAAATCAATGGAAGCAGTTTGGTTATTACTACATGCCAATATAGGCTAGAACATGACAAAATATTTGTTTCTTTCTCATATTAAGAGCTCCAAGCTGGGAAAAGAAATGAAAAAAAAGTTAACTGAAAATGTATACTACAGTGATACTGAAACGAGGCATGGCATTTTAGTTAATTAAACAAAAATAAACTAGATAGTATTTCATTAAAACACCAGGGAGCAACATTATTTTGAAATGTCACTTTCCCCTTTAATTAGTACACTCTAATGATAAGTGTATGTCATTCATTACCTAATGAAAGTTATGAGCGCATATTGAATCTGGGTCACACTCTACAACTGGGAGGTGTGCAGGTAAACACAGAATAAATTAAATACTCTATCAAAAGGGAAACAATTAAGGATGCACTTGGTCTCAACTGGTTTATATGATTATTAAAACAATTTCCTACATTTTCAGCATTTTTTAAAAAAACAAGGAAGTGAAAAACCCTCAAAATTACAGCTGTTGCTTTTTATAAGAGGTATTTCTTAAGGATGGCTAATAAGTTTTAGAGTTTTACATATTCTTGCAGCCATTTCTCTGAGGTGTGACTCTGAACAGGACCATCAGATTCATCTCTTTAATAAAGAAATAATAGAACCACCTGGTCAAAGGAAAAATTACCAGGCTGTCTTTACTTCCTTCCTAATATTGAGAGGCATTTTCTACTAGCAGAATGAGATAACTCTTACAAAACTCTAAGAGATCAACAACAAAAGTCTCATTTGTAAAGGAGAAAAAGTTGTAAATAAATCCACTTTTGTATCTGGAATTCAGAGTACTGACTGGAGTAATACATACAAAGGCTTGTTGTGGCAGCACAAGATATAAAAATGTTGAAGCAAAACGGTATGCTTGATATATGTATTTGCATGTCAATACCCAGAACATTCTAACACTTCATAGGAGTCCTGGTGCTTAGGCTTTTACAAACCGAGAACTTTCTGCATGCTTTTATGTTCAGTCAATCCTTTTCTAAGTACTTTGCATACAGGATTTTGGAAAGCCTCCCCTAGCTTCTACTCACCACACACCTTTACTGAATGTGGATTATTTATAGTCTTCTGCATTTGGAACCTTTTGTACTGTAATGTTCGTACAAATCTTGCTTGAGATGTCAACAGGGGATTAAAGTAAGCCCAGAGAGGCCATTCAAAAAGGAAAACTGAGTGTATATTTTTAAATCTTATGATTGCAATAGCACCATAATAACTAGAATTGGGACTGAGCAATATATCCCCCCCCCTTTTTTTTTTCTTACAGTACTCATAGTAATAGCCTGTTCTATTCACAAGCTCAGCCTTTCTTTGCAAAATGGTATTATCACAGCTCCGTTATTATTCCAGCTCAGACCCTGCATGGCATTTGTGGCGTTCCACTCTCACTCATATAACAGATCCCATCTGCCTTTTCTCCATCTCAACTCTGTTCCAGGAGCCCTGCTCAGCTCTGTCCTAATTGCAAGGCAACGTCTCTGTGCCAGTTATGGCACAGCTGCCCCAGTTTAGAGAAAAACATTTCTTCCAGAGACTGCCTTAAAACAGGAGTCCTGTGGCACCTTAAAGACTAACTAAAGTATTGAAGCATAAGCTTTCGTGGGCTAATACCCACTTCGACGTGCATCCGACGAAGTGGGTATTAGCCCACGAAAGCTTATGCTTCAATACTTGAGTTAGTCTTTAAGGTGCCACAGGACTCTTTGTCACAGTGTTCAGAGACATGTTGAATTGCAACAAAGTGGACGTGGTTCTTAATTAATTAATTAATTGCACAGCTCTTAAGTAAAGAAAATCAAGAAAAATACATATTAGCTGGGGGGAGGGGGTCCTCTGACACTACTGTCTTTGTGCTACTGACTCAACCACAATTGTAGAGATAAGTTTTCTGGCATCAGAAGCATATTTTTATTAACCATTTGATACCAAGAGAATTGCTCATCAAAGAAAAATTCCAATTCCCAATATGTAGAACATACAAAGAATTATATACGACAACAAAGAAATACTCCAGCGAGTGCTAACTATTCTGGCATGAGAGGACAACAGCTCTTTCAAACCCTCCTCTCACAAACAGAATTATGCTTCTTCCATTCTACTTGGAATGGCCTACCAAAATCTATTACCGGTAATCAAACTTTCACCCTCACCTTGTTCATATCATTCCTAAAAAAATACTTCTGGGGCACTGTCTTAAGATAAAAAACGTAATAATGGCCCTACTGGGTCAGGTCAAATGTCCATCTAGCCGAGTATCCTGTCTTCCATCAGTGGATGGTGCAAGGTGCCCCAGAGAAAATGAACAGAACTGGCAATCATCAAGTGATCCATCCCGTCGCTCATTTCTAGCTTCATAAAAGGAGCCATTACACTGCCAAAAAACCGCAGAAAACACCTGAACCTCTGTGATGCACATACTCCTTTCATGAGCCACCGTGTAGTTTGCTGTTATTAACTCGAGTCCCTTCTCACTCCGTCCCTGTTCCTGGTGCATAGCATTGTTAGGGAGTGTGGGGGAGTCTGGGTCCCGCATCCCCACTTCCTGCGATTCACTGTGACTCTCAGTCAGGCAGTAAAACAGAGATTTATTAGACGACAGGAACACGGTCTAAAACAGAGCTTGTAGGTACAGAGAACAGGACCCCTCAGTCAGGTCCATCTTGTGGTCCAGGGTACCCAGCGCCCCACCTGGGCCTGGGCCTCCCGTCATATCTCCAGCCAGCTCCAAATTGATTCCCCATCCTGCCTCTCCTTCTCTGGGTTTTCCTTTGTCTCTTTCTGGGGCCAGGAGGTCACCTGATCCCTTTGCTCTTCAACACCTTTAGCTGGCACCTGGCAGGGGAGAGCCCCAAGCCATCAGTTGCCAGGAAACAGAGTGTCGGCCATTTATTTACACTGGCCCTTTGCTTTGCAAGGATTACACCCCCTTATCCCACCACCTAGAGACTTAAGAAATGCATAGGGGAAACTGAGGCACCCCTAAAGACTTTAGAGGAAACATGCAGAACAGTCCCACTTCATCACAGGCATATCCTCACTTGCTTGTCAAATCCACTGCTTTAAGACTGCAATTTCCTGGGGGCAGAAAGATGTCTTGTTTTCTGTTAAATGTTTGGGATACTTTAAAAATAAACAATGATGAGAAATAAAAATTATGATTAAAATAGATATTAGCATTGACTAACACCATTCATTTCAGTACCAAAGTTCTTTTATAGTGTGTTATCAATTTAGCACTAGTATGAGTTACCACTCAAATAGCATACATCCTAACTCTGTCATAGTAATCCTTTTTCTTATTCCTCCCACTACCAATTTTCTAAAAATTCTCATAATTTTGAATAATGTAATTCTTCTACAGATCAACATACAGTATTTATTACATTGCATCTCAAAACTGCAGGCTCATAACCATAAGTAACATCACTTCTCATTTACTGTTCACGTTTGTTCTCTACTTTTACTTGTTCTCTTGACCACATTGCAAGATAAAATGAGGATCATTAAGTGGATAACAGTGTAAACAATACCTTTTTTCTTTTTTAATTTCCTCATTTTCTGATAGTAAAAACCATTCAGTCTAGTAAAACAAAGCATATGCTTAGCTTAAAAAAATGTGTTCTCTTAGAATTACCTTGCTAAAACAAGGCAAGCAAAAGCATAAAAAAAGCGGATTTTGACATTTAATATTTTGTTCAATACTATTACTGCACTGGCAATCACTGTCTCTTACATACAAATTAATAGTCTACCATCTGTCAAGTGTTCAGATAATCACAGAGTTTAATGCACAATATGGTTATTAGAATGTGACCTGACAAAAAGAAAAAGAACACAACCTAATTTGGACTACAAAATCTATGATCTCATTTGCAAATGACAGTTTGACAAGCTATTATTCTGCATTTTGGCTTCTACAGTAAAAATGATTTTATGCATACATAATTCTCTTAGTCATACAGCCAACTGTTTGTGGAAGATTACTTTAAACTATAAAATTTGCTTGGTCATACAGTATTTTGACTAATTCTTACACAAATATTTGCACCATGAATAATAATTTAATGATCTGTGCAAACATATCTAGAAATAAAGCATGAATCATTAAGCAAAAAGAATCCTTTGTGATGCTGCCACTAACTATAACTATAGACTATCCAGCATGGATTTCAAAGAATGAGTGCAAAAAGTTATTAAAAAAATAATAGTCTATAAATCAAAATAAAAAGATGACAGTCTTTTGAAAAGTATAATGTATGAGACACTTTTGTATGGAATCTAGTTCAAACTCAACTGTGGCATTTGCTAATGAGCATTATTTATAATACCTGTTTTTATTTACCATGTCATTTGTGTGCTATCTTTATGGCATATTCCATATGCAATGCTTTTTGTTTTCACCAAGGGAAAGAGTACTGACCGTTGTCTCTAATAAAGAACATTACAAAATCCTATTATTCTCTAATAGTACGACACAGTATCAGACAACCCACATGTCTTTGATTTCCCCATTTTTCTATGCATCTCAACTGCATTGTAAAGGTTCCAAACAAAACATATTTTCAAAACATATACTTATATCCTAAGAGTTACTTAAAGGTACACTCATTGTATAAAACATATGCTTAAAAGAGAGCTGAATTAATTAAGGCTGCAGACGGAAAGTTCTCTAAAGGTGACAAAACAAAACAGATTTTTTAATATAAGCAATTAGATTACCTGCATTGTATAATAGGTGGAAACAAGTAGTGCTATGAATTATATTTCTTTGTTTTAGCCTCCACTGAGCTTCTATTATTTTAACTTTCACATTGCTTTTAGTTGTGAAAAATGATATATTTTCCTGTCATGTTGGCTCAATACACTCCTGAGTCAGTGCACTGAACCTCTACAGTGGAGAATTATGGGATCAGTTTGGTACTGTCATAAACACTGGGATATAAATTTTAAGAACAATGTGATAGATTTTCAAGCTTTAGTTACACTACACAAGAACCTGCCTCAATAATAAAGGATCATGAAAGTCCCCAGAAAGCAAGAAAAATCAGATCAGGGTTTATGCAAGGCCTGTAGGCGTTTCAAAGCATAACACTATTTACAGCTGTATAGAACAACACTTATCAGAGTGAAACCTGCAACTCTTGTTATCAGTTTCTACTAGTAGGGAAACAAGAAGAAAAAAATAGATAGCACATGAGGAGGCAAGATACACAGACTACACATTTTAAATTTACTACCTAAAATTAATAAATAATAATTAATTTTCAATTTAAATTAAATGATCAAGTGATCTCTCTCCTGCCGTCCACCACCCCCCTCTGACAAACAGAGGCTAGGGACACCATTCCTTACCCATCCTGGCTAAGAGACATTAATGGACTTAACCTCCATGAATTTATCCAGTTCTCTTTTAAACCCTGTTATAGTCCTAGCCTTCACAGCCTCCTCAGGCAAGGAGTTCCACAGGTTAACTGTGCACTGTGTGAAGAACTTCCTTTTATTTATTTATTTTAAACCTGCTTCCCACTAATTTCATTGGGTGGCCCCTAGTTCTTATATTATGGGAACAAGTAAATAACTTTTCCTTATTCACTTTCTCCTTACCACTCATAATTTTAATATACCTCTATCATATCCCCTCTTAGTCTCCTCTTTTCCAAGCTGAAAAGTCCTAGCCTCTTTAATCTCTCCTCATATGGGATCTGTTCCAAACCCCTAATCATTTTAGTTGCCCTTCTCTGAACCTTTTCTAATGCCAACATATCCTTTTTGAGATCAGGAGACCACATTTGTACACAGTATTCAAGATGTGGGAGCACCATGGATTTGTATAAGGGCAATAAGATATTCTCCGTCTTATTCTCTATCCCTTTTTTAATGATTCCTAACATCCTGTTTGCTTTTTTGACTGCCGCTGCACACTGCATGGACATCTTTAGAGAACTATCCACAATGACTCCAAGATCTTTTTCCTGATTAATTGTAGCTAAATCAGCCCCCATCATAAAAGGGTGCAAAGTATCCCCCAATGATGTCACAAAGAAGGTCATCTAATTATACAAAAGAAACTTCATTTAGGCTAAAGTTTTCCTAAGGACCTAAGTGACTTAGAAGCCTGTCACATTTTAAAAAATGATTTAGGGGCACATTTAAAAAGGTATCTAGGTATCTGGGCACCTGACTGCATCTTTGGGCACATAAATACCTTTGCTAAATCTTGTTCATCAGCACTAGAGAGTCTACTTCACATTGAAAGTCAATAGGGCTTGTGCTCCTAACTCTCTTCTAAAATTGGGATTTAGACTCTTAAATAACTTAGGCAGTTTTACAAAATTTTCCCTTAATCTCAAAACTGCATGGGATGATTGAAACCGTGACTTTAGGTCACAACTGAGAATACCAGTATTTGCCATATATATTTTAAAGGATAACAGTAATGGCGGGAAAGTAGTTTAATAATTGAATATTAATAACAATTAAAGGGCCAAAGGTTCAAAGCTGGGCACAAGAGCAAACATTAAAATGGATATGATTCAACTTTACCTACCAAGTATGTGCACATAACTGAATATAATTTTATATCCCATCGCACTCTTTCCAGTACACGGATGGACGTGGAGGATTCAAAGGGTGGAAAAAGCTGAGAAGAGGGCAAAATCTTGCAGAACTCCTATTGTATTATCCTTGCACCCCACCCCCAACCTCAAAAAAAAATTCCTTGGCAAAGGACATGGTATAAACTATTAAACATAAGATTCTGTAATTAAATCTCATAGCTTTGTTTCTTTTCCAGCTAACACTTGCACATCACATATTAATTTATTTTTTGAAAAGCTTTACGATACAGATAAGAGTATGCCACATGCCAGTTTTACTTCCAAGTATTTAAAGCTGATAACACTTTTTTTTTAGATGCATTTCCAAGTTCTTTGGCCTTTACTACCCAATAAGGGATTTATATTACTGTGATTCTTCTATCCCACCCACCTTCCTCCTTCCCTCAAGAAAACTTGAACTGTGAAACAGAAAAGAAGCAGTAGCATCATTTAAAAATCACAAGGACACAGCAAGTTTCTATATCAAAACATGCCTTGGAAGCTACTTTTTAATGTAATTTCTTACTGGACCAAGGGGGGAAATTTTCAGAATAATATGGATGATTATCCCAAAATATTTTAATAAAATAGAAGCTGAACTAAGTTAGTATAATATTACTGCCAACAGCAGTAGCAATGAGCGTCCCTCCTAGATGATTTACAAACAGTGAGCTGAAAACACAGATAAAAAAGAACACTTTAAAAGAACACCTTTGGTTATCAGAGAAACTTCTTGTTTTTTTCTCTGCCTACAGTATCCTTCTAGTATTAGTTCTGCCTGTACATTTGCTCCTCTGTAATATTCTCATCCCTAACAAGATCAGAGAAAATGATTTATTCCACCCCCAGACTTCCTACGTTTGAACGTCATCCTATGGGACACTGGATTTCTGAATTGCTTTCGGCCATCTGATATTACATTACTGCAGCCTTCCCTAGAATGAGCCAGAAAAATCAAAATAATTACATTAATGCTGGGAATCAAAGTTTATTGACTTTCCCTTGAGCTATGATACCAAAAAACTGGTTACAAAAGTTGCCATCTTATTTAATGATACCACCTCCTCCTCCCTCCTTGTACTTGTCAAAATATCTTTTGAAAACATTCTCAAAAAAACATTCTCAAAAAAGTTTTTGATATGTAGCTATTCAATATCATATCAATTCCCTTTTAAAGGCAGCTAGTTTTCATCATCTCCTTTAAAACTCTAGTTCATTTGAATATTGAGGATATATTTTATTTTATCTCCCATCTCCAATTCCTCCTTGTCAATGCCTAGGGAAGTACTGGAAAACACTGTCATTTCAACCCCCTCACTTCTTTCAAGAGTTCTCTACTTGTCCTATATTCTCAAGCAAACTGTTATCCCCATGTCAACATCTTAAGCATGTTCTCTTTGTGGAGTGACACCCACAAAAACGTTAATTTGAATGCAGCTACTGCTACCACATGTAACTAGCAAGTGCCCTGTGCCCTCATGGTAACTGGTTTTGAGGATTTAATATTTGTAATTTGATACTCTACTGCTCCTTTGTTCCAGGGGGTGGAATTTGTGTGAAATCAGATGGGAACAAGAATGTTCCTTCTTTGACTCTCTCTCAAGCTCATCTGAAGTAATCTCTTTACCATTACTATAGATAAGGCTACAATATTCTGGGGTGTCTCAGCCACAGAGTGAGGCTAAGATCTAGTGGAGACCCACTTGGGTCCTTCTTATCATTTTACACCAAGCATGCATATCTCTTCTAGATCTGGGAGGCGGTCAGCTCCTAACAAAGACGCAAGATGAGGGAGTGAGAAGACACTACAGTGACCTACCCAAAAGACATAAAGTTTAAAGAGCAGCTAAAGCCTGCTTTGGGGAGTTTGGGTGAAATTTGCTGGTTTTATAATGCAGTGGCATGATCTGATGTATTCATTTGGAAGTTTTCTAAGTTTCAAACTAACCTGAAATGTCAAGCATACCAAACCTAGACAAACCCAATCAGTGTGTTTCACTTAGCTCTAATTAAAACCAACAACACAGCAAGCACTCTAAAAACATCAGCAATGTTATTTATTCTCTTTTAAAAGCAAGATTTGCTAATCTGTGGCTTTAGATAATCTGTTTGCTATTTACAGTATTTTTTTCCACTAATTTAAACAAAAAAGCCAGAGAAGGTTTCATAGAAATAAACCCATTGATTTTCTTTTGCATTCTTTCCCATAAATTCAACAATTTTAATAGAACATCCAAATAAGTTCATTCTGGGGTGAATATCACTTAGAATTGAATTCAAAGTTTATTTAATAGCATTTGAAATAAGCTTGAATCCTTACCAACCTTTCAGGTAAAGAGCATCCATTTGCCTTGGGTTAATGCTGTAAGTATTGATTTGCAACTTAACTTTGAAAAGTACAAAATGACCCAAAATTACAAGGGTATAAACAACTATGGATGCAAAAACCGCAATGTGTTGGGGGGATTTATGTAAACATGGGAGCTCTGTGAGATAATGGAAAAATACTGATCTCTCTGGTATGATATACTTACTGATTCTATAGCTTATGGCAAAACAACAAAACCATCATTTCCTGTGTAATGAAAACTTGGTACCTACAGAATGCCAAAGAAAGGTGAATTTTAAGTGTATTAATATGGTTTTGGTTGCCAAAATATCTGTGCATAATTTAAGACATTTAAGAAGAATTTTTATTTCTACATTTACAGAACTCAGTATAAAAATTAATTGAAACCAATGAAATACAGTGAAACCTCTTAATAGTCTTTGTTGGGCTATTTTGGACAACAAACCATGCTAGTGGTTAACACAGGGTTGGCTGATTCACTAGGACTTCAGCTACATTATATGTGCACATTAAAATAAGAATTTATTCTCCACAATGTGTAATATAGAATATTGATATTTAGTACAAACTAGAATAAATAGCTACTGTCTATGACCAGTTGCTGATTTTCAACATTTATAACAGAGCATTTGGTGGGCGGAAAAAAACAAAACATTTAGTAATGAGGACATGACTTTACTTGTTTTCTTGCAAAGAATCCAGCTTTGTGTGCTTTTATATGGACTTCGCAACCATTCATCCTCACTGAGATTCCCACCTCAGCCTGCCTTACTGTGATTCTTACAAGAGGTAGGAACTGGTGCTAGAACATGGGGGTGAGTAGAAGGAAGACATACCAAACATGGAATTCGAGGGTGGCAGCTGGAGCAATGTCTGTTGGGCCCCCCCACTTCCTAGGTCTGGTTCTACTGGTAACATTATCAGCAGAGAGTTCAAAAGACTCTTCCTTCTGCCAGAGAGTGAAGGCAGAGTTATTTGCCTATATAAAAGAGGGTTTCAAATTAAAAAATAAACAAACATTTGGATACCTGTTTAATGAATCGTCCCTTATTCATGTAAAGTGTAACTACAGTAAAACCTCAATTTAACGGACCTCAATTTAACGGACTTCGGATGCAACAGACAAAATTTCTGAGCAAGTCTGATGCATCCCAAATCCATTTCTCGCGGGCTGGCTGCCGGATCCCAGGTGCCGCCCGGGTCCAGGCAGCGGGCGGGCTGGCTGCTGGCTCCCTGCTGCCGCCGGGGTCCCGGCCGCGGGTGGGCTGGTTGCCGGCTCCCGGCTGCCCCGGGGTCCCAGCTGCCGGGACCCGGGCGGGCTGGCTGACAGCTCCCGGCAGCCGGGACCTGGGTCCCGGCAGCGGGCGGGCTGCGGGGCTGCTGCTCCGACAGCTGGGTTTTTTTATTTTATTAAATAACGGACTTTTTCATTTAACGGACACCCCCTCGCCCGAATTAGTCTGTTAAATGGAGGTTTCACTCTATTTAAAAATAAAGAAAGCCGGGAATACTTGTAGCATCTTAGAGACTAACTAGTTTATTTCAGCATAAGCTTTTGTGAGCTATAGCTCACTCCATGCTATAGCGCACGAAAGCTTATGCTGAAATAAACTAGTTAGTCTCTAAGGTGCTACAAGTATTCCTGTCTTTCTTTACAGATACAGACTAACACGGCTGCTATTCTTGAACCTATTTAAAAATAGCACATGCTACAATTTTCAATAGCATATTTGCAGTAGCTTGAGTTTTAATATTTTCAAAAAGATGGGGCATTATGAAATCCAAAGTGTGGGGGTGGTAAGCACACACTTGAGAATTGCAATTTCAGCTAAAGGAATGCCTCAGTTGTACAACACTGGAGAAACTTTTAGCTGTAAAATAGAATTTTCAATGAATGAGACCGGCTTTTTATGTCAATAGAATACGATATGAAAAGACAAATTAGAAAAGATCTCTTTATTTGATTTGTACTGAGAGTTCAAAACTGCAATTTCAGAAATGTTTGATAAAGAATGTCTTTTTTTATTGATTGGCATTATTAACCTCTTTCCAGAGAGTCTTTCTATTTGATTTAGTTTAAACACGTCTCACATCTGCAGTAATGTATGCTGTCCCTGGTCCTGCTCCTGCTCCTGCCAAAAAGCCTCTTGCCAATGGAATGATGCATTTCAGTGGCCATTTCTGTATAAATATTTTAAATAAATAAATGTCAAGATAAGTAAGTTACCTACTGGGGATTATATTCCCATTTTTTTCTAAACTGTAGTTGAAGATATTAAAACCTTCTTTTAAAAATAGCAGTTTGTTCTCTCATGCCTAATGACAGATAAAACCACTGAGAAAGTTACAGGGAATTTGTTTTTGAGACCAGCTTTGGGTCTGCTTCTGTTTAAAAGATTTAGACCCAGGCTTAAGACTGCCAGGAATTGCAGGTGGGGAAGTTTGAAGGTGCTACATTTTTCTACTCAGTACTCAATGCAGCAAGCATTTAAGTTTGTTCTTAAGCCCCATTTAAGTCCATTGGATTTAATCATATTCTTCATTTTAAGCACAAGTTTAAGGGCTTTGCTGAATCGGTCCTTGCAGATCCTTTAATGAAATGACTTACAGCCAAAATCTGCAAATAATTCTGTTATCATACAGTAGTACCTGAAACTTACTAACAAAGAAACCTATTTATATTAAACAATGCAGAGCTATTTTTATCAAATGAGTAATCCACAAAACAAATCTCTCAAACAAATCTAATCTGATGACATTCACAAGAGAAACGAAGTTTCTTCTTCACATAATCAGTTGCTTTATAAAATATTAAATAAGCAGATGCAAAAAAAATTTCTATCATGCAGTTTGAGAAGTACAAACTCTTTCAGACCATAGACTTTCATTATTGATCTTTAAGGGTATGTCTTCACTACAGCAGTAAGTCGATTTCCCTTAAGTCGATTTTCTAAAGTAGACTTTATAAAGTCGACTTAGTGCGTCCCCACAAAACACAGCAGGTCGACAGTGTCTGTCCTAGAACCTTTGCAAGGGTCGATGTAGCCAGCATTGCACTGTGGGTAGATATCCCACAGTGCAATATCCCCTGGGGATATCCCCTGGGGAGCTAACGGGCATTGTGGAAGGTCGGAGTCTTAAAGTCACATGCATCCTCACTAGTTCACAATCGACCCAGAGAGAGGTCGATTTCAGCTACTCCTCTCATTAGGGAGGAGTACAGAAGTCGATTTTACGGTCCCTTTAAATCGACTTTAAGGGCAAGCATGTGAGGACGGGTACAGGCTTAAATTGACTTTACCTTGGTAAAGTCGACGTTAAGCCCTAGTGGGGACCAGGCCTAAAAGTAAAAACTGGCTGAAGCGATTTTTCTAAATTAAAAGTAGAGATTGCAATTTCTCATTTTTGTATAAATTATTTATTTATAGACTAAATAGCATCTGGGCATTTCTACCCAGCAGCTACAATTTGCAAGCATCTGATACTTCCAGGGTAGAGCATATTCTACTATACATGTATTTGGCATTAGTGGATTTGTCATGTTTAGCACGGTGAATGTAAAAAGCAAACATTTCTCACAAGACTGATAAGTTTTCCTTTAACAAGAACAACCTAGGCCAAAAATTATTAGAAAAATATCAGCATCCCCAATGGGCTTTGAAGCAATCTAATTAGGTAGCCCAACACTACATTTTGTCAAAAACCTCTGACAACCTAATAACCAGATTGTCATCAGAAAGACATTGAAAAATGATGTTGTGTTTGCTAACATTAAAATACTAGATCTTTCTGTGCTACCTTCATCATATAAAAAATCCTGCTGGTATTCCATTGGTGTGAAAGAATATTTATTGAAATTATTCTTTTCCACTTGAGAAATGGGAAACTTGGTTAAATTCTAATAAGAGCTCTTAAAAACCATATGCCTAATTTGAGCTTGGAACTGGCATACTGTGCTATGAGAAAAGGTAAGCATTTGACATCAAGAACCTATAATATGTTGTCTTCAAAAGGAGAATAATTCAATGGGCATTAACTGCAATATTTCAACATTAAAAGCAAGTCACCATACATTTCAGCTTCCAAAATAAGATAAAGCAGGAGCTATAGATATGTCACAAAAAGAATAGTTATAGAATTTTGAAATGATAATATATTGTCCTGGATTTTAAAACTGTGCTTGCAGATTGCACCACATCTGCTAAAAACAAATCTCAGGGAGTGTAAACCTGAGAGCTTTTTTCCATCCTAATAGCTAACCCATTCAAGTACTTCACCACCATCCTAATAGCTATGAATATTGCTACTTTGTTTCATTTAGAAGGCAAAGCCCACAAAATAATCACAAAGTTTTGAGCCATATACCCACAGAACATTAGGCTTTGCACAGGTTCAGTTTCTAATATCTTGTGAACATCCTGGGCTAGCAGTAAGCATTTTATTCCAGTTCTCAGATCATATAAAGCCATCTTATGTTAGACCTGCCATCAAGACATACTGGACTTTAAAAACATGTAATTTGGTTGCCATCTTCTTTTCCCCATCCCCTACTTCCATTTAAATTCTCACATGATGTTAACCTGTAAAGCAGAGCTAGAAACACGTTACATACAACCTGAAAATTGTAATCTCAGCCTTCAAGCAGTATGATGAATTAATCTCTAGCTCTAGCAGTTTGAGAGAGACTGGCTATTAAACTCCTGTGGCAAATACTTTTGAAAAGTAGCTTTCTTTCTTGGGAATTATCTTTGTCCTATGTAGTAAAACAGCAGTACTGTACGTACAATGACACCAATCCCTGTGACAAAAGTCACTTCTCCCTACTATCCCAGAGAAAATGATTCAGCACTCGCCAATTTTAATCTGTATTTATACACAAGATGAAACATCACTGTGTGACTGCAATGTCACCCAATTGCACTTGAATCATTAAAGCTAGGAACATAGCAAAAGACCATTAAATGATAAACAGAGAGCAGGATTATGTCATTGAACTAATAAAATCATTCTGAGTGTGCATGTGTGGTGGGCGTCTCATATCAACGCATGTAGTATTGAACTTTAGCCATTTCTTCTTCATTTCTTACATTTTCTTCTTCATTTCTTACATTTTCTTTCATGGAGAATCATTCGTAGTGATGCCTGAAGAAATACCCACTGGAAATGGACAGAGCTCTTAAGATGATATAATGTTCTAAGTTACTGTACCAAGGAACCTTGCCAATGCAACTACTGCTAATATTTTGTCATTTCTTTTTGCCAGTCATCACACTATAGAAAAATCTCTGTGCTGGGAGCAAGGTATGAAATATTGCTTTCTTGACTTCTGGAGGAATGCACTTCTGGTGAGGGAAATCTTTTTTTTTTCCCAGGTACTTTTACATTTGAACTCTATTTTAGAATTGTTTTCCTGCCCATGTTATTGATTGGACTGAGAGACATATACTGCTCTCACTCCACAGCAAAACTCCCATGCCACCATTACTGCTACTGGAGTTGACTAAGGGCAGCATATAGCCTTTGGGTAGCACAGGTCTCCATTTTGTACACAGAAATATGTGATAGTCTTTCAAAACTTCATCCTGAAAGCAATAGCTTTGGAAAAACAACTGCTTTTAAGAAACACCTTGTCATTGAATAGGAAAGATATGTGTTCCACGAAAAAGAATTTAGACACAAGCATGCTATTTTGATTGGGTCTCAGAGAGGTAGGTTTCCCTACTGACACATTTCACAGAGCATATATTGGAAAAAGCAAAACACCAATGTTGACTTTATATTTCCACTGGGAATGTGAAAGAGCATTCTTGATGATGAACATAACACCCAGTTTTCATACAAGTTATCCATCAATTCTCAAAACAAGAATAAACACATTTCCCCCCCTCAGGAAAAGGATTAGGTAGGCATGACATTTTTTCCCTTCTGTGCAGCATGTGTTTATAAACTTTCCTTTTGTAGCATTTATGGATTCATTCAGAGCTATGGTTAAGCTGCATCAAAGCAATTTGGCATGCTTGCATTTCCTTTTATCGGGGAAAGCAAAAACAGTCCATAAGGTCTGGATTGACCTTTAAAGCATAAGTATTTATTGGAGATGCTAGTGGCTTACTGATTGCGTTTAGTAAGAGGGAACCTAAATTTGATCAATACCATTATCAACAGCACATTACCGTTACTCAACAATCCCTTTGAATTGTATTGGTGATAAAATAATATGACTGGCATTCCATAAATATAACCAGCTAGATCATTTAAAAAGACACATTAATAATAGACAGCATGATTCTGCCATGGTGTATTTGCAGACACCTCACTATCTATCTTGTTAAGTCAGCTGCTGCACTTTAATTAAAAAAATTAAAACCCAGTTTATTCAATGCAACTATCTTTTTAAAAACATATAAATATATGCATACCTATCTTACACTACTCCCCCTGGGAAGTAACAAAAATAATTTGCCTCATAAAGGTTGACTTCAAATAAAGGTTAAAGAAAATTATCCTGGAAATCTTGTGGATGCTTTAAAGTTTAAGAAAGAAGCCTATTAAAGGCAGTCCTTATTGCAGTTTTCATTACAATAGTACATTATTTCTAATTTTTCTGTGGAAGCATTTTCCTTTTGATAGAAACACACCCCTAGCCATAGTGAATGGACTTCAGATCAAGATAAACATGCACCTCTTCTGTTGTGGAATTCTAGCAATCACTTTGTTAAAGGAAAGCCTAGAAACACATTAGGAACAATTAATTGGGAAGAAAATATATTACGAGACGCACAACCAGTGACAAGGACACTCAACTGATACAAAACCAAATACTCAAAGAAAAAGTATTTTTCATTTCCTCACATATAATTGCTTTGCAATAGATCCACACTCCTGGACACTCAGTTTTGTTACTAAGAAGACCGGAAGGGACCACTGTGATCCTCTAGTCTGACCTCCTGCATAATACAGACCATGGGAAATTCCTGTTTGAACTAGAGCATCACTTAGAAAAACATTAAATTTTGATTTCCAGTGACAGAGAAGCCACCATAACCCTACTTAACTGGCCTTGTTCCAATGGCTAATTATTTGTGCCTTAGTTCCAATCTGAATTTGTCTAGCTTCGACTTCCAGGCACGGGATTTTGTATTACCTGCTAGCTTGAAGGGATCTCTGTTATGTATTTATTTGTTCCACATATAGATTCCTATAGACTGTGATCAAGTCATGCCTTAACCTTCTCTCCATTAAGCTAAATAGATTGAGCTCCTTGAATCTTTCATATAAGGCATATTCATAGAATCATAGAATATCAGGGGTTGAAGGGACTTCAGGAGGTTATCTAGTCCAACCTCCTGCTCAAAGTAGGACCAATCCCCAAATAAATAATCCCAGCAAGGGTTTTGTCAAGCCTGACCTCAAAAACCTCTAAGGAAAGAGATTCCACCACCTCCCTAGGTAACCCATTCCAGTGCTTCACCATCCTTCTAGTGAAATAGTGTTTCCTAATATCCAACCTAAACCTCCCTCTCTGCCACTTGAGACCATTATGCCTTGTTCTGTCATCTGGTACCAATGAGAACAGTTTAGATCCATCCTCTTTGGAATCTCCTTTCAGGTAGTTGAAAGCAGCTATCAAATACCCCTTCATTCTTCTCTTCTGTAGACTAAATAATCCCACCTCCCTTAGTCTCTCCTCACAAATCATGTTCTCCAACCACCTAACCATTTTTGTTGCCCTCTGCTGGACTTTTTCCAATTTATCCACATCCTTCTTATAGTGTGGGGCCCAACACTGGACACAGTACTCCAGAGGAGGCTTCAACAATGCTGAATAGAGGGGAATGGTCATGTCCATCAATCTGCAAATCTGCCACCTAGCCATTCGGTCCCTAGTCTGTAGCAGTGCATGGGATTCTTTCATCCTAAGTGCAGGACTCTGCACTTGTCCTTATTGAACCTCATCAGATTTCTTTTGGCCCAATCCTCTAATTTGTCCAGGTCCCTCTATATCCTATCCCTACCCTCCAGCATATCTACCACTTCTCCCAGTTTAGTGTAATCTGCAAACTTGGTGAGGGTGCAGTCCACACCATCCTCCAGATCATTGATAAAGATATTGAATAAAACCAGCCCCAGCACCGACCCTTGGGGCACTCCACTTGATACCGGCTGCCAACTAGACAAGGATCCATTGATCACCATCCGCTGAGCCTTACAATCCAGCCAGTTTTCTATCCACATTATAGTCCATTCATCCAGCCCATACTTCTTTTACTTGCTGTCAAGAATACAGTGGGAGACCATATCAAAAGCTTTGCTGGTCAAGTAATAACACGTCCACTGCTTTTCCCTCATCCACAGAGCCAGTTGTCTCATCATAGAAGGCAATCTGGTTAATCAGGCATGACTTGCCCTTGGTGAATCCATGCTGACTGTTCCTGATCACTTTCCTCTCCTTTAAGTGCTTCAGAATTGATTCCTTGAGGACCTGCTCCATGATTTTTCCAGGGACTGAGGTGAGGCTGACTGGCCTGTATTTTCCCAGATCTTCCTTCTTCCCTTTTTTAAAGATGGACACTACATTTCCTTTTTTCCACTCATCTGAAACCTCCCCCAATTGCCATGCATTTTCAAAGATAATGGCCAATGGCTCTGCAGTCGCATCGGCCAAATCCTTTAGCAGCCTCAGATGCAGTATATCCGGCCCCATGGACTTGTGCTCGCTCAGGTTTCTAAACAGTCCTGAACCACTACTTTCTCCACAGAGGGCTGGTCACATCCTCCACATACCGTGCTGTGCAATGCAGTAGGCTGGGAGCTGACCTTGTCTGTGAAGACAGAGTCAAAAAAAGCATTGAGTACATTAGCTTTCTCCACATCCTCCGTCACTAGGCTGCGTCCCTCATTCAGCAAAGGGCCCACACTTTCCTTGACTTTCTTCTTGTTGCTAACATACCTGAAGAAACCCTTCTTGTTACTCCTAACATCCCTTGCTAGCTGCAACTCCAAGTGTGATTTGGCCTTCCTGATTTCACTCCTGCATGCGTGAGCAATATTTTTATACAGTAAAACCCCGATTTAACGGACCCCGATTTAACGGACTTCGGATGCAACGGACAAAATTTATGAGCAAGTCTGATGCATCCCAAATCCGTTTTTCGAGGGCTGGCTGCCGGCTCCCCGCTGCCTCCCGGGTCCAGGCAGCCGGCGGGCTGGCTGCTAGCTCCCGCCTGCGGGCAGGCTACCGGCTCCCGCCCGAGTCCCAGCAGCCGGGACCCAGGCGGGTTGACTCATGGCTCCCGGCTGCCGTGATAGTTTAACATGATATAGTAAAACCTCGATATAACGGACTAATTCGGGTGGGCTGCTGCTCCAACAGCTCGTTTTTTATTATTATTATTAAATAATGGACTTTCGGCTTTAACGGACACCCCCTCGCCCGAATTAGTCCGTTATATCGAGGTTTTACTGTACTCCTCTCTGATCATTTTGTCTAATTTTCCACTTCTTGTGAGCTTCTTATTTGTGTTTAAGATCAGCAAGGATTTCACTGTTAAGCCAAGCTGGTCGCCTGCCATATTTATTATTCTTTCTACACATCAGGATGGTTTGGTCCTGCAACCTCAATAAGGATTCTTTGAAATACAGCCAGCTCTCCTGGACTCCTTTCCCCATCATGTTATTCTCCCAGGGGACCTTGCCCATCAGTTCCCTGAGGAAGCCAAAGTCTGCTTTTCTGCAGTTTAGGGTCTGTATTCTGCTGTTCTCCTTTCTTCCTTGTGTCAGGATCCTGAACTCGACCATCTCATGGTCACTGCCTCCCAGGTTCCCATCCACTTTTGTTTCCCCTATTATTTCTTCCCTGTTTGTGAGCAGCAGGTCAAGAAGAGCTCTTCCCCTAGTTGGTTCCTCCAGCACTTGCACCAGGAAATTGTCCCCTACACTTTCCAAAAACTTCCTGGATTGTCTGTGCAAGGATTTTCCAGTCCTTTAATCATTCTGATGGTTCTTTTCTGAACCCTCTCTAATTTTTCAACATCTATCCACCTGAACTGGACATAGAATTTCAGTAGTTATCACCTCAGTGTCAAATACAGAGGTAATATAACTTCCCTATTCCTACTCAAGATTCTCATTTATACATCTCTAACAGGATGCATTCAGCTCTCATTGGCTGAGTGCACGCCAGCACACCCTCTCCCTCTGACTGGGTGCTAAACAGACATAACCAACCATTGTCCAGAAGGAGAGCTAGGATGCAATGACTCACCTGCACAAGGCCACACCTGGGGAATTACTCAACCTTCCCTGGGAACTCTGCAATGCCCACCAGATGTGCCTGGACTTGGGTTCTTCAAGCATATGGACTAAGGCATAGTATAAAGACAAGTATACGACAAGTATACTAAAGATAAGTATACAAAGGGTTAAAGCACTGCTGTTTGGTTCAGAGGTCACTTATCACTTGTGATACAACAGCTGCCACCAAGGTAACTATATACAGCATTTGCTTAACAAACAGAAGATTAAGCAGGTGCAAGCAACTATAAGCCCATAAATTGCAGCTGACATATATACATAAGAACAGATTTTTTTCTCCCCTAAAAATTTTTCCTTTTAAAAACACTTTTATCCATCACATAAATCTTTGTTCCAATTTTTTTGGCTTTATTCTACCTATAAACCGTTGAACTACACATATAAACATTAAAAATCAATTTACTGTGTCATAAAATGTAAACGTGCGCAGAAGAAAAAAAACCTCACTCACATACTATACCATAACATACATTTCGTCTATATTATACAACTCTGTTATTTCACAAATGTTTTAACAGTTGATCAGAGTGGTTTACAACTCATAGCACTGCAAGACAATAATAATTTAAAGCTGACTGCATAATGTGACAGTCTTGAATTTCTAATTCTGCCTTTTATGTGGCAGGCTGCTTTATTTACTCTTGAGTGCATTCTGCACCCAAAATTAAAAATTCTGTGCACAATATTTTAAAATTCTGCAAATTTTATTTATCAAATAAATGTGCAAGGACTGGGTGTACACCAGAAATGTGCTAGATGCACGAGGTGTGGGCAGGCAGACTCAGCAAGGATACAAGTGTGGAAGGGCTTAGTATGGGGGGATTCAGGGGTGGGTTGAGAGGGTTCTGTGGGTGGCAATCTGGGTACAGACAGCTCAGTGGGAGATCCAGGGAGAGGGAGGGGAATCTGGATGCACAAGGGCCTATGGGGTGGGGGGTTGGGTGCAATGGTAATTGGACTCTGCAGGGAAGCACAGATAAAGGTGGATGGGGCTCCACAGAAGGGTCTGGTGGGGATGGTTTCATAGGGGGTCTGGGTGTGTGTGGGGGGGGTGTTCAGTGACAGATCAAGATGCTGGGGGGAGTGGAGCTCAGTGGGATGGGGATCCAGGCGCAGCTGGTGGGACTCTGTGGGGCGTGGATCCTGGTGGAGGTGGCTCATTGGGATGGTCCAGGTGCAGGGGGAGTGGGGCTCATGGGAGTGTGGGTTTCTGAGTGTGGGGGAGTGAGGCTTGGCATGAGGGGTTGGGTATGAGAGGGTCTGGATGCACGGGGTTTGGGCTCCCTCTACAGGGATCCCTGTACAGGGATCTCTCCCCCTGCAGCTGAGGAACAATGGGTGCAGGAAGCAAGGGTTGGGGGGGAGTTTGTAGAGCTTCCTGCAGGTGGGGGAGAAATCTAGGGGTGGGTCTGACCCATACCCGGATGCCATGCAGGAGAAGAGGAAGTCCGGTCCTCCCCAGTCCAGTCGGCACGAGCAGTTGAGCCCAGCACAGGATAGGAGCCACCAACCGGGTTTTCCACAGTCCCGCCCTCTGCCCACGTGATTTACCTCTCTGCTGTCTGCCCTAGCCACTCAAAACATATTGCTGGGGAGGGACTCATGACTGCTTTTGTGGCTTCCCTTTGCTTCCCTGACAGAAAGTCATTTTTCCTGCAGGGAAGCAAAGAAATCTCCAGGGGAGATAAATTCTGCACATGTGCAGTGGCACAGAATTCCCCCAAGAATATTTATTATCACAGTTCTTAACATTAGCTTATAAAACTCTTATAAAACTGATAGCAGAAAATCTCAAAATTAAAAAATAACTTGTTGAAATCAAATACAAGCTATAAGCTGTTTTAACTTAGCTGTGAAGCCACTTGATGAAAGTGATCCCTGTCACAGCCCACAATTCATCGTCCAATTTCTTTTCTGCATGAACTTTTTCCAGTTTAAGTATGAATAAAAGTGCAATTAAGTTGCACATTTATAAATACACCTACCAATGGGAGTAAAATTTTCTTCAAAGAAAAGAATAAAGCTATTGAAAAGCTCCAAACAAGGCTAAGCTATTGTTCTCTATTACTTCAAATCCAGCTTTTTGCCCATTTAAAGCCCAGTGACAAAGTCAGAAGGATTTTGCAGCAGTTAAAGTCTGTCCAAAATTTCCTGCTTTCTGCAGAGATGCCTGCTGCATACTATTGCATAACTGCCTATCACAATAAATGTAATACAACCAGATTAAAACGCCACTCAGCATTGTGTTTTAAATGTTTAAACATTTTGCCAGCTGGCTTTATTCAGCTGTTGACCAGAAGCAATACGGTGGTGTTGTTTTTTAAAATCACACCTACCATTAATCACAGTGAACAGAGCTACACTGGAATATCTTAACCACTGTGAACAAAGCACAAGTCAGCAATCGTGCTCTAAGATATGGGCATCCTCAGCACATCCAGTTGTTTCCTTACACTTCCCCTCTAACAATTGTTCAGCATATTTTGTGTGATGGGACAACTAAGTGGTTAAAGAAGTTGTCCTGTCAGCTATATCTTTAAATGCTTAAATCCCTGAATAAAAGAAAAATCAATGTTGTAAGGCAATGTTTGTCAATGCCATGTAATAAATACACTTACCTTTACAGACTATTCTCAATGGATTTCACTTCTTTGCTGTACTTCAGAGCTATAAAGGGATAAAAAATAAAGCATTGACCTGCCTGCCAGTGAAGAAAGAATGTTTGGTGTATACATTAGTAACCATGTTTTACTTATGTCACAGAAAGAGTTGCTGGAAAAACTGCTCATAAAAAGTTCTCACTACTATTTCACGGGCCAAATTCTGGCTGTCAATAGCAAATATAGCAGAAAGCCTGCAGAGAGAGGGGGAGCCCAGTGCAAAAATTTTGGCTTCCTCCAAAATTCACAGAGACTCTGCTTCACACACCTGGGCGGGAGGGGGAGCACTACTGAGCATAGCCTAAAGATCAGCTGGCATAATCCACATGTAGTGCACAAAAGTGGAAGTACAATGCCTGCTCTAGCAAGAAGAACCACTTACCTTGCATGGGGGGAAAGGGGAACATCACCAGTTCATATGCTGGTTTTGCAGCATTGGCATGTGGCTCTTTGCAAGAGCACCAGAAATATAAGAATTTTGCAGCATTGGCATGTGGCTTTTTTGCAAGAGCACCAGAAATATAAGAATTAAGAAGTGAGTAAACTTCCACCATTGTAATGTAAGTGGTCATGGGAAATGTAACATACAGTTTTTTCAGTTTTTATCTTGCATGATAGAATACTAGGGACAATGTTAGTTGCATCAGGTAAAACTGAAAAGATTAAAACTGATTTTAAATTATTTGTTAATTTTATTCCATACTAGCAAAAGTGCCCGGTGTTGCTCGGGTCAGTCGGAGGTGGGGAGGGGGCAGACAGCTGACACCCCCTGACCAATCCCAACACCTCACCCCTCACCCACCCCGACACCTTCCCACTCCCCCAGACCAAACCCGACACCCCCCGGCTCACTTACCCCGCCCGACCAAACCCAACACCCCCACCTAACCCCCCGACCAAACCTGACACCCCCACCTCACCCCCTGAGCAAACCCGACACCCCCACCTCACCCGCCGACCGAACAGTGTATTTAATAATCTGTGTGCTACACAGTGCACCGTGAGCCAGGGGGGTGTGTCGGGTTTGGTCTGGGGGGGTGGGAAGTTGTCGGGGTGGGTGAGGGGTGAGGGGTGGGTGTTGGGGTTGGTCAGGGGGTTTTGCGGTTGGTGGGGGGGTGAGGTGGGGGTGTCAGGTTCGGTCGGGGGGTAAGTGAGCCAGGGGGTGTCGGGTTTGGTCTGGGGGGGTGGGAAGGTGTCGGGGTGGGTGAGGGGTGAGGTGTGGGTGTTGGGGTTGGTCAGGGGGTGTTGCGGTTGGTGGGGGGGGGTTGGTCGGGGGGTAAGTGAGCCGGGGGGGGGTGTCGGGTTTGGTCTGGGCACCCACCCCGACACCTTCCCCCCCCCAGACCAAACCCAACACCCACCCCTCACCCCTCCCGACACCTTCCCACCCCCCCAGACCAACCCCGACACCCCCCGGCTCACTTACCCCCCGACCAAACCCGACACCCCCACCTGACCCCCCCCAAGCAAACCCGACACCCCCACCTCACCCCCGACCGAACCCGACACCCCCACCTCACTTACTGTCCCACCAAACCCAACTCGGATCCGTCGCGGGGGGGGGGCCCAGAGCCGAGGGATTCCGGGGACCTTTGCAGGTGGGGGGGGGGACACAGGGCTGATGGATTCCGGGGTTCCATTGGGAGGTGGGAGGGGCAGAGAACTGAGGGATCTCCGGGGTTCCGTTGGGAGGGTGGAGGGGCAGAGAACTGAGGGATCTCCGGGGTTCTGTTGGAGGAGGGAGGGGCAGTGAGCTGAGCGAGTGCGGTGTCTGTTGGAGGGGGTATTATGACATCATCACCACCTAACCGCCCAGCCGATGTGATTGGCCCTGAAAGACTTTCACCCCTGGGGGGCGTCAGAGGTGAGATCCGAAAATTTTTCGACCCTTACCAGCATCTAGACCCCAAGACCCCTCACTGTACCAAATTTCAAGTCTCTGGCTCAAACGGTGCGGGAGGAGTTCGCTGTCATACATACATACATACATACATACACCACTTGACTTTTATATATAGAGATATTACCTTCCTGCTTGACTCCCATATCCCTGTTAGGATTTAGAAATGTTTCCAAAAGCTGCAATGCCTAACTTTTATTACACAACTCTCCCTCAATACTTTATTTTCTAATGACATCTTTTGGCTAACAAAGAAGCCCTCGCTAATCTCCTCAACTAGAAGGAAGGATCACTTAGGGCTGTAGAGTCTACAAAAGGGATCTGCACAAAAATGCTATCTGATATCCCACCTAGTACAAACGTACCTAGGTTTAGGTCCTTCTGGACACTGCAGAGGAAAACTCACTTGGGGTCATGAAATCTGAGGTTTGAGCAACAGGATGGTGTTTAAAGTCACACCTGCATTTATCTAAATATCCCCCACTTGCTTATATAGACAAAAAAGACTATCCTACATCCAGAAGAAAAAATCAGACAGAAGTATTTAAGTTTCTCATGTCAAACAAAGCTGCATGGTGAGGAAAATGTGCCAGATAATACACTGAACTGTCCATCCTCAAATTGGCATAGCATTTTAACATCAAAACCACTCAAATCTCCACTCAAATATGCAGATGTAATACCCATTGAATTAAATAGTATGAAGGCTTTGGTGAGACCAATATTGGGATACTGCGTACAGCTCTGGTATCCATATTTTAAAAGGAAGTTGAAAAATTGGAAAGGTTTAAGAAAAGAGACAAAAAATACTCAAAGTCTGCAAACAATGTGGTAGAGTGGAACACCTAAGGGGCCCAATCTGTTTAGTTTATCAAGAAGACTGAGAGATTATTTTATTTCAATGTATAATTATCACCACTGAAAGAAAATACCAGGTAGTAAAAGGCTCTTTAATGGAAAAAGGCATAACAAAAAACAATCACTGTGAGTTGAAACCAGACTAATTCAAATTAGAAAATAGGCACAAATTCATAACAGTGAGCATGATCAACCATTGGAACTAACTACCAAAGGCAGTGGTAGATACTCCATCTCTTGATGTCTGCAAATCAAGACTGGATGCCTCTCTGGCAGATGTGTTTTAGCCCAATACAAGTTATTAGACTTAATATAATGGTAACTGAGTGAAATTTAATGGCTTGTGAAACACAGATTGTCAGCCTAGATGATCTAATGCCTTCCGGCCTTACATTCTACCAATGCTCGCCAATGACAAATATTTGTGTGCAATTTACACTGTGTATCAATATAATAAGGACCAGACTGTAGAAGAGAGATTTTCTGTACTGTTGGCTACTGTAATGCACCATAGTTTGACTACTCTGTTAAATGGGGTTTTGTTACTGATTTTAATAATCAATAAGATAAAAATGTTCATTCAACTACAAGCACAAATATGTTGAATAAATTCATCCCATGCTCCTATAGTGCATTCAGTGAGCTTTTGCTACAGGCAAATTATTGGAGCATTCCCGCAAATAATAGAAAATTTCCATCTAAGGAGAATTCCTAAAATGCTCTCATCATATGTCTATTAAAATCATGCAGAAGAAAAATACAATAATCCTGGTATATAGATTCCAATTTCTCCAGTGAATCTAAATGTGGGTTGTGTCACTGATACAGAATCCCCCAGACATAGAAATGAAGGCCTGGAAGTGTCCTTGAGAGGTCATCTACTCCAGGGTCCTGTGCTGAGGCAGGACCATGTACCTAGACTACCCCTGACAGGTATTTGTCTAATCTGTTCCTAAAATCCTCCAGTGACAGGGGTTCCACAACCTCCTTAGGAAATCTACTCCACTACCTAACTACCCTAATACTTAAAAAAGTTTTCCTAATATCTAACTTAAATCTCCCTAGCTGCAGAGTAAGCTGATAACTTCTTCTTCAACCTTCAATGGACATGGAGAACAATTGATCACTGTTCTCTTTATAACAACCCTTATCATATTTAAAGAATGCTATCAGGCCTTTCCTCAATATTGTTTTCTCAAGAAACATGCCCATACTTTCTAAACCTTTCTTCATAGGTCAGGTTTTCTAAATCTTTTGTCACTTTTCTCTGGACTCTCTCAAATTAGTCTATACTTTTCCTAATGTGTGGCACCTAGAACTAGACATAAAACTCCAGCTGAGGCCTCACCAGTACTGAGTAGAGTAGGATAATTACCTCTCTTGTCTTATATATGACTCTCCTGTCACCCCAGAATGATATTAACCTTGTTTGCAACTGCATCACATGGCTGGCCCATATTCAATTTGTGTCCTAGTTTGACAAATTGACAATTTGTGTCCTAGTTTGACAAAAACTGTCCTAGTTTGACAAATTATTTATTCTTAATCTGATAGTAATTTGCACTGCTTTTTTGTGCTTTGTTTGTTTCAGATGGATCAAGTTTTTCTTCACAAATAAATACCACTGACTTAAAGAAAGCAAGATAAGATAGATGGGATCACTGTCCAACTTGGTTAATTTTGGACTAAAACCCAAAATGATGCTTTTGAAAGGAACAGTAAATTGTAAATCACAATCTACACAATTTTCTATTTTAAAACAGGTAGAAAGTAGTTTCAACAATTATATCTGCTTCTGAGCTCCACTGCCAAATTTTGTGATTTGCAATTTCAGTTTCATGTTTGTAGTTCCAACTGACAATACAAAGAATGCTGTCAAATATACTAAGTAAAACTGAAAACATGTTTTCTGTCATCTTTCAGTTACAGTAATCTTAGGAGTTATTTGTTTTTACACTAGAAGGTAAACTTGCAGACAGAATTGCAATTTCTTTAAGGATAAAATTTTATCTGCAAAAAGTTCATTTACTAGATGTAAATTAATTTCTGTGTATTTACAAAACATTATGTCAAGTAGCTAATGCACATGCACAGTGCATAGTTGATTTTCAAACAAACTATGCTGATGAAATTCAGTAAGACAAATACAAAGTACTTCATTTAGGAAGGAACAATCAGTTGTACACATACAAAATGGGAAATGACTGCCTAGGAAGGAGTACTGCGGAAAGGGATCTGGGGGTCATACTGGACTACAAGCTAAATATGAGTCAACAGTATAACGCCGTTGCAAAAAAAGTGAACATCATTCTGGGGATGTATTAGCAGGAGTGTTGTAAGCAAGACATGAGAAGTAATTCTTCGATGCTACTCCGTGCTGATTAGGACTCAACTGTAGTATTGTGTCCAGTTTTGGGCACCTCACTTCAGGAAAGTTGTGGACAAATTAGAAACAGAGAAGAGTAACAAAAGTGATTAAATGTCTAGAAAACATGACCTTTGAGGGAAGACTGAAAAAATTGGGTTTGTTTAGTCTGGAGAAGAGAAGACTGAGAGCAGACATGACAGTTTTCAAATACATAAAAGTTGTTACAAGGTGGAAAGGACAAGATTTGTTTTTCTTAACCTCTGAGAATGGGACAAGAAGCAATGGGCTTAAATTGCAACAAGGGATGTTAAGTTGGACATTAGGAAAAACGCCCTAACAGTCAGGTTGGTTAAGTACTGGAATAAATTGCCTAGGAAGGTTGTGGAATCTCCATCGTTTGGGTTTTTTAAGAGCAGGTTAGACAAACATCTGTCAGGAATGGTCTAGATAATACTTAGTCCCAGCATGAGTGTAGGGGCAGGACTAGATGATCTCTCGAGGCCCTTTCAAGTCCTATGTTTCAACCAAGGAAGGTTATTCTCTCATTACAAAAACAAAAAAATTATTGTTATACAGTAGGCCAATTGCTTGCAACTTTCTATAATTCAAACACCATGCATTAGTATCAATCACTGTAAATGGAGTAGGATTTAAGGCTAAAATAGGGAAAGAACAAGTTGAGAAATACTTAGACAAGTTAAATATCTTCAAGTCAGCAGGGCCTGATTAAATACATCCCAGAATACTAGTGGACTTAACCTCCATGAATTTATCCAGTTCTCTTTTAAACCCTGTTATAGTCCTAGCCTGCACAGCCTGCTTAGGCAAGGAGTTCCACAGGCTGACCGTGCACTGTGTGAGAGAGAACTTTCTTTTATTTGTTTTAAACCTGCTGCCCACTAATTTCATTGGGGTGGCCCCTAGTTCTTATATTATGGGAACAAGTAAATAACTTTTCCTTATTCACTTTCTCCTTACCACTCATAATTTTATATACCTCTATCATATCCCCCCTTAGTCTCCTCTTTTCCAAGCTAAAAAGTCCTAGCCTCTTTAATCTCTCTTCATATGGGACCCGTTCCAAACCCCTAATCATTTTAGTTGCCCTTCTCTGAACCTTTTCTAATACCAATATATCCTTTTTGAGATGAGGAGACCGCATTTGTACACAATATTCAAGATGTGGGCGCACCATGGATTTGTATAAGGGCAATAAGATATTCTCCGACTTATTCTCTATCCCCTTTTTAATGATTCCTAACATCCTGTTTGCTTTTTTGACTGCCGCTGCACACTGCGTGGATGCCTTCAGAGAACTATCCACAATGACTCCCAGGTCTTTTTCCTGATTGGTTGTAGCTAAATTAGCCCCCATCATATTGTATGTATAGTTGGGGTTATTTTTTCCAATGTGCATTACTTTACATTTATCCACATTAAATTTCATTTGCCATTTTGTTGCCCAGTCACTTAGTTTTGTGAGATTTTTTTTTAAAGTTTTTCACAGTCTGTTTGGGTCTTAACTATTTTGAGCAGTTTAGTATCATCTGCAAACTTTGCATCCTCACTGTTTACCCCTTCCTCCAAATCATTTATGAATAAGTTGAATAGGATTGGTCCTAGGACTGACCCTTGGGGAACACCACTAGTTACCCCCTCCATTCAGAAAATTTACCATTTATTCCTACTCTTTGTTCCCTGTCTTTTAACCAGTTCTCAATCCATGAAAGGATCTTCCCTCTTAAATAAAGATTTAAATTATTCATTTGTGTTTTAGTGCTGATATTTTTGCAACTGAGAGCTTCAGAAATATATTTTAACAAGTTACACATGTGCTAACAATTTGTAGACTAAAATTTTAAATGGAAAAATAAGAGCTTTTGCAGAAAGTTGTTTAGGAACTTTAAACAAAAGACTATCCAATAATCTAATCCATACCTTCTGTTTGAGCAAGCGGTTGCCACAATTTTGGAGGAAAAAAAGGTAAGTGAACCGGATATATACACATATAAGGACCAGTGAGGTAGGCATCTACTGAAACTACCATATTTAATTAAAGAAAGTAAAGAGTTAACCAGTTTATTGTTATAAACAAAGGCAGTTCGTTAAATGAAAGTTCCATCAAAGCTTAATAACCAAATTCAAGTGAACACAAAGGAAAGTATTATATACTTTCTGTGGTTTCTATAATGGCTAATCTAATGACACTAAATGGAGTGTTATTGTTGATTCCTTTGCCTCTATTTCATAAATTAGATAAAGCAAGCTGACAGTTACAATACTTGGGAATTTTATTCTACTAAGTGATTTTAAAGCCATGACTTGAATGACTACTAATTCATATTCCTTTTACTTTTAAGGGAAAAAATAATAAAATAAAATAATTGTACACAACACAAGAGCTCTGTGCATAAGTGATGGCATGACCAAGAGTGTAGAATTCACTGCTGTACAATTTGAGTAGTACATTTCTAAATCTTCAAAGAGTTCTAGGGTGACCAGATGTCCCAATTTCATAGAGACAGTCCCGATTTTGGGGTCTTTTTCTTATATGGGCTCCTCTAAGCCCCTACCCCCGATCTGATTTTTCAAATTTTCTGTCTGGTCACCCTAAAAAGTTCACTCTTTTCAACTGCTAAGAGTTTGGTCATCACTCAGTGGAGAACATAAAAAGCCTGGCCTCTCCTGGACTGTAAGACACATCAACCTGAGTTGTCTAAAGAAAAAGTTAATAGTACATCAGTTTAGTTACTGTAAAAATAAAGCCCTTCTCTCCATATGAGCTTTTTGTATAATCAAGGGGCTTTTCTCTAGCATTTGCAGTGTTTTTACTAACCTTTGAGTTTACTGAATGAGGTTACAGTTCCTAGAAATGGAAGGGAAATTTCTATCAGCTTTTAGAGATGCATTTGCCCTAATAATGATAGTGTTTTGTGTTTTTTTCAATTACGTTGATAGCCTAGGAAGGAAAAAATCTCTTTCCCAATTTCATTCACATAATAAGAATCAGCAAGCTGTTCCATATGACAGATGAGCAATGTGAGCTAAGCAACTTGCTCCGCTTGTCATCGTCCAAGAACCTACAGCGTTGAGATATATGTGTGATGACATTACTATAGTACAACTGGGTCAAACATATGGTCACTTTAAAACAGAATGTCAACTATTCTTTCTACTTGAAATTTGATTCAGTGGCACTCTAAAAACCATTAGACACTATTGTGATTGTGACAAGATTAGAAGCATCCACTTGTGAGCAGGAAGCTACCATTAAAGGTTTGCATGAATCTCTAGATGATCATAAAAAAATGACGATTTCCACCACAAATATCAAGTTCTTTATGTCCGGAACAATGTAATGTGTTGTTCTATCACATGTGTTCTTTACTTTTTGAAGTAATACTCTAATTTTGGCTGATGGGGATTAAATGCATTTAAATCCCCACAGGTAACAATAAAAGTTATTACACAGGTCTACAATTCACAGGAAACATGACAAAAATAAAGGAGCAAAATTCAAATTCATTCTTAGAATTACTCATTTGTTTTTATTTTATAACAATAAAATCATTCCTCTATAGTTCACTGTTTCATATGGAAGTAATTCCCCATTACCCGGTTACTTTTTTATGATATTACAATGGAATGTAAGCATGACTGATTTATTATAATATATACAAAAACATAAGGAAGACTGACTGTATTATAAAATATACAAAAACTCAACTCTATTCCAATTGCATTAGTTAATCTCAGAGGTTTTGTTTCCATTATATTATGACTGAGTGTACATTTCTACCCCTTACAATAATAGTAGTATGCATTTGTTCATTATACAAGTAATTTGGGGCAAGAAGTTGACAACTGTGACTTTTATGATGCTACATGATAGATCTAAATTAAGTCTCTTACAGTAGACATTAATATGAAGAAGGTCCTTACCCTGCTCTAAAATTTGATCATGAAAATAGTTATTTATCCATGCACAAAATTGCTTTTGCTTATCAAAATCAAATTCAACTGTCTTGAAGTGTATACTTACTGTAACATTTTCATCCACTAGCGTTCCTCTACTCTGAAACTAATGACATTGCGTATCTTCATGACATACATGGGGAATTTCTTTCTAAGTGTTTAATGGCCTAGTTTGGCTACCACTCAGCTGGTGACGTTCAGGGTTCCTCCTCACCTATTAAGTTCTACATAGCTAAAGGTAAGTGTAACCACATCTCAGGTCTCCCATTCTTACTGGTATATCAGTTCAGATTAGCCCTCTGACCACACCAAAACAACCCCCAGCCTAGGAGAAAATAAATTCCAATAATAAACTTTCATTCCTGCATGCAGGGACTCACCATCTGGTTCCATGAATTCCAAGAAGCACACACACACAAAAAAACCTTGCCCTCCCTGGAGTCCTGGCTGCAGCTTATCTCTAGGCCTCCTTCCATTCTCCTTTCATTGCCTCTCTAATGGTCTTTCCTCAACTTCCTGGAAGCCGGCATCCCACTGCCAATATCTCACCTCCTCACTAAAAAAAGTCCATTAACACCTCCAGCTCCCTCCAGGTCTCCGTCTTTCCAAATCAAACATCATGCCTTCCTCCAGGTACCTCACCAGCCCATTATTATCCCTTAGGACACAATAGCCTCTTGGTCCTTGGAAGCTGCTGTTATTTTCAGGTCTCTCTCTATTCTGTGAGAAGGTTACTTTGAAACCTGGCATGCCTTGTGTCTATCCTACAATCCCCAGTATAGCACCTTCTTGGAACAGTAACTCCCAGAATCCCTCCATTCTGGGTCAGAAGTTGGAACACGTGTGCTAGATCTATGTCTGCTCTTAAAGAGGCAGCGCCCTGTGTCACTGAGATTAGTGGAAACTTAGAATTTCTGGTATCAGTCAAAGATGAGGAAAGGATTCTAGCTGTGGAGGTACTGTATTCCTTTTCTGGCAATGGAGGAGTAGACTACATGGAAACAAGTGCATTTGCACATAATTGTATCAAATCAGAAAATACATCTTAAGTAAAAAAATTATACAATTTAGCATACCAAAAAAAAGTGACAAAGAGTCCTGTGGCACTTAAAGACTAACTAAAGTATTGAAGCATAAGCTTTTGTGGGCTAATACCATCTGACAAAGTGGGTATTAGCCCACGAAAGCTTATGCTTCAATACTTTAGTTAGTCTTTAAAGTGCCACAGGACGCTTTGTCACTTCTGCAATTCCAGACTAACACGGCTACCTCTCTGATTCATACCAAGCGACATTCAGTTTAATCTGATTCACTTTATGAGTCAAAATCCATCATTTTACTGTTCAAAAAGAGATGTATAAACTCACTAAACTGTAGTATTGGTAGTAAAGAACAGGAGCCCTGTTCATCCATTTAAGGGTGAATTCTGTGTAAACAACATTGGGGAGAAAATCAAGCTACATGACTCTCCCTTGTCATATACACCAAATTCATACTCCTCAACATGAATTGCTTGTCATACAGCATTTGACAGGTACCCAAGAGAATCAAACAAGCCAAAAGGAGGGCAGCTGAATGCAGGGGGAAAGGATGTAAATTGAGCACAAATGTCCAGGTCACAGATTAAAAAGAATACTGTGAACAATATATTGGACATGCAAATTTAAGGTCTTATGGGTATAGTCTTAACTCATGTTGTCTGCACTTATGCAATAGGTAGCTCACATCCACACTGACACCACTATATGGAGAAATATATTTAGAAATTGTTTTTAATCTCATTTCGTTGAAAAGAGAAGACAGAATCCAAACGTGGGTTTGTAACCAGCTCTTCATTCTAGAGCAGCCACATTTCCCATACCTATCTCTAACAGAATCCTACCTAGATAGTTACCATAATCAGGGCTTTAAAATTTATTCAAAATTTATTAGCTTGCCACAAGCTAAAAACTGTGTGTGCTACCACAGCACCTGCATATTAAAGAAACAGTAGTTGTGTCCTGTTTACTCTGTAGTATCATTAACAGGGCCGGCGACAGGAATTTTGGGCTAATACCATCTGACAAAGTGGGTATTAGCCCACGAAAGCTTATGCTTCAATACTTTAGTTAGTCTTTAAAGTGCCACAGGACGCTTTATTGGTAGTAAAGCCCCCCCCCCCCCCCGCCAGTCTCCCGCCGCCCGCACCCGCCCCCCGCCAGCCTCCCGCCGCCCGCAGCCCCCCCGCCAGTCTCTCGCCGCCCACGCCCCCCCCCCCGGGCCGATCTCCCGCCGCCCGCGGGCCCCCCCCCGCCAGTCTCCTGCCTCCCGCAGGCCCCCCCCCGTCCGATCTCCCGCGGCCCCCCCCCGGCCACTCTCCTGCCTCCCGCGGCCCCCCCGGCCGATCTCCCGCGGCCCCCCCGGCTGCTCTCCTGCCTCCCGCGGCCCCCCCGCCTGATCTCCCGCCGCCCGAGGCCCCCCCCGGCCGATCTCCCGCGGCCCCCCCCCCGGCCGCTCTCCTGCCTCCCGCGCCCCCCCCCCCCCGCCCGATCTCCCGCGGCCCCCCCCCTGGCCGGTCTCCTGCCTCCCGTAGCCCCCCCCGCCTCCCGCGGCCCCCCCCCCCCGCCCGATCTCCCGCCGCCCGAGGGCCCCCCCCCCGCCGGTCTCCTACCGGCTGCGGGCCCCAACCCTCGCATGTGCTGCGGCCGCGTGGCCCGGCCAGAAGCAAAGGGGGGCGGGGGGAGGCTGCTGGGTGCCGGGGGAGGGGGCTGGTGAGCACTGCAGCGGCTGCCCGAGCCGCGCCTCGCTCACAGCCCCGGCGACAACGGGTACAGCTGAGTACCCGCCCCGGACTTCAGGGAGCCCCCCTGAAGTCCGGGGCCCGGTACAGCTGTACTCGTTGTACCCCCCTGTCGCCAGCCCTGATCATTAAGCATGACATTATCAATCAACATCCTATTTAAGTTGCCATGTCTCTTGCTTTCATTCTGCCTTTTCTCAGTTTCATTCCAATTATTTTTTCATTCCCTACAATTAAGCATAGCAGAATTCAATTTTTATTTTTAATTTTGATTGCTGATATCAACATTTACTTTTAAGCATTTTTTTCTATTTTTATCAAGTGAAATTTTCAGAGTTGTGGGAAATTATTATTTGACAGTAGGTTGAGATTCAAGATGTTAAATCTTTATAACCATTAAAACACAAGATTGTCATGTGCCAAAATATACAAAATAAATATCCTTAAATCAAACTCTAATACGTTCTCAGATAGCATTTTTGCTTACTTTGCCTTCTCTTTCTTTCTTTACTGTTCTTTGCATCTTCCGCCATTTGATCCTTGCTTATTCTACTACAGGGTGGCCAATCTAAACCTTAGAAAGAGTCAGAGTTTACCAATGTATATTGCCAAAGAGCCACAGTAATACAGCAGCAGCAGCACATCAGCTCCCGCCATGCGCCAGCAGCCCTGCCAGCCAGCGCCTGCCGCAATCAGCTGTTTGGCATACATGGGAGACTCGGCCGGGAGTGGGGGGGAGGAGAGAAGCAGTGAGCATATGGCAGACTCGGGGGAAGGGTGGAGTGTGAGCAGGGTCTGGGGCCGAGGAGAGAGCAGGGGGTTGAGCAGTGAGCACCCCCTGGCACATTGGAAAGTTAATGTCAGTGCCTATGCAAGGAGCCGCATATTAACCTCTAAAGAGCAGAATGCAGCTCCACAGCCACAGGTTGGCCACCCCCGTTCTACTACTTCTCTTCCCCAAACGTACTGAGCTTAATAGTGTAGTCTCATCTAACCTCTCCCTTTCCTTCATCTCCTACACAGATATTAACCATCTACTCACCTACCCACTCACACAAATACCCACCCCTCCACATACCCATTCACTCATAGCCTCAAACAGAGAGTGAAGTTTCAGACACAGTCCAAAGCCAGATATAAAATTTAAGGGAGAAACTCATCTGTCTGTGCCAGTTACCAGGTGAGAGACTAACCCTTCTCTCAATTGCTAGAAAAAAAGAAGGATGCTGTCCTTGGACTTTGCTTTGAGGCTTCTCACAAGCCTCCAGCTAGAAAGGGTCTGAAAACTGTTTAGTCTCATGGCCACACCTAAACCCCAACTGGCTGCTAGAAAGACCTCAAATGATCTCCCTCCTGGCCAGTGTTGGTGATGAGTCTCTAGATGCATCTGGTTTCGGGTCCTCCGCCTCTGAGGCACAATTTCAGTGTTTGTTTACCATATTCATAGCTCTGAATCGCAGCAGTGCTGTGAGACTGAGCTGATTCTTCACACTTCACCTGCTGTCCATTAGGTTGTGACTGATGAAAACTGACAAGAATCTGGGCAGTTTCCACTCTGCTGCTGCAGTGCAAACCAAAGAGCAGCAGCAGTAGAAGCATTGGGCTATCCAGATATCTAGGTGGACAGAACTACACTCGTTAACATTCAATTCACATCTAAAGTGTTATCTTTACAAACATAAAGGACTAAAAGATTCTATTACCTTTCTTTAATTCTTTATTAAAGGAAAGCATGGATTCTGCAAGGGTTGAAAGCACTTGCCCAGAAAGTTCCCTATTTACTAACACCAAAATCTTGGCCAGAAAGTAGCTTTCACAGCAAGCAAGAAGGCACAAAGGGGGCTTACTGGGAAGCATCATAAGTACTACTCCATCAGCTATAGGAGAGAGTTTTAACATGCCCTGCAACCACTGTTCTCCAACCTTTGATAAATACTTCACTTGCATTACATGTCTTGCTGCTTTGCCTCAAAAAGTGGGAATTCTCAGTATCGCTCCCTTTTAGCAAAATATAGCTGAAAACAGAAGTTCAGAATGGAAGTACCATCTCAATCATGACACAACACTGACAACTCTTTCCCAAATTGTTTGTAAGAATGATACCTTTTGATGCTATCTATGTCACAGTTGGTAGGCTCACAACACAACACAGGGTAACTAAACAGATTTCATTATCCCAAGGAGAGTTGTAAATAAAAGTATAAAGTATTTTAAATACTAAAAAATACCTACTGAATTTAATAAACTCCAGGGCAACATCTGCCCCTTACTGTTCTGTTGGATAACCAATGTTTTAGTTATCTCGCTAAATTTGTAATGATTCACTCTCCTTGCAACCAAAAAAAAGGGGGGGGGGGATTCAGTTTTCATTTAAGCATATACAACCAAATACTTCCAACTATTAAACTATCTGTATTACCTTACTCAAAAGACTAAAATCTAATACACCTGCTTTTGAGGAAGTATTTAGTATAATCTACTTAAGTAAAGTTCTCATTTGTCACAGATAATCATGAAAAATGTTCAATTTTTAGTAGTAGTTAGATTCAATAATCCCTCAATCTATAAATTTTAAAATAATAAATCTAATTTCTCTCTGAATCATTATAGAATTATGGAAGTATATCCTATATTCAATTATTTCAAATATATTACATTCTGATGTACTGCATGTATTATATTGTACTGTTTTGTTTGCATTGTGTAATTCACTTTAATTTAGTATAACAAAACCCATCATGGAAAATATTCAATACCCTAAATGAACTATGAGAAAGAGAGACATGTTTTTGTGTAATTAAAATCTTGTCCATTATATAATTCTTAAAAATATAATTGTTGTTTATGTGCATTGATTTTTATATATTTCTTTGATCTCATACATTAATATTCATTAGTCTTCTGATGTTGGGCTAATGAGAATCCTAAGTGTTTATGAGAAGCCATTTAAACACTACACTATGAGATGTTTTTTCTGATTCATATATCTCTCTTCAGTATTAGCAACAATTTACTTTTATATCTGCATTCTTCAGCATTTTCTTTCAACTTGACTAAGTTATATTATACATACTGTAAACAAAGCGAACACTTGAAGCTAAACAAAACCTCTGCTCTGTCTGTCAATTTATAGCACTATCACTGTGTAGTCCAAAGGAGAGCAGTATAAACACATAATGTAAGGACATAAGGTAAATGACTAATGCTCATTGTAAAGGTCTCATCTACTTCCTCTATGTTCAACATACATTTTTCATGTTTATGGCATAACACCTTAAAAAGTAAGCAAGAAAGAATGTGATCTAGACATAGCTCTCTTATTTCCAAAATTTACATGCAACTTTCACAAAGGAAGCAGAGAATCCCGTTGCCGGAATATGAAAGTATCAGTCCTCTCTCGTTCACACACACACATATAATTTGTGTTGTTTGTTATGTTTAATACAACTAATGCAAAACCATTTATTTAAAATGACTGTTTTTAATAGTGTAACGTAATGCCAAAAGTGAAATCCCTGCAAGCTGCATGGAAACTTTTTAAAGCCATCATAAGAGAGACTCAACTTAAATACATACCCAATTTTTTTTAAAAAAAGTACCACCCTTGGCTAAACAATGAAGTAAAAGAAGCTGTGAGAGGCAAAAGGGCATCCTTTAAAAAGTGGACATTAAATCCTATTGAAGAAAATAGAAAGAAGCTAAAATCTGGCAAATGAAGTGTAAAAATATAATTAGGAAGGCCAAAAAATAAGAACAGGTAGCCAAAGACTCAAAAAGTAATAGCAAAACATTTTTAGTACATCAGAACCAGGAAGCTGGCTAAACAACCAGTGGGGCCAGTGAATAATCTAGAAGATGCTAAAGGAGCACTTAAGGACAAGAAGGTAATTGTGGAGAAACGAAATGAATTCTTTACTTTGGTATTCTTGGCTGAGGAGGTGAGGAAGATTCCCAAACCTGAGTCAATCCCAAATCAATCATCCCCAAATCCTGAGTCAATCCCAAACCTGAGTCAATCCCAAACCTGAGTCAATCCCAAACCGCAGGACTAATAACTGTGGTATTTAACCTATCATTTAAATTAACCTCTGTACCAGATGACTGGAGGATAGCTAATGTGACGCAATTTTAAGAGAGGCTCCAGAAGCGATCCCGGCACTTTCAGGCCAGTAAACTTAACTTCAGTACCAGGCAAACTGGATGAAAGTATAGTAAAGAATAAAATTATCAGACAAATAGATGAACATGATTTGTTGGGGAAGAGTCAACATGTTCTTTTGTAAAGGGAAATCATGCCTCACCAATTTCCTAGAATTTTATGAGGGAGTCAACAAGCATGTGGACAAGAATGATTCAGTGGTTATAGTGTACTTAGCTTTTCAGAAAGCCACTCACCAATGGCTCTTAAGCAAAGTAAACTGTCATGAGATAAGAGGGAAAGTCTTCTCATAGATCAGGAACTGGTTAAAAGATAGGGAACAAAGTTTAGGAATGAATGGTCAGTTTTCAGAGTGAAAAGAGGTAAATTGTGGTGTCCCCTATGGGTCTGTACTGGAACCAGCACTGTTCAACATATTCATAAATTATATGGGAAAAGGTGTAAACAGTGAGGTGGCAAAGTTTGCAGAGGACACAAAATTACTCAATATAGTTAAGTCCAAAACAGATTGCAAAGAGTTACAATGGGATCTCACAAAACTGGGTGACTGGGTAACAAAATGTCAGATGAAATTCAATAATCCCAACTATACATATAAAATGATGGGGTATAAATTAGATGTTAGCACTCAAGAAAAAGATCTTGGAATCTTGGAACTGTTATTTACTCCTTCTCATAACACATGAATTTAGGGGTCATAAAATGAAAGTAATAGGCAGCAGGTTTAAAACGAACAAAAGTAACTATTTCTTCACACAATGCACAGTCAAGCTGTGAAACTCTTTGCCAGAGGATGTTGTGAAGGCCAAGACTATAACAGAGTTCAAAAAAGAACTAGATAAATTCATGGAGGAAAGGACCATCAACAGCCATTAGCCAGGATTGGCACAGATGCTGTCCCTAGCCTCTGTTTGCCAGAAGCTGGGAATGGGCAACAGAGGAAGGATTACTCCATGGTTACCTATTTTGTTCATTTCCTGTGAAACACCTGGCATTGGCCACTGTTGGAAGACAGGTTAGATGAACCTATGGCCATTCTTATATTTTTAATGCCACCACTTACCAGAAATGGGAAACACTGTTGGAGTAAAATAACATAGACAAGGGTATGTGAGTAGAATTAAGGAGAATCGGGTGCAGCAGACACAGATTCTACTGACTGTGTAGAAGCAGTGTTGTTGATCTCTTAGATTATAGGGTAACATTTATTTATATTTTTTTCTCATTTCCTTCATATTAAATTGTAATCAGTACAGAAGGTTGAGAATAAGACAAGTGTTGTTTCCTTCTTTATTAAACATTCTCTTTCCTATTCCTGTCTGTACTCTCCCCCTGCATACGCATATACATTATTTTTATTCAGTGACTAGTCAAGTTCTTTTCTAAAACAGTGTGGTATTTCTCTAGGCTCCACCATTCTATGAAACACTAATAAGCCCCTTCTTAATCTGAGTATTCAAAAGACTTGAGCTGTATGCAAGCCTGTGTGTCCTCAAAGGCGAAATTACACTGATGGAGGTGTACACTGAAAAAGACATAGGACTGGATGTACTGTGAAATACGGTAATAGGTGACTGTATGTTCCTGTTAAATTAACGTCCACCAAACTCACACTGTAGGTCATCTTCTACTTCAATTAGAGTTTTGCCACCACTGGCATCAACAGAAGCCAGATTAAGCCCAAAATGTAAGTAATAATTTTTAAACAATCCAACCCTTCTCTATTATGGATTAAAAGAACCTTGCAAGCAAGAAATGAATCTCAGCCAATCAAGTGTTATCTTCTTGAGCTTGCAGAAAGACAGCTCTGGTGTCCCTGCTGCTGTTAACTTTGCCAAGCAATAGCACTGTATATTTTACAAGACTCAGGCCAGTTTCACTACTACCGTTCTAAAACCTGTGGGATTCAACCAGTTCTAAAACCTGTGAGATTCATACTCCAGCTGTTGCATCAGAAAGCAATGAACAGCAGCAAAAGGTAGAAGCTATGGGGTAAAATACTGGGGGCCGAGCTCCCACCGGCAGCCGCTCTTCAGTTCCCCCCACCTCCTCCTGCCCATCAGCCGACCCTGTGAATCAGCGCCGCCCCCTCCCTCTCCTCCCGCCTGCTGCAATCAGCTGTTTCACATGTACAAGAGGCAGGGGAGGGGGAGTGAGGATGTGGTACACGCAGGGGAGGTGGTGGGAAGAGGAGGGGTGGGAGTGGAGCAGCGGGCAGAGACAGCCGGGGCGGAGGTGTGGCACTGAAGGAAGGGGTGCAGTGGGGGTAGGGCCTGGGACAGAGCCAGGGGTCAAGCACCCCCCGGCACAATGAAAAGTTGGCGCCTGTGTGCAGTTCCTTAGGTGAAACTAAATATTCGCTTTCCTACACACAGAAGCCAGAATAATTATCTAATTTTGACATTATTACAAAAAATGTTCAACCTCCTCATAAAATGTGTATTAAAAAGCATTGCCTTTCAATAAGTTCTTTACTTTATGCACATTCAGCTAGTATAGTCTTACATCCTGCCTCATTCACATTTCATCTCCCATCAGACAAAGCTCAAGGGAAAAGATGTAATGTCAAAATGGTTTTGATCTATGACAGAGAAAAATTGGCTGATTAGTTTCAGCAATAGATACAGTTTTCAAAGTTAACGTAAACTTTACAAAAGGTATTCATGTTCAGCTAAAGAGCCATTACTATTGTCTTCAGACTCTCTTCATTTCTAGGATTGTTTTTACCATATAAAAAAAAATCATCCGTGCCAATGTGGTCTCTGTAATGCTAAAACAATGTCTATGCAGAGTAGGAAGTCTAATGTGGCTGCCATTGTTTTAATCACAAAAATTGCAGTTTTCTTCCTCCTCCTCCTTCCCAGATCTCCAGAAATACGTATTTAATAGAGGCTCAGTTTCTTGCCAATTTTTATTAGTTCTGTGACTGAAAACTGTAATTAGATATGCTTCACTGACTCATACATCAATCCTTTTGTGATTTTATTATTATTCCTTCTGAATGTTGATGAACATGACTATTACAAATTCTAAATGATTTTCTTTATACCTTATTAAACTGCACAGGACACAAGCCAGTTAAATACTGTCCACCTTCCAAATAAACTATTTTAGCTAGAAAAATGTAAATCTACACTAGGAAATAATTCCCAAAACTAAGTGAATCCAACATAGCTATTGCTTCCTTTGTGTTTCAACTATATATAATTTAAATAAAAACATAACACTATGAATGCAACTTTTGTACAGATGAAAGTTTACCGGTTTAAGTAAATTTCATCAGAGAAGTTTCACTGAGAAAAACAAACCAATAAGTAAACAAGTTATTTTCATTAGTAAGAAAGGAAATTAGTAAGAGTTGTGCAAACCCTACTTCTTTAAATTCCAAAAAACAACTCTTCCTCTCCTGACCTTTAGAGAGCTTAAGATTTGTATGTAAGCAGAACAAAATAATTTCAAAGCAAATTCATTCAATGCAACCAACCTTTGAAATAGCAGATAATTTTAATCAGGTCTGTCCCGTTAATCTGTTTTAGCCAACACCTAGCCACAATTTAAATATCATAAAGAGAAGCATGATAGAACTATTTAAGAAAAAATCCACAACACTACAATAAAAGCATCTTGAAATATGTTTAGTCAGTCCATAGGTCTGAGTCCCGGATGCAAGAGCAAATTCTCCATCTCCCCAGGCATGTGGTAAAGGTTATGCAACTGGGCTTCTGAGAGGGGGTGATGACTGACAAGCACACTTCTGCCAGTGGAGTAACAGAGCAGGGACTGGCCTCAGAGGAAGCTATTCTCTCTCCCTTCCAGCAAAAAGATTAACATTAAAACTATGTGTATTTGGACAGCTGCAAAGCATAGTCAGCAGCCCATTCCGCATTGAAACCACATTGAGATTTTCTGTTGCAATGCTAGACATTACTTTCTGTGTTTGTCTGTCTGCAAGTTACAAAGCTAAGGAGAAATAACACAATCTCTCAATCAGACTCCCTACAAGTAGTTTTGAAAGGTAAAATTGCTGGTTGCAAAGATGAGAATAAGGGTGCTCAAAATCAAGTATGAGCTAGTTTTAGCTGCAATCAACTGCCTTAGAAAGAATGTACCCTCAGGTTTGGGAAGACAGAGGGGTACTCCACAAAAATTAAGCATTATCTTTTGCAATGGAGCATCAGCAGCCAACTTTTCAACCACTCAGATTAAATGCCAAACCAAAATTGATTACCTAGAATAAACTTCTTTTATATCTGCTTGTTTTTCAAAGCAAAGTGCAAACAGTAAATTTCCATATTATTTGTGTTACTGATATTCCATAACAAGACATAAAAGAAAGGAAATAATGTGGAAAGTGACAAGATCTCCATCTGAGAGATTCAGAAAGTGTGTGCTCCCTTCATTATCTAAGACCTTTCAGCTATAGTGAGAATACCTGAAATACCTCTAGTATACCTGAAAAAATTTGCAAGATGAGCAGAGAGTAAAATACAATTAATTAACCAATGGCATTTTCAAAGCACTGGTAAGGCTCAATGGGGTGACTTGGATTCTTGTATGAAAAACAGGAATGTGGCTGGAGCAATGACGCATCAATATGAATACATGTGTCTGTAGTGGGCTAACCTCTCAAAATTATTTTGGCCTATGATTGACTGAAAGTACTCTTTTGTCAAATAATGCACTTTAATCTGAGAACATTAGTTCAAATGACTCCTAGATTACATGGTTCTAAACCTATAACTTATCTGCCTCTACGATATATAGGAGATTAATTCTATACAACCACTTATCCCTTCAGAATAGCCTTGAGGAAAGCATAAAAGTAATCGTTTAAACTACATAAAGTTGTAGCTATATATTTCTCACAAAATTCAATTTTATATATTGTATGTTTCCTTCGGCTAGCAATTTTCACTAGTGTGTGATTTTTATTTTTAGAACTACTGTAGTTTGGCCCAATTTAAATCATGAAGCAGGGTGAAATAAAGACATTTTACAAAACATTCAGTCAATTACAGTATAAAACGAAGATAGATGGAAGCCCTTATTTTCCGTACTGTACCCTTACCTGTCCTATATTTGATCTTAAAGTACAAAATCTTTCTTCATTCATACTTGCTTTTAAGATGGCTCCAAAAAAAAAAACCACTTGGAAAAGGGTATTTATATAAACAGGTTCAACAGAAAGAAAGTAGATTTGTCTCTGTACTCCACTAGCAACTCTGATGAATGGTACGGAGAAATTGAATAAGGAAGTGTTATTTACTCCTTCACATGATATTAGAACCAGGGTCATCCAATGAAAGTAACAGGTAGCAGGTTTAACATACGAAAAAGGAAGTACTTCTTCACACACCACATAGTCAACCTGTGGAACTGGTTGCCAGTGGATGTTGTGAAGTCCAAAATTATAACTGGGTTCAAAAAAGAATTAGACAAAGTTATGGAGGATAAACCCATCAATGGCTATTAGCCAAAATGGTCAGCAATGCAACCCCATGATCTGGGTATCCCTCGTCTCTGACTGATCACTTGATAATTGCTCTGTTCTGTTCATTCCCTCTGAAGCACCTGTCATTAGCCACTGTCTGAAGGCGGGATAGTGGGCTAGATGGACCATTGGTCTGACCCACTATGGCCATTTTTATGTTCTATTGACATCAATGGTTGCTGAATGTGTGTATCTGAAGGTAGACTTTGGCCACACAATCTACATTGGCCTTGTGAAATGATGTAATATTTTCTTGACATAAGTTTCAAAATGAAAAGTAGTAGAGCAGAATACATAAATTCTCTGAAAGTGAACATCAGTGGCAGCTATTGTGCTTTAGAGTGGAATTGCAGAAGAGATGGTGTATGCTTTGGAACAATTTTTAAAAGGGTGGTGTATGGTAACTCTGGGATTCAGTCAGTCTTTATTAAAAGCCTCTCTGCCCATGTCTGGATGAAAATTCCAGACAGTTAAAAACCCAAAAGATCCAATTTATGCTGTGTTATAACTATAGACAATAGATCTAAACCCACAATTATGCAGTACATATTTGAAACATGGGCTCAAGAAATTATTTTTCCTCTTTTCAAGAGGCTTCCACATTTCTGGGGATCCCTCTCCACATCAATTGCCTGTATTTTTTCCCTTAGTTTGCATTCACGTGCTTGCACACACCTTACTTCCACCATCCTTGAAAATAAGGGGAACATCAGTCTTGAGGCAATGATGGGTAATACATCCATTGATCACAGGGCTGCTGGTGAACAACACACAGCACTTCATCTAAAATGATCTTCTTGGCCCCTAGAGACAGCCCGTAACTGAAGCAAGATCTCCAACACAACAGTGCAGATTATTACCATTAGTTCATTGGCCTATACATTTTGTCTAGTGAAAGTACAATTAGTTGTAATAGTATGGATTATTTGTATTATAGTAGGATCAAGAGGCAAATGGGTAAATGTCCCACTGTGCTAGTCACTGTACGATCAGATAGTAGAAGACATGCCCCAAAGCATTTACAGTCTTTCACTTCAATCCTGAATGCTCTGATACACGTGCTTAATTTTAAATGTGTGTGTTTGCAAGATTGGGATCTAACTTTTAAGAGATTTTGGAATCAACTGTGTAAATCCTATTAAAAATTGCTTTTTATAAATAACAAAATAATCTGTGTACTATGATGACACCTAATTAATAATGTCAGATCAGAAGTTCAAAAAAGCCATTTAAAAAATTAATCAGAAATTTTCTTGCAGTACTGTCCCAAATCAAGCTGTTTGCCTGTTTCTTAAAGATCTCTTTAAAACACTGCATAATTAATATATATTACATCATTTAAATCAGTTTTAAAGAGAATGTTTTAAGTTCAGGTTAACTAAATTCATGGAGCAAAGCCTGCATTAACAGCCGTAGGATTCAGCACATTACCTAAGAATGGGAACACTTTGAAGACAATAAGACTACTCAGATGCTTAAAGTGGCACAGGCACATTGGGGACATCAACTGGACAACTAGACTGAAGAGACTTCATTACCCAAGAAGGGGAAGAATACTGTGACTTGGCCTGAGGACTGAAAAACAAAGGCTTGGCGCTGCAGCTCCTGAGGAGCCACAGATGAACAGGGAGAGGATGGGCTGAGGAACCACAAGAAGAGGATGTACAACTGGCAGAACTAATCCCCAGATATGGCCAGAGGAGGTACCCAGCAATGAGTAGTATGGGTGCCCTTGAGAGGGCCACACTCCACTTAAACCAACTGAGCTTAACCTGCTCACAGCAGTGGAAAATTTGGCACTCAAGTGGAATATGAACAACTTATGCACCTTGTGCAGTAATGATGGTTCTTTGGGATGTAATTCCCTATGGATGCTCCACTGCAGGTGCACTTGCATCCCTGCACAGCTGAATGGAAAACTTTGGCAGTAGTGCCTGCACATGTGCTGTCCCCCACCTCATGTTCTGGCTCAATGCTAACCAGCATTGCACAAAGCTCCCTCAGTTCCTTCCCTATCAAGAACTCAAAAGTAGAGGAGAGAAGGGTGAGTCACAGGGCACTCATAGGGTCACAGGTCATTACTGCATAAAATAACTTCTTCCTCTGTGGGTGCTCATGTAGATTATTTCTGAGCAATATCCCTAGTGGGAGGCTGGAGCATCAGAGTCCAGTCTGTTAATGGATGACAATACAGTAACTCCTCACTTAAAGTCATCCTGGTTAATGTTTCATTGCTATGTTGTTGATCAATTAGTGAACATGCTTGTTTAAAGTTTCCCGGTGCTCCCATGTTTGATAGCCACCTGCTTTGTCCACAGGAAGGCCAGTCCATTGCAGCTAATTGGTGGGTGGTTGGAACCAGGGTAGACCAGCAGCCCCCTCATCAGCTCCCTGCTCACCTAAGTTCCCTGTGCCGCAGCACCCAGCAGTTCAGCTGTCCCTCCCCACACTGCCATGTGCTGCTCCTGCCCTCTGCCTTGGAGCTGCTCCTCGAGACTACTGCTTGCTGTGCGGGGGGGGGGGGGGGGGGGGAATTGGGGGGGTAAAGTTAGGGTGTTCCCCTCCCCCCCTAGTTTTGCCGCCCACTTTCTGCTTCTCCATATAGAGTAGGGTGACCAGATGGGAAGAGTGAAATATCAGGACACACTCTGTGAGGGGGCGGGGGGGAGTGGAGAAGCGGTTTGGTGGGGCATGAGCGGGGGGGGGGTCTGCAGGAGCGGGGGGCGGGGCATGAGCGGGGGGCTGGAGGAGCGGGGTACGGGGCACGAGCGGGGGGGGCAGGAGTGGGCCGCAGCGGCTGGAGGCGCTCTGTCTCTGCGGGGGGGGGAGCAGTGGGCTCTCTGCCCCCCCCCCCTCTTCTGCAGCATGCTTCTCTGGCAGGCAGGGCAGAGAGAGCTCTCCTGGCTGTTGCCGTGGCCCGCCCACATACCCCTGAATGCTGTCTCTGCTGGGGGGAGGTGCTGAGGGGGGGAGCAGTGGGCTATCTGCTGCTGCTCCCCTCACCCGCTGTCCCGCTCTCAGCGCTGGTTGCATGCTGGGGGGGGGGTCCACTCTGCCCGCCCTGCATGTTCCACCGCTGCCTGTCTCTGCCGGCGGGAGGGAGGGGCGGGGGGAAGGCACTGGCAAGCCGGCACCAGCAGGTCCCCCCCCCCGGGGAGGGCGGGGACCTGCGGCAGCCACGCTTGGCCCGACCCCCTGCCAGGGAGCACAGGGCCCAGCCAGGAAGGGTTGGCCCCTCAGCTTCCCGCGCTCGCCCCGCGGCATTCTCCGATCGGCCCAGCCCCCAGTTGGGGAGCGCAGGGCCCAGCGCCGCTGCGATCTGCCTGTTCCCCCGGCCTAGGAGCACGGGGCGGGTGGCGTGCTGCGATTGTCCCCCCTAACCGGGGAGTGGGGGCTGGCGGCGTGCCGCTAACAGCCCGGCCCCGGAGCTCGTGGCTCCGCGGCAGAGGGGAGCGGGGTTGGGGCCAGCAGCCAGCCAGCATGTGGCTGCCTGGGGCAGTGGGCGGGGCTGTGCTGCCTACATGAGCCCTGCGCGCGCAGGGCTCATCTATAAATTCCCGAAATCGGAACAAATGGCGTCCCGACCAAAGTGTGGTCGGGACGCGGGACAGAAGGCAAAAAATCGGGACTGTCCCGATAAAATCGGGACGTCTGGTCACCCTAATATAGAGATGGGTGGGGACAGAACAGAGCACAGGACAGAGCGAGCTTCCTGGCCGCAGTTGCTATCTCAACTTCCTGATCTTTTTAAAGGCAATGTATTTAGAATGGTCAGCATATTTAAAGGAACAGTGCACACCTCTCTCTTTCTCTCTCTCTCCCTCCCACACACACACAGGGTATGTGTCTGCCATGCTGTCTCTCCTTCCTCCATTCCTGCTGCCTTGTAGAGTGAGGTTACATTAACAACATGTTAATGCTTGAGGGCTCAGTCAAGTGCTAGTTCATCATTTAGCAGTAACGCATTCCCTTGGAAATATCCTACCCTCTGACTCCTCCACCTCAACCAAGCTCCATAGAATCATATAATCATAAAATATCAGGATTGGAGGTCATCTAGTCCAACCCCCTGCTCATAGCAGGACCAATCCCCAACTAAATCACCCTAGTCTGGGCTTTATCAAGCCTGACCTTAAAAACCTCTAAGGAAGGAGATCCCACCACTTCCCTTGGTAACCCATTCTAGTGCTAAAATCACAATCATCATTGCTATGTACAGTATTAAATTGTTTGTTTAAAACGTATACCATGTTTATATTTTTATATATAAACACAGTAATACATTTTTGTCTGGTGAAAAAAAATTCCCTGGAACTTAAGCCCTATTTACATTAATTCTTAAGGGTGAAATTGGACTCACTTAACATTGTTTCACTTAAAGTCGCATGTTTCAGGAACATAACTACAACGTTAAGCGAGGAGTTACTGTACTGTGAAGCCAAATCTAGCTTCGGGAGCAGAGTCCCTAGTGACGGTATAGTGTTCTGCAAAGGTATGCACAGATGCCCATGTGGCTGCCCTGTATATTTCCAGACTGGGGACATCCTTGAAGGAGGCATTCAAAGAAGAAACCGATCTCATGGAGTATGTTTGGATTCCAAATGGAGGTATTACATTGTAAACATGATAGCAGTGTTTGATGCAGTTCAAGACCCACTTAGAGAATTTCTGGGCTGATATTGCTGCACCTTTAGAGCTATCCACAATGAAAGGGAAACGCCTAGGAGATTTGCTAAAAGCCTTCGTACTGTAAAGGTAGAAGACCAGGGCCCTCCTAAAATCTAGTGTCTGTACAATGGCTTCCTTATTATCATGGTGAAGCTTGGGATAAAACGTCAGGAGGTGAATTAGTTGGTTCATGTGAAAGGCCGAAGAAACCTTTAGGATGAACAGCAGGTGTGGCCTGAGCATAACCTTGTCATGAAAAAAATACTGTAAAAGGGGGGGGGAGGGTGCGCCATAAGAGCCACTATTTTCCCTATCCCCCTCACTGAGGTGATGTTGACCTGAAATGCTGTCTTCTCTGACAGATGTGTAAGTGAACATAAGAATGGCCATGCTTGGTCAGACCAAAGGTCCATCAAGTCCAGTACCCTGTCTTCCAACAGTGGCCAATGCCAGGTGCCCCAGAGGAAATGAACAGAACAGGTAATCACCAAGTTATTCACTCTCTGTCACTCATTCCCAGCTTCTGGCAAGTAGAGGCTATGGACACCATACCTACCCATCCTGACTAATAGCCATTAATGGACCTATCCTCCATTAACTTATCTAGTTTTTTTAAAACTCTGTTATAGTCTTGGCCATCACATCATCTTTCAGCAAGGAGTTCCACAGGTTGACCATGCATCGTGTGAAAAAAATACTTCCTTTTCTTTGTTTTAAAGCTGCTGCCTATTAACTTCATTTGGTGACCCCTAGTTTTGTGTTTTGCGAAGGAGTAAATAACACTACTTTCTCCATAGCAGTCATGATTATATAAACCTTTATCATCTCCCCCCTTCACTGTCTCTTTTCCAAGCTAAAAGTCCCAGTCTTATTAATCTCTCCTCCTATGGAAGCTATTTCGAACCCCTAATAATTTTTGTTGCCCTTTTCTGAACCTTTTCCAATTCCAATGTTTTTTTTGAGATGGGGCGAATATATACACTCACAGTTCTCAAGATGTGGGCATACCATGAATTTATATAGAGGCAATACATTTTCTGTCTTATTATCTATCCCTTTCTTAATGATTCCCAACATTATTTGCTATTTTGACTCCCACTGCACATTGAGTGGATGTGTTCTGAGAACTATCCATAATGACTCCATGGCAACAGCTAATTTAGACTCCATCACTTTATATGTATAGTTGGGATTATGTTTTCCAGTGTGCATTACTTTGCATTTATCAACACTGAATTTCATTTGCCATTTTATTGGCCAGTCACCCAGTTTTGTGAGATACTTTTGTAGCTCTTCGCAGTCCTGGGACTTGGGTATCTTGAGTAATTTTGTATCATCTGTGAATTTTGCTACTTCACTGTTTACCCCAGGGTCATAGGTTTGAAGGGGGGTCTGGTCAGATCCTTTAATGCTAAATTCAAGTCCTGTGATGGGGAAGGATGTCTGGGTTGGGGAAAGAGGTTTACTATGCCCTTGAAGAGCCTCGTTGTAGTTGGTGCAAGAAAACGGAGTACCCCTGTGGTTGTTGATGAAAAGTGGTTATAGCCTTCCCTCTGTACCTTTAAAAAGCTAAGATATAATCCTGACTTCTTTAGAGTAAGTAGGTAATGTAAGTCTACTGGAAAGTAGCAGACGATGCCATTCCAGACAAATTACCCCAACAAAACTGAAACCTGGTCCACTTTTGGAAGCAAGTATGATGGACAGCCAATTTCCTACTGTGAAAGTAACACTTCCTGTACCTCCTCAGACCAGGATCTCTCTATATGTTGGAATCATGAAGGAGCCAGGCCTTGAACCAAACTATCCACAGGTTGGGATGGATAGTGCATCCTTCGTTCTGTGAGAGGAGATAAGAAGTGGGTTGAAGAGGGACTGGCAGGTAAGTCACCATCTGTGATGGGTAAGGGTACTACATCTGTTTCAGTATAACATTGTGCATATGCTCGTTCACTCTCTCTAACAGGACTTTCAGCAGTAGAAGAAATGGGGGAGAGGTGTATAAACGCCCTTGTCCCATAAGAGAAGGGCAGCACCTTCAGTGTTGTCAGTGGGAGTAAGGACTGCAGGCTCAAACTCTTAGCTTTCACATTGCATGAGGAAGACTATTTTTCTCTCAGCTGAGAGTCTGATCCTGTAAAATGCAGAAAGTTTCCTGGCAGAGCTAAATAACCTCCCAAAGGCTACACTGAGAGTGGAAGGCATTTAGCACCTTATAGGAATGGAAGTTAAGTATGCATCTTGAACACATCTCTAAAGAGTCCTGTTGCATCCGACGAAGTGGGTATTAGCCCACGAAAGCTTACGCTTCAAAACTTTAGTTAGTCTTTAAGGTGCCACAGGACTTTTTGTTACCTCTGCTATTCCAAACTAACACGGCTACCTCTCTGAGTCTTGACATCTCTAAATGTAATCCTGAAGTTAGCATATAAGTGGTTAAAATAAGGTTGTAAATATCTATTTAAGATTTACTGCAATTTAATCATCAATTTAAATGATTTCTGAATCCTTATCACATTTGAATATATCAACATGAAGTTGAAGCTACTGCTCTCATTTAAAATTAGAATTTCTCCCTTTATGTATTTTTGCATTACAAGAAGTTTACTGGTACCTCTGCATACCCATTTAGTTCTCTTTTACTATGTCTCCAGGCTATGAAATACTTACCTTATTCTAGAAAAAAATTCAGTTATCCATATCACTAAAAAAATGTTTATATAAAAAGTTGTCTCAGATAATTAAAAAAAAAGTGTGACAGTATGGTGTTGAACAGGACTTTCAAAGAAAACCATGTTCAGGCAACAGTAGTTCTTCCCCCACCCCTTACTCTCTCAAGATTTGCCTTTTCAATGTGATCTATCAGACAATTTAGATCAAAAAAATCCAGGCCAAGCCTGGTTAATAGTTAAAACTGCTTTTTTCTTTTTAATCTCCTGTAACTTTTACAAGTAAAGATTGGCAATTAACCACATTTTTTTGATTTCACCAGGTAACAACACTAATTCCCAAAGGGAATGACTTGAAAGAATGCAAAGTTATCCAATTTGTGTGCGAAGAGATATATACATAAGTGTATGTCACTTTAACATTATAATTCTTTTAAACTGTTAATTAAAGAAAATGTGGAATAAGACGTTTCTAGGTTCTTAATAGCAATCTAAATGTGTCTAATGTACATTGGTACAGATTTCTTAAAAAGTCAGTTCTGCAGTAAGACACGATCAGAGTAATAGATGTGTACAAGGGTATGAAACCTGAGAAGAGTTTCAATCAACGCTACTGCAAAGCTTATAGTTCTTTAATATGCTAAATGTGCATTGTAGAACATAGAGTAATATTTAGTTATATACAATATTTTAATATGTATACATACACAATGGACATAGAGGAAAGTAGCAATGCTCAGCCCATTTGGAGCAGACAGAAGCCTTTGATATCACCGGCATAGGAAAATGCACATTTGCCCTCAACAATTACTACACTTGTAGAAATCTGCTTTAGGGAGCAGGTAATTATTGTTGCCTGTGATGGTGCTGACCAAGAACTGCTGAGTCAGTTCTCACTCCAGCTCCAAATAAGGGAGGCAAACTGGAGCTGACTAGAGGAACCTGAGCCTGATTGGCAGAGCAGCTGCCAGCTTGATTAGCTTAGGGTTATATAAAGGCTCAGAGAAAGGACACGGAGCGGAGCGGAGCGGAGCCAAGCCAAGCCAGGCCAGAGAGTTGAGGAAGAGAGGTAGTTCTCCCCTCCTAGTTGCAAGAAAGAGAGGCCCCTAAGGGATATGTGTTGAGAGGTGGTGGGTTTGCACTGTGAAAATAAACTGCATCGGGGTGACTGCTGAGCCAGAAGGCCTCAGTGATTTTTGAAGCACAGCAGAGGCAGGACCAAGGGGGGGCCTGCGATGCCCTATTACACTGCCCATATGCAACAGCTGGGGGGGGGGGGTTCCAATGCTTGGATAACCATAACTATTATCTTAGGTCTCTGATGTAATTATCATGAAATCACTTTAAAACTATGGTCAAAAGCAGGGATTTCATATTACTTACCAGTGTCATAGTGTTCCTATGTCATTAATACCCATTTAATGCAGACATATATAAACTTCATTATATCAAAACTAATGATCGCTTAGCTTGAAAAATGGTTGAGTAGATGCTATTTACCTTCCTTCAAAGGCTCTGCCACCTGTTTTCCTCCATCATTTCTTGAGGCTGTTATGATTCAAGTTCACCTTCTTACAAATGGGAGCAAAACCTCGGGTGGAATAAGTTGTCATACATCCACTCAGAATCTGCCCATGACCTTTATTTCATGACAAGTGGTAAGTTTCTGTGCATAAATTGCATAGCCTATCATTAATAAAGATTGTTTATATGTTTTATTAATCAGGGTAAAAATACGTATAAAATTCAGTGAATCTTTAATTGTGCCCATGTGGAATGTTCAATGATATCTTTAGTTAAAAGACAATTTGAAGCCACTAATTTCAATTTACTCACATTTAAATGTTTGGTTTAGATATATGTACATTCTTATTTCATGGTCATATATACCACAAGTACTTCATAAGAGACCTTTCAAGAAATTGATTATTCATATAACATTTTGGCAAAACTATTTTATTTCCCAACTGAGATCTTGAGTATTTGGTATGCCTCCTATAAAGGAGCCAAATGCATTATTTTGGACTTTTATAGTAGCTTTGGACCCTAAAAGGGACATAGAACCAGTGCACAGGAATATTGTAATGTACTCCGGGTGAGAGTCAAATGAGATATAGTCATCTTGTTGCTGGCCTACTTAAAGTATAAGGTCCTTTCTACTAGAATTAAAAAATATCAGGGTTGGAAGGGATCTCAGGTCATTTAGTCCAACCGCCTGCTCAAAGCAGGACCAATCCTAGTACCAGTTAAATAGCTTCTTCTGTTGCTGAAACGGTAAAGAAATCCACCCCACCCCGTCCCCCAGTACATTTGTTCAACTTGTAATTGCATTCCGTGTCTATAAAACATTGTGGAGGTTGCTGATTGTCCCAAAGTTTTCCAGTGTATGTTTCATGAAGTATTATACTGCAGAAAATATTTGGGAGGGAGCAGTTCTACAACAGGTAGCATTTTCTCAGAAAAATAAAATACTAGAAATGGCTTACGTTTTGACTGCTATTGGTATCCTGGTCGTACAGTCCCAAAACACACTGTAGAATCTCAAACTCTGAGCCTTATAACAACAGACTACACTCAACAGATATAATGGGATGCTCCTATTTATTTAAGGTTGGCTTTATGATCTGAATAGTCAACAGAGTTATTTAAGCATATGGTTGTAGACTGTTTCTTTTCATGCATTTATGGTTGTTACCACAAAGAACCTAAAAATTTTAAGTTAGAAAAATATGAAAACTTCAAAGGTAAATAAAAATATAGCATTTTTTCTATTTATTCATTCTTTTTAAAAAGTTAATTCATACCTCTAACATTGAAAAAAAATAAAATCTTATCCAAAATAAAATCATCCATTCTTATGAAGTGAAAAAGTACTTTTAAAATGCACTTTTTTGTCCAAAGTTAGTCAAAGTACCAAGCTAACACAGAATCCCTTAATAAGCTTTCATGTACTACTCCTGCCTGAACATCTAATATGAAGTATGTTCCTTATTTTAAATCTAGCAGTTGGCATCTACAAAATGCAGAGATAATGTTGACTTTCACTATAAAGCTATAAACTCATTTTTACCCCATTTCACAACATACAGCTTAATTGTTTAAAATATAATTGGCAAGAACACTACATTGTGCTAGTACTGAGAAAATAGCATGTAAAACTTACAAATAATGTACTGAACTATCAGATTCCTAGCTACACAGGAGTCTCACTAAGCAAAACACAAATCCCACACAGAAATATTAGCTAGTACTATCTTTTTATAACTGAACCAAAAATATCAGCTGATGACCTACATGCAACAGCACTCAACAGATAAATAAATAAAAAACAATCTGATAATCAACATAAAACTTCACGTAGGTGAGAGTTTTCATGGTGATTTATACTAGATGGTATTATGAGCATCTTTTGTGCAGATGCATCCAATCGCTACAGGCTTTACCACAGCAAAGTCTGACAATGTTTATTATACTGCTTGCTGGTTCCTTATTGACTAGAGATGTGCTCAAACGCCAACCCTCTGAATTTAGTTTTTACTATCTCTTCCAGAGTAACCTAAAAATGTCTGTGTAATGAAGAAAATTTGCCATTCTTAAATAGTATTTATTACAGCCATGCAAGTCTTAAATATTTAATAATGAAACATGCACTAAAAAGAAACTCCGAGCCTGAAATTATTAGATGTCCCAGAACAAGAAATAAAAAAAGACATACATTTCTCTGTGTGATTTCAACATTCCCTCACACAGGGAGTTAGTTGCTTTGCTACTGTAGATTAATTAGATATGTGATTTGAAACCCAGATATTAGGGGGTGGAGGGTGACAAGACTCAAGCAGCAGCAGACGGAACAAGTGTTTGGGAGGATAAACAAGAGGAAATCTGGCCACACTTGAAATCTAAGTGACCATTTTAATTCTTTTTGTAAATTATTCCAGTCATTTTTCCAAATCAGTTCCAGTACAGGGAATCATCACATGATTCATTAGCAACAGAACATTAGCTTCTAATCATTGTATTGCAAACTGAAAGTCCAAATTTATCCCTTGCAGGCAATTTTACATTTTTAAAGTGCCCTTACTGTTCTTGAGTCAGTTTTCAGCCTAAAAAAAATAAGCTGAGATTTATCATTTACATTTAGATCTCAATCCAGCAAAATAGTTAAGCTTGTACTTAACTTTTAGCACCAGCATTTTTGCGGGGTCAATCTGGTAGATGATAGGACACGAGAAGTCCTAAGGAACTCTTGGATATGACAGTCTAGATTTTGGTTTCATGGTGGCAAATAGCCTGGCCTGACTCTGTTGGGGAGTCACAGGATTAGAAACTCAAGATTCACCTGAGACTTACAGTACTTATCACTCTTTTTAGCAAAAATAAAGTATGCATATTTTTCTCTCTTGATTCTCCAGGAGTCTGGGGATTTGATGTGTCCCTGAAAAATGCAGTGGCAACCAAACATATCTCCCTACAGCTGCTGCCACTTATATGAAAGCAAGTGCTGTTTTGGAATACACTACTTGTGCTATGTTTAAATATTTCTCATTGGTAATCGCTTTTTGGTGTATACAACTACAAAAAGAGAATGTTTACCAGCTGTAAGTCACAGTAGTGGAGGAGGTCCTGCTGGAACAGCAGAATGAGGGCTAGTGAAGAATGCGTTATTATTTATTCAGGTGTATTTATGCCCACTTTTAGATTCAATACTTTTTTCCCCTTTTTCATGACTTAATACTAAATGGTTACACTTCTTGCTTTTAGATGTATTTTTTGTAATAAAGATATCTAGACTAAATAAGGGATGCTAAGCATCCTGCCTGCCTTTGACTCTGCTCTGGAAATGATATGGAGACTTGAAACAGGATGGGTGGCAGAAGAAATAAAAATCATTTTTGGCAAGGGGTTTGGAATAGAGGGGAAGAGCCATTATAGGTCTTTCTTGTATTGTAGAATGGGACTGATCTTTCCCCCATTTAAATAAATTATGAAACTCTCAATGGTGCAAGAACAGACCCAAAATAGTGTCAGCCATTGTATATATTCGTTATGCAAGTCTGCTTTTTGTACTATATTTAGCCAAATACAATAAAATCATCTTATCCCAACACTATTTCTCTGTAAGCAGTGTTTCACTAAAAAAGAAAGGGTCTACTTGGCAACATATCTCCTCCGAGTAGCAGCAGGGCCTCTTTTCACCCTCATGTAGTGTCAGAAGACTTCATAAGTTATAAGGGAAGCGACTGGGGCTATACCTTCACAACAAGTGTGGAGCAGCAAAGCTAACTCGGCTCTTCAATACCCACACCAAGAGCAGCTATAAACTAGACCACGAACCAGGGATTCCTCCTTTCATTGGATCACAGCAACTTCTCTTTTTTGGCTGAGTAGAGGAAGAGTCTAATAAAATTTGATGTCAAGGGTTATCTGATAATTGTTACGTTCCTAGAGTTTTAGCACACTGATATGCGCTTTTAATGGAGTGGAACATCACTATAAGTGGAATTAATGCTCACGTTAAGAGGACTGAAAGTCTATTGCAATCAGTTCAGAACTCTTCCACTACTTCACTATAAACAGAGTGTAAACCAGTGCACTAATTCAACAGCCTGTGCACCAAAGAATATTCTCCACCCACAGCATTCCAGTCCTCTTATCTTCAAGCTGGGTGGATTTGATTTAAATCAAACTGATGATTTAAATCACAATTTAAATCACTAGTCAGGAAGACTCGATTTAGTCATGGATTTCTACATAAAAGTGCATTCTTGAGGCTCTTATAACCTTAATACATATTCTTCACGACTCAGAGATAGAGGTAGGTTTCATTTTTAGAAGGTACACACCATACATTTTTAAGTGATTTATTTTGAAAAGTTTTCAGATTAGTTTTATAGCTATATCAGAAAATGACAGACAGTTTGGTTATTTCATTTACCAAAGGGATATTTATGAAGTCATTGGGAGGTGAACTATTTCCAATTCAACAGGTTAATCATTAATATCTGGAGGATTTTCTTGCCATGATGTACTGGGAGGAGAACATCACCAGACAGATATTTAAATTGTTTTAACTATTTCTCACCTCTACATTTTATTTTAAATTTTTTTTTACTGTTAACAAGCATGTGCTCTGAAGACACAAATCCACAGTTTGAGAACTGCAAAACTAAGCATTTTTGATGGTATCTTCTTGACTGAGCACTGAGTTTCATTGGGTAGATACAAAGATTAACCCGAATAATCTACATAGAAGCCCCTGGAACTTCATAAGATTGGGTCCCTAATCCATTAACTAAGAAAATGTTTGTAAATGAGTTCCAATAAACATTACATGAATATATTCTCAGACTACAGAATTAGAATTTATCATCTCTATTCCATTATGAGATATCTTTGAGCTATAATGTAACTTAATTAAAACTTTTCCCCAAAAAAGCATTTTATCAAAAAAAAACAATTCAAATTTTTAAAAAATCCGATTTTTAATTTTTAGCCACCCTGTCTTCAAGGCTTCTGTTATTTCTTCAACAAAAGAAGTTGTCCTTTTTCACTTAGCTCAGAGGCTCCTTCAAAAGACCATCTATTCACTCTTCATGTCATCTGATTGGGGTTGCTAGTGAGCCATTCTGCTCTCTTTCCAAACTAGCCTGGTCCCTGCAGTATATAAATCAGTTCGGTATTAATAGGACTATAATGTAGTATGTTTGTATCTCTCTATGTTTGTGGAATTATGGTACAGTCAAAATAATGTACTATGTAACTTTAGGAAAAATCAAAAAAAAAATTGATAGTCAATTCTCCAGTAAACCCTTAGGATACATCATATTTCAATGTGCAAAATTAGTAGCAGATGGTGCAAAAACATATATAATTTATGATCTCATCAAAATATAAGCTAAACCCACACCTACTTAGCACTGAGTGGGTTTTTTTAAAGAAAGCTCATATTATATAATTTAATCTTCATACTAAAAAGAGTGCTCATTGAGCAATAAACAAGAAGTAACCATGAGAACTAAATCATGGCAAACTTGATCACTTTCTTTGACAGAGTTATCAGGAAGGCAGAGAATGAGACAAGAGGAACATAACTGTAATATAGCTTTTGATTCAGTTCCTCTTCAAATTTAGAAATAGAAAATACACAATCCTGTTACAAATGTAAAAGCGACTGCAAAAATTCTGAAACTATGCCAATATGACACCGTATATGACACCTCATATGACACCTTCAGATACTGTTGTCATAAACTGTGTGTTAGGTGTAATAAATTCAGGCCTAATTAGACCAAAAGGATATAAGAAGGATCTCCTCCACCTCTCTCACACCCTCTCAGTCTCATGTGCAGTAAGGCGACCTCTAAGCATACCTACTGGATCAGGTCCCACACACAACTTGGGCTGCCAAACTAGCTTGTGAATTGCACTGGGGCATAGGCACCCATAAGATATAGGCACCTAGTGAGGCGGCAGTGCATACGCTCAGAGGCAGAAACGCGGGCACCAAGCAATTTTATTGCAAAACCTGAGGTGCCACGCAACTAGAGGTGTCTACAGAATTAGGCTGAAGCCAAAGGGGAGTTTTGTGGATCGCAGTGGTGCCTAAGGGGAACTTAGAACCCTAAGTACCTTTGTGAATCCCACCCTATGTGTACACAGTGTCAACAAAATGGGGCCCTAGTCTAGTTGGGGATCCTTGATTTTATTGCACCTATAGAGGTCCAGGGTGAGGGTTCCTACAAGCATGCCCACATCTGAGGCTCATCTCCCAGCCTCAGGGGAGGAGCAATAAGCCCATGGCTCAAATTGGTGCTACTGAAATACAAGAAGTTGAGAGTAAAATGGCTACAAAAATGAGTTTTTGAAGAAACTGGCAAATTTAAGTGCAAGTTTAATTTACATGAACATACAACTGCAAACTTAAGAAAAAAAATCTATTTAATCATGGATGTACAGAAAAGGATTTGGGTGACAGATGACAAACTGAGTATGAATTTTCTATGGAATAGAGCTGCAAAAAAGGCAACTCCTTTCAAGTACATACAAGGTTATCACTTATGAGACAGAAGGATATTCCTGCTTTATGCAAAAGGTGATACAAGATGACCCAGGAAGTCTTTTCCAGCCCTATCTTCTATATTTCAGATTTTCACTTAGCAAAATGCATCATAATTCCAACTAAAGGCTCATTGGTGCAGTACAGTGAATTAAAGGAAGAGGGATCAATGGAAATTACTCAAAAGTGACAATGTATTTGTTAAATACTTAAAATGTTTACAAAGTATACTTTCCTCAATAACATAAATTAAACACTAAGCATGCAAGATATATACACTGTAGTATTAATAAAGTCAGTGGAGATCAGAAGCATGTTTTCCAAGGACAGCAAAAGTAAGCCATTAGTCTTCTACTACAAGTTTAGATTCATGTTCTTTGCCAAATACATTGGAAGTTATGCATGTAAATCATTACACAGATGTGAGGAGACAAACTTGTAGCCTTTATGCTTACATAGTAAGCAGAAACATCTGAAGAACAGACTCTGCCTACAACTCAATCATCCACTTAAAACAACCTCTGTGTAAAATTACCAATTAAAAAACTGCATTATAAAACATGTTTTAAGGAGAGTTTGTAAAGGGATATAATGAGATTTCACATCAAAACTTCCACACACTGAAATAACAGCTAATGTTGGCTGAATCTAACAACATTCCAAGAAGAGACCTGTCTAAGTAACATCAGCTGTGATCTTCCCATGAAAAAAAACCTACCCACACCGAATGAAGCAACAAATAAAGCTTTCACACCAAGTGGCAAAATTGACAAGTGAACTAAATTTGGCTTTTATGAGAACTCAAGATCTACCATTCAAATGAAAAAAAACCAATGTCTATGTGGAATTTCTTTTCAGCACATAGAATGTAACTTTTAAAGATCAGAATACTTCTCAACTGTCACTCAAAGATTTAAAGCACTTCTGAATATTTTAAAATGCATTGGAGGGGAATATAAAAACAGATTATGAAATCAAGGGAACGACTATGTGTTGGACATAGACATCTTGCCTAAGGGAAAAATGGTGAAGTGCTTAATGCAAGTTTTCTATTAGGCATTTCAATGATTCAGTTTTAAATTGAGTGGCCAAGATCCTACCACAGAGAAATAATATTCTGGAATGTCTTATTTAAATCACTGGCATCAGCTATTTGAAAATAAATTACTAAGAAATCTGCCTACAGGCAGAACACATTGTGTGCAATTAATCTTTCAAGCGAACTTTATAGATACATGCTTAAGAATGTTGCAATTTAAGATTTTTAATTATATTACACATTAGATCTAATTGTCCCAAGAGTTATATCGACTGAAGCCTTCCTTTCTCCATCCGGTAACTATTACTTTAAAATATTACACACACACACACAAAGTTAACTGTTATTTAAACTAATCCCATCATAGAACCAAGGTCAAAATGATTTTACTGATTCTACCATGTAAGTTCTTATGAGTTTCATATTAATTTTCTAATGGGGTTGTTAGTAATTTACAAAGGACAGAAATCAAATCTGTACTCCAGAGAAACATATCTTCCTTATTTAAAAAAACTATACACTATTGCTATTCCCATATTTTCAAGCTGCCGCTAAGTGCACCCACTAAAGACTTTTTCACATTAAATTCTGTAGGGTTCATATTTAAGGAGCTATGTCAAATCTGATTGATTAGCCAACGTTTATAAACCCTCTGAAGATGCCCATGTTTATATTTAAGTGACTAGAATATGATGAAGAGATTCTGCTGGATTCTCAATACTGCACCTAGGTTGAGGGGTTGGATTGTTTGTGGGTTTTTTAATTTGTCTTCCCCCCCCACCCCATGACAGTATAGAACAATAATGGCCTCAGTGCCACAGAGTCCACAGTACCTGTGGCAATAAACACTACTCTAGGGTGACCAGACAGTGTGGGGGTAAAAAAAAAATGTATAACTCTAGGTTGGTTTTTGTCTATAGCTAAAAAAAGGCCTGGGGACCCGAACCAAGGTACTTTGCTTTTGTCTTTGCTTTTCACCCACTCCCTCCCCTATTCTTTAAACATGAATGGGCACAGTAGAATGATTTAGCTGAAGGCCAGATACACAGACCTACAGATAAACGAAATGTTAAACAGTCTAGAGATGCCCTCCAGTCTCACAAAATCCTCAACATCCTTGCATAGAGATTGAACGTATAAACAAGGCGGTGAGGGCTGTTTTGATCATGTTTTAATAGTGCCTGAAAGATGCCTGATATGCATGTTAACCATTTGAATTATGAGTGGTTATAGATAAAGATTACTAGCCCTTGAGAGGTTAAGATCTCACTGTATTATATTACAATTCTATGTACTGTGTTTTCTGAGGAAAGGTTACCATGATGCTCCTGTTCTTCATAGATCCCTGTGACCTACCCATGCTTGCATGGTCTGGTAATAAAGTCAAGAATCAGAGAGGTAGCCGTGTTAGTCTGGAATAGCAGAGGAAACAAAATCTTGTGGCACCTTAAAGACTAACTATAAAGTTTTGAAGCATGAGCTTTCGTGGGCTAATACCCACTTCGTCGGATGCATCCACTGCTTGCATCCGACGAAGTGGGTATTAGCCCACGAAAGCTCATGCTTCAAAACTTTATAGTTAGTCTTTAAGGTGCCACAAGATTTTGTTTCCTCTGGTAATAAAGTGTGTTTTCAGATACAAGTGACCACCAGTCTTATTCTTTGGAGGGAAAGTCACCCCTGATAAAACAGCAAGTGTGAAAAATCGGGGGGGGGGAATAGGAGCCAATAGAAAAAGAAGACCCCCAAATCGGGACTGTTCCTATAAAATTAGGACATCTGTTCATCCACAGACAAGGAGGTTCCCACGTGACCGGCGGGAGGCTGCAGCCGTTGAAAAACGACCACTCCTCCCGTTTCAAACGGCCGGTTCAGTAACGGCCAAGCGGCGGGGGAGGGGCGTTAGTTGGGGGAAAAGACAGTTAAGCGTCTGAAAGGGCTGTAGGGGGATTTAAACGGGCGAACGAGGCCCACCCACGAGCTCTTGCTGCAGCCCGCCAAGCCCCCCAGCACAGCGCGTGGCAGGAGCTGCCTCCCCACCCAGACGACGGACCCAGCCTGCCCCGTGGCTGGGTTGCCCGATCGAGTGGAGCCACCGGCGCGGAACCTGCCGCGCTGCGGAACCGGGTCAAACGCGCCCTGGAGAGCGCCAGAGCGCGCTGGGCGCCCCCGGAGCGTCCCCGACTCCTCCCATCCCCCCCATCCCCTTCCCATCGCCCTCCCCGACCCTGAGGCGCTTCGGCCGCTGAGGAGCAGGGAATGGGAGGGGGAAACAAAATGGAGACTTACACTCCGACTGCTATTGCGCGTGCGTCAAGCCGGTTATGGGCGCGAGACGCCACGGCGCTCTGACGTCACGCGCCCGGGACTGGCTGCGTGAAAGCAGTGAGTTTGGCGCGCGGTGCCGCCCGCCCTGACAGGAATGGGCAGCGCATGCGCATGGCGCCCTTTCCTCTCAGGGTGTGCCCAGCCCCCCTCCCTTGTTGCCTGAAGGGCCGGCCGCTGACCTGGGCGCGCTGACAGCGCCAGTCATGGGCAGTAATGGCGAGGCAGGATGGGATGATGCCGGTGCCCGACTCGGGTGGTGCCTCTCACGCTGGCTTGTCAGCTCCCAGGATGGGCCTGAGGCTTCCAGGAATCACCTCAGGCGCTGAAACGCGGGGGTTGTGACCCACCGCCATGGACAGCCCAACGGCAACCCCCTCTCAGAGGACAATGTCACTGGCACGGCCAGCAGGAGCCGTGCATGCTGACATAGATGCCAGCATTGCCCCCCAGCATCATCCATCCCCATGCAGACATGCCAGCCCCCGCCTCACCCACACAGCTACCAAGAGCCTGGCATGTTGCTACTGACACCAGTGATGCCCATGGTGGAGACCAACACTGTCCCTCAGCAACACCAGACACCTCCACTCTCACCTCTCTCCCCTGCATACAGTGGCACTCTAGTGTCGGCCCTGGTACCAACATCAGTGCCAATGCTTCTTCTATAGTCTATTCTGTTGATAAAGTAAATAGAGAGGTCTTAGTTACTCCTCATAACACAAGAACTAAGGGTTACCAAATGAAATTAATAGGCACCAGGTTTAAAACAAACAAAAGTATTTTTTCCACACAATGCACAGTCAACCTGTGGAACTCCTTGCCAGGGGATTTTGTGAAGACCAAAACCATAACCATAAGGGTTCAAAAAAGAACTAGATAAATTCATGGAGGGTAGGTCCATCAATGACTATTAACCAGGATGGGCAGTTGGGATGTTGAGAGGTAACATCTAATTTTGAAACCATCATTTAATTGGGATTACATTTTCCAATGTGCATTACTTTGCATTTATGAATGAACATTTGATTTTACCTGCCATTTTGTAAGCTAATTTTCTGAGATTCCTTTGTAATTCTGAAGAGTCTGCTTTGGACTTGACTATTTTAAGTAATTATCTGCAACCTTTCTCACCTCACTCTTCACTCCCTCTTCCAGATCATTTGTAAATAAATTGAACGGCACAGGTTCCAGTCCAGATGTTTGGGGGACCTGCTTATTTATCTCTCTCCACTTGAAAACTGGCAATTAATTCCACCCTTTGTTTCCTATTTTTTAACCAGTTACTGATCTATCAGAGGAGTATCCCTCTTATCCATGACTCATTACTTTGCTTAAGAGGCTTTGGTGTGGGAGCTTAACAAAGGCTCTCTGAAAGTCCAAGTACACAATATTCAGTGCATCACCTTGTGATTCTGTATTATTGAAATATGATTATTAATCATTAATATTGCCAATGTTAGACAATTGCAACACATCTTGTACAAAGTGTATTATGTAAGGTGTCAATGGAAAATTATGATTTGCTAAATCCATGTATCATTTATGTATCTGAAGTTATGAATATTGGCTATATACCTTTATCACCATTGTATTTGTTCCCATGTTAACACCCAAAAGGTAATTTACATCCAGTCTATCTCGCACATTGTGAATGGGCTTTTCAAGCTTGATTGCCCATTAAAGACACAACTCTCCCAATGGGCCACAGAAGAAACTCATCCTCCCAGTAAACCTTCCTATGGACACCATAGCATGAATATGGTCAATGGCTGCTCCCCCCTCTCCTGAGGGGTGGCAAGCCATATAAGGACATGTGATATGCTTATGTGACCCTGTAGTCAATGTTGTGCCAGTAACTTTCCACAGACAGGAACTATAAGCTTTGTTTGGAACAGTAAAATTTTTCTAATCACATGGCAGAGGATAAAAAAGACCCTTGAAACATCTCCATGTTGCCTCTTTCCCAGGGGTGAAAGTAAAATTTCTCTTACTAGTATGGGGCAGCTTTGCACTCTCTGCTCTCCCTCCCCGAGGGGGTGGGGCCTCTGGCAGAAGGGGCAGGACTAGGGGTCAGCATCCCCCTGCCAGCGCACCCAGGGCTTCAGCCCCCGGAGGGTGGCCCGGGGAGGAGAGCAAAAGGATCAGAGATGTAAAGTGCTGCCCGGCAGCAGTAAGCAGGGTCCTTTTTGCTGCGGCAGCACTTGAAAGTTGATGCTCTTTTTCGTCACCCTGCCCCCATTGGCGGCCCTGCCAGGTCCCTACTGGCAGGACTGTTGATGGGGTGGCACAAAAAGAACAGCGACATTAAAGTGTTTTGAAGTAAGGCAGATGGGGCTGGTACAGGTGGCCACTTTTTACCAGTATGCCATACTGGCCTGTACCACCTTACTTTCACCCCTGCTCTTTCCTAATCTGATTCTCTGGATTGCAGATTAACAACTAAAATTAGCATATTGGACTATGGACTGGGAACCCTCCAGTCTTTTGGAAGTTGTCAGAAACTTTACAAGCCAGCAGTCTATAACATCACTTCTACAAACCTGATATAAGAACATTGCCATTATTGTATGTATATGATCTACTGACCATTTAAACACTTTTCTTTTAATAATAGACCTTTAGATTTTTGTTACTAAAGGATTGGCAGCAGTGTGATTATTGGATAAGATCTGAATTATATATTGACGTGGCTAAAAGGTTGATCTCTTGGGATGAGAAGGACCCTATATTTGGTGAAATTGGTTTTCAATAGCCACTCATTATAAAGCCTAGTGTCTGGGTGGTAAAATAAGTGCTGGAATGTCTAAGGAGACTGCATTTTTTACTTCTGGTTAACCAATACAGTGAGAAGGACGTTTACTTTTGTTACTGGTTTGGTATAATCTAATGATAGAATAACCATCAGTGTGTGGTGAGTCTGCCCTGTTTCTCAGCATTTGTCCCAAATATGGCATTCTCAGCTGTGACCTAATGAGGTAGAATGATACCCGTGTTCACATACTTGTTGATTCCCTCAAATGATTCTAATATATTGGTGAGGAATGATTTCCTTTTACACAAGCAGTGTTGACTTTTACCTGCCACAATTTTGCATGAGGAAGGGAAGTCTCTAATGTAGAATTGTAACAGAGCCAGCAGGGATTCTTAAAATAGACCATCATTGAGGATGCAGACTTTGCCAATCAACCCAGGGTCAGATACCCAATATGAGGTGTAACTGGCACACAACTGAACCCTTATTCTGCAAATCAATTCACCTTAGCATAGCACATTCTGAAAATTGACCATTTATTACTACCCTTTGTTTCCTGTCTTTTAACCAGTTGCTGATCCATGAGAGGACCTTTCCTCTTATTCCATGCCTGCTTCCTTTGCTTAGGAGGTGTTGCTGAGGGACCTTGTCAAAGGCTTTCTGAAAGTCCAAGTACACTACATCTACTGGTTCACACTTACCCACATTCGTTGACCACCTCAGAGAATTCTAATAGATTGGTGAGGCATGACTCCCCTTTATGAAAGCCGTATTGACTCCTCCCCAACAAATCGTGTTCATCTACGTTTCTGATCATTCTGTTCTTTTTTTTTTCAGGGTTAAAATTTTTATTAAAGCTAATATTAAACATGAAAACATACAGATTGAGAGGTAAGGTACTAGACATATGGAGTCAGGCTGGGGTTATGGGTGATTGTAGGTAGTAGGTACAGGGTTTACAAGGCACATGCATATCACATATCCAGCATAGATCCAGATTGGGGTGTGGGAGTTTTTAAAAGCGTCAGTCTATAGGTGTGTTCGGGTATGCCACCCATGGGGTGGAGTGAAAGTCCAAGTCAGTGGTAGTGCAGGCAATAAGTACATGGGTGGGGTGCATCCCTCTGTTAGTCAAGGAAGGGGGGGGTGGGTTGTTTCCCTGGTCGGCGGTCTCGGCTACTCAACCTGGCAGTTTCAACTAATCTGGTACTGAAGTTAGCCTGTAATTCACTCCCACCGCATAGAGCCAGCGATCCTTGCCTTAGTGACCATCTGCCAGTTGCCTTGTTTTTGGAGGGTGGGAAGTCGTGAATTTGTGTCTGGTGACCAAGAGATGATGGTAGCATTTACTAGCATGCCGTTTCCCAATGTGCCACAGTTCTGTGAATAGACTGAACCCAGACATTCGACACCCCTGGGCTTTTCCTGACAACAAGTTCCAACTGTACTTAACTGTGCTCTTGGACAACGGTGTACTAAAGAGAAGTACACCTTGTGATTAAAACACAAATTGGGATTCAAAGTTAAGAAGGCAAGTACTGGATGTAGCTCCCTCTTCCCTCCCTCCCCGCCCCATACACACACAAGTCAACCTATCTTCACTATCCTGCTTCCTCTAAGACATTTGACCTATAAACCTACCTGACCTCCTTACCTTTCTCCTCAGAACGTGTGCCCCAGTGTAACTTCTTGTCAAATTTGTATGTGAAGGGAGTTAAAATCAATGTCACGGGCCAACTTGACTGCTGATTTGGGGCACCTCAGTTTTTGGATGGCCAACCTAAGACACTTGTTTTCAAAAAGTACTGAATACCTATCCTCTGCAAATCAGTCTCTTTCAAGGTGTCTCAAGGCACCAAAAATCTTTTGTGATATTTGAAAATCTTAGTCTTGCCTTTAAAATAAATCAGAGGTAAAGGATTAAAAAGCTTACCTCTTGTGCATTCCGTTTCACTGACATCATATACTACCTCCAAGCAAGGGATAGTGAGGTGTTTACCTTGCAAGTATATTCCTTTATCCTTTCACCTGTCTTCTTCCTCTTTTTGTACTTGGCAATTAAAATATATTTCTTCCTCCTTTCAGATACTGAGCATTCAGAAGTGGCTAAAGAGGCAGGCATGTTGAAAGCCTTCAATGTATACGATCATGAGTGTAAAACACAAATATTGTATAGAAAAAACACTGAAAAAATCCAGAGTTCAGTAAAATGGCATATCCTAGAATTTGGTTAAGCATGTCAAAAAGTTTTAAAACTGATGAAGGAGGAAAAACATGAATATTATTGAACCGTGTTAAAATAAACTGTAAAACCTGAGCTTTTCCAATAGCTCCTCATAATTCTCCATTTCTAATGCTATAACCTCTCTCTATAACCAGAGATTATGCATTACATTAAGAATTATAAACAGCTAAATTTACACAAAACAGATGAAGAGGTGGGTTACTGCTAGAGCAGAAGCTTTTGTTTACCAAAAGATGGCTTTAATATTCTGCCATTAAGGGAGGGAAGAAATGCAAACACATGAAGCAAAAAGTGATGCATGTTGCTAGATAATTTGTTTCTAAAATTCAACTGAGCATGAAATCTCCTGAAGATAAGCTGAGTAGAGATCCCGGAAACACACTGCCCTGTAGGGACCAACACTTTTCCTCATTTATACTCAGCTGTTTGCTATTTAAGACGCAAAAATATATCTTTCTCTTCCTAATCCTTAGCAATACTACAAGCCTTCAATATCTTGTCCTTGCTAGCCTCACTACTTCAATGTACCAGGTCCTTCTAAAAGCAGTTTTCCCTGCCAAGTGAAATTTGAGAAGCTGTCTGCCATTGTGTTTCATGGGAATTCTAGGTTATTTTTCAATGAATTTCAGTGAGTCGAATATAAAACTGCTTTTATCTAAAAACTACAAATCCTATAACTTATGGTGTTCTGCAATGTGTATTGTCTCCTATGGGAAATTCAAACAAACTACTGTCTCTTGCCATATTTTCTTGGTGGCCAAGAAGTGGGAACATAATCATTTTGGAGAAGTAATAGTGGTATTACTAATAGCTTTACTTAATCTTAAAAATAAAAATTCTTGCCAATTCTCTTCTCTCCACATGGAAGACTGATTATTTTCCTCATCACCATGTTTCTACCTAGTTTTGAGACTGACAGTGTATTTCTGTTTAATCCTGTTTATCAGATAATATTCATGATCTCCAAACAGCTCCGATATCAGGGTTTGGTGCTTGGGTTCATTTTGACAGTTATGCAGCAAAAAAGCAGACACACATTATAGGACCTGCTTAGACAGTTACTATGATTTTATTTTTTTGGAGCGCAATCATAAAGCAATTTTTTGTTGTTTTTATAGGATAGGCATATAGAATCCAGAGAATAGTCTCCTCTGGATTATGACTATTTTAAAGCAAATTTTGAGCCTGACACAGCTCCACAGTATCCCTTTAATGGCTACTGTTTTTTTAATATTGTTTTGTTATGATGCAATCTAAACCTTTTCCTCAAGCTACTGCATGGTCTGCAGTGGTCACCTAAACAGTTTCTTCTGTAAAGCCAGTCCATCATTTCTCCTAACTCATCACTGGTCATTTCTCTTTTCCTCAAAAAGTGCAACAGTATTCATGGGGTTTTTTTTGGCATAGTAACGACAGCCTAATATCCAGTCAAAACAACCTCTTCTGTGAAGCCAGTCATTCATTCCCCCCCATTAGGTTGTCATCCCAGATGCTTGCTGAGCTATACCCTGTGTATTTCCCAGGACTGTACCCACAACACATACACAAATGACTGTATTTTCAATAACAGCACCACATCCTTCTATGAGCCTTCTTCATTAGCATGACAGCTGCAGCTGTTTACCACAGAACTGCTGCCTCTTGGAGTTGTGTCCTTTGCATCTCCCATGACTGAAATAGTCTACAAACAGCAAAAAAAAAAAAAAAAAAAAAGTCTAATAACTTTTTACTGAAAGCAGAGAGTTTGACAAATCAAGATGTCAACAATGTTTTGCATAAAGTGCTGACAATGTCCTGAGTTCAACACAACAGAATATCTCTAAGCTCATAGACAGGTTTTTCTTTATTTTTACAAATATTGGTAATGAAATCCAAGCCTCCCAACAACATCACATCTGGAAGAGGACGCTTAGATATATCTAAGCATGAGGAGAAGTATGGGCACATTTCCCTCCAGAAATCTAGTTGCTGAATATGGCCACCAGCAGTGGATCTAATTAGTTACAGAATCCAAGGGACTAGCTTTCATAGTGTGCTTAATACAGTGAACACAGAGACCATTTTTAGGAAGCTGGGGTAAAGGCACAATTTCTCAATACTATGGAAAACTAACAAAATGTATACACAAGGTATAATTATAGAATGGTGCAAGTGAAAATTATGAAGGATAACTGAAACTCCTACATCTTGCAAAAGAAACTAAAGAAGCTGAAGGATTTCTGTTTAACTAAAGGAGAGCAGACAACATTAAGCAATATCATTTTAATACAAAATTAATTGGATCTTATCCTAAAGAAGAAAATAAATAAGTTCCTAAGTGTTATTGAAAGCACTTATTTGAGTTATGAAATCTGTCAGGCAAAATACTAGCCAGGCAATATGAAAACAAAACACATTCTACAACAGTCAAATATAAAAGTAAGGATGGGAAAACAAACCAACACAGTATACATGGTGTCTTCAAAGATTAAAACTTGAGACCATTACTCCTTGATCTGTCATCTGCGACCACTGAAAATAGTCTAGATCCATCCTCTTTGGAACCCCTTTCATTTAGTTGAAAGCAGCTATCAAATCCCCCCTCATTCTTCTTTTCTGCAGACTAAACAATCCGAGTTCCCTCAGCTTGTCCTCATAAGTCATGTGCTCCAGCCACCTAATCATTTTTTTGCCCTCCACTGGACTCTTTCCAATTTTTCCACATCCTTCTTGTAGTGTGGGGCCCAAAACTGGACACAGTACTCCAGCTGAGGCCTCACCAATGCTGAAAAGAGGGGAATGATCACATCCCTTTAACTGATGACAATGCTCCTACTTATACAGCCCAAAATGCCGTTAGTATTTTTAGCAACAAGGGTACACTGTTCACTCATATACAGCTTCTCGTCCACTGTAACTCCTAGGTCCTTTTTTGAAGAACTGCTGCCTAGGTACTTGGTCCATAGTCTGTAGCAGTGCATGGGATTCTTCCATCCTTGTTGAACCTCAGGTTTCTTTTGGCCCAATCCTCTACTTTGTCTAGATCCCTCTGTATCCTATCCCTATCCTCAAGTCTATCTACCACTCCTCCCAGTTTAGTGTCATCTGCAAACTTGTTGAAGATGCAGTCCACACCATCCTTCACATCATTAATGTGATGTGAAATACATCATAAAATTATTCATTAGACTGTTTTGTTGCCCATGTTAAAAAGTCCTGAGAAACTTGAAATTGTCATCTGTAATTTCTGGTAAGCAAGAAGTGCCAAACTTCTGCTTATCAAGAGAATGTTATGTTAAAGTCTGTATTTTAATATCTCTGATGTGGGGGAGGAAAGGGTGACCATATAAGAATAGAATTCTAAGGAGGAGGCTTTATAATTGGCTCTGATTGTGGTTTAGAGATTAGATAACTCTGTTTCAGTATTAAGTTCTGAACAAGCTCTTCATCATATATTTGATTCAGTTTAATAAATTTTTTAGCTGGGGTTCAGAACCAAATGGACCTTCTTAAAGTCCTCTTTCTAAGAATTTATAAGAATATTATTTTTACTATTAATTTGATTTAATTAATTTGATGATTTAACCTCAAACCAGTGAGGAGACTAATTTCTTGATTTGAATGTTGTAATACTCCATTTCTACCTTAGCTTAATATTACTATTAATAGCTTTGGTGATACATTTTCATTTTAGGTGGTTTAATAAAGTTTATAAGAAGATAGCCACATTTCTTTCAAAAAGTTATATAAGTCCAGTTATCTTTGAGGACCTGAGTGGATGCCTAAGAGATGTGAGCTGGGCATGTGGACTGGTGGAGAGGATGGTTTTAAGCTAAAGATGTGTTTTTGGGTATCCTTGAGGTTTGGTTTCTGGTCCTTTACATGCCTTGCCTGCTGCCTCTTCTAAAAGACTACTGTCCCTGATTCAACTAATGGATTATGCAGTAGAGAAACCACTGTGAAACACTTGTGATTTTTAAAGTAAATCTTCCTTGGCTGTGATTTTTTCTGCAGATTGTATAGTTCAGAATACAAAGTCAATTCATACAGCAACCACATGAAACCTCTGAGCAAATCAAAATTAATGTAAGAAGCAAGAGAGAAATTACAAAAAAATGTTGCAACTCTAGAAACTAATAATGTTGTTGAAGACCTTTGAGTTGGCAAGACAGATATTCAACAGAATGCCAACAAAAACATCCAAATAAACTTTAATTCTACAATCATTCAGGCTATATGGGGACATTTAAATGTGGCATAGAGTGCTTGCCTAAATAAGTAAAAGACACAAAAATAGTTTCCCATACCACCTATTATTCCAACAGAAAATGGCTAAAAACTATAAACTAATTTCTGCCTGGATAGGCATGGCACTAGGGAGGAGAAAGAGTGGGGGGCAGGAGAGACAGGGGTTCTAAGACCCATTCTCTCCTCTAAGAAATCTGTAAAGTAGGGAAGATCCTACTAGGCAGTCCTGGGGAAAGGCACAATAAGGTATACTTTACTCTGAAAAGGAACATTATGAAACTAGGTCTGATCGTACCATATCATGCTATCTTGATAGGGGAGATAGCGATATCCTCCATGGAAGCTTATCATGTCATCTTGATGTTGCAGTGTTCACGTTGGTGCATCTAACACGTAACCTTGAGTACTAGGAAGAAATCCTACCCTGCTTCTTCTGCAGAGACAAAAACCTCTTTATATTCATTCTTAATCAGCTGCCCCACTCTTACAGTGCGCGAGCTCAACATGGAGCAGGACTTAGCCTGATACCAACAGATTTAACGCCATGTTTGTTTGATGGCCCTTGGCTGCAAAGCTCTCTGCCACCAGATATCAGGGTGAACTTGAATCTTATCAAGTTTCAGGGTGAAATGAAAGACCCATCTCTACAGGTATTTCTCCGGTAACAATGACTGTAAAGTGGGCTGGCACCACATTCCTTGAAACAAACACCAAGAAGGATCCAACTTCAAGGATACAACAAATTTTTAAAAATAGTGTAAAATGAAGTAGGAGTGGCAAATAGCCTCTTTCTGGACAGAATTACACTTCCTGGCTTATTCTGGTTAGTTACTACTGTTCTCTCATCTATTATGAGCAGTACAATAGAAATTCAAAATTAGATCAATATAGATTAGAAAAGATTAGATATCCTTGCCAGTCTGTACAAAATGAGTCTGCAAAAAACAGCATTAGAAGATAGTAATGTGATATCCTAAGATGACTGGAACCAATCAAAAGCTCATTTCTTTAAATTAATGGGTAAAGCGGTTATATGGAAAACCAAAAAACCCACCTTATCTGTTTACAAATAATCCACATGTCATTTGAAATTTCAATGGGTACAAACAAGTTTTATTATTGTCTCCATTCCTATAATGGATTGTGTGTCATACACATTTACCAACAAGTCAACAAAGGCATATATGAGCATAAGGCATCGCATGCTGCCAGTTTACAATTATATATAACTAGCCTCAAAACAGCTATATACAGCAGAGAAACATTGCTGTGCCTTTTGCAACCCTAAAGTCAACATGCAAAAATAATACAATATACAAAAATCATAAGCATGCTCTAGGCAGTATCCACAGAAGTTCACTTGCAAATTCTGCTGGCAAGTCTGTCTATGGCAAACTTTATGAAGTCTGACAGAACCTGATGGGTATTTTTAAGGTTTAATAGCCTGTAGGGAGTAAGTTCTAATATTTGTATCCTGCCCTCTGAAAAATAGGGCAGGAAACAAGATATCATTTAGGACTCAAGAATAAATCAAATGTGAGAATTCTAACCCTTGCTGGTTTTGAGACAAGTTTTGTACAAGGAAGATTTAGAAGACTTTTTAAAAGTCAGTTTCCTCTAATTTTGGCAAATTACCTCTCTGAACCACCTGTTTAATCATCATTAGCTTTCTCCCAAAAAAGTCTACTGGCTAGATACAACATAAGCAAAATTTCCTGTACAAAAGGTAGGCTATTCCCCTCTGGAAGTTAGAGGATGTCATAATCAGGCTACAACAGCAAGCAAGATACATGAGTATCACAGAGATGAGCAAGGTATAAGAACCTGAATCAGATAGAATCCTCATCCATAAAGTCATTATCTAGACTCTATAATCAAAACTGGAACACAAAAGGTATTTCATAATAGAGAAGTGTTATCATGGTGAAATGTTCTGGTCTTTTTAATTAATCAGACAAAAATATGTTATTGAAAACAAATAATTATTTTCCTGGCATGATGTTTAGTGTCTCTCTTTCTGTCTGATGTAAACTATCTCTACAGTGTATTTAGTGTTTGGTAAGATACAGTATGGATCTGTAGGAGATGATTTGTAACAATTAACCTACATCAAGGGCTCCCCCTATTTGCATAATGAGCCATCCCCCTTTGCTCAGATCTGGAGGAAAATGCACTGAAGAGATAGCTCAAATCCACAGCCCAATGACTGGCCAGAGGTTTTTTAACATTTTATTTTAACAAAGAGGCTGTAATGGAAATAAGACTGATTCTTTACTAGTAATTTTGTGCTTCCACTACCAACTCACATAGAAACAGCAAGCCCATGGCAGATGGCGAGTATGATTCTCCCCTCACACTGGTGTAAATCAGCAAGTAACTCCAGAGAGAAGACAATCAGGCCCACCCTCCAATATGTTATAGTAGCTGTAATTTCTGACCATTAACTGATGCATTTTCACTTTTGATGGTACAAGTGAATGGCTGATATCAGCTATATGTTTTGGATAGAAGAAAGGATAGGGCCTCATTCACCACTGCATTTACTCCATTATTACAACCTATCTGATCCCAATATTACACTTTGATACCAGTGACAGTGGAATTATATCTTCATAAAAACAGAGGAACAGTCATGATTCAGGCCCATGAGGTTTTTGTATGTTTGTTAATAGTGGCAGCCATAATTAATTGAACTACTTAAATATCACTCTGGCATTTGTCAGCCATATTTTCATAAATATTTAGGAATCTCCACTTTTAAATTTGTTGGATCCCAAATAGTCTGTTTCCTATTTCAATTGTTCTTGGTAGAAAAATAGTTCTATTTTCTTGAGAAAGAAGGCAGACAAATTGGAAACTATACTCCTGGCAAACCTACATTTGGAAAGGACACAGTGTATTATTAGATATTAATATTTATTTCTATGTTGCAAAAGTGACAAATATATTTATTGCATGCAAACATTGTACAGGGATCGATATAAACCAAATGATACCGTGTGAAGAATTCCAGCACATTGTTATGGCCATTTCTCATGCAACTGTCTTTTTTGTTATTGAACAATTGCTTATTTTCTTGATTTGCAAATAGCAGCTCCTCTCTGAAGAACCTCACTACTGATGAGTAAGTGAAAGAGGAAAATTTTATACTGTGATGATATAAACTGTTTAAAAATCATGTTTTTCAGGCTAAATCTTTTATTCAGAGCCATCATTTTCATGCTATTGCATCTCTGTTTATCATCCTTCACAGCATGCCGGTTTTCACACTCATTCTTATGGTATTACAGTTTCTAGCAGCCTAGCCTGTGAGACAGATATCTGACCAACCATGTGTATTTTCTAGAACACACAATAATACCACATGGAAACTGAATTAACAAAAGTCTAATTTATATTGCAAAGATTTAACTTACTCCTTGAGATTATTAATATGCTCTACAGATATAGTTCTTTTATAAAGTACTTGATGGTTCTGTTTTATTTATCACTTTAATTCTGAATAAAGTAATTAAGAACAGGATATTTTTGGTATAATATACCTGGACACTCGTTATTAGCAGCAGAGACTTCGGCTTTCCTTAGTTAGTATTATCTCTGCATTTCCATTTTAAGCCTAATTTTTCACAATATTATAACTCCTATCCACATTAATTCTGGGGTAAGAATCAGCACAAAGCACCTCCGTTTAGAAGTGATTTATGTTGTACCAAATATATGAAGATAGTTGTAGTTACACAACACAAGAAAGCATTTTCTAGTATAGCTATAGAGGAATGAGATATGCGCAAAGAGCTATTCCAACCAAGAAATGCTCATTAAACAAGCTGAGAAGAGAGAGATGGTGTAATCTTGGACCAGTCTACTTAAATGACAAGTCTTCAGACAGATGATGTGACATATTCTCACACCTTAGCTTTCAACCATACTTGTAAATATCAATATCAATTGCATGACCTTCTCCATGAATGCCTTACAATCTGCAAGGCTCTCTGGATCTACATTTAGATGCCTCTCTCACAATCCACAGATGTAAGTTTTTTCAAGGTGCAACTGCTTTTTTAAAAATGGGATTTTTGGTTTGATTTTTATTACATGTTACCCCAAAACCATAAACTACAATCACCAGATAGGGAGATCAATAAAAAGGGTCCATAGCCATCCTGAAAACATTTAAAGGATCACACAAATATAAGCTAGGAGCTGTTGCATATTGGTATTTTAATCTTTTTAAAAGACAATTACTACAAGCTATGTATTACACACTAATTGAACCTAACATGAACATTTACAAAGATGGGGTCACATTTATATATGTGCTTGGTTCCTGAATCAAACTCCCCAGACTTCTATTTTTGACAAATATTTGTTAGTCAAATTGATCAAGAAGGGAATTGCAAATCGGAGCATTGCTGGCTAGAGCACTGCACTCAAATTCTGCACTCTCTACTCAGACATCAAGAGTTTAGCCTGTATGACATTGGCAGGATTTGGCTCGGAGTCTACAGAGTTTTTCAAATGCGGCCACCAGGAGATTTTCTTTCAGCCACAGTCTTCTGGGTGGTGATCGTCAGGGAGGGAGCTGCGGCCAGCAGGGGTTTGACCCTATCCCAGTCTGGAGCTGAGAATGCCAGAGGACCAGGCAGTCGGATAAATTCCACACCTTCACAGGGGTGGTGGGGCTTGGGCTTCCAGCATTAGCCCTGGGTGGCAAGCTGCAGGCTCCGGCTGCATTGCATCGGGGCTTCAGGCTCTGGTCCTGGGCTCACTACCGCTCCATTGCTCCTGGTCCCCACTGTGTCCTCCAGCTCTGGTCCCCAGCTGCAGGTCTTTGGGCAAATATCACTTTCCACAAAAGCAGACTTACTAGCTAGCAAGAAAAAACAAACAAACATCAACCAAAAGGCAAAACAATAAAAAAAAACAAGAACATCAAAGCACCTTGTTTGTGCTTCTATTCTGATTAGGTCCAGTAAAGGAGAGACAAATGTACATTGTGTCTGCAAATAAAACTTACATAATTATGTGCTACTACTGATTTGAACATGCATATGTGAATATTTGTTTTTAGGAAAAATTGTAGGAGCGTCCACAAGCAAAAGTTGGTAGCCGCACTCTGTGGCCACCAAAAACATTGTTGAGAACACCTATAGGTAAACGTCTAGGCAGAACACTTAGTGAAACAACATTGGTATAAATGAGAATGTACGTAGTTCAGATATTAGCAAATGATAATTGCCCAGAGGTACTTTTACAATATGTTTTTGACTAGATACTCACAAAGGATTCTCTAATTTTGTTCATCAAGTCAAAGCTAGGAACATCCTTCATCTTAATTTTATGTTATTTTGCTGTCTGTCTAAAATTAATTCACCCATGTTGAAACTTTGGCCCTGATCCAAACACTTATGCATGGACATAACTTTAAGCACATGAGTAGTTCTAGTGAAGTCAATGGGACTGCTCATGCACTTAATAATAAGAACATGCATAAATGTTGCAGATTAAGGGTGAAATTCTGGCCCTATTGAAGTTAATGGCAAAATGCCCATTTACTTCAATGTGGACAGAATTTCATTTGCAAAGTCTTAATATCCAAACACCTGAATTTAACCATCATCAGAAATTATTTTCTCAAGTTTTTATTACTTCCAATTAGCAAAAATGAACTGTTATTATTCTGCATCCGACGAAGTGGGTACTAGCCCACGAAAGTTTATGCTTCAGTACTTTTGTTAGTCTTTAAGGTGCCACAGGACTCTGTCGCTTCTGCAATCCAGACTAACACAGCTACCTCTCTGATTCTTGTTATTATCCTTATATCAATGTACTGATGAACATATAAAGTAACTACTCTAATAGTTTTTTAGGAGGTGAACAAACAGATTTTAATTCACAAGCTTTACATCAAAATATCCCTTACCCATAAACATGGCAACCCAGCCCATTGAGAAAAGCAGAAGAGAGTAAAGAAGAATGCAATGGAAGAAGCGGAAGCTACAAGATATCATAGTTGCAACAACAAAGGATATCAATAAGTGAAGCAAGGAGGCAAAATAGAATTTTAAATAAGGGAGTAAACAGGAAGGAAAATTTTATAAATACATTTTGGGTAAAAGGAAAACAAAGGCCAGTGCTGAATCAATAGTAAGGTCAAATCATACTGGCCACAAAGTGTTGAATATCTCCATATTTATTTTCAATCTTAAATATAAAGTGTGAAGGGAGCATGAAGCTCTGGAAGATAAATATTAATAAGGCTCCTGGAATTCTAGCTTCAGAATTAATAAGGGTCAGGTAAAATATCTAGATAATTTAAATGTTTACAATTCAGGGTCAATCATTCCATCCAAAGATTGAGGAACTGGCTGAGAAGAAACATTGGGAGTCATCTTTCAGATCTCATGGAGAACGGGTAAGGCACCAGAGGATGGAAGAATAGTGAATAATAACAGCAATCTTAAGAAAAGGAAAAGGGAAAACACTTATAGGCCATTTATTTCTCCACAATGCCAAGAACCTATTAAAAAATAGGGATGCCCCCAGGGCCGGCTCAAGTATTAGGTGACCTAGACAGCCGCCTAGGGCAGCATGATTTGCGGGGTGGCTTTTAGCCACCCTTGGTGGCATTTCAGCAGCTGTTCCTTTCGGGATGGGCACCAGCGGTGAACACTGGGGGGGAGCAGCCTGCCGTCCATAATTGGGGCAGGGCTCCACAGCCATATTTATAAATATATTTATAAACATATTTACAAGTATGGTTGTATGGCATTTTGGCGGCCATGGGCACTTTCAACCGCTGGAGCCGGCGGTGATTCGGCGGCAGCTCTAAGAGTTTTGGGTTTTTTTGCTTCGCCACCTAGGGCAGCAAAACAGCTGACGCCGGCATTGGATGCCCCCAATCTGCACTACTTGAGCTGAACAAATTGAACACCCAACAGTTGAGGCAGTATGTATGTGCATTGATTCTAGGGTTGTGGTTTGGCCTGGAGTGAGCCATGAAATCTGGCTAGGACCAGGTTCCAATGCCAATATGTCAGGCAGTTTTGATTTAAGGCTTATAAATCTAAACATAACCGTAGCAATATTTATTGCTTGAAGAATGCTTTTAGCATGCTTTGTCTACCATCCTAAACAAAGACAGCTACACCCTGCTGGCATCCAAGAGGAAACTGGATCTGCACATCCAATCCAGCTTTTCAAAAATGATTCTAGATATTTATCATGGGTCGTTAATAGTTTGATGGGAGACAAGTTCTATTCTGCCAATGGGAGATGACATGTTAGATTACAACTAATGGCAGTTATGCTAAACCTACATCACAAAAAGAGTTAATCAGCAATAGAGACAAATAAGAAAGCAATATCTCATATCATGAATAATAAATACACTGTTCCATTTTGTCTTCAAATAAAAGAAACATGCATAATGAGACTAGTTGACAGAGGTGTAAAAATATGAAGCTAAAACTTGTTGAATTCTAAATTTACACATTATATTTACATTTTATATGTTCAAAAATTCATTTCATGGTGATAATGAATCTGTATGTAATTAACATTCTCTCACTCAATGCATAATAGTGTTAGAATAATCTTCCAAGGCACTAAGCGATCATGCATCAAACATTGCTTTCCGGTAACTGGCTGTTCAAAGTAGGTCTCCCTTTTAGTTTTGACACTATTAATCTTTCTGCCTCTGGGCAAGACTAAAAGATGTGGGCGCCAGAAGGAAAAAGGGAATGCTTCAAGTAAAAAAATAATAATAAAAAAAGATTATAAGACAGAAACAATAAAGTAAAACAGCCAGGGAAGCTTATAAAAATTATACAAATAAAAAGCTTTAAAGTAGCAACTTAAATTCCTCTTAAAGAACACACACACATTTTTATTGTTGCACTTGAAAGAATATGAACCAAAATCTGCCCTGGCATAAATGGGTACAACTCCCATAGAAGTCAAGTAAAGATGTGTCCATTTGTGTCACAGCTCAGTATGACCCTGCAGTTTCCTACCTGTATTACACTAACCAGAGGCTGCTTGCATTTCTAAGCAGGCCTGTGAAATCATTTCTTGCTTACACCCCTATGTTCACCCACACAAATACAATGGATTCCTGTTCTCCATTGTAATAGCAGCACTGTTTACAGGACCAACCTCAGGATTCAGGGAAGAGTTAGTCTGCTCCGCTGATTCTTTGGGATATACTCTTGCCCACCAGCAACAAGTCTGCTGAAAAGTTCATGAAACCGAAGTGGCATTGCTTGGCATGGAGTTCCTTCCATGCTGCCTAACCCTACTTAAAAGGTTCCCCAGCAGCTATTTTCTCACAGCTCTAGTGAAGTCTCTGCTCCAAACAGGGAGGCCAAGAAGCCTTACAGCCAGTGCAGAGGCATACAGGGCTTCCATATGAATGGGTCTTATGTCATTGATCTCGGGAGATCTGCAGATTCTGTGCAGAGATCATCGCAACTCTTGCCATGATGGTTGGGGGCAAAGCCGTACACTCCCCCAAAATGGAATAAACCCATCGGGTTCCTCTGCCTGAGTATTCCACACATACATATCCAGAGTACCTTGCTGCGAAAAATAATAAAAAACCAGGGAGGGTATGTGATCTTCCTGCTAAGCAAAGTCATTGAGATGCTGTTGATGATTTTTCTTGGAAGCTATGAAACATTATTGGTATAGTGGAGTCTCTGGGATACTTTAGGATGGGAGGAAATACAAAAAAGACATCTTAAAAATTGGTGGCAGGCCTAGAATTTGGGCACGAAGCCTATTTTTATTCTCTATAGAAATATCGTTCTTTTTCTAAATTTGCCTAGTTTCATCAAATTTACCACTGCTTCTTTTAGAGTAGGGTGAAATTGCCCAGGGCCGGCGACAGAAATTTTGGGGCCCCGTACGGCAGATCGTACGCCCCTCCCCCGTCTCCCGCGGGGCCCCCCGCCAGTCTCCCGCTGCCTGCGCCCCCCCCCAGTCTCCCGCCGCCCGCGGCACCCCCCCAGTCTCCCGCCGCCCGCGACCCCCCCAGTCTCCCGCCGCCCGCGGCGCCCCCCCAGTCTCCCGCCGCCAGTGCCCCCCCCCCCAGTCTCCCGCCGCCGGTCTCCTACTTCCCGCGGGCCCCAACCCCCGCATGCGCTTTGGCCGCAAGGCCCGGCCAGGAGAAGCAAAGGGGGGCGGGGGAGGCTGCTGGGGGCCGGGGGAGGGGGCTGACGGGCGCTGCAGCGGCTGCCCGGAGCCGCGCCTCACTCACAGGCCCCGCGACAAGGGGGTACAGCTAAGTACCGGGCCCCGGACTTAGCTGTACCCGTTGTACCCCCCTGTCACTGGCCCTGAAATTGCCCCATTATCATAAGAACTTTGAAAACGGATGGGGAACAGAATAAAATCAGCACTGAAACAAAAGTCTAATATAAAGTCCAAAAGGTGCTGTGAATGACATTGCAATGGTTATTTTTTCATTATGCTATAATGCCTTTGTAGCTCTAATTAGTTTAAACATAATTGACTAGAGCTCTCTGCTGCCAAGGTAACTCTCCCGCCCAGGGTAACTCATGCATCAACTTTTGATCTCTGTGTTTATAATGGTAAATCTCTCATGCCAGTCAAATGCAGGTAGTAAAAAGAACGGAAAAGGAAGGGGATCACCCTGCAGTCTCAAATGTATTTATATCTTTATTATAGCTAAATCTTTTATTTATTTTTGTCCACTCTTTTTGATTAAAAAATGAAAGATTTCAATTCATGACACGCTTTAATTGCAATCATCATAACACTTCAGCTTTATTTCTACTTAGCTTGATTAGTGGTTTCTGTGGTGAGGGGGCGTGGCCTCCAAGATTGATGGGGAGGAACCACTCTCCACCCCTTGGTCAGTGGTGCCAGACAAGCCACACCCACTTCTCCCACCAGAAGCAGAGGGGCAGGACAGAAAGTTTAAAAGATGGGCCCTGCAGCTCAGTTGAGCAGAAACCAGAGAAGGAAGCAGACTTCTCTTGCATGCTGCAGAGCCCTGCACCTGAGACGGAGCTCTGCCACACCAAGGACCCAACGGAGGTGCTGGGATGCCAACTGACCAGTACCCAAAGGAGCTGGTTGTGTTCTCTGGGGAGACGGAAGAATCCCAGGAGACAGAGGTACACTCGGAAAGGATAGTAGCCCAGGGACACCTGACAATAGGCTGGTTGTGTTGCCAGAGTTCAGGTCTTCATGTTTCAATGCGATCCTCGCTGACCCAGTGGCGGAACCATCCACCAATATTAGGGCCCCGATCTGGAACCCAATGAAGTAGGGCGGGTCTGGATCTCTTACCCTTGCAGCGGACCCCACCCCTGGGATGACTGGAATCACCTTAGGCCAAGAGGCCTGCATTTGTCTGCCTGATCCAGGAGGCCAGGGGATAGACTGTTTGTTGCTCTGTCCTGCCCAGAAGGCCAGAGCCCTGAGACTGCTAATTCCCTACTGACCATTGCATTTATAGATACACAGTAGCTAGGAGACCTGGTGACCCTCCAAGACTGATTGGGGGGACGGGGGTGGATGGCCACAGACCCCTACAGTTTCCCTTACATACAAAAATCCATTAGAATAATATCAATACACCTACAAACAAATAATGTAGGCAACAAAACAGCCAGGGCAGTCTGGAGTATATTGTGAGATTTTCAAAACAATCTTAATTAGTGGATTACATTAAATGGGAGCTAGGAGTCTAAATCCAACACTGTTTTGTAAATCTCAACCAGTTTGTCCTGTATTTTGTCCTCCTGATGGGGTGTTTGCCCCACATTAGAAAGGAAAGGGTTAAAAGTAGCCTAGGGAGGTTGAACAGGGAGCAGTCAGTCAGGGCCAGGTATCTCACCTAAAAGGGAGCTGTAGGCCAGAGCAAGGTCAGTAGCTGCAGGGGGCCCAAGGACAGAGAACTGTGTTCCTAGCAGGCTCCAGGGAGATAGCACCTTGGCCAGAGCAGTTTCTGGCAAGGACTGGGGGAGCAAGTGGAAGTGGCTGGCTGCTGGGGCTCGCTGGCTGAAAGCCCTGAGGCCAGGGTGCAGAACGTGCGGCGGGAGTGGCCCAGGGAATTGAAGCAGCACTGACAGACGTTAAGGAGAGGCAGCGGGAGGCTACTATTGACAGCACAAGATCTTTTTGAATTTAAGCGCAATCCAGGATCTTCCCTGAGGCCCTGTCCTACTCACTCCATCCCCTCTCCTCCATCACTTGCTCTCCCCCACCCTCATTCACTTTCACCAGGCTGGGGCAGGGTGAGGGTGCAGGAGGGGGCTCTAGGATGGGGCAAAGTTTGGGGATACAGGGGGGGTTTGGGGTGCTGGCTCCAGAAGGGGGCTCAGAACGGGGCTCGGGCCTGGGGCAGGGGTTGGGGTGCAGGACGGGTATGGGCTCCCACTAGGTGGCACATCCTTCGGGCTGCTCCTGGCGGACGACATAGCAAGGGTAAGGGTATGTCTTCACTACCCGCCGAATCGGCGGGTAGCCATCGATCTTCTGGCGATCGATTTCTCACGTCTTGTGAAGACACAAGAAATCGATCGCGCGTGGCACCCCCGTCGACTGTGGAACTCCAGCTTGCCGGGAGGCACAAGCTAGAGTCGACGGGGGAGCGCGCTGCCAACCGCCGCCGCCATGAGGATGGCAGGTAAGTCGGCTGCAGATACGCAAACTTCAGCTACGTGATTCATGTAGCTGAAGTTGCGTATCTGCAGTCGATCCCCCCCTCCCGCCGCCATAGTGGAGACCAGCCCTAAGACAGGCTCCCCGCCTGCCTGGCCTCGTGCCGCTCCCAGCATGTCCCTGCAGCCCCGGGGGGGAGGGACTTGCTCCCTGTGCTGCCCCTCCCTGAAGGCACTGCTCCTGCAGCTCCCATTGGCCATGGTTCCCCATTCCCAGCCAATCAGAGCTGCAGCGGTGGTGCTGTCTACTAGTAGGAGCAGTGTGTCGAGACCACCAGCCTTCTCCCCCATGCAAGGATGTGCCAAACAGTTCTGGGTGTAGGGCAGGGCCTGCCCTATTCTGCTGCGTGACTAGACTTTTAATGGCCAGAGACTGCAATCGACTGGCAGAGGTGCTGCAATCAGTTGATTGTGGTCTACTGGTTGGTGACCACTGATTTATATACTATTAAAATGTATTTGGTGAGACAGGTGTGGACTGACATTTTAAGCGTAGGATGAAGAATCAGGAAGTCCCATATTCTATTCCAACATATAATAATTGCATGTTTAGGGGCATAAGCTCCACCGAAAACCAATGAGACTAGTGCTCCTAAGTCACTTAAGCACTTATAGAAGTCACTCTCTACATATGTGGTCTTGAGGTAGACATTTAATCTATGTGTGTCTTTCCCCACAAGAGATGCTGGTTTTAGCAATAAATCATCAATGGCTCTTTTTTTTTTTTTTTAAAAAAAGGAATTCTTGCAAACAATTAGTTAATTATATTTTTGACTAATCGTGTCTGCATTTTAGACCAAATTTACCATCCGTGTTCTTTATTTCACTGACTACTGCTTGCTGCACTTACCTAGTATCTACACTGTTCAGATTTTCATAAGAATTGTTAGTATGCAGAGGCTCATCAGATACATTAACACAATGGCTCTTCTGGAGCCATTACAGTTCATTGTGCCAATGATCCATGGATTATGTACTTTCTCAGAGCCTGATGCACTTACAAACAAAGCGTTTTTCCCCCTTTGTATTTCTTATTTCTCGTGAGACTTTTTCCCTTCCCTCCCCACATTTTTTAACACTAACGCAAAACAGCCAAAACCAGAAAATATTAAGCCACAGCAGCTTATTCTAAAGTAACATGATGGTTCTGATTAACCCTAGCAAGACAAAATAATTCAATTATTTATGACCCATATTGTCTTATTGTTTCCCTGTCTGTCTGTGTCCATCTGCTGCCTCTTGTCATACACAGAGATTGAAAGCTCTTTGGACAAGGAGTGTCTTTTTGTTCAGTGTTTGGACAGTGCCTAGCACAACAGTGTCATGGTCCGAGCCTGAGGGGCTCCAATATACCTGAATATTCATTTCTAGATACACTGCCTAACTTTGGTAGAATTTCTCCCAAACCAGGTGATTTTCCTAACAGTACTTCCAGAAATATGTAGGCAGAGTGGTCTGAGGATGGAGTTTTCAGCCACTGTACTCCACATTTCATTGGGTAACCCTGACTGGGTTTGTCATTTGTGTGGTGTGTCCCCCTCAAGCCTTTTCCTGCAGAGCCAGAGGAGTTCACACAACTACAGTCCCACTTAACAACAATGACTCCAGGACAAAAATTGCCCTATACCGTCTGATGGGAGCATTAATTTTGCCTCTCACCGCCATAGCCATGAAGGCGCAAATGGAGGCTAGGAAAACAAATCACTAGAAATTATACTAGCTCAAAATGCAAGAAAGTTGCAATTTCAATTCTGCACTATGCAAAAAGCAGGTAAGCACAGTCCTTAAATTAGTCTCACGAGTCGGCGCCAATGGTTAGAGTTCGGACTGCTCAAACTTACTCTGGAGATCTAATCATGCCCCCAACCATTATGGCAGCACAGAATCTGGGAGTTGTGAAGGTTTCCATGCTGCACCTCTCAGGAATCTGGCCCTTTCTCTCTTTATTAACATACAGTAGCCAAGTATTCGGTAGCAGAGTGAGACTAATTTAAGGACTGTGCTTACCTGGTTTTTGCATAGTGCAGAACTGAAATAGCAACTTTCTTGCATTTTGAGCTAGTATAATTTCTAATAAACACTACTCAACCATTTTGTCTGGCATGAGGGGTTATCCCATTTCTCTTTCCCTCTCCCCCTTCTATAAATAGCAGCTTCTAGATCAGTGGTAACTATACAAAAAGGAGATTCTGAGGAACGCGTGAAAGTTTTTATTTTTCTGCTACATAGATTCACTCTTCTTGTGGCTAAGCAAACGTGTTCTGAAAGGACACACTTCTAGGTTAAATGTTAATGAAGGATAGATTTTGCCAGAAATCTCATTTAGATATCCTCAATTTGGAGATTATTTTTGCAGTCATTTCTCCTTTTTCTCAAATCCTTCATTTACAGCTGTCTCCACTGTCCCTTACCTCTCTGATCATTTACACACTACTTTTATACAGATCACCAATCTACACCCAATGACCTAACTAAGAGTCATTTAGTTATATAATGAGACAAATCTTGTCCATCTAGACATCAGCTTTTCCATTATCTGTGCTTAAAATAACAGTAGATTGCCACCTCTAATGCCGTACTGAATTTTAAGTGAAAGTTTTGGAAAAGTGCTTTTAAAAGGTTTAATGTCCATTAGCCTGGGACACGCATGTAGTTCCCACAGGCATAATGACAGCTGGGTGCTTACATGCAGAGAATAGACCACTTTAAGTTCAAATACTATATGTATCTTGCATAGAAAATTTGACACATGGAAAAACTAACAGTGCAATTCCTTCAGAAATTCTCCTATCAGGGAAGATATTCATCTAATCTTTTAGGGTTCATTATTGGTTTTTTGGTTTTTTTTTTTCATTTTTCAGGTTTTTCGCTGCTTAACTCTTTCTTGCTAAACCACCCTTGTAGGCATAAAATATGCTGGAGAAGCCTATGAAAGAATCCATTGCTATTTTCATATAGAATCAGGCACAGTGATAAGTAGGCAGTTCAATGTTGTCTCTTCACAGTGACCACACAAAGAGCAGTGGCCATTTACACAGTGGACTTTCTGTAGCTGGTTTGCAGTTCAAGCCGTTTACTTACAAAGGAAAAGATATTGAAGAAAATCCTGGCCTTTTACAGCCCAAATGGACAGCATGTAGCCTGTCCTCAGTCAGAGCAAAATAACCATACGAAAGTCCTGCTTCAGCCTTTGTGGACCTACCGAGAGCAACAGAGGTATGCCAACCATTCTCCTTTACACACCCTGGGAGATTTGCCATTGACTACAGTAGAGCCAGGATTTCACCCTAGCCTCTCTCTTCTGTTTCTGTTTTCCTGTTAATAAGGCTCCTCCCTGTAGGATACAGCTGCTATCCACACATCCCAGCAAGCAGAATACAGGAACAGTTGATTGCATGGAGGACAGGTTTTAACATGGGATCCCTCCATCCCAGGACTCATGAGACCGACATTCTCCCTAAGGTTACCAGGGGTCTGGTTTTTGACCAGAATGCCTGGTCGAAAAGGGGCGCTGGTGGCTTCAATCGGCACTGCTGACTGGGCTGTTAAAAGTTTAGTTGGTAGCACAGTGGGGCTAAGGCTGGCTCTTTGCCTGCCATGGCTCCACATTGCTCCCAGAAGCAGCATTGTGCCCTCCTTCCAGCTTCTACGCTTAGGGGCAAACAGAGGGCTCCATATGCTGCCCCTGCCCCAAGCGCCAGCTTTGCAGCTCCCATTGGCTGGAAACCACAGCCAATGGGAGCTGTGGGGGTGGCACCTGCAGACAGGGCAGTGCGCAGAGCCACCTGGCTGTGCCTCTGTGTAGGAGCCAGAGCAGGGATATGACGCTGCTTCTGGGAGCTGCTTGAGATAAGCACTGCCTGGAGCCTACACCCCCTCCCACACTCCAACCCCTATTTCAGGCATGATCCCCATCCTACCCTCTGAACCCTTTGGCCCAGAGCACCCTCCTGCACCCCAAACTCCTCATCCATGACCCTACCACAGAGCTCATATCTGCAGTCAGAGCCTGCACCTCATGGTGCATGAATCCTCACAAATCTAAATCATACTCATTTCACGTGTCTGGTGACTGATGCATACCTGAGAAGAGTTCAGGAGTTACCCTGGCTCTTTTGTATCCGTTTAGAAACTGGTTTAGAAGAGATTTGGCTGGCAGTCCTAAAGAGGTTTGTGATCTTCAGCCTTTCACATAGTTCTTCCATACAGCCATCACTGAGCAACTTATACTTGTCCTTTGCTAGCATGCCCGCTAGAATTCCTAGTGCATTGCAAACCTCTTTGGAGGAGGATCACATTTTAATGATCCCTTCCTAAGTGACTATTAAGGAATATACTAGACACTGACACTTCATAGAATAAAGTTTAAAATAGTGTAGTTCTTTTAAAATAGTGTAAGATGTTCTTTCCAAGAACATCTTACAACACCAGTGATACCCCAGATTTCAATTCTACTGGGCAGGTACTGATCAGTATGATTTGAGTGGAGGAATCTGGACCTTTATGTGTTAAAGTGATTATAATTTTGCTTTGTCTTGCCTTACTGATAAAAATAGGGAAAAGGCAAACTGTTATATGTAGAACCTAGAAACCTATAAAACTGTCCCTTTCCTATAGTCTGGGACTAATCACATGATTCAAGTTATTAACATGTAAGGGTTTAAAATGCATAAAGGTGCATTTCTCACAACGCTAATTATCCATCTAATCAATAAGTTCCCAGTTCATTAAGTTCTTCAGGAGTAAGAATAGGCGATGCTACCAATTTCACTTGTTTTGCTCAGTTTGTAATGTATGACTAATAGAATAACTGAAAAATATACATTGCTGTGGTAACTTATGACACATGCATAGGCTCAGAAGAGAGAATTCTGCACTAAGATTTAAGATCTGCTGCTTATATGACAAACTGACGGCAGAATAATTGCATTCCCCTGGGAATGTCTAGAAACACCACAACCTTTTCACCATGAAACAATCTTACTTTACAATTGCCAAAACCACCCAGCATGTGTCTGAAGAGCTGACAAACAATATTCTAGAGATTTGCTCCAAAGACTTATCAGGAGAAGGAATTCTGTACTAATGAGACAATTCAATGGAGCCAAAAGAAATGTTCTTCCTACCGCCATATGGCAAAAATAAACTTTTACTGGAGGAGTTTAAGTCCTTATGGAGCACAATACTTGGAAATCTCCTTTTCCTAAATAAAGTTTATAGTTCTGGAATTTTCAAATCATTGTTTTTTCTTAAAATGGTTGCTCTTTAATTCTAAAGAAATCCCCACATTTTCTGTGTTCCCATGTAGCTAAAAAAGTCTGACAGATGTCTGATCACTTTCCGTGTTTCTAGTGTTAATTCAAAAACATTAACCACTCTTTTCACGCCTTCTCAACCAGTTTCTCCACCATTCCTTCACACAACTCTTTTTTAAAGAAATCTTGCAAATTATATTGTTTCTTTCCCAAAACCTCCTTTTAAACTCAACTTAAGTGCCAGGCAAATGCTGGAATTAGCTAGTAAACTTCCTCTTCCACCTGCTGAGGCAAAGCCGCTGAGTCCAGGTGATTTTTCCAGTTCACTCATCCTGGGACAGGAGCTCTGAGTTAGCATTTTTTGCTGCCATTTCTGGACTTTTACTTCCTTACTGCCTCATTATCTTTATTTCTTCTTCAGGCCATCCATGCAATGTACGCAGAATCTAGCTAGAAAGCTGCACCTCTAATACCAAGGAAAAAGCCCCTACAGAAGGGACCAGTGCCAAAAATAAGCAGGCCTCAGCTTACAAGCTAAACTTCTATAAAAGCCTCCTAAGTGGCTGTGTCGGCATCCAGCAGCACCCAGAAGTCGGCAGCCAGAGATCAAAGCAGAAGCATGACACTGAACTGCAAACACGTCTGCTCAAGTTGTGGCCATCTCACTGCCCTGGCTCTTCACTTTGTGTCCTCATTCCATATCGTTGGGTTTCTACATCATTATGGCGACCTCTCCAGGGAGATACTCCCTCAGGAATTCACATGCAGCACCTGCTAACCAGCACTAGGCAATGATCTTTCTTTCTTGGGCACTGGATTCAGGATATGTGGTCCTTTAGGACAATGGGGAAATCTGCCAGCTCCCACTCTCACTAGTAAGCCAGAAAGTTGAAAGTCCAGGAATTGAATGAATTTCTGTTGTGCATTTGAAGCTAAGCAGGTTCTTAGATTTGTAGAGCAATGTATTGCACAGTCTTTATATCGTAGAGGCGTTTAGAAGTCCAAAGGCCTCTACAGTCAATGGAAGGATGCCCATTGAATTCTGTAGGCGCTTTTGGATCAGACTCAAGTTAATTTTGTTTGCTAACTTTTTTTCTCATTGTCTTTGAGAATCTCCACCTCTACCATACAGGAGGTATGAATGGGCTGAATTCATCCCTAGCGCAGCTTCCCTGAAGTCAGTAATGGTATGAGGCATGACTTTGAACTGAAATCTAGGAAAATCGCAGTGCTTTAATTGTGCAAATACTACTAAAAATAGTTGCTTTCTTAAATCTCTGGTCAGTAAAATAAATGTATCTCTCCTGCACAAACGGTTCACATCAAGAATTACTAATTTTACAGATTCCAAAGAAATGCATTTCCTACATCTCTGGGAATACATTCACCCCTTGTTTCTACCTGTCCATCTGCTGAGGTGATGTTATGCTATACAAAGCACATGGGATCTTTTCAGGGGAAGAAGGCAAATATGCTGCATTTATTGAAAGTACAACAGTTAGCATATGCTTTTTAATCACACACAGCATGCACACAAGTTCTGCACATGGCCTTTATAGTTACCTATCTGTAGCCTGAGTCAATCTTAATGGCCAGTTAGTTTGAGCATGAGTGAGGGGCTGAGCTCTGTCGGTTGAATCTGATGCTCCGAGGCTTTGCAGGACTGAACCCAAAGTTTCATGGCAAAACACCCTATCTTTATCATTGTAAATTCCCATTTGAATCCATGCATTTTGTAATGTCATCCTGTAATCATTAGTTTTAAGTGGTGTTTATCTTGGGGTTTTTTGCTGTTATTATTTGATGGTTATTGTCGGGCTTTTTATCGTTATCTTTTATTTGTTGTCTTGCCTTTGGGGGTGCCTGCCTCACCTCTGAAGTCGTTAATGCTACTAATATGTTTAGCATCAGATACACCCTGGTTCCAAGCCCCCACTAGCTAGCTCTAACAGGCTGCTCTTCCTGTAGGCAGTGGACAAAGCACGAGGCTGCCAAACGACTTGATAAGGGAACATTGCACAACTTTAAACAAGCATGTTCCCTAATTGATTAGCAACCTAACATCAAAACAATATTAACCAGGGCAACTTTAAGTGAGGAGTTCCTGTACTCAAATGAAAATACTCCAGCTCTGTGGGATGACAACAGGAACTATATAGCACTTGGACATGCTTGACTGACAGTCTTAACTACAAGATCAGCAGCCACCTCATATTGAGTATCTCACCGCAGTAGAACAAGGAGCCCCTACGTAACCCCCTAGCCAGCCTCAGAGGAATGCTAGAAACTGGCAGGAAATAGGGAAGATTGACTGGATCATATGTGGAGAGAGTGGGCTTAATTTTCCTCACACTAATACAAATCAGTAATAATCCATTACTGACAATCAGGTTACAAACCAGTGGAAGTGAGGGAAGAATAAGTCTGTGCCAATTGCTACTGACAAGTTCAGAGCAGAAGTATATACAGCAAAAATGCTTTCTCCAATTATCTATCAACAGGATTCAGATACTTCCTTTATTCTTAGCCCAGCCATCAGTGATATGGTTATTTCACAGTACCACATGCGGATATCTTCACTATAGCCACTTAATTCTCCTTTATTATTGCAATTTCAGAATAGGTCACAATGTCATGTCATAAAATTTGAGGGAACTTTTATTTTTATTTGCAACCATAGCTATCCAGAGCTGGGAGTGGGGAAATGATAGTAAATAATAAGGAAAGGAAAATAAAAACAGATTTAAAAGAACATAAAAAAAATGTCTCCTACCAAAATGTTAATAGCAATGGCTTTGGAAAAAATTACTTTTATGACCAGGTTTTCCACAGTGCATGCAGAATTTGCAGGTGCATCCATTGGTATGCAAGGCATGACACTCTGAAGAAAAAGCTTTCTCCAACATGAGAGGCCTTCTCACTTCCTACTCACTTTTAAAACACAAGCCCCACTAGATAAAAACCTAACACAGATCCTTAATCTTTGTGGCTGGAATTCTCCGCAGAACTTGGCATATTGGGTGCCAAACTGTCCTGACAACCTGACCACAAGTATCATCCTGGGAGCACCTGATGTGAGATTTGAGAACCTGCCTCCCCCTCCCCCCCCCAATTGTGAGTGCCGAGTCTTTGAAAATCTGGCCCTGAGCTTTTGGGAACTTGTTCCCATCTTGCCAGAGGTTATAGTCACCATCCACACAGTACTTTCAAAAAATCTCAAGTGCTTTGCACTTGAGGGTGATCCGCATGCACACAGTGTTCAGTTGCGCTAGAGCGAATACAAGTTGATAATCCTAATGTAGGTCTATACTGTAATCACAAGGCATGATTGCCACTTGCTTCCTGAGCTAGCTTTAATCTGGTTAGCTTGGGTACAGCAGCAGAGCAGCTGTGACAGCATGTGCTTCAGAATGGACAGTACAAACCCACCTGAAATCCTGGGCAGTTACATGCTGAGCGAACCTGCGCTGCCCTGTTTTCACTGCTGTGGTATCTGAGCTCGCTAGGTTAAAACTAGCTTGTGTATGGCTTCTTGAGCGCCAGTGATGCCCAGGCGTACCCTTTGTGAAAAGAAGGAGCTGAAGATAACCGAGAGCCAGGCAGAAATCCTGAAACTGTATTGCTGAAGTTGGGAACATGTATTTATATAGACAATTAATGACGTTTTTTTTCTCTCCTACACATCTTGTCTGTTATAAAGGTCTCTCTGATGTGCTGAATCCACCAGCTACATGCTCAAAGAGGAGGGAAAAGATGAAAGAGGAATGCCTCCGTAGCTCAAAGCAGTGTTATTTCCCACCTACACAAAGCCCTTCTCTTCGCCCTTCTTCATACTGCTATAATTCCCACCCCCCCACACACACACTGTCTTGGGGGCAGGGGACGGGGGGGAGAGCACTTGTGAAAAAAACTGCTAAGGTTTAAAAATTGGTCATGAAATGCTGCTGTATTTCCTGCTGCTTTGCACCCCATACATGTGATTAGAAAATGCATAGTCAGGGTAATGTGATTAGAAAATGCATCTTTGGGGTAGTATCAAGTCTCTGGGACATCTGATTGGAAGTGGAGGTAAGCCAGGGTCAAGCTGGTACATTAGATTCTGTGTCAGTCAGATCCATGCCTTCACCTGGTGGTTTCTGTAGGAAAGGATGGATGAGAAGGATGAACACATGCTGCTTAGTTGCAGCTTAAATAGTTATATTTAAACTCAGTTTGTATCTCTTATTTGCTCCAGGCGTAAGACTGTCCGTCACTTGGAACTGGCTGGGAAAGCTCTGCCTTTAAGTAACAGGTGAACAGGCGCCAGGGGAGTTCTCTTAAACAGGACTGTACCAGAGGGCACAAACCCATCCTGGGCCCAAGAAGGAAGGGGTTAATAGCCTACCAGGGAGACCTGAAGCCTGAGTCCAAACCTGTTCCACAACAACTGACAATCTGAAGCCAAGAGGACAGAGCCTCAACTGGAGGATTAAAAGTGAAGAAGCAGGCTTCAGAGTGCTGTCACCCTGATGGAGAAACTTCAGTGAGAGACTGACTGATCATGTGACAGGTGTGTGGCCTAAACAGTCCCTAGAGTCAAACCTGGGGGAAAAGCTTGAGCTGGCTACGTTTTGCTATCTTATTGCTCATGTCACAGGGCTGATACACCCCCTCAACCTTTGGGGATAGGGGAGAGGTGCATTCCAGACCCATGGTTGAGCCAGGTCTCGGGGCTGCACGGCCAAGTGGACAGAGTCAACAGTGCTCATGAACTGGGCCACCACCCCAGGTGCCCGTCTATTTTTCAGGACAATTGATAGTTGCATTCATGCTCCAATATAGTAAACTCAGCTTTCTTCTAACATAGTCCCTAAAGTTTAAGGGCTTCATCTCTTATTCATCCAGTCAAATTCTACAGTGGGATATCGGGCTAGCCTCCTGACTAATTTATCTTTAGGAGGAACACTAATTGTAACTAGTCTCTGAGGAATCTGGTAAACTGTGAAGAAAGTAAATCCCAAAACACACACCACCAATTAACAAGCAATCAAGGTATTGGGCAGATGTTTTCTAGTGAGAGATTTCATTTGCTTTTTTATTATTATTATTATTAAAGAATCACAGCGAGCCTTTTTTCCTTTTATCTCTTCTGCATGCTGGAATGATCGTATCTGAAATTTGTGAAGATTATAGCCCTCTGTGAAGACATTATACTTCAATTTTTAAAGCATTGATGGATGGAAGGATTTGATGCAATGTTCCCATCCCCTTTTACAATGAAAAATTTTGACAAATTTTGTTCCTTTTTTCTCCCTCTTGCATCTCACAATTTACTTTTTATAGCTTGTGACCATGAAAAATTCATGGGGATGGTGGAGGTAGAGTTCCTTCATTTCATGTTACCTTCTCTGTCCTCTTCTGAGGCTCCTGCTCTATGAACAGCTTACAACTGAGTGGTGGTGTGGTGACAGCAAAGATAAGTCACCTCTCTCCAGCTCCTTCTTTTGTTGTCCTTGGGGCCTTTGCATACTGCAGTCCTGTGACGTCTGTAGCCCTATGTTCACCCCTTCTTAAAGACTATAATGAATTGTGTACAACATATGCCTTCTGAGGTATTATTTGAAAATGGATAATGTGCTGGTCATTAGTGTGCTGGCAACATATATGTGGCCACAGGATCCTCAAACTTTCTCTTGTCTCTCAGAGCAGACAGGAAACCAGCCAAAGAGGGACAAGTAGTTCACACACTAGAATCTTTGTCCTGGTCAGCAAGACAAATTATACACCTCAAACTCACGTTTTTTTCTCAGCATACATATTGGATGACCAGAATTAAAGGCCCAGTATTATATTTAATTCTCATATCACCTCTTCTTGGCATTTGGCTAATCTTAAACTCTTTGCCTGAAGTTTCAATTCTGCAGATAGCAGAATTGTTGCTGAAATGGTGTGTTGCTGTATTGCCAATTAGTAAGGAGGATGAATAAGAGGTAGCTGAATAAAAGTGACTAACAATATATCTGTGCCTGTGCCGTAAATGTTACAATTCTTCTTAGCATATGTTTTAATGTGCCTCACCTAGCACTTGACCAGGATTCATCACCGAATTTAGTCCGCTGGTTGGAACATTTAGCTTTCCCGGTATGGGCTGTGTACTAGCCAGGAGTGCAACATGAAAGCTGCCATGCCCCCCAATATTACAGTTAAAAGCTGTTGTCCTCATACAACGTGCAACAGAGTCACAAAAGCTCACTGACTGTATTTGTTGTCTTGCTGTTTTTGAAAGTCCAGGTAAGGAGCTGCGGAAAGGAAGCCATTTGGAAGAAACAAAAGATTCTTTCTGGTTTTACCAAACCAAGAAGCTATGCTATGTATTCTTGAGCTCCATCTACTGGCACTTTATCTATTAACTATTTACAGACAAATGCTGCGGCAGGTAATGAACAGTGTTTGATAATATTATAACTCAGATGTGTTGCACTGTAAGCTAATTATGTGTAATTAAATCTGTAATCACCTGTGACCCTTTCCCTCCCTATACAGCTTTCCTATATTCAGTGCAGCGTCCTTTTGCCAGCATTGATCTTTACCTGATACCTAGAGGAAAATGAAACTATGAGCTCTATGAAACTAGAGAGCTGTTGAACTGCGTGATGCTATGTGTAGAGGGGGAAATGCCTTCCAAAATGATCTAATCCAAAGTGAATTGAAGTCAAGGGACAGACGTCCATTGACCGTGGATTTCAGACCAGGTCCAAAATCAGAATATGCCATGAAGCATGATATTTGCTTGTCTTTAGTTTGCATTGCTGCTGATGTTATTAATGGGCACACAGATACAGAGCCCTTCAAAAAGAGGTCACAATATTTGACTTGATGACATCTTGCTTCTGTCAGTTTTGTCAACTCGTGAAATTATATGCAACGTTTTAGCAACACAATTGAACAGGTGAAAAAACTCATAATACATCTACTTCGGTGACTTGGGATAGTAACCTGACAGGCAGGTTACTGCACAGTTGGACCAACAATCTGATCAGCTTCAGCAAATCCTTTGTTCCTATCTATTCCTATGCTATTTTTATCTTGATAAGACATCAGACGGCTACCTTCCGAGGCTTAATTTTTCTGTGGAAGAAAACTCACATATAATGTTGAATGCTTGTAGATCAGTCCATCAGACCAAAATGGGCTCTTTGTGTCATCCAATTCTGAAAAGGTCTTCAGCATGTTAAGGGAAGATCTCACAGAAAAGTACCAGGATCAGATCTGAAGTTTTAAAATACATATGAATGTTTTACTCTTTTCCCTATGTCATTGGCAACAAATGACCATTGATAAGATACCATTTTAGCAGAAAGCTTGAAAGGTGTCTCCTAGATCTCCCTAGCTGCCTTAGGAATTGTGCTCTACTGGTCCAAACTTCATCAGTGTTTAGGCCCCAGGTCAGCAAAGCATTTAAGCAGATGTCCCATGGAAGTTGATACTAAACCAAAGCACTTAAGCATTTGTTTAATGGAGTAAACTTGAGCATATGCTTCAATGTCTTGTTTTATTGGGGCCTCAATAAGTTCTGAAGAAAAATTGATGCTCTGTATTTATGATCTTTCTTGTGTCCACACCTGAGACCGTTACCTCTATAGTAATACAATTTTAATGAATTTTAAAACATTTTATTTTTCAAATTAGTATAATTAGTCAGAGGAAGTGAATCACTGGCCTTTCACTCTGAAACATATGAAGTTCAGTTTTGTCTTAAAATTTATTCTGGAAGAGGTTTAATATATTTTTGGCTAAGAATTTAATCTTCCTTAGAAGCTGTATATAAACAAAATGTCATCCTTTTAATTAGGGAATTGAAAAACAAGATGTAATAGAGTCAATCTGGTTAAAATGATTTCATCCTCTTTATAATGCAAATACTTCTTTTATCTTTATAAAAGAGAGGGTTAAATTTAAATGAAGTGGTAAATAAAACTAGAAAATGCTTAGATTAAATATAATGAAATGTGGTATATCAGAGAAATAAAGGTAGGTTTAAGACAAAAAAAGGAAAATGCAAAAGCAACACATCTTTAAAATGCAAGTGTTAAAAGTTATTCTAATAAACACACCAGAATTGGAATAGGGGTAAAATTTTCAGAAATGCCAGTCACATCTTCAGATCTGATTTAGGACCTATAAACCTTAGAACAAGGTCAGGGTTAAAACCAAATGCATAGAAAAAAGGCAAAGGTTACTTTCACATAATGGTAAATATTATGTCGTTGTTATAACCACTTTACGTATATATTTTATCCTTTTTTCCATTGCCCTTCATATGCTCTTTGCTTTTTGGGGTAGTGACTGTCTCTTCCAACATGTGTGTTTTTGCTATGAAACCTTGAACCTGATTAGGTGCTCTGATAATATAAATAAGCATTAATGGTTTAAAAGTTTGTAAATTACTTCATGCATTGTATTTGTAAAGGTAGGCCACACAGAAACAAAAGTGAAGTGTTCTTCATCTGTGCAGATAAGTAAAGAGAGAAAGAAACAGAGGTTTCTTTGGAACTGAATAGTTCCTATTTCCACATGTGGTTATGTGTGGAGGGAACAAAATCTTTCCTACTCTATAATAATCTTCTCTCTTCTGCCTAGCAGTGAATTTTAATCCTCTTTATCTAGGCATGGAAGGAGGCCCATAAAATTCCATCCATGTTGATTCCTTTGTATCGATAATCCGTTTTCATTTGTGTGGAGCTTTTTAAGGTGCTCTTAAAATGTGGTCACAGCTGGTGTCTGAGGCAGCCTTTTAAATCTTGCTTGTATTTCCCCTCTTGGCCAACACAAAGACTCTATTTGTCCAATAATAATTTTTATACATAACTCTGCAAAAGACATTATGACGATTTTCTGTTTCATTCACAAATTCAGCTTTGGTTGAACTAGACTTTGTTACCCAAATACATCTCCACAGGGTCTGTATTTAATCTGTACACAGTTTGCAGCCTCTAATGGCTCCCTTATGAATAACTTGTGCCAAAGATTGGGCAGAGTCATGGATTATTCTTTATAGTAAGAAAGATCAGAAAGAATCTATTTTAGAATACCACCCTCCCCAGCCCACAGTAATGAATTAATTTGTTCAGAAGCTAGGTAAACTCAATTTAAAATTATACACAGGGTTTTTTTTGTGTCTCTTCGGTGTGCTATGACATTAAGTTCCTTATCACTTTTATGTGAAACTTACATAAATGTAAATATTCCCCTGTGTTCCTTTGACACTATTCTTGGAGCTTGTCCTTGGACTGGAAAGGAGACTCTGCAAAGAATACATAATTGAAAGGGTCGGTTCTTTGATTTAACGTGGTTTTTTAGGTAGGAAGGGGAGCATATAGTATGGCTCCTGGTGGGAAACATAGCAGTGGCCAAAGGGTAAATAATTACTTTCCATTCAAATCTATTGCGAAGTCTACAGAGAAATGGTTGTGGAAAAAGTACACTAAAATTTTGCTAACCCAAGCCTGTGAGATGGGGGTACTAACTGTGACAGATCGCCTTCTCACTCCTCTCAGGAACACAGGCAGGAAACCCTTCTTTGCTTCCAACAGTGCTCTTTATTCACAGTGCAGGACCCCACCACCAATATATACAGCTTTATACAATACAGTCTTCAACTCTATATAGTTCAACTCTGCATACAACTCTACAGTTCCAACCACACAGCTCTGACTAGCTCAAACCACCACCTCACTCTATACCATCCCCACCACACTGGGCTTCCTTCCTGGCAGCCTTTTATCCCTCTGAGGCTGCCGCCAGGTGCAATCCCTCCAGGCTAGTTGCCCTGCAGCCCAGGTGGCTGATTAGCCTTCTCTGCAAGGGGAGGTTTGCAGGCTTCTGCTCCCTCTTAAAGGGCCCGCAGGGCTGGCTCAGGCACTCCTGGCCAGCACCCTGCCACATAACCCTTTGTGGCCCCCTAGTGGAGGCTGTGCTGCACCTCATCCAAGGAAGTTTATCTGTAGGGGTGGGGAAAGGGCAGCCATTTTGAAAACCAGTAAAATCTAGGGGTCAACAACAGCCAATCAAGCCCCAGAAGGCTGAAATAAAAAGCTGCAATCTGTCAGCAAGTCAGTTCCTAGCTGGAGTAGAGATAATTCCTAGGCTGCAGCCAGAGGAACCAGGCCCGGCTCTATTACTAGCTCCAGTCAGTGGTGAGGGCTAAGAAGGAACATTGCTGATTCAATCCCGGAGAGGGAATTTAACCCAGAAAGGGTAAAAAACTGTTTTTGTTTATAACTGCCCCAGAGGGGCCAGGAACTGTTTCTACCCCTTCAGTCTGTTATACCCTGAAAGGGGTTTTGGACCGTGTAACCTGGCTGGAAGGCTATCACAGAGCCTACGGTGGGTGCTGTGAGCCAAACAGAATGGCAGCACCATCATGACATGATGAGGAAGTACTCAAGAGAGAGTGCAACCATCAGGGTGATCTAGGAAACTAAAGCATTTTAAGATCTGTCACTTTGAACTTGAAAGTGTTACAGTGCTGCATATATGTCCCCAAACGAGCTAATCCTTGGGTCTAAGACATTTAAAATAAAAATTAAACTTCAAAAATGTATTAACAAAAAGGCATTCGCTCCCACATGGCAAATCAATGCATCATATACCTATACAGTACTTCTGAAATCAGAAGTTTAGTTAAGGAAAACAGTAAAACCACAAACCACTGGGAAATAGATCAGTTGGAATGTTACTGCTTTGTCAATTCAATTGAAGTAGTGAATTGCTGTCAAGATTTTCCTTTTTTTACTATGTCCTGCATAGCTACTTAGTAGATATATGCAGCTGAGTGTATCTGGCTAATGTGAACTTCCCATATTAATGTAATGGGGATGTAATTATACAAGCATGTGTGGTAAAATACAAAGTCTCAGGTAACCTATTATGGCAGTTGTATTTGATTACTATACCAATGGCTTTTGCATTGTTACCTGCACCTTTTGTATTGCTCATTTGAAAGTGCACAGTACATTATATCAAGCAAAAATCTTCATGAGAATAGATTATTGTTGTAAATAACGGTCCAATACTTGGAGAATGTTTATTGGATTGCCGTCATTAATGTTTTTTTTTAAAAAAAAGCTTAATCATGAAGGAATAGATAGATACTGTTAGACAAATGACTTAGCATGGAATTTAGGGTCTATGGCACAGCCACCAGCGAGAATGCTAGGGCATACCGTCTGAGTTAAGTTAAGGCCGTTGGTTCCTCCAGGCAGCAAGTGCTGTATGACTCTGCAAAGTTTTCTTCTATAGTATTTCTATGGCTGATCCCATAAGCTATGGAATAGGACATTGCATGAAGCAATAAAGTGCCCAGCTGCCTTGGGAATGGTCTTCACTGACCTGGAACATTGGTAATACCAGTAAATTGGAAAGAAATATTTGCTGAAATGCTGTATAATCATGTGGGGATTTTTTGGAAATACTGGATCTGACTAGTGGTGTATTTAGCCCAATATCCTATCTTCGGACAGTGGTCAGTGCCAGGTGCTTCAGAGGAAATGAACAAAACAGGGCAATTATCAAAGTGATCCATCCCCCCTCATCCAGTTCCAGCTTCTAGCAGTCAGACTTGGGGACACCCAGCGAACTGTGTTGCGTCCCTGGCCATATTGGCTTGTAGCAATTCATAGACCTATCCTCCATGGACTGAATTAATTCTTTTTTTAACCCATTTATACTTTTGGTCTTCACAACATCCTCTGGCAATGAGTTCCACAGGTTGACTCTACATTGTGGGGGAATAGCATTTCCTTTGTTTTAAACCTGCCGCCTGTTAACTCCAGTGGGGGACCCCTGGTTCTTGTGTCATGTGAAGAGGTAAATAACACTTTCTCCACACCATTCATGATTTTAGACCTTTATCATATCCCCATTAATTGTCTCTTTTTTTAAGCCAAATTGTCTCCGTCTTTTTAATCTGTCCTCAAATGGAACCTGTTTCAAATACCTAATCACTTTTGTTGCTGTTTTCTGTACTTTTTCCATTTTTGTTTTGGTTTGAGATTGGGCAACTAGGACTGCACACATTACTCAATGAGTGGTCATACTATGGATTTATAAAGTGGAATGGCTATATTTTGTCTTATTAGCTATCCCTTTTTTTAATCGTTCCTAATTTTCTGTTAGCACTTTGACAGCAGCTACACACTGAGTGGATGGTTTTCATCTCCTTAAGAGACATATAGTTCATATCAAATACTTAAAATCAGCCATCGGAGATTATATCATTTACCATGCTTGTTAGAAAAGGTACATTCTTAACTTCCACTTAATATTGTCCAGAAGTAGCTTCCAAACATCTTGGAATCAATCCATTTACTTTAATTAAATGATTTTTCCCCAGTAGAATACATTGAACTATAGCAACACTTTTACCTTTGTAATTCCAAATATAATTCCTAATCAGAGCTGCCAAATGTACAAATGTGGGATGTAGCCAATGCAAATTCTACAGCTATATATTTAAAATACACACAACTGAAGTGCAAGAAACTTCCTCTTTAACTCTGTATCTTTGTTAATGAGGAGTATCCCAGGGCTTGCATCAGGAACTTGCTAAGTGTTACATTTCCATTATTTAAATAGGATGGATCTATCAGTCCAAGTGTTGCTGAACTGAGCCATGTGCTAGCTTGCTGGAAAAATTGAAATCCAGTCCTCTGAAGAGGTATCCTGGTTTACAACTAAACAGCATGCTCAGTAAAGTAAATCATGCCAGTGTTACTGACAGAATTAATGATGACATTATTCTACTAGCCAGCATGGGTAAGGAATGGTGTCCCTCGCCTCTGTTTGTCAGAGTGTGGAGATGGATGGCACAAGAGAGATCACTTGATAATTACCTGTTGGGTTCACTCACTCTGGGGCACCTGGCATTGGTCACTGTTGGAAGACAAGATACTGGGCTGGATGGACCTTTGGTGTGATCCAGTGTGGCCATTCTTATGTTCTTAATTTACAGCCCAGTTTTGCCATCCTCACTCTCACTGAGCAAGTAACTCAATTGAATAGTAAAACTGGCTCCTGTACCCAGCCTTTACCCACCATAAAACTCCCCAGTCAATTTGTTGAAAGATATTACTGAATTTTAATGTACCAACATTACTAAAAAAAGGCTGTTTGCATCACAGACAAGAACTGGGTGTTGCCGTAATGCCACCACTTTGCCTTATGCAAAGGCTTTCCTCCCTGTCTGTTGATTTCAGCATGGCCAGGTGGCAGGTGACTGGTAGACACCATGTGTATCAGCCACTGACATAGCTAAAGCTAGCTATGGGGTCAAGGGAGGATAAACGTGCATTGACTGACTGTTTGGAACATTTTGGTTTCATCATGCTGATGAAGAGCTCTGTAGAGAGGGCAGGGTCTTCAGCATGCCAGGAGAGGCAGATCTCAATGCAGGTGAGATCATGGACGTGGCTGGAGCTACAAACTCCAGCTGGAGGAACACTACTTTCAGACCAAAAAGGCCTTTCTGGATGCTCCCTGCCCCATCTGTGTGAGGCTGGATGTGCCTGCCTTCGGGAAATGGCTGGAACTCCCTTAGGCAAGGGACCGGAAACAGGGGCAGTGGTGGCAGCTGGAGCTGAGTGGAAGGGGATGGAACAAAAACAGCAGCAAACAAGCACAACAAACCTCAGATCGGTGCTCCAAAATTCTGTGATTATGCTATTAACCCTGTGCAATAAACATTCCAGATTTCAAAACAAAATATTGGCACAATAAAAATGGTATAACTAACTTTACTTTACTGCACAGTCCAATGGCGGACTGTGTGTGGCATCCTCAGGCTGGTCTTCTGGCAGATAACAGCCTATTATTGCTACCAGCAACTCCAGATTATTCCTTTTGCTTAAGAGATAGAGGTGTGCACCACAGTTGCTGAAAGCCTGGGGTTCAAACCCTCCTGAAGATTTACCTAGGGCAATAAAATATGAATGCTTGTTGAGTAGGAGCCATTGCCTGTTCTAGTTACTTGGGGCCGTACAAACAGAACAAATACAATGAGAAATAAGGATTAGCAAAGCTGCACGGTGATACAGGTTGTCAAGGGGTGAGGGAGATTTAAGATGTGGTTTAAAACTTTGACTGTGAGGCTTCATAGCCAATCAAACCGAACTGAATTTATAACACAATTTAGTGAATTCAAACACCTTGGAAAACGTGGCCATTAGATTGAGTCAAATCCCATTCTGGCATCTGGTGTGTCAGCTTCTTCAGCACAGTAGTCCTCATTTATAAAACATATGACCTGGAGGAGTCTTTGTAGATTAGGGTGGGTGGATCTTGCTGACAGAAAGCTGCATAGATTGATCTAGACTAGTTTTTCAATCACTGCCTTTAGGCATGCAACCACAACATTCTGTGTTAGTCATCTCACAAGGACTTTGAGGAGCCTTAGAGCTTTGACTTGCTTGAACTGAGCTATAAAGCTATGACAGGATAACCATGCAGAGTTCGACTGACATCCCCGGAATCAGCCCATCAGCTCTGTGAACTTTGCTTGTGCTGCTAGTTGTTTTTTCCCCCCTCGCATTCTTGTCTTGCTGTCTAAATTAGATTGGTTATCTGAAGGAGTTGTAGCTCAGCATCTACCTAACATTAGTGCTTCCTATTTAAGTCCTAAAGTAACTTGTGTGAGGCAAGATTCACCTCATTAACAAAATTTATTCTGTAGTAAACTGGTCCAGAAAGTGATTAGAGATGTCCTAGTTTAGACTGAGACTTTAGGATTTTTAACACTTTCCTTTTCAGTTGCTTGTACCTAGAAGTGGTCTTTGGAAACGGAAAGTTTAAGTAAATTATCTGTGCCTGCATAATAGTTCCTGAGGTATTTATAGGTTGGTAGCCTAGTAGGAACCCAGAAACAAAGGGGGGGAGGGGAGTGTCAACAAGTTTTCTAAATAATGGGATTATGCAAAGTGCTAGGATAACCTCTAATGATGCTCTTTTTTTTCCCAGATGTTAAGTGACACTAGTTTTCCAGCCAAGATTGCCTCATCTATGCATTCAGATGGGTGCATTTAATCTCTGGGTTTCCTGATGTCCCCTCTTAGAACATGAGGTTAGTGAGAAAAATACTGATGTACCAGCATATTAGTAGAGAAACAAGGTGTCAGGGCTGCACGAGCTGATGGCAGGATTTTCGTGAGAACCCATACGCTATGCAGTTAACTGTTACATCCAGGGTGAAACACTTTACCCAGCTATAATTGCCAAGTTTCTAAAATTGGAGCAATTAAACTTCTTTAGACTTACCATTACTGCAGAAGTTTAGTAGCTCTTTGATTACAGCTCTATAAATGCAGGGGCAGCCATGCACTGTGTACCTCTAGCTCAAATTGGCAAGCATGCCTACCACCTGGGGCCAGCTTTGCTCAGTGGTTAAAGGCCCGATTCTATAGTACTCAGGGCGTGCATATGCTGCCTGGCTTAATCTCCCTCCTGGTGGATCTCCACTACCTCTCCCTCTGTACTGTGCTTAATCGCTTGCTATTAGTGCAGAGCATTAGTGCAACATCTTTCATCCAAGGATCTAGAAGTGCTTATGAACATTAAAGTATTCCACCTGCTGGGAGGTAGATAAGAGTTACTGCATGCACTTTACTGATAGAGAAAACTACACTACAGAGAGCTAAATCCAAGCTTGGGTGAAGTGGTGAGTGGAGTTTCACCAAGGATGAATTTGGCCTTGAGTGATTAAGTGACTTATCCAAGGTTGCACAGTGAACCAGGAATAGAACCCAAGAGGCCTGGGTCCTAGTACGCTGCATTATCAATTATTATTTTGTATTACAATACTATCTAACATTGGACTAGGATCTATATAAACACATTGTAAGACCGTCCCAGCTCCAAAGAGTTTAGGGCCAGGCAGACAGAGATTTCAGGTGCCTAAATCCCATATATAGTCACCACTGCAATACACCAGACCCCCACTTGGTTAGTACCTAACTCATTCACACCTACATTTTTCCTGTAGATGTCCTCTAGGCGTTTAAGTTTCTGCCTGTGGGCATGCATGCTGCTGGCTCTGGCAGGCATCCGGATATGTATGTCAGGCCTAGGCCATAGCACAATCGTCAGACCAACGGAAGATCAACATTATCTTGCCTGTGGGGCCCAGTCAGGTAGGTGTGCTCCATGCTTACCTCAGTGGTGGTATTTTGTCTGGGGTGTTTGGTTCCTCCCTCTGCCTAGTGAGGTGAGAAAAGATTGTACCAGATGTTCCCCAACTCTCAGATGAGTGCCTTACTGACACAGGATGAGAGGGAAAATGGAGGCGGAGAAGGGAAGTGACCTGCCCCAGGCCACGCAGCAGAACCAGGTGTAGGTCTGCTGAGTTGTGCTCCAGTAGTGCACCATTCACTAGGTTGTGCTGCACTAACCAAGTGCTCTCATTTCCTCATTCAGCACTCAACACTTCCAGATGGCTTAAAATCTGCTTGTAACATTACAGAGAGGTCCCTTTTAATGTTTACTGTGCTTGAGTAGGGCAACCATCAACTCTCAAAAGAATCAAAACGTTCACTAAAGCTTAATTCCAGTCATCAATTTATTTAGATCACACAAGGTGGTTTCATGCTTCTGAAGCAACAACTCTGTCCTGGATTAAGTCGACTTAGAGGCCAAAAGCTGAGATGTTTACAAACCCAGAGAACAAAGATTATGGAACCAAAGAGAAGCACCTCCAAGCTATGCTAATGTCTGATGGTTAAACATTTTGGGGGAAGTTAAAAATAAGAATTAAAGTGTGGGTTTCCCCCTCAGTCTCTAGACAAAGGGAGAGTTTGATATTTGCAGCGTGTGTCCAGCAGGCAGTACCACGGTGCAGATACAGTTACTGAAAACTGTGGTAGGTTGGAGCGTTCACTAGCTCCTCCTTGGTGAGTAAATGGTTAACATCAGTTCAGCTCCCCTGAGTTTTCAGAGAAAGGACTATTGGCCTGCTTCATTCCCCTGAAGGTGGAGAGCTCAGGGCAGGAACTGCCAGGAGGCAGCTCGTACACCTCCTAAACAGGGTCTGCAAAGTGGTTTGGCCCCTACCAGAGTCCATGGCAGCTCTGAGAACCGTGGGAGACACTGGCCATTTCTCTTCTCAACCTGTCTCAGATATGACCCAGGAAGCAGAGGACTCTGTAGGGGATGGGAAAACAAAGACACCAGATGTTCTGCCACATGAGGGAGGTGATTTCAGTTACTTTATTGCCACTTTGCACTAGTGTCATTGGCAAAGTATTCATGTGACACAAATAAATGAGGCCCTATAGATTAGGTGGTTATGGCAAAGCCCTTGGAGTGGTCAGGGTCTGCGCGCTGGAGTATTGGGCTGGATGGATCCCAGGTAGAGAAGTTCCTGTTACACTTTTTGCTGCTTAGTTTTCTGGTTACAGACATTCCTTTGAGCTGAAATCCTCACCAACTGTAGCCTGCACCTGTGCTCCAGTTCTGCTGAGTCATTCCAACAGTTTCACATTATCTCTCAGATGAAAGGCAGTAATTAGACAACATTCTGGAGTCTAATTGTCTGAGTCCATTCATTTCAGGCTAATAAGAATTAATAATAACTCAGAAACCCATGTTTTGATGGAGTTAGTTAATTAAAATATGGTTGTTAAGGTAAAAATTAGTCATTCATTAGATGTGGATCTTTTACCTAATCAGCAGATGGTTTTAATATATAAACTACTTGGTCTATGTATACTTATTGAGATGCATACATGCATATAACAGTTCATACATAAGAACGCAATGTTATATTGAGGAGTGTGAGCAGTGGAGTATACGATGCACTGAGTCCTGTTATGGAAGAATACATTTTTGTAATGTTCAGTTCTAAAAATAAGAATGCTGCTAAGTTTTATCCATGTCCTGTATCTCTGCCAAGGATGGCTGTCAGACCTCACCTGTCCAGCCCACTCATGCTTGCATGTTTGAATGAATCCATGAGACTTGTGACAAGAAGTGAACCTAAAGTAAACTGCAACTAACGAGACTTGGTACTTTGGTTAAAATGGACAGTTTACAGAAGCTGACATCTTAGAAGATGGGAAGACAAAGGGAGGTGGCATGACATTCCGTTATGAACTTTTATTTTCATGCTGAAACATATAAACCCCAGGAATCTGCCTAAGATACAAGGGCTAATACCAAATGCTTGGGAGGAGTGCTAGAGAAGCCTTAATGAACACAAAAGATCAAGACCCTTGCTTTCTATTTCATCAAGAGGTTTTCCTTCATTTTCTTCACCTTCACCTCTATTCCAGTATAAGTAGAGGCCATTTTCCATCCATTCTGCCTATGACCTGCTCCGTTTATTGCCACATTAGCTTGTTTACAGACTTGAATATGATCGCCGCCTTGATGTTATTTAAACATATTTCTTCAGGTAGGAAAAGTAGGATTTTTTGTTGTCCTACTTGTAGCAACTTCACAGGGAGGACAGCATCCAGCAATCAAGAGCACCGCAACACTGCATTTATTAAGCAGTGGGCATGAGCACTAGTATAAGACAACACTGAAAATCAAATGACCTTTTTCTGGTTGTGTGCCACTAGATTACAAACGTAACAAAGAGTCCTGTGGCACCTTAAAGACTAACTAAAGTATTGAAGCATAAGCTTTCGTGGGCTAATACCCACTTCGTCGGGTATTACAAACATGACTCTTATACAGGGAAGGATTTCCTGGCTGTGAGTCAGAGAAGTTATAGTTTGAACAGTGGGAAGTCAGCAGCTAGTTTGGGGCTTAAATAAAAAAAATCAAAAGAAACGACTCAGTAGAGCATAAGAAAAGCATATTCACTTTGTCATGAACAGGGTAGCCTTAGGATAATCTACTGTAAATATTGAAGTAAAATGGGGAGTGGAAGAGATGCTCATTTTAACAATGCAAGCTTTGTAATGCAGTAGATTAGAATTTTGACTTTTGAGAAACCATCTAGCCTTGTTGCTGTCCAGAGGTGTGACTTGCACAAAAGGAAACTTTAGAATTAACTTTCAAATGTGGTTATTATGGGAGCGGAAATGGCTTAAGTGGGGAGAAAGCTAGAAAAATACTGGAAATGTTAAGAAAATGGTTCAATGGCATTGTGAACCCTACAGGGCAGAGAAATAAAAACACAAATGGCATTAGATTAGGAATATGGAAAGGAAATAAGAAAATTACCATTAACCTGGACAGAGGCAAGCTTGTGTGACTGGGAGAAAATACACCAAAAATACATATACTTAATAGGAGGGATGCACCTGAAAAGTAGAAATGTCAAAAGATGCACATGTAATAATGATCAGTAAATTAGATGCATTCTTCCAATGCCATATTGTGACCAAAATATAAATAACTTGCATTAGCTTTCTATTGTATTTTATTTTAAGTCTGCTTCATATATATAAAATCTCAAGGAGCAGGAAGATCTATAAATAAACTTGGAGGCATAGCAATTCAAGGAAGAGTACCCAAAATGCTCAAGGGACTGGAGAGATTGGTTTAGCAGGAAGGATTGAAAGAACTAAATGGGTCGTATTTCTCCCTGATTCAACTCCAATGTGTACCGTTTGCTCAAATACCCAAGGGGAGAACTTAGCTCAGTGGCAGTTAAGGAGAGGGAAAGTTTAGGCATATAAAGTATAACAAAGCAAGGGATGAGATTAAGAATTAAAATTTTAGGAGGAATGGGCCAAATTCCACACTCAGATAGCTAAGGGCAACTCTCATTGACGTCAGTAAAAGTACCTTTTAAGTATTTGAGGGCAGAATGTGCCCCCAAATCAGGAAAAACTTCCTAATGGTGATATCGCTTAGGCTGTGTTAGTCTCCCAAGTGATGCTGGTGAGCTCCTGTTGCTTCAGACATATAAAACAAGACTTGATAAAGTGCAAGAAGATATAATGAAGGCAGCATTCCTACACTGAGTCATGACTAGCGGGCCTAAAAGGCTTTTCCCATTAGATGTCACGGGGGTTGCCAGAACCAGGATCTGTTAAAGTACGTCTTAATTTCTTCCCCTGTGAAAGATGCTATGATGGGCTGTGCAGCCCACATAGGCCCAGGAAAGGTTAATGAGGACCTGTGAGGCCACTGATGTTATCTGGCTGCACCTGGAGAGTGGGCCCATTAGAAATGAAGTTGAGCTGGGAAGTGATTTTAAAGGCAGGAAGCTGAGAGCAGAAAGGGGCTGCGGGTAAGAGTGCTGAACTCTTCAGTCACAGTTTGAGACTTGTGACAGACCGCTCTCTCACCCCTCTCAGGAACAGGCAGGAAAACCCTTCTTTGCTTCAAACAGTGCTCTTTATTCACAGTGCAGGACCCCACCACCAATATATACAGCTTTGTACAGTTCCCAGCTCTACAGACTCTATATAGTCCAGCTTACAACTCCAAACACTCAGCTCTGAATAGCTCAAACCACCACCTCACTCTATACCATCCCCACCACACTGGGCTTGCTTCCTGGCAGGCCTTTTATCCCCCTGAGGAGGCTGCCAGGTGCCACTCGTCCAGGCTGATTGCCCTGCAGCCCAGGTGGCTGATTAGCCTTCCTGCAAGGGAGGTTTGCAGAGGGCGTTTCTCCCTCTTAAAGGGGCGGCAGGCTGGGTCAGGCCCACCCTGCCACAGACTATTAAGACTGAGAAGAGAAAGCGTTGGAGAACGTTGACCTTGGGCTTATTTCCTGAGCAAAGAAGTCTGTCACGACTCCACGAAAGCCACTGGGAGTGGAGCAGGCTCTAGTGGTGAGCCCTAAAGAAGGGGCAGGATTTGACCCACATGGAGTAGGGTTGCCAATCCTCCCAGATTGACTAAGAGTCTCCTGGAATCAGAATCAATCTCCCATGGCTACTGAAACCAATCTGTATGTGTTATGGGATCTTAATAGGTCGCTAAGGGTCTGCGGGGCTAAGGCTATCTGCCCTTGCTCCATCTGGCTCCAGAAGCGACCGGCACAGCCCTCTGGCTTGTAGGCACAGGAGTGGCCGGAGCCGCTCTGAGCACTGCCCCCACCCTGAGCACTGACTCTGCAGTTTCCATTGGCTGGGAACCATGGCCAGTGGCAGCTGCAGGGTCGGTGGCTGCATGCAGGGGCAGTGTGCAGAGCTGCCTGGCTGCCCCTGAGCCTAGGAGCCGGACATGCCAGTCACTTCCAGGAGCCACCCAAGAATTGCTGGACTGTGTGGAAGAGCATCTCTGCACTGAAATTCTAGCTCAATGATAAACTGTTTATATAGGGACACTGGCCCTTTGAGGCTGTTCGTGGCAGGCTAGGAGACCAGATACCCTGCTCCAGGTTCCTGGGGAAGGCAGATGAAGGACAAAGCAGATGCTAGATGAGAGGAAGATGGTTTTGGGGAATTGTTAGTGCCTGGGAAAGGAAAGGAAGTAGGAAAAACCAGGGCATTTCTCCTTAAGGAGCCATATAGCGAAGGTGGGGCAAGCTCCCATCTCTCTCAGCTAGCCCAGTCTAGGGGCTAGTAGACTGCCTGGGAAGGATGAAGAGAGTGGTGAGCTGATGGGAGGATAGCTCAAAAAGAAGGCTCCAGGCCAGGGCCAGGACCTGAGAGGGTTCTGAAAAACCCCTGAACTTAAGGAGAGAGCTCTATGCCAGGCAGGTCAGATCTGAACCCCACACGCAGCCCTAAAGGAGGACTGTGAAGTCCTGAACCTAAGTTGGAGATGGGGGAAGGGTTTTGTTAGGGGGTTGTTGGTTTTTTGGAGCCAAATGTATTGAACGAATGAGACCCCAGGAGAGGGGGAATATTGTTTTAAAGACTCTGGGTATGAGTGGATTATTCCTGGAAAACTGAGGGTGGACTGTCCTCAGGACCACCGCCCACACAAAGTGGGCGACATGTAGACTGTGCCCTGCTTACGCTGATGATTTTGTTTTTAATCCAAGGGGGTTTTGCATTTATTCCCCACTTGGAACCGATTCCTCGTGCTGGCGCAACCCTGTTGTGGTGAGCAGGCTTTTGTTCCTGGAATTAGACGTCTTCAGAAGCTACCCAGCAGTGGAACAGCACTCTGTGTCTCTGCCTGGGGGCCGGCTGCTTTGTTAATGGTGTTGAATTATGTGATCTCAACCACAAGAGGCCGGGAAGTTCTGCTTCCAATGACAGGTAATCACTTCTCTTATCCCCCCTAGAAGCCAGCAGAATGGCTTTGTTACAGGCCTCTGAGGAAGCGTTCTCGCTATTAAACAGGATCTATCTCTAGAAACACAGAATGGCTCAGAGGACTGAGAATGCATTTAAATTCTAGGACACCATATCAGACACAGCTTGATGGGATGTTGGATTTTACTGGGAGTATCTAGCTGCTTAGTTGTCTACATGAAGTAGGTTTGATGGTCTGTCCATTTCCAGTGGACAATCCCGTGCATCACAACATTCATCACTACAATTAGTACCTACTGCCTGCCTTGTTGGCAGTCCCTTAGAGAGACTAGGAGATGGATATCCATGGACAATGAGCAGCTTGCTAATGCAGGGAGATGGTCTTTTCAGATCAGTGTTGGCCCTGCCACAGCTTGTGCTGTCCCTCCTCTGTGGATAAACTGGAGGCTTTCAGCATCCAAAACTGTCAGCTCAGCATCTTTGCCAAGGCCTGAGTTAACACACAAATATGTAGTTCTAGCTGCATAAATCCACTTGGCAGGAAGCAAAGGGTCTCAGAAACGTTTCCCGGAATAAAAAGGGTACGGCACAGCAAAGGCTGGGGCCAGAGTAGTGGGTGGACCCACATCCCCTCCATAGGCCGTTGGGAAAGGGCCTACTCCTGGCCATCAGTAAACACCCAGAAGGAGGCCCGGCAGAAGACTGGGGCCAAAACGGACAAAGAGGGCAAAGCCATTGCCCCCAGAGAGGAAGCCATGGGGATACGGCCTGACGGCAGGGCTGGGATTGGTTTAAAGACTGCGGGCACACTCACCCGGGGGGGGGGGGGCGCTTGCGAGAGGTGAGTGCTGAGCCTGTGATAGTTTTGGTGTAACAATCTCGAATCCTTATTCAGGGAAAATATCTTTTGACCGTGGTGTCAAGTATGAATGCTTAAAATTTTACCAGCCCCGCAAAATCTACATGCTTGCTGCTTCCTCTTTGCCTTCTGCTACTGTGATGGGGTATGCACCTCCCCCCCCCCCCCCCCCCACACACACACACTGGGCTACAAGGGATTAAGGAATTGGTATGGTCTCAGCTGGCCCTACCCCACCACACCTGTAGGAAATGCATTGACTGGAGGAGCAGTTAAAAGGCGGGGGAGCAGCTCCCTTGGGGGCAGACCAGGGAAGAGCGCAGACCTGCATCCTGCTGCTCTAGCAGAGGCAAGCTGAAGGGAAGATGAAATCTCTCCCTACAACAACTGCCCAAAGGTCCCTCCCTGAGGGAAGGGAGGGCCTGCTACAGAGCAGGCTGAGGGAGAAGCATTCCTCTCCCCCTTTCATATGGACTCTGGGTTTTGTTAATTTCCCTCTCCTTGGTTTGGTTTGGAAAGCCCTGGGACTGATGTAGCCCGGGAGGGTGGGCCATGCCGCCGGAGGAGGCAGTTGCTGCTCCAGAGAGGAGAGCTACCATGCTCCGTGCTTCGCCCAGCCACCAGCAGGTGCCTTGTGGTTAGTGGACACCATTCACGCTGCCTTCACCCAGACAGTGATTTTGGGATTGTTGGGGGGGGGAGGGCAGGAAAGGAAGTGGCCCATGGAGGAAAGCCTTAAGCACTCCCTGGCTGTTAGATCACTGATGGCCCTTAAAGGGCCCTGGGTGGGAGCCCAGTGGAGTGGGAGGGAATCCCCAACCAACACTTCTCCCCCCCCCCCCCCGCGCAAGTGCCAGGCTTAACTCCTGACCACTAGACGATGCTACCCTACCAACCAACCCCTGAATGGGAACTGTTACGGCTACGATCTTTTTAGCTCATCTGCCTGACTTTTTAAGATGTTTCCATTGATTGGGTTCCCCCCCCCCTTTATGCACAAACCAAACACACATAATCAGGACCATACACATCTGTCATGCAACATTGCCAGGAGCCTAACATCAGGGGATTCAGTTTTTGAATTGTCCTAAGATTAGGCCTAAGCCACACTATAAACTTCATTGATCTAAGCACAGCAGGATATCTATTTAATAAGATGTGTTTTAGCCAAGTTTTTTCCATTTGTAAAGACTTCCTGCAAATTAAGGCTCATCCATTGTGTGCTATAAACATGATGGGTCAAACCTGGTGGCAGTGTGCAATGCATCTTTATCCTTCTGAGGGAAGTAGTATAATAAGATGAGTTGTGTACGCAAAAATACAAGTCACAGGAGTTACAGATAAAGAGCAGTATCTCTCTACATCTCAGCCTGGAGATAGCTAATACATGTTGTTGCCCCTGGGCTCTGAGGATTGTTTCTGTTGGGGGGGGGGGGGGCGGAAATTGACAATAGAATCTGGTATTTCTCTGATGTCATCCTGTTTTATTTACAAAACATGCACAAAGTCCAATTTCCCTGACCACAGCAGGAGACAGCCTCTTTGCTCACAGCTCCAAGCCTCTTTCTAGGCAGTACTTCGCCTAAAATTATCTTCATTTTTTTCTTGCTGTTACTGCTTCTGTGGCCATCTGGTGCTTCCTCACTACTTTTCTCTCTTCTTCTGTGTCTATTTCAAACACACATTAATGTTCACAAACCAATGTCCAGCAAAACTCTCTCCCCACATGCCTTCCCTGTGCCTTTGTTTTGTGCAGTGACGTGTGCTTGTGCGTTGGAGGCTGCTATTGTTTCTGCTGTGTGGTTCCATACAGGAGCTTAATGGCTTCTTAGAACTATCTTAAATGAAGGTGGTGATTATGCCCAACTCATAACACTATAAAGAGCATTCTCTATGGGTGTATCAGAAGAGGGTTCGTGCTTATGTTCATTAATGTGCAGGTTCAATAAAGCTATTGTTACACTGCGAACGGCTTCCTTAACAGGATCTTCCTGGGCAGATGTTAACAACACACCCTGGGATGGGTATGAGAGGAGGTGAGTGGCCTCCGGTGGAGGATAGTTTAAGTGAGAAATGGGTTCATCCTATAGAAAAAAACAGATGGTCTCTGTGAGACCAAAGAGGTAATCTGTCACTGTCTGAATTTAGGGTAGCCATCCATCCTATAATAAGATCTATCACAGCCATCAGACAGACAGTACAGAACACCCAGCCAGCATGACAGGAAAAAACACACAATGGGCCAGTGAACGTCCAGGCACCATCTCAACTACTTTGTGGCCACTGGTGAAGGTACCACCCACATAGGACATCCAAGAAGATTCCCAGAGCCAGCCCCCCTAATGCATGGTATGGCAGCTGGGGAGTGGGGAAAAGGAGATAGGTGACTCCAGCAAGGAAGAAGCTGAAGGTAGTGTACAACACTGCACAATGACACTTTCATCTGTCAGATATTGGTTTTTGTGATGCTTGAACAACACAGCTTTTCCGTTCTAGGCAATCTCTGTCCTGAGAGCCACACCCAGTTCTCACTGCGGTCAATGCACGGACACCTGGGCGCAGAATTTACATTAAAACCCTGGATGCACGGCATGTCGGATATGGCATCAAAGAGGACTAGCATTCGGCAAATGCACATGACTTAATGTTACATGAGGTGTCTCCTTAACTTCAGTGTGGCTTCGAATTTGAGTAAAGCTAAACATGTGCAAGATCACATCCTAAATTGGTACAAATACCTTATCATTTTTCAGATGAGTTGAGAATTACATGGAAAAAATGTACTTTAAAAGTTTGTTTTTTACTGTTGGGAACTAATAGCTGATGTGCATTTAATTTTGAGCTGTTGCAGGCATGAATCCTCCTGGGAGCTGTATTATTTTGCTTAAGTATATCAAGATTTGAGGGCAATAGGATTTTGTATTAGACTATTTACACAGACAGACAAGTGACTTAACTAAGCCATGTGAGTTCCTAGAATCTCTTTAAAGAGAGGAAACCAATTAACTCCCTGAAAGGAATAAAAAAAAAGATGGGATTGGCCAAATATTTGGGCCACATCGGGGATACTAATAAAACAGGAACAGTTATCTTGACAGGCATGATCATTTAGGGACAGAATCCGTTGATGATGATGTTCACCCTTGTTTTATTCTGCCTAAGGCTGCAATCACGTAAGCATGTGTAATAAGTGTTTCCAGGATCAGGGCCTAAGAGAACGGATTCTGTTCATAAAACACCATTTAAATGTTGATGATCTTCACCCATCCCTCTGACATCTTTTGCTCAGCAAGCACTATTTCTGTAACTCCCAGCAATTTCACCGTGGCTCTACACAGTTTGCTGTTGGCACTTGAGGACATAAGGCTAATGTTTGCAAATGCTTTATGTATGCAATTAGCAGGTCTGCTGCTTGAATGGGACCTTGTAGACATGCTATTTTTTTAATCATTATTAAATGCAGGTTCAAGAAAGCTCATTACAGGTCTCTTCATGCAGTGACTACAGCCCTAGGACATGTTTCCTTTAACCATAAAACAAGACTTGGATAGAGTCAAAATGGAAAAGCACAGCTAGTTTTCTGATTATAACCTTTGGGGCATATAGCTAGACACAGTCCATCAGCTCAGAGAGAATTTGGCTCTTTTCTTCTCCCACCTCCCCCAAAAGAAAAGTGCAGGGCAGCCTGTGTCCTAAACAAAAACCAGTCATCTCACCTCCCTACAGGTGAAATGAAACCTATTCTTACCTTAGGGGGGCATAATGATCCCAGATGCTGAGCACTTTGCAAGCTCGGGACCTATGCACATGATTGAGACCTAATGCAGAATCTTGTGGCCTCTTGAACTCCCCCTTCCAGCTGACTTCTGCGGGAGTGTTGAGTGTGAAGGATTGGGCTGTAACCTAAAGCTCCCTAAAGAGGCAACTTATGAAGATTTTGCTGGCATAGCGACATTTTTTGGATTGTTTTTTGTTTTTTTACTGACTATCACAGGGCACTTCACAGTCACAGGGAGATGACGAAAAGCTGGCTAACTTCCTAAGTAATAATGGAGCTTCCTTAATATCTCAGTGATTCAGAGCTCCTTGGTTTTCAGTGGTGGCTAATAACCCCCCCGCTCCCCCCCAAGAAAACACAATTTTCCTTTTTTCCATCACTATGTTCCTGTTGTCTGTCTTCTCTCCTGTCCTTCTCATGTAAAAAGCTCCACTCACTACACTGACTGGTAGAAGAATGGACAAACTTTGTCTTTTCCCAGGGAGACTGACTGACTGACAGTGGTGTATTTCAAATTGAAATCATTGTCTGTTTATTGAAAGAAAATAACCTGGCTGAGCTACTTTAAAATTAAAACAAAATCCTGTGAAACACATAATAATAACTCTGTCTGGCTGTCTACAAGGCCACTAGTTTAGCTGCTAGAGAGAGCTGCTCCATTTTAGATGGGTTGTTTACATTCCAAAATAGAGTGTTTTACTCTTTCTAAAATTCTTTGCAAATTTCAGTTCTTGCCCTGGTTACCGTCCAATGAGGCATCCACAAACTCATTTCAAGCCACCCAAAATTTCTATAGGTTCAAGAATAGCAGCCGTGTTAGTCTGTATCCGTAAAGAAAGCGAGGAATACTTGTAGCACCTTAGAGACTAACTAGTTTATTTCAGCATAAGCTTTTGTGGGCTATAGCTCACTTCATCGGATGCATAGAATTTCTATAGAGGGTCTCACAAGCCCATACGGTAGTAAGCTAAAATATATCAAATAATAACATTTAGCACTCTCCCTACACATCTGGAGGCCTGTACAAAGATTGCTCCTGATCCTGCAGCCCTTGTACTCAGGTGAGTCTTCCCATAGACTTCAGTGGGACCACATAAGTAAGGTTGCAGGATTTGACATGTTAACAAATTAGTTATCAGAAGACCTCTGATATGGAATATCTTGGGAACATCCCTCCCAGACTTTTGCGCAAAGTCTTTGAAACTACTGAAGAGGAGAAGGGCTCCAGAGAATTCACTCCGGATTTTACATTGAAGCCACTGATTGCTGAGACAGAACTCTGGTGAATGCTGTATCTCATACAGTTCAAAGTCCCAGGATAACAACGATGTCATGTTCCTCACTGTAGTGACAGGGCCTACATTGGAGTGGCAGTGTTGCCTACTAGCTAGCACACTGACCTAGGGCTCAGGAGACACGGGCTCTAGTCCTGGCTCTCTCATGGGCCTGTGGGGTGACCTTGGGCAAGTCACTTCAACTCTGTGCCTCACTTTCCCCATCTGTATAATGAGGCTGATGGTATTGATTTTCCTTGTATAGTGGTTTGGGATCTACTGACTTAGATGTTATTGTTACTCACCTAAGTAACTCTCCCGTTAACATGGACACAACAACAGGTGTGTGTGTGTTATTATGTCCATTTTACAGATGTTGAGGCCGAGCGGTGAATTGACTTGCCCAAGGTTGCCTAATGGCTGCAGCACTGCATCTTTCGAACACAAAGGTGAAACTGGTTTCCCTGGTAACAAAGATCCACCTCCTGGTCTTCAATCTATAATACATTAGTTGTCTTTCTGATCCTCACCTCTCAGCTATAGATCAAACAATACGCCTGCAGTTTTCCAAGCTGTCAGGGGGCAAGTAGATATAGGCTGCTAGACGTGACCACCTCAGCACATGTCAATGGTCCTCTCGAAATCAATAGGATCCAAGCACACATCTATGTGCTTTGCTGTACCAAGCTGTAGAGAGGTCTGTGTGTAGGGTGACCAGATTTTCCGATTTTATAGGGACAGTCCTGATATTTGAGGCTTTTTCTTATATAGAAGCCTCTTACCCCCACCCCCATCCCGATTTTTCACACTTGCTCTCTGGTTGCCCTATCTGTGTGAGATTGATCTAGGAGACAAGTACCCATCATCATGACAGACCAATTCTAGACTCAACTATCCACTACCCCTGAGAGATTAACACTTCTCCTGGTCAAGGGAGGTTGCCCAGTGGCAGGAGGATGTAGGAAAACTTGTCCTGGTAGTCTGCACTGTACTGGCTCTGCGGGTGACTTCTTTCCCGATCACCGCCAATCCTGCACCTTTCACCACTCCCAAATGCATTTTAAATGCTATATACAAATCAAACACCATTGCAAATTAATTGCACAGTATTACAAGCAGGATGTAACTCTGCACAGCCCTCTGGTATATTAAATAATGAGCATGAGACTCTCTGAAGCATTTAAAAAGTTTCTGTTTCTACATCGTTGCTAAACAATTGTAAATTTACACCGAGCCTTAGAGACCTAATCATAAAACTCTTGTTGAAATACCACCTAGGCTAGATTTTAAACTAGTCCTGAAAAATACTTTGCTGGCTTTTCCTCTCATGATCCTGGACTGGGATTGTTTTAATGAGGTGTAGTAAAAGGATGCTTCTTCCCATGCCTTAAGTCAATTAGACTGGATAAAACATAAGGTCATGATTCTGCATTGAGCCGTGTTGGCAGACAGGGCCTAACCATTTACTCAGTCTGGCATCTTATCCAACATAGGCCTCCCGTAAGGTACCCAACCCATCAATACATCAGAGCAACAAGGTTCCTGATTATTCACTAGTATGTTCATGCAGCAGTGAAGGGGTTAAGTTACTCTTTTGTCCATTTTTCTCATAAAGGGGATTATAAAATTCTTGTTAGTTCACAGTGCTTCCCTAAAGTGAAAATTAAAGCTCTAATCCTGAGTGTTTCACCTGTTTGAGAGAGAGAGAAAAGCATGGTTAGAAACAGACTAGCTTGGCCATGAATGTGTGAAAATCAGCCATGTCAACAAAAAATTAAATGAGTAAGGCCCTGATTCTGCAGTGGAACCATGGGAGTGGACTCCTGCCTTCACCTGCTACAAGGGTGCATGGTGCAGCTCACACAGAATCCAGTGAACACCAGGGGTCTGTGCACACAGCTCCCAGTGTGGACTGGAGCTTTTGTTATGAAGGATGGACTTTTGAGAAGTGCCCGCTGATTTAGGAGCTGAAGTCCCATAGAAAAGCAATGGGACCTGTTGTCCTAAATTGTTTAAACCCAGATTCTCAAAGGTTTTTCAGGTATCCTTAGCCGCTTCTGAATCCCACCCTAAATGATCACTTGTGTTTAACAAGACACAATTGGGTCCTCTAAATAGTCCACCCTGCAAATTCAGACCTCTTGTGACTGACCATCTGAATCCGAGGAGGGGGCCCAATCAGCCCTGCCATATACAGCTCTGAAACAATTCCAAGAAAATTCTACCTTTTGCAGAATCATCTGAAAAAATCCAACTATTCAAATGTTAAAAGTAAAATTCCCTGCCAGCTGAGATGAGTTAGCGATTGGTTATGCCATGAGAGCCGGGGAGGAGGAGTACATTTAAAACTAAAATTGGGGAAATGGCCGAGAGGAAGGATTACTGAATTTGTGTTAAACTCCTTTCTAGTTAATTTACCAGTTCATTTGAATATCCTTAAAACCTGATTCTGAAGTAATATCAAATATGTCTAGAATACAATTCCAAATGGAAGTGAAAGGCAATGCAGACTATTTTATACTAAAGATACAACATATCGAGGTGAGGACTAGATGCTCTCCCTGGGTTATGCCTTGTGAACACATACATATTTACAAGCCAGATGTCTTATTTTATGCCCCTTAGGTAACTGGCTTATTCTGTGGTGTACCATATCCTAGGGACTTGTCGTTATGTTAGGGTGTAAGCAAAGCCATCAGCAGGCACTGTGCTGGAAAGGAGAGTGTGCTTCTGACCCCAAGGTGCAGGACTAGGTGATAAGTTCCAGGAAGAGCAAATCTCTCTGTGCTTGAACTGCCTCCTTTCAATCCACATCCATCCTCACCCTGGTCTCCTGCCGTATCACACCTTTCCCTGGGGCATCCAGGGAAGTTAGTCCAGCATTAGCAAAGAACTAGGATAGAGGCGGCCTGGGAGAGCAGAGGGGTGAGGATTGTAATAAAGCGGGGGACACACTGGAGTGCTGTAGAGTCTGACTGCTCTTTAGTGTTTCCGACCCCGGTCACAGGACAAAAGTCAGGGTTACGAAAGGTTAATACTAATCAGCTGGCAGAGCTCAGTGTACTAGCTGCTCTTACAGGGATGGCACCCGAGAGGTGGGCAGAGATCACTGGCGGACTAGACAGGTGATGTGTTGTGGATCTCAGCCTAGGGGCCTGCAGGGTGGTGGGGCAGGATTCCAGTGAGGGAAAGGAGCAAAGGAGGGGAAAGGGGGTTTGGGAGAGAATGTTTTTTTCTTTCTAGCCTCTCTCAGCTGGGAGCTTGTGCCTATTTGTGCGGTGAGGGTTAAAAGCCTTGGGAGAGGCAGGTGCATCTTGCCACCAAAGAGAACCTATGGACAACGGAGACTGATCCCTGCCCAGCACGCACGCTTGCTTAGCCTGCTCATAGGCTGATTTTAACTGAACAGAAAAATGGGATTTTTTTTTAGGCTCCATCTCCAGAGGCCTGTGGGATTGTACGTATAGGAGCAAGGCCAGCGCCTAAAAATACACAGCAACATCTTGAGGTTTTAAAGTGAAAATTTCTGGCTTCATAACGTAATAGAGAGCACCTGTCTTTGGGAACCTCCTTGGGGGAATGGGGTGCTGCTGCCCCAGCCTGAGAGCGAATTCCTTATGAAGGTTGCTGGAGGCTATTAGTTCAAAAACAGATGCTGAAACCCACAGCAGTGATCCCAGGAACAAAGTCTCACTATAGACGTATGAATCCTAAGCAATAGGTCATTGCCAGATACCATGGTGATGGTCACAGATAAGAACCTAAGAAGAAAGATGCATGCTAGGGAGACACAACCCATATAGACAGGCACAAATATAAAGCTTCTGGAAGACTGGATGGGCTGCTTGTAGGTAGGCAGAACAAGTTATTTGCAAAAGGGCAGAGGGCTATCGATGATAAACCAAGTGTTGGATAACAAGGACGCTGCACGGATTGTGGTGGTCATTTGCTCACCAGAGGATGCCAAGACCACGGCAATTCTGACTAGCTTTGATAAATGCATTTCTGAAAAATGGCAACTCAGCAATGGGAGTCCCTCCAGGGACATGGCAGTTACAAGAAGAATGGCTGGGCTGGGCTGCATCTGTTTCCTCTTATGTCCCAGTCTCCCTCTCCTCCCTGCTGGCAAGGTCATGATGCCATTACTCCCTCCACTTCTCCCACCAGTTCCTGGTGGGCTGGGAACCCCTGGGAGTTCCTAGTTCTCAATGTGCACATGAAAGGGAGATTTCTCAGTCAATAAAGCCACAGCATAACTGATTGTATAGAAATATGCTATATGCAGATAGTCCTAGCCATACAAAACTAACTGCAAATCTGCTGCATCTTTCAGCTTTGCCCCGCAAATCACCCTACTAGGAGCACTACCGTATCAACCATTTCTAGCATTCATTAATGAGTTAGTTCCAATCGGGATCCATTCATCTTTGGACCAGCCAGTTGGAAACCCCCCCACCACCTCTCCTCACTTGCCTCTGGCAGGGACGTGGGTGGACTTGCCACTTTATGGCACACTGGGATGTGGATTTTGGCTGGTCTTGTCTGCAAAGCAAAGCATCCTGCATCCTGGAAATTGAGCAAGTACAAGGTGCTGGGGAGATGCCAATGGGGGTGGGAGGAGGAAAGGGGCTACTCAATAGTGCATCTCCCAAACCATTCCTGCCTGCCCCGGCCTACTCCCCACGCTTTAATGGAGGATCCTTTAGGGAAATGGGCTCTGGCCTCAGTGGTGGGGCTTGGCAGGGCGTGGCTGGGGTCGCCAATGTTTGTCTTTCTTATTTGCAGGGACATTTACATTTGTTCTGTGAGGCCAAAACTGAGGGCAGGGAAACCAAGTCTATTCCCCATCAGCACCCCGGGGTTCCCAGCCCACCAGGAACTGGTGGGAGAAGTGGAGGGAGTAATGGCATCATGACCTTGCCAGCAGGGAGGAGAGGGAGACCTGGACATAAGAGGAAACAGATGCAGCCCAGCCCAGCCATTCTTCTTGTAACTCCCATGTCCCTGGAAGGACCCTCAGGTCATTCTCCAGCTTTCTTTTGGGTCAAGCCCTGTGCACAGACACCAGCTCCTCTGTCCCACTGGAGGGTGTTGCAGGAAAGGATGTTACAATGGTTGAGACCTTGGGGTCCTAGTATCTCATATAGAGGGATATTGCCGCTAACCCCACAAGGGAAGGTGAGCTCATTTGCTTGAATGACGTGTGTGGCCGGATGGTAAAGAGCCAGAGACTCACTGCTCCAGGGCATGCTGTGTAGCTGTGAAGGGGGGACATTTCTCCCTGCTAGTGAGGAGATTCTGTTACTTGAATCTACATTCCAGGTATGGTGCACTCTCGCTCTCTAGGGTCACCGAGACTACTTAGAGATTAATGAGTCTGTTGCAGCCTTAGCTAAGAGGCAGGGAGGGGGCTTTTAGCTCATGCAGTAGAGGCTAGTGCATTTAGTTCAGAAGTCCCAGTTTCAGTCCTCCCTGCCAACGACCGGGGATTGTCAGTGTTACATATCACAATGGTATTGCTAGCCCCCAAAAAATCATGCATCAGACACTTTGGAAGCCAATATTATATTCTGATTTTCCTTTACTCGCCTTCTGGCATTTGACCTACAGGGCTCATATTTTTCAAGCTTCTCTCCACGACTATATGAGCTGGGAACTACTTTTGTTTTGTACTTTTTTTAAATGAAAGCCAAGATTCTCCTGTAATTACAGGACTCCCCGAGCTGGATCTTATGGAAAACACCAGATATGAGAAGAGCTGAGATAAAATCATGAGAGTAAGCAACAGTGCTACAAGATATCAAAAGCTGTGAGCAGAACAATGAACAAAGAGTAGAATGACAGAGAATAGTAGCTGTTAAGATAAATTTTGCCTTTCCTTATTTGTTTATTTGAGTTGCCTATTTAAACTTCTCACTTTGTTCTAATTAATTAACAAACTACTGATAGTCATTTATTTCTCAAACCATATTTCTTTTGCTTCAGTACATTTATTTGCACAGTACTACTCTTGTGTACATAGATTATTCTTTAATGAAGTTCAAAACACCCTCTCACAGCATGCATTACTCTTCCAAACACCAAAAATACAATGTGCTGTATATGAGTTTCTGGCTTAAACTAATCTAATTCAGTTTCCCACTGCTTGATTACTCTTTATGTATTTTTTGAGATATTACTTTTGCTCATTATTTTGACTATTTTTAATTACTTGTTTTCATAACATATTTTCAGTAATATTCACAACTCTGTTTAACAGAGTTTGGATTACCTAATTAAAATGTATTGGTTTATTTTTGCGATAACACATTTTTTAAAATGTAATTTTTATTACACGCATATCTTAAAGCAAAGATGGGCCCAGCACAGTTCCTCCCAATCTCAACTCCTTCAAATTTTGGGGTGCTGGGGTGGAGAGTTGTATTTGAATATCTAATCTGAACCCACGCCTCTAACTTTGGGTCTGTATTAGACCTCATTCCAGTTATTGATCTATTTCCTAGTTCATAGGTGGCTAGAATCTTGCAAATCATGTCAGGAAAGAGCGGAAATTTCCCGAGATCAATTGATATTGTGAATTTTCCACTTCTTTGCACTATGAGATTTCAGTGCTGTTGATTTGAACCCTAGACCTCATTTGACCTTCAATCCTAGCCCACAGGGCCAATAGCAATCAGCCTGAAAAGCTCCCACCTTGGAATAAAAGGCTTTAAGATGCTTTTTTAAAATAAAGAGATGAATGAGATTGATATAAGCGGGTGGGATCCAGTCATATGCCCTATAACACCAGCCAGTGAAGGTCCTGTCACCTGCCTCAATCCTGTGATAAGCTCCAGGTACACAGGCAACTGCAACTACCCTATAACAGAGTCGGCAGGCTTAGCACCCTGCATAGGGATGCAGGATATCTATACCGACCTGCATAAAGAGGCAGGGTGGTGATTTCTGAGTCACTCTAGCAGATGCCCCTTGTAAACTCCAAGCAGGCTGAATATCTTTCAGAATCAAGGGGAGCAAGAAGCGATGACAGAGGAGGCCCAGCAGAGGGGCAGTCAAATGTGAGGAGAAAAATCAGGCGGGGAGTACATCCTATTATTGCTATTTGAGGTGCCGCTAAAGTGAAAGCCCAGGAAGAATGTAAGCTGGGAAGTGTGCAGGGGCAGGATGGGAGAACCGCGTTCTGACAGCTCACATTTGGTCACAGATGCACAAGCTAGTTAGATCTGGACAGCTGCCCTGTGGGAGACTGGCAGTAATAGCATCTGATCCTTAGTTAAGTGTGGAGGTGGTGGCTGCCAGACACTTTAAAAGCGGAAGTAAAGCCAAGTTATTTATCTCATTTTATTTACAGTAATAAGGTGCCTACTGGACATCATCTAAGTGCAGTCTGATAAAATCAATACAGCGCATTAGAATCAGAAATAAAGCTCAACCAAGCAGAGTAGCCTACCGACCAGACCCGAAGGGTCTGGTACCCAGGAGAACACAATAGCTCTCAAGCAAATGAACCCCCCCACCCCGAAAAAAACGGGGACAATTCCCAGGTTATGTGGGACCCAATTCTGTTTTTAGTTTATATTCAGTCTGTACTGAACCAAAGTACCCTTGAAGTCATGACTCAACTGAAGTCTTCAAGGGGGAATTTGTTTCCATGAAGGCTGAGGTGGGACCTCAGGATTTTCCCCACCAAAATAGGGAAGAAAAGGCACCGTCAGATTTGCATAAAAGATTAAAACAGGGGCTCCCCAAAACAGTCACTGATAGGGCTGGTGAAATAAATAGTGCTGCCCTACAAGAGGGCTCTGGCAGACCTCGGGAGCATTCCACAGCTGTGCTCATGGTCCGATGCTGGATGAATGCAGGGACCAAGCCCTGATGCACTGGGACTGTAACTGCAGAGCAGGGGGAGAGAGGGAGCTTATAAAGATCCAGAATTTCACCCCCAGTTTGCAATATGCTAATACTATCCCTGGTCCAAGGGGTGAAGAGAGATGCCTTCCTTCAGGTTTAAGCCATAGAGACATGGTGTTTAAGTGTATGTGACTGGAAATTTTCTCTGTGGTACAGATGTTCTGATTCTGAGACAATGGTTAATGGGCAAAGCTGAAGAGTGGCTAGAAAAGCTGTTATCTGGATCACTGATCCATGTTAGTCCAGTTTGTGAGCAATGATTTATATGATAATGTACCAAGAAATCTATTTAACACCAAAAAAAAAAAAAAAAAAAGAGAGACAAATCTCAGTTTTCTGTAGGGTTGATTTTCATCTAGTTTAACTGAACTGTAAATGAGCTATCAAAGATAGCTACCCATTAGTGGGAATTACTGCAATAGGCTACCCCTGTACTTCACTGGATATCTTCTCGACAATCTCCTGATCTCTACAAATTGTCGGTAAGTGCTGCATTAAACCAGCTTTCATCAGTCTTGGCTCTTACCACAGTAACTCAAACAGATGTCATTGTAGCTATGGCAGAAGATAGTAAGCCTTGGTTTTAACTAAAGGCTGTACCAAATTGTGACAATAATATAAAAGTGAAAACATATTGACTAGAACTGATTGATATTTTTGTTTGAAACTTTTTTAAATGGCCTTTTATTTAAAATGAAGGCTTTCACAAAAACTGTTCTGGTTTTGATTATAAAAATCTTTTCTTTTATCAAAGAATTACCTTTCTTTTCCCCCCTTTTTTCCATCTGTTTTCATCTTTCTTTTATTCTTTTCTGCCATTAAATGCAATAGAATGAATGATGGAGTAGATTTGCTTTTTCACATTTTCCTCTGTTTTTTCTCCAATTTTTCTTGTTGCTACTCTTGTAACTTTTCAAAACTTCTCTCAACTCTGGAAAAGCTACAGATTGGCAAAAAGCAGAATGACACTCTGTCATTAGCATATGAAAAGGTCAAACTAAAGACAACCACAACAAGCCTGGCCACCATACACATTATTACATTTAGCCGGGAAGAGGAGAGGGGAAGGGGAGGAAGGAGAAACTGGGATAATGGAGGAAAAATAAAAATTACAAATTAAAAAAAAATAACCAGAAAAGTTCAAACAATGAAAAATTATTCTATTTCAAATCCTGTGAACTGGAAACAACAATGTTTTTCAAAATAGGCTCTTCCATTTTTCAACCACCTCTAGTATTGACATATGGACCTTCCTCTATGGCTTCCAAACGCTGTATAAGCCAGTTTGTGGTTTGCTTAAACTTTTGATGCTAACAACTACAGTTTTCATTTCACGTGTTACAAACCTGGTCACTATTATTCTTCCTTTCCTTCCAGATGACCCATTGTCACACTTCCCTCTCTGAAACTGGGGGCGGGAGATTACTTGGACTATGATTCAGATGGCGAGGGTGCTGTAATCCTCAGGACCCTCAGATGTTACATCTGTAAACTCTTTAGTTCTTTTTCTTTATAACAACTTGTCTATTAACAGCTCATTCAATGGAGAAGGAGGAAGAAGCTAGAGAGAGCTCTTTGGTATTGTTCGATAATAACCCTAGTTTTCTTGGAGTGGCAGCCAATACTCACTAGACATTGTTTGTCAGTACATGTGGTTTTGCAGGATAATATCCCAGTGTAATAGCTTTGGTCTACATTAATGCCTTGTAACAATGGACTGGGGAAATGAATCTTCCCTGGGACGTAGCAAAGACAGGAAAAAATGGTTATCAGTTGCATGAGCACATAGCTGTGAGTGAGTATCTTCTGATCTGGTGTAAACCAAAGCAAAGACATTCACGAGTTTGAAAGAAGCAGAGCATAATATACAGTACATCGTAGTTCCAAATTGGCAGTTTCAACGACTACGCCTGTTCTTGCCAGTGTGAATGCAGGAGATCAGAGAATTTTGGAATCGCTGAAGTCTGCGATGTAATTTTCCCACTACTCATGTATTGTAGTCCAAAACTAGCCTCCTGCTAAAGAGAGTGCCCTTGTTAACCCTAAAGGAGAAAAATACCAAGGCTAATTACAACCTCCCACCACCAGCAGGGGCTGCCCACACTTATGGGAACTGGAGAAATGATTAATACAGTAAACCCTCGATTTAACGGACCTCGATTTAACGGACTTCGGATGCAACGGACAAAAATTCTGAGCAAGTCTGATGCATTCCTGATCCATTTCTGGCGGGCTGGCTGCCGGCTCCCGGCTGCCGCCCGGGTCACAGCAGCAAGCGGACTGGCTGACGGCTCCCGGCTGCCGCCGGGGTCCCAGCTGCGGGTGGGCTGGCTGACAGCTCCCAGCTGCCGCCTGGGTCCAGGCAGCGGGCGGGCTGGCTGCCGGCTCCCGCCTGCGGGCGGGCTGGCTGGCTGCCGGGTCCTGCCTGCTGGCTGCTGGCTCCCACCCGAGTCCCGGAAGCGGGCGGTCTGGCTTCCGGCTGCCGCCCAGGTCCCGGCAGCAGGCGGGCTGCGGAGCTGCTGCCCCGACCCTGTGGCGGGTGGGCTGCTGCTCCGACAGCTCATTTTAAAAAATTATTAAATAACGGACTTTTTGATTTAACGGACACCCCCTCGCCCGAATTAGTCCGTTAAATGGAGGTTTTACTGTATGTGAATCAGGCTGAAGGATAATTGAGACTATGGTATCCCTGCCACTGAGCAATTGTTCACCCTTTGTTTTGCTACAATAATGCAGGCTAGTGACATGCCAGGAAGCTGCCACGCCCTGAGCGTTTCGAAATTGTATTCTAAATCTTAGACATTTTTTGAACTCGGAGCTGTTTCCCTCGCTTGTCTTTCCCTTCCTCAAGGAGCTGTCCAGGAAGCCAGCAAGTTCACTGGAGCTTAAGAGAAAGAACCTTGTCTGATGCACAAATCTCCCCTCCCAGTGCCTACCCACAAAATCCCAGCTCGTCCCCTTACTTTAAACTGGATCTGTTCAGTCTGGTTTAAAATGTTGGATATTTCCTCCACCTGTTGCCCCCAAAGCTGTGTTATCTCACAGACAAACTGCAATAGCTGCATATTACAGAGCAATCAGGTTACAAAGAGAAGGATTTTTGAAATAGAAAAACTCCTTCATTTAAGCAAAGAGACTCCCCCTTGTGGTAAATACACTGTGGTAGGTTCAAGATACCAGTGGTCTCAGCTGCCTAGAATGCCTATAATGGGCAGACTGGCAAGTAAGCAGCTACCCTACCTAAGAGTGGGCCTAGGAACAACCCCAAATCCAGAAGTAGCCCACATTTTAAAATTAGCTTGGCCCACATGAGAACAATGGTTTTAAATTGTATTTTATTCAGTGTAAAAAAAAGTGTAACCTTTTCCTGTGGGTAGCTTTTAGAAGAATTATGGGGTCTCATATTGTCATTTGAATGAATTAATCTTACAACTTAACTTTCAACTTCCCATTTTTTAAATTTCCTACTTTGAAATCTGACACCTTTAACAGATGATTGAGTAATTCTAGGTCCATGGATTTCGCTTGCAGTTTTAAAACCTGGATCTGCAAAAGTCATTTGGAATAACAGGCAGTGGGAGGCTCTTTCCGCATTCCTGGTATATCTCCCTTTCAGGTATTTGAATTAAATATTTCCGCTTGGAAGCCCAGTTATCAGCCCTGATTAAACTATTTCATCCTTAATATTAACCCAGCATCTACTCAACTTTCTTTAGCTATCTATCCTGTACTGTAAATAATTTTTGTTAAGATGGGGGGAGGGGCCAAAAGACTTTTTGTGTTGAAAAGTCAAATGGCAAAATTCTGAAGTTAGTGACACTAGTGTGAATTTAATTTGGGCGAAGTTACTTCAGATTTACACCAGTATGAGAGCAGGATTTGCCCCCCCCCCCAAAATGTTATTGTTTTGTGTGATTTAAACCTCCCCTCTGCTCCCCCACCTGTCAAAATAAAAGAGGTGTTAATATTTTAAAGATGGTTGGTCCTTGGGATGATCACTACATTTCCATGATATTTGGTCACATCCCTCTTTGATTTAGTGCCATTCAAGACCAAATTCAGCCCCAGTTTAGATGGTGTAACTCTGCTGAAATTAATGTTGAGTCGTGTAGGTTAGTGGAGCTGGAGACAGGTACAGTGGGGCTGTATTTGGCCTTTCATTACAAATGCAAATAAAAATCTGAATGAAAATCAATTTGGTTGCATTAGGGAGGTATGTTGGCAGGAACTGGGAGGACTGCCTGCTTACCTTCTGGGCAGCATCTTGTCACTCTCAAGAAACCTTCTTTATACCAGGTGTGGCGTGACATTGATGGACTCCAGCCAAAACGGTACAAAGCCCTTTCCAGGGAGGATCACCCCTGTGATACTGATCCTTGACAGTGGAACGGGGGGTGGGGGAGCATAAAATTAGGGAATCCAAAGGACTCCTAGAGTGGAACTGTCCAATCATAAAAGCCTAAATGTGCATTTGTTACCTATCTAGTCTATTGATGCCTATAGGGATGTACCAACTATGGAACTGCACTGATGTTGTGAGTATCCCATTTTATTCCTTTTCTGGGAGGGTTTGTTAGCAATCAACTCTCATTCACTTAATGGGGTACTAGTGGAGGAATCCCTTTCCTTTTTAATGGGGTCTTGTTAGCTAATGTACTGTATGTCACGAGGGTCTATTTCAACAACAATTTCTTAACACACAAACCTAGAGACACTCGCATCAAACTACATCTAAGTAACGGGTCATTTTCGGAGTAATCCCAGGTGCAGGGAAATTCACAGTGAAGGCAGAGAAGTCACAAGTGGATCGAACTCTGCCACCTGCAAGAGAACTAAATCCCCCGGCCAGATCCACAGGCCAGATGCCAGATGAGTGCTTATCATGGCGGCAATACGGAAATGTTGTTTCTCCCAATGCGTCCATGCTGCAGGGAAGGATGGACAGCAGCTGCCCAACATGGGCCTGATTCACCTTTCTATGCAATCGTTTGTACATTGCAAAATGGTGCAGGATTACTACTGACTCAGAAAAGTGGTATTTTGCACCCCGTCTGCACAGGTGTAAATTTGCTCCCAAGGGGTCAGGCAAGCCAGGATCACATCTTATACCTTCATGGGGGCAAACGTGTCTCAAAAAGTGTGTGGTTTTGGCCAACCAAACTCTTCTCTCCATACACAGGCTGAAATGTAGAACATTTTAAGTGATATTCCACCCCTTAAAATGGATTAGAGACTGGCCCTGCCATTTGTAACACACAAAACTTCCTAATTTGCACTCAGTGGGACAGCTAGGAAAAGGCTTTTCATAGTGTGACCAATCTTCCTTGCGGAACCACTGAAGGGTGTGTGTGTGGAGTGGAGCCTGGGTATTGATTATCATGGATTTATGGGACTTCAGGACTCAGTCATGGTCGAGGCAGCGTTTTGCTATGTTGAAAATATTGCAAAACTGTGTCCCTATCTTTCATGTGCGTGATGCATGTCTTTATGACATCTCGGTCTGATTTCTGCAATGCACTGTGCTCACAGCGAGAGCAGTGTGAACAGTGGGATGTCGGTTGGTCCTCGGCAGCAGAGACCTTCCCATCTGTTATGTTCCTTTCTCTGGCTGCTTGTGTGGGCAAAGACTGACTTGAATGCTTTGGCTGTAATGTTTTCAGTCCTTATAAGGCAGGACACCTCTCTGTTCTTCTGGTTTCTTATGTGCCGTCCCAATCTTTAGAGGCAAAGGAGCGCCGGAGTATGGGGTTTGCTCAGATATAAGAACTGTTCATATCTTTGCCTCAAGAGACTCAGTTCTGTGGAATGCCCTTCCTTTCAACCTTAAAATTACTTCCAGAAGAGCCCTTCTTATGAGTTTTAAACCCGTTTTATTTCAGAGGGCCTTCAGCATAGCACATTGATTTGTTTTTATGTTTTCATACTTCCATGTCTTTTATATTTGTATTCTATAGGCTGCCTAGGGCATCACTTGATGGATAGATACCTAATAAATGTAATTATTATATATTATGATGATCTTAGCCATATAAACTCCCTTAGGTCGTTTCTGAAATTCACAACAACCATCCACTTCAGAATGAGCACGTTTGGCTTAGGAGATCAGCAAAACTTCCTGGTTTTTAGTAGGTCACTTCCTCATGCATACTCTAACATGAGCCTTCAGTTGTCCTCAGCATTTGAGAATATTTTGCTGAATTAATATTTCCCATGATCTGTTGCCATTTTGATTTGATAGCCTTTGTCACCCACTTTGCATCCCTTCATCTTGCCCTGCTTCAAATGGCTATTCACCAGTTGCTGAGCAACAGTGAATCAGGCCCTCCATTCATTGGGCTCAGCTCTTTTCACTAAGGGCTAGTCTATACTAGAAGCTGGCAGCACATCTACGCTGATGCAGTTGTGCCTCCGTAGTGCGTCCGGTGAAGATGCTCTAAGCCAATGGGAGAGGGCAAATCTCCTGTCGACTTAATTACTCGACCTCTGTGAGCAGTGGTAGCTGTGTCGGTGGAAGAAGCTGTCTACACCAGCGCTTAGGTCAATGTAACTTACATCTCTCAAGGACATGGATTATTAACAGCCCCCCCCAAGCAACATAAGTTATACCGAAGCAAGTGGCAGTGTAGATGAGCCTAACATGCTTGCTCTGCTCACCATTGCATCGGGCATAACTATTTTTTTTTATAACAAGAGGGAATTTGTGCATCTCTCGCTCTTCTCTCCCCCACCAACAAAATCTCACTGAGTTTCTGTGTATGAGTTACCACAGTCCGCTAAATTAGAGGACCTTCTGAATGAACTAAACTCACAAGAGATCAATCTGCCCTGCCACTGGGCCAGTTGCCGAAAAACTTTTACAGAACAAAGCCATTCTGGGAACTCTTAAAATAGCTCTATGTGAGTTCAAGACCAGCATGAGGGTTTCATGTGGATATCTCAGCATAGGAACAGCTGTCTGCTCTGAAGATGTTATCCTAAGGGCAGCCTGTGGAAGGGGGAGCTCTTTATAGACCATGAGGAAGGAAGCTTATTGGTCTCCCAAACCGTTGCAAACATTAGGGAAGATTGGCCAATCAAGATATTTTTGGGTATCATACAAATAAATGTTTTGAAGTGATTATCCATCTACCACTGGTAGGTGGCAGATGTGCTGGCTAATAAACCATAGTTTGTAGTAATCTGACCTCCAGTACAATATGTCTTTACTTAGAGTTCACATCACCTATCAACACTCCTCATTCCATTTTACTTCACGCATCTTTCTGGATTAATCTGTTTTTTATGTCTTCATAAATCAAACAACACAGCATGTTGCTATGATTACATTGAAATAAAGGCCCTTTTTTCTTCCCGCTACTTTGCTTGCTCTCCACGTCTGTTTCTCAGCAGGTTCTCAGATGCCATGTAAGACTTTTAATGCCTCAGAAGCCACTTAAAGAGGAATGAATCTGTCCTGAGGCTATGAGAAAGTAGCTCTTCTGATAAAATAATCCATGAAACGCCAAATTCAGCACTCCTCCATTCCTTCCTTTGCAATGCTGGACAGAAATAAAGACTGCTGAATTAATCTGGAATCTTATAACACACATGACTTCTTGTAATCTGAATTGTAGCCTCTGAGGTACTTCATGATGATGCTCTCGCTCTCTTTCTCAGTAAATTGGCGCCACTCCACTGAAGTCAATGATTCTAATGGAGCTATGCTGCTAGGGTGACCAGATGTCCCGATTTTATAGGAACAGTCCTGATTTTGGGATCTTTTTCTTCTACAGGCTCCTATTACCTCCCCCCTCCGCCCGATTTTTCACATTTGCTGTCTGGTCACCCTATATGCTGCTTTACAGGGGCTGAGGATGTAACCTTTGCTTTTAAAATGTTACAAAATGTAAGTTGCTACATGTGGATTTTCCTCCTCTTTCCCCCCCTTTTATCCTCCCTCCCCCATTCTTTATATAGTCATTATACATATTAATAAGCCTGGTTTGGAAATGATGAATGTTATTAATATTCTTCTAATTCAATAATCCTTCTCTTCTTTGAACTACGTGCAATATTTTTCTGCTTTCTTCAGCTTTCCACTAATTTAAACATATGACAAATGTGAGTCTTGGTTTCACTTTTCCATTATTTCCCTTGTCTGATCAAATAAATTAACAGGCTGTCATTCCTTTCCCAGGAGTGATGCCCATATGTTGGGGAAGGTAGGGTAAAAATATTACCTGTTCAAACAGAAGAAGATAAAAGTTATCATACATTATTCATTCTTCCATGCAAACCAGAGAGAGATGCTGAACCTGCTCTTTTCACCTTGACACTGCCCACCATGTGTAATGGTAAATATAGCAAGATTTGCAGAATCCACATCAGTCTGGTCTTCCTTGAACTCTAGTATAATTTCCTCTTACAGTCCATTCTCATCTCTTCACACAGTAGCAGTTACTTTAATCACACACAGTGGCAGTAGTTACTTTAAACAATGGGAAATAATTCACTGTCCTCTCTAACGCACACTCCTCCCAGCCCCATGGCATCAGTGTTCCCGGGCTTCATGCTGTTGAGGCAGTTTTCTCTGTTTGGATAATCCAGAGAAATCTTCGGACTAATTCCTTTCTAGCTATTGTTAGACAATGTGCCATAGGCAAAGAGATACTGCGGGAAATGGATTCTCATTTGAGTGTGTTGCATCCCATTCTCCAGACCCCTGTCATACATCTTTACCATTCTCCTACCCACCCACATTGCTAATGTAAAAAGAAGGCTACTTCCCTCCCTACAGGCCTTTATTTGATAGATGATGATGATGTAATGATTGATCTTCAGCTGTCCGGAAGTTGGGTTATACACACTGTACCTTTGGCATGCTGAACCAAGAGTTCTGCTCCTCTTCTTCTTCTTCTCCTCCTCTCTCTCTCTCAATATTTCATAGCTGTTAAGACCCTGAAGGATCCTCTAATCTGACCTCCTCCATTTCTTTTAATGCGGTGCAGCTGTTTACAAAATATGCCTTACAAAGACATATGAGGTAATTTGCTGTCTGGATTCAGGCACGAATACCAAGCGCTTACATACTTGTATCTCAGTTGTGTGTGTTTGTTCTAAGGATGAAAATGAATAAATCAAAATTCCAGGTTCAACATGTGGAGTTAAGTATCCGACGGGTAGCTGGGTTAGTCTCTATCCACAAAAACAATGAGTCCAGTGGCACCTTAAAGACTAACAGATTTATTTGGGAATAAGCTTTTGTGGGTAAAAAACCCACTTCTTCAGATGCATAGAGTGAAAATTACAGATACAGGCATAAATATACTGGCACTTGATCCCTTCTCTTTGTGTGCCAGTATATTTATACTTGTATTTGTAATTTTCACTCCATGCAGCGGAAGAAGTGGGGTTTTTTTTACCCATGAAAGCTTATGCTCAAATAAATCTGTTAGTCTTTAAGGTGCCGCTGGACTCTTTGATATGGAGTTAGTTTCAGAACTGTAACTTACTAGTCTAAAAAGACATAGACTAATGTAAAATGATCGAGATTTTAAAATAAAACACTGTGGTCCCAGTAACTTTCATTAATGATTTTGCATCAGTGAGAATAATTAATGCAAATTGCATTTAAAAAGAACAGTTACTTTGTTCTGCCCTTATGAGAATGCAATTGCTTTTTAATTGCTTTTTTTAAATAGTGCCACCTGTTGAACTTCCGTTTACAGTCCCAGTTTTGCACACGAGCCTGCCATAATTTTAGAGAGATAACCCTTGTTAAAGTAGGAGCCCCTGCTTTACCTATTGCTGTGCTTAGGCCAGGAATGTCAGGCTTGGAGTGCTGAAGAGGGAACATTGCTCAGGTTTTCTGGAGCAAACCAATGGGAGCGGACTAATTGAACATCTGTGTCACTGCATAATCCTTAAGGTCAAAACAGGTGTGGTCCCCCCCTCATTTGCATAGGAAGAGAAAATGGAGGCAGGTTTTTTTTTTAGTTTTACCTTATTTACTTTCAAGCTATTTGAAACTAAATCACATATAAAAACCACCTACTTTGAGGGACTATGGTATTTGTCCATTTCATCAGGCCTCTGGGTCTTTTGTTTGGTTGTTGGTTAGTCTTATGCAGGGGCCTTGAATCTGCATTCCATGTGAACCCAAAACACACATGACCTCGACAGCTGTTTTGAGTGTGCAAGGAATGCAGGATCAGCCCCTAATTCATAGCAGGCACAACCTGGAGTGAGGCGAGCGAGAGCAAAGGTGGACCTAAGGCCCGGGCTACACTAGCAGGGGGGGTTCGAACTAAGATACGCAACGTCAGCTACACTATTCGCGTACCTGAAGTCGAAGTATCTTCGTTTGACTTACCTGGCCGTCCCCATAGCAGTGAATTAGCCATGGCAGCTCCCTCATTGACTCTGCTTACTCCTGACGAGATGCAATAAATCGATTCCCGATACACTGAACACTACCCGCCGCAGGGGCAGGTAGTATAGATGTACTCTAAGATACCTTTGTGTCTCTGAGTTTGGGGCGCTTAGGGCTGCAGTACACCCCCATTCTACATCCTACCTTCTGCACATGGACATGATGGCTGGTGGTAACTCTGGGTTCGAATTCCTGTACTCTGGAGTACAGGGTTCTTTCCTGCTGTGCAGTGGGGAGGAATGAGAAATGGGGTCCCTCCCCACACAGCTTTCACTGCATTCCAGGTCCTTTTGTGGCAACAGGGACATGGCTAGGATTTGCCCTGGTCGGGAACTGGCCTGCAGATAGGAGAAAACTCACTGAACTGTTGCAGATTGCAAGCCACCATTTTGGTTATTGTGATCCCCCTGCTAATAGCACAGTGACAGCAGGGTTTGTGTTTGCGTCCCAAGGGATTGACATAGCCATTCCAATTGCTTGGGTAAATAATATTCTGCTGACTTCCTTAGATGTTGACTTCCTTCCTTCTTCCCCTCCATCCCCACTTATAAAGCTATAGTTTGAAAAGAACTCATAGATGAAAGAATCAGAGAGGTAGCCATGTTAGTCTGGAATTGCAGAAGTGACAAAGAGTCCTGTGGCACCTTAAAGACTAACTAAAGTATTGAAGCATAAGCTTTCGTGGGCTAATACCCACTTCATCGGATGCATGACTGCATGCATCCAACGAAGTGGGTATTAACCCACAAAAGCTTATGCTTCAATACTTTAGGTAGTCTTTAAGGTGCCACAGGACTCTTTGTCACTTCATAGATGAAAGACAGTGCATGTAAATAAAAATAAGACAATGCCAGCAAACAACGAAACCAGCAGCGACCATTCCAGTCCCAGATAAATCATGTGATTTGTATTCCTTCCTTGACTGAAAAAAATCCTATAATATATATTTTTAAAATCAGACAAAAACTCAATCCGAATAAAGTTCAAGTTTTGACAGAAGGCAACAAAGCCAGCTGCGATCAAGTTAATATTAAAAACAATTCATTCTCAATTCAGACCATAGGTACTGGAACTAGGTGTACTGTCACACCCCTTATGGTAGTTCCAAGTCTCTAAGGGGCCACAAGGACTCCTCCTTGTTTTTGCTGATACTGACTAACACAACTACTACTCTGAAACCCCAAAACATGGTTTCTGCTTTCAGCACCCTCACTATAAAAATTGTTCAGCACCACTGCATTGTCTGTTCCTCAAGCCAGAGTAAACTTATCATGCACTTGGAATCCCATCCATTGCTAGCTTAGGTATCAAGTCTAACTTGAAAGTAGTTTTTAAAGGTACCTGTTTAAAAACACCTGCTAGCATATTATTTTGTGTGGGGGCTTTGGCCATAACCGGAAGTATGATGGACGTTACTCAAAAAGCAAGGAGTATGCTATAATGTATATTGAGGGCGGTGTAATAACATAAATAACTTCAAACAGATACAATTTAGATAAGAGTGAGAAATTTTAAATTACAAATGGGAAATTATCTTGACTCAATTACACATTTAATCAAAAACGACACTGCACTAGTTAGAAGCCGAATAAAGGCAAAATACTGTGCTTATAACTAAAACGTGATAAAATCTTACAGTCTAAAGGAAGGGACAAAACTCATTACAGATAAGCAGCGCTCCCATTCCCCTCGGATTGCTTTTTATTTAAACGTAAGGGCTAAAAAAGGAAATCGCTTCCACGTATCTGCCAGGAATCAGCCTAGCCTCTGAGCGCTGATCGCAGCAATGGGGCTTCCTTTCACCCCAACTCCGATCCGGAGACCAGGATCCTGGGATCCTCAACATAGTCAACCCCAGCAGCAAAAGTCTCTGGCCGTTCTTCGTATTATTATTAATTATTATTATGTATCAGATTAAAACCGCAGAGCATCCGTCCTGGTGTCTGCTGTTGTATCTCGGTAGTGAGCCAGGCGCCTGCCAAATAGATCGATATTGCTTTAAACCCCCCTGCTGTCAGGAAATTGAAAAAATATGCAGCAGCAGGCCTGCTTTGCAAAAAGGCTGAAAGGAAGGCGCTGGCTGATCCCCCTCGGAGAGAGCCTGGGAGTGTGAGTCTGTGTCCAGCCGGGGCGTGAGTGAGAAACAATATGGGAGAGCGTGTGTGCATTACACACACGCCCCATTATACACCCGCGCGCGCACTCCCACAGACCGAGCGGATTCTCTCACACTCACCCCCATTTTCCCATGCAAACGCCTGCTGGGTTTCCAGCGGAGTGACTGGCAGAGCCGGCTGCGGGAGGGAGCGAGAAGGGGGCCCAGGCGTGCGCCGCCCCTTTAAGAGCCCCGGGTGCGCGCACACTCCCGACTCCCCTTTTCCCCGCGCGCCCCCGCCTCCTCTCTCCCTCTCCCTGCTTTAAAGTCTGAGCCAGGCTCCGGGCTCACATGGCGCTTCCTGGCCGGGAGAATGGAGCGCGCCCCGCTGCCGTCTGAGCGCCGCCGCGCAGCCCCCGCGTCCCGGGGCACGGACTGAGCGCCGGCCCCTGCCATGGCTCGGCCCTGCAGCCCGCCTGCATGAGGAGCGAGGCAGATCCCAGCCCCGGCGCCTCCTCTCCGGCCGCTGAAGTTCCGCGCTCTCCCCCGTGAGCTGCCCGCAGCCCGGCTCCGGGCCTGGCGCTGCGCTGCGCGGGGCGCTGCGCGGCGGGACTTTGCGCTCCGGCTCCCCGCCGCGGGGTGTGGGTGCCCCGGGGGTCTCCGCTCCCCCCGCGGCCGGGGGGGTGGTTGTGTTGTTGTTTTTTTTGGGGGGGGTGGGGGTGGCCGGGGAAAAGGGGAGGGGAGAAAAGCGCAACTTCTCTCCACCAAGTTCCAGCCCCGCGCCCCCTTCCGATGCGCGCCTTTGGACATGCGGAGGCTACTGCAACCGTGTTGGTGGATCTTCCTCTTGAAAGTCACCGGCGCCGTGCTCCAGTATGTGGTGTGCTTCCCCGGTGAGTGGCGCCGGCCGGCCGGGGGGGGGGTCTTTGGGGGTACAGCTCTCCGGCTTGGCGCGCTCTGCGGCACCGCCTGGCGGGGGGGGGGGGGGGTCCCAAGGGTGCGTGGCTGCTGCTTGTCCCCGGGGGACCGGGCTGTGCTGGGCGGGGGACGGGGAAAAGGGGGGGGGGGTGTTGCTGTTTGATCCTAGCCACGGGCGTGCAAGACCCACAATGGAGAACGGGGGACCGGTCTCTGCCCTGCCTGTGCCCCGCTCCGGGGCGGGCTTTGTCTGGGGCCGGGGGGGGGGGCGTTCTCGCCCCCGGCTTCCCAGCCACACGGTGCCCAACTTCTTCCCCTCTCTCCCCGGGCGCCCCTGCTCGGAGCGGGACCCGGCCGCGGGAGAGGCCCCGGGTGCGGGATTGTGGCTGCCCGCGCCTGGCCCCCGGCTCGCATCTGGCTGCCCGCAGCCGCCTCCCATCGGCGGCCGCCTGCCCCCCCCCCAGCAACGGGGAAGGGGGGCGCGGGACTCCGCCCCCCCCCCCGCAGCCCCCTGCCCAGCCCGCCCTTCGCCCCGGGGCCGCCCCTGGCCGGGGATGGGCTCCCCGGGGCGCCCGCCCGCTCCCTCCGGCAGGCTCGGCTTTGGCGCAGACCCGAGCGGGGCCGGGCAGGAACTGGCGGCTGCGGGAACTCGGGGCGCTGAGCTCCGGGGGCGCCCCGGGAAGGCTCCCGCTAGGCGGGCTGAGGAGCCCCCGCACCCCGATCCTCTTCCTCCCCCCCAAACTTAGTTGTGCCCCGCCGCTCCCGGGGCCTCGCACCTGCGCCCCTTGGCTGCCCCCCGCCCCGGCTTGGCCGCGTTCCGCCGCCCTCCCCCTGACCTTGGGGGCTGGAGTCGGGGGGCCGGGGGAGGGGGACCGGAGTCTGGGGGGAGCCTGCCCGTGCTTCGGGGCGAGCTGAGCGCACAATCGCCGGCGGCTGCTCTGGTTCCTCTGCTCGCAGCCCGGGCAGGGAGGGAGGCAGCGGAGCCTGATGCGGAAATTCCCCCGAGGGGTGGGGGGCTGGCCACAGTCTAGCCCCAGTGCCCCGCTGCCCCGCATCCCTGTGCCGGGCTCAGAGGTGGCTCCCATCCCAAGGCTGCCGGAACAGGGGCTCTCGAGCATAGTGCACCCAGCTGCAAAGCAACCTCCCCGGGCGGCTGCCTGCGGAGAGGTGGAAGCTGGCTCGGGGTGTGTGTGTGTGTGTAGGTGTGTGAGGGGTTGTGCAATGGCTAAGGAAAGTTAAAATGTCAGAGGCTTGAGGACTCTGCTGTTCCATTCCCCAAAGCTGCAGGGAGGTCGATGCACCCACAGAGGCGCTGCGGAGCTTCCGTCTGTCGCCGGCTGCGTTCGGGGCCCCCAGACACGCACGCTCCGGGATGGAGGGGCCCCGTGGTTGAGTTACTCCCAACTTCTCCTGAGTTTCTCTCCAGCTGTGAGGAGAACGTTCCCTGGTCTGCACCAGGCTGGCTTTCAGCAGCGGCACAATAACACAGCCGGGGAGATCAAGGTCTAATGTTGACCAGTTTCTCTACCCAAACAATTACAAAAGCCACTTCTGCCAGTATTTATTTGTTCACCCTTCAGTTTTAAAGGGTCGCTGTCAACTGTACATGTGACTCTTTCCAGCACTCTCCAGAATGTCACGTCTATCTTTAATATCTCGGGTTTTTCCTCTTTTCCCCATTCCCCTCTTATGAGAATCTTTGGTGCAGGGAAGCAGCTGACTAGTGGAAACAATGAAATTAACTGAGCCCAAAGTGGTTCAAAAGCACACACAAGTGGGGTGTGTGTGTGTGGAGGGGGCATGTAGAGCAGAAATATTTTTGTTTTTACTAAATTAAGTAGCTACAAAATTTTCAGCCAGCTGTGATGTTTTTATTTAAATAGTGGTACCTTTTTAGACTTGGTTAAGTGTGGATATATACAGGTATTTAAAACGTAGTTTGGTACCTTTTATTCCAGAAAAGTGAGAAAGTTGAATATTTTGAAGGCCCTTGTTGCTTGCTTTTTCTGTTCATTTTATTAGGGGTTTTTATGTAAACCTATGTCTTCATAGCTATTAAAGATGGAAAGCTCTGACACTGACCTTCTGATGCAATTTATATTGTGGACCACTTACAGGACACATGAGAAGAGTAAAATCCATTTCCTGGAAGCTTTCTAGTAACTTTCAATTCTCTTTTAGAATACCCACAAGGACACAAGCAAATGGTCTGTATACCCCAATCATCCCCAGTAACTTATCAGATGACAACATGATTTCTAGTATAAATAAAATAAGCCAGAGTGAGAGTTAAAACCTCTGTTTGAAATTCTGCAGTTCTTGAGGGGAAAAAAACATTTATCTTCTTTGTACTGATTTCTTCTCTATTTCAGCCCTGGGAGTGGGGCCTTTCTTTCTGGTTTGGATGTATATTATACAGTAATTACATCTAGAAAGCCGGCTCTAAGAACAATTCAGGAAAACAAGCTCTGATGTAGGTTTAATATGACAATATTGCAAGAATAACTTTATTTATGTCCATAGAGTTCAAACTAATATTTGCATTATAGGCTGATGTAGATGTGGAGCTAAGAAAGCATTATCTAATATGCTCTGTGTTTGCATACCCATGTTGATGTAGTGTGTATAGCTAAATGATTTAACAATGTTAGTAACTGTGAAATAGCTATATAATACTACACATGCTGTTCAACACAAGGCTTTGCTTGGGAAAACAAAGTATTTTCTTAAGGCTTTTGTGGATGTAGTTCTTGACACTGCTACCATGTTAGGCCTCACTGATTTCATTATTGTGGGTTTTCTTCCAAACGGTGATCACACTTGTGGGTCAGGGCAAGTTAGAACATTAAGACAAATAAGGACACTGTAGCCTCCTCAGATGTTTGTTTCAGGTAGAAAAACTTTATTCCCAGCTGCCTTTAAACAAGAGATACAGATCACTACTTTGTTGCTCCCCCTCTTCTTCCCCAATCGTGTTCATTAGTGAAGCAACATAGAAAAAGACAATTTAACATTTCTATATGCGGCCCTATAGAAAATAACACCTTTCACCTTTAGCAGTCCTCTAACAGAATTGTAATGGATTTTTACCTTTTTGTATAAGAGTCTTGTTCTCTGCTCCATCAGTAACAATGAGGAAAATCTATTGGAAGCGATTGCTCTTCCTGCAGTGCTAGTGCAGTAAATTTAACTGTGAACTTGTCACTGGTAATTGCAATGGTTAATGAATCAAACTAAGATAAAGTAAAAACAATTGTTGCTATGGGGTCTGTTCACTCAAGCAGCTAAATTCATTGTGTCAATGAATAAGAAAACCCCTAAATATTAACAATGCAATAGTATCCTTAATAATCTGCTTCACTGAGATAAGGAATGTTTGTGTTCTGTTATGCATTTTTTTTTTTTTTTTTTTTACTGGTATAGTACCTGGCATCTATGGAGCTATATGCTTGTTTCTGTTTATCTAGGAGAAACATGTAAAAGAAGGTGAATTTAAAAATAAATATCTAAATAACACTGAAATAAATTGGTTAATTAGGTCGACCTAGCATATATCAGCCTCCAACTTTTTTAAAGGCATGATGTTGGTGGCTTTTAGTTCTTCGCTCAGCAAGTATGAAGACTAAACTCGTTTTGTTTGTTGGCGGTGAGGGGGCAGAGAGAAACCTTGAGTATTGTATTAGTCTGTTTTGTAGGCACTTGTGCCTTTGAGCTAATCAAATGCCACTTTCAAAATCTTCAAAGGTGCTGAATAAGATTGGCCTTGTTAATCCAAAGTTTTCTAGAACAAGGTGTGCATGCCCGTGCTTCCCTTTCATAGAGAAATATGGATTGTACAGGAGAGGGCTCTCCAAGACTTCATTTGGTCCTATGGCTTTTATGAAGATGACATGTCTTACATTTTAATTATTCTCTTATTTTCCATGCCTTCTTAAATATGCTTTATGTTCCAGGAAGTAGCTAATGGAGTCCTTGCCGATAAAGAATGTCAAATATTCCTCTTCTCTTTTCCTGTGCACTGGGAGCTGAGCTTGCTGGTATACTGAAGAGAAAGCTAAGGAAGAGCTTTGATCCCCTTAGCAGGCTTATGGAAGCTGATTCACAGCTAACAGTGCCAGAACAGAGCTTTGTAAAAATCTTTAAGTGATGCTGGAAGCTGACTATTAACAGATCAGCAAGTGTGATTTTGGGAGAATTCTGTCAATGCAAAAGGGGTGGTGGGAAGTAATCCATTTTCAGAGGATAGAATAGAATCTGGATATCCGAGAAACACGGTGGTGGTGCTGTAACTTTCTGTTGTTTGTCTGAGATTTATCTAGAGAGCCATTGTTCTCAACTAGTGGGATGAGGCCCTATTCTGGGTCTTTGTTTTTTAAGGGTGAAGTGAGATAGCATTGTGTATGCGTGCATAGTTCCCCCTCCCCCCCCCCCCCCCCCTTGAGAGGTTCACTGCAATATATGTCCTAGAAAGGTATTTGCCTCAGATTTCTATCTCATTTCGGGAAAGGAGGAGCCTTTACTCAGAGCTAATGAAGGATTTGCATAATCTAGCATCTCTAGATTTCATATTGTTTGCTAGGCTGTCCCGTAGCTTCTGATTGTTTTACTGAGAGCTGCTGTTGGACCTGGCTGAGCTGTGAAGTCCCATTGTCCATTCCATTCTCCTTGAAAAAGTTGTGGAGCAGCACGGTTCAGTATCTCAGAAGAAATCTCCCTGTCCAGGAATATGCTGTGGCTTCTGTTAGGAGTGTCCACTTCCTGCCAGGGATGAAATCCTGGATCCATTGACTTGTAACAAGTCAATGACTCTTAATAGGGCTAGGATTTCTCCTGGGGTGTGTTTCTGTCCTTGCATACTTTTTTAATTAAGTGTAAGGCTTTAATTCTGTAACATGAATAGTTTTAATTGTCCATTCAATTATAGAAAATACAATGAAGACTCTGTCACTGTTCTGTTCAGCGTTTAAGGACTAATATGCTGGTAGCTTTTGGAAAGAAAGCCTCGTTAAAGTTGTTGAGTTTTATAGTTGAATTTAAAAAAAAAACAAAAACACCACAGTTTCAAACTATTAATCTCAACTATCTTTGGAACAAATGCTAATCTCTTGGCGGCTGCCAGTCGAACATGTGGCATGATATGCTCGGAAGCCTAAGGGTATAGTAATAAAATTGCACTTTATCCAGTATATAACCTTAATACGAAGAATTATGAGAGAATGAGACTAATTTCTGTTTGCTTTTAAGTTGCTGTATTTTAATTTTATTACAACACATCTATCATAGTTGCTGTTACATTCTGACTGAATTGTGATTCTTTATCCTCTCACATGGCAGCAAGCAGTCATTCTTCAGGCTTAATTATACAGTGCTTTTAAATATTTCAGCAAATTTATTCTGCTGTCAAATCTTGAACCGTTAGGGCCATTTTTTTTAAAGGTATTTAGGCTCCTAGTGGGATTTTTTTTTCTCCCCCAAAAGTGCCTAAAATCCCAGTAGGTATCTATCCATGACTTCAGGTGTTCAGGCTTAAAAGGTAAGGGCCATATTTTTAACGCAAGCAAACTGCCATTCACTTTTTTGTTTGAGTAAACATGAAGGCTGTATTTTCTTTACAGGACACTGACCTGGGTGTAACTCCATTGACCTAAGTGGAGTGACTCTCAGTTAACTTTGACATCTGGGAATGTTTGGGGGGGCCAAGGATAGGAGGAAAATATAAATTGTGTGTCCTGCTCAGAGTGCATTTCTGTACTAATGAGGGGAGCCTGTTCCATTGCCCACCTAGTAAGGTCAATTGAAGACCAGCTGTTCTGGTTGGAAGCCTTCACTTCTCCATTGGTAGATTGATATTCCTTCAGTGAAAGGGGGAGGAGGGAGCATGTAGGTAGCTGGTGGTGGTGGTGGTGGGGGGGGGGTTTGTAATGTGGTTGGTTTGGGGGCCCTATTGAGCTGGGTGCTGCTGCACAAACACAGGTAGACACACATCCTCCCCTGATGAGTTTACACTCTAAATAATGACCCTTCCTTCCCACCAGAAGCTAGCAGGTGAAAGGAGGGAGAAAGGGCATTCAAACACAGCAATCAAGGTGATGGGCTGAGATGGCTGCTGTGGCTATTCCTTTGTCTCTCTTCTGTAGTTTTTTCTTATGGGAATGAGGGGAATGGCAGGAAGGGAGTAAATAAGAGTGGGGGGTGGGGGAGAGAGAGAGAGGAGACACATTACCATGATGCATGGTTTCTTCATTCCACTCAGCAGAGGATTTATTTTTACTGAACTGGTTCACCTTAGAGCAATTTAAATTAGCCACAGTTTATTGGGAGGCTAACCGTGAAATCAGGTAGTGGGTGTTTTTTCATGTCACTGTACATAGTTAGGTATGTTTGGGAACCAGAGTATTAGAATTCTGAATCCAGTCATTTGAATAGTGCTGGATCATTCTGTAGAATTCCTGGCTGCAGCACGTACCTGCCAGCAGCCCTGACAGGTGAAATCTCACTTGATATGGGGTGCTGCAGCTCTCCAGTACATAAACGTTGCTGTGATGTCCAGATACGTGCATTCTCTGCCAGTTGCTGCTTTGAGGGATTTTTGCATCCATAGCATGAAAACCCATGTAAGGAAAATCTAGATTTTGAGACTTGGCTACTTAGCTGAACAAAGCTGCTTTGGATATCCTTTTCTGTGCTCACAGATCCTTGATGAATGAAACCTGGAGCCAGGAGGAGCGGCACTTGTATTTGGGAGCAAAATACTGGCCATGTGGCAGCCGCTGGTTCTTTTTTCTGCTCAAAAAGCATGCCTGTCTTTTTGATGGAAGGCTTTTAAAGCTCTTCTTCTGACAGCAGCTTATTCTAGTGAAAAAGAGGAAAGCGATCTGATCTCTTTTTTTGGCTCACCAGAATGGACAGTTGTACAGGATTTTTTTTTTTTCACCTTTGGAGGGGAAGAGAGACTGATGCAATGCCACAGTGTTTTAATCAAAACCGTGCTGCAGAGTGTGCCCACAGAAAAACGCTAGTATTGGATTATCGCCCTTCATCATTCTCCAGCCTTAAAACTGGCATTTCTGCTCCCTGGCTGTGCCACCTATTTTTTTAAAAAAGGCGTTCGTCTCCATTTGAAGAGAGGAGGCTAAAAAAACCGCAGAAGGACTTTAAACTGAAGAAGGCACAACTCCTGAACCAAACCCCCGTCCAAAAAGAAGTTAGATTCACATGGTGTAGTCTTCTGCACCGCTGAAAAGTTGGTGTAAAACACGTCTGTTCGGATTTTTGCAGTGTTACTCGCTAGGTGCCAGTGATCATGCTGCGTACAGGGCAGTGGTTGTGCATGGTACAAGGCAGTGGTGAACTGGACTCATTGAATGGTCTCCGAGCCTTCAGCAAGGATGTTCATTTAGTGCCACCAAAGACTGCTGCTTTGTGCGCTCTGATCTGCATAGCGTTCTAAACGCAGCCCTATATGGTTGGAGAGAGACTCTCCCTAGCTTCTGCTCCTTGGACTTTCATTATCCTAAGATCTGCCCTGGGGGCCATAGTTTGCCCACCCCATCCTAAGAGGCACTGCAACCATTAACAGAGTTCCAAAATAAAAAGGTGGCAGAAAGAAGTGGTCTCAGATGGCCAAGGTTTTCCAAAAGTGAATGGTGGCTTTTTTTGCTTGCCTCAATTTTTGGGTGTCCAGCTTGAGACCCCATAATGGGGGCTGATTTCCCCCCCCCCCCCAGCAAATGCTGAGCTCTGACATTCTAATAATCAGACCCCTTTAAGTTTTCTTCACCTGAAAACTGAAGCACCCAAAATTGCTTGTTGCTTTTTGAAAACTTAGGTGCAGATCCACACTGACCTGAAAAACTAGGGGTAGAAATGTCAAAAGCTCCTGAGTCCCACTGACTTTCAATGGGATTAAGTCACTCTAGGTGCTTTTGAAAACTTTGTCCTGGAACTGCTACAGAGGCAAACAAGAAAGGATAACAGTCAAACCTGTAAACTGGGGATCCACAGTGCAGGAATACCTTTCAAGCACAGCATTTGTTTAACCACTGGCATTAGTTCAACAGGTCAGAGTCTCTCTATGGTTCACCGGTTAATTATGTTCAATATTCATTTTACAGTAAAATAATTTGGGCATAAATATTCTAAACACTTGTTTAAAATATACCTAAAATTTGCCTGTTGACAGCAGTTGCATCATATTCTAATTGGTGAGAATCACTAATGAGAGTACTCAAGATCTAAAATTAGTTGTTTATTTTTTCTTTCTTCTGTGCCCGAGGGTTTTGCATCAGATTATGTGGCTTCTGTAGAACTGTTTGTATTTCAAAGCAACACCTCCCTGAATTTTTAGCTATTTAAGTAAGTGTTAACTGTGTGGGCTCCATGACAGCAGTTTCAGAAACAGATTTTTTTAATTGTTTCTTACTACATTGTTGATGCCTAGTAAAGTGTTCCTCTTGTTTACTGTGAATAAATTCATTGTTATCTTTGTAAACTATGGGTGCAAATGTGTGATCCTGTAATGTCTCTCTTCTTAACATGGTGCAGATCCTCAGCTGATATAAATTGTCATTGCTCCATTTAACAAGTGGAGCAATGACAACCTGCACCAGCTGATATTCTGCCCTATTGCTTTCCTAGTGGAGGATGGAAAGGGTTGTCTTGAAAAGTGTTGCACATTAAAACTAGGGATTTTGTTAATTTTTGAGAATCTCAACTCACTGAAAGTCCTAATTTGGTCCGAACATAACAGCAACTATGATGTATGTCTTTCAATAAAATTATAATACAATAACTTTTTGTTTTGAAAAATCCCAACCCTACATTATTTTGGTTTGCTGATTATCTAGGGTCTTCATAAAAACCTAGGATCCCTCAACAGAGCCCATCTGCATGACTTGGTCTTTTTGTATCTTTGAAACAACATCTTTTTGTTGAAGAGCAGCATCTTCGTTTGGCTTCATCTCATTGTAAAGCGGGGTTCCTCAAACTGGGGGTTGTGACCCTCCGGGGGTCACCAAGCACTCCCAGGGGGGTTGCGAGCTCCTGCCATTGCTGAAAAGCCCCCAAATTGATTAGTTTCACATTCGGTGGCTTTTCGGTGGACATACCGAGCACTCTCAGAAGCGCTCGGCATGTCCGCCGAAAATAGCCACTGAATGCAGAAGTATTCAATTCGGCGACTTTTCGGTGAACATACAAGGGTCCGCCGTGCTGCCGAGGAACGGGGGGGGGGGGGGGGGGAAGGGTTGTAGCTCTCAAAAGTTTGAGAACTGCTGTGTGAAGCATACTGTGTGCCTCTTAACAGCTCTGAAATTTTCCACGTCACTATTGACAATTGTTATGCAATCTTAGACTCTTTTTTTTTTTTTTTTTTTCTTTTCTTTTAAAAACTTTGGATAGATAAGGTGATCAGTTTACAGGCAGCTTGGATTTGTCAAGAACAAATTGTGTCAAACCAATCTGATTTCTCTCTTTGACAGTGACCCAAGCCTTGTGGATGGGGACAGGAGGCAGTAGCAGATGTGCTATATCTTGGTGGTGTGTGCGGGGTGGGTTGTTGTTGTGGTGTGTGTGTAAGGCTTTTCAGACTCTCTCATGACCTTCTCCTAAACTAGGGAAATCCAACCTAGATGGAGCTACTATAAGGTAGGTGCCTAACTTGTTGGAAAACCATTCCTGGGGAGTGGTTCGCAGTCCTGCTGGGAGGGCATACCAAGTGGGGTCCTGCAGGGATCAGTTTTGGGTCCGGTTTGGCTCAAATCTTTGTCAGTGGGTTAGATAATGGCATTGAGAGTACACTTATAAAGTTTACAGACTATACCAAGCTGGGAGGGGCTGCAAGTGCTTTGGAGGATAGGATTAAAATTCAAAATGATCTGGAGAAATAGTCTGAAGTAAATAGGATGAAATTCACTAAGAACAACGGCAGAGTACTTTGTAGGAAGGAAGAACTAGTTGCACACATACACAATGGGAAATGACTGCTTAGGAAGAAGAATGATGGAAAGGGATCTGGGGATCATAGTGGACCACAAGCTAAATAGGAGTCAACTGTGTAATGCTATTGTCAAATAAAAAAAATTCACATGTAATTCTCGGATGTATTAGCAAGTATATTGTAAGCAATGCATGAGAAGTAATTCTTCTGCGTTGTGTATTGTGGCCAGATCTGGCAGCACATTTCAGGAAAGATGTGGACTACTTGGAGAGAGTCCAGAGAAGAGCAACAAGACTGAGTAATGGTCTAGAAAACATGACTGCGGCGGGAAGATTGAAAAAATTGGACTTTTTAGTTTGGAAAAGAGAAGACTGAGAGGGGACTACTAGCTTGCCAGTGGCTGTTGTCAATGCTGAATGTTGTCCAAGCACATTGGTGGGGGAAACTTGCACTGCTTGCACCGGGTATAACTTGTAGGTCGGGGGATGGGACCTCTCGGAACATATTTCAAGATTTTTTCCTTTTTAAAAATTGTGTTTTAAAATCGCATGCAAGTGCCAAGCAAAGAATATTCTTTACTCCATTCACTTGCTATTGATGAGCAAAAATGTTTGTTTTATCAGTCATATTTGACATGTTAGGAGCATTGGAAAATAAATTTATTGTGTGTGTGTATAACAATTAATGGTATGTGGCAATTTAATGTGCTAGACTGAAGCAAGTGCCTTAGTTGAATGTACAGAGTTTTACTGAAAAAGCCCTTCCTACTAGTTTAAAAACAAATGAAATTGCTTCTTATTGATTTTAATTTACAGTGAAACACTGCTGTCTCTCTAACAATGCCAGAAATGGAAGCAACTACGGTATAAATGAGTACAATATGTGATAAGATAGATGGACTCCTTAGCAATCAAGAACACAGACAACCTCCAACTTGGACAGTAGTTAAAATATGAGACTATGGATGGAGCAATACATAAGTTTGCCTCAATCTTGTCCTTAAGCGTTTTAAAGCTACAGGTCTGGTCTGTAGACACATGCCCTCTCTTTGGTAGGGACACTAAGGTCGACTGGGGGAAGGGAATATTTTTCATGGGAGAGCGATTGCCCAACAAAAAGGAAACCGGTTTATTTAAAACATGAACGTTTTTGTGTTATCAAATAAGGGATTGGGGGGGGGGGGGAAAGTCAACCAATGCCTGTAGAACAGGACTCACTTTTAAAGAGGACACCAGTTATAGGCCCCCTGCTGCAGACATGCATGAACATAGGCAACTACATTACAAGGCTGCCCTCACTGGTGTGGATAGGTTAAGATGCTTCTATCCAATCTTCTCAAAAGTCCCAGCGGAGAGAGGAATTCTACACATTGCTCCAGAAGCAGCCAACCCTGCTCAGACATGGGTCTAGCAGAAACAAAGTGTCTTCAAAGGCAAAAAGCTCACTGGCTTCAGGCTCTAACAAGCATCATCTTTGGCATGGACAATGAAATGTCAGGACAGAGCAGATGTCTGGCAACTGCTCACTTATAGAAGGGAGCATAAACATTGCCACAGTAGATCAGAGGGATGCCCTGTCTAATAATGACGATCCCCACCCAACCATGACCAATATCTGATGTTTCAAAGAATGCTGCAGCAACTCCCGAGGAAAACACTAAGCACTTTGGGAAGGTCAGTAGTTTCTTAAAAAACCAAAAATAATCCATGACTGCTAGGGGTTATATCCCAGGAGTACCCAGCGCTTTCCATTTCACTGACGCTCAACTGTCAGACACTGAGTACTGTGCACAGATGTTTATTAGTCTGCCTTACTCGAGAGAGAACCATATTCTATATTACATGAAGGTTCTGCAAGTTACAGAAAACGGGGCACAAGCCTTAATGTGATCCATGCTGTCCTCAATCCAAGGAGGTGCACAATGGAAAGGAGAGAGACCTCTTGCTCAGCTGAAGATGGAGGAGCTTTTGTCCACTCCTCCCTTACAACAGCTATGGCCCAAATCACGACAGCTACAGTAGCAGAACTACATGGTTTCAGGCTATTAACTCTAGGAAAATATCATTGTGAGGATCTTCTACATGGAGCAGCAATGCAGACTACGGGGTGGGTATGATATGCACTAATTGGCCCATGTGGACTTTGCTGGTGAGCACTAGAAGTTCCCAAGTGTGCTTTAATATAGTACTGAAACAGGTTAACCATGCTGTTGTCATCCCCAGGTTTGTATCTGGTGTCTGTACCTTGCAGAGGTAGAAAGAGTATTAAGGAACCTTTTAGGAAGTTTTTCTTAACATGCAGCCTAAACTGGCCTTGCTGCAAATTAAACCCGTTGCTTTTTGTCCTAACCTCAGAGGTTCCAAGAGCAATTTTTCATCTTTCATTTTTGTAACAACCTCTTATGTACTTTGAAACTGTTATGTTTCCTCTCAGTCTTCTCTTCTCCAGACTAAACAAACCCATTTCCCCCCCGTTTGATCTGGTTTTGTGCCTTGGCCTTTTAAATTTTGTCCCTACATCCTTTGTTACTTGTTTATATTTATCCTTTTGTAATTTGACCCAGTTTCCACTTTTTGTAGGACTCTTTTTTTTTTTTTTTGGTTTTTAGATCATTGAAGATCCCCTGGTTAAGCCAGTGTGGCCTCTTGCCATGCTTCCTATCTTTCCTGCACAGTGGGATGGTTTGCTCTTGTGCTCTTAATAATGACTCCTTGAAAACTGCCAACTGTCTTCAATTGTTTTTCCCCTTCCCGTGTGTTTTTTTTTTTTAACCTACCAACTCCCTGAGATTGCTTGTCTGCCTTCTTGAAATCCGTTCTCTTTATTTTACTGTTTTCCTTCCTACCGTTCCTTAGAATCATGAACTGATCATTTCATGATCACTTCCACCCAAGCAGCCTTCCACTTTCATATTCTCAACCAGTTCCGCCCTATTTGTCAAAATCAAATCTAGAGCAACCTCTCCACTTGTAGCTTTCTCCACCTTCTGAAATAAAAGATTGTCTCCACTACGTTCCCAGAATTTGTTGGATAATCAGGGCCCTGCTGTGTTGTTTTCCCAATACATGTCTGGGTATTTGAAGTTCCCCCTCACTACCAAGTCCTGTGCTTTGGGTGATTTTGTTAGTTGTTTTAAAAAAAGCCTGATCCACTTCTTCTTCCTGGTTAGGAGGTCTGTAGTAGACCCCTACTAGGACATCACCCTTGGTTTGTTTCTTTTTACCTTTTTTATCCTGACCCAGAGACTTTCAACAAGTCTGTCTCCTATTTCCATCTCAGTCCAAGTTTATACATTTTTAATATACAGTAGACTCTTGGTTATCCAGGATTGGGTTAACCAGGATGTCCAAAAGAAATTATGCATAACGCCAGAGCCAGCCCTGCAATTTGTTGTTGCCCCAAGCGCGCACACACACACACACACACACACACACACACACACACACACACACACACACACACACACACAAAAACCCCACCAGGGCGCAGGGCAGCCCATGAACCAACACCTTCCCCCCCCCCTCCCCCCCCCCCCCCCCCGTGCAGGGTGGCTGGTGAACCAACCCCATCTGCCCATATTTCCTATGGATGGTGATTATCTGGGATTTTATTAACCAGGATTAATTTTTTCCTTATCATTCTGGATATTTGAGAGTCTACTGTATAAGGCAATACCTCCTCCTCCCCCCGCCTGTCATTCCTGAGCAAGCTTTACCCTTCTCTACCAATATTCCAGTCATGCATATTATATCACCAAGTCTCTGTGATGCCAAGTGTGTCATAGTTGGGTTTATTTGCTAGTATTTTGAGTTCTTCCTGCTTTATTGCCCATACTTCTCACATTAGTAGACAGACATCTAAGATACTGATTTCCCCTCCCTCACACCCCTGATGTTCTTCTTGTCTCTCCTTTATCCCTGCTATAACAGCCCATGTTCTCCCTCTTCTCTCCTCCCGCCCCCTCCCCCAAATTCTGGCCCTTCTCCCAGATCTCCATGTGCTTGACTTGCTTGTGGGCTCATTTCATTCACCTGCTTGGATCTGATCTCAAAACAGCAAACCATTTCTTTTCAGCTAATCACCTAGAACTAGATAGGTGTTTACATGGAGGTGCCAGCTGGCCAGCTGTGTCTAAAATACACAAGTAGTCTCAATGCACATTGCACCTGTGAATCTCAGCTAATAGGGGTTTGATCATACTTTACTCATTCCTGCCCTGTGCGAATCCAAGAGAATAGTCTTGTACAAGGTTTCCCAGTAATCCTGGTCTCCTCTAAAATTAGAGTTCTGGGCTGAGATCCTTGCATGAATAGGTACCTAACTCCCATGGACATCAATAAGAATTAGGCCCTGAAAGTCCCTTTTGAGGATCTGGGCCTTGGTGACACTGTGTTTTTTGGCCTGTGAACCTCCCACTTCTGTGACTGTACATTGAATTGCTGTGTATTACATTTTGGGGCCCTCACTCACCATAGTCTCTCTCATAGCCATAATTCCAAAAGGTGTAAATCCTCCCCTTGCTCCACATTCTCATAGACACTCGAGTGCACATTCTATCTGTGGAGCCAGGTAAGTACTCACAGGATTTACGTTATGAATGGATAACTACAGCAGCTTATCTCATTTGCACTCTATTAGTGCCAAGTTAATTTACTAAATAACTCTGTAGTCCTAATCTTCAATTTTTAATTTGCCTGTCAATTGTGCTTTCTGCTGAATTGATAACAGCTTGGAAGTGCCCAGCAGAAGAATGCAGTCCTGACTTTTTCTTCCCCCTAACAAGATGTACAAAACAATGTATGCTATGTGCACAAGGGAGAGACAGATTATTGGGAGGGGAGTGGCGGTGTGTACAGGGCAGTGGCGTCTTTGTACAGAAGGAGTTTGCCGCATGACACTTTGATCCAGTAAAAGAGATTCGGAAACTCAGTGTCTCTCTTGTGACAGTCACCACGTATTTCTGCTAAGCTGAAAGTGAATTAGGCCATTTTGCCAACACTATCTTCAGTCCTGTTCACTGTATGGACCCCTTCATCCAATGTACCATATGATGTCAAGCAAAACAATCGATGAAACCATTAGCCAGCTTGCTATCTGGGTAGGAACATTGATGAATTCCTTCATATTTCCCCTAGAGTTTATTTAGTGATTTTTGTGAGAGAAGGAATGAAGTAGTATAAACAAAAGTCACATGCTTGCTGTAGCTTTCAAACCAGGAACAAAGCGGAGAGAAGGGTGTGATTTGCTTTTTAAACCCTTGCCTTCCTTATGTATATTTATAGAGTGTGGCAGGAAGGTCCTGCTTAATTCTTTCCTCTTCTTTTAACTTTCCACATGGCCTTTATAGGAGTAGTTAGATTTATAAATCTAGTAAGGAATGAATATGCAGAAATGAATTAGAAGGCTTGAGCACTCTGTAATGATACTGTAGTCCATGCAGTGCTATAAGTCTGCTTGTGCTTTTTTTAATGTTGCTAAAAGTGTCTCTGCAGAATCTTCCTACCTTTTTACCGATGCTTTGGTGTATGTGCCGTGGCTGAAGAAGCAGACATTTCTGTCTAGCTGCAGATTCAAAAGGCTGTTTGTCCATCCTTTTTTTGCTTATTTTCTCTTGCAGTGGGGAAGTATGGTCCAGTGGTTAGGACACTGGAGACGTGGTTTCAATTCCCTACTCTGGTGTGACATTGGGCACATCACTTAGCCTTGCTGTGCCTCAGTTTCCCATGTGTGAAAGGGGATAACAGTCCTTCCCTACCTCACACCGGTGCTGTGAGGATAAAGCATATCAAAATATTGTGGAGCACTTTGAGACCTATTGAGGAAATAGGCATTATAATAGTCTGTCCTGCGCTGTCCTCTGTTAGTTGTTTTCTTGGTGGTGCCCGGCCTTCACAGCGACACCGACATTCCATAGAGCAACGGTTCTCAAACTTCTTGAGACCACGACCCTTTTTGCTTCTCCGGCGGCACGGCGACCCTTGCATGTCCGCAGAAAAGCCACTGAATTGAATACTTCCGCATTCGGCGGCTATTTTCGGCAGACAGGCCGAGCACTTCCGAGAGCGCTCAGTATGTCCACCAAAAAGCTGCAGCATGTGGAAATAATCCATTTGGTGGCTTTTTGGCAGCAGCAGGGGCTCACGACCCCCCCCCCGGGGAGCGCTCAGTGACCCCCCCGGGGGGTCGCGACCCCCAGCTTGAGAAACCCTGCCATAGAGGGTCTTATAGCACCCTTGGTGCTTAAAAAAAAAAGGGGAAGGGGGGCTCCAGAGGTGATCCTGGGAATTACAGGCTGGTAAGCCTCACTTCAGTACCAGGCAAATTGGTTGAAACTATCGTAAAGAGCAAAATTGTCAGACACCTAGATGAGCAGAATTTGTTGGGAAATAGTCAACATGGTTGTTGTAAAGGGAAATCACGCCTCCCCAATCTACTGGAATTTTTGGAGGGAGTCAACAAGCATGCTGGCAAAGGAGATCCAGTGGATATAGTGTATTTAGATTTTCAGAAAGCCTTTGACAAGGTCCCTCACCAAAAGCAAAATAAACAATCATGGGAGAAGAGGGAAGGTCCTCTCATGGATTGGTAACTGGTTAAAAGATAGGAAACAAAGGGTAGAATAAATGGAGGAGGATAGAGAAAGGTACATAGTGGTGTCCCTTAGGGGCCTGTACTGAGCCCAGTCCTATTCAACATATTCATAAATGACCTGGAAAAGGGGTAAACATTGAGATGGCAAAATTTGCAAATGATTCAAAACTATTCAAGATAGCTAAGTCCCAGGCAAACGTCTAAGAGCTACAAAAGGATCTCTCAAGACTGAGTGACTGGGCAACAAACTGGCAGATGAAATTTAATGTTGATAAATGCAAAGTAATGCACATTGGAGAAAACAATCCTCACTATACATATACAATTATGGGGTCTAAATTAGCTGTTACCACTCAAGAAAGAGATCTTGGGAATTGTGGATAGTTCTCTGAAATCATCCATTCAATATTCAGTGGCAGTCAAAAAAGCAAACCGAATGTTGGAAATCATCTAGAAACTGATAGATAGTAAGACCACAAATATCAATTGCCTCTATATAAATCCATGCCCACATCTTGAATACCGCGTACAGATGTGGTCGCCCCATCTCAAAAAAGACATATTGGAATAGGAAAAGGGCAACAAAAATGAGTAGGGATATAGAACAGCGTCTGTATGAGGAGAGATTAATATGACTGGGACTTTTGAACTTGAAAAAGAGGCGACTAAGGGAGGATATGCTAGAGGTCTATAAAACCATGAGTGGTATAGAGAAGGTAAATAAGGAAGTGTTATTTACTCCTTCTCATAATAAGCATAAGGGGCCACCAAATGAAATTAATAGGTAGCAGGTTTAAAACAAACACAAGAAAGTATTTTTTTCACCCAACGCACAGTCAACCCCTGGAACTTTTTGCCAGAAGGTATTGTGAAGGGCCAAGACTATAACAGGGTTCAACAAAGAACTAGATGAGTTCATGGAGGACAGGTCCATCAATGGCTATTAGCCAGGATGGGCAGGAATGGTGTCCTTAGCCTCTGTTTGCTAGAAGCTTGATATGGGTGATAGGGGATGGATCACTTGATGATTCCCTTTTCTGTTCATTCCCTTTGGGGCATCTGGCATTGACCACTATCAGAGGACAGGATACTGGGCTTGATGGACCTTTGGTCTGACCCAGTCTGGCTGCTCTTATGTTCTCGTGACAGTAGGATGATAGTACCTTCCAGTTGTGAATTAAGCAACACGCCTAACAAACATCTAGCTTGTTTTCTCCTTCCTCACCCTCCATCATGAGTGGGGAGAACAGCATATGCATTGGAGTAGGAGAGTTTTGGAGCAGGGGTGTTCAGTGGGACTGCTCACGGTAGTGAAGTCCTCATACGCAAATGAATTTGTGGAATGAAGGACCCAGACCTGAAGTGCTCACTGAGTCCATTGACTTTAATAGCAGCCTTGCCTTTGTCAGGCCTAGAGCAGCAACTCAGACCTGAAGGGCTCGAGCCATTAAGAGTGAAGGGTTCCCAACAGTTTCCTTTAATACTCAGGTAATGGCTGCACCTGCCTGTGTGTCAGCAGTAATAAAAATGCTCTAGGTAAGCTTTTGTATTTTTAGTGGTCATTATCCTTTCATTTTTGACCTTAATGTCATGTTTCATTTACATTTGGTCTCCTTAAAATGCTTCAGGAATGAATGTGTGTGTGTGTGTGGTGGTGGTGGTGGTGTGTGTGTGTGTGGGGGGAATGCTTGTTTAAGGCTCTGATCCAGCAAAGTACTTATGCATGTGCTGATATCTGATTTCAGGGGGACTTAAGCATCTATTTAGATCTTGCTTTTCTGAATTTTCTAATGATATGTTTATAAATGAACTGTGTTCGTGATAAAACAATACATTCAAAAATCGCTCCTAAAATGTTTATATATGAAATTCTGCCCCTTTACAACTTTGCAAAACAGTAAGCAAACTAAGTGATAGTATTGAAGAGGTTTCCTCCATGAACAAGTGGTATGCAAAGTAGATAACGTTTAGCAAATGTTGGGTTAATAAATCAGTCCTAATTGAATGTGGTGGCATTGTTATCTGTCTCTAAAGCCGAGCTTGTGGAAGAACACAAAATACAGTCATGCCAATGGACTAGTTAAGTTTCCAGAGTAGAAAACTTCCCTTTTGACAGTGGGGAGGTCACATGGCCTAACTGTGCTCTCGATCGGATGGTGGGAAATGCTGACTCAGGAACATTAGTATTTTTAACAATCTGAGCAAGAGCCAGGTGTTGCTGAGGCAATAAAGTTGAAGCAGTAGTTTGTCAAAAGCACCTGAGGGTGACACCTGAAAGCTGGTAGGGGAAATTGTTATCTGAAGGGACTCTAAACAGAGTAGGGAAAGGCTATCCTGAGGAGTCTTCTTTAAAGACACCCTAAATATAGCAGGGTAAAGCTACAGACCCCTTGTGGTACCTTCTTTTTGTTTTTGCAGAGCAACTTGCTGAATTCAGTGGGGACCTCTGCTTAAAGTCTGGTCGAGTATGAAGCAAAATTTGATTAGTGATTGACTTACTGCTGTGTTGACAAGGAAAAAGATTATCAACCACAGGAGATGTTGATAAAAGACAATAGTGTTTCTTTACAATTGGTTCCCTGGGAAGCTAGTATGGTGCATGTTTCATGAGATTTGGAAGTCTGGTGTTTCAGAATGGGTGTGTGGAAACTGCATGCTCTAAAATGCTGTGGCTTTAATATGTAAAACAAATATGAATAAATATATAAGTCAAATGGTGTATGCGTGTGTGTGTGTATGTGTGCGTGCATGTATGTTCCCATACTCCTTCCACACCGTTTGAGCTAGAGACTTGAAATTTGGTACAGTTATAGGCTTTAGGGTCCTAATCAGGGTAAGAGTCGAAAATTTTTCAAATCTCACCTTTGACGCCCCCCCAGAGGTGAAATGCTTTAAAGCCCATTCACATCAGCTGGGCAAGCAGGTTAAAACCTGCTGCTCTCTGTGACATAGTTATGATGTAATAATACCCCCATCCAACGGACCCCACACTCGCTCAGTTCTCTCCCCCCTCTCTCCTCCAACGGACCCGAGCAACGCTGAGACGTCTGAACAAAATTTGTATTAATAAAAAACACTGTAGTCTGTTTACATCCCAGTTTCCAATTACAAATACCCCGACCAAGGCTGGGTATTTTTGCTAGTCTTTAATAAAATAAAGATTTCATGACTCAAACCAATTGGAGGAGGAAAAACACTATTAGCACCATTATATATATGTAGTCACAAGTAGCTCTCTTATCTTCAATATATTTCCATTTTACCACCTGCACTTCTCTTCCAAGTAAAAATTTTGGAGACTTCAGGAGCAATAGAAACTCTGGTGGAAGATCTTGTAATATATATAGATATTGCAGCACTGAAAATCAGTTTAATTATAAAGTGTATCTTATTACACTAAAATAAACTCCAAATGCTTTTCTTCACCACTGATTTTCCATTTCCGCTCTGTACAACCATGTCCCTGGAGCCTAGAATTCTCAGTGCAACACTTCACAATTCTGCAAGTGGAGACAGTGTAGCAGTTACATGCAGTAAGACACTGGACTATTGGATGTTTCACCCCAGTGTGACAGATCACCTTCTCACCCCTCTTCAAACACAGGCAGGAAACTCTTCTTTGGCTCCAGCAGTGCTCTTTATTTCACAGTGCAAGGCCCCACCACTAATATACACAGGTTTATACAGTTCTATAGCTTACAGCTCTAACACAGCTCTACAGCTCTATATAGTTCAGCTCTACAGCTTACAGCTCTTTCTCTCACTTCACACTACCATACCACCACCACCCTGGGCTTCCTGCCTGGCAGGCTTATATCCTCCTGAGGAGGCTGCCAGGTGCAGCTCATCCAGCCTGAGCCTTCTGCAGCCCAGGTGGCTAATTAGGCTTTCTGCAAGGGAGGTTTGCAGAGGGCTTTTCTCCCTCTTAAAGGGGCAGCAGGCTGGGTCAGGCCCACCCTGCCACACCGGTTATAAAACCACTGAGGGATTCTGATGATTGTGTTGGTGAGTCTGATTCTGTTGTGTCTGTATCCATGTCCAGGGCTGAACCCTGACTGGAAGAGAGTTACAACTTTGACACCTTTGGGGTGTGGTCCAAGTCTGTCCACCCACCATGACCATAAGTCTACCTTAGGTACAGAGGCTAGAGATTGTTATATCAAAGGTAGCTTAGCTTTGAGCCACTATTAAGGTGGTGAAAAATACTTTAGCATGACATGTAGCCAACATTGCTCAGGTAAGAACCCATATTTTCAGGGTTCTCCAGGTTGAACTGCCATAACTCACTTTATCTGGAGTTGGACTGATGTAAACAGGCTAGTACACAATGCCTCGCTAGTGGGTTTTTTTTTTTTTTTTTTTTTAAAACAAACCCCAGTGTGATCACCTCACACCTCCGACTGGCAAACCCATGTGGCTTCCAGTTCTCTCTAGGGGCTTGTCCTCACTGGGGGGGGGGGGGGGGGGAGATTGGCTGTAGATATGCAATTTCAGATACGTTAATAACATAGCTGAAATCGACATCTCTACAACCGACTTACCTCCCGCCCTCACGGTGGCAGTCGGCAGCACGGTGCCCCGTCGACTCCAGCTTGCGCCTTTTGAGGAGCTGGACTTCTGGAGTCGACGGGGGAGCCGCTGGTGATTGATTTATCGCATCTTAACGAGACGCGATAAATCAATCGCCAGAAGATTGATCCTTCCCGCACATAGTGAAGACGAGCCTTAGAACTGCATTAAAAGTCCTGGTCTTGATTTGTGAGGGGATTGGACCTGCATATCCTGGAAAACATCTTACTCTCTCCCTTCCAGCCTGAAAACCCTTGCAGTAGGATTGGCCAGCGTTCAGAGTAGCAGGCACTAGAAATAGAGTATTTTCAGTGCCTGGACCCCAGCTGTAGAATTCTCTGCCATGTGAGGTCAGGCTGAGTCCAAGCCTTGGAGGAAGACAGAAAGAAATGTATGTCCCTGTGCCGGTGCTGTTCCTGATGGGATCCAACTGTGAGTGTCAGATCAGGACAGATTGCTTTCAAAGGGGCAACTACAGCCCAAAGCTGGGGTTTTTCCACACTAAGGTAAACCAAACCAGCCAAACAGAAAAGACTTTGGTTTCGCCCCACTGGGTAACCACAAGTCACACAAGCAATTCCCTTAGACACTCCAGCTTCCCAGTATCACCAGCAGCAGCCACCTGTCCTGGGGACCAATGGTTATGAAAACCAACACCCCAAATAAAGAAAATGGTTCTTCCCAATTCCAAAGAATCAGGCCCCAGGCCCAGGTCAATATACAAATCAGATCTTCCCAGACATCACGCTGTTGCAAATCCTTTAGAATCTAAAATGTAAAGGTTTATTATACAAGGAAAAAGGTATAGGTGAGGGTTAGGAATGGTTAAAAGAAATCAATTACATGCAGTAATGGCAAATATCTTGGTTCAGGCTTGCAACTGTAGAATAAACTGCAGGTTTAGATAAGTCTCTGGAATGCATCCCCTTCAGGGATGGGTCATCAATCCCTTGGTCAGAGCTTCCACATGTAGCGAAATCCCATCCAGAGGTAGGTGCTAGCTGAAGATTGCAGATTGAAGACAAAGATTGGAGCATTCCAAGCTCCCAGAGTCCATTTGTGTTGCTGATAGTCCTTTAATGGGCCATAGGCAGCCCGAGCAAAGCTGACGCCCAGTATTCTGGAATGTCCTCCTCCCCCAGCAGAGCACAATGTTTGGAAAGACAGACAGTCCAGAGCCAATATTTATAACTTCAACTACAAAATTGATACACACATATGGCATATTCATAATCAGCAATCCATAACCTGGTCGTAGACACCCATTATGACCCCCTGTACATAAGATCTGGTGCCACTATAGGACCCTGGTTGCACCAATGATCTACAGGGTCCCAAATTATTTCAGTAACGTGACAGTCCCCTTCTGCTTCTTAATTGTGGGTGGTACATGTATACTGCAGTAATAGGAATTGGGAGAGGGACTATAATCCTGGTAAGATGGCCAATAGCTTCCCTTCTCTCAGGAGCGTTGAGTGGCTCTGTCAAAAGTGGATGGAGATTCTGCATGGCTTTCCACCAGCCAGGAAGAGCCCCGAGTGGGTGCATTCTTTTGCATGTGGAAGCACTGACTTCCCCAGTGCTTGTAGCACTTCCTGTTTGGGGTTTGGATCTTTAGGGCAGGTGGTTTTGCTGTTGTCTTCCATCCTGGTTCTGACCGAGGGCCTGTGACGCTCTTCTCCAAAGCAGTCCATGCTTCCTGTGCAGTAGGATGAGCAGTAGGATGCCAGGGTGGGGAACCCAGACTAATTAGCTGCATTCGTGGCGGAGGGGAGAGACCAAAAGAGGTCTCCCTTACTGTTGTGGCAGAGGCGTGAATCAGTTTCTTGCACCACAATACGGTTCAGCTGCGTCGGGAGCTTGAATGGCAGTAAATCCTACCCCCGTTTATTTGCCTGCCTGGCGAGCGGAGTAAGCGAAGACTAATTTTGATGGTGGCTTTTTTCATGGCCTACCCATCAGTGTGGCATCGGAGCACCTGTGTTTGCCGAAAGTAGATGGCTGCCGTGCTCTGCCATGCCATCAAGGAATGTGTCGTTCAGCCTGCTGGACGCTATTCCATCTGTGAATTGTCCATAAATGCTCAACAGCTGATCCCGTCCGATGGAAGCAAGGGATAGGGCTGCCCATCTCTGGAATGAGGGGGTGGGTGTAGTTGTGAGAGAGGTAAAGTTGTGTAAATGCTGTTTGTGCAGATCCCATGGTTGTCTCGATGAGGTCCATTTGGCTCAACACAGATTCCCTTGCGTGGACCAGCTGAAGAGATGTCTCTATATCACTTGAGAGCCCTCCTTGGCCATGCTTAGAGACTTGAATCTCACGTGGTGGTCTGGCCACCCCTTTGGTCCACTTTCTGCTTAATGCTGCACCAAATAAGTGGAGAGAACAAGCTGTGGTTAATCAGGGCTGTCAGATCTGTGACCGACACCACCTTCAGACTCTCTTTTGCTTTTTGAGCTGTGGATGGTGCTGGCTTTAGTGGGTATAGACTTTGCATTGAGCCTCACGGGTCTGAATCTGAAGCCTAGCATCATGTCAAAATAAAGGAGCTAATGGCACAGTGTGACCTTGAATGATGCATCCATCATGTCTGCTGTTTGCTCTAATTGGCGATACTTATGGAGAAAGTACCATGTGCCTATGAACTTTTCAGGTATAACTTTGCAGGGATCGACGTGCAAACAACCGGACACCCCCGTAGTAACACATCTTCATTTATTGCTTAATAAACTGTCTCCAAAGGCACTTATTCTGTGCAAAGCAAACTATTCCAGGGCGGAGGTATTAGTACTCTGTCAGGCAGAGAGTAACAGCTTCTGTAAACCAAATTTTCATTTAAATAGGCCTCATGATCTGTTAAATATTTAGGTATTAATATTCCCCCATGGCTTGATCAGTGATTTGAAATGAATTATCTCTCTCTGCTGTCACAATTAAAGAGAGACATGCTGAGGTGAAAGGGATTGTCTGCTTCCTCGATTGGAAGGAGATGTGCTCAGTGAAAATGAACATCCTCCCAAGGTTAAATTATCTATTTTAAAACCCTTCCAATTACATTGCCGGTAGAGGCTTTTTTATGAGATTTAGTAGAGAACAAATGAGTTAATCGGAGGGGGAGAGAGATTCGGCAGACGCCTCCTGCTGCACCCCTCATCATGTGCTCCTGCCTATTTTCAGCCCGCTCTTGGGGGAAGGGTGGGAATGGGATTGCCATCCATCCAGCTCCACTCGTGGTTTATTTTTCTGCCGAGCAGCATTAATCCCATGTCTTCAGGGGTGTGTGTGTGTGTGTGTGTGTACACACTACTTGCAACCTCCCTTTCTTTGGCAGCCCAGGTGGGGCCGGCCATGTGTTCACCGTGGGAAGGAGCCTTTTGTAAGAAGCTCCTACCTGTCCTAACTCAGTGGCACCCGGTAGTTGTTTCTCTTCAAATGCAGTAACCCATGAGAGGGGACATACTTTGGGCACTTCTTCAACCCTATTTTTTGGCTAACCCAAGCTTCCCTGAGCCTGAATCCAAACCAGCGCTGAACTTGGCCACAGAGGCAAACCAGCTGCCTCTGAAGTGAGGAGATGCTAGCTTTGGAAACATTTGCTCCGAGTGTCCCTTCCTGTGGGAGTTGGGGACAGTGAACTCTAACCAGTTCAGAGCTTGCACCGTGTGCTCCCTTGATGGTGAGGGGCTGGTCTGGCTTCGTGGAGTGAGAGCAGAGTGGTACTGTGGTAGAGGATTTGTAATGGGTTTGGAAGGTTTTATTTAGCTGCATACTTTAATTGATTAGCGATTGGACAGCAGGGTGAAGAGTTAACAAACTTAAGCTTTTATTTAGCGTGCTGAGTTTAGCTAACTAAGCTTGTGTATGTCTTACATACTTTTGCTCATTACAACATAAAGTAAAAATGTTTACAACAGTACCAAAGAGCCTCCCTGCAAAGTGGAAACCCTGGGGATTCTGGATCAACTGCCCAGAGAGCCGGTCTCTCAGCACTGCAGTGCCCCTCCTCCCTATGGCTGGTCTTTCATCCTCAGCCCCTGGAACAGAGGTTGCCGAAGCTTCTGGCAGCATGAATTTCCACGGTTGACTATCTGCTTGTGTCAATTTTTCAGGCAAACATCCCACTAGGTTTGGAAAGGAGCATATCCCAGCTCCCTGCTAGCCAGCCTTTTCCCCCCAGTCATCCCCCACAGCTTCTTCCCTGCAGAGCCATGATTAGGATGGTTGCCAAGGAGAGTTTACACACGCTCCCCTGTGGAGGAAGGGAAGACACTTATGCGGTGTGCTGATACCCCGTCCCCATATTCCACGAGCTAGGGGGTATCACCTTTCACCTCCTTGTTCCAGTGCAGGCGGCAGAATGCAAGTTCTAGTAACCTGAATAAAAGTGACGTGTGTATCAAGAAAATGCACGGTGTAAATTAGATAAGTAGAATCTGACCGTAAAAGACGATCACTGAATAGAGGGTTCTTAAAATACCCAACGGATACACCTCTTTAAACGTGGGGCTCCTAGGATTTAGTCACAGAATGCAGCAAGATTTTTAAATTTTTGACTATTCTGAAGCCCTTTCCCTTGGAAGATAATAGTCTTTGTGTAAATGAACTTCAGGGTATGTACTGATGATTGATAAGCTGCAGATCGTGTCCTGAGATATTGTCTGCTTTTCTTGGGCCTGTTATTGACACAGTTAACATGCTTTATAAATATATGCTCAGACTGAAGCCTGGTGCCGCCCTCTTGAACTTGAGAAATTCACCTTCAGGTCTGTAATGATGATCACTAGATGAATCTTATCTGTGAAGCAGATGGCCTTCGTTGCTTGCTTCCTAACTTGGTATACACAGCTAATTGCCCTTCTGAGAGACTTCAGTTTGCAAGCTTTCATTGGAAGGAGGCTTATTGTCTGCAAACCTATTTTGCTCTGGCTGCCAGAGGCCTTACTCCAGCGAAGAAACCAGATTATAGCAGATCTGAGGAAGCATTCTTTAGGAGGGAGTTTACTGATAGTAAAAAGAGAGGAAAAATCCTCTGGTGTCTATAGGATATTTTACACTAAATTGTACAATACTGTTGTGTCTCACTCCAATGCAAGCCTCTTCTTGTAGGAATGCCAGACCTCTAGTGCTATGATGAATATAACAGACAAACAAGCCAAATATTCAGGCAGGTAAAATTGTAGTCAATCGTGGCTGTGTGTTTGTGTATAATATGAGAGAACCCAGCTAATTCTGTGAAATAAATTTGAAAGTTCCACAGCATAAAATTTATACCGAGCTACATAAACACACTTGTAAAAAGCTCATCTGCTGCTGTAGTTACCATTTGAATACTACTCTGGGGAATATCTCCAAAATCAATAGAAAGCTCAGACAGACAAATCACGACCTAGATCTCTGTAATTTTGATACTGGAATGTGTGGTGCTCAAACTCCACATGGAAAGAGGGAAGGGAATAGCTTGTCCTGGAAATAGCAAATGAAGATGGCCCTGCCCCTGAATCACGGCTCCTTTAGCTGTAGAGGGAAGGCTGTCTTCAGAAGGCTGATCCTGGTTTAGAGGGTGAGGTGTCTGTTGAGTGGTCCAGCGATTGGAACACTGGGAGTGGCTAGGCCTGGAAGGAGATTTGAACTGGACTTTGTTACTTTATGGTTCTCTTAATTAATAATGCCAGTGCTCAAGAAGGGGGTGATAAAACTTCCCTTGACTCCAAGGGGAGCAGAGCTGCGTCACTGTTGAGCACTTGTGGAAATTCCCCCTATCTAGTGTGTGCACTGTGCTTTTAAAAACAAACAAACCATTGGGGGAAAAGCATCTGGTCACAAATGGATTGAACCTTAAATGAACAATGCGGTACATAAATGTGTGGCTTCTGTTGCACCGTTTGCATCCCTGACTTTCCCAGGCCTTCTTGGGTTGAAAATACTATGTATAGAGAATGGAGCAAAAGACATTATGGAGTAAAATTACACAAGCTTTTTTTAAAAAAAGCCTTACACACAGGATTTTGCATTGGGTGGGGGAGGGGAATCAAAGGTATAACAAATTTGCATAGATAACATTTGAATTGTTAATTCACATCACAAGGATGTGTCATTTTTAATTAAGAATAAAAGGTGGTGGATATTCTAAATTGGAAATGATTATAATTGCAGATGGAAATTGAGCTTATGGGAGCCGGTTTCATTAACTTAAAATTTAAAACTTGGCTTTGTGTATTTTGTTTTTGTTTGTGGTACTGCTGATACTGAGGTAGTTTATAAATCCATAAATTTGAGCATCTGTTGACAAAGACCTCATTTCTGCAAACACTTACACAGGAATGTAACTTAGGTTGGGGTTATTCTGTTTAGGGGAATGGGTACAGTTAGTCATGCATGTACTTAAGTGTTTGCAGCATTGACCCAACATTATGGCCTTAAATGCTACTGCTAGTAGATTTCAGTGCTGTTAAAACACAATGTTCGTTAGGGAGAATGTTTTTTGTCCCATAGGGTTTTCATCTTTATGGCTTTCTGTTGCCATATTTGTCATGTCCTGTGCTTCTAAACACACAACTAACATCCAGATATTTAACTGGAGGTAGTTGTATGATGATGACTCACTGGATTATAAATCAGGGAGGAAAAAGTGTAGTTTTTAATTTAGAGCTTTGTTAGAAATGGTCACCTGTTCAGCCATGTGAGAGAGCAGCAAACTTAATTACCAAACACACACACCTGTGTGTTAGGAATATAAATATTTTGAAGCAAGCAAAATTAGACGGGGCTGCTGCTTATGCGAAGAGCAATACACTAAGGGCTCCATTACCTCTGAGATACAAAGGGGCTTTAAGGGAGAACTCCAATTAGTGCTAATGGGAGTTATCTGTGTAAATCGTCTGCATATTGGTGGGAAAATGGACCCGCTAAATGATTGGCAGGTATTACCTCTGCTTTCTAATTCTCTATGGAAGTGTAATCCAGAATCATGTCTTTGATCATTCTGTTCAGCCTTCCTGTTTGTTGTATGCTGCAACACACTATGAATAAACTATTGTTTGCCAGCAATGGCCAGCTAGCATTGTTGAGTTATTAGAATAGTGTGCATGTGGAAATGTTAATGCATGTTTGTGTAATATACTGGGTCAAGAGTAACTCAACTGCTTCAGGGGCTTTAATAGGGATTCAGTGGGGCTTTCTTCTAAGAAGGTTTGAATTCTTTTTTTCCTGGAAATTTAATTGATCTGTAATTCTCTGACAAACTCTCTCTTCCTCCCCTCCATACATATTATTATGCACCCCTGTAAACTCCTTTTTGAAAAGTCTCTTTCCTCTCAGTTGCTGCAATACTTAAGAAGCAGTAATTTAAAACAAATAATGCCACGTTAGGCTTTCGTCAGTGTAGGCAAGCTCTTGGTAGTGAAGATCAGTTATGGGCTGGTCCCCACTACGGGGGGGATAGACTGCAGATATGCAACTTCAGCTACGTCAGTGCTTCTCAATTATTTTCTGTCATGCCCCCCCTAGGAAGAAGAAAACATTTCGCGACCCCCGCCCCTCCTGTCAGGGCGCAGCGGGCGGCAGCGACGGGCCGGCTCCCGCTCCCACCGGCCACGCCAAGGCCAGCTCCGGCCCGCGGATCCGCTCCCCTGCCCGGCCCGCCTACCTGGGCCCGCACTTACCGCGCGGCTCCCACGATGGCGGCGGCACCGAGCGCGGCCTGAACCCACTGAGCCGCCTTCCCTCGCGCTCCCCGCCCCGCCCGGACACGCCCAGCGCCCCGCGGCACGCCGGGAAACAGAGTCCTGCCACCCGCAATGAACGGGCCCGGCGGGGAGCGCAGGGACTACCATTCCCGGCGTGCCCCCCTTTACGGAGCCTCGCGCCCCCCCTGGGGGGCCCGCCCCACTATTTGAGAAGCACTGAGCTACGTGAATCACATAGCTGAAGTTTGCGTATCTGGAGCCGACTTACCGACCGTCCTCATGGCGGCAGCGGTTGGCAGCGCGCTCCCCCGTCGACTCTAGCTTGCACCTTCCAGCAAGCTGGAGTTCCAGAGTCGACGGGGGTGCCGTGGGCAATCGATTTCTCGCGTCTTCACAGGATGTGAGAAATCGATTGCCAGAAGATCGATCGCTACCTGCCGATTCGGCGGGTAGTGAAGACCAGCCCTATATGTCTGAAGAAAGATCACAGCTTAATTTTATTGTGTGGTATGTAAATAGCTCAAAAATTAAGACTAAAATGAACTATTATTTAGTAGGTGGATAAAAGAACTCCCTTAAATGACAACATAGTTGAGGTGTTCCCCCTCCCCCCCCAAGGACGTGACTAGAGAAATAAAGCAGGGTAATGTCACTAGGGTAATATACAGCTGATAACAGTGACTTCATTTGCATTTCTTCCCCTTACCTTGTGGTTTTTTCCCCTGAAGCACATGTGTTGGGAATTGAAAATGCAGTTTGCCTATTATGTTGGCAGTAATCTTTCAATTTTTTTAACATAAAAAATGAGGCAGCAAACAGGAGCAGCCAGTGATGTATGGGGCTATTGATGGGAATTGAATTTGCAAAGGGAAAATGGGATTTGGTTGCAGTCTAAACTGATAATGATGTAGCCCAAATGGATTTGTAATGGTCATTCATTCATTGTTTTTGCCAACTGTGTGGTTTGACAAAACATATTCATGGAGGTGACTATGAAAGAAGCATAGGTTAGCTCTGTGAGTAGGAGTTAATAGCTCATAGCAAACAACAGGTATGCAAACATTGGACTCCAGCCTGTTCCCAGTGACTTCATTAGATGCAGAAGGGAACCAAGAGATTTATTTACATGGGAGGAAAAATGGTTGGTGTTTGTACATATTTTTATTAGTAACTAACTGTCACGCAGAGAGTAAAATGTACACGCATACATTTTTAAGAATGTGTTTAGGTTTGTTCATTACTTATAGAGCATTGTAAACATACAAGGCACTTCACAGAATATCTAACTAGTCAATGCCCGGGGGATGTTGCAATCTAGCACAGATGAATTTGATGCCTAGTGCAAATATGCACACATTCCAGTGAGTCTTCCGTGGTTTTGTTTTAAGTCACTGACTGAACTAGAATCAGAGAGGTAGCCATGTTAGTCTGGAATTGCAGAAGTGACAGAGAGTCCTCTGGCATCTTAAAGGCTAACTAATGTATTGAAGCATAAGCTTTCGTGGGCTAATACCCACTTCGTCGGATGCATGTCGAAGTGGATATTGGCCCACGAAAGCTTATGCTTCAATACTTTAGTTAGTCTTTAAGGTGCCACAGGGATCTTTGTCACTGATTGAGCTAGGAGTTTTGAGTCATGTCTACACTGCAGCTGGGAGCAAGATGAGCACTAACTGGGCTCAAGCCAGCACACTGAAATATGTCTGGACGTTGTGGCTCTGGCGGAGACTCAGGCTAGACACCCAATCTCAGACCCAGAGGTTTGGATGGGCTTGGGTCCCCAAGATGGAGCACTGACAGCACTATTTTTAGTGCTCTAGTGTGAGCCGGACTACCAAGAGTCTACCTGGGGCTTTGAGGCTCCCTCCCAGCTGCACTGTAGACATGCTCTTGGCTGCTAGAAGAGTGTAGAATCATGTTTCATGCTACTATACATGTTGGGCTCGATCGTGCTCTAAGGGTATGTCTACTCCTCAAACGCAGGGGTGATTGTAGCGTGGATAGCGTACCTGTGCTAGCGTTAATCTAGCTAGCCTGGGTAACAGTGGTAGGAAAGATGACCTATATGGACCCAAGTGCAAGCCCCGTAGGTATAAAACAAGTAATAGGTGAAAATCTTCCCTATGGATCCTTCTCCTGTTGGGGGTTAACAAAATCCATTTTTCAGGATCATTAATGGTCCAGTGTGCATAGCAGTGAAGGCAAAGGCAGAAATGTGGGTTAAGGAAGTGAAAGTCGCATAAGGTTTGAGCAAATCCACACCATGTCGTCAGTAGGACAACCTGTCTTTAACAAATGGTAGAAGGCGAGCACTGAAAGAAAGGATCCTGAACTTTGTCTCTACTAGCAAACGGCCAGAATGCTAAAGCTAACTTGAGTGTTGGATACTCTACAAATGCTACTGCATCATTTAACTACTGCTTATCTGTTTGGGCAATAGAGTTCCTCCCTGGGAAGTGGAAATCTTTTCTGCTCTCTCTTTGCTGTCCGCACTTGTGTATATAGTTTAATATAAGGACGTTGGAGACTGAGGAAGAAAGCCTGCCCAATGGTCTCAATAATTCATGGACACTTATTTTGGAGTGCTAGTGGGAAGCTTAAGTTTCTGCCTTTCTGTGGAGCAGATAGCGCAGCAGGTGTCTGCATGCCTAGGGATGTGTTTTGCTTATGGTCTTCAGAGGCAGGAGAATAAATCTGACTCAGAATATTATGCCTTTAAAGAGCTGTTTAGTTCTACAGCTGTGTGAAACCTACAAAACATTCATGTTAAAAAGGGGTTTGCTGTCAACATGGAAACTTTTTAAACAAGACATCTGTCTAACTTGGTCTCTTTTCTGTGTCTGTGGTTCCTTCCACTTCTCCCATCCTAATATGTGTCTATGTGGATGCTCTGAGTCAGGGAGATGAGACCAAGATGACCCGAACTGTGTTCTGTTTAATGTGACCAGTTAATCCTGCAGACTCCTGAATGGGAGTGATGTATGGAAATGAAGTGAGACTGGATCCCGAATGGCCAGTTGCTCCCTGTTGCACCTTTTGTAAGAGTGAACTGTGTAACTTTTTTTAGTTTTTTAATAAGTGACATACCTGGAGTTGAGAACTTGCTTTGCATAAACAGGTACGAATTGAACTGTTAATGACCTGGAGTAGTGAGTTCCTTGATGTTGTAATACAAGCACACTTTTTTTTTAACCAGAGTGGTTTTTATGTAGCCTGTTATAAAACAAGGCAAATAACTAGATGAGTTGATGTACTCCCTAAAAAACCTTTGTGTACCCCCAGGGGTACGCATACCCACGTATACCCCTGGTTGAGAACCACTAAGGTTTTATGTTCGTGTAACCCATAAGCACTCTGTCCCCCTCTAGTGGTGACAGGGCCACATATAAAGCTCAATAAGTCTGCTACAACCTAGGGCAGGCCTACACAACTCGGAAAGCAGCGAGGGCCATATTACTGCAAAAAAACCAGCTGCGGGCCGCATGTGCAGGCCTGACCTAGGGTAATAGAGCTGCATTTTCCAGCTCGGGCAGTAGCAGCTTGTGCTTCAAGACTCGGAGGTTGCAGAATCTATCTCTTCTCCCAACTCCATATGCCAGGGTGTCGTATTACATTATACCATGCACCAGGCTCAAACTCTGCTTCCAAACTGGCACCACATCTGGTCACTGCTAAACAAACAAAGAACGTTATTCTCCAGGGCTCCAATTCAGGAAAGTGCTTCAGCATATGCTTAAAGTTAAGCTCGTGCTTAAAGACTTTCCTGAAGCCGAGCCAAAGCGGTGGACGAACAGAGCGCTTTCAGTAAAAAGTAAATTATTTTCTAGTTAAAATTCATGTGAACTCTTTCTGAAACAATGTAGGTGACTGTGCTACTTGGCTTCAGCCTTCTGTTTTGGCAAAATGTGCATCTGTTGCTTTAATAATTTGCAACATGCACACAGCATATGTTCTTGTACATACTGCGAAGGGAAAATGTGAACTTTCCTCCAAACAAAATTTGCTTATACAATCGGCTGCTGTTCTTTGCTTTTGTTTGTTCCTTTCCTCACCACCTTCGGATTTTGTGTAGCGCAAGGGAGGAGTATATTTCTACATTTCCATTGCAGCAATATTTTGCTCGTGTTGGTTTATACGATTTTTCAAGAGTAAGCCAGGATTCCTCATTAATGTCACTGATTGAATAGAACATTTTCCTTTACTCTATGTATGACCATGCAGACATTTCAGAGTGGTAGCTGTGTTAGTCTGTATCAGCATTTTTGGATATTTTTATTTAATGGTTCAATTATTTTACTGGATGGAGTCAATTTCTCCCCTCCCCCCCCACCTATTTAGTACCTTCATAAAACAGTAAGTTAATGAAACATTTATGGTGGCAGTCCATTAACAGGAAAACAAAGGATCCCGTCTAAAGACAGCCACCAAAATGTTTTGTTGAAATGAAACCTGTTCTCCAGCTGTTTTGTATTCATTACCACTGCCGCTCACTGAAAGTTGAAAAGGTCTATATGATGTAATGCAGTGATACCTTTGTGTGCAAAGCTGCTTGGAAGCAATCTGAGTCAACAGGAAAGCAATATCTTCTTTAAAGCTGGTGACTTATATTACTGTTGTGATCTCAGGTATGAAGGAGATAAAAAGGGCAAGGGTTTACTGTAGATTCTCTGGAAGGCATGTAGAGTTCTTGAAGTAGTAATAAATGGCAGATTAAAATTGATCTCAGTGAGACTTCCGATGTTAACCAGTGTTATGAAAGTAAATGATTTTAGCTTTTTAGCTGCTTCATCAAACAGGTCATGACATATCATACTGTCAAGGAACCTCCTTCCCTGAAAACCCCAGCCACAGAGAGAGCTTTGAAAAGCATTTCTGGACGGGCTCTGGAACAGTAATTTTCAAGTGATAATGAACCATCAAATGCTACTTTTTTAATTGGAAAAGTTCATATTCTTGAAGATCCACAACAGTAGTTAATGATTCAGAGGTGCTTTAAAAGCAGCAGCATTTATTTCTGAATGTGTCATAGGGCATGCTGACCTTTTGTTGCTTTTCAGGTACTCCGACTCAGTTTCACTTCTCCCATGGCCCCTTCTGAACTCCTCACACCCTTTTGGACTGTGTGGCAGAATTCCCTGCTAGGTTTCTAATTTATTAAATTCCAATAAACTTGAGACAGTCTTTGCCCATGGCTGAGTGGGTGGTACAGCCTACCTCCTTGGGGCCTGTGTGTATCAGGCCTGGCATCTCTGGCCTGTAGTCTTCCCCACCATGGCTTCATATGTTATGTGCATATGAGGTTCACAGCCTCTTCCTTGAGGCCTATAGATTCAGGGTTCTTCTCTCCCTTAGGAGAGCTGCTTTCTCTGTCAGCACCTCTCTTCAGCCAATGGCCTTTTACTGGGCCCAGGAGTTCTTTTATTCAACTAACTGCTTAGCTGGGCTTGTTCCCTTTCTAAAAAAATTTCCTCATGTGGAGCCTGTACCCTGACTGCCCTTGAGGGGACCAGAAACCCATGGACAGCGGTTGAGGGATTAGAATTTGTTGTTTAAAATGTGTGTATCGGGCATGGCTGAAACAAAAGGAATTGTTGTCAACTGATGTGTTTAAAAATGGCAAATCTACCCCCATCCCAGCAGCTGTTGTGGAACCTGAAAGTATTTTTTAAACTCCTTGTCTGAATACAACTAGATTGCAGGCGGGTGTCTTGTAATGGGCATCACCACTGGTGCCATTGACCCTTGTGTACTGTAGTATATATTTAACTGAGAAATCTGGATGGATGGCGGGGTAGGGAGAGCGGAGTGTGAAAGTGTATACCTGCCTTCTTCTATCACGGCAAAAGGAATGAATTTACTCCATGACTATTGTGATCAGCTCTGGAAAGACTGACACAAGCATCTATTTGGATCCAGAATGCAAGCTAAATTCATCATTCGTGCCTGTGAGCATATCTCCCCTAAAGTCAGTGCTTTCACCACCAGTGTAACGGTCAGTCCGTTTCCATAACAGAAGTTAAAGCACTGCCCCAGCATGACTGAATGTCTGACTACATGGGTCGTATTAAAGCCATTCTTTGTATGTGTACTGTTTGAAATCTGACTGATTGCTGTATAGGTCTGAATGAATAAGTGTCCCCTCTGTCAGAGATTACAATCCAGGTTACATATGCTACAGGAGATATCGGATGAGGAGGGAGGGAGGGTATTTGTTTTTGACAGATTATGCTTCGTGCCTAGTTTAATTGGCAGATGTGCCATTGATTAGCTCTGGTAGTTACGTGGAACATTGTTACATCACCCGTGTGGGAGTGTTCAGTGTTTACATAAACTGGGGGTTTGACACAGGTTCAGAACTGTGGAGGTCAGCTCAATAGTTCTTCTTAATAAGACATTGGACGTCTAAACAACATGCGTCCAGGGCACACTCAGCACTTCACAGACAACTGAGGTAACCCTCACAGCATCCTTGTGGAGAAGGACAAGGATTGATCCTGGGGAAACTGAGACCGAGATGTGAAGTGCCTTGCCCTCGGTCTTGGAAGGAGTCCGTGTCTAAGCCAAAACTAGAACTCAAAAGGGCCTTTCCTGGGTCTTTCTCAGGTGAAGGCCATTGATTGTCCTACTGGCTTCCCACAGTAGCGTTTAAATTGAATTGGTGACATGTAAATTGAATTGGCTTGCATCATGCATATTTCCCTTGCCTTCGACATGGGATATGATGGGTTTATTAGCAATTACTGATAGCAGTTCTGTTTTGCTTACCTGCTAGCTTCTCTTGAGGGGGGGACTAGCTAGCTGCTGAAGAGAGGAACAAGGAATTTAATCCTTCCTCCCAAATGCAAAGTCTACTCCGCCAGAAAGAGTTAAACTTCATACAATTGTTTGAAATTACAAGGTTTCTTGAAAAACATAACTGTTGACATAATATACTTAGGCTTCTGTAAGGCATTTGGCTTAGTCCTGTATGATGATCTGATATAGAGTGCTAAATTTTATTTTACGAAATCAGTGTAGCCATATTTAATGGGTTAAAATTGGGTTATCTGATAGATCACAAAAAGCAACTAAATTTCAGGGGTTCCCACAGGAACCTGTTCTTGGCTGAATGCAATTCAATCATATCAATGATCTTGAAGAAAATATAAATTAACTGTTGCTAAGATTTGCAAATGACACACAGTGGTAAACAAAGGGGACGTCTGTAATGTAGACTGAGCTGGGTTGCTTGATAAGGTGGACTCACTAGAACAGCATGCCAAATACAAGGTCATAGATCTAGGAACAAAGAAAGTAGGTCACACAAGAGAGGCTACAGTACATAGGAATGCAGTGACCCTAACAAGGACTTAGGGGTCGTGATAGATCTCTACAACACTGCACTGGAAGCTCACTTTCTGTTGGTTAAGAGCACAAATGTAGTCCTTGGATTCATAAGCAAAGGATACCAAGCAGAAACAAAGAGGTAGTATTACCTCTGTCTATGGCATTAACTAAAGAAACTCAGTCTATTTAGCTGATCAAGTCATCTCTTAATTTTTTCTTTGATCATGGTATACGAGTACAGTAGAAACTCCAAGTTACGAACACCTCAGGAATGGAGGTTGTTCATAATTCTGAACAAAATGTTATGGTTATTTCAAAAGCTTACAATTGAGCATTGACTTAATACAGCTTTGAAACTTTACTATGCAGAAGAAAAATGCTGCTTTTAACCATCTTAACTTAAATGAAACAAGCACGGAAACAAGTTTCCTTATCTTGTCAAATCTTTTTTAATGTTCCCTTTGTTTTTTTACTAGATTACCTTTAACAAAGTACTGTACAGTAAACCCTCGATTTAACGGACCCCGATTTAACGGACTTCGGATGCAACGGACAAAATTTCCGATGCATCCGAAATCCGTTATTGGGGGCTGCCGGCTCCCGCCCTGGGGAACCGGGCAGGAGCTGTCACTCCCCGCAGAGGTTGACAGCTCCCCCCCCCACCCGGCTCCCCGCAGCTGGGACCCGGGTGGGCGGGTTGACGGCTCCCGCCCGAGTCCCAGCAGCCAAGGTCCCGGGCGGGCGGGCTGCTGGCTGGTGCCGGGCGGGCTGCTCCCGGCTCCCGGCTCCCGGCCGTGATAAAAGTAAAACCTCGATATAACGGACTTATTCGGGCGAGGGGGGTGTCCATTGTCAGCCGAAAGTCCATTATTTAATAATTTAAAAAAATTATTAAATAACGGACTTTCGGCTTTAACGGACACCCCCTCGCCCGAATTAGTCCGTTATATCGAGGTTTCACTGTACTGTGTTTACTTTTTTTTTTGAGTCTCTGCTGCTGCCTGATTGGGTAATTCTGTTTCCAAATGAGGTGTGTGGTTGACTGGTCAGTTCGTAACTTTGGTGTTCATAACTTCTGAGGTTTTACTGTAGCTATGTAGGGGCGAGAATGATGGTAGTAAATGGCTCTCTAATCTAGCAGAAGAGGGCATAACAAGATGAGATCCAAACGTTGGAAGCTGAAGCTAGGCAGATTCAGACATCAATAAGACACTTTTTAACAGTGTCAAGTTAATCAAGGAAAATGTGTCTGTAACCCTGTCTTTATTTCTTCCACTTTCAGCATCTTCTTTTAGTAGCTCATTCTTAGAGGGTTGTTGTTTTTTTTTTTGGGGGGGGGGGGGAGACTCACCTTATAGGTAAAATTCTGTCCTCTGGCCCAAAGCCACGGGACCCCATTGGGTTGTAACTAAGGGCAGGTTACAACCCAGTGCAATTGTCCCCAGAGATCTCTTCTGTGGCGGTGTGAGGAGGGCAGGGTGTAATTTTTCCTGTGGAAATGGCTACATAACAAGAAGGGGGAAGTTCCACCCCACACACACTAGCGAAAGGCACTACTGGAATGGAATGCCACATCTATGCGAATGCCATTGGTGTGTTTGTTTTGCCAGTGTAATACTGTCCATGTCTATACGAATGCCATTGGTGTGTTTGTTTTGCCAGTGTAATACTGTCAGAGCTTTGTTGAATGAGCTGATTTCAAGCTGTTGATATAGTTCAGACCTTGGCAGCTCTCTAATCTCCTTGAAGCTTTAGTGTTTGATTGCATTCGTTTGCCCTGCAAATAGTCAACTCTGTAAGTTATCTCAAAGTGAGAATATATCTAAAGCCTGTATTTATAACAGACAAGGTTCGGAGGAGTGCAGATACCCTGTAAATACACATATGGGCCTTTTTGAATTTCCAATGAAATCTCAAGTTCTGCTTCTCAACACCTATTAAACAGGCCTTTTTGGGTGCTGTTAGGTTTTATTGTTTAACAATATGTGAAATAATATCTGTTCTCTTTTTCTCAGATCACTGTGGCAGTTTTATGTCTAAATTAAAAGGTCTTCCCATCCGTGAGACGGTAAAATGTACATTTGCAAGTGGTGGTTGTTGAAGGAGAGAACACTTATTGCATTATTGACGGTAGATGTTTAAGCAGATTTAGTAGCAATTAAATGTCTTGTCAACTTTAACCAACTAATATTACTTCATGCCAAAAATCTGGGAAGTTCAGTGGATGTAGGGCAGGGGTCTCCAAACTACGGCCCGCGGGCCAGATGCGGCCCGCGAGGCCCTCTCATCCGGCCCGCGGCAGGGGTCGGGAACCAGCCAAGGGGCCGGGACGCGCCGCGTGCTCCGCTGCCGCCGCCGGCTGGGACGCGCCGCGTGCTCCGCTGCCGCCGCCAGCCGCGGGGCCGCGCCGCGCCGCGTGGTCCGCTGCCGCCGCCAGCCGCGGGGCCGGGATGCGCCGTGTGCTCCGCTGCCGCCGTCGGCCGGGACGCGCCGCGTGCTCCGCTGCCGCCGCCAGCCGCGGGGCCGGGACGCGCCGCATGCTCCGCTGCCGCCGCCGGCCAGGGACGGCTCAGAGCTGGGGCCGGGACGCGCCGCACCTCCAGAAACAAGGAGCCACCCACTGCCAGGCGGCGAAACGGTCTGTGGGGAGAGACCGGGTTGAGCGGGTCAGTTTGGGGGGGGGGGGGGAGAGACCGGGTTGAGCAGGTCAATGGGGGGGGGGAAGAGACCGGGTTGAGCGGGTCAGTTTGGGGGGGGGGGGGAGAGACCTGGCTGGGTGGGTCAGTTGGGGGTTGGAGGAAAGGAGGTTTTGGGGGGAGAGACCTGGCTGGGTGGGTCAGTTGGGGGTTGGAGGAAAGGAGGTTTTGGGGGGAGAGACCTGGCTGGGTGGGTCATTTGGGGGGGGGTTGGAGGAAAGGAGGTTTTGGGGGGAGAGACCTGGCTGGGTGGGTCAGTTGGGGGGTTGATGTGTAGTGTTCATGTGTAGTGAACAGGTGTTCATGTGTAGTGTTCATGTGTAGTGAACAGGTGTTCATGTGTAGTGTTCATGTGTAGTGTATCAATGTGTTATTAAATAACTGAATAAAATAATATTAAATAAATAATTAAAAACAACATCCATGTTTTGATTCTTTTTTATTTGGACCTCGAGTGTGTTGTCGGCCCCCGAACTGCTATTTGATAGTTAATGCGGCCCTCGGGCTGAAAAGTTTGGAGACCCCTGATGTAGGGGAACAAATGTTTATACAATCTGAAACTCAACAATAAACTAATTGCTTTCTAATGTGCACTCATGTTCGTATATAATTGTACTACTCTAGACCCAGTGCAGCATAACTCCTATAGGAAAGGCTACACGGGCAGCTTTCATTCTATAAGGTCACTTTCAGATCCTTATCATTTCTTTTTTTTTTTGGTTACAATTTGGCACGTTTTTGCTCAGCTCCACAGAATGTTATGGAGCGTTTGAGCAAAAAGAGAACAACTATTTTGGCAAGCGGGAGGAAAAACATACTGCAGCAGTTCCAAACAAGCTTTGCAAGCTGTTGTATGAATAGCTCAAGTCTCTCAGAGGTAGGGGTGTTAAACTCAAAGCTCAGCAAGGACGGGTAGGCCCTCTGTCAGCGGTGCCTTCTTTGTCTGTCAAAGACTGCCTCCCTAGGAAAACCACCGAGTCTTACTGTGCTTTCCTTTGCTCACTTCCCCAGACTTCCATTTTCTTTAACGGCTGTCGTTCCGCGTGTTACGTGAACACAGTGTATTTGAAAAGTTTTCCATACTAGAAACGTCAAGGTCTATGAAAAAAGGAAAGTTTTTTTAAATTCACAGCCCAATTTAAGGTGAAAAGGGAAGAAAGGAAATGGTCAAGGCACTGGTTTCCCTCTAGACCTAAAAGGCATCAACAATCAAAACCCAAGTGAACTGTCTAGATGCCTCAAAGACAGGGACAGATTAAGGCAGCTGCAATTTAGGCAGGTGCCTGGGGCCCAATGTGAGTGGTACTGCGATCCCTGTGCGCTAGGTCCCAATGTTCCTCACTCAGATTTGGTTCCACTTCCGCCCTGTCAGGGGCGAACTTGAGTGAGCAGTGGATGGCCAGTGCTGCTGCTCCTCACCTCTGCCACAGGGCTAGCTTCTGTCCAGACAGCCAGCCGTAGCTTTGCTGCCAGGATGGGGAACTGTGGTATGTGCCCACAATGGGGGTGTGTGTGTGTGTGTCTGGGACCAGGGTAGAAGAGACTTGGGTGGCTACAAATACAAGGGGGTTACTAGGGCAATGTCCATGCAGTCAGATTAACCTGGATGGGAGAGGGTTAACTCTATGCAACATCTGTGTGTGTTTGTCTAAGGCCCAGAGCTGGGTTAATCTGCCCCTGCTCAAAGGGCAGTGTTTTTTGGAGCCAGTGTTGATTAGAGACAGGCATGGCTGGACAGGGTCATAGTGGAAATCCTTTGTCACTGGCTGTTGCTAAAGTGAAAATAATTTCAAGAGCTTGTAAGTCACAAGCTAGAAAGGATTTGTACTCACATCACAAAGCAGAAAATGACTTCAGATTCCTCAGGATCAAATGTATGGATGAATGAAACTTTCAGTATTTGAAGAGAGCAAAATGCTACATTTTATCCTGCAAGTGATAGATGTTTTTTGCAATGATGCCATCATCAAAACCTATCAGCAGCAAGGATTTAAATCCCTGCCTCCAGGCATCTCAGTAGTTTATTTCAGGAGCAGGCCCTGTTGGTCTCCAACCCCCCAAAAATGGTAAAAATGGTAAAAGTCATAAAAACAGATTTGAGCTTTATCAAGGCGCAGCCTCCTTAAATGTCTTCAATGTAGCACAAAATAAGCCATGTAAAAAACCAATAGTTCAAACACTCTGCCCGGAGATATTTTTTTCAGACTGGTATAAACTTGCAGGCCAATCAGCCTGCGGTCATCTCACCTACATTCCCCGCCATCCAAATTGTGCCCTGAATGTGTCAGATCCTTTAGAAGAATTTATTATTTGACCATGTGTAGTTAATGATTGTCGTATAATGCAAATGTGCAAACATCTTCATGTTGCCCGGCAACCTTAGCACTCCTTTCCTGAATCTTGAGTGTCTCACTTAACAACATTAATATTCTTTTAATATAACTCTTTGTATGCACATTCCCTTCCACCCCCAATTCCATGGAAGGTGGGAAGGAGGGTATGAGTATGTGAAACTACAGTGGAACCCCGCAATACCACGACGATCAGGGTCCAAAAATATTGACCGCAGTAAACGTAGGGTTGCGCTACATCAAAGCGCCGCCCGCTGCTGCCGTTGGGAGCCATGCGCACCCCCACCTCCCATAAACAGATTCACGCTATCGCGGGGCACGATATTGCAGGGGTCGACTGTACATCAAGTGATTCTCAGATGAATTTTTATCACAAAACAATTGAATACTCTTGATTCAATTTCCCAGTTTGAAAGACTTACTGGAACATGTGGGTTGTACTCCATTGTGGTAAAAACGTTATTTTAAAATGAATGTTTCTTTTCCCAAGCAAGTGGCAGTTCAGATTAACGTTAAACATTAGAAATAGAAAGTATAGAAAAGCAGAAAATCTTAGAGAATCAGGACATACATTCATCTTACCCCTAAGTCCAGCGCTGTTCTTGCCTCTAGTGGAAGATTCAACAGCTTGAGAAGCATATGAGCAGTCTACTTTTACTTAAGAATAGGCCAGTAAAAACATTAAAGAAAAAACTATACAGTATTTAAAATTATTGACTGGGGTAAAAATGGTTTCTGAACATGCAAAAGTGTGTGTGTGTCTGTGTGTTTTAAGCCAAAAGCAAACCTTGACGTTAGTCTCGCAACTTGAAGTTATCTGGGTGGCTTTTCCCCCCCTAAACATTGAAGGTTTGTTTTTTTACAGACCATTTTAAATTCCTTTTCCTCTTAATAATCTCTCTTGCTTGCACACACAAGATAACGTTTGTCTATATGGTTTTGCTGGATTACTAAATTGACAAAGCATCAGAATAAACAACAATCTGTTGTGAGTAGAATTAGCTGGTATGTGTTAGTTTGTTTAATTACATTTCTAATGTAGCCAATTCCCATAATGGTGATAGGCTCTGAAGTGGAAGAAGTCGGAGGGCTCACTCCATAGCATACTATGCAATTCAAAATGATTACACTCACCTAGCAAAATGAGTGGGGATGGGGGCAGGTGAGTGACTGAGTTTGGAGTCAGAGATTTTGCAAAATATTCTGGTTTTTGGCAGACATCCAGAAAGAGCCCACTGTATAGTCTGTAAATTTATAATCTCTTTAATGTACTGACTCTGCTACAACATGCTGATGTCAAATAATAAATGTGATATTGCAGTTCATGAGAGGGATTTTGTTGCCTCAAAACTGGACAGAAAATATAACGTTATGGTGATGGAAATTCCTTTGGATAGGAAGGGTTTCTTTCTGCCAGACTACCTGTTCTCCACAGGCCTCCCAGTGTAATTGGCACTAATCATTTGATGTGTATGGGTGGAGAAGTTTTCACCTTGAACCTAATGAAGACTGCAGGGGACCTGGCCTACTGTGGAACATCTTATTAAAGTTACGGCCCAGAAGAACCTTTGACTTTTACCACCTGTTAGTCTTGGAGCCTCTTGTAAAGGGTTCACTTGTAAGCTATCCTGGTACCTTTCTAATAAGAATTTGACTTACTCATCATGATTAGTTGTATCCAAGGGTATGAATTAAAGGAACATGCCTTTCCACTGGGGTGAGGTGAAGTTTGTGGAGTTCAAGCTGTTATGAAACTCTTGAACTATATCCTTTCAGGTTTGCAAAACTATACACTTAAGCCGAAAACCTCTCCTCTCTAATTTAACGTCTTGCCTCCCTGCGGAGGGATGATCCAATGTTAAGAACCAGGTTCTTCTCATGAAAGAGGAATCTGTGATTTATATCAGAGCTAAGGAGGCATAGGCAAGTGCCCTATATTCAGTGTTAATATCCTGTTCTGTATTTTTGTTAATCTTATTTCTCTCTACCCTTCTGCTACTTTATTTAATAGTTTCTAAACAATGTGCAGGCCTGTTATCAACCATAGACACTCCCAAAGCAGCAGTTTCTCCAAGCCCTAGGATTTATCTCTTGAGCTGAAAGTCAACCTACCTGCCATCTAGGAATTCTTCCTTTTTGTATAACTTTGTTTCATATACTTGACCTAGTTCATTCTAGATCAGATCATTTCAGTAGAGCTGCAGGTTTCTAGCTGGATGATGAAGCTCCATGCTAGAGAATGAGTTCCCGTTTTGTATGCAGGGATATGACTAAGGGTTGAGGTTTGGATGTGGCTGGAAGCCACCTGGCACATCGAAATAGTGACCTCATAACATCTTGATGGCATTACACGAAGGTTAAGGATTAAGGGGCCAATTCTCCCCTGCCCTATCTGTAAAACTCATATTCTCTCTCTGGTATAGTTGGCCATAGTAGGACTCTGCGATGTGCAAGTCAGGTGGGCAGAGAATAGATCCTTAAAGCTGAGAGAGCACTATTAGCACAGATTAAATGGAATACATGTCAATGTCTTGGTTTAAAGCAGTTGTTCTCAAACTATGGGGTAGGCCTCCCAGGGGAGGAATGGGAATGTGTCCAGGCAGGTGCGAGCTGTGTGCACTTTAAAGAGCTCTGGCAGTTAGCCCCCCGGGGCTGGGGCTTAAGCAAAAGGGCCGTGCATGCAACCAGAAGGCAGGATTGAAGGGGACAGCCAGAGCCCCACAGAACAGACTCAGGCTCCACCCCCCCCCATCCTTTTCCTGGGTGGCAGCAGCGCAGAAGTAAGGGTGGCGATGGGGTGCCAAGTCTGCTGTGAAAATATTGATGAATATCACTTTTTACATTGCCACCCTTACTTCTGTGCTGGTGCGGTGCTGTTTTCAGTGGTATATGGCTGCGGTGTACAGTATGTGGTATATGGTGGTGGTGTATATACTTTTGTGCATGGGGGCGGGGCCTAAAGGGCTACAGACACAAAGACGAAGGGGCCCCAATTCAAGTAAATTTGAAAACCATTGGTTTAAAACTGGAATATTTTCTTTGTTGATAGCTCTGTAGTATGACACAGTCTTTACTGTTGCCAAGACCTGAATCTAAAACCTAATTCTAACTGATGCAGAGACATAAGATAAAAGATTAGTTTTTTAAAAAAAATTTCAGTGCTTTGACATTAGGCATTTCAAAGGGGCATTTTAGAATAGAGTGTAACTTTTTCTTGTTCTATTGAAAGGTTATTTCTTTATGTTGTAACATAATCCGGGTTTATAATTCTTAGCAGATGTTTTGATTAAATCTGACTAATTGTAGACTTCTTTTTTTTCTTCCTCTGAAAGAAACAGTTGGGAGGATAGGAAACTGAATTTGTAAGAAATATGGGAGGCATTAGTTGCACAACTTAGAATTTAGGGAAGTGTGAAAAATAAAGTTTCTCTCTGAGAAAGAACAGGGCTATAAAACTGATGGTTCTTATCTGGTTTCATGTCCATATTTAATATGGCAACAACTCTCATTCAAGCCAGAGTTTGCTGATAATTGTGAATGAATGGGGTTTGATGAGAAATAGCCAGGCATGACTTGGGTAATCTCTGTAAAAGATGAATCACTGAAGGGACCTTTTCAGGGTATTTCTAGCGAGGGTGAATGTTATATGCTTACATGGTTTCAGATGGATTTTTGTTTTTTAAAATGCAAAGCACAGGCCTTCAAGCCATCTTTTTTTATTATTTATCTCTTTTCTCCCCCCCCCCCCCCATAATAGAGTTGATTCTGATCAGGGTACTTTGACCCAGTGCTGAGGCATGTGCTTCTCTTTGCCTCTGGCTCTTTGTCTTTCGATTGTGTAAATCTAGCTCTTACTGTTCCTTCAGTTTCACACACAAATCCAGTCCGTTAACTTCTTGTGCAGTTTGTCATTTCTCTCTCCCTTGCTGCTCTTGTGACAAGGACCTTTCTTGGCTTGCCCAAGGGGTTCTGTGTGTTTTTTTTCAAAGGTTTTTTTTCAAGGCAAGGTTGAGGAGTCTGTCTGACCATGCACAGGGGTTAAGCAAGGGAAGTGTTGTGCTCAGTCCATGTTCTGTATGAATTTGGTATTCAGAATGGCAGCTCCTTTATACAGAGGTAGAGATGATGGAGGGGGTCCTTTTGGGTTCTGAGCTGAAAGGGAAACTACTGTCAGTCATCATGGCTTTGGCATTCTTCACGTGTGCTAAATGATCAGCCGCACAGTATTCAGAACAATTTCTGGTTAATTGTCTGTCTGTTAATTGTTGGAGTCCTTTAGGTCCATTTTTAATAGGAACACAGCAGTCATCATAGTGGATTACAACGGTTGCTTTATTTCTCCAAAGCAAAGCTGATCAGTTGCTTGACAAGTTCCCTTCTTACTTGTTTGTTGGTGCCCTGCAGATACCACTTTAAAAATACCCATGGATGCCGTAACAAACCATACTGGAATGAAAGCAGTAAAATATAAATGTACTTTAATATACTGGAATCCAGCCAGAGTCAGTAGAGTTTTATACTCTCTAATGGGAGAATAACTAGGAGCAACCTGGTAAAAGAGCTGTTAAATAATTGTTATATATGTTGGCCTGAGGTTCAAAAGGGAATTGACTTGACTTTTGAACTTTCAGTACCCCATGGAGCTAACCATCTTCCATTTTGAATAACTTAATTATTCAATGTACATCTCACTATTAAATCCCCCTGATATTTTCAAACTCTGAGGCAGGTTTTAGAAATTCATTATTAGTCTAACAGAACAGATTGTCAGATTGGACAGTTCTGGAAAGATTTTTTTTCTAATGTCAAGTAGGCCTAAATGTTCAGTGGTGATCGAAAGAGCAACCATTTGTTGGGGGAAAACAGGTTTAATTGGTTCTACAAGTGTGAAGAAGTATACTACACGTTGAGTATCATCTATGAACTACTCACGCATATATAGCATATCTGTAACACTAACTCGGGGGTGGGCAAACTTTTTGGCCCAGGGGCCACATTAGGTTACAAAATTGTGTGGAGGGCCGGGTAGGGAAAGGAAGGTGCTTGGGAGCGCGAGGCTGTGTGGCTTTCCATGCTTGGCCCGCCCCCGGTTTGGGAGCGCGGGGCCAGGCAGCTTGCTGAGCTTGGGCCGGTCCCTGGGCAGGATAGGCCAGGCAGACTGGCCCCATCCCCCCAGCCCAAGCTCGCGGGCCGGATAAAAATGGCCAGCGGGTCACATGTGGTCCTCAGGCCGTAGTTTGTCTACCCCTGCACTAACTGGATTTTAAATCTAGCTACAGATTGCCTAACAAGTCATTAGGTTATAGAAAATTAGATAAACTGTGTTGAAGAGACTAGATACTATTTAGAATTTACAGTGTGAATACTGTAATTTTAAATACTGTTATTAGCTTTAAATATACCTTAAAGCTTAAAGTACAGCTCAGTTTACTGTAAGGTTACTTCCATGCCAAGGTCTACTTGGTTGCTTGGAATTGGTTTGCATTGGTTGTAGATAAACTGAAATAAAATCCTGCAAGCAAGTTGTCACACACAAATCCTTCTTGTTTGCTGTTAACGGTTCCTTGACCCATATATAATCAGGGTCACCTGGGGTGGCACGTTTTGTTGGGTGGCATTTTGCTGCCCTCGGCAGCATTTCTGTGGTAGCTCCTCCCAGGGCCGGCGACCCATGTGGGAGCAGTGCGCCATCCGTAATTGGGGAGGCGCTCCTCTCCTCCTCAGCGGCATTTTGGTGGCCAGACCTGCTTCGCCCCTTTGGTTCCTTCCCTCCTCGGTGGCATTTCGGCATCGCTGCCTAGGGCGGCAATAAACCTGACGCCACCACTGTATATAATTTCCATGTTTTCTTAGCATGTCTCTTCCAACAGCCTGTTATATGCAGCGTCTTCCTTTGACTTCTGTAAAAATTCTTTGGGAGAGATGACCTTAACTTTTAGTGAAGATTGATGGGGAAACACTAGTAATGCTTATAAAATTCTATAGCAAAATGTAATACCCCAGATAGCCCCTCTTGATCCTAGGACAGAACCTGTCTTCTAAGAGAGGAGTCATGTGTAACATGACCGTGGGGAAAAACCAAAGGCAGAAACCTTTTGCTGCCTAATGTCAGAATCCTAGAGTTGAAGACCTCCTGGGTATCGAAGGCCCCCAACACCATCCTACACCGAACCCAACACCTGAAGTGAGACTGAAGTATTCCAGCCCACAGGAGATGAGACTATTGTGGGGTGAAGTCTGTTTCTAATATTCCTCCAAACCTAACCCCAAATCAAGCAGTTAATCCAGTGTCACAGTCTGGCCAGGGGCACATCCTCCATCACCTCCTCTTTTTTAAAATTGTAATGTCACGTTCCAACTGCCTAGACCCCGGAATCAGACTCTTCAGACACACCTGGAGCTTAAATACATCATTCTCTCTCAGAACTCCAGCCATATGGGTATAACATTTAGAGTTTCATTTCCAAAGAATGAACTTCTTATTTCCCTCCCAAACCTTTTTTTAAAAAGCCAGGGAGTAGGCCTCCAACTGGTAATTTAATTGTCTTCCCTGTACATAAACCTGTCTAGACTGCAGGATGTTAAGTAAAATATGTATTTTTCATGTTCTTTATTAACTTGAGAATGACTTTGCTGTCAGTGTGCTGTAGTGAAAACAAAGACAATGCTAAGCACTGAGCCCTGCACAGTACCCTTCTTAAAATACCCCACAGCAGAAAAGGGGCTCATGTATGCATGTGTATGAAAATGTTGACTTGTATTTGTATAAGGTGAAATTCAAGCCCTCTGCCATACGCAAACCCAGAATTTTTTGATTGTTTAAAAAATATTAGATCCCAAAAATGCATGACTTTTTTTTTTTTTAAATTGGTTACTATTTTAATTTTATTTAATCCTTAGGATTCAGGCTAGAAAAGTAGGTACAATTTTGAAATTGTTCCAATGGCTGATTACCTCACTATGTTCAAGGGTTGTGGGGGATTCTCCATCTCAGGACATTTTAAAATCAAGATTGGCTTGCTTCTCTAAAGCTTCTGCTCTAGTTCTCACAAGAATTAATTCAGGGAAGTTCTATGCCTGCATTACGTAGGAGGTCAGACAAAATAATCACAGTGGCCTCACCATGCACTAATACCTTTCCAGGGTTTTCTCCATAATCAATTTCTTTCTTTCTTTCTTTTTTTTTTTTTTTTTTTTTTTTTTGAAATAATGACAGCTGAGATTGTCACATAAATCCATGACTCCAGGATCTGGGGCATAAAGGAAAAGGCCAAATATCACAAGGATGTTCCACAACACCGTGAGCCCAATTTTTCTCCTTTATAGAGGAAGAAAGGGGAGCTTAAGCAGCCTGTACACAGAAACCTGAAGAGGCATGTGTAGAAGGTAGAGTTGGAAATGGGGATACTGAATCTTCTGCTGTGCGGATGCAGTGATCCTATCACTCTGTACAAGTAGGACTAGGGCTGTCACCCCACCTATAGAGGTGTGTACTATAGTTGCACTCCATTGCTCCAGTCAAGATAAATTTATACAGAGGTCTCTTGAAATTCCTGCAGACAGATGTTACTTCCAAGCGTGGGGTGTTGCAGGCTATTGAAATACTTCAAGTGACTATTAACACAGGAAAATTCACCTAGACACAATCTGGCATGTACCCAGTATGTGCCAATGTGACTCTTCATCTGGAGCATTTTTGAAAGGGATGTATGCCAAAGCTCAAAAATGCTACTTTAAAGTGTCCGTTCACTGACTGTGATTGTGGTCTAGTTGGAGTCTTGTGGTCAGAAGTACGGAGGATGCTTTCAATTGTCAAAATGACTAGTGTAGCTCACCAGCACATCACTGGTTGTTTATATTGAGCAGCCTCATTCTTGGTTGCAGAAACAGTTTTTGTTTCTTTTTGGATTCTAGAAAACTAGAAATTGTCAAAAATCCTTTTGGTCAGATTCATATATTTGATGAGGGATGCGCAAACTTTGGCCTATAAGGGATTTATCTGCATAATGAGATATTTGGGGGTGGGGCAAGGGAGATGGAGATGGGAACAGGCCTAACAGGCGAAGTTCTATCTCAGACTGAAAGTTAATAGGAAATGAGTCTATTTAAAACTGACAGGTTTAAGATTAGCAGCCGTGTTAGTCTGTATCCGTAAATAAGACCAGGAAGACTTGTGGCACCTTAGAGACTAACCAGTTTATTTCAGCATAGCTTATGCTGAAATAAACTGGTTGATCTCTACGGTGCCACAAGTCTTCCTCGTCTTATTTATTTAAAACTGAGTCCTTCTGATTTGGGGCATGACTCCTTTCACTCTTCCTATCTTCTCCACCCACTGAACTATTTGGTTATCTTCTAATTGTAGTAGTCCTGGGAAATGTACATTGCTTTCAAAGCCAACATTATTTTTTAAATGCGAAGGGTGACCTCTAATGAAATCAGTGGGGGTTCAGCGTTTGACTTCAGCAAGACCAGGATTTTGTTTGTTTTTCACATTACTGTGTCAAAATGGCAAGTGGAAATGAGAGACTATTCCTTACTGTCTCAGCATGTAGCTCTTGTGTATTCCTGCCTTCCACCACCTCAAACAAAGCAAATTGCCACTTTTGTAAGACAAAAGCTTTCCATTCCAGGCAAACCATATAGCTTGCTTTATATGCTGGTGTTTACATGGGTGCTGCATAGACTGGCTCTAATCTGCAGAAGCACATCCAGCTGGCAATCTAGAAAATACCAGATTTTTAAGGGTTCGAAAGAGCTGTCCTTTTGGGTAAATGTGCATGTAGCGGGGCGGCGACTCACCCCTGCTGCGCCTCCTGCTGGTCCGTCCAGGTATTAGCTCACCAGCCTCTGGAGTGCCCTCTTCGGGCCGATGTCCCGCTTGCTGCTCTGGCCCCGTGTCCCTCCCAGATCCCGGTGCCCTCTTGCCGAGGGTGCTGCACCCCTGCAGTACCCCACTGGTCTTAGGATCTCCCCTCCCTGGGGGAACCCTCCACCCACTATCCCCACCTTACCTCAGAATAGGCAACTGCCAGTCACCACTTGCCCCTGTTCACTGAGGCAGACTAGTATCATTGCCGGTCAACACTGGCAAGGGGGGTTGGCCTGCTGCTTCTCCCGATAGCTACGGGCTGCCCCCTGCAACCCCTCAGTACCCCTGTGTTGGGCCTTCATCTAAGCCCTGCAGCCTGGGGTTCCCAGGCTAGAGCTTCCCCAGCTCCTCGTGCCTAGCCCTAGCCCTGCACCACGCTAGGTACTGCCTCAAGCTCCCCGCAGCCAGGCCTGTCTGCCTCCTCTTCTCGAGAAGGAGACTCTGTGTCTCTAGGCCCCTTCCTCTCAGCCTTTCTATAAAGGCCTGCTAGTGTTTGGGGCGTGGCCCCCCCAGCTAAGCCTGTTTCCCCAATCAGGCTGGGAGTTTGCTGGCTCCCGGCCACAACCCCTTCCTGGGTTGTTCCAAGCCCTTAGGGCTGGGAGTGGGTGGTCAGCCGGCTACAGTGCACTCATTAGTTCTTCTCTACTAATAGACAGGCAGTGGCTAGAGTAAAGTCAATAGCAAAACTCCCATTGACCTCATCAGGGCCAGGAATTTACCTACTCTTATGGATAAAAAGCACAGAAGGCAATAGATTGTTCAAGAGAAAAGCATTAATTGTTCTGGGCAGCAGCTGAGAGACTGTGCAGTGCAGCAGTCCTAGGCTTGGATGGTGAACTTGGGCCCAGAGATACCTCAGAAAGAGCAAGATCAGTAATTGCTCGCTAGAGATTTTGTGGCCTGGTTTCCATCTTGCTTACCGCGGTGTAACCCAGAAATAACGTCTGTATAATTAGTTGGTGCAAAATCAGTGTTAAGTGGAGGAGAATCAGGCCTGTCGTGTTTAGTTTTTTGGGCTTTTTTTTAAAGAGCAAATCGGATAAACTCCTTAGATATTCTTTTTGTATTCTGTTCTCTGAATGGTAGTGAGGCTGGTATCAACATAGCTGAAATTAAGAATACAAATGTTCTTCTTACCAATTAAAAAAAATATCTGAAAAGGAGGTGAAAGAGTTTAATGTAGGTTGGACGTTAAAGGCCTTATTTATAGGGGCTAGTCATGTTGATGGCCCTTGAAGTGTCTGTGTACAAATCAAGGGCAGTATATGGCCCGGCCAACATCTTAAATAGTTATAAAGAGAGAGCTTCAAAATCAGCTACACACGAGTACAAGAGAGGGTGGAGCACCTAGGATACCTGTGGGGGTGATGGACTGTTCATTTGCTAAGAAAAAAGCAGTTTTAGTATAAAACTGATTAGAAGCAGGGCAACAAGATGGCCTATCCTAGAACAGCACATGCTGTAATACAGGAGCAGTTTAACACACTGACTTGCCAGGGTACAAGCTATTGGGGATAAAATTGTAGTTTTCCTGAGTGATCTTCAAGGGATGCTTGGGACCAGCTTCCGAGTCCACTGAAGCTGATGACAAAACTCAGTGACTTCAGTGGAGTAAGATCGATTCCTGGTTCCATGTATTCACTGTTTGCTATATGTATTTTATTTTGGGAGGGAAAGTTAGATGCAGAAAAATCACAAAGTATTTCAGTGTAAATAAGAAAATGTATGTAGAAAAATGTAGGGTTAGATTGTTTTCCAAAAATGCTCAGGACTAGAGCTTGGCAAAATTTTGTGTTGGTCCCTTTTTCTAGCAAAAAATGCAGATTCAGTGACACTGAAGCATTTGGCTCATTCCTACTGGTTTCCTTGAATTGTTCATTTGGAAAACAAAATAGTTTGGGAAAAAGTCAGAACTTTTTGATTTGTTGTTTCTATACTACTTCTCTTTCCAAAATGTCTTTACTTTTATTTTTAAAAATTCAAAATAATTTTAAAAGGTCCCATTGGCCGTGAACCGCAGGGGCCAGTGGAAACAAAATGTCTTGCAGCCCGCCAGCGGATTACCCTGATGGGCCGCACGACGAAGGCTGCCAACCCCTGTCATATTGTTTGAGTACTTTTCAAAAAGGGATGCATTTTTCCCCGGTGTGACGCATGGGTGGTTTCCCTCCTCAAACTGGATTTCAGCTCAGACACACCAGACTGAAATTTTACTCTACTCCTTCAGACAACAGCAAATCAATAAGAGCTAGGGACAAGAACATTTACCGTTGGCATCATTTCTGCACATATTCCGGAATAAAGCTAAAACCACAATAAGCACTATTCTCCCATACACAGGATTCTGCAGCATGCCTTCTGGCTGATGCATCATAGGAAAGTTGGGGTTTTAACACTTTGTAATATCTCAGCATCATCTTTTATATCTGGAGCAGATTCTAGTTAAGGGGTTTGGGCTCTTCATTTAAAGCTACCAAGCTGATCGTTAGTGCCAACTGTCTGTCTGAACTGCCAAAACATTTGGAAGGAATAGAACTGAATTCCTTCATCTTAAGGCAGTGATTCTCTTCCCCAGCTGCTACAATATCTGTATTAGTTCTATGCTCCTTTCATTGCCTGTTCCTGCGGTTGTCTCAGCTGTAACTGTGCTGGGGTAGCATGCCCGTCACGCACATTGCTGGTCAAGAGCTGAGTAGAGGCAGAGCCTTGTCCTTCAATAAGCGACGTCTTTCCTCCGCTTTCTCCTCCAGCAGGTTTAATTGGAAAAAGCAAGTAGGTGTGAGTGCAACCTGGGGCATGCTTCCTGAGGCCAGACTCAAAAAGATGAGCAAGGGGGTGGGATGAGCCCCCCCGACACCAGTGGGTTTGGGGAGGCAGTTTCCTGGTACTGACCAGTTTTGCCTCAACATGTCTGACTTGGGCTTAGACCCTTCAGTCCTGATCCTTTTTCCAGGAACAGAGATGCTGGTTAGCAGTGACCAAATGGCCTTCTTCATGCCAGATATTGAGTAGAACAAAAGCATTTCAGAGAAAACACTTTACAAATAATAAAGCAGCCTATATGCATGCTGTTGTGCCCTAAAACTTCCCATTCCCTGGATCTGGTGTCAGGAGCTCAGCTGATCTCCCCCTCTCTACAAGAGAACCCCTCCTTCTTTTCCTGAGAACAGCTCTTTGTCTCTGCAGGGTCTGTTGATCTTCAAGCTCACAGCTCTGGCAAAGCCAGGTTTCCAACTTTTTGGAGACCAACAATTGCCTCCTAGAAGCTATCAGCTTGCCCCCAATGTCTTCCAGCAGTGTGCTTGAGATTGTTTCTCTAGACCTATTGTGGCTTTCCTGTTTGCTCTTACCTATGGCTGCTATGCAGTAGATCAATACATCGATATAGGGAAGTCTAATAGTCCCACCCCCTTTATACAGTTACTTTAGCTGACTGACCAGGTAATTTATAATTTTCATACAATTATAACAGCTCAGTAATCATAGATAGTACGTGGTGGCGCCTAGCCTGCCACACCATCTACTGGCACTTTACCTATTAATGATTGACAGATACCCACATATAGTGCAGCCCTAGGGGAGGGGACATACGCTCTCATTCCAGAGGGGTAACCGGAAGCAGTACTTGGCACAAAGATGGGGCCTCTGCCCTGCTGAGGCTCAGTCCAGCTGTCAGCAGATCGAGAGCTTTGGACTATTCTAGGAAAAGACTAAAGAAACAGTTGCTCAGCATTCGAATATGACTGGCAGGGCAGTTGACTGTCCTCTTTCAGAAAGGGCAAAACCCATTGCAATAAAGAGAGCTGAAGGAAACATAAATATTTTCCTTATTACTTTGCCATGTAGGTGATTGATTGCAGTAGCCCATGGATGTGTTTATAAACATGAACCGGGGGAGGGCGGGGGGGGGGGGAACCAGGAGAGCTTTTCTGCAGTAAGATATGGTCTGTGCCTAGAGCAACGTTTCAAACTCCTGGCCTAAGCAAACTTCCCACTGTAGTAACGGACATTAAGTGTTAGGTCCTGACCGTAGTAAAGAGCCACTTGCATCACACTGTCAAATTAGTCTCTTGAGCTTTAACTATTATTTTTTTTCTGAATTGTATAATCATAGTGCATAAGAAACCCAGTCAGGGATCAAGACACCACGGTGGTAGGTACTGTACAAACACAGAACAAAAAGTTGCTCCCTCCCCGGAAGACTTTACAATCTAAATAGACACAAATTTTCCAAAGTGACTAGTGATTTTAGAGCGACCAGGTGGGTGAGGTAATCTCTCTTATTGGACCAAATTCTGTTGGCAAGAGATTTTGGAGGGCATTGATTTCTGAGTACCCGGTTTAAGGATTGAAGGGGTTTCCTTTTCGGAGGTTGTGTGCTTCTGAAATTTGGTGTCTTTTATAGTAGACACCCAAAAGCACTAGTCATCTTTAATGGCCGTTGGTGGACTGACATGGAGTGTGAGAATGGGAAGCATTTAGCTTCCAGTGAGGTGGAAAATTGTCCAGGCTGCCGAGGCAATTCATGGTACAGTTGGTTACAGTCTGGCTATAGCAAGCAGAGTTAAGTGGATGGACTGAACTGAGCTCCTCGCTCTCTGTGACTTGCTACCAAAGGGCGCCATCAGATTGAACTATAATGCTGCTTTCTGAGACTGTTTTTATCTACTTGTGTTCTAAAAGCAACACCTTAAAGCTATTCTCCTTAAATGGGGTTAGAAAACTTTCACTGTATTTACAGGTTATGCACTCTGTACATTTGACATCACTCTGTACAGTGAGGTTCGCTTGTTCACCTATATATAATACATCAGCACTAGCCCTGTTTGTCTTTTCGCACAGCAGCAGCGTGAGGAGAAACTTTTACACTTAGGAAAGGTCAATTGTAAAACCACAAATTGGCTGGGGAGTGGAGAGGCAAGAGGAGCACTGGAAAATAACTCCTGGGTTTGACTGGATTTCTAGCTACTGTTTCTTTAAAACAAACTTTCTTTGAGCAGCCAAAAATTCTTTAACATAATGTAGTGGGTGTGGTGGCAGGAACTGCTATTTCCCGTGAGAACATTTGTCATCATTTAAGATCAGAAATAGGCTGGAAGCCTGATGTTACTATGACTCTTCCTTGCTGGTATTTATTCTTCTGTTCAGCTCGGTTTGCCTTACTTTCCTCATCTTCCCAGTGCTGCCCACTGTGTCCTGTCTGACACGTAGGTGGTGAACTCTCTTGGGCAGGAACTATGATCTGTTGTTGTCTGTACCACACCTTGGAGATCTCCACCTTGTTAGGATTCGGAAAAGAAATTAATGATGTTTCTATTTATAATAAGCAAAGTTTACTATCCGAGGTTTCTAGTGCTTTGCCTATCAACTACCGTATTTTTCGGCGTATAAGACGCCTTTTTAACCCCCAAAAATATCCTCAAAATTAGGGGGGGCGTCTTATACGCCGAATATATTACTCACCGGGCAGCTGGAGCTGGGGCGGCTGCAGGTGGCCCGGCGGGCGGGGCGGGGCGGCGCTTCCCCCCCGAGCCCACCCGCATGTGTTCGGGGCCGGCGGGGAACGGGAGCAGCTCGGGCCCCGGGGCCCCTGGGAGCACCTGCCCGCGCGGCGGGGACGGGAGAGCGGCGCTCCCCCAGCTGGTGGTTTGTTTTTTTTTTTTGGTCCGGCTTTTTTACTTAAAAACTCGGGGGAGTCTAATACACCGGAGCGTCCTATATGGCGAAAAATACGGTAAATATAGTCGTAGTTTAATCTATGTATATAAAAGTCAAATGGTGTGTGCGTGCGTGCGTTTATGTACGTTCCCTTACTCCTTCCACACCGTTTGAGCTAGAGACTTGAAATTTGGTACAGTTATAGGCTTTAGGGTCCTAATCAGGGTAAGAATTGAAAATTTTTCAAATCTCACCCCGACGCCCCCTAGGGGTGAAATTCTTTAAAGCCCATTAACATCAGCTGGGCAGCAGGTTAACACCTGCTGTTCTCTGTGACATAGTTATGATGTAATAATACCCCCCTCCAATGGACCCCGCACTCGGTCAGCTCTCTCCCCCGTCCCCCCCACTCCAACGTTCCCCCCACTCGCTCAGCTCTCTCCCCACTCCAACGGACCTGAGCAACGCCGGGTATTTGTGCTAGTAAAATAATAAAAGGAAAAGAAACAAATAAAAACACATCTCAGCAAATACTCCACATCCACAAAACAGGAAATAATTTGAATTGAATACTAAATCATCCTAGCCATGAAGTTTTCGGTAAGATCCTGAAGTATGGGTGTCCTGCTACTGGTGTGGAGAGAGACTGAATGATGGTTGAACTGTATTCTGCACCTTCTTCAGTCTCCAAATGGATCTAAGGTGTGGCCCCATGTCATCTGCATGGTTGGAATCTAGTCTTGAAGTGATGATGGGATGGCAGTAAGGTCTTCGCATGACAAGCTGATTAGCTGGGAGAGGGAGGGTAGGCTTTAGACCAGTGGTCGCCAACCTTTCGGACCTCAGGGACCACTAAACTCACAATTTTGAATCCCGCGGACCACTAACATGAATTTTTTTAAAAAGGCCCAGAGGGGGAGCGGGGGGGTGTTTAACCTTTAAATGACTTTTGTGTTATGCCTTTTCATATAACCTTGTTTTAGAAACTCTGTATTGAACTTTGGTAATCTGTTATAGCCCCCAAGGTAGTATAATTAAGGTAAAAGAAAAATGTCTCTGCTAGAAGTAGAATAAGATCTCTCCCCCCCTCCCCCACTTTATAATCAAGTGCCCTGTTGAATGAATGAGGTGTGAATGAGGAAGGAGAGACAGATCAAGGACAATCAAACTTGTCAAGTGGGCTAAGAGCAGACGTAACCCTCAGGGGTTAGCACCAGACCAGAGAGAAGCAGCAAAAAGGAGCAATGGACACAGACCCAGATTTGCAGGAGAGGGAAGCTGCTATAAAATAGCAAACTTGGCAAAACTTTTACCTTGCGCCTCTGCTCCCCCCCCCCCCCCATTCCCTTTTCAAAATCGCTTTAGGTCCTTGTTGGTGGTTTTCTCTTCCTGGCACACAACTCATCTAAATATCACTACTCTTTCATTTATTACAGAAAAATGTTTTTAAATACCTGGAAAACTATTTAAAATGCAATTTGCTAATTTAAAAATAGAGATGATGGTAGCCATTCCCTGCAAAGTGGGAAAGCACCCTGTTCCCCGGCAGGCATGCGGGGCTCCCGCCACTTACCTCCCCCCCCCCCCTCCGGCTTGCCTCCTCTCCCCTCCCAGCTCCGCTCTCGCTCTTCTTCCCCCCCACCCCCTCGCCTCTTCTCTCCCGGCCCCGGCTCCATCTCCGGCCCCGCTCTTCTCCCCACCCCCTCGCCTCTTCTCTCCCGGCCCCGGCTCCGTCTCCGGCCCCGCTCTTCTCCCCACCCCGCTCGCCTCTTCTCTCCCGGCCCCGGCTCCGTCTCCGGCCCTGCTCTTCCCCCCCACCCCCTCGCCTCTTCTCTCCCGGCCCCGGCTCCGTCTCCGCTCTTCTCCCCCTCCCCGGCTCGCCTCTCTTACTCTTACTTACTTACCCCGCCCCTCTCCTCCGGCTGCGGCTCCGCGGACCACCCAAATTTTCTCGCGGACCACCAGTGGTCCGCGGACCACTGGTTGGCGACCGCTGCTTTAGACAGCCAGCTCCTATTGAATTTCAACAGGATGCTAATGCCTGACTCTCTCCCTTCCTTCTCTTTTGAAAATCACAGTCTCAAACTCTTTTCTAGCAGGTACCCTGTTTATCCAGCACTTGGTGTCTGTGCTTCTGGTCCTTTACTGAACATGCCTGATTTGTAGACCCTGTGCTGTTCAAAGCAGGGAATGTCTCCATCTGTGTTTAGAAAGAGCCCAGACCATTTGGGTTATTACTTAATGAGTCACCAGTGATGGGATCACGTCTAACTAATTTTGATCTGTAGGTACAGATTTTAGTACTTCCAGCATAAATGAGCATGGCACTTCACTAATCTAAGCTCTGCCTTTTCTCTCTATCGGTGCCCTTTGACTAACTCCTCTGTTCAGACCTCATAATTGTGGCGGTTGTATGCTGCAGGTGGCAAAGAACCATTGACTCCTAGACAGTCTACAGAAATAATTTTGGGAGAAACCCCATCTTGGTTCTTTGTCGTGCTGCCGTTGCCCCCACACAGACAGACACATAATTGGCCCATCTTCCTGCTGATCTTGTTTGTCCCTTTTTCATTTGATTTCTGCTCTTACCTGGCAAATTATTCTGAGACTTTTCTCATGTCTTTGTGTATTTGGGGTGATTCCTTTCTCTTAAGAGATTTTAACCCAGTGGGGATCAAGCTAATTATTTGCAGGCAGTGGTTAATAGGGCCTGGAGCTGAACCTCTTGTGGGTATGGTCTTTATTCCTGCATTCCAGTTCCTTGTGTGTTTTTACATATATCTTTACTCAGTTGTTTAGTGTCCCTGAGGCATTTAAAATATGCAGCAGTTTGTCATGTTCCATTTTTCTGTGCAACTGCAGTTTGTCTTATGCGTGTGTGTGTGTCTAGATTCACAGATACGTTTTTGTGTTGGTATTTTAAGAGTGAGTGTGTGACAGTAGTCAGTTGGTACAAGCTGTACGAGACTTTTGAGTGTTTGATTTGTGGAGGCTTCTGTCTGCTTTTGTGTCTGGAGTGGGCGTGATTCCTTGCATTAGTTAGACTTCGTGTCTGCAGAAATCCTGAACACCTGGGATGCTGGTGACAACTCCATGACATCCATAATGCATGAGCTTGATAAAGTCTCTTGCTTAGAAATGCTCAGTCTTGCTACTTGGTCTCCTAATTAAAGTACAAAAAATCTGTAGGCCTCCGTGCTGTTGAGGAGAAGGAAAATCTTCCACAAGGATAACATCAATTTGAAGCAGAGGGAAAGGATCACAGTCAGGACCTTCCTTCTAGACGATGTCATGGTATCCTCACACTCAGGATATCCCTCTGGGGCAGGCACCCCTGTTATTAGGAAGAGCCAGCACTTGCACCAGGAAGTTGTCCTCAACACTCTCCAAAAACTTCCTGGATTGTCTGTGCACTGCTGTATTGCTCTCCCAGCAGATATTGGGGTGATTGGAGTCCCCCATGAGAACCAGGGCCTGTGATCTGGGAACTTCTGTTAGTAGTTTGAAGAAAGCCTTGTCTACCTTTTTTTCTGGTGGTCTATAGCAGACACCCAACATGATATCATCCTCGTTGTTCTTGCCTGTAAACTTAACCCAAAGAGACTCAACAGGCTTTTCTCCAGTTTTATACTGGAGCTCTGAACAGTCATATTGCTCTCTTACTTACAGTGAAACTCCTCCACCTTTTCTCCCCCTCCTGTCCTTTCTGAACAATTTATACCCATCAAAGACAGTGCTCCAGTCACGTGAGCTTACCCCAACAAGTCTCCGTTATTCCAGTCACATCATAATTCCTTGACTGTGCCAGGACTTCTAATTCTTCCTGTTTGTTTCCCAGGCTTCTTGCATTGGTTTATAAGATAACTAGGACAATTTTTTTTTAAAAAAAGTATATGCCCCAAATAAAAAAAAGTCAGAGGATCAAAAAATGCCGCTATAGGTAAACAGAGTAAGAGGGGATCAGAGACAAAAAAAATCCTTTTAAAAATGGGAAGACCAATCCTCCTGAGGAAAATAGGAGCATAAACTCGGGCAAATCAAATGTTAAAATGTAATTAGGTGGGCCAAAAAAGAATCTGAAGAGCAGCTAGCAAAAGACACAAACTATCAGTAAATATTAAAGTACATAAGCAATTGGAAGCCTGCCAGATAATCAGTGGGGCCTCTGGAAGACGGAGGTGCTAAAAGAGCACTGGAGGAAGACCAGGCCATTGTGGAAAAGCTAAATGAATTATGTACATCACGCTTCACTGCGGAGGATGTGAGGGAAATCCCACACCTGAGCCATTCTTTTTAGGCAACAAATATGAGGAACTGTCCAGTAAAGGAGGTTTTGGAACAAACTGATAAATTAAACAGTAATAAGTCACCAGACCAGATGGTATTCACTCAAGAATTCCGAAGGAACTCAAGAATGAAAATTGCAGAACTAACAGCTGGGGTATGTGACCTATTGCTTAAATCAGCCTCTGTGCCGGATGACTGGAGGATAGCTAATGTGATGCTGATTTAAAAAAAAAGACTTACTGGCCTGTAATTGCCAGGATTGCCTCTGGAACCTAACTTGAGTGCCAGACAAATTTTGGTTGAAACTATAGTAAAGAACAGAATGATCAGACACATAGATTAACACATTAAGGGGAAGAATGTACACCGCTCCTGTAAAAGGAAATCATGCCTCATCATTCCACTAGGATTCCACGAGGTCAACAAATATGTGGACAAGAGTTATCCAGTGGATAGAGTGTACTTGGACTTTCAGAAAGCCTTTTGGCAAGGTCCCTCACCAAAGGCTCTTAAGCAAGGTAAGGTGTCATGGGCTAAGAGGAAGGTTAATGTTACTAGTTAATGAATAGGAAACAAAAGTTAAGAATAAATGGTCATTTATCACAATGGAGAGAGACAAATGGCATGGTTCTCCAGGGCTCAGTACTGGTACTAATGCTGTTCAACATATTCATAAATGATCTGGAAAAAGGGGTGAATAATAAGATGACAAAGTTGACAGATAATACACAATTACTCAGATAAGTCCAAAGGTGACTGTGAAGAGTTACAAAGGGATATCACAGCATGGGTGACTGGGTAAGAAAATGGCAGATGACATTCAATGGTGATAAGTGTGAAGTAATGCACTTTGGAAAACATAATCCCAATTGTATGTACAAAATGATGGGGCTAAATTATCTGCTCTCACTCAAGAAAGAGATCTTGAAGCCATTGTGGATAGCGCTCTGAAAACATCCACTCAATGTGCAGCAGAAATCAGAAAAACTAACACAATATCCGGAGCCATTAGGAGAGGGATAGATAAGAGAGTAAATATAATAATGCCACTATATAAATCCATGGTATGTCTATGTCTGGAATACTGTGTACTGTTCTGTTCACTGCATTTCAAAAATATTTATTTGGATTAGAAAAGGTACAGAGAAGGGCAACAAAATTGATTAGGGGTATGGAACGGCTTCCATATGAAGAGAGAGACGCAAGAGTGGGATTGTTTGGCTTGGAAAAGAGACTAATAAGGGGGAATAAAATCATGAATGGCGTGGAGAAAGCAAATGAGGAAACGTTATTTATCCCTTCACATAACACAAGAATGAGAGGTCACCTGATTAAATTAATAGGCAGCAGATTTAAAACCAACATAAGGAAATACTGCTTGACACAACACAGAGTCCGTCTGTGGAACTCATTGCCAAGAGATATTGTGAAGGCCAAAAGAATAACTGGATTAAAAAAAATAAATAGATGAGTTCCTGGTAGATAAGTCCATCAGTGGCTATTAGCCAAGATGGGCCCAATGCTCTCGGTGTCCCTGAACTGCTGACTGCTAGAAACTGGGACTGGATTATGGGATGGATTGCTCCTTAAATTTCCCTAATCAGCTCATTCTCTCTGAAGCACCTGGCAATGGCCTCTGTTAGAAGACAGGTTCCTGAGCTAGATGGACCATTGATCTCAACCAGTGTGGCCATTTTTAAGATGTATGTCAGTTCAGGGAAACGGCACTTGTATTCCTCTCTCCGTGGTACAGCACGGGCACTCATTCAAGCCTTCCGGCTCCTCAGCCATCACCCATGACTGGGGTTTTTCTAGGCTGTGGAGTTCTCTGTCTACACTGTGAGATCCCCAGCAAGACTCATGGCCTAAACAGGCCTGCCAATGCTTTTTTTTTTTTCCTGTAGGCAATATAGACCTGTCATAAGTGTGGAGTGTTGTTTTGCCTGTGTGGGGTTAATGTTACCTGAGAGGGGGTGACGTAAGAGCTCCCGGTCCACGAGAGGGGGGAGGGAGGGTTACTTTCAGTTTCCCTCCATCCCAGCTTGGGGCAAGACCCATTTCTTTGCTCTCTAGCTATGGGGAGCAACTCTTCTATTTTTTTCCTTCCTATATTCATAATTAGCTGAATTGTAAGTAGCATATTGATCATAAGCTTGTGCCTGGTCTAGGGTGTCACTACCCTCTCAGGGGGAGAAATCTGGAGGGAGGGGTAGGAAGCCTTATATCTATAAAGTGTATTAGCTGTAAGTTGTTCTCTTTTCTTTTATTAAACCTTTTTAGTTATAAAAAGTGTTTGGTTATTCTCATAAAGGAATCCTAGCTTTGGATGGGGCAGCCCATGGTTAGGGAGGGCTGTGTCGGAATCTCTCTCTCTGCTTCAGGTTGGAAGGGGAGGGGGAAGAGGATTGTGTCTCCTAGGTTGAAGGGAGGCTGGAGTTAAGTCTCTGTTTTTTTTTTCTTTTCTCCCAGACAGAAGAGGGTTCGGGAGGGTTACTCTCTGGGGGAGTCAAGGTTCCCTACCCCATAGTCTTGGGGTAATTACTGAGTGGTGGCAGCTGGGTCCCCATTTCCCTACTGGTAGAGTGTGGGTTTTGGGGGTGAAAAGACTTAACTTAGGCTGGGGAAACAGTTTATAGTTAAGGGACGATAGAAGAGTCCCTCCTCTGTACCCCAGTGTCCAGAGAGAACGGAATAGACACTCTTACAACACCCCTTTAAGTTTTGTGTTATGTGCTTAGCATGTATTTTGCAGTGATTCCCACTAAACAATAATACTCTGAGTGTAAATCAGTCTGACTTTGTGGTACAGCTTCTCCATGTGTAACTCCTGGTATGGATAGCCAAATCACCTTAGTCTAAACAGACAGTACCGTGAGCAGATGGTAAATAATGTACAAAAAGTGAATCTGTGAGTAGGCTCAGTAACCTTTGTGTCACACCCTTAGTGTCCTAGAAGCAGGCATGCAGCTCTGAATCTCAGCGGACTACACTTTATTTGTAAGATGAATTTTAAATCATTTAAGGGTAAATGAGACGAAGCTGAATTTATTGAATGAAGCTAATAAGCCAGTGATCCTGTAGAACAAAGGGCTGTAAAGAAACTGAAAAGCTTTGCCTGAAATTCATCTCCCGTCTTCCATCACAGCTCCTAGTCTAAAGCAATGTCAAATCCACTTGAATAGCTAGAGTGAAAGTGTCCAAGCCCAACATGAACTGTTGTCAGAAAATAGCATTTCATGATGTTGTGTGGGAACAAAATTAACTGTGAACTTGGAAAGATTATAGGAAGATCAGCTATTAATTTAAGAAAGGAAAAAATATAAATGGCTTACAAACATTATATTCAAAATACTGCCTCTGTGAAGTAGGCAAGTTAATGGCCACAGTTTTAAATATTGGGGTGGCGTCAATAAATATTCTACTGTATAAGCAGGGGCATGCACGGGGATTTAAATGTGACTGATTTTGGAGGGGGATTTTAAATGCCGGCTCCCCACCCACCAGGCCCCTCGGGCTCTTCATCCATCCCTCAGTGTCCCCAGGCCCCACTGCCTGTCCCTCCGCCCCCTTTGTGCATCCCAGGTGGGCTCCAGACACTCCCGGGAGGCTGCGGGCGAGGACTCCGCAGGCTTCGCAGCGCCCCCTCTGGCAGAGCTGTGCTGCCAATTGGCTTCCCTGTGCCAGGCTCTATCTAGTGTCCCTTCAGTCTGACTCCCACCCTGGAAGAAAGGGGGGAAGACGGACTCAGGGGAGGGAATCCTGGGGTAGGTGGTTGTCAGGGAAGAGGCTGGGGGAAGTGGCGGAGATAATTATTGGGGGACCCATGCCCTTGCTTGCACCCCATTGTGCACACCCGAGTATAAGTCACAACACTGATGGATTAGTTAGCAGGTCAGGTATTCATTTCAGTCAAAGTGACAGATAAGAGTGGAAGTAGTGACTAATGCAAAGAATCCTCTCTCTGCTACAGGCCGCCTTCACTCTCCTCAGGCTTTTGGTTGACAGTACAGCGTGGGTAAAGATGAGTTTTCTTTTATTAATCATGGTTTTACAAAACGGGGAGGGGGGATGTATTTTTGCCAGACCAGTATTTAGACTATTTTTTTTAAAGTGAGAGGGGCCTTAAATGATTTTCTCCCTTCTTGTCTTTTGGATATTGGTGTTTTACTTGAAACTTAGCGAGATCTCAAAAGAAAAACCATGAATTATCTTCTGAAGTATTTTCAAGATGTGCGCTACCTTGTGCAAAAAATATGTTGCACTACAGTAATCCTTTATTAGCTGGATTCACTTCACCACCCAAACTCTTTATCTGGAATTACTATAAGCTATAACATAAAGCTTTGTACTTACACATAGAATTGATGGAATATTTATTTGATGCATATTAAATTTAAATTGACCTAGTTTTGAATGCATATTTAGGACTTTGAATCTCAGTACTTTCAAGAAAAAAGTTTAAAAACAGTTCTTATTCCCGTGCTGAGGTTACTAGAAACTTACCTTTGGTTGTTTTATTAATAGCTCTTTCCAAGTCTGGTTAATCAAAGTACATTTGGCAGCAAGGTATTATAAATCATGATTTATTAACAGAAAGTTAAGTCTTTGATGTCAATTATATGCTGAAACATCAAGATATAAACGGATACTAAATTTTTATTAGACCTGTTTAAAGAGTTTACATGGTGTCAAAACTGTTCATGGAACTTCACATAAAATATGACACTCTGCCCCTAGACGCTTACAAGACTAAAGAGACTTTTCTGTCTTCCACAGCTAGATCCCACATTAAAAGCTATATGAAGTGGATGCATGTTCCATCTCATCAGTGGTTGGTGGAAATATTCTGACTGACATCCCATCTTTGTTATGAGTCTCTTGCTCTTTACCCAACAAAACAATACGAAGAAACCACACAGGCACACGAGGGTCCTAAGTGTTTACATGAAGAGGCGAAGCCTAGCTGTCGATATCTTGCTGTTCTGACTGGTTTTCAGCAGCTTCTACAACATAAAACGCAGTGAGCACTATTAGATGCCTCGCAAACTACCTGAAGGGATGCTACTTTATTCCCGTGCACTGTACTGTGATAATTTGGAGGGTGGCTTTGGACAAGGAATGTCACATATAGTCCTGCAGAATTGTTACAACCTCTTGCTTGTTCAGTGTGTATTGGGGGCTCTTAGGAGGGATTGTGAGGAGGCATGGGTTGCGTTGTTGTCAGGATGTTGACGACGCCCAGTTCTGTCACATCTGACCCAGCTAATGCCGTCCAAAGTTTACCCTGTGTTTGGTAAAGACTGGGACGTGAAAGACCCAGAAAAGAGAGGCAGGCTGCATGGTGGGCTTGGGTAGCTAAGTCACAATGAAGGGGAGAGGTGCTGGCTGGTAGAAATGAATGCTAAGTGACCAGAGATGACAATGTACAGCTTCCACTTTTGCTAGTTGTTTTATTCCACCAGTTTCAACTATTGAGTGAAAGTAGTCGCTCATCAAATGAAGGCAAATGAATTAAAATCTACTATATAAAATCCAAGGCATGATAAATCTTGAGCTCTGGTATTCCCCTTTGTTCACTACTGCTGTTGGGGGGGGGGGGGGGGGAGGAACGTGCTCTAACTCAACCACCAGAGATGGGCTTGATGTGAGAATCACTGGGGGCTGTTATAGGGCCTGTGTTATGGCAGAGGCCTACATGAATAGATGAGCATCATGGTCTCTTTTTGGCACTGAAGTCAATGGATGAAAAGTTGGTCCTATTGAAGTCAGTAACAAAATTTGTATTAATTTAGTGGGGCCAGGATTTCACGCTATAAATTGAAAGGAATAGGGTCAGTCTCTTTAGGGCCCCAAATATACTTTCCTTAAATTCCATATGGTATCCCTGGAGTAACAGTTATGTCCCAATTAAATCAGATGTTTAAATTAGCTTTGATCCTCAGCCACTGGAAAAGCAGGTCTCTCTTTGAGTCCTAGGAAACACTATGTTGCAGTTTCTGATTTTTAGAAACAAACTCTTCGTTTAATTTAAATAAGGCGATCTTATATATAGGCATCCTCCAGGTATATGACATGGAACACACATTCTGTTAGGAAAGTAGGGGCCTAAATGACTTCACAGGGCTGTGGAATATTTGAACTCCACGCAAAGGCATATTTTGAAATTGTTCATATTCTTATTTAACATTACATTTGATTTAAGGTTCATTCCTGTTCTCAGTTGAATTATTCCCCCCCCCCATAACATTTAATATTGGTGCATGGCCAGTTAATAAGGTGGCCAGACACATCCATTTTTCATGTCAAGAAATAATGAAAGTAATCCCTCCTTAATTTGTTTTTTCTCTCTTCATATTTGCACACAACTATTTTCTGTATCTCCATGAAGATGAAAACATCAAAGGCTCTTATAGCATCTTTTAAAAATACAGTTGTATTGAATTAGCTTAAATCCCCAACCCAACACATTTATTCATTTATGCATTTAATTAAATAGAAGTTTAAAATAAATGAGCGATCATTCATTGCCAAGTGTTGCATAACACAAAAAAGAGCCTTCGTCTACCACAGATGTCTGTCACTCAGCTGTGTGTTGTGCCCAGTGAATGTACAGCAGCTGTTCGATATTTCTTTACAACTTTGTACAGAGTCAAATTCTGGAGGGGATGCTAATCCTTCCATAATTAAAGCTGAAGCCAGTTTTCTGCAACACACCCAATCTCTCCCCGCGAGCATAAATTGATCAAACCAGAATATATCACAAATTTTGCATGCCTCATTTCATTTCAGGTTCAGTGTTGTTGAAAGTTTGAGGGAGATCACACAAGGAATTTCATTTAAGAGAGATGGATCTTACACATTTTTTCCCTAATGTTTTGTTTGGCTTGCCATGTCTCTGAAGCTGATTAACCTCTAAACTTCATAGTTCACTTCTCCTGTAATGCTTAACAAGTGGAAATACTTTTCATTGGCTTTAAAGGGGTTCAGACATCAATTATTAAAATACTTAAATGGGTTATTGTGCAATTATCAAAACATGGATGAAATTCTTAACTGATATTTATGTTCACTTATGGTTGCACTTTGCAGTAAAATAATGCAGTGTGCGAATGGACCCATGAGATGGTCTTTGCAGTGGCTGGCGTAAAACCACAATTATGTTAACTGTCTCCTTCCTACTTATCAAAACTTTTTCTGGCTAGCTCAGCCTTGTCAGTCTCTCAACTGGACAACATGGGTTTAAGTGCGTTTGCAGAACTGAGGAAATAATTTTGGTCTTAATTCTCCCCCGTTTGAGAATTTTTTTTTTTAACTTGAGCAAGCTTGTTCATATTTAAAACAATAATGCAAATACCAACCCTACTTCTTCTCTGCAGTGATATGATAGGCCTAGCAAAAGAGCGGCACATTTTAAAACCCCAAAGTCTTTATCTAATGCCCAGGAGTTACTGAATAACCTGTATTGATGCACCTTGGGTCTCTGACTGCTCACTGAAATGCATTGGAACCGAGAGAGAGCGAGCTTTAGATATGAATGCAGCAATTCGGAATGTAGTAAGAAACAGAATGGGAAAGCCAGTGTAATAGGGGGTAAAGCAGGAGAAATAGATTAAAAAATAGGGGTATATTTAAGAATCCTGGCAGCAGAATTTTCCACAAGCTGAAGTCTGACAGCAGGTGGTGGTGCAAGGTGTTTTCTGTCTCCTTTTCCCTGAAACACCTACTGCAACAAGGTATCCAGTAAACCTTTCAAAGCATGGATTCTCATCTTGGAAAGAGGCAACAGGATTAATTCACGATTGCTTTCCATGAGATGGTAGAAAGAACGTATGATTAGAGGAATAATCTATGACTGAACTAAATCAAGGCAAACACCTTGCATTACTCACTGTATCTTCACAATCTTAATAGTAAATGTAATGGCTTTTTTGCTGGAAACTGATCTCCCCCCGCAGATGCAAGAGCCTGTTGCTTATTGGACTATCTGTCATAAAGTCAGTCATAGCTGAATTAAACCTCCGCGTATTATCCGACATCCATTTTTATAGAATAGGAGCATTAACATGGCTCAGTCCGCGTTGCAGAGAGGCCGAATTGAATGAAGCCTGTGTAACAATAACAAATCAGCCCATACTGACTGACGTGAGAGGAGTCTCTCTGAACATGGCTAATTTCACTATTACATTCTTAGTGCAGACTGCATACAGCCTGCCAGAATAGGCAGTGGATGTTGCCTTTTTAAGTACGTGTTGGGCTGTCCATAGACAGGAAGGAAACACAGGAACAGCAGAGTCCCCAGAAAAGCACAGAAATAACATCTGGTCACCAGTCTCTAATAGAGCCACTTCTATTCCTGAGAGATCTAAGATCCTGTTAATGTTCAGTTCACTGATCTTGTGCTTTTACTGCTTATTATTCTTGGCCAGGTCAGTGGTTATAGCCTGTTGCCCTCACGGTGTATTTTTAAAGTCGGAAACTGTTCTCAAGTTAGGCTGCATCCTGCCAGTTAAAGAGTCTCTCTCTATCAATAATGATGCGAGACATTGAGCAGTGACCAGCCTCTCATGTGTTTAGATCCATGGCTTTTAAACAGTGAAGGTCTAAGCCCATGCCAGAAGTCTCTTTTAATATAACAAACCTCCCTAGGGGTTTAAATGAAGCATCTATCATGGGTGGAGACACCCTGGGATTTCCAAAAGTGTTCCAGTCACTTAGGAGCACAATGAAAGTCAATATGACCTAGGTTTGAGTCACCTGGGTACTTTTGAAAATTCTGCCCTCCATTTTTAACATACCATTGACCCGTCCCATTTTGATAATAGCCTCTAAACAATAGTAGATAGCAGGAGCCTCAAAGCTTAGCTTGCTATAAAGGAGTTAAAAATCAGATATGCCACTGGAGTATATTCTCAATTTATTTACACACATCAGTCCTGGAACAGAGGTAGTCAAAACAGCATGCGGAGCAGTCAGCCACTTCTTTCAGGAATCTCAGCCCAACATCAATGCGTGGTTCCCATGGAGCAACTCTGCCTGAACAATTGAGAATTCAGAGCCTAAGGGAAAAAGCAAATGTTCCTGCTGCTTGTCCAGCTCCCTCCTAAGTCCATTGCTGCTACAGAAACTTGCAGTGAAAAACTCATGTTCGCATGCTAAGCAAAATCCTGGAAGACTGTTTAACGCAGTAGTGACACTTGCCATAAAAAATATCTTTGGTATTGTAAGGGCTTGTCTACATGGTGCTGCAGTACAGACTATGGGGTGTGAACAGTAGTGTGCTCTTAAGTGTTGCACTTGAACTGCCCATGCTTACCTTGCAGTGGGTACCTTTTTAGCTTGCATTAGCAGGGTCCACACAGGGCAGTTGTTAGAGTGCAACACTTCAAACAACTCTACATTTCACATCCCTGGAGTCTCCACTGTAGAGCAGTGTAGACAAGCCCTAAGGCTTGCAAGCACTTGCAGCTGCATTGGGAGCAGTGCATTATGGGCAGCTATCCCAGCATTCAAGTGGCTGCAACATGCTTTTCAAATATGGGGGGTGCCGGGTGCAGTGTGACAGGGAGTGTTGTTGGAGGGGGGGGGGAGAGAGAGTGGGTTTTTGGGGTGCTGAGATGTGTCAACATTCTATCTTATAAGTTCAGACCCCCCCTCCCCACCAGCCCCTCTCTCACTCAGAGCAAACATTTACTGTTTGCTTTGTCTCCAGAGCTTTGAAAGGACACTTCTGCATTCCTACAGCCCGATTTCACAACAATGAGAACAGAGGCCACTTGACTTAAGGGGATTATGGAACGTTTCCGGAGGTCAATGAGAGCGCAGTAACACAATTCCTCATTCACACTAATGCTGCCGCTCCAGCAGGGGCACATCAGAGGTTAATCCTCTCGCTGAGGTGGAGTACCAGGAGCGCTCCAGCCAGGAAGTCTGATCGGTGTATGTGCCTTACCAGTGTGGATGCTGAGTAAGGTGGAGCGCTCTGGGAGGCTTTATTGTGGTATAACGTGCAAGTGTAGCCAAGCCCTAAGATTGAGGCATTATAGAAGTAACAGCCAGATTTGAAATCCTTAATCACATTGAGCAGTATCTTAATCCACAAGTAGTCTCATGGATTTCAATGGAACAATGTGTGATGTAATGTACTATATAACTAGAGGAAGGGGCATCACAGTCTGTCTCTAGATTACCAATTTAGTACAAATATGAAATTTAAAATTAAGGTCAAAATTCTGTTCTCCCACACGTTAGGGTGCCCTGGGAGTCAATGAGTGTTCTCTGTGTGTGACTGAAGATGCAATTTAGTCCTAAATTAATTTCGTTGGTAAAACTGAAACTCAAACATGGTGTGAATGAGACATCTGTTAATCTGCTGATTCACGTCTATAGGGAAATGTCATAAGGATTTTTAGAATGTGACACCGCATGTGTGGCAGCTGCACTGGTACTGTGGATCAGTCTGTTATTAGATGAGGTATTGAACAGTAAACTTTTGTGTGGTCCTTTTTATTTTAAATGTATGCCCTTTAAAAAGCAAAGAAATTAAACTAAACTACAAAAGAATACTGAAATGGACACAAGCTACAAGAAGCAAGGAAACTCAAAACTAAGGCTGACCTGCTCATTTTAGGCTTCCCAGGTCGGTGATTTTTCTCTTTCGTGTTAAGTTGGTGATGTTAGTTTAGCAGAACAGGATGATGTGAAAAAAAATCACTTACGTAGGAAATATTAATTTTAAACGTTTATTGTGACTTTCTTGTCTGGCATCACACCTTAAAGAGCTGTTGTGCTTCTTGTGAAACACAAATATTCTGCTTAGGGAATGCTTGGCTTTTTCATTTGATCTCTCTTTCACTTTTTGTTATGTAGTGCACTTTTTTGCATTAAAGACTTGTGCTGTTTAGGAATTCATCTGCTCCCGCTGCATTTCCCTCACATAGTCACAACCCCTCACTAATGATGACATAACGGAATGCCTTTGTATTTATTTGGGGTTTTTTTTATTTGCTTTTATAGCATCCTGGCATTTCCCTTGGCATTTGAGTGCTCCAGTATGCGCATAACTGGGATGTGGTGAACACAAGTCAGATGTGGCAAGCCAAATGCATAAAGCTGTCCTAGATTTCCGTGGGAGTCTTGATTGTGCAAGGATGGCAGGGCTGGACTCACAGTGAACTATGATGTTGCCAAGAAGGATAAGTAACAGGAGCGTCCGAACACAAGACCAATACAATCCTGTTTCCACTTAGATTCTCTCAATAGTAAGGAGGAGGTGTACTGTGGGTGCAGTACCTACAGGCTTGTCTTTATATAGAATGTTTGTTTTTTCCAAGTCTTCCTTGGTAGTTCAATGCAACATTGGTGGACATGTTCTCCTAGTAGAGTAGCAACAGGTAGAAGTCTTAAAGGAACAGACAGACAAATGTGCCTCCCAGTAGCTTTTGCATGTCTTCATTTTCTTTTAAATTTGTAACTGAATTGAGCAACATTTTTGCAACAAGGAGGTATCAAAAAGTCCCTTCTAATGCCGTCTTGTGTGTTTGATTTTTGCTGGCTCATTCTTCTGGGATCAAGATTCCCTTTATTGTGTACTTCGTATTAAGGGCAAGAAGTACAGCCACATACCTTTATTTCCATATGAAGAGCTGTGTGTTGGGCAGCTTGAGTAACATGGAGTATCTTCACAAAACAACTCTGGGGATGTAAGTTTTGTGCATGATGGTAAAGGAAGAAAACTGTAACTTGGTCTTCCCTACAAAGCTAGGTTGAAACAGGGCAGCTTACATTAACCTAACGATGTAAGGTGCTACACTAAAGTTTTAGTCCTGCTATGCTGCCTTAACTTCACCTTCATGAGTGGAGTGGAGTCGATGTAGTTAGGTCAATGCAGTGTCAGTGTAGACACAGCACTGCTTATGTTGACAGTTGTTGGCTTTCAGAAACCACCCCACACTGGCCTTACCGTGAGTTCAAGCGCTCCTGGTGAGGATGCACACTGCTGATGCAAAGAGCATAGTGTGGACATGCAAAAGCAATTTAATTAGACAAGTTTTGAAGGGTAGACAGGGCCTGAGTGTATTTTTAACCAGTGAACTTTCTAGCACCTAAAGGAGAGAGTTTTATCATCTGTCTGCCTGGTCTAGCTGTTTCCTACTTGCCCACCCAGATCTCTCACCCAGAAGAAGGAAAGAGAGAAGGCAGGTGAGGTAATGTCTTTATTGGACCAGTTTCTGTTGGTGAGGAAGGAGAAGCTTTTGAGATTACCTCACCTATCTCGTCTTGCTCATATCCTGGGACCAACCCAGTAACAACAGCACTGAAAACTAAAGAAAGAAGAAATCCCTTTCTTTAAAGATTTAAAGTGTGGTGGAGAGGGAAAAATCACCACCCAGACAGCTGACTTTCAGATCTCCTCAGAAAGGCTGACCGCCTATGACCTCGGGCTGCCAGACCAGATCACAGAAACTGCCTGGCTGGTCTACAGTGCCCATCTGAGCCGCTGAACCATACACTACGTTTAAGGCCCAAACTGGTAGGTTACAGGGAGTTCATGGGGACCCCGGTGTCAGCAGCAGCTACTCCACAAGCAGAAATGGAAACTGTAGTGAGTGCAAAAGGCAACTTAGTCTTAATTGCAAATTCAGTACGTTTCCCCCACCCTGTTTAGGAAACTTGTGGTGCATTACGTAAAACTTGGTTAACCACGCTGTCTAGTTCTACAAGTAATTTAACAGTTCCTATATTCCTGTGGTTACTCCGCTCGGTGAGCAGTATGTGAAATCCAAGCTCCTGAGAAGAGTGGTGTGTGTGTGTTTGACTTTTTTCGGGGGTTGGGGATGGAGAGAGAATCACGAATTCTCTCTCCTTTTATTTTTATTATTGCTTAAACTAGACAGCCTGATTTGACAAAAAGGGTGTTATTTGCATGTTGATATCATCTATACAAGATCAAATACCTCTTGAAGTTGTCAGGTGGAGACTTTATGTTCCAAATGACACAAGCATCGGTTTCAAAATATCAGCGTTCAAATATTTATTTCAAGGAACACGAAAACATCCTGCCATTCCCCCCGCAAGATTGGCTTTTTGGTGATATTTGTGCGCACCGTCCTGCAAAATCAGGAACTGAAGAGTTGGCTCGCTTACAGTGAGAAATGGCATTGGGAAGGTTGAAATGAATGCACTCCAAGTCCTAGAGTCTCTGTCATTCTCTTCTGCCCTTATCTTCAGTGTGCTGAGTGACTTGGGCCGGTATATCTAGAAGATCACGTAAAGCTTCAGGATGAGGTCCATAGGTAACGCCTCTGGTACAATGGAACTCTCTTCAAGGAGGGTAACATTTGTCAGTGCCAGAGATGGAACTTTGTTGGGAGCTGATCTGGGACTGTGGAATGAACTCCTATGTGAAATAAGGACCATCTCAAACCTCACTATCCTCTTCCACAACCTGCCTTCTATAACGTACACACAAAGTCGTGCGCACATCATAAAACAAGTCTATGGAAACCAAAACCCTCCACAGCACTCACCGTTCTCCTGAAGAGAGGATGAGAGAATGAGCCATGTCTCACCAAATGGAGTCCTATTGTAAGGCTCAGATAACATAGTGACAACGGCTGTATAAGAACCTAAATAGACTAGAATAGTATGAATGCCATCTTGAGAATGAACACAGTCTTTGTCATAACTTCTTGCTTGTTAAGCTGTAAAAAAAAAAAGGTGGTGGTGGCGGAGGGGGAATTAATTAATTCCTCATGCCCAGATCTATCTCTTGCTTATTAGTTACTTCTGCTATTTCTCAAATCCATATGGTTTCCAATGTCTGTCCCTTGATGAGCAGCCCTTTTTGGCTAGTACTGATGAGTAAATTACAAGATGAAGCAAAAGGACTTCCAAGAAAATACAGAGGAAATATGTGATTTTCTTTGGCTACCAATGCAGCCAGAAGATATTCAGTAAAAGCAGGAACACTGTGTAATAGGTCTTGGTGCCTCGCCTCTCAGGAGAATATCTCAATCCAAACAGGAAACCTGTTTGGCAACAAAGGCAATCTTAATTCCTCTCCATTCGTGGATGAGGCAGAGGGCTTCCTGTAGTTTCCATGCAATTTACTCTTGCCTTTCCAGCAATGATACCAGTTTTTTTGCTGCATGTTAAAACAAAAGCCTGTTCAGCCATTGGTATATGCATAGCTTCTATTAAAGGAGGTGGGATATAGGCACAATTAGCAGCAGCAAAATAGCTAAATGTGTGTCTCCATGAATGGAGAAGTTTGGCAGTCCTCTCACCAACAACCCTAGAGGTTACGAACCAGCAACTGTCTTACTCCTTCTGCATGTACTTCAGTTGAAATCAATGGTTCAGACACATCAGTCGTCTAAATCAGATGTTGATATCAAGTGTGTATATCTCCCTATTAAAAAGAGACCAGATTTTCTTCTGGTATGAGTGGGTGAAATTTCATTGTCAGTAGCATTGCACCAGTTTGTACCAGCACAGATCTTGGAGGAATAATTACTAAGGCTCTTATTGTACCACCCTTCAGCAAGGCAATCCCACTGAAATCTGTGGGACAGCTTGATGGAAAAGGTGCAACTTAATAAGAGTAAGGTGAGGTGCGGGGTGGAGTCTGGCTCTTTGTCGATACTGATGGCACAGAATAATTTTGCCAATTACCAGGATGGGGTTGAAAACAGTCCTGCTATCCATGAATAAAGCAACTGCATCCTAATATACCGATGAACCCGTTCAGATCCTGGAGAGCTGCCTTTGTGGAGGAAAAGGGACTGCTCTGCCCTTCTCCAAAGGAAACGTGTCTTTGTCAACTGAGGGAAAAGTAGGCATGGCCACCGGAAAGCTTTCCCAAGACTTTGTCTGTTCTAGGTCATCTGTTAGCCACTGAAGCAGTCATACCCTGGTGGAGCTTGTTGACCGATTTGTAGAGTTCTTTCACACACCAGTCTTGGGAGCAGGGTACTCTAGTGGCTCAGGTACTGGAGTGGAAGCAAGGAGGACCTGGGTGCTGTTCTCAACAACGCCACTGATTTCTCTGTGTTCTTTGCCAAGCCGCTTTGCCTTCTTGAGCCTCAGTTTCATCACCCGTAAAATGCACCCACCTGAGTTACAGGGCCTTGGAATCGGGGATGAGAAAATGCTTGATAAACAAATGGAATTTTTTTAAACTATTCATGTATAATTAAAAAGTCCCCAAACCTTTGGTCAAGGATCTATTGACATAAGTGGGGAGCGTTGTGGTCAGTACTTGTAGGAAATTTTTTGGTGACATTCCTTAGTAATATGTTGTACCACTACTTCAGAGACCAAATTAGCATCCACGTAACACTATAATCGTGACCAATAAGCACATTAGAGAAACAATTTTGAGGCACAATATTAATAATGCAGCAGTATATCCAAGTTTCTGGCAAATGGTACTGCAAATGAGACCGCTTAACTTCTTCTCCGATAAAGGCTTGAATCTGTTGGCTTATCTGCATAGCACAGTGTGAACTCCAGTAACCCAGTGTACGGGAACTGGAGATGTTCGCATGGCAGCTGAGTTTTTTGACCAGCTTTGAGTTGATGTTCGATAGAGTACACACCAGAGGTGGCTTTGGGCAACCAACAACAAATTTTGGCTCTTCCAGGCTGACTGCTCTGTTTTGAATTGATGCGATGACAAAGTCTCTGGCTGAGAGCCGGAGGAGACACATGGGCACCATTTTCAGTGGCTAGGAGGCTTTTGAAATTGTTAGGTAACCCATAGGAAGAGTGAGCAGCTGATAAGTACCAGTCTCCTGCCAACTGGAGATGAGGCTTTGGTTGCTCAGGTTGCTACACCAGATGCACAGGTTTAGGGCCTCCTACTCAGAGCCTTTGCCTACACTCCACTCAATCAGGCATAAACACAGTAGACACCCATTGTTCAGGCTCCTTCCACACAGAATAGGCTTCTGGGTTGCTGTACTAGGTGTGCACTGGATCTTGGCGAGACACACCAGGCCATTTGGAAACTAGGTGGTGTCTAGAAAACTGAACCAGAGGTGGCTAGCTTGAGGGTGCTCCATAAGGTTATTTCAATCTAACTAAACCAATATTTGCCTTGAGTAGCTGTACAGTGCAGATCTAGAGAAAGTTGTTTGGTTGGCTCGTGGCTGTACCTCTTGCTAGAGTGGGGAACAAAGTGTATGGAAGGGAACATGGTTCTTTATAACTCAGATGATGCAATTTACAAGGATGTCGGGGAGAAGGAGGCAGACAGGAGAAGGAGTTATGTTACTGTCTGGTCAGTTACTTTTAGATGCTCTGGTATTACTTGTGTGTTTAGAAATGGCTTTCTGTCTAGCTTAAATCGAAAACTAAGCCCTAACCCTAACCATTCAAAGTGAAATTCTACTCATGGAACAGCCCCGTTTTGAGAGAGTTGACCTCAAAAACATGAATCATTAACAAATGGACACTAATCTCACTTAGTCGCAAAGGTGCTAATGGTTAGCCAGATTCATGAGCTTTGAATTGTTGTATCTGTAGATACTGTTATCTACGGATACAACAGATGGGTACTGTATGCTTTGCATCCTCAGTGGTAGGATTTGGAGTGGAGCTTACAGATTTCTGTCCTTTGTAATTGCTTTACTTTGTTCCATTTGAAATATCCTACCGGGTAAAGTATTATTGAAGGAGATATTCTACCTCTCTGATAAAAACATTCCATTGCAAATACCACCTGCTCATGCCTCTCACTTTCAAAGGTCATTTTAAAAAAATCATAAGCTAGATTGTGAGGATTGTGGAATCTCATCCTGCTTCTAGCTCAGAGATGAATATTTAGTTATGTAGAAAGGGTTTATGAAAGCAGATTCCCTTTTCAAAGATGATTGTCACAGTAGCTTAAATTGTCTGCCAAGCATCATAATAGAGTTTTACTACTGTAGAGAAACAAAAGCATAAGATAAGCTTAACTCATTGAAATAAAAAGAGAACAAAGGGAGAAAACATCAGAACAGCAAAGAGCCTTGCTGATGACAAGGGAACACGGAGTGATTTCCATACAAGAAACAACTTGAAAAGAGCTCCCAAAATAAGGTTGTCGAGAATGGATTTAAGGTCCTTCTCCCCCTCCCATCCTCTTCACGCTTCTTGTTTCAACAATAGCTTTTACTTGTGGTAAGAGCAGGAGCGGTGTGCTGTGTTGGTGATTTCCTGAGAGCCTGGCCTTGCCCCAAAGGAAGGGACCCCAAAGAGCAAATACCAGGCACAGCAGCTCAAAGGTTTGATGGGAATTTAAACAAAAATCCTCTGGTGAGATGGAAAATAATGCTGGGACTTGAATGTGGCCAAACCCAATTTTCTGGCAGGTTGCAAGTTCTCTGCGTTTCTAATTTAAGTCTCTAACCCGGCTTCCTTTCTTCTAGTGGGAGCAACTGTTTTTCCAGCCAGTTTTCTGCTTTTGCTATTTAGCCTGTAGAAAAGGCAGGGAGGCAGGCGACTGGAGCAGGTGCCTAAACAAGTCTGCATACAAAGAAATATGTCGGGGGAATGGAGTCCATTCCATGTGAAAGGAGCAGTTTTGTCACTGGACATGAGCACCGAGAGAAAGTCAAAGGAAAACATCAGGTCTCCCTCAAATGCAATGTTCAGCCTTTACTTAGGATTTACAATCTTGAAGGTTTTTATAAATGTTATTTACACCTCCATGCGATACATAAATACCACCCTCATTTTATTAGTTAGGAAACTGATGTAGAGAAGCTACGTGAATTGCCCACGCCTACAGAATGACCCGAGACTAACACTCCAGAGTTTAATAAAACGAGGAAGACTTGTAGCACCTTAGAGACTAACCAGTTTATTTCAGCCTAAGCTTTCGTGGGCTATAGCTCGCTTTTTAACTCTCAGGCGACACCTTTTATCAATTTCCAAAAGTAAGGTCCCAGTTTGGCAAACGCTTAATACATGCATTCTTGGCCTTCTCATGATGCACACTTATATACTTAAATGTAAGCATGTGCTTAAATGTGTGTGGGGGTGGGGTGGGGGGGGCGCAGAGGAGGAATTAGGACCTAAATATGCAAATCCTAACTATGCAGATTTGTTACACTAAACAAGCAATAAGATTTGCTGGTACGATGCTGCAAAATACTGAGGCGTTGAGAAAAAAGCACACTGCTTGAACTTTAAAAGGGGACTGGAAATGCTAATTTTCTTCATTACATGCTTTTTTAGGTTTTATCTAAAATATAAAGGAGGGAATAATGAGCAAAATTGCTAAACTACATGAACAAAAGGCTCCTGCTAATCCCACAGTCTTTTCATGCATGTAATGCCCAATGAAATCAGGCTGGGAGGGTGGCGAGGGGGGTGGTTATGTTGCAAGCAGGAGGATTGTATGACTGAGCCTCCAGTTTGGAATTTGTGTTTTTAACGAATCACCTGTCCCCCTCCATTTGTCTCTTTCCCTTAAATTTAACATAATTTTGTAACAAACTTGGATTTTGGTTGGATTCCACTAGCTTGATAGTATGGATTTGCCTGTAGCTGTTGACCTTCTTATGACTCCTTGTGCCATAACCACAGCATATTTCTTGTCTAGGTAGCTCAAGACAAAATGTTGTTCTTTAGGTATGTCGAGTATCAAGCACATCATTTGTATTCCCTTGCCTGTGTGAGCACAAAATGACACGTTGTTATATTTTAGAGGGAGGATATTTAAAGCCATCTACACCTTAATGGAAACAAGATTTCAATTATTCTTGTAATAATAGGGAAGAAAGTTTTCTAGTTTTAGCCAGAAAAAGTCATGTCCTCTAATGACCCTCAGCAATTAGAAATGCACCAGTCTATAACTGAGCTTCTAATGAATAATCTATAGCTAAACGAGTTGTAGATCTTAGTAACTGCTGTCTTCTCTCCTATAACCTTTATGTTCACATGGAGCTACATATTTCCCACCGTGTGTTCCAGAGCACTCACCCATCACGCCATACATTTTTTTTTTTTTTACTCTACCGATTTGATAAGATTGCACGCAAAGGCCCCTGAATCTTTGGCCCTTTGGGGCCTGTGATCTTGTCAGAACATATAGCATTCCAGCATGATTTTTTTCATGTTTATACCCAGCAAATGTGTTATACAAATGGCAGCATAATGAGAGCTGTCAAACAATAAAAAAAAAATCACAATCTTGAGATTTAAAAAGTTGTGATTAATCACAGTTTTAATCACACTGTTCAACAATAATATAATATCAATTTAAATGTATTCTAAATCTTTTTGGATTTTTTCCACATTTTCAAATACATTAATTTCAATTACAATACAGACTACAATGCGTACAGTGCTCAGTGCTTTTTTATTTTTTATTACAAGTACTTACACTGTAAAAAGGTAAGCAAAAGAAATTGTATTTTTCAGTTCACCTCATACAAGTCCTGTAGTGCAATCTCTGTCATTAAAGTATAACTTACAAATATAGAATTTTTTTTTTAAACATAACTGCATTCTGAAGCAAAACAGTGTAAAACTTTAGAGACTAAGGGCTGGTCTTCACTCGCGCGGTGTGGGATCGATCTTCTGGCGATCGATTTCCCGCGTCTGATGAGGACGTGTGAAATCGATCGCTCGCAGCTCCCCCATCAACTGCGTAACTCCAGCTTGCCGGGAGGCGCAAGCTGGAGTCAACGGGGGAGCGCGCCGCCGACTGTCGCCGCCATGGGGACGAGAGGTAAGTCGGCTGCAAATACGCAAACTTCAGCTACGTGATTCATGTAGCTGAAGTTGCGTATCTGCAGTCGACCCCCCCACACACACACACCGTAGTGGAGACCAGCCCTACATACAAGTCAAAGCATGAAGGGACAGCCGAATGTTTAGCGTATCTGGAACATAAATATCTTGCCTCACCAGCTACAACAGGGCAATGAGAATGCCTATTCTCACTGTCAGGTGACATTGTCAATAAGAAGTGGGCAGCATTACCTCCTGTAAATGTAAATGAACGTCTTTGTATTAGTGACTGGCTGAATAAGAAGTAGAACTGACTGGACTTGTATGAGGTGAATTGAAACATACTATTTCTTTTGTTTATCTTTTTACAGTGCAAAGTTTTGAAATAAAATATAATTGAAATCAGCATATTTGAAAACATAGAAAAACACCAAAAATATTTATAATACATTTAAATTGGTATTCTATTATTTAAGTATGATTAATCACAACTATTTTTTTTAATCTAGTTCATTTATTTTGCATTAATAGCATGCATTAACAGCAATTAACTGATAATCCTATTAATAATCTAATTGTATCGGGATTAAAAACAGAGCAATTCTATGTATGTACGTGACTTTCAAAAAGGCAATATATATCAGTTTTCCAGACTACTTGGGTCATTTTCTGGAACTAGTTGTTATGGCTGGATGCATGTTTCATGGATGCATGTAATCAGTTTCTTGGCAAATGTACTTAAAAGCAAATTATTTATACTCATTTTCTCCCTGCATTAAAGGTTATTATATGGCATACAACATTTTAAAAACAATGAAGGTCCAAGAAACTAAAATCAAGGGATTAATGTCATCCTAGGAAAGGGGAGCAGGCAGAAGGGGTAAATTGTATAAGTGTAAATTGTGCTAAGTTTTTCTGTGTGTGGCCATGACTGAACAACAGTGCACTGATGTTGCTAAGCAGTGAATCTTTGCCCCATTTATATAAGCACTGAAGCATTTAAACAGAGTGTTTGCAGTTCATTTCCAGGCAGCTACACTCTTATAAAAATAGATGAAAGGGATAGGGGCACCTTTCTGAGAACAATTTTTTATCTGAATTATGCCTCCTCGCTGCTGTACTAGAGCCAGATTTTATGACATTTAAAAGTGGCTATGCCCAATTTCGTTCTCCTAATTCTTCGCTCCATTTGGTAGGAGTGGTGGCATGGCTGAATCATAGGAGACACGGATTCAGGAGCTTCTTAGCCAGGTAGTACTGAGCAGTGGCACCTGGATGACACACTTCTGCATCTAGACCGTATGTGTGCGCGCCCTGGTGGGATTAATAGATGCTCATTGCTTGTTGAATCAGCCCGGAGGTAGTGCTGGTGTAACATTGACCTTGGCTCAGCATGTGGAGGGTCATGTTCCAAGTCCTCTCCACTGTGAATTGGGTCTCCAGGGGAAATTGTTTGAGAGGAAAGATGGTTGTGGCTTAGAGTCTACACACACAGCATTGCAGTGATGCTTTTGGTGAAGACGCTCTATGCCAGTGATGGCAAACCTTTTTGAGCCCAAGTGCCCAAACTGCAAACCAAAACGACTTGTTTTTTTCAAAGTGTCAACACTGCAATTAAACCTGAATAACGAGGTTTTAGTTTAGAAAAAACAATTCGTACAGTTTTTCAAACTAATTAACAGCTTTTGTTTAAAAAGAAAAACACAATAACAGAGCTTTCCATTAAACATTTTTTTTATTGAAAAAAACAAAAAAAACAAAAAACAAAAAAAAAACTGTACACCCCCCCCCCAACTGACCCACTCAGCCCAGTCTCTCCCCCCAAAACCTCCTTCCCTCCCACCCACCCCCCAAATGACCCACCCAGCCCGGTCTCTCCCCCCAAAACCTCCTTCCCTCCCCCCCCCAACTGACCCACTCAGCCCGGTCTCTCCCCCCAAAACCTCCTTCCCTCCAACCCCCCAACTGACCCACCCAGCCCAGTCTCTCCCCCCAAAACCTCCTTCCCTCCCACCCACCCCCCAACTGACCCACCCAGCCTGGTCTCTCCCCCCCAAACCTCCTTTCCTCCCACCCCCCCAACTGACCCACCCAGCCAGGTCTCTCCCCCCCAAACCTCCTTTCCTCCAAACCCCCCCCCCCCCAACTGACCCACCCAGCCTGGTCTCTCCCCCCCAAACCTCCTTTCCTCCAACCCCCCCCAACTAACCCACCCAGCCCAGTCTCTCCCCCACACCGCTTACCCCCGCTCCCAGCCTAGCCTTCCCCCGGCGCTTACTTGTTCGCTGGGTCACGCTGCTATGACCCGACTCCAGCGAGGCCCCTGCCCCAGTCGCTCCTGTGATGTCCGTGTGTCAGGTGATAGAGCGGGGGGCGTGGCTTCAGTGTTCTCTGGGGAGGGTTCTCCCCAGAGAACTGTGGGAGATGTAGTCTGCGGGAGCCGACGCTGTGACTACAGTGTATGACTGTAGTCACGGCGTGCCCACAGAGACGGCTCGGCGTGCCAGCAGCGGCACGCGTGCCACGGGTTCGCCATCACTGCTCTATGCTGATGGGAGAAAGCTCTCCTGTTTGTGTGATAAAACCACCTCTGTAAGTGGTAGTAGCTATGTCAGAGGGAGAAGTTCCCCAATGACCTAGAGCTGTCCACACCAGCAGTTATGTCGGTGTGACTATATTGTGTGTGTGGGAAGGGTGAGTGACATGAATTATGTTGCCAAACTGTAGTGTAGTCATAGCCAAAGGCACTGAAACAGGACCGGGAAGATCTGTCTATCTGAGCAAGTCCCCTGATCTGTTTGTGCCCCATTACCTGTAAAGTGAAGATAACAATACCTCCTCGGTCTTGTCTATTTAGATTGTAAACTCTTGGGGTGGAGCTGGGAGCTGGCTATTACTATCTGTATGCACAGTAACTAGCACAATAGGGCCATGTCCTGGCACTACAAAATAAAAAGCTTGCTCCTCCAAATGAAGGGGTGTGGGATATGTCTCAGGCTTCTGCTAGGGTTTAGTGCTGCGGAAAGAGAATGGAGTCACGTAGGTGATTTCTGAAAATTTTACCCATGTCTCCGAAATACAGACAATGTGATATTTTAAAGGGGTGAATTCAGAAGGCTCCATTTTGTCCATTGTGACTGCAGTAGAGTGCACGCGCAGCAGGAGGTGCAAATTCTCTGTTCACTAACAAACTTTTGTGAACGCCAGGGTTCTGTCACTGCAAAGGAGACAGGTGTGTATTTGTGCGTACACCTGTTGTGCCACAACTGAAAATCTGGTCCAGTGCTTGTTTGATGCAGAAGATGCCATTACTGCCGTTGTCGTTAAAGATGCTGATCTGGTCTGACGGTGATAATGAAGAGTGGGTAACGGCAGGTAAAGCTAAGACGCAGGGAGAGGGTTCCAGCCTCACGTTATCGCTCTGACCGTCCTGATGAGGAAAGGGGCTAATTTATTGCCAAATCAGTCAAGCACATTGGAAAAGATCGATCAGATTGCTGCCCCTCCCCCATTAGGTTGCATTTGTTTCGATAGGAGGAAGCTGATTGTGCCGAGATGGAAAGGGAGCGACAATGGAGTGGAAAGCTGTAACATGCCGAGATGGGTTGATAGCTTTATAATTCCTGCTAGTATAATAATGTCAAACAGCAAGTGAGCAAATAGGAGCTATACCAATAAATCTTGGGCTCTGTTGCTTGGCTTATGAGTGGGTGGGTAGATCTTGACCTTCCCTTCCACTATGTTTAATTACATTTCCTACATGACCTTTTCTCTGTCTCTCCTTGACACATTCCATCATTTGCATCAATGATGATTGGCACCAAGCTCCCTCAGCATCTCCTGGGTTTGCTTGAAATTTGTTTGTTTTTCTACATTTTTTTCTCCCGCTGCCCTAATTTTTCTCTCTACCTCTCTCCATGTACTTGGTGAGCTTGTCATTCTCATAAACAAGCTTATTCTCCTAGTAGCTTTTCCCAAGTTGCCACAGCTCTATTCTGTGCCTCTGTTTCATGACTATTACCTGCATGTGGTGGGTGTCTTTAACAGATTTTCCCCAGTAGATTGAATATTAATATTTCCATATTTTTCAAATAATGTCTGGCTGCTGTGTGTTAAGTTTTAAGTTGCTGGTGCTTTTGTAAATAGGCAAAAGTCAGCATGTATGGACAGATGCCCACTCTGTCTGTACACCCACCTACAGCTATATTATATGTATATAACGTATCCTAAAAGAATACCAGCTCCCCAATCTCTGCTCCTGTGGACAGAAGCCTTCTACCAAGGGGTTGACCATAGGGGGAAATTAAGTATAAAACTATTCTGGTATAATTACACCTTTGCAAACTGGATGCCATTAAATCAAGCTTGAATAAAAACTGGGAGTGGCTGGGTCATTACACAAACTGCAATCTATTTCCTTATGTGCTAAGTATCCCCCTACTGTTACTCACACCTTCTTGTCAACTGTTTGAAATGGGCCATTCTGGTTATCACTACAAAAGTTTTTTTTTCCTCCTGCTGATAATAGCTCACCTTAATTAATTAGCCTCTTAGCCCTGGTCTACACTGGGAGTGGGGTGAGGGGGATCGACCTAAAATACGCAACTTCAGCTATGAGAATAGTGTAGCTAAAGTTGACGTATTTAGGTCAACTTTCTGCGTCGTCTTCGTGGCTCTGAGTCGACTGTTGCAGCTCCCCCGTTGACTCCGCGTGCATCTCTTATGGCAGTGGAGTATCGGAATTGACGGGAGAGAGCTCAGTGATCGATTTATTGTATCTAGACTAAACGTGATAAATCGACCCCCGAAGGATGGATCGCTACTCGCCGATCCAGGAGGTAATGTAGACCTGTCCTTAGAGTTGGTATGGCAACCTCCACCTTTTCATGTTCTGTGTGTGTGTGTGTGTGTGTGTGTGTGTGTGTGTGTGTGTGTGTATGTTCCATCTGTGCATCTGATGAAGTGGGTTCTAGCCCATGAAAGCTCACGCCCAAATAAATTTGTTAGTCTCTAAGGTGCCACAAGTACTCCTCTTTCTTTTTTCAGATACAGACTAATACGGCTACTACTCTGAAACGTACACTGTTGCAGTTATACCAGCATAACTATTGCAGTATAGGCTCACATCTTATATTGGTATAACTTCTCATGTGGACAGTCCCTTGGCCTCTGATCTTGCAACCTGTTCTCTACAGGCAGACTCTGCTTTCGGTTTCGTTGGACCTGGGTCTGTCTGCAAGGAGCACGTTGCATGATGCGCCCATTAGCATGCTTTACAGTGGTGTACAGATGAGGCTAATTGGTAAATTTGTACAAGCAAGAGTGCTGCTGAGTCTCCCACTTTAATTTCTTTTAAAGAAAAATAATTTCTCCACAGTGGTGTAGACAAAATGCTGTCTTAATCAACAGCTTTCCTCAACAGCTGCTGACCAACAAGTACTGGATTACTGCCTTCTCTCTTGCCTTTGAACCTCTCTCTCACCGATTAATTCTGCCATGTTAACTATTACGGTTGATTTAAAATTCCATGGTCTTTTCACCCAATTACGATTTTAAAGCATTCCTGTGGATTAGACTAAGAGAAAACAAGGATTTCTAACAAATAATCAGACTTCATCACAGTAAAAGGCTAATGGTGGGGCGCTCCAACATTGCGTATTAGGACTAACTTGGTATTTATTGATGACCTGAAAAAGGGGAGGAACAGTCATGCTGAAGAATTGGCAGATGACACAGAATTATGTGGGTTAATCAAGACTAGAGAACTGTGAGGAACTTCAAAGAGGGACCTGACCAAGCTAGGTTAATGGGCAGCCCAGTGGCAGATAAAATTATGTTAAGTGCAAGGTAATGCACTTAGCATGGGAGGAATAACTAGACCTATTCATATCCTTACAAGCTTCCAAATGAACTGTAATAGCTTCGGGGAGGGGAAGAGACAGGGCATTGCATGCTGCTGTAATGAATGTGAGAGCGTTCTGTGGCTATTGATCTGTACTTCCTCAGTGTAATGTATGTATTGGTGTTTTGGACGGCCAGAGGCAGTTTCAAGGCAGCCTCCCATAGGTGGGTGTAAGAGCAGTGATTGACAACCATTATGGCCACCTGGCCCAGTTACAAGGCCCTTTTCCTAGATGGTCTGGCTGGCTGATTGGGAGAGCCTAGAAAGGGGAAAAACAGCCTAGAAACAGCCTAGAGAGCCTAGAAAGGGGAAAAACAGCCTGGTGGAGAGACACTGTTTGAGCCAAACTGAGACCTTACTCGGGCCCAGCCGTTCAGTGTCCTGGCTTCCTCCAAGAATGGAGATCTGTACTCCCTCCCTGTAACTTAAGTGGAAAGCCTTTAATTAGGCAGCTGGTGTGCTGAGACCACTGGCTGTCGTGCTGACCAATATTGTCTTTTGGTTTCTTGTGCTCTCCTGTTGGTCTGTCTGTCACCTATCGTCATATACAGTAAAACCTCCATTTAACGGACTGATTCGGGCGAGGGGGTGTCCGTTAAATCAAAAAGTCTGTTATTTAATAATAATAAAAAAAGAACTGTCGGAGCAGCAGCCCGCCCGCCACAGGGTCAGGGCGACAGCTCCGCAGCCCGCCTGCTGCCTGGACCCGGACGGGAGCTGGCAGCCAGCCCGCCCGCTGCTGGACCCGGGTGGCAGCCGGGAGCCGGCAGCCAGCCCGCCAGAAATGGATCAGGAATGCATCAGACTTGCTCAGAAATTTTGTCCGTTGCATCCGAAGTCCGTTAAATCGAGGTCCGTTAAATCGAGGGTTTACTTTACTTAGATCCTTAGCTGCTTTGGGCAGGGACTATCTCTTTGTTTTGTGTGTACAGCAGCTAGCACAGCGCTGGGGCTCCTTGGTGCTACAATAATACAAGAAACAAGATACTATTATTATGATTAACTCAGCTTGTAGTGAAGCATAAGGTTAAGTGAGACTAACGGTACGTGCATGTGGATTGTTTTAAAATCCTTTTACTCTAATCCCATTGATAAATAAATACTCTTGGTTATAGACTCCCGAGAGGTGGGAATGCTGGTGCCTAAAACCTACTCAGACCTGCAGGGTGTGGTAAAGGATTGGTGCACAGCGGGCAGTGTACCTGGGTTCCAGTCTGACTTGTAAAATTCCCACTGACACAGAGACTAAAGACCTTCGCCGGGGGCTTCCCTCAAAAAGACCAGAAAGAGGGCAGAGGTGCTGCTGTCCTGTAGCTAGTGAGTGTAGTCTGGTGAACACATCACCAGACATCCTGGCAATACCAGTCGAAATGAGCTGGCGCGCCGTTGAAAAGTGAAATCGGACAGTAACTGAAATACTTCTCTGGTGTATTGTATCTACTAAGGGACAACTTATTCTAATTGCTCAGTTAGTGAGGGACAGTCTCCATTCATTCCTATATTTGCTTTTGTCATAAGTATAAGTAGCCTAGAATGACTTTTTACCTGTAAAGGGTTAACCTGAAGGTAACCTGAGAGAGGAATATGAACCGGAGATGCTAATCAACCTCGGAGACAAAGAGTTTTAGTTTCAGTTTATCTCTCTCTCTCTCTGTTCTCTCCGGCTATGGGATGAACCACACCTATGTCTTTTACTCTACCTTTCTATAATCTTCTAACAAGTCAAGTTCAACAGTAAGTGAATTGTATGCTTGAACTGTATCACTTGATAATTGATCCACAGTGTTCCTTATACTGTTAAGCTTTATCAGAGGAAGAATTCCTGGGGGGGGGGGAGGGGAAGAGGGGGGTCAGTGATGTTGTGTAATGCAAGTGGGGTTTTTTTTTCTATTGATTTCTGTACATTCCTTCTTTTTTTCTTTAATTAAAATCTTTCTTTTAAGACTCTGACTGCTTGTTTCCATTGGATAGATCCTGGTTTGGATTGGGGAAGTCTCACAAAAAGTGAGGGTTTTTTCCTTTGTGTTCTCAAGCCTCTCCCAGGAAAAGGGAAGGGGCTGGGGGGGGGTATTAATGGAGGGGTTCCAATTTACCCAAACCCATTGTTTGGTGGGCTTAAATTGGTGGTGGCAGTGAGCCAAGTCCAGACACAGAAGAAGTTTGTGTTCTGGGGGAAAAGTTTTAACCTAAACTGGTAAAATAAGCTTGGGGGGTTATTTCTTTTTTCATGCGGGTCCCCACATCTTTACCCTAGAGTTCAGAGTGGGGAGGCAAACCTTGGTGGCTTTCTACAGCCAACTCGCTGTATAATTGTTCATGAGTGTGGTACCCATGTAATTGGATTCTAATATCTAAAGTGTATCTTTAGATTGACTAATCTAAATGTGGGTTATTGCTGATTATGTACTACAGTAACTCCTCGCTTAACATTGTAGTTCTGTTCCTGAAAAATGCGACTTTAAGTGAATGATGTTAAGTGACTCCAATTTCCCCAGAAGAATTAATTTAAATGGTGGGGTTACGGTCCAGGGAAATATTTTTCACCAGACAAAATACTACACACACACACACACACACACACACACACACACACACACACACACACACACACACACACACACACACACACACACACACACACACACACACACTACATTTTAAACAAACAATTTAATGCTGTTCACAGTGGTGATGATTGTGAAGCTTGGCTGAGGTGGTGAAGTCAGAGGGTGGAAGAGGGTAGGATATTTCCCAGGGAATGCCTTACTGCTAAATGATGAACTAGCTTTTGGCTGAGCCATCAAAGGTTAACACATGGTTGTTAATGTAGCCTCATACTCTACAAGGCAGTAGGAATGGAGGGAGGGGAGACAGCATGACAGACAGAGATACACCTTGTGTGTGTGGGAGAGAGAGAGATGCAGATTGCCCCTTTAAGTATGCTGACCCCACTCTTAAGTGCATTGTCTTTTTAATGGTTCAGGAAGTAGAGACAGCAGCTGCTGCCCCAAGCTCTCTCATTCTCTCTCCGTCAGTGTCCCCACCCTGCTCTATATGGAGAAGGGGTAAGCACGGTGCAGGAGCGGGGAAGGGGGACACCCTGACATTAGCTCCTCCTTCCCCCCTCCCCATGCACAGCAAGCAGGAGGCTCCGGGAGCAGCTCCAAGGCAGAGGGCAGGACCAGAACATGGCCATGGGGCAGCTGAACTGCTGGCAATTGATGGCTTGCTGGGTGGCTGCGGCACAGGGAACTTAGGGGAGTGGGGAGCTGATGCGGGGGCTGCCAGTCCACCCTGGTTCCAAGCCCCCACCAGCTAGCTGCAACTGGCTGCTCTTCCTGCAAGCAGTGGACAAAGCAGGTGGCTGCCAAACAACGTTAGAAGGGAGCACTGCACAACTTTAAAAGATCATGTTCCCTAATTGATCAGCAACATAACAACGAGACAGCGTTAACCAGTCTGACTTTAAGTGAGGGGTTCCTGTATATGTATTATATGACTTTTAAAAAAACCTTTTATAATTTTGGATAACTCAAGCACTACACCCACGTGTTCTAACACTCTTTTCTTAACATATGGATTATATAGTTTTATAAATAACTGATGAAGTTCTTCCAGGGCTGAGGAACTGTATTATATTTCTACTGACCACCTGAGGTCAAGTAGGCATCTGTCCTGCAGGAGGGCATGTGTTCTCACAGAGCGTTTCAACTGTGGTGTCCCTTTTTTATGAAGGGAACTTCATCTATACTGTGCTTGGCACAGAGAGAGGAGGCAGGCAGAGGACAGAGAGGGCAGCTTGCAAACAGTACTGTGCTTATAGCTGCTAAATACAAGGAGGGAGACATGTTCATGTTTTCTCTGCATTGAAGACCCTGGTTGTTACACCAGACACCAGGTTCAGCTGAGTGGGTGCAGGCATGATTACGTGCAGGGACAGCCAAACAGTAGGAAGGAGCAAGTGCCTAGGTGCTGGCTTTCTTTATTTAAACTGAGTTGTTTCATTTGCACCACATGACTTTCAGGCGTCTAATCAGAGGCCTGCCCGGGTGAAAGCTTGAGGGAGGACTAGGACACATCTAGGTATGTGGCCCACATGGCTTTTCTCAAGGCAATAGACCACAAAGTGCCACAATCTAAAGGTTATTCCTGGCCTGGACCAGCTGTGTTCCGCGAGGTTTTCCAGCCAGCTGCTGCACCCAGACTTAAAGGACAGCAAGTGTCTTGCCAGTAAATTAGGTGTGTTTACTTTCACAGCCCTTTCACACAGACTCTTCTCTGGTACTTGAAAGAAGTGTTAGGTATGGATCTGCCAGACGACAAGCTGCAGTCAGCAGGCAGCCTGTAGCACTGCAAGCAGGTGTGAGAGAAACAAAGCTGCCACTGGCTGTAATGTGTTGGATGACATAGGGTCTAAGGACTTATTTAATGGAATAGCTGCTCTCTCCAGTGTTCCCCTCTTCCCACTTCCGCAAGTTACAGGGAGTGCAAAATCTGCCAAGGCAGAGGTTGCATACACTCTCTAGGGTGTGTGGGTGTGGGAAGATGCAGCTCCTACTTGTAATCTGAACTATTTAAGGCACTAAAAAGCCGTACAAATGAAATGTCACAAACTGAGACATTAAACTGAGACAGAACAAGAATTTGGACCAAATTCTGCTCTTCTGTTAATGTAAATCCAATGTAATTGTATAGACTACAACAGAGTAACTCCGATTGTCCAATGTTGTGACTTATGGAAGGTTTGGGGCATCTATTTTATTTTTTTAGAGAACCTCATTCATCAGAGGTAACAAAGAGTCATTCATCAGGACACTTGGGGGATGAAATCAAGGCCTCGTGGAAGTCAATGGCAAAACTCCTATTGACGTCAATCAGGAAAGCCCACCATGATGCAGAACAAAAAAATTATTTTTTAAAAAAAGTACAGTTGACGTAATCAAAAATACAAAACACAGGCTCAGTATCAGCTGAAAATGTATAAAATGGAGGTTGTCTTGCGATGTGCAGTTTGAAAGACCTGTCCATCTAGGTGCTATATTCATAATGCACTCACCACTGTAGCATTATAGCTTAGATACTATAGGTCATTTTACTATAGGTAAAAACAACGAGGAGTCCTTGTGGCACCTTTGAAACAAATACATTTATTTGGGCATAAGCTTTCATGGGCTTGATCAGGTGCACGAAGTGAAAAATACAGTAGGGAGGTATAAATGCACAGACCAAGTGGGGGGTCAGTACTAACGAGACAATTCAATTAAGGTCGAAGTGGCCTATTATCAAGCTGTTGATAGCTTATGCCCAAATAAATTTGTTAGTCTCCATGGTGCCACAAAGATTCCTTGTTGTTTTTGCTGATATATGTCATTGTGTTCATCAGGAGGGACACTTGTACTGTCATAGACTGATTACATGTATGTATTCCCCATTGATGCAACAGAAGGACCTTGCGAGGATTATGGAGCATGGGCCAGAGAAATAAGAATTCCTTTCTGTATACTAGTTATCTATTGCCGATCCAGTTTGTCCTGTAGGATCCACTGACTTTCCCAGCAGTGCAGGGAAGCTGGATGCAGCAATTCAGTTGTCCAAGACGAAGCGGGCCATTCTGTGGGGAATTACTGGAAATGCCCATTACAAGGGAATTAGTACAGGACTAAACAGACATTGTAGTAGGCTTATATATTGGCTTAAATACCCCACCCCCGGTATTAGAGCTTTCATGTCAATTTTATGACTCTGTTTCCAAGTGCAGCTCTCAAAGTGAAGAAAGTTTATTCTTTAGGCTTTCAGATTATGTATCATTTGGGTGCAGACTCTTAAAGGAGCTCCCCCTGGCTTTTGTTCTCCTGCCCAGAGTTGATTCCAGGCACAAAATTGTGGGCATCATTGTAGGTGTGGTTAAGAGGGTTTAGATGCCTAATGGCCCAATTTGTTGGTGAAATCAGGTGGTTGGGCAACTAAGTATCTCTTGCGCTTATAATTAGTCATAGGTGAAAAAACAGACTGTGTTTTAATGACTTGGCCCCCTCTCAAACCATATGTGTCAGACTTGGCATCTTCATTATCCAAAGTGATTCATTTTAGGAAATTGTTTGTTAATTAGGGTGGTGTAATTGAAGAGGGGAAGAAAGGTGTGGGGGAGGGAGGTTTTGGGGGGTATGATGGTGGTGTCATACTGGTAAAAAACTGACCATATATCTTCTATCATTGCTGATATGGTTTTTTGCTTAACTCTTTCCACCCTCTCCTCTCCCATTAGGAGAATGTTAAGGTGAATGCAGACAGGTTTGGGATTAAGTACAGTGCCTATTAGAGTTCATTAGTGGAAGAGGAGGGACAAATTTTGAGTCCATTTAGGAACACATTTAAGACCCTGATTGTGAAAGTGTCATTATCAATATTTCTTCACTGTTAGCAGCTTCTTACTGGCACAACCAAAGTGCCTGTTTACACTGAGGGGGATTTTAAGCCAAGGTATCAACTTCCACCCAATATTTTCTGTGTTTTACTCCCTTTAGTCTAATAAATGTCTAGCTAAACCCACTGGACAAATCTCTTCTTACAACACCTTGCTCTGGCCAGACTGCGAGTGCACCCTAATTCTGCTATTAGGCTGCAATGTCCTAAGGTGGCTTGGAATCTTGTGGGTCATTTTCTTTATTTTTGCAGCAACTAAATTGCAAGGAAAGACAGAAACTGTATTTTCTTATCTCTTGGTTCTTTTCTCTCCCAGATATTTAAATAGCTTAAAAAAATCATTCTGTGGTGTGCTGCAGGGAATCACCGTCATGAACTGGGCAGCTGAATCTTGAGTCTATCGGTTTTCTCATCATCATCATTTTTTCTCAGGAAGTGAGTGTAGTCTGAAAGAAACAAGCCCAAGGCCAAGTGAAGAAGATGGAGAAACTTTTTCCAATTAAAGCCTTGATGAATCTGTCTCTTTGTAGCTGAGTGTTCAGGGCTGGTTCAGTGTTTGAATATGGTACCAACAATAGAAAATGACCCCCAACTACCAAGGAATTGCCCCAGATGTAACTGCAATAATTGAAACCCAAAAGGAATCTTTAAAACCCAGAATGCAGCAATGGCTTGCTGCATAATGGCTCTCCTTCGCTAGAGGTGTGGAATTCGAGTCTCCCAGTGGGTGGGTGCTGTGTTCAAAGGTGAAGGCCCTTGGGTTTAAACAAAGAAAACCCACAAGTATTCTATTCATACACAGAGAACCAGCGCAGGCTTGAGCAATATAGGTATGTCAGGCTAAACTTTAAGTGTAGATGAGGCCTGTGTCCGGTGGTTCCCCAGTTTGCATTTAAATATAGCTAAACCTGGAGAAGCCCTCATGTATCACCCTAGTGTATTGTAGTTCATAAGTACTTCCAAAAGAATTGTGTTCCGTGCTTTGTTGTCAGCATATGGAGTTAAATTCTAACCAAAGAGTGTTTTACACCTGGAGGGCAAAAGGCAGAGAAGCACAGAATATTCCTGCCCTGCAATGCTTTCTGTAAAACATGTGCAATTAAATGCATATTGATCAACAGCCTCTAACTAGAGCAGGGCAGTGACCATGAGGACTACCTGCGATGAGCTTGAAACCAGCCATGTAGGAAATAAACCTAACCGGAAATTATGAATAGTCAAATAACAAAAATGCTTAATTAAATCTTGATGAAAATGGCTAACAGATTGCACTTAATTTCTTCATTTAAAAATATACTTTTGTTAAATCATTTTGATTCCTAGGGCATAGATATTCTGGTCTCTGCTTGTCCTTACTCAATTACCGTAGAAGCTTGGCATTCAATACATGTTCCAAGTCAATATGTATTGAAGTTTCAATTGCTTGATAGGTTCCAAAAGTTCAGATGACAAGAGGAGTGTATAAACCTGAATATTTTTATTTATTTTTAAAAGTGCCTTGGTACCATATACATTTTGTTCTAGCATTTTTTGTAATCTGTGCATAATTTAAAAACTGAAGTCCATATAGCTGAACTAGTAGTTAGAATAGCAACCGTATAACTTATGACAGACCTTTGACTGCTTTTACGAAGGCATTGGCTCTGTCCATTAATCTCAATAATAGACACAGACACAGACATGCACACATCGTTAAAATGTTAATGATCTGACTGTGCCAGTGAAACCAGGAAACTTAAGATGTAACTGTGTAAAATGTAGCATTTCATATTTCAGCAGTGCTATTTTGGTCTATGCATTGCACTAGACCACAGGTGGGCAAACTACAGCCTGTGAGCTCCTCCTAACCGGACCGTGAGCTCTGGCTGGGGTGGCTGCTCCCCTCGCCCCCACCCCCACTCCCCGTGCGCAGCGCTCTTGGGGATGGGGCTGTGCGACAGCATGTCTGACCCAGAGCCAGACTGTTCTGGCTGGCAGCATGGTAAGAGAGTTGGGGGGGTTGGATAAGGGGCAGAGGGTCTCGGGTGGTGGTCAGAGGATGGAGAACGAGGGGGTTGGATGGTGCGTGGGGGTCCCAAGGAGCCTGTCAGGGAGCGTGGGTGTGGCTAGAGGTTGGAGCAGGGGAGTTGGATAGGGGGTGGGATCCTGGGGGGGTGATTAGGGGGTGAGGGGTCTCTGGAGGGGGCGGTCAGGGGACAAGGAGCTGGGGGGTTGGATGGGTCAGGGGTTGTGGGGAGTTGGATGGGGGCGGGGCCAGGCTGTTTGGGGAGTCACAGCCTTCCCTACCTGGCCCTCCATACAATTATGAACCCCAATGTGGCCCTCAGGCCAAAACGTTTGCGCACACCTGCACTAGACCACAAGCAAATATAGCATTTGAGCACCTAGGCACGAGTGTTGTCCACAGCACCACCTCACTCAACAGGTGGCTTTCATCTGTGTGCATAACTGTCTGTCCTCATGGGTGTATGTTGGTCCGGTTGTCTCTTTACCCGTCCATCACCTCTGTCTCAGTTTTCAGGGCAGCCAGTAAATAAACACGTTGATTACCCGGTTATCTGTAGGTTAGCAGACTGCATGCTTGTTTCATCACCACCATTCTGCTATTACATTAGGAATTGTTTCTTCCACACCCATTGCTATTAGGCCTTTTACGGTTCTTTGGCTAAGATTCTCCGGGGCACACTATGTTTGAGTGAATGGCTTCACTTATTAAGGGCTCCTTAGAATACTTGTAAAAGGATGCTTTTAATTATCAATCAGGACCGTATCTGGGCCAAATTCCATTCCTGATGACATCAGCCCAACCCTGTAGAACTCAGTGGGCCTCTGTCCTTGCAACTGAGATGAGAATTTAGGCCATTTTGTTATAAAGAGTTCTACAAAGTGATTTCAATTACAAACCAAAATTGGAAGCCTGCAACTCAGGAAATAGATACAGACGGGGATGAAATAGAGCAATGAAAAAAAATATCAAAAGTAGTTCCTGGTAATGCCATTTAACAAACCTACTCTACAGCATGCTCTCAAATTGTTGGGGGTGGAGGGAAGATTTTTTTTGGCCATTCAAACCTTACGAGAGGTATGAAATGGAGAGATTTATGCTACAGAGCTTCAATATGATACTCATCACATATTTAATTTTTTTCCCCTTCCTAATTAAGCCAAACTAAGCTCATGTTGAGCTTCATGGGACACTTTCTCCTGAGAAGAGAAAAAACTGACTAAATTAATTTTTTGTATTTTGAAGTGGATTTCTAATAAATTAGAAAGCCAAGATCTTGCTTTCCTCCAGTTAAATGTTAGACTCTGGATAATGGCATAATAGTTAGTCAATTGCTACAAAGTCATAATAGCAGTGTGAGTACAACTGATACTCTGAAGCAGTAAAGTGCCTATGGTAAAATAATAAACCATTATTTCAGTACTAATCTCAATTTAATTAGAATAGGACAATGCAGCATATTTTTAATACTAGAGGAAAAACTATTAGCATACTATTTAGTAACAATGATATCCTATTATCCCAAAGACAAAATAGGATTAATAGAGCAGTAAAGCACTGAAACCATATGTCAACAAAAGAACATAGCAGTAGATTAATTTTGTCAATAGCCAAATTAAATTCAAATGGGGGGATCTTCCTTCTGCAAGGATCAGAAGGGATGGCTGGGCCACAGTTTGAGTTTTATTGCAGATTCTTTGCCATTAAAAGGCAGAAGGTGCCCCCCCCCCCCATGTTAAACATGCAATTAGATGGTTACAAACTCTACAAAATTTTGTCAAGTCTGTGCTGATTTGCATCCCTTCCCCCACAACTTTTTTTTTAAGGCCGGAAGGGACCATTAGCTCATCTAGTATGAACTCCTGTATAACACAGGTTAGAGTTTCACCCCCTTATTATGGCGCTGACATCTGAAACAGGGCTATATATTTTAGATGCTTCAAGTTTCAGAGCTATTTTCCTGCTTTCAGTAGCCAGGGTTCTGACCCGATCAGCTGGTCATGGAGGGTGAAACTCTACAGCACACTTTGTTGCAATCAGGGGCTCTACTGTACTCCGAGAGCATGTTTGGTGTTCCAACCCAGTCTAGTCCTGAAGTTCCATCAAACAAGCTTTCCCCGATGTCAATATGATCAGATTTCGCTTTATTTGTGGAGATTAGTTAAATGCGAAATGCTGGATTGTTCTAACAATCTCCACTAACATCACTTGGTGATAATTTCTGACATGATCCAAACCTGGGAAATATTATGTCCTCTTTGCTTTGCTGTTAGATTTAAGCTGTGGACTCTCACATAGTTCTCAAGAGTACCCAGGTTTGGATACGAGCCAACATATTCCTCAGTTAATGCTCATCTGCACCCAGCCTGGCCTCCATTGCTAACGTGGAAGCTGAAGATTACTTCTCTCTTTTTAGTTTTCATTTCAGTCACTAAGGAAACCAAACAGCAATGGTCCCTGGTGGCAGGAGCCCTGTAGAAACTGGTCTGCTGCTTTCCTGGGTGACTGTCAGCTCTCTGCGCACGCCTGGTTAATTTGTTTATAAGGCTTTAACGCAGACTGAGAGCTCTTGAAACTTGCCAGACTGAGGCTGTTTCTACCCTGCAAGCACACGCACGTGACTGCAGCATGTGTGGATGTGTCCGCGCTACCTTCAATCTAGTTAGCTCAAATAACAATAACAGGGAAGCTGTGGCAGCATGGAACCAGGTTTGCGGCCTGGCTGACACAGCCCTGCTGCTGCAGCTTCCCTGCTGGCCGTCAAAACTAACTTGGGTGTGCTGTGCGCATGGCAGTCACCCCTCTACTTGCAGGGTAGACATACCTTGCATGATAGCACTCAAGTGCTGTCTTTTGGTCTGCAGACTGAAGAGTCGGCAATCCCCCTCCCTTACGCTCCCCCAGCAAAGTCAACATGTTGCAAGCTTCTTCTGGAAGGTACACCTCTAGGGAAGAAGTCTGGACCCTGATCCAGGGAAGTCAGTGGGAAAATTCCCATTGGTTCTGATGGGGTGTGGGGAGAGATTTGAACCTTTTGTACTTGGACTCTCAGAGACTCCTAACAAGGGCGCATTGACACTGGGGGGAGGGGAGGGTTACCAAATGTGATCACACAGTTCACTGAGCAGCCAGCTAATAGTAGTGGCTTTCAGCCAGCTCAGGGTTGAGTCTGAAATAGTGACCTACATGTGAGAAGCTTTGAGGGGGGAAGTCTATGGGAGAAGGGTAGGACAATATTGAGCATTTTAAACCTGTAATTTAAATCCTGGACACTGACACAATTTGTATGCTAAAATTTATGGAGGAATGTAACATTATATTCTCTAAAGAGCTCTGGATGTCTATATGCTGGCTTTCATTTTCTGGACGTTCTTTACCGTATCAAGAAGGGTGATTGATATACCTTTTGCTTTGTGTGTGTGATTATTTTATGGGGAAAATATATGCCATATAATCTGAAATTATGGCAGTCTTGGTAAGGAATCTATATATATAAAAGTCAAGTGGTGTGTGTATGTATGTATGTATGACTGCGAACTCCTCCCGCACCGTTTGAGCCAGAGACTTGAATTTTGGTACAGTGAGGGGTCTTGGGGTCTAGATGCTGGTAAGGGTTGAAAATTTTTTGGATCTCACCTCTGACGTCCCCCAGGGGTGAAAGTCTTTCAGGGCCAATCACATCGGCTGGGCGGTTAGGTGGTGATGATGTCATAATACCCCCCCTCCAACAGACACCTCACTCGCTCAGCTCACCCCTCCCTCCTCCAACGGAACCCCGGAGATCCCTCAGTTCTCTGCCCCTCCCCCCTCCCAATGGAACCCCCGGAGATCCCTCAGTTCTCTGCCCCTCCCCCCTCCTAATGGAACCCCAGAATCCATCAGCTCTGTGCCGCCCCCCACCTGCGAAGGTCCCCGGAATCCCTCAGCTCTGGGCCCCCCCCCCCCTGCGACGGATCTGAGTTGGGTTTGGTGGGACGGTAAGTGAGGTGGGGGTGTCGGGTTTGCTTGGGGGGGAGGGAAGGTGTCGGGGTGGGTGAGGGGTGAGGTGTGGGTGTTGGGGTTGGTCAGGGGGTGTCAGCTGTCTGCCACCTCCCCACCTCCGACTGACTCGAGCAGCGCCGGGCACTTATGCTAGTATGTTATACAAAAACAAACAAACAAAACCTCCACTTTTTTTGTTTTAGAAAAATCAAAAACTCATTTGTTTAAAGAAATAAATAGCTATGACTCTCTGGGATATAACATCAGGCTTCAGGAGGGCGTCGCTATTTAAGCACTAAGGGCTGGTCTTCACTACCCGCCGCATCGACTGGTACTGATCGTTCTATCCGGGATCGATGTATCGAGTCTCACCTAGATGCGATAAATCAATCCCCAAAGGTGCTCCCTGTCGACTCCGGTACTCCAGCTCGCCGAGAGGCGCAAGCGGAGTTGACGGGGAAACCCGCTGCCTCCGTGAGGACGGCAGGTAAGTCGACCTAAGATGCGCTGACTTCAGCTATGCTATTCACGTAACTGAAGTTGCGTATCTTAGGTCGACACCCCCTCTCCCCCCAGTGTAGTCCTGGCCTGAGACACATTCACGTCCTGCAATACATCAGTAAGCTAAAGTAGATCTTTATGTATGGCCCTGGCCTTGCACTGAGTTTGCCCCCATTCAGAGATCTGCTGGCTTCAATGGTTGCTATGACACTGCACCGTAGCAGCAGTCCGCGCATACGGTAGCAATACAAGATCACGGCCTATTATTGTAGCCACTTTCTCCTCTGAATTTTTTGTTACTCTCCTGAGCTAGTAAGGAAAACTACATTGTCTTATTTGGGCCGTATACTAGCCTGCAGGTCCAAGCTAGTATGACCATTCCTGTTTTGCAGCACAGCTGTTTTGTAACCAACCGCATTAGCGTCCTGAAAAATCTAGGCAGAGTCCTATAGGGGAAAAGATTTTACATGCATAACTTGAGTTTATAGCCATGTGTGATCTTAGCATTTTTATCCCTTTTTATTTTGATATGAGTTTTTATTCTGTCCATCTCACAATTGCAGCGCAAGTCTGTGCATTTCTCTTGGGGTCTGTGCCTGGGAACGAAAGCTGACATTTGATAGACTGAGGAGGGGTGGGGAAGAGAGATACCCGCAGTGGGTTGGAAGATTTCTCGGTTTTCTGATGACATTCTTCTCTGTGAGGTAAAAGAAGAGTCTAAGCTAAATGTGTCCTGTGATTCATTTGTAGTGGTTATAATTAACATGAAAAATTATCTGTGAAATCCGTAGGAGGGCAAAGTATCAGAGACAATGATTTTTTTTCCAAAGAATTTAAATATATAAGCTGACTTGAATAAACTTTTCTAAATCCCAAGACAAAAAGCAATTTTCTAACTCCCTCCCCATGACAGGCAAATCTAGGATTGTGCTGAAACTATAAGATATGTTGCGTTACATGAGACTTCTCTTAACGCTGTCAACCCTTGTAGACATATGGCTCCATTTGATGCATCCTGACAGTAACAGTTAGCAGCAGCCCAATCCTCCACGTTCAGAACGGGGCACATCTGTTATACATTCATTGACCTTCAAGGCCCAGTTAAGAACTAGCTGGAAAACATCCCTTTTCATTTCCATTTTTTTCTGGACTCTTGAACATTTTAGCGAGTTACTGCCCAAAGGTTGGCTTTGTGAACTTTGCTAAGACTGTACATTGGAGATGGGAAGCCTTTCTTTTACCTGTTGTACACACCTCTGCCTAGGTGGTGAATGGCTCCATCTGCCTGTTTTGTTCAGAGAAGTGACTTTCTAGAACATTCTGAGGTGTGTCTTTTTGTTTTCGGACGCTGCTGCTCTGACGTCTTCGCACCATTTCAGACCATCGATTAGTGATCCTGGGCGTAAACCTTGCTTGGCGGAGCAGAGAGAAGCTTATTTGTAGAACCCACTAGCAGGTCAGAAGATGCCTGGAAAGCTCTCTTGTGCAGTGAGAGCTTACAGGACCAAAAAGGCATCTCGCAGCATAGCGCGGCACAGAAATGTGTCTGGTGCTAGTTCCTACATCTAGGAAGGCTGTACACTAGTCCCATTCAGCATAAAGGGAAAAATGTATTTTAGGGGAGATGGAGGTACTGGGGGGGAGTCTGTCCAAGGGATGGCAGGCGTGCTCAGATTTCCCATCTCTTAATCTGCACCATTCCGTATTCTTCCATTACTAGCTTGCACTTTCTTGAGTCTATTTCACTCCCCGTTGTATAGCATTACTATAATTATGTGACCTAGGCTCAGAGTGAATTATCTTTGGGCTGTGCCACCCCTTTCTGGCAGAAGGAGGCAGTGTTGCCTAATAGAGCTTGCCCTAGGACTGAGAAGATGTGGGTTCTAATCCAGGCTCCGCCAGTTCCCTCACTGTGACTCGGTTTTTCCCATCTGTATAATGAGGATAATCATAGTGACCTCTTTCCTAAATCACATTGAGCTCTACCAATGAAAGGCACTATATAAGAGCTAGGGGGTGGTGGTATTATCACTCTGAGGCATCCTTCAAGCTTTCTTATAGAGTACAGTCATCAAGGGTAAAACTTTCAAAAGTACTTAAGTGCCATTTTCAGAGGTGACTATGAGCAAGGTATTGATAATGGATAAGGCTGTGAGTCGGTCACGGATCCCGCGACTTTCTGTCTTCTGCAGAGGCTGGTGCTGGCTCGTGGGCTCCCCGAGTCGTCGTCATCAACAGCAGTTTGAGGGCGTGGGAGAGGGGTGAGAAGCTCCCTGGCTTCCACTGGCATAGTCCGGCAGTTCCTAGGTGATGGCAGGAGCCTCCATGCCTCCCGCTACGTGTGCCTGCAGGCCCGTCCCCTGCAGCTCCCATTGGCTACAGCTCCCAGCCAATGGGAGCTGCCGTAGCCGGCGTTTGTTGTGGGAGATGCGCATGGAGCCCGGGGACCCTCTGCTGCCTCGGAGTCATAGAGTCACGGAGCTGGGTAGGCTCCAAGCCCCTGCCAGGCCCGCCAGCCCTCTCACCCCAGCACCAGCAGGGGTCCTGGGGCACCTCCGCCAGCACCCCTGGATCGCTCCTGCCAGAGCACCCGCGGCCCCACCGCCCAGGCTTTAGTAATAGGCATTTTTAGTAAAAGTCATGGACAGGTCACAGGTTGTGAGTATTTGTTTACTGCCTGTGGCCTGTCCATGACTTTTACTAAACATACCCATGACTAACACGTAGTCTTAATAGAGACTCCGCTGCCCTGGCTTAGTGAGACAGGAAACAAACTGCCTCGGGGCGGGAGATCCGCAGGACTGGAGGTGGCATCCCTGGGGGCTGCTTGGCCCTCTGCATTCCATGGCCTCCCCTCTGGGAGCACAGCAGGCTTTGGGACTGGACGGCACTGGCTCCCATCTGTGGCTTCATGCTACTCCCTTGATGCTCCTGGAGGGGGGAGGGGGGGTTTAGGAGTGCAGATTAACAACTCCTGCTGTAAGAGAAGCATTTGGAGTCTCAGCCAAGGGATGTTTTTTCCACCTGCCTGGAAGTAGGAGAAGAGAAGCGTTTACAAAACTCCCTCCCATGACTTCCGGTCTCCCTTGAGCATGACTGTTCATCCCTAGTTCTCCTCACTGAACAGTGGATGGGGCTACTGGCACCCACAAGTGGCTACTGTAAATGATCCACTTGTTCAGAGAACATTGTCTGGCATGGAAATTTCTGCCCTGCATGTATCAGCCTGTACTTGAGTGGGAGTTGTGTGGGCACCCTCGGGCAGGAAGTGGGGCTGCATATTATTAAAATTAACATGACTAAAGCCTCCCCTCCTCAGGATCTGTGCAGCTTACTCTTTTTTGCATTTCAGTCTGTTTGCATAAGACTGGCTAGTTTCACTTCCTAGGTCTTAGGCACTTGCATGCTGCTGCTGTAATGCATCCAGTGGACTGCAAGGAAAAGTTTAAGTAGACAAAAAATCTCTCTACTTTAAATTCAATTTTAAAATTAAGGAAGACATCTCTTCTTACCGTTTAATCTCTTTTGTTTTTAATACAATTTATTAATAAATCATGAATGGAATCCTATTAAAAGACATGCGGCAAGTGCAAATTTATTGGAAATTTTCAAAAAGAATAATTTAGTGAGGGGGAAAAATGAATGTAACTTGCCCGTGACACTTGTAGAAATTGCATCTTAAAGGGATACAGTCATTTGTTGTTGTTTTTTTAAATACCACCACATAATTATATTTTAAAGGACTCCAGTTTCTGAAGGTGCGGTCTTTCACTATTTATGTCCCGATGCTTATATTTTTAAAAAAGTCCTTTGAATATGAATATTAATGTTGAGAGCACAAAATAAGCAAATGGATTTTTGTTTCCTGTTACCTTTCAGGAGTGGTAATCTGTGGTGCTACTTGTAACTAATAGCAGGAACAAAATAATTAGACATGATTTAATTTGACCGTGCTGCTTGAAATTTTACCAAATATACATAAATCTGTATCCATTTTAAAAAAGTGGTTTAACATATAAATGTTGGTGCCCAGGTAATATCGGATTCTCAGTCCCCTAATCTTTATGGACATGATCCTCCCAAGTACTGAACATCCTTAGCTCCTGCTTCTTGCAGCTAGAACCACTACTCCATGCCATGGTGTGTTTGAATGCGTTCTACCTTTCCATGCCCTGTCTTCCCCTTTAGAGCCCCACACAGATGATAATGAACTGCTATTGATTGCACATTGCTTAGTGAACTAAAATTTTAAAATTAAATGTTTCTGAACTAATGTGGGGTTTGGTTCACTTCAATTAATGCCACTGTTCTGGAATGGAATGGCTGTAAGTTGCACAAACAGCCTCTTGCTCAGGTTTTTTCATTTAAACCTATGTATGTTCTTCTGAGCAATCAGGTTACCTTTCAATGAGTTTATGCAGCTTGCTGAACTTTTCCTTTCACTGGACTGTCAGTCCTCCTGCAGTGTCTCCTCCAATCCCTTCCATTCAAGGGAAAACTTGCCTTCTCCTTTCCCCGCTGCCCACCGGGACCACCCCTTGGCCTGTGCTATTCCTGGGCCAGGAAGAAGACTAAGAATGCACACAGCTTGACTTCTTTCAGAGGGGGTGAGCATCCACAGATCCCATGTGAGCCAGAGGGAACTGTAGAAGCTCATCACTTCTGCAGATCAGGCCATGTTGTGGGTGCGAGGGGAGGGCATTAGAATGAAGGCCAGCTATAGCATATGGACTAAGTGTTCTGTGTAAATTCTTTGGGCCAGGGACTGTGATAGAAATGTTACATAATGGTTTCCACGACAGTACATCACGTCAATGGTGCCTTTCAGTCACGGATCCATGATGGGGGACCATGTGGAGCTGCACGACTGCAGAGCCGGGGTGAAAGTAACTTAAAGGACTTGCCCATACACCAGAGTCCTAAGCGGGGTGCGTGGCCTCAACTGGAAGGGGAGGGGGTCTCTCGATTTAAAGTACCCGGGCTCCATGCGGTAGAGGCGGCTTGGAGCCCCGGGCCCCTTAAATCACTGCCAGAGCTACTAGCTGCAGAGGTGGCTGGGAGCCCCAGGGCGGTCGTTACCGCACCAGAGCCCTGGCCCTTTAAATTGCCGCTCGAGCCCCATTGCTGGAGCTCAAGGGTAGCAGCAGCAGCAGCCGCCGGGGGCTCCAGCTGTGATTTAAAGGGCCAGGGGTTCCCAGCCACTGCTACCGCAGAGGAGCCCTGGGACCTTTACATTGCCAATGGAGCGCTGGCAGTCTTGGCTGCTGTCGTGACCCTCAGGGCTCCGGCAGCGGAGCTCGGGCGGCGATTTAACGGGGCAGTCCCTTGATCTCGTCCGTGATGGAAAATCCACCCACAGCCTTTCGAAATCATGCCATGTGTTAATCACGCTCACTGTTTAAAAAAAAAAAAGAAAAAAGTACACCTTATTTCCAGGGTGAATTTGTCTAGCTTCAATTTCCAACCATTGGATCATGTTAGATCTTTCCCTGCTCGACTGAAGAGCCCTTTGTTAAATATTTGTTCCTCATGTAGGTTCTCATAGACTGTAATCATGTCACCCTGTAATCTTCTCTTTGTTAAACTAACGAGATTGAGAGTTTCTTTGTACTGTGCTCTGTGCAATGGGGTCATGGCTTATGACTAGGACTCAGAGGCACTACAGCAATACAAATAATAATAATGAATATAGCCCGGTTTTTTCAGGTTTTCCCCAGATGACCCCCAACCCTGGCACACAGCAGGCAGGGCCTATCCATTAGAGCTGGCTGAAAAGGGGGAAGATATTTTGTGAAATATTTTATGGAAAATTGGTGCTTTTTTATTTTTATTTTTTTGGTTGAACTCTTTTTAATTCTTTGACCAGCTGTAGTGTCCTTTGCAGAAGACTGAGGGCTTGAGCCATCCTTGCTGGGAGCTGAATTTGCAGTGCTAGCAAATCTAGTTCAACTGACTTCAAACCTGATGCCTAGCTTACTAAGTAGCATCTCTTCAGGGTTGTAGTATAATAAGTGAATACTCCGTTGGGGCAGAGACTGTCGGCCTGTGCCTTGTGCGGCACTCAGCATGTTGGATACTTAGCATGCTATTATTTCATGCATATGTTTAGAGATCTAGAGCACAAAATTTTTTCCTCCATCCTTAAAATCTATCACATAGAGGTGGGACGATGATTTACTGTAGTATACTATGATTTTTTACCATGTAAAATCAAATTACTCATATGGTCAAAGCAAATCTGGTAAAGCCCACAATATAATATGCAGAATGTCAGGCAAATTGTTTTTAAAAAAGTAAAAACTTATTTAACCCTTTTAAACTTCTTCAAGAAAAAATAGCATTTGGCAGTCTGCGCGGTGTTATTGTTTAAAAAAATTCTGCTTTACCGCAGCAAGCGCTGCGTCTGTAGAAAGTTAAGATGAATAGGAATAGTGCTCTTACAAAACAATTACTGACATACTGTCACTTTTTAATGCATTAGGGTTTTATTTAAAGAAAATCATTTACTTAAAATTATAATGGCTTTTTAAAGTTGGTTGTAGTAAAATTGAGTAACTGTGGTGGTATTAAGTGAATAGCTGCTTTTTGGCCAATGTAGATTGTTGGATGTTCCCTACAAGATTCCTCTGTGGCACTGTAGGAAAGGATTAATCTATTTTTAACACTGACACCAGATGTACAAGAGGAAGAAATGTTGTTAGAGCTTACCATGCACAGACATATGGAGTAGGAAAACAGCAACTATGAAACCCACAAAAGCAAGGTTGGCAGTGCCCTTACCTTGCCCTGCTGCGGATAAGTAACAATAACTTGTGTAACACAATATGTAGGAACACTTGGCCCGCATGCAGTAGCTAGGTCAGTGTTTGCCAGCTCGGTGCAGCAACACGTCTTAAGGGAAAGTTGGTTTTCTTCCTTTTTTCTGTTTTTTTTTGGCGTAATTAAACTTTCCATGGATACCGAGGCCCATATGAGGGCCTCCTAAATCAAGTGGGGCTACAGTGCGAAGACGTCTTATAGTTAAATCTCACCCAATCTGCTCTTGAGCAGAGAAACCTGCAGCCTTCAATCTTGCTTTCTGAAAGTTGGCGGAGTTCCTGGTAAAGAGGTTTCCTGTCTGCAGAAAACTAGATCCACCCGCACTTTTGTGGGGTTATGCAACACAGAGGGCCCTGGCTGTTCACCAGTGAACAGAGGCTTAAGAAAGTAACTATGTTCTTCAGACCGATGTGACTTGCACATTAAATGCGCTGTTGTTACATGGCCACAGTTCTTTTAACACGTTTTTCCCCCAAGTGAATTAAGTACTCATAGTAATTGTCAGATTAATAGCCCTGGAAACGGAAAGCCTTCCACTCGCTAATTAAACGTAGACAGCAGGAATGAGAGCTTCTTCTCACTGCTAATGTGTCTCAAGCTGTTGCTTTTGGAGAGACCATGGGAAGAGAAAGCAGTTTGGTCTCCACGACCATGCGGCCACTGGTCTCTCTGGGAGCTGGGTAAGTGCTTGCCGGGGAGGAGCCTTTTGTAGAATAGCTCCTGCCTGTAAATATGCGGGATGCCACGACTCCCTGCCAAGTGTTATTCCGACAGCACCATCTTTTTAGGTACCAACTGAAAGCTGATTCACATAGTGATTGAACTATATGCCAGTCCCAAGTGCCTGAGTGTGCTAACTTCCTTCTCCCCAGCACAAACCCCACTTCCACAACGAGCTTACGTTACAAGCAATTCCTACCCACAACGCCACCTGAAAGAGTCCCTGTATTGCCTGTTTCCACCCATCCCTTTCTTTCTCTTTCACTCGTATGTGCCTTAGCAACCTTCCTGCCCATCTCTTTCTTCACCACCAGGTTCTGTACTGCCAGGTTGCAGCTGTCAGTCAGAGTCCAAGATGCTCATGTTAATTTAATAAAAGCCAATACCTTTATTTTTTTAGTCCGGCTCAGATACAGTTAACAAACTGTTCATCGAATAGATACATTCCTATTTCCCTGTTTTCAGCAGCCCCTCTGACTTAGGAAGGCCGGATGGACTAGTGATTAGAATACAGGGCTGGGAGTCAAGATGTTTTATGATTCCAGCTCCTGCCTCTGCCGCTGATACCCTGTATTGACCTTCGGTTCTTCTTTTTGTGCCTGTTTCCCCCATATAGGCAATGTGAATATTAATACTCATCCTTGTTAATTAATGTTTGCCAGGGGCTTTAGGATCCTTTAGCTGGAGGTGGTACATGCTGGGTAAGTGCAAAGTGTTTTGTCCTTTTAAACTTTTCTAAACGTGTTAAGCTCCCTTTTTCAAAGAAGCTGCTTCCCACTGCATTCAGCATTGCAATGGCAGTCTCTCTGAAGTCTGCCTAAAGCAGCATTATCCTCTCCAGTGCCTTGTGCATGCACCACGGGACAGCAGTTGGCGTTGGTCTTTTGGCAATGGCATCGCAGCATGAATTATCTTCCGATTCGTTATCCCCCAGTCCTTTGTTGCTGCTGCTTTTGAAACAGCAGTATTCCACTTTATATCTACACAGATGATTATTTCTCCCCGGGGGCATTACCGTACATTTATCTATAGGAGGTCATCTCACTTGCATCTGCCCAGCCGTCTGAGCTTGCCAGATCACTTTATATTTTTGATGTATCCTCTCTCGTGTCTACTATTCCGCCTGGCTTGGCATCACCCACAGATTTAATGAATGTGGAGTTGATGTTGTCTTCCAGACTGTTATGTGACCGGAGGGGAAGGAACGGTCCAAGTCCTAAAATGGATCATTGCAGGGACCCACTTGATACCGCCTTTCATTTTTAGACTGTGTTCTCGATGGCTATCCAGCATTTCTACTTGGTTGCAAAACAGTTTATTGTAACTAACATTGGTCTTGTCCAATTGGTTCCTCTGAGCCCCATTTCTGCTTCTTCTGCCCCCGTCTGCCAATGGCCTTGCAGTAGACAGAATCATCTTCTAGCCAGTTCTGGCTCTGCTTGGTTCCTGCATTGGTTAGAAAGACTGCTGCAGAGCAAGGAAACTCCCTACCCACTCATGTCCCTGAGGAGGAGTGTTGTGTTCCTGGAGTTAGTCATATGTTCCTGGAGAACGCAGTAAGTAAACTATTACTTCTGAACCCTGCTTCCCCATGTGGCATCATGCCCTGCTGCTGCTATTGGCCAGAATTGATCCTTCCCCTAAATGCAACATTAACAGTGAACAGCAAAGGTGAAGCTAAGCACTGAACATCCATATTAACATGTGTGTGAGGGGTGCCTGGTACCGCAGTGAGTTTTAAGTGGGGAATTGCCCCCCTGGATTAGGTCCAGTATCTTGTCACATATCAGCTGTAGCAGTGAAAGGTGCAAAAAACCACATGGTGGAGAATTATGGAATAATCTGCCCAGGGGGAAGTTTCTTCCTAACCACTGTCAACCAGTGGTTGTCTATTTCCCGGAAAGAATAAGATCAAGTTCTGGAAGCCTGGTTGAAAAGGGAGAGAATTCTGAAAAGGTGGGATAATATTCCAAATGCCCCTCCACCCCAAGCCTGGTGAGTAGGGTCAATCACAAACGTTTTCTTTTAACTCAGTTTTCTATTGTTTTGATCTTTGCATGTCATCTTTAAATCAAAATGGAATTGGATTTTCCAGGTGAAGTCCATTGCTGGCAATATCTGTATGTGCTACTTGCTGCCACATAAAAGGATTAAGATGCCATCACTATATGAAACACCAACACCATTAAATAAATCTTTAGGCATAGGAACACTAATGCCTATCAATTGGACTCTAAACTTTTTTTTAAAAAAGCTTTTCTTTGCCCTTAATTTGTTCCCTTAGAGCATTTTGTACCTTGTTGACCTTGAGACCTGACTGCGAATTACAAGAAAAATAACCTACAAAATATATTAGAACATTTTTATTCTTTGTCTTAACCATTCCCCTTTGGAGTTTGCAGCTCCAGTGTTAGCGCCTGGAAACCAAAGTGAACCTAACTAGAGAGAGATTAATGTGATTTTACTCCATTCACACCGTTAAATAAATTGTAAAACTGGCAAGGTATGTAAACCTTGTAACCTGACAGGGACCTGGTAAAATCCCAGTCATGGGCCTGTTGCTGATCTCATATCAATTTCATGCCAAGATGGGTTCATTGACTTAAGTGGACCCACTCCCCGTTTACAATGTGAATGAGAAGGGCATCATCCTCTCTATGAATTGCCGAGGAAGTGCTGCCGTGTTTGTTCATTGAGTGATCTGGCTTCAGTGACAAAACTGTGCAACTTGTTAGGTCAGAGGGAGATATATTGGCTTTGGGGACGTTTCAGTGTGGGATCTGCTTTATGTTAGACTAGCAGAAATACCCGGCATTGCTCGGGTCCGTTGGAGGTGGGGAGGGGGCAGAGAGCTGAGCGAGTGCGGGGTCCGTTGGAGGGGGGAGGGGGCAGAGAGCAAACCTGACACCCCCACCTCACCCCCCCGACCAAACCCGACACCCCCACCTCACCCCCCCGACCAAACCCGACACCCCCTGACCTACACCCACACCTCACCCCCCGTAGACCAAACCTGACACACCCACCTCACTTTCCCCCCAACCAAACCTGACACCCCTACCTACCACCACAAACCCAACACCCACACCTCACTTACCCCTCGACCAACCCCGACCCCCCTCCTTACCCCCCCAACAAACCCAACACCCCCACCTTACCCCCCCACCAACCCCAACCCCCACACCTCACCCCCCACCCACCCCGACACCTTCCCACCCCCCCAGACCAAACCCCCACACCTCATCCCCCACCCACCCCGACACCTTCCCACCCCCCCAGACCAAACCCAACACCCCCTGCTCACTTACCCCCCGACCAAACCCGACACCTCCACCTCACCCCCCGACCAAACCCGACACCTCCACCTCACCCCCCGACCAAACCCGACACTCCTACCTCACTTACCCTCCAACCAAACCCAACTCGGGTCCGTCGGAGGTGGGGAGTGGGCAGAGAGCTGAGCGAGTGCGGGGTCCATTGGAGGGGGGAGGGGCAGAGAGCTGAGCGAGTGCGGGGTCCGTTGGAGAGGGGAGGGGTCCAGAGAGCTGAGCGAGTGGAGGGTCCATTGGAGGGGGGTATTATGACATCATAACTGTCACTGAGAACAGCAGCTGCCCAGCTGATGTGATTGGCCTTTAAATAATTTCACCCCTGGGGGGCGTCAGAGGTGAGATTTGAAAATTTTTTTGACTCTTACCCTGATTAGCACCCTAAGGCCTCTAACTGTACCAAATTTCAAGTCTCTAGCTCAAACGGTGTGGAAGGATAAAGTGAACGTACATACACGCATACACCATTTGACTTTTATATATATAGATATCTCCCCCCCCCCCCCAAATCAGGAGAACTATGGGCTGTCTTTGCAAGGTCACTGGTCTGGTGAGTCTCTTCCATCTCACGTTCTCAAGTGGTTTAAATAATAACTTTTAAATATTAATATTGGGGAAGGAAGGAAGCGGGGAGGCTGTATTAGAGGAGTCCCTAAATTTACAGCAGTAATCCAGCCATAATGGCTGGGAGACTCTTTGGGCTGGTCTACCTGATGTGGTTGTGCACACCAGAGGAGTATAGGGTGATCTAAAGTGTTGCCTTCTAACTGCCTCGCATAGATCCTGAGGGTGAGCTCTAAGAGGTTCCCAGTGTATCTCAGTGTGTACTGTGTCAGATGAGACTATATCAAAGCACCATCGGAACCTTTTAGCATGCATCAAGGTCTACATGGGCCGGTTAGAGCAGTCCACAGTTTATTCCTCTCCGATGTGTATCACCACACCATGTAGACAACCCGTTTGAGAATGATCAAATTGTGGTCAAATCCGGACCCTATTGAAGCCAATGGGACATTTGTCATTGACTTCAGTGGGATCAGAACTTCACCCTTTGTGTATTAGCTTTACTCATGTGAGGAAGACACGTGAGTTCAGTGGGACTGATTAGATGGGTAAATGGGACTGTGGCTAACATAAAGGTGAGCATGTGTGTGTTTTGCAGGAGCGCAGTCCAAATGAACAAATATGGGGCACAAACCAGATAGTGCATCACAATCCACCCTTGATTTCTTTTGACTGATGTAGTCTGTATTTCGTTACAATACTTCTTGGTATAGCACACCCCATAGCAGTGGTGGCTCGCAGCCCATCAGGGTAATCCGCCGGCGGGCCCCGAGACAATTTGTTTATATTGACCATCTGCAGGCACGGTCCCCCCACAGCTCCCAGTGGCTGCGGTTCACCGTTCCCGGCCAATGGGAGCTGCGGGCAGCTGTGCCTGCAGACGGTCAATGTAAACAAACTCTAGCTGCCCTCCAGCAGATGACCCCGATGAGCCGCTTGTTTTCCACCACCGTACTATGGTAAATTTTGCAAGTGGAAAGAAATTTTAGTAATTCAAGACTGACTGTGCTTAGCTGGGAAATTTTGCCTAGAAGAGGGGTTAAACTGCTGCATAGTTTGGGGCCTGGGGTGGTGACAAATGTTAGGTTTGTAGATTAGTGAAGTGGGAATCAGTGTGATGCTGTGGTATTCTGAAAGCAAGGAAGTGAAGCCACAAAAGGCTCCATTGAGGCCCCGGTAGATTGCTGTTCAGAGATTGATCTTACAATGCCAGATGGGCTACAGCACTGTATTACTGCAGGGTGAGCTAAGGCTAGAGCTGGAGCTCAGAGTTCCCTTACTTGGGTGTATTTGTCAAGGGGTTTTTCTCATGGTGGGACAAGAATGGACATAAAATGATCCCCTTCTGCTGGCATTAGTTTACTTTATCTCTTTTTTGCATTAACCCAGCACTGACTTTGTCTGTGCTGAAGGAGGGACGGAGAGAAAGGTTCAGCTTCCTTTCCATGTTAGCCTGCACTCTTGACATAAGAAAATGAGAATGGTCTGACCCAGCATGGCCAGTAGTCCTGTCTTCTGACAGTGACTGGTGCCAGACCAGGACAGGGCAATTTATCAAGTGAGCCATTCCCTGTTATCCAGTCTCATTTTCTGGCAGTCAGAGGTTTAGGGACACCCAGAGCATGGGGTTGCATCCCTGACTTTCTTGGCTAATAGCCATTGTTGGACCTATCCTCCACGAACTTACCTAATTCTTTTTTTAACCCAGTTACTCTTTTGGCCTTCACAATATCCCCTGGCAATGAGTTCCACAGGTTGATTGTGCAGTGTGTGAAGAAGTGCTTCCTTTTAGGTTTTTTTTTTTTTTTTTAAAAAAAACCTGCTGCCTGTTAATTTCATTCCCTGGTTCTTATGTTATGTGAAGGGATAAATAACACTTCCATAGTCACTTTCTCCATAGCATTTGTGATTGTATAGACCTCTATCATATCCCCCCTTAGCTGTCTCTTTTCTGAACAGTCCCAGTCTTTTTGTCTCTTCTCATACTTGAATTACTTCCTTATGCTTGTCCAAAACCTGCTGCCTATTGGCCCTGTTTCAAAGTCCTACTTTTGTGTGTACTTGGGCAGTTGCTGGTGTCATAACTGTAATGGCAGAAATGTGGTCTGATGACTTTACTGTGAGATGTGGTAGAGGGAGGAGATGGGCCACCATTGGGATTACCCCTTTGGGAAGCACAGATAATGAAAATTAACAAAAGTTTTTAAAACATCCCCACCTGTGTTGAAGGCACAGACCAAAAATTTTCAGTTACTTTTGATCTCCAGTACTTCCATTTTTTGCGTGAGTGCCCTGCCTGTGATTTCTTAAAGGGCCCTGATTTTCAGGAAAGCCTAAGCACGTGCCCTTTGAAAATTAGATCTCTTTAAGGTGTCTCAAGTTAGGTTCCCAAAATACCTAGTTCTATTAGACGTGCTTGGCCTGAAGATAGTGTGTTGAATACATGGGGGGAAGGGACAAGTAACAGGGAACAGCATAGTGGGATAGATCTTTGCTCTGGATTTGGGTAAAACGAAGCTCTCCTTAGGATTTTGGCTTTGTCTGCAGCTTCTGGTGACTAGGGATGGTCAAAGATCAGGAAGCAAGTCCACTGGCAGAAGCTAGGTCCCAGTGCAGAATCCCCTGGGGGGACGTGGCGGAGTTTCTGGGGGGCTCCCTTTGCAGCCAGTTGATTTTTTTGTCATTGGAAAAAGGCTGAACATGAATTGTGTTTTGGCACCACTGGGTCTCTGGCCAGCTTTGCTCATGTCTAATGCTAGTTCTGCAGGCGATTCCAATTATCTGATTTGGATCAGCGGCCCAAAATTACCAGCCCTGCTGCATCTCCTCACACAGCTCATGCCAACTGAGTTGTAAACTGCATAATACAAAACCAAACTCTTTGTAATCATGCAGTAGCCTCTTTGGACAGAACTGGCAGCCTCTCTCTCTCCCTGACCTCCCCAGGCTCCCTCTTTTTAAGTTCCCTTAATAGGGTCATTAGTATAACTTGAGGCTGCCTGGCTGATTCGCTAATGAGGCTCCACCGCCTTCCCTCAGACCCAGACGGGCTTAGAGAGGGGTCTAAAACCTGGCAATGATCATGGGGATTTGGATTCATTCTTCTCAATTCCGTGGGAGCTCACCTAGTGTCCCTGGCAGTAGGGAGCTGCCCTTACACACCCTGAGACCCCACTCCTGGGTAATTGGAGGATACCCCTTTGCCTAAGGTTGGGAGTCTCACTGCCTGTCGGGGGGGGACTTTCCTGTCAATCCTCGAAGAGCTCTACATCCTGTCACAATACGCCTGCTTTTGTGCTGTGAAATAGATTTTCAGTGTTTATTTACAGCAGCCCTGACGCTTGTGGGAGTTGTGTTTTCCTGATACGGTGGAATAATGGAAAATGCATTAAAGTGAATTCAGTGGCTTCTAACTCACCAGGTTGCAAAGGGTTAATGCTCCTAGCAGCTGCTGCATTCCTCTTGCTTGGTACAGGGAGTTTTAATTCCACTGGTTAATTTATTTCTCCACAATGTGACACTGTGTTCCCTGAACTATTTTTCATCTTCAAATTGCAATCTGCCGGTTAGTTCCTGTAAGGCCTGCTGTGCTTTGCGTTTATGTTCTTGTTCTCAACCACTGCGCTGCAGCCGCATCATATATCAGGTGCATAAGCAGCAGAAAGAATGAATAGACCTAAAGGTCCCATGCCATTGACATGAGCAGATCTATAGATTATATTCACCCTAAGGGGATCTGCAGGGTGAGTGTCATATGGGCGGTAGGGTCTGTATCACTCAGGAGATTCACAGCTGAAGGGTGCCTTTTCTCCCATTGAGTCATAGGAGATTTATGAGCATAATTCCCATTGTTCATTAATGGGAGCCATCCATGAAAATTACCCTTTCATCCATTGGAGAACAGGTTTAGTCTTTTATCTGAGAATCAGAGGAAAGTCACTGTAGTATAATCAAAGGAAGAAGTCTTTTTTGGAATATAATTTGTTGGTACCGTCTGACCACCATATGTCGTTTGACTTTCATCCTTTTTTGGCAAGATATAAAATCATCTGGACAAAACGTGGGGCTGTGTGGTTGAGAAATCTATTTAAAAGCAATACAGTATTAAAATGGACTAGCTGCGCCTGAAATGTTTAATAGATTTATTTGCTGTCAGAGGCTGATAAAATATTTGAGGCAAATGGCCTAGTTCTGTTTAGGCAGTTTCCTGTGAGAGGGACTAGAAAGATGGATTGAATCATTTTTTATTTTAATTGCACAAATATACTGTTAACCATTATAAATCTGTTTTCTATCAATTGTTCTCTCTTTTTATTTTTTTTTCCCTCCCTCTCTGGCCTATCTTGCAGTGTTTTTTTTTAAGACATAATCTGGAATAGTAAATGCTTTTGCAGTTGAACATGTGGAAAAGTTAAGTCTTGTGGTGTCTACATCTTAACTGTGTCTCTGATTGAAAATAAAGCCAGTGCACCCAATCTAAAATGCTGGTTTTTATAATGAGGCTTGTTTACAGATAGTTAGCTGTCTTGGCTCTCAGCTCTTAGCCGTGGTCTACATGAAGAGTTAGGTCTTGTGCATGCTCTTTTAAATTCTACAATATGTAAATCCCCCTCAAGCTGAAAAACAATGTAGTTTTGAATAAAATACTTTTTTGGTGCACACATACAAAACACCCAAAACCCAACCCCATAACCCTTTCTGCAGCCTGAATTAAACACAGAGCTAATTACTAACAGTCTGGATAACAAAGTCCCTTTATGGCTAAAACACTAACGAGATTTTTCTCTATGCTCTTTAAGACTTCACATAATAATGAAGGGCCAAGTTCTTAATAGCCTGACTCTCAGGAATAGTCTTGAAGGGCTTATATGCATTACAAAAGTAGCACTGGTTTAACTAAACTGATTTAGTTAAAGTAGTGCAGGTCCCTAATGTAGACATACTTAATCGATTTAATGCTTGCTTAAATCAGCTTGCGTGGGTAAATTACTGAATTAAGATAAACTGGTTTGTATGTCTACATTGGGGGTTTGAACCAGTTTAATCAGAACAATTTCCTATTGATTGGCATAGCAGGGCACCTCTTCTAAAGCTAACAAGGTCTAAAACAGGGGTGGGGAACCTTTTTTCTGCCAAGGGCCATTTGGACATTTATAATGTCATTCATGGGCCGGTCCCCCCCGAGGAAGCCCAGGCTGGCAATGGGAGTTGAGACCTCAGCTGGCAAGGGGCCAGCGGGGGAAACCCCAAAGCAGTGGCAGGCGGAGTGCTTAGCCCTGCACTGCTTTGGGGTTTCCCCCGCTGACCCTTTGCCAGCCGGGGTCCTGCTGCCTGTCCCAGTCAGCTCCCGCTATCAGCCTGGGTGTAGGGGGTGATCTTCCTTTACCCCCGCCCAGCCTCCCCCCATCTAACCGCCTTTCCTCCCCCACCCCTGCCTGGCCTGGCCCATCCCACTGAACCTAACCCCCTCCCCCCTCCCACTCCCAACCCAGCCTCCTACCCCCCATGCCTGAGCCGCCCAGCCCAGCCTCCCCCCGACCAAACCTCCTTCCCTCCCGCACCCACGCCTCGCCCACCCCATCCAGCCTAATCTCCTGCTCCCCTCCCCGCCCGCCCAGCCTGGCCTCCCCCCCACCGCCCCCTTGCCTGCCCCCCAGCCCAGCCTCCCCCCCACACCCTCTTGACCATCGGCTCCCTGCGGCTCCTCCTTACCCCGCCCAGCTAATGGTGGCCGCGTGGCGCCGGCGGCTCCCCCAGGCGCTTCCCGGCCCCTTCGCCGAGCGTGGAGCCGCCCCGGGCCGCCAGGCGAGGGCGGCTCCGCGTTCAGCGAAGGGGCCGGGAAGCACCTGAGGGAGCCGCCCCCGCCTGGCGGCTCGCGTGCATCCCTGGCCGGTGGCTCCCCCAGGCGCTTCCGGCCCCTTCGCCAAGCGCGGAGCCACCCCGGGCCGCCAGGCGAGGGCGGCTCCGCGCTTGGCGAAGGGGCCGGGAAGCGCCTGGGGGAGCCGCCGGCCAGGGACGCGCGCGGGCCGGACGGAATGCTTTGGCAGGCCGTATAAGGCCCGCGGGCCGGAGGTTCCCCACCCCTGGTCTAAAATGATCAGCATTTGGCCCAGAATGGAGTTTGAGTTAATCTAACATAATGTATGAATGATGAAATCATTAGTTATGAAATATCAGCCCTAAAGGTTTTTTTTTCCTTACATGGATGACTTTGATATCATTTGAACACTAATGCCTGGAGTATAATCTATTCAAACATTATAATAGTTTTATATATAAGGTAGATAGGGGTTAAATTCTGTATTTTCATGTGAACTCTGAGTATCACTAGAGTATTCAGGAAGGAATTACCTTATTGTGCCTTAGAGGGTACTTATCAAATCCATTTTGTTGAAAACTTAATATACTGAGACAGAACAAATGGAAAGCTGATCAGAATATTAAATAAACAGCACAAAATCTCATTGCTTTTGCTGGCTGTAGAAGTGCAACAGAGATTGATTCACCTTAGAATATTGTGTAGGATCTGAGACTTAGTGCTGATTAAAATTAGAGGGAATTAGGGATGAGAGATTTTACCATGATGTCTGTAAGGATCTTTACCTTCTTACAGCAAGTAGTTATGATAAGAGCAAGTGCAAATCCATTGACTGCAGCTGTTGTTCCAGCTGATAGGTATCGATGGTACAGCCGAAATCAGTGGAGTTGTTCTGGGTTTAATTTTATGTGGGTGCATCTGACAGCCAAATCGGGCCCAACGTATTTTAAATACAGTGGAGCCCCGCTATAACGCGACCGATGGGATCCAAGAAATCCCATTGCGCTAAATGCGGGGTCGCGTTATAGGGGGGCCCCACCCCCTGGCAGGCAGGGGTTGTGGCTTCTCTCCCCGCTGCCCAGCAGGGGAGAGAAGCTGTGGCCCTGAGCCTGCCAGGGACAGAGAACCGGAGTTCTCTGTAGAAGCAGCTGCCCCCACGCCTGCCAGGAGCAGGGAACACCAGCGCCTGCAGCCCTGGTGTCCCCTGTCCCGGCAGGCATGGGCCACAGCTTCTCTCCCAGCTGATTTCCCTGGAAGCCGCTTCCCCACGCCTGCCGGGACTCCGGGGCTGCATGCGCTCCGGTGTCTCCCGCCCCGGCACCAGCGGGCGCAGCTGTTTCCAGGGAAGCTGTTGCACCCGCACCTGCCGGGACAGGGGACTCCGGGGCTGCATGAAAACCTGGAGTCCCCTGCCCTGGCAGGCGAGGAGCCGCGGCTTCCACAGAGAACTCCAGCCCAGGAGTTCTCTGTCCCAGGCAGGCTTGGGGCCGCAGCTTCTCTCCTCTGCTGGGCAGTGGGGAGAGAAGCCACAGCCCCTAGCCTGCAGTCAGGGAGTTCTCTGTCCCCCGTAGGCGGGGGCTGCGGCTTCTCTCTGCACTGCCCAGCAGGGGAGAGAAGCCACGGCCCGGCACCTGCCAGGGACAAAGGACTCCAGGACTGCAGATTTGGGAGCCGCGGTATAATCGTGCTATATCTGGTTTGGCGTTATACCGGGGCGTGTTATACCGGGGCTCCACTGTATGTATTTACAATTCTCAGACCACACATGCTGGTGAGCATAAAGGTGCGCATCTCTACCTTGAGCATTGGCTTGGTGTATGTACAATCCTATGAGTACTCAGCACCCTTTGTGGGTGGACACTGGCTGTGGAACTCCTTGTATCACAATCTCTCTCCCCTTCCACATACATTGATTCCTCCCCCCCCCCTTTCCTTTTTTCTTCTTGTGGTTTCCTTCTCAGGGCAACTGGTGTGGTGTTCTTTCCTATCTGACCCTCCTGTGCACTCTCCTGCAACCTCAGCCACGCCCCAGCTGCCTTGCTTCCATAGTCCTCTTTGTATTGACCTCCTACTTCTGGCTGCATTGCAGGATCCAGTTCTCACTGAGTACAGTGAGAAACAAGTTTGCTGCTGGATCTGATTTGAACCTCCGAGCTCATGAGTTCACCATCTCCCACCTGCGAAGGAATAATGGAAAACTTCAGTGATTAATGTTAATATCTTAGCTCCATTAATATTTACGTAGGGTTTTCCTGTTCTTGGATAACCGTGAGCTGATCTCCATCCATTTGACCAGACCATCTATCGATCGGTCTTTGTAGGTACTGAAATAACTCACATAACCATGATATGCGAGTGCCTCGCAAACATTAATGAATATATCCTCACACCATCTCTGGGAGGTAAGGAAGGATTACTAACTCCATTTTACACTTGGAGAATGGCGGCATAGTGAGATTAATGACTTGCAAATCTACACTGCAAGAAAAGACCTGCAGCAATGAGTTTCAGACCCTGGGCCAACTGAGTTGGGCGTATGCTATGGGGCTAAAAGTTAGCCGTGTAGATGTTCCTGTTCAGGTTGTGAGACCCACCCCCCTTGCCAGGTTTCAGAGCCCAAGTGGGAATGGTTGCACTGCTGTTTTCAAGCCACCACATGAGCCCTGTGAGCCCAAGTCAATTGACCTGGGCTCTGAGGGTATGTCTGCCGAAATGCCACTGAAAGCAGAAGCGTTCAATTCGGCGGACATGGCAGGGTTGCGATCGGAGACTGGAAGGGGAAGAAGAGGTCACTCAAACGGCACGTTTGAGAGCCACTGATGTAGACAGTTGGGTTCAGGCTGCAGCCAGAGCTATGGGACCTTCCCACCTTGCAGGCTCCTAGAACTTGAGCTCCAGCTGGAGCCCAAAGTCTACTCCACAGTTCAGCAGCCCCTTAGTCGAACCCAACGAGCCTGAGTCACAGCCACTTTTTTGTAATTGAAGTGTAGACATACCTTGAGACTCATCACTGCGGTTTTTGTTTCAGTGTAGACATACCCATAGGAAGAATTTAGTAGACTCAGGGATTGAACTCAGGTTTTCTGAGGTCTACTTCACCTTAACATCAAGACCAACTTTCCTTCTCTCAGAACTTCTCCATTTGTGTGGCTTTATATCTTGCACTTAACTGCGTCAATTGTCTGAAAATTCCCAAAGACTATAGAAGAGTGGTATTTACATAACTATTGAGTTGCCACTCAGTAGACATGAGATGTTTAGCACATTGTATTTCAAGAGTATTGTTATCATTGTGTATCAGATAAAATATATTTAACAATGTGACACAATCAAATTCTATCCTGCAGTTCTGTTAACAATCGAGCTACTTTCTTGACTTACATTGCCAGAACTTTTCAGTGGAATTATACAGTTGCATAACGTGGCTGCTCTCCTATTAAACGTATAGATAGACACTAATTATAATTATAAATCTATGTAGAAGACTAAAACTGCATATTTTCATAAGGATGTCAAGTTTTTAATTGCATAAATAAGATGCTGACTTAAGCAAATGTTCAATTTCACATTAAAGTAAGAGATTTGTAAAGGCCTAGATTTACATAATTTAATTTTCTGCACAGAAGATACTGAAAATCAATAGCATGATTCATAGCCACACTGCAGAATTGCCATGCTGCCATTCTTTGACTGCTCAAGCTAAGAGTTCAGAGAGTTCTACAATTGATTTTAAATGTTGTGTGCTGACTTGGAGTATTTCCCTTTAGGACCCCTAAATTGTTTAGACCCAGCCTCTTTCCTGTTTTGCGGTTGGGCCTACCCAGGGCCTGGTGGCTGTGGAATCAGTAGCAAAACTTTACTTCGGTGGAAGTGGCTATCTAGTGTCCTCCTTTCTGGAAAATCAGTTGCCATCTTGTCTACTGTCTATAATTATTCTGTAGCTGCATGCTCAATGAAGTTATGACTGTCCAATGCCCCCTTGTGGGGCATTAGAGAACAACTAGTTGTAGTGGACACGTCCCAGGACACATGGTTCAAAGTCAGAACTTCCTGCAGTTCTGATCCACCATGTTATTTTCCTGTTCCCATGGCTGCTGCCTCCTGCTGTCTCCAGGCCCCCATGTGCTTTGTCACATCTCTCCCTATGGTATTCCCTGTCCCTCTTCTGACTCCACAGACTCCTTCTTCCCACTGATATCCCCTGCTTTCCTGTCAGCAGCGAGGAGGAGAGGAAGTAGACCCTCTCACAGCAGACAAGAGGAAGAGGTGTGGCATATTGAGCCTGACTCCTGCAGCATGGCCTGTGATTTCTTTAAGTTAAAGCCTTCACAATTGGATCCTGCAAGTGAACCAGGAATTTGGCAGCTGCTTGAAATGTCAGGAAAAAATAGTCAAACCCAGAGGTTCTGATTAAAGAACACAATCTGTCAAGATTGTTCACATGGGCTGGGAGGAACCCTACCATATGTTTTGGGGAAATTCTTTTCTCTCATTCACACTGCTACAGAACTTCTAGTTTGTAGGGTGACCAGACAGCAAGCGTGAAAGATCGGGACGCGGGTGGGGAGTAATAGGAGCCTATATAAGTAAAAAAACCGCAAAATCGGGACTGTCCCTATAAAATCGGGACATCTGGTCACTCTACTAGTTTGCCACAAAATTTAGTGTGGTTGTGCTGCAGAAATCAATTGGCCACAGAATGAAGCTCTTTGCACTGCTTTGTAGGTGTGGCAGCTTAATGCATCTGCTACTGAAATGTAGCAAGTGCCAAGTTACCTTAGTACCAACCTGGTATTATTGAAGTATTTCAGTGGGAAGAACTGAACTGAACTGCCAATACTTGGTGATCCATGAAGGTTTATTACAAGCCCAGCCTTGCCATGCTTGGCTTGAGACATGACTGGCATACACGATTTGTGGTACAGCTACTACAAGCAGTAACCTTTTGGACACTTTACTGAAGTTACGTGTTGGAATTCTTTAATTAGTACCTTCCTGCTTAAATAACTGAACTGAGAACTGCTTGCATCCAACGAAGTGGGTATTAGCCCACGAAAGTTTATGCTTCAATACTTTAGTTAGTCTTTAAGGTGCCACAGGACTCTTTGTTACCTGAACTGAGAACAGTCAGACTTAAATTGCTGTTGAGTCAGTCTATGCTTGACTTTTCTTCAAATACTGCCTAGAGAGTTGTCTTTGGATTTAAAAGGAAATTTTATTTTTTGTTTTCTGTGCATTTATTATAAGACATAGCTATGGAGATGTTATTGTTAAAGAGAAAGGAATTCTCTGTCAGACTTCCATTTTGACCTTTGTCAACTCCTACAGCTCAGACTTCATTGTCATGTGTACAGCAGCAATACACAAAACCGGTATGTGTAAACTTGCCCTCTTGTGAAAGCTGAGGGTTTCTTTAAAAGAAAGAAGCAGATGTTAACAGTAACAGAAAAGCATGAAAGTTCTCTGTGGCACAATGCAGCAAATATTCCCTCTTTTGTTTCATTCGGTGAGCTCAAGTTCTTTACTTTATGAAGGCAAACCAGGTTGATGGCTCCTTTAAATGATGTTTTTGTCGTGTGGGTGCACAAGGGCTGCCTGACACAAGGGGACTGCCTGACACTACTGCCCTTTCTCTTTGGCTGGTTATCAGTGTCCTCCATGGTATATTGGATGGCATGAGCTGCTGAAATATGACTTCCCCTCAATGAAGTTCTCAAGCCCTCACCACTTTGGCCAGTTAATCTCAGCCTTGCCAAAAACCGCCACACAGTGGGAGAGAGGGTACTTCTGTGTCATAGGCGGGCTACCTGTTCAGGGATTTTTAAATGTAGTTTCTGCTGTAGTGGAACCCAGTACAATACACTATCAAAAGCAGAAGGTTTATAGAATGTGCTGGACTCTGGCATGTTTCTCAAGCATCTGGCTACCCACTGTTTTCCCTATAGCAGTTATTGTTTTGGGTATGAATAGTAAGTCAAGTCCACATGTACCCTTCGTCTGGCTAGATAGAAAGTCTTATCGACAGTCTAAATATCCTGGGCTAGACTCTGTGCTGCTGTACGTCTGCTGTTGATACCTTGCATGATACTCTTTATGAATAAATATTCTGTGAGATGCATTTGGTGTAGTGAGTTTGTCAGGTCTGAGGTGAGAGTTGTTGGCAAAGAACAGGGGATTCTTTTCCTAGGAGCCTGTGTGTCATAGTAACCCACTGTTCTCTCTTCAGAGACCATATGCCTGACTCAAGACTTTGTACACAGAGAGTCCAGGCTGAAATCGTGGTGTCATTTATTATTTGTGTCACTGTAGCACCTAAGAGCCCCAGTCATGAACCAGGACTCCATTTTGTTAGGTGCTCTATGGACACAGAACAAAAAGACAGTCCCTTTCCCAAAGCATACCCACCTTGCCCCCTTTCTTCCAATAGCATTGTCAGCCTCAACATCTCATGACTTCCATCTTTCTTCTTTGCACCCCCTTCCATTCTGCTTCCCCTGCCCCCTGCTAAGGAAAGGTCTTCGTTCAGAAGAAGCAACAAAACCTATTCTGAAGGTAGCTCAGTCATGAGGGCTTCCCAGTATGTCCTGTGTTCTGGATCATCTCTTTAGACTGTGAACTCTTCAGGTGTAAGGAGCATCTCTGTTTCGCGAATGGTACCACACCCATTGTCTCTGCTTAACAAATAATGTTTCTAGATAGTGAATGTCATTTTCCTAATTGCAGCTGTTTGTTTTCTTTTTCTCAGCTCTGACCGAAGGGTACGTTGGCTCGCTGCATGAAAACAGACATGGCAGTTCTGTGCAAATACGTCGGCGTAAGGCCTCGGGGGATTCTTACTGGGCTTACTCAGGTAAGTTAACTCATACTATATTGGAGTGAAATGTGACTGGGACACTGCTAACCCCCGAACTATCAGTCTGAAATGTTTGTTCTATTAATTTTGCTGCTACGGATGCTTCAGGAACTTGAGACCGGAATCAGACTTTTATTTTGCAAGATTTGCAGCTTTCCTTTTTGTACTGACACTCCTAAAAATTCAAGAGCTCGACTTGACCTATCCTGACCTGCCTTCCACACACAGCAGCACAGTTGCATAGCACACTCATGCACTGCTCTTGGAGCCATTGCACTCCCCACCCGCTCTCCACAGAACGGCACTGAAGAGATGTGATTGTTCCTGGAGTGTCCAGGACTAAGCCCCCTAGGTATCTCCCCCTGCTGCTTCCAGTGGGAGAGAGAGACTTTCTGGTGCTTAACTGGGTGTCAGCTCCTGGTCTGTCAGCCACCCAACCACTTGGGGATATACCAGCCTTCTGTTTGCCTTATAGATTAACTATAGGTGCACTGCATCGCTGAGCCCTTTAGAAACATTCCCCTGTAGTGATCAGGCCCTTAACCACTGAACACTCACAGTAATACGGGTCTGCTCTCCCCAAAGGATCAGTGCACACGCTAGCTCGAATGATTCAGCTTTGGATCATCTCCTTAAATAATACCACAGCACTGAGACACGTTTATAGTGGAAATAATCATAAATTTACCATCAAAGATCAAGATTCAAGAGCGAGTGAGTGAGGATCATGGTAACAGGAGGGTTACAGATTAACAAAATCATGAAATGGTTCTTAGAGACTAAACTTAAAACTTATTCAGACAGAAGGTTAGCCTAAGTTATCTCACCTCAAATATCCTTAGCAGCATTTTCCAAGCCTCCTTGAGAGCCTGTTTTCATTAATGTAATCTCTTTGCTCAATTACTTCCTAAGTGCAGGATAAAAAGGTGTCGTCTTTGCCATCTACTTATATCCCCAAAGTTCATTGTTGTTCTCCAACTCGGGAGAACCCCCGTGGCTTATTTACCTGTGTTTTGTTATCCTGTTGATTTTCACATCTCCTTATTAGCTTTGTATGTAAAGTGTGTTATCTTATAATGCTTAAGTTACACATTGTGCAGATAGGTGAAGAAACCTCCTTTGTCTGAGAGAAAATCTGTTTGCTAGTTCTTCCTTGACAGGAACATAGTTTCAGTATACATACATTAGTTTTTACATGTATGTACATACCACAATGATATTGATGAACAGTGTGAGCGTGGCTTTCATTTAGGACTTGACATGATATTCTTTGGTGAACCTTAATGTACACACCAGGATCAGGATATTCTTGTAACCCCCTTTAGTGGTTGATATTGAGGCGTTCTTAGGGTTAGATGAGTATTGTGTATTTTAAGTGTGCATGCTTCCAATTTTACATTGTTGCAGATTATGCTTCTGCTAGGTTTCCAACCCCAGTGCTCCACAACCCCAGTCAACAATCCCTTACCCACTTCTCACTCACATACCAGTTTTCCAGGTCAGTCTTCCCACCATTGCTTGCTTTCCCCTCACTTTTCCCCAAACTTCCCCAACTTGCTCTCCTACTTCTCTCTTTCTTACCTCAGGTTTCTTCTGGACCCTTCTAAGGAATTTTCCGCTCCCATGAACTCACACTTTACATTTTCTCCTTCACAAGTAATTCCCCAGCACACAGGTGCTAACGTCCCTTGGCGTCGGTGGGTGCTTGTGCTCCCCAACTCCATCCCTTCCCCGCCACCGTTCCCCACCCCTTCCCCAAAGTCCCTGCCACAACTCCACCCCCTCCCTGCCCCTATTGAACCCTTTCCCCAAATCCCCGGCCCAGGCCCGCCTCCCCCCCCAAGAACACTGCATTCCTCCCCCCAGCCCCCTCCACAGCAAGCACGGGGAGGGAGGGAGAGAAACGGGACCTGGTGGCGCACTCAGGGGAGGAGGAGGTGGCGAAGCGGAGGTGAGCTGGGGCAGGGAGCTGCCGGTAAGTGCTCTGCACCCACCAATTTTTCCCCGTGGGTGCTCCAGCCGCAGAGCACACCCAGAGTCGGCACCTATGCCCCAGCATATCATATGCTATTAAAACAGTCTCCCAGCATTTCAGTGCAAGTGTGAGCATCCAAATGCCAACCTTTTGGGGCTTTCAAATGACTGCTTTGCATGTATATATTTTACAGTTTTGTGTGACTGTGAGGCTGATTCAACGTATGTTAGAGAAGGTAGGATTTGCTGGATGTTTTATTGTTTGTCCTCTTGGCTTGGTAGGAAAGGTCTAGGCAAAACCTGCTGTGTTGGATCAGTTTTGAGACTACTAATCAAGATACAAAGTAACTTGTACTAACCCATCTCCATGTGCAATTCTCTGGTTATTACTGGCCTGGAAGCTTCTAAACCTCTAGTTTATTTGAAGACCAGTTCCTCAAGAGTGAGGGTAGGGGGCGGGGGAATAAAGAAAAGAAAAGTTCATGTTGGTAGTTATGGTTCTGTTTGCAGAAACAGTTTCCACACACTTGGTTCTCTATGAAGTTCCATTGTGTCATTAATTTTGCCTGACTTTTTTTGATAGGACTTGTGATGTATTTCACACATTTGATGTTAGTCCTGATGGAGACATTGAGTAGAACTCGCTTTATTGAAAAGATAAAGTTGGGTTTCTAAGGAATTTGAATACTGATGTCAGCTAAATAGGAAAATTATAACTTAGATAATACTGCTAATTCTGCCCTCCGTAATAAATTATCAGTTTCACTGAAACTACATGACTAGCTGAGGTTAGAATTCATCCATTAACACAAAAGCATCAGATGTCACAATTTCCATTAATTTAATGTCATAGTAAGAGATGCTGTCTCATTTGCAAATGAGATCATATGAACAAAATACACTTCAGTATCAGATGACAAGTGAACTCTTTCCACGTAAACTTTGAGAATACTCACAAATGAACAGGAAAGGTATTGTCACAATTTTTTTTTCTTTACTGGATTTTAAATAATCTGGCAGTAGAAGGAAACAAATTAAGGAAAAATCTGTATGTTAAAATCGATAGTCTGTCGATTCTTCTCTGCTCTATCAACTATACAGAAATTACAAAAATGTAGTTGGAATATTTACAACTATACAGAAATTACAAAAATGTAGTTGGAATATTCATTGCAGCCTATTAAAGAAAAATGTTTCAAGAAAACAAATAAAGGGATTAGTCTGCTGTCATAGATATGAAAATTCTTTGCATGAGTTATTGGATTTTGTTTTTAATCAGTCCTGCAGTTTATGAAATGTCTCTGCGTGGAACAATTTTCTAAATTTTATTTTCATGACTATTCAGTTCTTTCGTAGGTGATTAATATCACCTTATCCCCAATAAAAGCTTTTACCATCCACTATTCATTTTAGATTTATGTCCATGTAAAATATATAGACTGATCTTTAATTACACAACTCCCCCACCCACTGGCAATTGCCTCCCCTTCCCTGCTTACACCTCCTGATCAGCAGTTTCTTGGCGTGCAGGAGATTTTGGGCGGTATGGGGGAGGAGCAAGGGCACAGCAGGCTCAGGGGAGGGGGCGAGAAGGTATGGGAGGGAGGGGCAGGGCCGGTGGCAGAGCCAGGAGTTGAGCAGTGAACATCCCCCAGCACATTGGAAAGCTGGTGCCTGTAGCTCCAGCCCCAGAGTTGGTGCCTATACAAGGAGATGCATATTAACTTCTGAGGAGCTGCATGTGGCTCTGGAGCCATAGGTTGGCCACCCCTGATGTAGCCCAATATCCTGTCTCCTGAACGTGGCCACTGCCAGATGTTTCAGAGGGAATGAACAAACCAGGGCAATTTATTGAGGGTTCTGTCCCCTGTTGTCCAGTCCTACTTTCTGGCATTTGGGGGTTCAGGGACACCCAGAGCATGAGGTTGCATTCCTGAGTATCTTGGAAAATGACCATCGATGGACCTATCCTCCACAAACTTATCTAGTTCTTTTTTGAACCCAGTTATACTTCCCCTGGGTATGAGTTCCACAGGTTGAGATTGCATTGTGTGGAGTACCTCCTTAAGGTTGTTTTAAACCTGTTGCCCAGTAATATAATTGGGGACTCTTGGTTCTTGCAGTGAAGGAGTAAATATAACTTTCTCTACACTATTTATGATGTTATGGACTTCTATCATATCCCCCCTTAGTCTTCTCTTTTCTAAGATGAAGTGTCCCAGTCTTTTTAATCTCTCCTCATACTGAAGTTATTCCATATCCATAGTCTTTTTTGTTGCTCTTCAATACTTTTCCAATTCTAATTGTAGAGATGGAGTGACAAGTGACAAGAACTACATTTAAGGCGTGGACGTTCCATGGATTTATATAATGGCATTCTGATATTTTCTGTTTTATTGCCTATCCTTTTCCTAGTGGTTCGTAACTTTGTTAGCTTTTTTGACAGCTGCTGCTACAAATTGAGCAGATTATTTAAGAGAACTATTACTATTACTCTTTCCTGAGTGGTAGCAGCTAATTTAGAACCCATCATTTTATATGTGTCATTGCCATTATTTTTTCTAATGTGCATTATTTTGCACTTTTCAACATTGTTTCATCTGCCATTTTGTTGCCCAGTCACCCAGTTTTATGAGAACCCCCTGAAATTAACTATCTTGCGTAATTTCATATCATCTGCAAAATTTTGCCTCCTCTCTGTTCACCTCTTTTTCCAGATCATTTATGAATGTTTAATAGCACAGGTCCCAATGCACATCCCTCAGGGACCCCACTATTTATCTCTCTCCATTGCGAACATTTATTCCTGCCCTTTGTTTCCTCTCTTTTAACCAGTTACTGATTCATGAGAGTAGCTTCCCTCTTGTCCCTTGACTCCATACTTTGCTTAAAAGCCTTTAGTGAGGGACCTTGTTAAAGGCTTTCTCAAAGTCCTAGTACACTGTAATCCCTGGATCAGCCTCATTGACATGCTTGTTGATCCCCTCAAAGAATTCTAGTAGACTGGTGAGGCATGATTTACCTTTACAAAAGCTGTATTGATTCCTCCCTAAAATATTCTGTTTATCTGTGTGTTTGACAATTCTGTTCTTTACTGTAGTTTTTACCAATTTGCCTGGTGGTGAAGCCTAATTGACTTTACTTTTGCTACCCCTATCGTCATCTGGTACAGAGGCTGATTTAAGCAATGTTACATACCATAGTTTGTAGTTCTGAAATTTCATATTTGTGTTCCTTTGTGATTCATTTGTGATTGCCATATGTGCCTAGTGACTTATTACTGTTTAATTGATCAATTTCTTCCAAATTCTCTTCTACTGACCCCTTGATCTGGCACAGTTCCATTCTTTTAGGTGACAAATCTGAGGTTTAGGTGTGTGGATCTCCCCACCATCTTCTGCAGTGAGGAAAAATGCGGAGAATTAATTCATTTCGCTTCTCTGCAATGGCCTTGTCTGCCTGGAGTACTATTTTTGCATCTCTGCTATCCAGTGGCCCACTCAACGTTTGGCGGGCTTCCAGCTTCTGACATACTGAAAACAATTTTTGATGTTAGTTTTTGTGTCTTTAGCTAGTTGCTCTTCAATTTCTTTCTTAGCCTTTCATTATACTTTTATACTTGACTTGCTAGGAGTTATTTTTCTATTTGACTTCCAATTTTTAAAAGATGCTTTTTTGGCTTTAACTGCCTCTTTGCTGTGCTGTTTAGCCATGGTAGCATGGTTTTCCAGTCCTTTTCAGTACTGTTTTTAATTTGGAGTACACATTTAGTTTGAGCCTTTGTGTTTAAATAGTCTTCATGCAGTTTACAGGCATTTCACCCTTGATTGTTCCTTTTAACTAGCCTCCTCATTTTTGTGTGGTGTCCCCTTTTAAAGTTAAATACTATTGTGGCAGGTTTCTTTGGCAGAAATGATCTATGTTCCATTTTCTTGCCAAGGAACTGAAAGAGGATTTATTCAGTTGTGCTCATGGTAAGTGTAATATTTGAGCAGTACAGTATGAAATTCCATTCCAGAAGAAACCTTTTTGGAGTTTAACATCCCAGAGACAGAGACACAGTGCAGGTCTCCATGGTAGTTGGCGTGGAGTTTTTGTGTTACGTCAGTGGGTGCTGAAAGCATTTGGCCCCTACTTGGTCCAACCCCATTTTATTCCTCAGTAAATATATAATATATAGTGGTGAGAAATATGTCTAGATAGTGCCTTGTGGGAGAGTGCTGCATTGAGACAGCTGGAGGAGTTGTTCTGAGAGACAGGGAGAGCGGCGAAGGACAGGGAGTGTGTAGAGGGGCATTATTCCTGAAACGTTTGTGAGGTGTTAGGGAAAACAAAAGATAAAATAACTAGAGAGGCTTGCACAAGAAGGATAAATATCCAAGCCTTTGAAAAATACTCCTGCAATGCTGACTCAGGAGTCTGGGGGGATTCCTTCATTGCCAGGCCTAAGGAAGGAAAACTAATGGAGTGTACAATAAAATGAAGACCAAGGGGAGCGTGGCTATATTATTAGCATGTAAATGCTTCTCGACGCTGTCTATTTACCATTCATTTCTAAGGGAGCTGCTCTACTTCTCTCCTCACCCATGTCTACCACCTTCCTCTCATCCCCAGCTACATGTGGGATTTTCAGCCACCTCGGCTGCTTTTATCCAATCTCTCTTCTTCATCTGTGCTAGGAGACCTGGGGGACTGATGTAGAGAGCACCTACCTACAGAGATTGGGGCAAGGTAGCCCAGGAATGTCAGCTGGCAGGAGACAGATGCCGAGCATATATTTGTTCCTATTCGAGTGTGATGAGGAGAAGGGTGGAAGCCACCTACTTTCTCTCTCTCCTGCCCCCACCTGTCTTGGACTGTTCCCTGGGCAGGGCGTGACGAAGCAGTTTGCCAAGCTTTCACAGGTGATGACTCTTGGGCAGAGTTTTTGGCCACGGTTAAGGTGGTTATGTCACATGAGTCGTCGAGTAGCGATTTACGTGATCATCTGCGTCACGGGGTGGGTGTGGGTGTCCTCAAGCTTTTCTGTAGACATATCCTGGCAAAACACTTCCCTTCCCATTCACAGTTACCCAGGCCATGTCATCTTCTCTTTGCAGTCCTAGAACATCCCTGAGGCAATGACAGCAATTGCTGGTGGGGCAAAGTAATATTAGCAACTATTTTTAAGCTTCTTTTAATGTAATTTCACTGCTGGAGACAAGGACCCCGCATCACATGTCCAAACAGCTCCTGCTAACTACCAACGGCCTTCAGGCCACTGTGCTGATCAACACTGTAGCAGGTGCTCCATGCAGACCACACTCACCTGTCTGGTGGTTGCTCATACATTGAGCTGAGCTATAATTGGATACTGATTTCAAAGGAGCAAGGCTGATTTATTCCCTGCTGGGAGAGCGTGCAGCGTAGTGGTGCTTTCAGGCTAAAACATTCAGTGACGAGTCCTAAGGCAGGAGTGGAGAGTTATGGGCACTGCTGGCTTGCTGTGGGGCAAAGGGGCAGAACCATTCAGAAGGGGCTGCTCAATGACAGGGTCCACCATCAACCCTCCCCTGGGTAGGCAGCCAGGGGCAGGAAGGAAGTTCCAGGGTAGTTTGCTGAGCTGGGACTTGGGAGGTCGGGCCTCTTGAAAGACTTGCTGAGTAAGCTTGGGCAAGTCGCTACCCGTAAAATGGGAATAGCACTTCCCCTACTGCATAGGGGTGTTCTGAGGATAAACATCCACTAGTGATTATAAGGCACTCAGCTACTACGGTGTTGGAAGATTCCTCAAGACATCTCCCCTGGGCCTCAGTGGAACGCCGGCGTGTGCAGTCCACATGCTCTAGGTTTGTGCAGCAGTAGGGGGCTGGTCCACCACCCACCATCTCATCCAGTTGTAGAAGTCAATTTTTTTAAGCCTTACAAAATGATAAAGTCCATCGTCTACCAATGCAGCTCCTGTGTGATTCTTGTGATGCCCTTAACTGCAGATGGGATAAATCAGAACTTGCAGAAGAGAAGCAGCGACTTGAGAGGAAAAAAAAAAAAAAAGAACAGATAATTAAATGAAGTGAGAACTCAAGGTCTGTCTTTAATGGCTCCTGTCATAATCACAGAGCAGAAGCTTAGTGTATGAAAAGAAACGGTGTAAAATGTATGCCAGTAGCTCTTTAAAACCAGCTTCAGAAACGAATGAAAGCCCACTGAAAAGAAAACGAATAACAATTTCTTTTACATCTGCAAGACTGGAAGGAGATGGAATTTTTGATACAAAGTGCTGAAGTTAATTTCTATGGGAAATACTTTCTGTGTGTGTTTTGTGCATATGTCAAATCTGGCTAGAGAGATTCAAAAGAGATTGACTGTGATATTTGGCTAAGGGGGATATGATAGAGGTCTATAAAATCATGACTGATATGAAGAAAGTAAATAAGGAAGTGTTATTTACTCCTCCGCATAATACAAGAAGTAGGGGTCACCAAATGAAATTAATAGGCAGCAGGTTTAAAACAAACAAAAGGAAGTATTCACACAATGCACAGTCAACCTGTGGAACTCTTTGCCAGAGGATATTGTGAAGGCCAAGACTATAACAGGGTTCTAAAAAGAGCTAGATAAATTCATGGAGGATAGGTCCATCAGTGGTTCCCATATTTAATAGGCTAAATGTGTCATACTCCCAGTATCCGTAATGGTGTCTATTGGCAGCTCAGCTGGTTTGTCCGTAGTGTGGAAAATTCTTTGCAAGTTCATAAGTCTTCTGTCTTTTTCTCTCTTTAAATTAAAAAGAAATCTCACATATACACAACATGGAAAAGTGTACCAGGTTGAGGGCTTTTTGAATGACATTTCCTTAGGTTATCTACTGTATTTCAGAAGGAATAATATTTGGAAGAGTAAACCATTTTTTTTGTTTTCAAACTTTAATGTTGTTTTTCTGTTACATCAGTGGGTGCCGAACTCATTTGGCCCTTACCTGGTCCAATCCCATTTTGTCACTCAGTAGTCTACTCTGTGGGATGTGATGGAGGATAGGATTTTTGGATCCAAATCTGGTATTTTACTGTCAATAACCAAGGTCCAGAGAAATGTCTGTGGCTAATTAATGAGATATAAAGAAAGGATGATTTACCGAATGGTTTAATGAGATCATCTCAGTTCGTAAAAGAAAGTAGCAGCCAGGAAAAAACCAAAATCAAACCAAAGCATCTTATTCTATCCTCACACCAGGAAACCTCTACCCAGATAATTAGCAATATCCAAAGTAGTGTTTGATTTCCCCACCTCCACATGGGCAGGAGTCTGTCCCCCAGTGCTGAGTGGGCCTGTATACGAACTTTATTAGTCCACTCCCACATCCCCCCCTGAAGGATTGGATCTGCCAGCTCAAGTACAGGGGCTCATCCTTTTAGATCTGGAAACTCCAGTTTCAAACCTTGCTGTTGATGCAGGCAAGTTTTGTTGCACTTTCCTCTTTGGAATTACCATTTTTGTATCAGTTGACTCATGTTTTATTCCGTGAGTCTCTCCAATTAAATAGTTGAAACCACTGGGACTTCCTGGGGAGCAAGGCAGGCAGTGATTGGCACGAGTTGTTCAAAATGTTATTTACTACTTTGTATATTTAACTGGTTTTTGTAAAGAGAACCAGTAAAATCCTGTGCATCAAATGCAGGTTTGTTTAATTTTACAGTGTATTCAGAGTACCTCTCTCGTTCTTTGGTCCTTTCTATATCTCTGAAATGTGGTAGGAGAGTCAGGTATTTGGGTGGGGATCCCCAACACTGTCTGAGACGGAGATTTCCAGTGCTCCTATTTGGTGGCTGTTTCTAAGGAGCATTGTTAAAGGTGTGGGCACCTCCTAGTTTGATGTGGTTTCCTTCAGATACAGGGTTTATGATTTGGTTCCGTGGCTCCCAGCTCCCCCATTATACAAAATATTCCAGAACCCTGAGGGTTGTTTTCTCTGCTCTAAACGTTGAGTCCTTTCTCTCTTGGATATATGAGCAGCTGCTATTCATGTTAATGGAAGTTCACAAAAGAGAAAAATAGGCCTTACTACTACAGGGTTGACCATGAAAAAAGTCTGTTAAGAAAAGGAATCTTGCTTATTGCTGTCATTTTAGTAGTGATTGCTGTATATGAATGTGACTGTCATCAAACAGCAATTTCTCTTGTTCTTTTAAGATGCAGGATTTAAAATATAATCAGTGAATTTAAGACTTTGAGACTTTTTTTCTTAAAAGCAATTCCTGGCATTAAAACAGGAAAAATCACTAAAGGTTATTTCCTGTAAGAACATCAAATGGTTTTTAAATATGATGAAAAGTAACTTGGTTTTGTCCTTTGAAAATATCTGAATTTCCAGCTCTGTGCCTGGTCTGGTGTTTTCATTAGACAAATAGCTAATACGAACTACACTTCTGCAGAGATGAACACCCAGACTTACTGTGCTGAGAGGTAACTAATGGCCTGTTTGCTTTGGTCAATATTTCTCTCTCTCAGGATGATGATATAGCTTGATGTTGTTGATTAAAAATATGAAGTCTGTACACTCTCTCCATTGTAACATTCTAAATACATTCATCAAAAATATCCAGAAATGTCTGCGTTACAGCCAAGAATTTCAAAACTAAGTCGCCTCTCCTTTCAAGCTAACGTTCTAAAGATGAATTGAAGTTAGAAGACCAGAAAAATACTCCTATTAATCTCTGAACTGATCAGTAAATTGAGATTTGCAGATTAGAGGTGATTAGTTGTCTGTCCTGAACCCTGTTGAAACCAGGTATGATATGCCATCACTTGCAAAGGCAATTAGATTAGTTAACAGTTGATCCAGTTATTCGTATTCACCTTTTTCATTAAATGGAAATGGAATGGCTTGACAGTTGACTATTTTTGTCTAATAAATACCGACTTATTTCACATTCAAAACAAGTATTACGGCACACATTTGGTTTGAGGAAACAAGGAAATGCTAACCTTATACTAAATACTTTTGTGTTATGTGCTGTCTTAATATAAATGCACTGTCACCAGGCAAGTGTTATGGAGAAGTGCTTTTTCTCTCCTCAGTTCTGGTGGTGGATGTGTGGGTGGGGGGCAGGAGGGAGGGTTTTTTTTTCTTTTTCACAAATATTTCTTCTTTTTTTAGTAGTAGTTGAAGCTAAAAAAGGGTTTATTACCTTATTTTCATGTTCCTGTCCCCGAGAGCAGGAGACAGACCACTGGTAAAAGGACCCATTAAATGTTCACCAGACACCCTTAGCCAGAAGGCCAGTGTCAATAAGAAATCGGCGATTTTCAAATCTCTGTATTGCATATTTAACATCGGAAGCTCTCAAAGGTGCTTTGTGACGTTTTGGTGCCTAGAAAATTAGAATTGGCTTCACTGTGTTGCTCAGGGGTGTGAAAAATCCCCCCCCCCCCCACCTCCGAGCGGCGTGGTTAAGCCAGTCTAACCCCCAGTGTAGACAGTGATAGGTTATCAGAAGAATCACTTGGCTGTTTATTTTTTCGGTTCTCCCTTTGATGTTTCTGGACCATGAGTGTCACAACCTTATATAACAAAAGCTGCCCTGCTCGCTTTTGAGCCTGAAAAGTTACTCGTTCCTACTGTTCTCTGCCTCCAAGACATCTATTCTGGATTAAGTGAGAGAGGCATTCCTCTCTCACTTAGTGACCTATTGGCAAATTCCCATGTCACCTTCCCACGAGGTCTCTTAGAACATTACGGGTATGTCTGCATTACGATAAAAGACCCACAGGACGGCTGCGGCTGGCCCAAGCCAGCTGACTCAAACTCAGAGGCCTTGGGTTATGGAGCTGTAAAATTACACTCTAGACGCCCAGACACTCTAGACTTGAGACGGAGCTCCGAGATCCTGTGATGAGGGAGAGCCTGAGAGTCTCTAGACTCCAGCCCAAGCCCGAACTGCTACACCCCAGTTTTTAGCCCCTCAGCCTGTGCTCTGTGAGTAGCTGACCCAGGCTCTGAGATTGGTGCCAAGGTTTTTTATCTCAGTGTAGACAAACCCTGACTTATTTTCACAGACAAAGTGGTTTCTTTATTAGACACCAGTATCGCTGACTTCTCCTCCTCATCTCCTCTTACGGTTGAAATACTTGTGGTTTATTCTGAATATGGCCAGAATGACTGCTGACATCCTGGTTATGTGCAAGGAATAATATCTGGATTTTTCAGTCTTGGACATCACTATGGGTAAAGTCGCTGTTTGTCACCTTTTTGGCCAAGGCTTGTTGAAATTGTGGATTGATTGGTTTCTATGCTTTTAAAAAACATTAAATCTATGACTGAAAACTATTCTTCTTGGCTGGGAGGTAGGCTGCTGAATACGTTTGACTGAGAGCCATGCGCTACTGAGTCTAACCCCATGTCTACAGTGGAGGTGTGACAATGAGCAGGCATTCAGGAGAGAACCAGAGAAAGATCTCGGAGAGCTTTAATTCTTTCATCAATTCTGTCTCAATCTAATAAACGTAAGATGGAGCGTCAGATGGGGATGTCACAGATTCGAATATTGCAGCTCCCGTATTATCTCAAAATTCTCTCACTTGCCACAGAACAATCGTGGGTCTAGTTATTGTAACGGACCACCTTCTCACCCCTCGTCAGGAACACGCAGGAAACCCTTTTCTGCTCCAAACAGTGCTCTTTAATTTACAGTGCAGGCCCCACCACCAATATATACAGCTTAAAACAGTGCAGTCCTTTTAGTTACAGCTCTACAGCTTCAGCTCTGAATAGCTCTTTAACATCCAGCTCTCAATAGCTCTTTAACATCCAGCTCTCAATAGCTCATTAACATCCAGCTCTCAATAGCTCATTAACATCCAGCTCTCAATAGCTACAGGGGGAGGCTGAGTCCACTACCCCTGGTTGGGACCTCCTCCCCAACTGCACCCGCAGAGTGAGTACTGGATAGCTCTAGCACACAGCTCCTGATAGCTCAACAAACACACAGCTCTTGATAGCTCATGCCACCACCCCTGGGCTTCCTTCCTGGCAGCCTTATATCCCCCAGAGGAGGCTGCCAGGTGCAACTCATGCAGGCTGATTGCCCTGCAAGCCGGGTGGCTAATTAGCCTTCCTGCAAGGGAGGTTTGCAGAGGGCCTTTCTCCCTCTTAAAGGGGCGGCAGGCTGGGTCAAGCCCAACCTGCCACATTATTTCCACCAAAATGGGAAACTACAAAACAATGCTAACGACACACAACCCTTTAAACATGTATTGTGTTTTGGCTATTGAACTCTTTCATTATAACCAGAATTGGATATTTTGCTGAAAATTGACATAGCCAGAATTATAGGGCTTTAAACAATGGAAAATGTGCTCCAGCACAGCAAAGAGTTAAATGTTCATTTTTAAAAGAGTAAACCTCAGCTCTAGTTATTTTAAAAGGGAATTGAGTCTAAAATGTCCCTGGATCTTTTCTAAGGAAAAATTCCCCCAGTGTGTAGATAAATATACAATAGCTATGTATTTTGAGGGTGCAAATGAGAGGTGGCATGATCAGAAACCAACTGTAGCACAAGCTGAACAAATGTGCTGGAGAAGGCACAGAAGGTAAGAGAGTGCCATTTGCCTTGAGGGTCTTAAAAGATTGCAGCAATACATTGAACTTCCAATTTTGGTTTAATATATAACTGAATAAATATAGCAGAATAAATAACGGAGTGGCTTGTGAGTAGCAAGGAAACTGCAGTGGAAAACAAAGCAAGGAGGAAGGCTGTGAATAGTCTGCAGGGTGTGGATAAAAGAAGTAGTCTGGTGCCAACATTATTGCAATAACCCAAGCGTGAAATAATCAAGGAATGAATCAGAATTTTAGCTGCAGATTAGAAGTGGAATCCTTATGCTGTATAAACGGATTGAGCAGTGCAAATACTCCTGGAGATGAAGAAGTGCTTTTATTGCTTTTATTTCTGAGGTCTGTGGTGGCTACTATGGTGGAGTCTCCAGGATAAAAAAGGCAGTTATACAATAATCTTCTTCTTAGTATCTCTACTCCAGGAATTGCCCTCAAGGCAGGATCTCCATCTTGCAAAATGTGACATCAAAACATTATGGTCCTTGAAATGGCAGCCGGGATAGGGAATATAGTTGGTAAAATGAGTTCTTTAACCATGGGAATTAGCAAGAAAATACAGCGGTGAATAGCTACTAACAGGATGCCAGTCAACTGCCAGCAGTGTAATGTTTGATGTAGTTCTTAAGTGTCCCATATTCCTTTCAGGCTGGATGTCGGGTGTTTGCCTGTAGAATTAACAGGTCACTAGCTACGTGCATATGTGGCTCTTGTCACTCTAGTATCTGACTGCCTCACCATCAATGGATTTTAACCACACATCTCTCTGAAGCAGGGGGGTATCATCCCCATTTTACAGATGAGAAACTGAGGAACAGGGTAGGTTAAGTGATCTGGGAATTGAACTCAGGTCTCTGAAGTCTCCAGTGCCTTCTCTTCTAGACCAGGGGTCTCCAAACTTTTCAGCCCGAGGGCCGCATTAGGTATCAAATAGCAGTTCGGGGGCCGACAACACACTCGAGGTCCAAATAAAAAAGAATCAAAACATGGATGTTGTTTTAATTATTTATTTAATATTATTTTATTCAGTTATTATTTAATAACACATTGATACACTACACATGAACACTACACATGAACACCTGTTCACAACACATGAACACTACACATGAACACCTGAACACTACACCTGAACACTACACCTGAACACTACACCTGAACACTACACATGAACACCTGAACACTACACATGAACACTACACATGAACACCTGTTCACTACACATGAACACTACACATGAACACCTGTTCACTACACATGAACACTACACATCAACCCCCCAACTGACCCACCCAGCCAGGTCTCTCCCCCCAAAACCTCCTTTCCTCCAACCCCCCCCCCCAAATGACTCACCCAGCCAGGTCTCTCACCCCAAAACCACCTTTCCTCCAACCCCCCCCCAATGACCCACCCAGCCAGGTCTCTCACCCCAAAACCTCCTTTCCTCCAACCCCCCTCCCCCAAATGACCCACCCAGCCAGGTCTCTCACCCCAAAACCTCCTTCCCTCCCACCCACCCCCCAACTGACCCACCCAGCCCGGTCTCTCACCCCAAAACCTCCTTTCCTCCAACCCCCCCCCCTCAAATGACCCACCCAGCCAGGTCTCTCACCCCAAAACCTCCTTTCCTCCAACCCCCCCCCCCAATGACCCACCCAGCCAGGTCTCACCCCAAAACCTCCTACCCTCCCACCCACCCCCCAACTGACCCACCCAGCCAGGTCTCTCACCCCCCCAACTGACCTGCTCAACCCGGTCTCTCCCCACAGACCGGTTCGCCGCCTGGCAGTGGGTGGCTCCTTGTTTCACCCCCTGCAACTGCGTGGCGGTGCGGCGCGTCCCGGCCCCAGCTCCGAGCCGTCCCTGGCCGGCGGCGGCAGCCGAGCGCGCGGCGCGTCCCGGCCCCGCGGCTGGCGACGGCGGCCGAGCGCGCGGCGCTTCCCGGCCCCGCGGCTGGCGACGGCGGCCGAGCGCGCGGCGCTTCCCGGCCCCGCGGCTGGCGGCGGCGGCCGAGCGCGCGGCGCTTCCCGGCCCCGCGGCTGGCGGCGGCGGCCGAGCGCGCGGCGCTTCCCGGCCCCGCGGCTGGCGGCGGCGGCCGAGCGCGCGGCGCTTCCAGGCCCCGCGGCTGGCGGCGGCGGCCGAGCGCGCGGCGCTTCCAGGCCCCGCGGCTGGCGGCGGCGGCCGAGCGCGCGGCGCTTCCAGGCCCCAGCGCGGAGCCAAAAAGATCTCCGCGGGCCGGATGAGAGGGCCTCGCGGGCCGCATCCGGCCCGCGGGCCGTAGTTTGGAGACCCCTGTTCTAGACCATCCTTCCTCCCTTACCAGCCGATAAATTCAGAGCTCCTGGTTAGCCCACAAGGAGAGCTCATTGCCAAGTATCATGGCAGCTCAGGTGTTCAGAAGCTCATGAGAAAACATGCTATTACAACCATGAAGGGGCTGGAGGCAGGAGGCCTTCACTGAGGGTATCCCCAGTTGTGGAGTGCAGTTCAAGCCTCAATTTGGGAAACCCGGACTTCGACCCTAAAGTCATGCTGCAAGGCCCATGGGTGCTCCTGGGTTTTTCTCCAGGGGCATGGGGGATGGGAGGAGTGGGGAGTGGGAGATAACGGGCAGCTGGGAGGGCTCCGTGCATCGGTGATTGGTTCTCAATTGCTAGGTTTTTATTAAAGCCTGCATGGTCCCAGGATGAGTACACTTTAAAACACCAAATTAAATAAATATGAAATCCCGCAGCGGAGTGCAGAGCTGTGCATCTAAATTACATCTTTAAACAGCACTTGAGTGATTTTCTTGAAATGTTTTGAAACTTTATCCTGCACTCTTAAGGGTCGCCCGTGTATCCTTCCAAGCCGTGCAGGCTGAGGGAGACCACGGGCACTGACTTGGCAGCGGGATGATTTATTTAAGAGGCTCCTCAATCTGCAGCATAAGGACATCATCAAGCCTCTCCGTGAACCCATCTGTGGAGCTGGGAAGACCAGTGAGTTTTAAAACAAATGACGCTCCTGTCTCCTGCACTCGTACCTGGTAGTGATCTGTCTCCTACCCTCACTCCCTCCTTTCCTCACTGCACTGCCTTGCTGGGTGGACAGATCGATTGAGGTTTAATTTGTATCTAATGAGGATGGAGGAATGAATTATCCCAATTTGCTGGTGCAAAGCAGGAAGCATTCATTTTCTGTTGCTGCTCTAGAGAGTGGAGATCCCCCGACTCTTGTTGACATTTGGTTTGTGAGAAGTGATGGGAACTACTGACCCACAAGGCCCTTGTTATTCTCCATGGCTGAACTGTCAGCGAGGGGAAAAACACCTTCCAGCGATGTGCAGCCACTTAAAAAAGCCGTCAGTATTCTGGTCTGACTAGCAAACAGTCTTCCCACTGCTGTTTGCCAGAGTGGCAACCTTGTGGTGTTTCTGTAGTTCTGTAATTTTCATCATGGAGGACCAGCAGACTGCTTCTCGTCTGGTCCCTGCCCTTTGGCCTGTCTGACTTGGGTAGCCCTTCCAGGTGTTAGAACACCTACTGGCATAGCTCATAGGGTCACTGGAATACACAAGCCTTCCTACTGTCATCAAGGTGCCGGAGCATCTGCCACGGCTGGCCCACTGTTGGGCTGCTGGAGGAACACAAAAGGGACAGTGGAAAGACTCGCTCCTGCAAATACTACTCAGAGAGGGACAACTGATGGAATTAACACCAACGAGGATGTGCAAAGCGCAGCCCAGAGTACACAGGGATGGTGGGGCCTTGTCTGTGCCCTGAGAGAGGTTTGATGGCACAGGAAAGATGTAGGCTATGTCTACATTACTCACCTTTTAGCGACACAGTTGTGCTGCTCAAAGGTGCGCAGTATAGTTGCACTTTGTTGGCAGGAAAGAGCTCTCCCACCGACAAAGCGCTGTTCATACCAGCTTTTGTCATTTGGGGGATGTGTGTTTGTTTTTTTTCCCCCCCCACACTCCTGAACGACAAAAGTTTTGCCAATAAAAGTCCAATGCAGACAAACCTCTGATTCAGTCTTCCCAGTGACTGGAGTCTTTCCATTGGTGCCAATGGGGATTGGATTAGGCCTTGAGTTTTTCTCCATCTCAAGGCAATTCCTGAATGTCCATCTTCTGCACAGTGTTGTTAAGTTCTCCATGACCCCAGGCCCAGTCTGTAGGGTCTCTATGATAGGTCTCTCTCAGCATTAAAGCCTCTTACAATTCTACTGAACTGAAATTTTCCAAGAGCACACTTGCAGTTCAATCATAGGCATCTATCTAGCCCACAATGCCATAGCATCTGACCCCCTCACAGTCTTGTGCGTATTTATCCTCACAATACCTCTGTGAGGTACAGAAATGCTATTTTGCAAATGGGAACTGATACAAAGAGAGACTGAGCCCAAGGTCATACAGGTAGTCTGTAGCAGGAGCAGAGAATGGAGCCCATGTGAGATGAATGCTAGCACCCACTCATCTTCCTACCTTGTATCCTAAAGGTTTTATTTGCAAGGATAACGTTCCACTGACTCTCTCTTCTGGCACATCACTGCAGTAATGACTCTAATCTTGCTGATGTAACGCCACCTTGCACGCACACACATCTTAGCTGACCAAAAAGAATGGAAGGAACAATAAAGTAATTCTATTCTTCTAACATTATTTTTGAGGCACTGTCACCTGCCTGAGCATATAAACTTCTTACGAATTCAGCGAAGGAGAAAACAACACTGTAAATAGAAGACTGAAGATGACTGATACTGACAGGTGGACTATGCTGCTGTAACCAATAAAAAAAGGTTATCTTGTTTCCTGTTTCCTTCTCTTCTTCCTGTAATAAAACTATGGCTCCCTACCTCTTTCCATACTCTCCATCCATTGTTGCCTTTGGACCCAATCCTGGGAGATACCGACAGCCTTTAGTTGCCATTGACTTTACTGTTCTGCATCTTGCAAGAGCACCCCCTTAAATGACTTATTTGACATTTCCAAGTCTTTGGGCATTATGGGCTCAATCCTGCGAGGTGTTGAGTACCCTCATATCCCATTGGAATGAATGACAGTTGTATATATGCTTTGCTTTCTGTGTATCTTTGTCAAGTAGAAAAACAAGCTTACGCCCCTGAGGTAACAGCTACTGTGAAGTCACAGAGAGTTTAAATCACTTCACATTCTATTTGCTTGTTGTCTTTGTTCTAAAGGTGTACTGTCATGTCTTAGGTTGCCTAGACTCGCACGTGCTAGTCCTGCTCACCCTTGGGATTGAAAATGGCTTTACATTCCAGATGCTAATCTACTTCTAACCAGAAGTGACATTATCTTCCCAAATACTTTTGTACTTGGAGGCTTCCACAAGTCTTCAGAGTTTTTTTGTTTTGTTTTCTGAGGACCAGAAAGTGAGAGATCTTTGTGTGATACAATACTATCAGATACCCTGTAATAATTCTGATCTCCCAGAGGAGTGAATTTATTTTCGTATAAAATGGAATTCCCCCTTAGCTAATCTGTGACTTTACAGTTCAGGCTCATGTTAAGGATTTCCAGTATCTGTACTGCAGATTATTATTTGTGTCAGGGTTAAACATAGAACAGGGCCCTGTTGTGTTGTATAGATGTGTGTAGCAAGGTGGCATCTTCCTCAAAGAGCTTATGATTGAAGAACGACTCAAGGGACAATGGGTAGATACAACCAACAGACTGGAGAAGCTCAAGGTAACAATATAACAATCATGACAACTGGAAAAACAGATAAGCCTTCCCTCTTCTCTTATACTTTTACTAAAGCCTTCCCTGTGCATTTGACACATCTGTTATGGCCTCTTTTTGCTACAAATTTAAATCTAAAATTGCAAACTTTTATTAGTTTTGGAAGTTTTGGCCACCTGGATACACCCCAGCTCTGCCCTAAACTTCTACTGGGAGCCTCATACCAATTTCTTAACACTGCAAATCCTGTTAAGGGCAAAGTTAGTCAAAATTTTTGTGACAAATTGAAAAATGCTGTTGTGAAAATTGTCATTTTCCCCATAGAAAAAAATGTTTTTGATTAAGCCACATTTTCCAGTACTTCGGAAAAATGTGGTTTACTCAAAATGTTCCACAGAAAAATGACAATTTTGGTGACGTTTTAAAACTAAACATTCCGGTTTGAATCGGCACTAGGTTTTGAAAGTTCTGTGACTGTTCTGTTTTGACTTGTTATCCCAATTGTGTATGACAACAAATTTTGAAATATTGGAAATTCCTGACAGGCAGCAATTCCATTTCCTTGCCAATTCCATCGAATAGCTACATATTTGGAAGCGCATGGGTGAAATCTAAACAAGACCTGTTTGTAGTAGCCTATTCTAGACCTGTATGCATAAGGAGATGGAATTAAGTCTTGCACGGTGGGCAAGTACAAGAATTATATAATGTGCAAGACCTAGTTTTGAGTTGAGTCCAAATCCCTCAAACTCTCCCTGTTTCTCACATGGTGTACCATTGGTTTCCATGGGATGCCATACAGGAATAGCCTTGCGTTTATGGATGCAGCTTTTTGCAAGATTGGGCCTGTTGATCATCCGTTTTTACCAATGACTTGTCCTCTAGTCTGTTAAGTACCAGTCCTATCTGTAGGACTAATATAGCGTTCTAGAGAACATTTTTATGACTTTAGATTATTTTTGTGTTTGGTGAAGTAACGATCCATAGTTTAAATTCACATTCAAAGTACTCAAGCTTGAATCCTAATAAAAACAAAATTGGCATTTCTTTTGAGTTTTTGCATAGGTGATAACCGTAATGACCAATATTTGTATTCTGGTAGAATCTAGAGAAGTGTAAAGAAGATAAGAGGCATGTTGGGCCAGATTTTTAGAGGTATTTAGACAGCTAAAGATGCAGAGGGGCACCTTGCCCTGTTGAAAATCCCACAGGGCATCTCTCAGCCTCTTTAGGCATCTATATACATTTGAAAATCTGGCCCATTGCGTTCAGTGCTATGTGAATATTTAGAGGAAGCAATCCCAGCGTGCTGAATTTACAATCTAAGGTGCCAGTTCTGTTTGGCAGATCCTGCACAAAGTCAATCGGATCCAAAGTCAGTGGTTCTCAAACGTTTGCAGTGGTGACCCTTTTCACACAGCAAGCCTTGAGAATGACCTCCTACTATACATTCAAAACACCTTTTTTATGTTTAACTCTATTATAAATGCTGGAGGAGAAGCGGGGTTTAGGGGTGGAGCCTGACAGGTCATGACCCCCTCCCCATGTAATAACCTTGCGACCTCCTGAGGAGTCACAACCTCCAGTTTGCTGCATCCACATAGGTAAGGGGTTTCAATCCACCAATCACTGAAAGATGAGACCTTAGATTATGGAAGACATGGCGATGACTTCCTGTCTGGTGTCATGATTTCAATACACAGTTATACACTGTGAGTCACAACTCACAGAAAAGAGCTTTCTTATCCCTCTTATCAAAGTAGCATTGGTCTCTATATAATAAAAATAATTGCCGTGTAGACAGTTTTGCTGAGTTATACCATTTTTAAAATACCATAATGCTCTACAGTCTTTTTTAAGTGATACTGGGTATTCTTAACATTCATTGATGTTAATTTCCTGGCATATGGACATCTCTGTTTTAATAAATAAGTACTTTCAGCTTTAATGTAAATGATGGAGGAAATGGTCTTTTTTACATTCAAGTCTGCTTCACTGGATAATGTAATGTTTTAAAATGAAAGTTCATATTAAAGTTTAAAATAGAAGTGTTGGTTTTTAAAATTTCAGAAGGAAATGGTATAGCTGTGGAACGGACCTACGAGTTCAGACACGCAGCACCATGATTAGAAAGATATGGCTGATGATAGCTTTTGTATAACAGACATTATTACTAGAATTTCATGCTTATGATCCAGCGTATAATCAGCAGGGGTATTTTGATCTGAGGATGCGTTTACAACAAAAGGCCTGCTTATTTGTTTCACCCAACAGTTTACATCTGGTTTCCTTTTAGCTTGTAAGCTCTTTGAGGCAGGTGATTGTTATTCGCTATATGTTGCAAGATGGAGCCCGGAGCGAGTTTAGACCTTTCATTGCTACTGCAGTGTAAACAGTTAATAATAAAAAATAGATATCAGAAGTGCACTTTGCTGTTCTTCTGTGCGATGAGGGGGAATAAGAATTCCCTGGAGCATATGTAACAGTCAGTTTAATTGACTGGGAATAAATACATGAGCCCTACAGTTAATGGAAATATTCAGTAGAAATGATGATGTCGAGATGTATGGATATGCAGATGATGGAAACGTTCTCTGTGTCATATTCCTTGGGAGGGTGCTTACCGACAGTGCTAGGATCCATTTCAAGGCACAGTGGAAGCTGAAGAACATACGCACAGGGAGAAAAATGGCAAGGAAAATGGATGAAAAATCCACTCCACTGAAGCTGAGATGACAAAGTTCCTTGTGGTTATATTGATTTTGAATTACTGTTTAGAGATAGGGCTTGACTATGCCTGGTCCTGTGCTGTTGGGTAAAGTCAGGGGAGGAAAGGAAGAAGCCACAAAGTGTTCTTTCTTCCACCACTAGGCATTTTGTGCCCCTGTGCAAGAAACCAAAGCAATGCTTTTTAAAGGATATAAAATTTTATTAAAACTAATGGTTGAAATGAAAATATACACAGGTTAAGAAGTAAGGTACTGCACATCTACACTTGATCGTAGCCAAAAGGCCAAGAAGCGATTCCTAGCATGCCAAGAACCAGGAAATTCTAGAATTCTCAGTGAAGCCTGAGAGGGAAAAGAGGCGGCGCATGGATGGACACAATGGTCTTCTTTCTTTTTCTCACTGCACCCCGCACAATGGCTAACTGAGCTGGGAAGGCCTACAGTGTCCTGTTCAAGCGGGTAACAGATGCCTCTACTCTGTGTGTGCCCCCACATCTACTGAAGTTGTTATCCTGGAGTTATGGGGAGTGTTTACCCCAGAAGGTGATCAAGCTAATTACAACCATAGGATGTGCACTCAGCCACCATGAATTAATTAAATAGAACACCACAGAGTTAAGGGTTAATTGGAAAGCTGGTTTTTAGATGCAAGGTCAATACTAGCTTGTAGTTTCTGCTAATCAGAATGAGAGGAGGGGAAAGAAAAGTAAACAAGTGAGACTGAAAATCTCTGTGATTGGAAAACCTTAAGGCTAAACGCCTCTAATATTAGAAATTTATTGAAAGTTAGGAAAAGTCATGATCCAGTAGGTGTCATTATGACCAATGTTTTGTAGAAATTAGTTAGAAAAGGGATTAGCGATAAAGTGCAAACCCACTGCTAATTACTCAATACCATTCCAGAACTCAAGTAAATATCTGGGATGTTCTAAATGTATTACTTCTGCCTATGTGTGCTTAAATCTAATAACTGCAGTTTTAGATAGAACACACTTGCTTGCATGAATTCTTTATCAGATGGAATTGCCGTGTTCCCGTTTATTTATTCCTGACACCTCCTGGAGTAAAATAGTTAAGCTGCCTCTCTTGTGGGTTCTGAAAACCCTGGGTAACAAAGCCTTTAATAAGAAATTTAGCATGTCCTAGTTAAATGCAATTTTTAAAAATAAAGAGTTACAAGTGTATTTTAAAATTGTATCGAGGCTAGAATTAATAGCAATATTTAACAAACTTTTTATGTAAAGTCATTACTGCTTAACTTGACGCAGTTAGCACTGATTTGCTGCCGATGAGAAGTTTATTCAGTCAGTAAGACTTAGGGTATGTCTTCACTACAGGACTAGGTCGATTTCCCTTAATTCGATTTTCTAAATTCGATTTTAGAAAATCGAATCAGTGTGTCCCCACCAGGACAGCAGGTCGACAGTGGTCGACACTGTCTGTCCTAGAACTTTTGCAGGGGTCGACATAGCCCGCATTGCACTTTGGGTAGGTAGCCCGCATTGCAATGCGTGCCAGTCCCCCCCCCCCCCCCCAAGCAGCCCCGCGGACCCCCTCCCCGCCCGCCCGAGTGGGGGGGGGGAGCCGGCACGGGGCTGCTTGAGCAAGCCGGTCAGCTGCCTAGTCAATTTCACCTGAAATTGACCAAGCAGCTGACCTGCTCGCTCAAGCAGCCCCGCGCCCGAGCAGCCCCACGCCCCCCCCACCTGAACAGCACCCCCGCCAGACCCCCCCCCCCGAGGGGGGGGGAACCTGCGTGGGGCTGCTTGGGTGAGCGGGTCAGCTGCCTAGTCAATTTCACCTGAAATTGACCAAACTCGTTCAAGCAGCCCCGCGCGGCTCCCCCCCCCCTTGGGCGGGCGGGGGTGTGTGTGTCAGGCGGGGGGGCTGTTCAGGTGGGCGGGGCTGCTCGGAGGTCGGAGGCTTAACTTCAGATGCCTCTTCACTTACTCACAGTAGACATAGAGAAGTCGATTTTAGCCTTACTTCTCTGGTCAGGCAGGAGTTACAAATTCGATTTTGAGGGCCCTTTAAATCGACTTTAAGGGCATGTATGTGAAGACAGGTACACGTTTAATTCGACCTAACGTCGTTAAGGTCGAATTAAAATGGTAGTGAAGACATGCCCTTAATGTTTTATTTTAAAACCAGTCTTATCTATTTTAGTATCTACTGTGCCTTTTGGGAATGTGAACAAAGAGCAAACAAAGCTAATTGTGATGGAGATTTGATACATTATCATAATGAAACTCTTAGTGACCGTACCACCTAGAACACAGCACCTCTGCTAAATCCAGCAAAGTTTAGAAGGGAGATGTTTAGTCTGTCTGGTGGGAAGAGAGAGAGAAAAAAGCCTCTTGACACAGGCAGTTTTTATAAGCACTGTTTGACTACACCTAGAACTCTGACAATCAGTCAAGGATTTTGATCCATTTCTGAAGTGGCAAATACCTTTTAAGATACTTGAGGAAGGAGTCAGAAATGAGGCTAACATTAGATTAGTTAGCAGTGATAGAATTGACACAAGAATCATGTACCAGAGACATAGTGCATGGAGGTCACTGAGTAGAGAGCTAATGCAAGAATGTTTGTTTAGTTTTGGGCTTACTTTATCGCATTTGTAGCTGCCTGAATGGTTGGTGAACAGAGGTTTATAAAGGTGAAATGAATGGACTTGTGTGTTTCATGTTAACGTGTCAACAAATAATTAAATATTTGTTTTCTCTGTATAAGAAATACATTATAAATAAATGATTTAACTTAGATTTATAATGTAATGGTCAATTTCGCAGTTCTCTCTATTACTGAATGTATAAAAATACAAATTCCACAGCCTTAAAAACAGATTAATGCAGCTTTATGCCTTGAGTAACTTAAGGGTCTTTCAAAATCTTACTCTTTTTAAATGAATTTCACAGACGTGAAAATTTTATTTTCTTGCTTAATTCAAAGCAATACAAATAACTCTCCCAGTATATGATAATATGGAGGATGTATGGGACTTCACTTGCAAGGAGATGAATTTGAATGAATCAATGCTAGTGGAAAAGAGAATTTAGTAGTAATCTTAATAGAAATCTCCAATTAGATAAATGGCCGGCATACAGGTGATAAGACATAATACTACTTACTAGACACTGAATGTTGTACAAGTCCAAAAAAGAAAAAAGTAAAATAAGATAAAGCACTAATGTAAACAGCACATGAAGTTGTAAAATGTAGACCATATTTGCAAGGATTTTTGGCTTTATTTGATGTTTTAGAAAGTATTGTGGAGAGTACAATAGCCTGAGTTGGACAAAAATTTAGGTCTCTCACACAAAAGACTTGGGTCCAGATTTCGAAAGGTGTTTAGGCATTGTTCCACTCAGCACTGCTCAGCCTAAGTGACTTTTCAATGGGACTTAGCCACCTAAATAGCGAAGTCTCATTTTCAGAAGTGACTTGGGCATTTAGGTGCTCAAGTCGCATTGACTTTTAATGAGAATTAAGTCCCTTTTGAAAATGAGGTATTGCCAGCTAAATCACTCAGATCTTGCAGAGCTTAAATACCCTTAAAAATCTGGGCCACAGTCCTGAAGCCCTTCCTCATATAACGAGCTCAGATCTGGAGAGTAAGGGCTGCAGGACTGGGCACTCGTGTCTCTTTTCACACAACCGGCTCTTTCCGTATAAAATTTGAAAAAAAGTCAAATCCCTCTGCCTTTTTGTGCTAAATTAAGAAAACCCGAACCAACCCCCCAAACTTCTGATAACCTTCCTGGAGGTTACCGCTGAGCTTTCAATGAAATATAGCAATCCAAATTTGCTGAACAGATACTTTTTATATTTAAGTTTTAAAAAAAAACCTGTGGGAAGTAATTTGAAGAAAATTGAAAATTCTATTCTTAGTACTAGTGATGACTTAAATCTTGCATGATTAGTCATAGGTGTGGGGATAGGGCAAAGTAATGAGATTAGCTCATTTGTAACTGCACAGAGAATTTTTTAATGTGAAATGACTATACATAGCTTAAAGTATCAAAGGATGTCTGCTTTTATTTTTTAAGCAGAGTACTTCATTTGAGAAATTTGAATCCAGGGGTTCTCCAGCTGTGGTCCACAGACCACTTCCAGGTGGTATGCCAATGTGACGGAAGAACCGTTTGCAAAACTTCTGTCAGCCCTCAAGCAGTGACACTTGCTGCTTGTTGCAGGTCTATTTCAGGGTTTCCATTAGCTAATCACAACACCAAGCACCTGTGTGTATTCCATACAGCCGCTTCTGTGTCTATCTTTGTTTCGGGGTTTATATTTGGGGTGATGATGGCTTAAATTTAACCATAATCATATTTTCATCTGATGAAAAATATAGCAGACCTGAACTTCAAATTTAGCCAGATGGTATAATAGAGGACTTCAGGCAATTTAGGGAGATTTGGTATTAGTAAACTAACTTATTTCCTATTTATTACATCTAACAGCACAGACACAAAATAGGTGGATGTCAGTAAACAGCAGCTGCTCCCACCCACCTTTTTAAGTGAGTTTATTTCCATCGCTGACTTAATACTATCCTAATGTTTCTCCTTCATGTAACAATTGGCTATAATTATCTCAGGGCAGGTCTGGGACCTGGCAGGTGATGAAGGGAGGATTTCTAACATAAGTTGTCCACCAGATGAAATCCACTGCATTAACCTATTGATTCTAAGAGGCGAATTTTCCTGGTGTCGAACAGTCAGCAAATAAAGCCTGAGAAAGGAACGGTACTGACTGTTGTGGCCTTTAACTGATCATCTGCTGTTCCCACAAACTGCATAGGATTAGAATCCCTCAGGTCTTCCAGGTACTTCTATCCTGAGATTTTTCTAGGCTTTCATAGGTGAAAAATGTAGCGGCCTGGCATGAGCGAATGTTGATACAGATCTGTGTCTGTAAGCTTCTTTCTTGCTTCAAACTCATGGACCATGGTGATAGGTAAGACAGGATTATATAGGGCAGCACGGAAGTTCTGCTGACAGGACTTGAAATCAAAGCAATTCAGTAAAGGCAAGGTATTCTCAATCTCAAACCTTTGTGCCAATTATCATTGGGCTATGACAGCACCGTGTGTCTCTACTTCTTAAAAAAAACTTCTGACATTTATTTGGGAGGCTAGGTGAGTGGATGGATCCATGGGAGGGAAGAAGAGGGAGAGCACCTACAAAATTTCCTTATGATCAGCTTTCCCTAGCATTATATCAGATCAAGGAATATTTGGCAGCTGTTTTTTTTCCCCCTGATTTTTTTACTTCAAAGACTTTAGTGTGATACCAGAGATCAGATGCCTTTCAAAGTGCTGATGCTGTAAATTGCAGTGGTGACACCTCTTACTCAGCCAAATTTGTTGCTCTGGGGAAGAGGGTGTTCCTTGCTAGGAAGAGTAAAGTCTACAGTAGATACACAACTACATTTTCATCTTGAAAAGCCGAAGGTGGGATTTTCACTCAAAATTCAATATTTGGAATAGCTCCTCTGGGCTTTAATCCTGCAAACATTTAAACACAAGCAACTTTGCTCATATGAGTAGTTGAAATGAACTACTTACATGAGTAAAGTTATGCAGATGCTATCTGTAGGGTTGGAACATTTGAACCCATCCTGGACCAGAATCTAGAACAACATTCATTATACTTCTCATGTATGTATATATGAAAACTGGTTGATTCAATCCAAACTCAGACATTAATTACTGATGCAGTAGGTGTTTTTACAGTGAAACCTTTCAGACTTAATTTTCAATTCAGTACCACATGGCATAATTAATTTTCAAATTTTATTTCTTTTGCTGTTCTTTTAAAATTTGTGTGCAGTTGCTTTTATTAATCTCTGGTAGCCTTCAGTTATATGGGATCCAGTGAAAGTAAGAATCCTACAGCATGTAACAGATTTGAACTGCAGTGCCATTCAGAGGATACACCTCATGCGCAACTGACGTGCAGCCAACTCTGGAATGAAATGGTTGGACAGCACAGAGAAACACTACAAAGTGATTTAGGGCATGAAGAGAAGAATATTTTATCCCCCTGGAACTACTGTTAGGTAGAATGTCATTACATCATTTGAAATCCTGTGACCCTGTAATTATACAAATTGCCATAGTTTTGATTATCACAAATAGTTGGGACCTCAGTTCTATTTGAAGAGCTTTTTAAGATCATCTGTTATTGACCATAAAGATCCAGTTTCCATCAATTTAGGAGAGAGAGAGAGAGAGAGACACACCTATCTCATAGAACTGGAAGGACCTTAAAAGGTCATTGAGTCCAGCCCCCTGCCTACACTAGCAGGACCAAGTACTGTCCCCGAAGGATTTTCCCCCCAGATCCCTAAATGGCCCTCTCAAGGATTGAACTCACAACCCTGGGTTTAGTAGGCCAATGCTCAATCAAACCACTGCGCTATCTCCCCCTCTACCGCTGTAAAAGCCATGAAAGCACAGATAGGAACAGAGAGAGAGTTGGATCAGTGGAGATCAATATTTGATGCTTGTGACATTTTTAAAAACAAAAGTAACTAATATTACCTGGATATGAGATGCCAGATCTCTGTATGCTGCTGCTTTGTCCAGTGTTGAAATTATCAGTGATGTCAGGGTTTGTAAAGGGAACAGACTGTTGCCATGGAAATTCCGAAAGCCCTCCCTGGTTCACTATTGGCTGGTGAGTTGTGAAGAAATGTGGCTCACTGAAGCACATTCTTCCCTGGATGTAACTGCACAGGCTGCTACCTCAGTGGACAAAGCTGGGTGTGAATTTGCTCACCCTTCTGGCTACAATAGCTGAATTGGTGGAAGAAAAGAGAAGTGCTTTCCTTTTCTTTTCCTCTGTTTTCCAATTTATAGCAGAGCTTGCAAATAACTCCTGGCAATTAGTGACCACTAAAATGTCTGGCCCCATCCCAACGTTTTTTCTCACTGGAATGGTGGTTTTAGGGGAAGATTTATAAAGCAGATGCCTAACTCCTATGGAAAGTCACCAGGAAAGTCAAAAGCCACTTGTGAAAGTCAGTATTAGCTAGGCATTGAGATGATATTTATGCCTTTTGAAAATCTCCCTGTCGATTGTTTGTGTAACGAGAGGTAGGGCCTTTGGTTCGTGTGTTTGTTGTAACACACTTGTCAGATCACTTCTTATGACAGCATTATAGCATGGGCTTGTTCAAACTTTCTAAGAAAATTCTTCTTTGGTCTGACATTTCTCATGCTAGCGCTCAGTCTGAAGGTGAAAGAACACTTTTGGGAAGTTTGCAAAAATGTTGTGGCCTATATATGCTGTGCTGTTTAAGGAACTACTGTATTTCAGACCCTTTGAAGTGAGTGGGAGTCTTTCCACTGACAGAAGATTTGATCAGGCCCAAAGAGTGCAAAAAGTTTGGTTCAATGTTTTTAATAAAATGTGGCCATGTTTCTTTGACGGACTCAGAGATTTAGATACCTGCAAAAGGGGGTTGGATTTAACCCCTCAGTACGTGCTCTCAGACTAAAGGAGTCAAAAGATGCCCTTTTCCCCTCCATTCCTTCCCTAATCCCCACCTCTCCCTGTTCCCCGCCAGAAGTGATAATCCAGTTTTAGCTAGTTTCTTCCCCTCCATTCCACGTTTTTCAACTTTTCCCTCTTTTGCACCAGAAATGGGGGAGGGGGAGGAGATGCTCCTTTCTCCCAGATTTTGAGCACTGGCATGTAAAAGGCACTGAAATGCATCAGTACCTCAGATTGCAGGCACCTGAGTCTAACATGCGTCTCCTTTTCTTGCCACAGGATGTAGGTGGAGGTGTATAGGGGATTATCCATGGGAGAAGTAGAGGTGTCATGGGCTGTAAGGATTTAGATTTGCTTGTGAAAATATATACCTGGCTATATACCTACAGCACTCACTCACATTGGTAATGTGCTAATTCTTCTTCACACAGCCCACAGTCAACCTGTGGAACTCCTTGCCTGAGGAGGTTGTGAAGGCGAGGACTATAACAAGGTTTAAAAGAGAACTGGATACATTTATGGAGGTTAAGTCCATTAATGGCTATTAGCCAGGATGGGTAAAGAATGGTGTCCCTAGCCTCTGTCTGTAAGAGGGGGGTGATGGATGGCAGGAGAGAGATCACTTGATCATTTCCTGTTAGGTTCACTCACTCTGGGACACCTGGCATTGGCCACTGTCGGTAGACAGGATACTGGGCTGGATGGACCTTTGGTCTGACCCAGTACGGCCGTTCTTATGTTCTTACTCACTTGCTTCTTTCTTACCTATTTATTTTTACCTAAGCAAAGCATGCTTTCCTCGTTAAGGGCTGATTTTAATTATCAGAGCACAGAATGAAGCAGCTGTCTCTACCAGCTCCTATCCAGCGGTAAGGATCATTTGGTAGGCAGGAGGCTGAAAACTTCACATGTACCACAAGAAGTCATGTGAGTCTAATGATGCCATTTAACAGGCAATGTTTTTCTTGGTATACATTGGGACCCTTTAGAAAAAGAGTATAAAAATTGAGAAACCAAGCTGTGGCAGAGAGGGAGAGGATTAGGGAAGACACTTTTGGTGTTAGGACTTCATAAATCTTCAGGTGAGAGGAGGAACTATACTAATGTCCACTAGGAAATTCAGGTTTTCAGTTTGCTGGTTCAAGAACCACCTCCTTATGTTAATAAGACATTACTTCTATTTGGCTTTTTCTAACCTGGGCATCCCATAATTCTGGTTATGGCAGAGTTGTAGGGCAGTGGCCGGTGACACTGGAGAGAAGAAATTTACAACTAGGCAGTTAGGAGATGATGGCTCATTTAAAGGCATCTTAAGAGCACAGTCGTAAGAACATTTCATATTTATAATGTAGACATGCAAAACAGATTAAGATAAAACATAAAGTTCCCCGATTTACCTAGAACCTGAATGCTTAAGTGAAACCCCCACTTTGCATCCCTGCTCTTAGTCCTTTTATTATTATTATGAATTAATTTATGTATAATACAAAAAGCAATTTTCTACAATAGGCCTTTGCTACCTGCATGGTTTTTGGTTCTTTTTTTTTCAGTATGTGGTTTGTCTAAGGTTTTATAAGGTTGGACATGACTGGTTCTTGCTCACATTCTCGGTTTGGGGTCAGGAAGGAATTTTCCCTCCACATCAGATGGCCAGTGACCTTTGGGGTATTTCACCTTCCTCTGCTGCGTGTGGGTGCAGGCCACTTGTCAGGGTTATCTGGGTATATCTCACTTAATCATTCCCCTGCTATTGCGAGATCCTCAGTCCGTCCGTGGTATATAATAGTCTAGCGTCCTGTGGGGTGTAACACTTGGGTCCAATTTCAGTTGGATTTAGTGCATGGGTGCTGGGTGCTGTTGATATAAGAAGAGGCAATGGTGTTTTCTTTCACTTTTTGTTTTCCTTAAGCAGTCTAATCATAATGAGGGTAAAGTTGTGTGTCTATTGTTTGTATGAAATTTCCTGCATAAATGTGCTTATTTGTGAGACATTGTCTATTGTTTTGGTATTTCCCTTTCCATAGATGCACGTAGTTAACAATGGTATAACAGCTGGCTGCAGCTAAATAATGAAAGACTGCCTAAAGCTGTTAGCAGAATTTGTTTTAAAACCAGCTCAACTCCCAACTTTTAATATTGGGATAGAACAAAATGTAAGGCATGACATGTTCAATACTTGGGAACTCTCTGATGGCATCAAACTGAAGAAAAGCATTTGCTTGGACCACTCTTGAGTTTGGCCTATAATGCACCGTTTCAAGTGAAGTTTTAAAATTTCCTACTGAATTCAGGTCTGCCCTGTCCTTAGTTTAGCTTGATTTCTGCCTGTGAATCACACCTCACTTGAGAACAGACTGACGAATGTACTACGCAGATGATCGATGTCATCTGGGAAACAGTGAAGAGCAGACTTCACACTTCGTCCATGTCTGGTATCACAACCAATGGAAGAACAGAAATGACGTGAACCTGAGTGCTGCTGGATACCTACAACTCCAGTTGATGTCTCAAGATCAGACCAAAATTGACCCTGCAAACTCTCCCATTCCCTTCCCTCCCCACAATGCCATTTTTTGTATTCCAGGGGGGAAATTGAATTCTGTTACTATACCCCTGGGTTTGTTTTGATTTAAACATTGTCAGGAAAATTTACCTTTGCACCATCGATATCTCTGATGTGAACAGTTTAATGGTTTAAAAATGAATGAATTTAAAATTGGATAGTTGAAGGTCAGAACCCTATAGTGATAACTCAGCTAATGTAATATTCATATCTGGCTAGGAAATGGCACCATATATCAATATGTTGTCGCTGTCTGCCATCATTATGGAGGGTAGAAGTGCATTTGTGCTTTGACAGATATCTAAGAAAGAAAACGATGGGTTATTGCATACAGAAAACATAAAGGAAAATTCAGTGGTTGTGCACTGAATGGAACTGATAGGCATTGCACCATTAATCTGTTGTGAATAAAGTAATCTGTGTCATTTACACCTTAACCCAGTCAATGTTTTCCACTATAGAATTGTCTGAACTGGAGATGGAAAGATGCAGTAGGTTTATACACAGTCCTTCAGTGGTGTTCTGCACACCAAGATTAGTGTTTTACTTTTATATATTAGCCAGGACGGGAGTTGGGGGGAGCCCAGTGTATTCCTTCACAGGTAGTTCTTGAGTCCAAAATGTATTGTGAGTTATAAGGCCCATGTGCTGATCCTGCTGTGTGGATGAGCTATGGTTGCTGGGGAAGAAAGTGGGCATACAGAGCCTCTTAGGGCAATAAGAATGTCCTAATATAAAGAGTTCACCTCCGTGGTTCCTGAAGTATGCAGGCCTGGGTTGGTTATGTATGGGCCAGTTGTGTATATGCTGCCCTTAGCAGCAAGTGCTAGCCAATTGCAAGTGATCATTCACCGTACTCTTGTTTTGTGAACCAAAAAGGCCTACATGGGTCATGTCGGTGTCGTGCTGGCTCACAAAGCAGAATTCTGGCCTGTGCAGACAAGGATTTCTTGAACTGAGGATGGACCAGCTAGTATTCTCCATCCATCCTTACTATGCTGTGCTTTCCAGCCCAGGGGATTCTTTGGCTCATGATAGACAAAACTACTGACTATCCTCTCCACCATTAAAAAATATATAGGTTGTGTGGATGGCCATGGAGCTGGATGAAAGGGGGTTTAAATCCCCTCTTTTGGATAAGAGCTTGCCTGCCACAAAGAGACTGATCATATATAGAATGAAGGGAATGAGATTGTGCTAGGGTTTACAAAGAGGTAGCCGTGAAGAGGGTGGGTAAATTCCCGGTGGAAACTAATCTGTGTTTCCGTCTTCTGTGTCTTCTGTAGCAAAGCAACCTGGTGATCTCTTGATTAGCCCTGAGCAGGACAAAGAATGAAACATATTATTTGCAAATATTTGCTTGGGGAAAAAAGTCATAAAATTCTCATGTGTTCACAAATATTTGCATCATCTGCCAAACTCTCTAAACCGCCTGAATAATAGAAAAAAGATTAAACTGTCTAGATTAACCTTTTGTGTGTATTTGTACTACCCTGATAAGAAAAGGAACCCTACCCCCATTTTTTCTTCTTCTCTGTTCCACAACTGAGAACCTGCATTGTTTAGGTGAAACTTCCTGAGAAGCAAACTTTTTGTGGCTAGTTGAACCCTGCTGGTACTGTCTCCTTCTGCTAATTGTTAGTAAATAATCAAGACAAAAGTTGTTCTGCTTGTATTAACTGCTGCTAGGATTTCAGAGCGTGCAGGGCCATTAATTGCATCCTCCTCTGGAAGACCATGACTCTGGGCAATGTGTGTGACATTGTGGATGGCTTTGCACAAATGGGCTTCCCTAGCTGTGGAGTGACGATAGATGGGATGCATATTCCAATTCTGGCACCAGACCACATAGCCACCAACTACATTAATCAGAAGGAGTATTTCACTATGGTTCTCCAGGCACTTATGGATCACTGCGGGTGTTTCATGGACATTAATGCAGGCTGGTTCAGAAAGGTGCATGATGCATGCATCTTTCGGCGCACTGACCTGTTCAGGAAGCTGCAAGCAAGGACTTTCTTCCCAGACCAGAAGATCAACAGACGGGAAGATGAAATGCCCATTGTGATCCTGGGAGACCCTGCCTACCCCTTAATGTCATGGCTTATGGAGCCATACACAGGGAATCTTGACGTAAGCAAGGAGAGGTTCAACAACAGGCTGACCAAGTGCAGAACGACTGTTGAGTGTGCTTTTGGCCATTTATAGGCCGACTGGCACATGGGAAAGAGCTTTGCAGCAGCTGCTGCATGAAGCTGCTTGGTTTGCAGTGATAGTAGTGCCTGGAGTGTGTTCTCTTGGTGTTCCATAACGTTTAAGAGCTCTGTGGGTTGGCTGGATGAATGGACTGTAAGGTGGATAGAAAGCTGGCTGGATTGTCGGGCTCAACGGGTAGTGATCAATGGCTCCATGTCTAGTTGGCAGCTGGTATTGAGCGGAGTGCCCCAAGGGTCAGTCCTGGGACCAGTTTTGTTCAATATCTTCATTAATGATCTGGAGGATGGCGTGGACTGCACCTTCATCAAGTTTGCAGATGACACTAAACTGGAAGGAGTGGTAGATACACTGGAGAGTAGGGATAGGATACAGAGGGACCTAGATAAATTAGAGGATTGGGTCAAAAGACATCTGATGAGGTTCAACAAGGACAAGTGCAGAGTCCTGCACTTAGAATGGAACAATCACATGCACTGCTACAGACTAGGGACCGAATGGCTAGGCAGCAGTTCTGTGGAAAAGGACCTAGGGGTTACAGTGGATGAGAAGCTGGACATGAGTCAACAGTGTACTCTTGTTGCCAAGAAGGCTAATGGCATTTTGGGTTGTATAAGTAGGGGCATTGCCAGCAGATTGAGCGATGTGATCATTCCCTTCTATTTGGCATTAGCGAGGCCGCACCTGGAGTACTCTGTCCAGTTTTGGGCTCCACACTACAACAAAGATGTGGAAAAATTGGAAAGAGTTCATCAGAGGGCAACAAAAAAGATTAGGGGCCTGGAGCACATGACTTATGAGGAGAGGCTGTGGGAACTGGGATTGTTTAGTCTGCAGAAGAGAAGAATGAGGGGGGATTTGATAGCTGCTTTCAACTACCTGAAAGGGGGTTCCAAAGAGATGGATCTAGACTGTTCTCAGTGGTACCAGATGACTGAACAAGGAGTAATGGTCTCAAGTTGCAGTGAGGGAGGTTTAGGTTGGATATTAGGAAAAACTTTTTCACTAGGAGGGTGGTGAAGCACTGGAATGTGTTCCCTAGGGAGGTGGTAGAATCTCCTTCCTCAGAGATTTTTAAGGTCAGGCTTGGGATGATTTAGTTGGGATTGTTCCTGCTTTGAGCAGGGGGTTGGACTAGATGACCTCCTGAGGTCCCTTCCAACCCTGATATTCTATGATTCTCCAATACTGTGGCTTCTGCCCTGGCCCTTATGTGGCTCTCCTCCATGCAGTAATGGTCCCCCTGCCTCCCCACACCCAAGTGATAGCAGAGTGGCATGGGAAAGTTACCCTTAATAGGGCAAGAAACAAAGCAGCTCTGCCAAAGAACCTGCAGGAGCTGATTGCCCAGTATCTCCACGAGAGTTTCGTGGGGATCTATCTCTGAGACAGATTCCCGTGAAGTGAGGGAGTCAACTAACGCCCTGTTCCACCGCTTAGACTAGGCATGTTGGGGTACGACACAAACCTGCTTTTGCAACCTCCCCTTCCCCAACAACTCGCTTCCGCGATTCCCAAAATCAAAGCCACATTCCAGGGGCTCCCTCTCCTGTTTAGGCTTTGCTAAGCTGCATCAGCTGCGACTGGCTAGCCTCTTCTGCTACCCTCCGGGGTAGAGAGGAGCTCCTGGCTGCATTAATCTGTGACCTCTGAGTCATCCTGTGCCCCTGGGTCCCCCTTCACATCCTCATCCAAGATTTCCTCCTCCTGGCTCGGTCCACTCTCAACTGAAGTATCCACAGTGGCCTTCACAGGGGTGCAGGGCCGGCGACAGGGTGGTACAACGGGTACAGCTGTACCGGGCCCCGGACTTAAGGGGGGGCCCCCCTTAAATCCGGGGCGGGCCCGGTACGCAGCTGTACCCCCTTGTCACTGGGCCTGTGAGCAAGGCGCGGCTCCGGGCAGCTGCTGCAGTGCTCGTCAGCGCCCTCCCCTGGCACCCAGCAGCCTCCCCCCGCCCCCCTTTGCTTCTCCCGGCCGGGCCACGCGGCCAGAGTGCATGTGGGGGTTGGGCCCCGCGGGCGGCGGGAGGCCAGCCGGGGGGGGGGGCGGTGGGAGGCGGGAGACCGGGGTGGGGGGGGGGGCGCACGATCTGCGTACGGGGCCCCAAAATTCCTGTCGCCGGCCCTGCAGGGGTGGTGGGGTCGCTAGCAAGTATGACG